>CM035344.1:15431087-16786086 GCA_020226455.1 Prunus salicina | reverse complement strand
TACTGAAAGTCCGCTCGGCATGATGTACCGATTCCTGGACCAAGTGCGTGCCACCGGTACCTCTGCCTACCCTCGGTATCATCTGCCGAAAGACCGACCGTCACATCATACCGATTCTGAAAGATTACCTCAGAATTCCTGCCAGAACCTGTCAGAACGACGTGTCAACTTCCTAGGGCACTCCCACGAGTCCCACATCGAAATTAAGTACTAAGAGCTTCCCAATTGCTTCCTATAAATAGAACCCCTTGGCCCAACCAAGTGGTAAGACTTTCTAACTTGACTAAGTACTTACACTGTCAATAGAACTGCTCTTAAGTACTAACTTTGGCATCGGAGTGCATTCGGCAGGTACCACACCGGTATCCCCTCCTCAGCTCGGATTCGGCCCCCGCTCGAACCTTCGGCGATCACGGAAGAAGGCCACTCCGGTACTTTGTCTTCAACACCTGTAAGTTAGCCTAAACTCTTTATCTGTTCAGATTTAGTGCGAACACTTATATTTATATAGTCTTTCTAGAAATAAAAGCATACATTAAATCATATAAATCATGTTAGTTCATAACTCTATTGACTAATTTCTAATAAACTTTGATAAATAAAAATTACATATTAAACGCAACCGAAAAACACATTATTAAAATGAAAATATGTTCGTAGACACGGACTTAGCCAAGTTGGCTAGAGAAGATGTGCTCCCAACTCTGCACTCAAGTTCGAATTCCCCTCCCTATAGTTTAGATTATATTAAAGTAGAATATCATTTGTTTATAATAAAAAATAAAAATATATTCAACAATAAAATTAAAAGTGTACCCATTTTAATGTGTATTTTTATTATTGCACTGCAACTAAATTCATAAAGAATTATACCTTTTTGGACTTTAATAAATGGGAGTTTCACTAATACACCCAAAATAGGGGCTGAAATTATAAAAAAACCCAACATGAAAATCACTTTATACACACACCCAAAACCCATTTATTAAACACACTCAAAACCCATTTATAAACACACCCAAAAAAATATACAATTGTTAATTTTTGGGTTGATTTTTGGTGTGTTTCTATGTTTTAAATAGTGTTGGGTTTTTTTTTTTTATAAATTCATGTCTAGGATTGGGTTTATTTATAAATTTGTATTAATAAATTAATACATATTAAGCTATATTTAAAATAAGTCCAATACATAAATTTATTTTTCCCCCCACCCAAAACCACCTAGGGCTACAGCCCAGCGTAGCCCGTAGGCTAGTTCCGCCAGTGATTGTCCTATATTAATGAGTAATTCAAATAATAGTTGGCTATAAAATTTAACCTAATTTTTTATCATACGATATTTGGGGTAGGCATCCAAACTCGAACTTTAAATTATAAAGTAAAAATGTGTCTAAACGTGAAAACTAAAAGCCAACATAACCTCAAGATCTAGACAATTGAAAACACATTTTCCGAACATTGTTGATATTCTCCTTTATGGAGATAAATCTGATACACTCATTTTTGTGAGGATGTAAAGTTAAAAGTTCGTTGACATTGGAAAGTTAATAAACTTTGTATTGTTTATGAGAAGTTTGACTACTCTTGTCAATTAATTTTAACTTGAATAATTCATAAGTTATATATTTTAACTTAATAATTCATAATATATAACTTATGTGTAAATTATATTTTGTTAGTGAAAGCGAACCAAATTGTAAACGGCATGTACATATGCATCTTTATGAAAAGATGCACGCGGCAGCCGCGGCTGTAAGTGTTGAATTAATTGATTTATCTTCTCAAAAAATGAGCCAATTTTGAGATAGTATGTATGTCTGTATGGCAGAGAGATGGTTGCAATATTGCATAAGCATCAAGTCGGTGAGCCTCTGGCCAAAAATAAAATTAGTGTATGGCTAGCGTCGTCAGGGATTATGCAAGGCATGCAAGTTGCCAAGAAGCATGGAGAAAGATTTGGGGACTCCCCCCACCAGTCCTTATCTCAAAATAGCCTCATCTTCTTGGAATTTTGCAATGATGAATTGGGTGGTGATTTGCTGGTCCTCTTCGAAGGTCCACCTGTCGTCTCCCCATAGCTTTTCCTTTATTCGTGTTGTCGCCATATACCGTCCACCTGTCTAAAAAGTCTTATGCTAATATCTATAATCTTCTCGAGGTTCCCTTCAATTACTTCTCTTTCAATCCGCACTAAGACTTGTTGTTGTCAAGGTTAATTCATGTTTATTGATTCCATTATAAGCATATCCTTGAAAGGTTTTCTGGTCAAGGGAAACACCGTTTTAGCATAAATTTCTTCAAAGAACTAATTCATTGATTCCGTTCATGAACCATAATGTGGTATAAATGATAAGTTCAATGTCACATGCTTTCATGTCACCTAATAAGTAGTTACTATTAAACACAAAAAGATGTCATATGCGAGGGTGTGAGATGAGAGTATTATCTCACTAAACCTTGCATGAGGAGTTTAAAAGATTTGGAGCCTCTCCACTCATTACTAATGGATTTTAGAAGTTGGATGCTCACATTCTAATATAACGAATCTCCTTATTTATCCTGTTGTGATTAATGAATTTTTACAATATACATGTCATGACCGTTTTCTCAATCAAATCCTGCTCCCAAAACTAGCTCCATGACGTCGTTTATGTTCTCTTAATTTGATTTTACATCGTCTTTGATAGAGGTTGCTGCAAATCACTCAATATTGTTCTTTGGCAAAGTTTCTGTTTTCATGTATTTGTTCACTCTTATGTGCAGGTAGATCTGTTACAGATGCGGTGGTGGGTGTGACTGTGGCGGCGCTTCATCAAGTGGTGGTGGTAGGGTTCGTCTAGGCTCATGGGTTGTTTTAGGGTTTTGGTTATGTTGGGTTTGTGGGCTTATGGTTAATTGTGGTGATGTAGGCTAATAGTTTTAGTGCGGCTTTTGTTCGCGTTAGTTGTGTTTTTAGCATGTTAGTTTGTTGCCCTTTTGAGATTGATATTTTAGATGTCTTGTTGATGTCTTTGATTTTAGATGTCTTGTTGATGTCTTTGATTGTACCGTTGAAGTTTATCTAATGAAGTTTCTATTTGATTTATAAAAAACAAAACAAAAAAACTAAACCGATAATTTTTTGTATTAAACAACTAAGATCCTTATAAGGATTCTAATATGTGATTGGTTAGGAGAATATGTAAAGCAAGAATAAAGACAAGTTGGTATTATTGGTTGGGGTTGCGTTATTGGTTGGCATAGTCTCGTTTTCTGTCCATAATGAGAAAGCCACCGAATTCCTAAGACTTATCCTCTTTGGGAGCACAACTTTTCACCGGCAACGAAAGATTATGCTTTCCCTATTTGGGTAGGGAAAAGCTCACACTCACCATTTCCCCAAAATCCCTGCTTAGATATGAGCGCGTTTGAAACATTTTCCACAGTTTTGTAATTGAATTTTCCATGCTGATTTCTAGCATAAATAATTTTGTGAACTTGAAGCGCGTGTAGTAGGAATGGTAATCTAAAATGTTTGAGTGAGGGGTTTCATAACTGGAAGAAGGAATGCGGATCTATTCAAATCGAAAAAGATGTGTGGAAGATATCATTCTAGAATTTCTGCTTTTAATCGGGTTGTCTTTATTCTACTTCTTCTGTCTATTTCATTGTTATTCATTGGTCACCTCACCTTTTCCTTTGCTGGCGTTAGACGACCTTGACCATATGTTCTTCTTTGAACTTCTCATGTGGGTCTATGTCTATTGATCATGGTTTATCACAAGGATGCATGCATTTGGGGTTATGAAAATCAGTAAATGACTTATAATATTGGATCACTCTGTTAATATAACAATAATGTTAGGGACACGAAATTTGTGCACTAACAATTTCTATTGGTTTTTAATTTTATTTTTTCTTCATTAGCAAGTAACACGATCCTAGCCCAGAAGAAGTCACCTACAATTTCTTACGAAGACTGATTGTTTACCAACAAAATCTCATGTTCGTTGAAAGTGATAGAGAGACTGAAGTAGACACAGCACACACACTCCTTTAATGAATTTTTCATGTATTTTGATGGTTATATGTTAATGGCTTTCTGAGATTCTGTGTTCGTCATGAAATATTGCTTCTGGTTTCATTTTTCGTGCATCATTGTAAAGGAATTCATTTATATATATTTTTTCATGATCTGGAAATGCTCATTCTGCTGTTGCTAATCTTATTTAGTTTATGGATAAGTATAAGATTCATGCAAATGAATGGCTAGTTGGACCCTATGATGAAAGGCGAAGGTGGGTTCCTGCTTTTGTGAAAGATACTTTTTGGGCAGGAATGTCCACTACTACACAACGTAGTGAGAGAGAGCATGAATGCTTTCTTTGATGGGGTTGTAAATTCAAAAACTACTTTAAAACAATTTGTGGAGCAATATGAGAATGCGTTGCTAGATAAAGTGGAAAAGGAGAACCGAGCAGATCTTCAACTGCATATATTCGTCGTATGACGCCATACGACTTTGAAGCACAATATCTGGATGCTTATACAGCTATTTGAGTTTAGGGGAGTATTATGTCGGCATATTATCGTGGTGTTAATTGAGAAGAAAATTTTCCGAATTCTAGGTAAGTACATTTTAAGAAGATGGAGGAAAGATGTGAAGCGGTCTCATAACAAAGTGAAAATAAGCTCTCAAGATTGGACTGCCAAACCTGAGGCACAACGATTTGATAAGATGTGGCAGACCTAGCAATTGACAACGACAATAAATGTAATATGGTGATGTCGATGTTACAAGATGAAATTATCATTAAGTAGAGTTGCTTACGAAAATAATCAACATGAAATTGATTTACCCGAGAAGACAACAAATGACGGAGAGATTTTAGAGAAGGACTGCAAGATTTTTACTCCACGGGCTATTCTAAGTAAAGGTCGTCCCCAAGTCAAGTGAAAGCAATCTAGGGTTGAGAAAGAAGTTCAGAAAAGAAAAGTGAGGAAAAAAACAGATAAAATCGAACAGACAAAATGAAAATTTCAGAAGGATTCCGAAAGAACGAACATTTCTGCGGATGTTTCTAGTAACAAAATGAAAAGCAATCGTTACAGTCTAGAGACCATACTCTTTTTGTACTAGTTAGCTTTGATAAGTAGTAATGAACTACAATGGATATATGTAACCATATATTTGAACATGGAAAAGTAGAATGGAGCTATATATACTTGTTTTGGGGTTACATTCTAATGATTTTGAACGGTTCAGTTATCTTGTTTTCGTGGCTTAAGTTCTCTTCACTCAGCCCTAAGCATAACTGGTGAAATAGTAAAACTACAATTGAAAGAGGCTCTATCTTAAATTTGTTCCATCAGTATCTGAGAATTTCGACCAAAAAAAAGTCTCTGAAAATTTCGACCAACTTGTTCCTTTACTATTTGTCCATTGCCACAAATAAGGCTTTCCAATCATAATTTTCATGTAAGGATCACTCATACCACATGACATGAATATAGCAGTCTCAGGATATAGAACTCTTTTAAGCCAACTCTTACTTTAGCATCATCGAAACGCAACTCATACGAGGAAATCAAAGAAGTTATGCAATATATCTATTGCAAGAGTTTCGTCAACGACATATCAATCACACTTGAATGGCTACAGGCTCCGTGACTTGTGGGGAGTGTCTTGCATATTCATTGGCTGATGGGTAGGATGCTCTTCAGTATGAAGTTCATGAAGAAAAAAAAAAAATCATATACACAACAAATTAAAGAACACTCTTTCTTGCTATTCAAAAGCCATTAATATGCTCTTCAGGAGCAACAAGACATCCTCAATCTGCACGAAATTGCCCTGATCGGGATGAGAGGATGATCCCCACAATGATTACGCTAAGTCATGAGAGAATAATTGCTCGAGATTACCCTACAAACCACAATAACAATAAATCTCATAGATAAGGGAAAACATGGTACAATCCAATGGCAAAAACAGAGAAGAAATAGTACGATCTAACTGCGAAAACATAGAATAAATTTCCAGAAAGAATTAATGAGTCGTTTCTTGAGCCTAAGTTGATTTTTTTCAGAAAGAATTAATAAATTTCCGGAAGGAGGAGAAGGAGAAGACGCAAATAATCCCAACGAAGAGCTTTGGCTCCTGTACAAAGAGTTTTGGCTGCTGTGCTTTAGCCTGAAAATAATCCCAAGCAAAAGACGCAAAGCTTTTGCTACTGTACGTGGGTATGACGACGGCAAGGGTTGCAAGATCGTGGCTGCAGATTTTAATTTTTTTTACTCTTTAAGTTTTAAGTATTTTATTATCTTGTCCATAAAATAAATTAACTAATTAGAATCCAAGTTCGAATGGGTTTTTTAAGTATTGATGAGGTGGCATATGCCATATTATTTGGGATCTAAATTTGGTAGGTGTCCCTAGCATTATTGTTAATGCAATAAGCAATATGTTTATAAAAAAAACAGATTATATAAATTGCATAATAAGATAACACAGAAAGATAAAATACAAGACAATGACTTTATTTCCAGATAAAGACTTACGAATTGGCAATGTCCTAAAGACAAAATTTCGCCCCTTCTCGGTGCTTGAAGTTCAATGGACGTCTATCAATCAGGATTCAACTATCTATAAATCGAGGATCCAACACTAAATCCTTGATCTGTGGCAAACGTGAATGTGCTTCTTCTCCAAAATGCAAAGTAAAAATATGGTTTCTTTTTCTACATTGGAAATCTTATAAGTAAGTATTCTGGCTATTGGATTTTCAGTATTTATAATACTGATTGTACTCTTTCAAACCACAGCAATTATAAACCTAATGTAATTCAAATTTAAATTGAAACCCTAGACACCTAAAAAAAAATAAGTTAATTATTTTTGTTTGGGTGTCTTAATCAAATTTCCCTAGAGATCCAAGGCCCAAGTTTTTTATTAATATAATTATTATTAATCAAAGCCAAATCCAAAGCTAAGCCTATAGCCAAGCTCATTAACCCAACTCTCCAAGGTTAATTAACCACACTTACCAAACCAACATAGTACTTAGTTTATAAACACCTTTATAGAAGTGTGGATTTTCAATGTGAGATAAAAGTTTCTCATTTGGCTTTCAAACTCCAACATTGGGTTTATGGAAAAAGAAGTTTGATAATGGGAAATCAACTCACGTTTGGTAAGTCCAAGCATATGAAAAGATTTCCAAACACATGGGAAAATATGAGGGAAAATGAAACCTTCCATTCATGACCAATTTGTCCCCATTAACAAAGATTCTTGGTTTTTTTTTTCCTTTATTTCTAACAAGGGTATAATTGAAAAACTAAAAAAAAAGTTTGTTTTCAAATTCTACACACACCAAACATGGGAAATGAAATAAAATGGTATTTCCTGGTTACTTTCCAAGAATTACCAAACATTTCATTTCCCATCGCATGAGAAAATACATGGGAAAAAACCTTAACCTCCCTTCAGCACTGCCACAAGGGGAGAGGTGGTTCTACCCATCCACTCTTCTCCTGTTTCCCAAGGTGAGCCAAGGTATGAAATTCTCCCCTACATGAGAAATCCATACCCATGTACGTCATGAGTTCAGAATTGCATTCCCAATAGTGCACTTGACGAACATGGGAATGCAATTTGAAACCCATTTCCAAACTCCTTAACCTTAAACCAAACGGCCATTAGTATTTAAATTTTAAAATTTTCATTTATAATGATTGTGGGCTTTTTAATTTTGTTCTTTTTTCCCTTCAAGATTTTATAACTTTTAGATATTCAACTCCAAATACATATAAGAATTTCTCTAAAGTATTTTAGATATTCAATTCCAAAGACATTTATTTATTTTTTCAAAATTTTCTCTTTATATTTAGCTTGTGCGTTTTCTTAATTTATTATTTAGTTACAATTACATGCTTCATTACATTTCTGTGCATTTTTTTTCTCAATTATACATTTATAATCTAGTACATTTGAATTTGAAAATAAATAAGTAAATAATTACACACATATATATATATATATATAATTATGGGGATTAAGTCGGGGTGGATATGTGGGGTTAAGTCGAGGTCGAGGCGAATCTCTGGGGATTGGTTTGAGGTCCAGGCGGATATGGTGATGGGTTGGCAGAGAGAGAGAGAGAGAGAGAGAGAGAGAGAGAGAGAGAGAGAGAGAGAGAGAGAGAGAGAGAGAGAGAGAGAGAGAGAGGAGAGAGAGAGAGAGAGAGAATAGGGGATTTTAATTTATTTTTTTTAACTTTTAATTTTATAATTTTTTAAAGAATTTTTGTTTTTTATACATTAGCATAAAAGTGGGTACCACACTTGTCACCTCATCAAGTTAACAGAAAATCTAATGATGAGGTTGATGGAGGGCATAATTTGGTCAAATTTAAAAAAGTTGGATTCAAATTGATGAAATTGAAACTTCAGGGCCCATTTTGATACAGCATCTAAACCACAATGGGATAAAATATCGTTAGTCCACCCAAAAAAAAAAAGGTGTATGGGTTTTTACCCAAAAAGAAAGTTATATGGGCTTCTGCCCAAAAAAAGAAAAAGAAAAAGTAAAGGTATATGGGCATTGAAGTTGGGTTTAGGGGAGTTAGGTTGTATGAGATATTAAAAACATATGTTGTATATATAATCAGTCTAGTTTGGTGCGGGCTGAATTTTTGAGACGTAAAATCAAAATCGAAAACAGGTTGAATCGGTCTGATTCGGTTTTTTACTTACGTTGATTTTTTCGTTAGCCTAATTCTGATCAGTTTAGTTCAATTCGATTTTTCAATCTCGATGTCCACTCCTACTACTCACCTATATAGCCAAAACTTAGTAAGTTCAACAACAACAACAACAAAAATAAATAAAAAAGATTCGCAAAATTATGTAGGACCGAACCAAGAGCAGAGCCGTGTGTTAAAATCATCCCAAGAGATTTTTTCTATCTCTTATACAGTTTGTATCACATGCCTCTCTAGGCTTGACAGAGTTGAGGACCAGGGCTAGATCTAACTATTGAAAATTTATATTTTTTTGGCAAATGAAAATATATTCAACTGTATGTAGTCTTAATTTATTAATATTCAATTGCATATTATAAACTAAATTTTGTGCAAAGTATATAAACTAAATATTTATGAATCATATTTTTTAAATATAAAACAAATGGGTTTGGCCAAGCTAGGACGAACCATACCACATCGAACTAAAACATGCTAGATTGTGGGCTGGGTTTAGGTTTTAACCCATGATCCAAGTCGTACCGAAAAAAAAAAATTCGAGTTGGACCAGAACAGGCTTTGGCCCATTCGGTCTCAGCCTGCCATCTTTGAACGGCAAGTCGTTATCCAAATGATGATCCTAAACAAGTCCTATTTTTGCAAGATAATGAGTTTGCCTTGAGATTTTAGGACTCAAAGCTTCTCAAGGCCCATTTTGCTCTAAAATTTGAAGAAATTTGATATATAAAGGGATGTATGCAGTTCACATTGTTCATTACTTTAGCTAGTTGCCTAGTCTTGCCTGCAATTTAATTACTCTTTCAATCTCTTAAGCACTATATTTATTTTTATACAAGTGATATTGAGGGAGGGGTATTAGGAATTATATTGTAATATAATATTGTAATATATCTAGTTTCCTAGAATAGATTAGTAGAATCCCACAGATAGTGGATCACGATTATTTAGCCTTAGAAGGCTAACGTGATGGAGCTTCACTCCTGTATATATACCTTGTACGAATTGCTTGTTAAACATAACAAAGTATTCAACAAAAATATTCTCTTGTTTATTTTCTTAACATGGTATCAGAGCGGGTTGATTGACTGGGCCTGAATTGGGCCTCTATCCTTACCTAATATGTGGTGTTTACATGTTGGGCTTGAATGTTTACTATTACCCTTTACCCAATACGTGGTGTTCACGTGTTGGGCTTGAATGTTTGACTCTGATATAAACTTGGCTCCACATGTGGCCTGCTATGTGGTGGTCCCACGTGAGGGGGCGTGTTGAAGAATATGAGTCCCACATCGGAAACTTGACTAAATAAAATACAAAATATAATGAATGGTTCTACTACTAATAACACCGAAGCCTTTTGTGATAAAACCCTACACCTATTTGACTTTGTAGGTGGTTAAGTTTGGGACAATATCGATGTTGCTAGTAGTGGGCCGATGGCCCGTCTCTCTGAATTTAACAAGGGGGGAATGAAACCTATGACATCAGTCATTGGGTGCAAAATTAAATGTTTTTAGTTACTTGAGTTACAAGTCCTTCATAAGCACTATAGTTAAAATAAAGCAAACATATACTAATATGACTTTAGCCAACAACAAGAGATGTATATACATATATCTACATGTAATTATATATTAATTACTTTTGTTCACTAGTCTTTGTTAAATTCTTAGTTAATTATCCTCGAATTTGACCATTTATTTGATCTAATGTTTTTTACTTCTTATTTTATGTTTAGAACTGGTGTATCATGAAGCTATCCTCTCCTTGTGAAATATTGACTTCCAACCACGAAGCTTGTAACAAAATAGACTGCATTCCGCAGTTCATGGGCATTGCAGGAAATGTGTGCTTAATACGACAATCATATGCCTACTACAAGGATTAGGGAGACTGGCATGCATAAATTTCGCGGTTCGGTTTTTCATTTTTTCTTTAACTATTAATTTTTTTATTTTTTATTTAAAGGTAACATTGTTTTATCTATATATATAAAGCAAAAGGCAGAGAATAGTGAAACATTCAAAATACCATAAAATGTCCATGGTTAATCCAAACATTAAGAATTAAAGTTATTAATTAAATGAGGATAATATGGTAAATTTACACTTTTCATATTAAAAAAATTAAAATTAAAAGAAAAATCAAATAATGAATCCTATTTTTATGGAACACAAATACCCATTGTTAGGGTCTTTTTCGTTCGAAGGCTCGTCTACGCTTATTGATTCTTGGATCGCCATAGAGTGATGAATGAAGCCTTTGTTGCCCCTTTGTCTAAGTTTGCGAGAACTAGGCCCAAAGCATCCCAAGGGAGTACTCTGTTCTTCTTCCAGCGGCTGCGTATTTTGTACTGATGTTTCCAGCAACTTGACTAGGCATGAGAGGTTAGGTATTTCAGATATAGGATGGAGCTTTTTTTTAGAGAGAGAGAGAGAGAGAGAGAGAGAGAGAGAGAGAGATAAGAGATGGGTGGCTTGAGTAGATTTCCAGCAGCTTGATGAAAGCTTTGTCATGCTCTTGGGTGGCTTGCCAAAAGAGAAAAAAGGGAAGAAATGGAATAACAGAGCTTGAAATCGAAGGGTTCCAGAGGTGAGTGGTGATGCTTGCTCTCTCTGGATATGTTTATTGGAGGGAGAGGAAGAATATGGAAGAACACGGCTTGAGATTGAAGCTTCCAACAATGAGTAAGGATGTTGCTTGCTCTGGCTGAGTTGAAGATGGCTTGTTGATGTTGATATGAGATTATATGAGCTTGGCATGAGAGCTTGGAGTGTGGGAGCTAAAGACCCACAAGTTTAGCAAATGAGAATGCTTGTGCTTGGGTTGGTGTTTGATATACTTGAGTTTGGGTGTTGAGAATTTATTATTTGAGGCTATGGCTATGGTGGTTTGATTGTTTGGCTGTGATGGTTGTTGGGATGCTTATAGCAGTCAAATGAATAGGGTTTCAAAGAGCATGGCTGAGGAAAGAAAAGCTTAAGACTTTGAATGGTATGGTGTTTGTGACAATGATTCTAGAGAAATTTATGAGTTCTAGAGGTGGGAGGATAAAAGGAAAAACTTGAAGCTTGAAAGCTATGGTGTTTATAGCTTTGAAGGAAGGAAAAGCTTGGACTTATCCTTGGTGAGGCTTTATGGAGAAGATGATGGATTTCAAGGGTGAGAAAGTAGAAGACATGATTGTCATGGCTGAGGAATGGCTGGGATAGTGTTGCAATGCTTACAGCAACTGAATGGAGGAAGGAAAGTAGTGTGGTGGTTGCTAAAGGGGGTTGATGGCTGCTGGAATGCTTGCAGTAGCCGAGTGAGGGAGTGTTGGCTGAAGAAAAATTGGTGTCCTTTGCTTGAGCCATGAATGCCAATTTATAGAGGGTAAGGGTTTTCCTTTATTTCCAATAGGTAAAGGGATGTGCTGGAACCAGCCTATTTCTAGTGGTTAAAAGGAAGTACTGGGGCATGCTATTTTCCAACAGGTGAAGCTAGGTACCATAAACTGATTATTTCCTATGGGTAAAAGGAAGCGCTGGAGACTGCTTGTTTCCAGTGGGTAATAGGAAGTGCTAGAAAATGCTTGTTTCCAATGGGTAAAGCTAGGCATTTGGAAAATGACTATTCCCTATGGGTAAAAGGAAGTGCTTGAAAAATGTCTCATTTGCTCACCCATATTGGAGAACTCTGAGTAATGGACTTGGACTTTGGTGCTCTCAAGTAGCTAGCCCAAAGTCTCCATGATCCAAGAGCTTCCGTGGGCCTTGTGGACCTCCGAAACCTTCCACACCACAATCCCTCATGCAAGCCCCATAAACCACATGACTTGGATTCATGTGAGCTTGATAGGTGATTGGCATGACATGTGCACTATTTCTATATTTATTTAATGAATTAAATCCCAAAATACAGCTTTGATTAATGCATGACCAACATTATATGTTATATTGGGCTTTAAATGTCTTTGGACTTCCCGTGATTTTTTGGGCCTCAACACACCCTATGTCGTTTAATCTTCAATGCAGTCTATAGCTTAAGATGCACGATGTTCCACCATAATTCAAACTAAGAACTTAGAAGTCGAAACCCAACTTCCAATAACGGATTGAAAACATCTGACTTCCAAAGTCGGAACATCAGGAACTTCTGAAGTGGATCAAGATCAAGTCATCTGATCAGCCAAGGTCAAGTCCTTTGATCAGCCGTGATTTTTTGGGCCTCAACACCCATTTTCTTTTTTAATTCTAGAATAAATTTAAATTTAAAAAAAAAAAAAAAAGTCTCTCGCATGCACGGAAGCGCGTGCAGAGAGCCTAGTTAGGAATTAAGGTTTTTTAGGTTTTAGACATAAAAAAATTTTCACTTTTGGAAAAAGCCAAAGTTTTTTCAAAAAAGACAGAAAAACCGCTCAACTTTCAAATCAAAGACATGCAAATGTATTGGATTCCTTAGGAAATCTAAAAATAAATAAGGGCATTTTTGTCCATTTTGGCTTCTTTTAAAAAATTTCTCTCTCCTTTGGCTTTTTCCAAAATGTCCCGTTAGGAATTAAGTGAAAGATAATATATACATGTGAGATCGACATCGCACTTACATTTTACTATTTAATGATATGTAGACTTACAAGTATTACATAAGGTTTAATTTGACTGATTGAATTCCATACAACACCGGCTTGGATTTGGGCCATTTTTACGGGCCTAGCAATGGATCAGATTTAATCCATAATCACCTAACTTATTTGGATATTCATTCACGGTATTCACCCACAAATACAAAATAGTTGGATTATTGCTGAAATGGTACTTTTCTTTTGTTGGCTTTGGCTAAGCATTTATGTCCCTATTGGACTTTGGTCCCTCCTGGTATGCTTCTGTTTTGGGTTTTTAAAGGGACTTCATTTTTGTATTTCGTAAGTCTTTGATATTCTTTTTACTTTTTTTGTTGAAACTTTTTCAATATTGCTGAAATTTAATAAGTATCAAAATTTGATTGGTTTTAAGGAGAAACTCCTCCTCAATTTTAACGAGCCAAGTCATGCTTGTCTCTATTTAAGAATAGGATAATGTTTAACTCAAAGAAGGAAAAAAGGAACTCCTGAAATAAAGATGTGGCCAAGGAAAACAAAATTACAGCAAGAAGAAAAAAGAAAGATATGACCAATTGCAAATGAACACATGTCCAAACAATGAAAAAAAAAAACTTGAAACTAAAGTCAAGAGGCAAGAGCCCACCCCACCCCAAAGTCCAAGAATTGTAAACTTTTATTTATTTATTGTATAGACAGTTACCCATTTCGCAATTAGCCACATTTGGTCATCTCTTCTAAGCGTATTTGGCGTTCTGCTTTGATCTATTGTGGTTATGCCCTTCTTAAAGAATGGTGTGTATAACAATCCTCCAAGAAAATTCAATCCTAACGTAAAAGGACGGGAATCTACTGGTGATATTAAAGTAAATGGTACATAAATTGATGTCTTTCAATCCTAAATTGTGTGTTAATTATATAATGTGTCAGCTTTACTTTTGTGTTAGTGAATTGGGCCACCTTTCTTGGTCTATTTATTTTATTCATTGCTTTTGTAGATCCTAGTAACTTTTTATTTTTTGTATTGATTTATTGAAACATTCTATAGAATATGGTGTGTGTGATTGTTTACTATATTAATATCTAACTGAGTTTACTTAGGACAATATTTACATTCTTATGGCTAACTATTGAGTATTTTAAAATTATGCTCTTCTCCTAGTAGTATATAACAAAATTCTTTTCCGATAGGGTCTAGCAAAGAAAAAAGAACCTTGACTTGTAGTGTGTGTGTGTGTTTGAAACTAGAGATGTCAAATGGGCAGGGCTAGCCCAACAAGGCATGAGCCCAGCCCATTTAAATGGGGCTCGACATGACTCAAATATGATTATTGAATGAACGTGCTAGGCACGACAAGAAAGCATGGGCCGTGCCGGATTTAGAAAATTATGCCCAATAGACCGAACCAACCCCCGGCCTGACATGGGTTGTGCTTAGCCCGAGGCCACTTAAAGCCCAACTCGGCCCACTTAACTTTTTTATTTTTATTTTTTGTCAAGACCTACTTTACATAAACCATATCTTAGCCTCCTTCCCCGCTCGATAACTACATATATAGACTTTGATTTGGTGACTTCTTCTTCTAACAAATCATAAATTTTCATAGTTTATAAATACTACAATAACTCCTCAATTTTAGTCCCATATTAAATCCTCAATAAATAAAGAAATACTAAAAATAAATTCTCAAATTTTAATCCCGTATTACATATAAGAAAAGTATGAACATATTATAATTTTCTTTTTAATAAAGTTATTGTGCTAACATGAGTGTAAAAAAAAAAAATTCAAGTTAAATGGGCCAAATATGGGGCCAGCACCAGTACAGCCCGTTTCAATGTGGACTTGAGCTTTGAGCCGGGGAGGGATTAATAGATTTTTTTATAAATGGGTCGGCATGAGCACAGCACGGCCCAATTAATTAAATAGGCCGGTCCAGCCCAGCCCAATTGACACCTTTATAATAAAATAAGTCACAAAATTTTATGAAGTACCAAATATGACTATCGCCTTTTGGAGTAATGACCAACAATTGGAAACTTAAGGGCATGAACTTTTTTTTTATTTTAATTTTTTTATTTATTTATAATAATGACCATTCATTTCCATTAAAGAAAATACTTGCCTCCTTTCCTGGAAGTTTCTTGCCAATCACAAGTTGATATGTGTGTAGAGATTTTTCTTTTGGTGTTTCTGATGAATTATTTGCCAATCGCAAGTTGACATGTGTGTAGAGATTTTTCTTTTTGTGTTTCTGATGAATTATTTTTACATTTGTGTCAAATTGTGATTTGTAGGAAATAGAAATGTCTCCTTCCAATTCCAGGGAAGGAGGGAAGTAGTG
Source organism: Prunus salicina (assembly GCA_020226455.1). Taxonomy (NCBI): domain Eukaryota; kingdom Viridiplantae; phylum Streptophyta; class Magnoliopsida; order Rosales; family Rosaceae; genus Prunus; species Prunus salicina. The sequence goes on along the minus strand of CM035344.1, from coordinate 16,770,418 downwards.
TCCTTCGATCAAAAGCAACCACTTTTTTGTAGTAATAATTGGACCAGCACAGCAAAAAATTTGCAATTTAATCTGTAATTTAAAATTTAGATTCCACAGTTATGCCGATGTCGATAGAATTATTAGATGAACATTTATGTAATCTTAGCACTTTGTCCTGTCCATAACTTTCTAGAGCATGTAGTTTGTATGCATGCTGAGAAGAATACATGTACATCTGCATGCTTACAAACTGCAGTGGGATGTAGTCCTTCCTCAGATTGTACTGAGATCAATAAAAACGCTTATCCCAAAAGTGAATCCTAAGACAGTATTCCTAAACACAAACCAAGGTTAATTAGTAGCAACAAACTGCAAAGAAGGGAATATCAGGTCAGTAGCAAGGTAAATAAACCTCGAGTAACCACAAAACATATATATGAAAATGAAACGATTCATCACATACAAAATAAAATGTTGAAAAAAAGAACTGTATATATATACCTTGAGATCCGATGGTCTTGAATCTGCATTAGAACATAAGTCTCAATATAGAGATGGAAGGGAAAGGGAGGAGCCGCTGGAAATCATTGGAATGGGCGGGCTTGGGAAGAAAACATCAACAAGAAAATTTTCCTAATGATTTTCTTTCATCCCAAACAGCCCATTCCTACAATTCCCAGTAGCTCCAATCTCCCTTTCCCTCCTCTCTGTCTCCTTCTTCTTGTTTGTTTTTGCTCATAGTGCACATCCTCACCCCTTTATATACACCAATAGACTACCTCCCCACCTACCAAGCCTAGTCCCTAGAACAATCTATTTTGCAATGTGGTCCTTATATTTCTTACTATTTATCCTTCAAGTACCTAGAGCATCTACAATCATATTATCTATTTTTTTTATTTAAAATTTAGCTCGAAACACACAAAAACTATTTGTGCTCTTTATAAAATTTGAACTCCAACCATACTTCCTAGTTTAGAGAGTCATAAATAATTTTAAAATTTTCTCTTCAAATACGTACAAGAATTTTTGTATAATATGTCAAATCAAAATGCGCCTAAGCCCTAATTATTTCTAACAACTGTGTGAAAAGGAGTTGGAAAGGCATCTTTAAAGTCATTTTGTTTTTCCTTGAACGTGAGCGTGGGGAATACGCAAACAAAAACGACCTGTAGTAAAAAGTTAACCTGTCAGTAGTCGCATGCGAATGGAATCATTTTTTCAAAAGGTGACGTACGACATCAAATATTCCCACTTCGAGCGAATCATATGCCCACTTCGTTTCAGTTTTTGTTTGTTTTGCCTTTTTCCTATTATTAATTCAATAGTTGTTGCTTAGACGTTAATGCAATAATGCAAATTTGTTTTCTCTTTCATGGATATTTGGGCCTAAACAGTGAGTTAATCCAATCGAATTTGATGTCTATTTTTATAATTTAAAGTAGTTTAGACTGTCAACTGTATAAAAAAATTAAAAAAAAAAATTCTTCTTAATATTGAAAGATGTTTTAAATTCGAATCATCTCGCCAAACTTGTTTGTTTATATTTTTTCAATGGAACTATTGTACAAAATTGATTGATATCCAATATTTAAAGAAAAAGAAAACGATGTCAATAGAGTCTAGTCAAGTGGCAAAGCCTTGATTTACAGACTAGTGGTCTCAAGTTCGAGCCCTCCCATTATGGTTAGTGTGTGTGTAAGAGAAATTATCACTTGTACTAAAAAAAGAAGGCCCCAAAAAAAAGAAAAAGGAAGAGATGTGGGCTGGATTTAGCCCAAAATGATCAAATGGGGTTTCTAATGGGGTGATTCAGTCTTAGCCCAGATGGAAACCATGCTCCATTATATGATCTGTTTTGGCCCAAGCTCAAGCCTGTGTTGGTGTCGAATGTATTCAAGGAGAGTATATTAATTTTAACAAAGATCATCATAAGCTTCGTGTAACAGAGAGAAGAAACAATTGAACTTGAGAGCCAGAACAAGTGCAAGCTCAATGACACTGATACCATCTTAACTATATGAGAAAAAGGAGAAACAAGAGAAGGAAGACATAGAGACTTTTCTATTAGAATGATTCGATTCAATTATACATTGATGTGATACTGGTATTTATACCTAAACTAGTAAGATTACAATGGAGTATTCTGTCATGACCAGCTCGAATTTTATGTTATTACTAGAGATTAGTTTCTGTTGAGAACCGCTTAATCCAAAGGAAAACTTGAGAAAACCATAATTTGGAAACTTTTACACGTTGACCCTCCAAGAAAAAGAGCTTGCGACTTCATCCGGTTTCGCTTGTTTTCGATCACTGCAAGACAAATAATTGAACAGTCAAATAATTCCAACAATAGATACTTGAAAGCTTATATAGTGTTAGCTAGACTGGTGATTAAGTACTAGTGGTTGAAAGTCTGGAGATAAAATAGTAATATTAGTTAGCTATGGAAGTTGCACTTAGAGTCGTCTCATTGCATTTCAATTCTTCATTTTCTTCCTCTTCTTCTTCTTGAAATAGCTTCTTTTCTCTGTTATGATGGTATCAGCCTAAATATGTAGGGTACATGGATTTTGGTACCTTATATAGGGAATAAGAACATCGTAGGCAGTAAATGGATATACAAAATCAAGAGGAACTCTGCTGGTTCAGTGGCCAGATACAAAGCTCGACTTATGGACTTAAGGCTCAGGGGGTTTAGCCAAGAACCGGGGTTCGATTTTGGGGAGACTTTTAGTCCAGTAGTTTGACATACAACAGTGAGGTTGATTCTAAGTCTTGATGCTACGATCCAATGGAAATTAAGGAAACTTGATGTCAAGAATGCCTTTTTGCATGGAGATCTTGAAGATCCTATTCATCCACAGTTTGTTTGCAAACTTCAGAACTCTCTTTCTTGTTTGAAACAAGCTCCAAGGGCATAGAATGCAAAATTCACAGGTTACTTACCTACTCTAGGATTTAAATCATCCCATTCTGATCCAAGCCTCTGTGTGAAACATGTTGAGAATGAAATTGTGATTCTGTTATTATATGTTGATGACATAATATTTACTGGATCGAGTGATCAATTGGTTCAAAGTGTTATTACTGAATTGAGTGCAGTATTTGAAATGAAGGATATATGGGAAGACTTACATACTTTCTAGGCCTGCAGATATCTTATGGCTCATCAGGAGACATATTTTTTAACCAAACTAAATATGCTAAAGATCTGTTGAATAAAGCAGGAATGAGCACCCTCAAATCTTAAGAGAGGCTGGTGTGTTAGAATTCATAGGTTTCAATGTTTTGGATGTTTGGGAGGAAGGAAGGAAACACAGAAATCAAATGAGTAAGAGAACGTTGCTCTGTAAGAAACCTGAATATCTCTTTTCATTTCATCTTACTGTTCATGTATTCGTATATGAGAGAGAAGTGAGCTACTTCTCTAACTGATTTACACAGAAATTAAATCCTAGCCTTTGATTCTATCACCCTATGAGATGATTACACCTGTCTTAATCTGTCAATTATATCCTAGGCCACTTGGACTATGATCCAACGGCTCTCATTACAACCTGAAAATAAAACATATAAAATAATATCAAAAACTCTGACTTTTAGCTCCAAGGATTTCAGCTGAAGGGTTACACATCAACACTCCCTTCTAACCCTTTAGCTGATTTCACACCAAGTAGATCTCTTAGATACATAAAACGATCCTTGGACAAAGCCTTGGTTAGAATGTCTGCAATCTGATCTTCTGTTTTGCAGTAGATAATTTCAATCTCCTTTGCTTGAATAGCTTCTCTAATGAAGTGAAACTTTCGACTGATATGTCTGGTTTTCTGGTGGAGAACTGGATTCTTTGCCATTGCTATGGCTGATGTGTTATCACACATGATTTGAGTTCCTTCAACTTGTTCTTCTCCAAAGTCCTCAAGTACGAACCTCAGCCATTTTGCTTAGGAAGTAGCTTCAGCAGCGCTGACATATTCTGCTTCCGCAGTGGACAATGCCACTGTGTTTTGCTTAATTGATGCCCATGAAAACACACCAGATCCTAGAGTAAACGCATACCCTGAAGTGCTCCTCATATCATCTTCACTTCCTGCCCAGTCACTATCACAGTAATCGATTAGAGTAGTTGTCTTCCCTTTCATAAATTCAATTCCAAAATCAAGTGTTCCTTGAATGTATCTCAGCACTCTCTTTGCTGTCCCCAGGTGTTTCTTGGTAGGATTATGCATGAACCTTGCCAAGAGACTTGCTGCAAACATCACATCAGGTCTAGTTGCTGTCAAATAGAGCAAGCTGCCCACAATCTGTCTGTATTCTCCTTCATTTGCAGCTTCACTTCCATCAATCTTGCTTAGTTTCTCATTCATTGCAAGTGGAGTAGCTACCGCTTTGCAATCTTTTAATCCAAACTTCTTAATCAACTTCTGTGCATACCTGGTGTATAAAAATACTCTTCTCGGTTTGTAATATTCCCATTCCAAGAAAGTGGTGTAACAATCCCAAATCTGTCATCTCATAGTGCTTCATCATGTCTTTTCTAAATTCTTCAAGCATTTGTGGGCTATTACCAGTGTATACAATATCATCTACATATAGGGAGACAATAATAATACCTGAATTCTCACTTGTTTTAACATACAAAGTTGCTTCACTTGAACTTTTCTTGAAACCAGCACTGTTGAAATATGCATCAATTTCATCATACCAGGCCCTTGGTGCTTGTTTCAATCCATACAGTGCCTTGTGTAGTTTGTACACCTTTATTTCTTCATTCTCTTTCACAAAACCTTGTGGTTAATACTCCATTGAGAAACGCAGACTTAACATCCAGTTGATACAAGTTCCATCTCTTCTGTGCAGCTAGAGCAATCAAGGTTCTAATGGTGTCTAGCCTTGCCACAGGGGCAAAAGTCTCATTGTAATCAATACCGGGCTTTTGTGAGTAACCTTTAGCCACTAAACGAGCCTTGTTTTTCTGCACAGTACCATCTAGATTCAGTTTAGTCTTGTAGACCCACTTAACACCAATCACAGGTTTAGCAAAAGGTCTCTCGACAAGTTTCCAAGTGTCATTTTTTTCTATCATTTCCAGTTCAGCTTCCATTGCCTTTCTCCATGACTCATCTTTAGCTGCATCTTCATAATTTTCAGGTTCCACAATGCACACATTACACTTAGCCATGATTTCACTTACACTTCTCCATTTCTTTGGTGTGTGATCAAAGAAATGAGAACTTTCACCTATGCCTTCATCCTGCAGAGTGGTATCTTCAACTATTTGAGTTTGTGTATCCAAGCTTTGACTTGGTTCAGCTTGTAATGGGACTTCTTCATCCATTTGCAAAGGTGTATCCAAGCTTTGACTTGGTTCAGCTTGATTCTCAGTAGGCAAAGGGACTACCATCTCTTCTTCATTTGCATTTTCCCACTTCCATAAGCCATTTTCATCAAATTGCACATCTCTGGACAGAATTATCTTCCTAGTACTTGGATCAAACAGCCTATATCCCTTTTCACAGAGACCATAGCCTACAAAAATACACTTGTGACTGTTTTCTTCAAGCTTATGCCTCAATGCTGAAGGAATAAGCACATGACAAGGAGATCCAAATATTTTTAAATGTGCAATTCCTGGTTTTCTGCCAGTATAAGCTTCAAATGGTGTTATCTTGTTAAGAACCTTGGTAGGACTTCTATTCAGCAAATAGACTGCTGTATTTACAGCTTCTGCCCAAAACTCATAGGGAACACCTTTCTCATGCAACATGGACTTGGCCATTTCCACTACTGTCCTGTTCTTCCTCTCGGCCACTCCATTTTGCTGTGGAGAATATGCCATAGTTAGCTGCCTTTGAATACCCGATTCCTCACAAAACTTGTTAAATTCTCCTGACAAGAATTCTCCACCCCTGTCACTTCTCAAGCCTTTTATCTTATACCCACTAGTATTTCTGATGAAGTACACCCATGACATTCTAGTAAAATCATCTGTAAACAGTAGAAAGTACCTGTTTCCAGATAAAGATTCTGTTTTCATTGGTCCACAGATGTCTGTGTGAACCAATTCCAAAGGATTTGAAGCTCTCCAAGTGGATTCCAAAGGGAAAGAATCCCTATGCTGTTTTCCAAGCATACAACCATCACATACAACTAACTTCTGCTCCAAGTGAGGTAAACCATGAACCATCCCTTGACTCTCCAGCAATTTTATACTTCTTTCATTTAAATGTCTCATCCTCTTATGCCATGTCTGCAAGCAATGTGTGATACTTGCTTTTAGGACCAACTCACTCACAGACATCATTGTCAGAGGAAAGCATCTGTTATTTGTCATCTGCACCTTCACAATCAGATTTTCTAGTGACTGATTGTCATAAACACTCACCACATTTCCTCCAAACACAAGGTGATAGCCATGTTCCATCATTTGCCCAACACTAAGCAGATTTTCTTCAAGGCCAGGTACAAGCATTACTTCATGAATGTGCTTCTTGCCCAACTTAGTTTTTATCACCAAAGTCCCTTTTCCAGCGACTGGGACCACTTCACCAGTTCCCATCTTCACCTTAGAGCTCAAATTCCTTTGAATATTGACCAAAAGTCCCTCATCTCCTGTCATGTGGTTACTACAACCACTGTCAATATACCAAGTGTGATTTACCTTCACATCAGTTGCAGCATTACACACATAAAACAAAGTACCACAATCTTCCTCCTGATTTGCATAATTCACTCTCTGCACATTCTTGTGTCCATAGCAGTCTCTGATCATATGCCCAGGCTTCCCACAACCATGGCATTTAGGTTTCCCTTCATACCAACACTTGCCATAATGAAATCTGTCACAATGTTTGCAGGCCATTTTGTTTCCATCATTGGATTTCCAATTTTTCTGAGGTATTTGATCTGCAGAAGCAATTTTATTTTCAGGGTTTTTCCTACCAACATTCAGACTAGAGAAGGCTTTTTCTGTAGAATCCTCAGTGTGTCTATCCAATCTGAGCTCAAAGCTTTTCAGTGAAGCAACAACCTCTTGAACCTCAAGAGTTTCAAGATCCTTAGAGTGTTCAATTACAGAGCAGATAGAGTCATAAGATTTAGGCAAACTAAACAATAACTTCTGGACAATTCTCTCTCTAGATAGTTCCTCACCATAACTCTTCATATGATTTACTATATCAAACAACCTAACCAGATATACAGATAAAGATTCACTATCCTTCATGCGGGTATATTCAAATTCCCTACGCAGCCCTTGCAATTTAACATTTCGTACCTGTTTATCTCCTCTGAATTCCAGCTTCAGAATATCCCAAGCTCCCTTCGATGTCTCCTCATTCACAATCCTTGGAAATAGCTTATCTGAAACAGCACTTTGGATCAAACCAAGGGCACGAGCATCCTTCATCAGAGTCTGAACCACCATAGACTTCTCAGTGTCTACAGCCTCCTTTTTCTCCTTCTTCAGATCTAGGTCACTTAACCCGTTCTCGACCAGATCCCACAGACCATGCGATTTCAAAATAGTCTTCATTCGAATACTCCAAAATTCGTAGTTTTCTCTATTGAAAACTGGTGTTCGAAGCTCAGCTGCTCCCGATCCTGCCATATTAGACATCGGATTTTGAGAAATCGCGATCTTCAGATGAGCTCAAGTTCAGCTCAAACAAAACCCAATTTCTCCGATTCAATCACAGATTCACGCCCAGCTCAAGCAATCGAACCTGGCTCGCGATACCATGTTAGAATTCATAGGTTTCAATGTTTTGGAGGTTTGGGAGGAAGGAAGGAAACACAGAAATCAAATGAGTAAGAGAACGTTGCTCTGTAAGAAACCTGAATATCTCTTTTCATTTCATCTTACTGTTCATGTATTCGTATATGAGAGAGAAGTGAGCTACTTCTCTAACTGATTTACACAGAAATTAAATCCTAGCCTTTGATTCTATCACCCTATGAGATGATTACACCTGTCTTAATCTGTCAATTATATCCTAGGCCACTTGGACTATGATCCAACGGCTCTCATTACAACCTGAAAATAAAACATATAAAATAATATCAAAAACTCTGACTTTTAGCTCCAAGGATTTCAGCTGAAGGGTTACACATCAACATGGTGAACCTTTGTCTGATCCCACCATGTTTAGAATTATAGTGGGAGCATTGTCGTACATGACATTCACAAGACCAAATTTAACTTATGCAGTGAATATTGTGTGTCAGTACATGACCACTCCCACTAATGTTCATTACCTTTTTGTCAAACGTATTCTCATATATGTTCAAGGTACATTAGAGAATGGCATCAGTTTTACAAATGGTCTTTGGCAGCTTAGTGCCTACAGTGATGCAGACTAGGTAGGAGACATGAACAATAGAAGGTCTACAACTGGATTTGTGGTGTTTTTGGGAAGCAATCCAATTTCATGGCAGTCAAAAAAGCAGGGGTCAGTTTCGAGAAGTTCAACAGAAGCTGAATACAGGGCCTTGCCCAATACAATAGCTAATATTTGATGGATTCGTAAGGTCTTACTGGATTTACAGATTTATCTTCCTAGCCCACTTGTTATTTACTGTGATAACTTGCCAAGCTCTTTAAGATCAAATCTTGTTTATCACTCAAGAATCAAGCATATGGATATTGATTTCCACTTTGTGAGGGAAAAGGTGCAAAGAAAAGACTTGTTTGTGCAGTACATTCCTACAGAAAGAACAACTAGCTGATGTGTTTCAAAAGGCTTGCACTAGGGGTGGGCACAGTCCGATTTTCCCCTCAAATTGGATTCGAAACCAGAGAACTTACACACTGTCCAGTTCGGTTTGATTTTTATAGAAAGTGTCTAGAAGAATCAAATCAAACCGAACCTATACCGTTCTGGTTCAGTTCGGTCCAATTTCTAGTTTGGAAAGATACGAATATAAATATGTGAAGAAGAGAGAAATAGGATGTATAGAACAATTAATAAAATAAGAGAGAAAGAGGTAGAAGAGATAAAATAAGAGAGAAATGGGTGAATATATAAATAGAAAGAGAAATAGAAAGAAATAGGTTGAAAATAGAGAAAGGCAGAAGCACATGAACGGATATGCTTCATTGAAAAGAAAAAGAAATTGGGCTAGAGTATTTTAGTTCGGTATAAATTGATACTAAAGCATTTGGGTACTAATTGGACTAAGATATTTATATATTTTAGACCATTTTTTCCAAGAGAAGAACCTAGACGGGAACCGATCCAAAGTGGTTCGATTCAGTTTTTGAGCCTAGGTGGACTTTCTTAGTCAACACGGATTGTTTTAGGTTTTTTTTTTAGTACTCGGCTCACCAATTCACTGGTTCAAGTGCCTACTCCTAACTTGCACAGTCCTATTTTTCTGCAACATTGTCTTCACCTTCGACTGAGGAACTCGGCTGGGTAGGGGAAAATGATAACTATAAAATTAGTTAAGAAGGTAGTTAGTCAGTCAGGTTCAGCTCACGGGCTTTTGGTTAAGTTGGTTAAAGTGAGGTTAGCTGGATTAGTTAGACTGTTTAGCTTGATCATTAAGAAAACTCAATACAGAAACTGAAATACACTCTTTCTAAGCTTCAATTCTACTTTTCAAATCTTCATCTTCTTCCTCTTCTTCTTCTCGAAATCCTAGCTTCTTTTCTCTGTTATCATAAATATCCACATAAAGCTCAAGGAAATTTAACAAGAAGCCGCAGTATATAATATATCACGTCCAAAATTCTCACTGAAACAATAAACATAAAAAAATGAAAAGGCAACTGAGACGCAGAAGGGATTTTCATTGAACATCCCGTGGCTTGGAAAGGCCTCCAACTGTTCTTCGAAATCTTCGATCTCCACCATATGGAATTCAACACCTTCACTTCATCACTTTGCTGCACCCCCTCATACAATAACAAACTCCACTCATAAATCTAGGAATTAAATTAAAATAAAATTTCCTATCCAGCTGGTCTATGAGAACATCTATAATTCCTCTAGCAGAAACGGAATTCAATCATTCATCATCTGCATTGTTTATAAAATTATTCAGAAGAAAAATAAATAAATTCATCGTGGTTACTTTGCATATATATAAGATGGAGGAGAAAGAGAAGAAAGTGCAATTTGTCACCTTCAAATTAGTCACGATGGAGTTCAGCCGAGGACATTGATGGGTCAATCATGTATTGCTGAAGCACTTGATTCATTTCGCCCATACCCTAATCAATAAAATCAGTCAAAAAAATGTTTTTTTTATTATTACTTTTTTTGTCAGAAACAGTGCTTTCATTCCAGAGGGGAGCAGCCAATAAGCCAAACCCAGGAAAAATACAAAGCAGCAAACAAGGAAGTCCAAGCCACAAAGGGGACAACAAAACCAAAGTGCAATACAATAGATAGACTAGGAGGGGAAGAAGAAAGACACAGCAGCGCTAGTATCATCGCGTCCATAGGCCTCCTAGACAAAATAAGACTAAACATTTGTTGGAGGACATGGAAGGCCATCCTTATTCAAAATGAACGTGAGAGAGGATGGAGGCCTATCAGCCCAAACTTCGTTGCACAAATGTATATACAAACAAAAACTTGATGGGACAACAAATGGGATTTTGACACTTGTTAAACTTTTTAAAAAAAAAAAAATTTGACAAGTGTTAAAACTCCATTTGTTTTAAGGAGGAGCTCTTTCTCAATTTTAAGGAGACAAGTTCTTTCCTCTAGTTTTTATATACAAACCCACACAAACAGTGTATGGGGTGCATAGATCTACTTAGCATAGAGAAAAAGGCGAGAGGATGTTGTAATCGAGTTTCTTAAACACTCACCCCACCGAGCTGGTTCGTCTTACGAAGACGCAGTGCTTCAGTAGTAGAATGAGAATCAACGTTTTGAGAAATTTTTCCAATCTCCTCTACCTGAGAAATAATTATAATTTTCATATTGCCTTTCCAAGTTTAATCATATACACATACTAAATATGATTGAATTATATATCCTTTTATTTATGAGGAAAGGAGGACGATGAAGAGTGAAATGTAGTCAAAGATGTGGGATAAATGCTCTATCATTAAAGTTATAAGCCCAAAAATATACTCGTTATATATGCTCTTGGGTGAGTTTCACTTAATAAAGGTGTTGTGTGTGCGAACTAAGAAAATAATAGACAAGCAAATATTTAAGAAGAAACACCTTATGGCAATGAGCATGGTCGAATGGAACAGCATGAACTAAAAAGTGAAGCAGCTCATCCTGCATAATTGCCCTGGCAGTGTCACAATGCTGCAACGTACGCCTATTGCTTCTTTCAGTGTGTAGCCACGAACGAAGTGTGAGCTCCATAATGAAAAGCTCACATGCTTTCGAAAACAAAACGGGAGTCTCCGAGCTCACCTTCTGCAAAGAAAATTAACACACTTTCAAGTTAATCTTTTTGAAACATTACTCTCCAATTAATAGATAAAAAATAAATAAGTTATAGAAAGGGTTTTGCATATCATCAATTGATGAATGTGCAGATCTACCTTGACTTGTCCATCAGATTTCATGACTCTTTTGACCCTGGCAAGAGGGAGTTCGTGATGTGCTTTTGCCACTGTATCATACATTATAAAGAAGTACGTGATCATTAGTTATACTATATAGAAATTTAAAGAATAGCTTCGGACGGTCCTTAGAAGGGACTAACATGGGCTATAACCCAAGTGAGTTGTTATTTTATCAACCAAAAATTTAATTTAACCCACCCATGCCTACTAATGACAATCATGACATCACTTATTCAATACAATCAAGGAAAAGAAGATAAGACAAACTAATGAATTGATGAATTCTCTTCGAATATTCTTGGACATTCTTATGTAGGACATCTTTGTAAAGTTCTCTCTAAAATGAAAAGTATTTCCATATTGTTCTTACTTTTTTAGCATACTGCCAACTTCTTTTTATTTATGTTTATATTTATTTTATTTTATTATGGACAACCTAATGCCAATTTTCCTTAAACTCAAGGAAAATGAGTTTTTATTAAAAATAGCCAAAATTTAACCCCAAAATTTATAAATGTCAGTTTTTTAAAATACTTTCAAATATAGCCAAAAACTCACTTAAATTGACCCAAATGCCCTCTAAATTATAACTCAATTACACCTAAAAGCTAAAACCCAAAATAGCAGGAACACAAAAACAAGATTGGCTTCGTCAACTTAATCATGCCTCATGCCTATGAATCCTATTATAAAAATGACAATGTAATTACCAAAAAGAAGAAGAAAAGAAACCGCCGATGTTTTCATAAATCCAAGCAATAAAAATCATCTCTGCGACTATGGCTTGATTCGTGGGTTTGGGAGATTTTTACAATAAAAAAAGTTAAAGTCAGTTTTTTGACATAATAATTCTTAATTGAGAAAAAAAGTTGAACTTTCTTGCAAAATTCGTATCATAAATACTGCTAGTCTGCATATGATATGCAGGTTAAACTTTCTTGCAAACCATCATATGTGCTGCTGCCTTCCCTCATCACAAGAGGTCTAGAAAAATTGCAAGGCCCTCACTGTTCATAGACTATCTTCCCACAACACAAACTTGCCTATATTAACTTTGCTTTCCATTAAGGGTGATTGGCGAGGGGCAGTGTCCCTTTAACTGATAGACCTCACATATAATCCTTTTAAGTGAAAAATAAAATAAAATAAATAAATAAACAAATTGGTACGCTGCAGTAATTGCACCTTTATGTTCCACTCTCCAGTTCTTACATAAGGTAAATTTAGCCCAGCTCATTTTAAAATCCTGGGTCCGTCTCTATATATATAACCCTTTCGTAATGTAGGTCCTGATCAAAACCTTTTGTAATGATTTTTACTTCTTAAAGAAACAAAAGATTTGGAACATCTAAAAAAAATTCAAAAAATTGAAAAAAATGATGGCTAACAACTACTAACGTGTGCTAGCGCTAACGGTGTTTTCAAATAATGATAGAAAAAATTAAAACAAGTACACTTTGACATAAATAAACAGAAATCATATGTAATGCTTTTAACTCAAAAGTACAATAAAAGTACAGTTTGGGTCCTATCCCTTATTTATTTATTTTTTATTTATTTACTTTTGTATGTTTTTGTTTTTATTTTGGGGCACTAGCTTAAAACTGTAGCAATGACCAAAGACAGAAGAAAAATCAAAATTTGGACCAAGAGAAAAAACAAACCTGTTGTGTTTTGAATTTCAAACAGTTGCTGATTCCAGAATATCTCTATCTCTTCCTTCTGAAGTTCCATAAAACTGGATTGCTTAGCCTCTTGATCAGCCTGCTACTTAATTATTAGCAAGAAAAAAAAACAAAAGAAAGCAAAGAACACATGGTATCTAGCATAAGAAACTGGAAGGAAAATACTTGATTTATTTGAATGCAATCTCTAGTCTAACAGAAAATGGATGGCAATTAGCTTCACCTCTCTGCTAGACGGACAAGAGTAGTAGTTGGGTAGCTCGAAAGAGCCCGTCGACATGAAACCGTGCATTTCTGGAGAAGTGTTTGAAGAGGGTGTGATATTGACAGAGTGGTTCACATCCATAAGCACTGGCCTGAATTGTCTAGCTAGCTCGTTTCTGGTTTCAAAGGCTTGAAGTGTTTCTAGTTCAATCACCTGATTTTCATGTGAAGAGAGACATTAAACAGTGTTCAGAAGTGGGAAAGCAACATTTTTAATTTGCTTTTACTTTATTTATCTGGTTATTTGTCTTTAAGTTAGAAGAATCCATGAGCAATTAAGTTTTAGGTCAAAAAGGAGTCAAGATGTAATCTGAAACTAGATATTGCTAATCAGGATAGTGTTTGTAATTAAAAGAGAATCCAATGAATAGAGTCGTTTTGTGCGTTTGTAGCCCATTGTTTTCTGGTTATTATCAACTGTTGAACTTTATTTTAGACAAAATCCAATAATTCATATTATCCTGCAACCAAAGTCTTATATAGAAATGAATATTTATTTTCAAAATCTAGAAATTTAGTTGAAAGAAAAAGGTGCTACTTACATCCTGACCGGTATGTCAATGTCATTAAGGGTAAATTTGTCATGTTATCCTCATTTTACTAACGTGGCAAGTCCAATAAATTATGATCTCACAATGTGTATGTACATGTGATCTTCCCATCTAAATAGAAATTGTTCTTTAGTCTTTCAAACGGAACGTTGAGCAATGGAAAAAATAAAAATTACAAAACTTTTGAGATATATAAATATAGATTCGTAGTAACAGTTTGGAAAATATAAATTTAGATGTCAAACTCCGTATATGAACTCCCAGTTTATACTATGTATACGAATATGATTAGAATTAACATTCACAATCATATCCAGCGTTTTAGCTAAATACTTTGGAATCATATCCCCCTCTTTAGAGCATTGTGACTCTACAAAGACTCCTGAATCATATTCTATGAACTCTTACTCATCTCCACTTGTCTTCTTCAATTAACCATTGCTCATCTTCTCTTGTCTTCTTTCAGTCATGTGTTGAACCCTTGTTCATCTATATTTATATCACTTTCTTGGATTCCCTCATTTTCAACTATCTTTTCCACAAGGAGAAATCAAGAAGACCTTAGATTAGTAGCAATCATATTTTTTTTATAATAATTGTAATTATACCTTAGATAGGTAGGATTTCTAAGAGTACTATATATAGGGGATTGAGCCACTATTCTATATACCAGAACACCATCCAATTCCTACACATTCATACCCATAGCCGAAATAGCTTTAGGAGAACAAGAAGAGAGCTTGCACAACCTTGGCATTCTACTTGAAGAATTCAGTGCCTTCCATGTCTTCATCAATCATCATGTTTCTCAATAAGTCCTTCATGAACTAATTTCTTTTTAATAGGGCTACGATGTAGCCTAGTTATGAACACTTAAATTCTTTGATATTGTTAATTCTATTTATCTATGCATGCTGAGTGCTTGTTATCGTTCTTAATGCTTTCAATTAATTGACCACTAATTGCATGATTAGAAGAATTAGGTTGAGACCAGAAGGAAATGCCTAATAAATAGCTTCTTGTAACAAGTACCATAAATTACATAACCGACTCAGAATATGGTTTGTATAGTCTTTAATATTTTTCATAAATCTTAATGGGTTGTTAACCATCTAAATCCATAACTATAGAGTGGGTTGATGAGGGTAAAGAATACAACTAATATAACTCGGAAGAGAGTATTTGTGAGGTAAGGGAAAATGACTATATTAGCTTGTTAGCAAACTTAGGATTAACAATCTAGAAGGATTTGAGCGGGATTAGCTACAAGTGAAATCGGTGTCGTAGTGCTTTATTATCCTTATTTTCATTTGTTACGTTGTTTACTTACTCTTAATTTACTTTCTTAGTTATATTTTTGTCATCATAATCATTTTATTGTTTGATTCAAATATAATTAGGCATAAATCACCCTTGTACTTAATAGATTAACTTGATCATTGTTGGAACAATACTCTACTTACTACTATATTAATTTGTGAGATATTGTCCTCTTACAATTATTCACATCAAATTTCAATGCCGTTGTCGGGTATTGGCTTAGTCTGTTAATATTAGTATGATTTATTTTCTAGTTGTACTTTGGATATTTAATAAATCATAATAATATTAACAAACTAGCTCGATCCCCGGAAGTGGTGCCAAAATTTGATGTGAATAATTGTAAAAGGGCAATATTGCTCAAATATTAATATAGTAGTATGTATGGTATCGTTCCAACAAGGATCAAGTTAGTCAATTAAGTATTAGAGTGATTTATGCCTAATTATATTTAAATTAAACAATAAAAAGATTATGATGACAAAAATATAAGTAAACAAGTAAACTAAGAGGAGGTAAATAATGTAACATATGAAAATAAGGTTAATAAAGCACTAGGATACCGATTTCACCTAGCTAATCCCATCCAAATCCTTCTAGCTTGTTAATCCTAATTTTCCTAATATATGTTGATAGTCATTTTCCCTTACCTCACCAATACTCTCTTCCGAGTTATATTAGTTTTATTTTTTACCATCAACCCACTCTATTCCTAATTATGGATTTAGATGATTAAGAACTCATTAAGATTTATGGAAAATATTAAAGACTACACAAAACATAAGTTAATCTTCTAAGTCAGCTATGTAATTTATGGTACTTGTTAAAAGAAGCTATTTATTAGGCATCCTCTTATGGTTTCAACCTAATTCTTCCAATCATGCAATTAGTGGCCAATTAATTGAAAGCATTAAGAACGGTAACAAACACTCAACATGCATAGATAAATAAAATTAATAATATCAAAGAATTTAAGTATTCATAACTAGGCTACGTCGTAGCCTTAGTAAAAAGAAATTAGTTCGTGAATGACTTATTGGGAAACATGATGCTTGA
The DNA here is from genome assembly GCA_020226455.1 of Prunus salicina. Lineage (NCBI taxonomy): Eukaryota > Viridiplantae > Streptophyta > Magnoliopsida > Rosales > Rosaceae > Prunus > Prunus salicina. The sequence goes on along the minus strand of CM035344.1, from coordinate 16,754,015 downwards.
TGAAGACGTGGAAGGCACCGAATTCTTCAAGTACAACGTCAAGGTTGTGCAAGCTCTCTTCTTGTTCTTCTCAAGGTACGTATTTCAGTTATAGGTATGAATGTGTAGGAATTGGGCGGTGTTCGGGTATATAAAATAGTAGCCAAATCCCCCTATTTATAGTACTCCTAGAAATCCTACCTATTCAATGTATAATTACAATTATTATAAAAATAGGAATCCTACTAATCTAGGGTCTTCTTGATTTCTCTTTGTTTGACTTGGTAAGACTTGAACCATCTTGAACTAGGAAATTTGACAACACAATCCTTGTGATGAAAGGAATGATTTGCTTCCTTTCCAATTAATCTCCAATCTTCTTCTTCTTGCCCCTTTCTAGCTCAATTTCTCCTATTTCCACAAATCCTTCATAATTATCACAAAATATATTAAAACAAACAATTCAATCCAAGGATAACGACATTCAAAATCTACGTTGAGTTTGTGAAATTCAGTCAAACTCAATTAATAAATTCAAAACTTACAATGAGTTCATGTGGCAAGGGATATACAAAAGATTGTTTGATATTTCATCAGGAATTGGTTTAGATTTGATTGACATTTTGTTAGATAATATATTATCAACATCTGTATGCGTAAATTGATACCAACATGCACCATCAATCACTCCCATGACTACATATGAGATGCATGGATGGAGATGTAGGCGTCCACATTTGTGACTTGGATTGAAAGTTGCGTAAAACTTTGTGTATACATATAATATACATATAATATATGTCATCATTTGGATGATTACAAACCCGCTATTACTGTATATATAGATAATAATCAAATTAAGACCCAAAAAAAAAAAAAAAAACGAGCAATAAATCAGTAATTGACATTTTCCCCTCTCGGCACCCCGTTTCAAAAATTGACATCTTCCTTATTCTTACTAATTTACGTTGGATTTAGAACATTTTTAGTTCTCAAATCTTTAAACGGCTGGTCTATGTACAAAACCAAAAAAAAAAAAAGAAGAGAGGCCAATTTAAACAAAACCCAGTCCCATCCCATGTACGCTATCCATCCACTAATCAAAACGAGTCTGTGCTGCCACGGCCAGTTGCAGCCTCTCCCGCTCAGTCAGCGAGTGACGGAAGTGGCAGCGGTGACCGTACGGACACTTGCCGCCGGCTGCAACCATCCGGCAGAGCTGAGTCTTGTAGCGCGGGTGCCTCATCACCGGGCGGAGCTCCCTAACGCCGTGTGCAAACTGGCAGTTCTCTCCGTACGGACACGTGCCAGTCTCCTCCCACTTGTTGCACAGCTCAGTCTTCACCATCCCCTGATTGAACACCTTCACTTGGCTCTGCTGCACCCGCACCCACAGTAACAGAACCAGCCCATAAACATAAATTTATCAGACAAAATAAAATAAAATAATAAAATGCCACGTAATAATTTAATTAATTAATTAATTACTCACAGTGGGCGAGCCAGAAACGAGTTGACTAGGGACACGTGGTCGAGTCGAGGAGCGGACGGAAATGCTCTTGGGGAGCGCAACCCGGTCTACGACGTCGAACCGGTTTCGCTCGATGACGCTCGTGGGACTGATATCCGAGGCCTCGTCGGAAACGACGCCGTCGCGAGGACCGAGAGATCCGAATCCGAGCCGCCGAAAGTCGTCGAGAAACGACGTCGTGGAAGGACTCTGATACGCGGACGACGAAGAGGATGAGAGGAGGAAGCTCTGGAAGGTGGCCTGCGACGAGAGGAGCTTGACGAGGTCGGCGTTCGCTGACCGGAGATGGGAGTTCTCCCGGCGGAGAGAGTCGAGTTCGTCGGCGAGGTCGCGGAGGTGAGCGCTGCAGAGATCGTAGTGGTCGCGGAGCTCCTGGGACTCGAGGATAAGCTGAGCCTGGGTGAGGCGCTGCGACGTAGCATTGTGATTGTGGTGGTGGTCGTCGGAGTTGGAATCGGAGTCCGAGAAGGAGGAGCGAGTGGAGGGCGTGAGGGAGAGGGAGCTCGGGAGTGTGAATTTTGGCGGGAAAATGGAGCGGTACATTGAGGCGAAATCGGAGCCGAAATCTCGCGTCGACGAATCGGGTGAGGTTGGAAAGGCGGCGTTGGTCTCCATATAATAATATTATTATAATACCGAATGCTATAGAAACGAAGGAAACTGAGAGTTGAAAATGGAAGAGGCGCATCAAAACAGTTAGAGGCCATAACAGAATATATATGTTAGTGTTAAGCGTTAGTTGTGCAGTTAGAGAGACAGGAGAGAGAGAGAGAGAGAAGGCGTAGGGTTGTTGGTGGTGTTGCAGCAGTTGGTGGAGGAAGGGAATGTTTTGGCGTGGTGTTGAAGTATGTGTGTGTGAGAGGTGCAGAAGAAGATGGAATGGAAATTATCAATGGAAGGTGCGGGTGGATTAAGACATATGTTCGTTGATATAAGTTCTATTTTCTAAGTAAGCTTTTTTTTTTCCTTTTTCCTTTTTTTTAAATAATAATGATACTTGTATTCTTGATGGTTTGCTTCTTTATCACAACTTTAACTAACTCTCTCTCTCTCTCTCTCTCTCTCTGGTATGGCCCCTCCTTTTGGTAATTGGCACCATCTCAATCAAATGTACTATGTGTCTGTTTAGCTTCTCCTTTAACCAAAACCTTGGGTCTCACTCTTTTTCTTCTTCTTTTTTCCTGATGTGCGGGGGGTCTCACTGACTCACACAAAACAAAAGGCATTCTTATTTTATTCAATTAATTTCTGGTTTTTTTTAATTTTATAAAATAAATGTTCTCAGTTGTTTATTTTTTAATCAACCTCTCAATTTTATTCCTATAATCCTTTTTTATTATATTATTATCTGTCAGTATTGTAAAAAATAAAAAATCATCGCTCGGTAAAAATTACATAATCATACGTACTATGTTTTCTTTTTCTTCTAAAATATCAAAACATAGTAGTGATATAGATACTTCAAGAGAGGAAATTATTCGTACATAAATATTTACATTACCAAAATGACAGTACAAGAACACTTTCATTTTTCTAATGTAAAGATCCAAGTACTAAACACTTCGATTTAATATTGAAATTAAGTAAAAATCATCTCATCCTTGTGAACCTACTCATTAGCTTAAAATAGTAAAATGTGTAGTACCATGGCTCACACAATCCCACTAAGTACAGACCTTACAAAATGATTATACATAACATCAAGATAGATAACATATAATCAATGATAGCTATTTATGCACGATATATTACTTTTCTCAATGTATCATATTTCTTCGCATCTTAGTGAATCTCATAAGTGGATTACTGGTAACAAATCATAAGTCCTAAAATGAACCAAGATAAGCAACAACATGCTAGAGTCCGTAATACTCAAACATCTATACCTAAATGTTCGACTTCTCAAAACATGTTAAGTATAATTGTGGGAGCAAATAATCGTACACCAATAATATGACGCCATGTGTACGACAAAGCAATCAGATGGACAAAATTGCCCTTAGCAAAGGGCGAGAGAAGATAAGAAGCATCCAATCAAGCATTAAATGACGATAGTTGAAACTATTGCCCTAAAGCAAAGGTCGCTTCCTCTGGCAATTTAAGGCTTTGCCTGAGCCCAAGTTGCCCACGAAAGCCTCACAAGGCCCTTTTAATAAGCAAAGGCCCATGGACAAGCTAGTCCAATACGGGTCTAGACGCCTGCTTGATCTAAGCCTAGATTAGATAAGACTTAGGGGATAAGCCCATGACTTATCCTTAGGCAACACACCACCAAAAGATCAACCCAAATCTTGGGTATATCCTCATTAAATGCAGTAGCAGTAATTAAGGAGATTACGCTCCACTACTTTGGGTAAATATCTCATACGTCCCAAGTCAAACGGCTAATTGATTGGACGTGCACATCAAGGAGTCATGACATCCACCACTTAGTGTCAAACACGTAGCCTCCAACGGTGGTAAATAATCCACCAATGGGCCAAATTTAAACCCACTTCCATATGAGGGAGAAGGCAATTGTGCATTGAACTAAGAAACTCCAACTCTTTCTCTATTTAACAATGCTAACTTATGCATAGGAGGCCCTTTGTCTCACACCACACCAGTGTGCTTGAAGACTAATTGTCTATCTTTTCATAGTTTTCAAGGAACAAGAGTTCTTTCTCAAGGCTGATAAATTCATTCCTCACAATAATAGTGCACTATCTGAAGGGACTTAATCCCACAATCAACTTCCAAAACTTCCCAAAAACTTGTAACTCACTTGAAGTATCTATGTCATAAGCCCACTGTTTGAGCCTGGTTGAAATTTGACCGAGTCAAGCCTGAGATCCGATAATTAAACTAATAGCGAGCCCAAGCTATATTTCGGTGGGCCTAATCAATAAAGTTAAATAGAAGCCCAAAATCATAAATGTAGCAGAATATCTACATGTGGTGGAATACACCAATCTGGCCGAACACATCAATACGGCTGAGAGCATAGAAGTGGTCGAAAGCCTATATGCGGCCGAATACATAAAATCAGTCAATGCTTAAATAAGGAAAAAGATAATCCGTAGGAAGATTTTCTCATAGGTTACGATTCAAATATGGAAGGAATTATGCCAGCTTGATGGTCAACTAAAGTTATTGCTGGGAGAGCTCAAGATGGAAGGAGAATCAAATCAAATATTATTATTTGCATTAAACCAGATGCATGAGACAGGGGATTGAAGATATTTTGGAGCAATTATGATTGATTTGAAGGCCAATTGACGACCGACCAAATTGAGATGCACCAAAGCCCTTATAAATACCAAGCTTATGGAAGAGAGAAAGGACCCCGACACAACACACAACTTGTCATTTTACATTCTCTTCAATTTCTATCATAGGAGTAGCATAATGTAGCCATAGCCTAATTCTTATTTTTCTCGTTCTAGTTTCCGTAGATTTCAATTATGCCTTTACATTCTTGTTCTTGTTTTTCAATTCTATTTTAATTACAATAACTTCAATTCATGTTTCTTTACTGCTCTTTGTAATCTAGTTTACTTTCCGCCCTTTATTTTATGCACTCGCATTTCAATTATTTAATTTCTGCAATTTACATTACGCACTCGTCTTTAAATTATTTATTTTACGCACTTTACTTTCCGCACTTGTCTTTTAATTATATTTAAATTCAAGCACCTTTCACTTTACGCACGTGTTCTTAGTTTCATTACATTTCACTTTCAATCTTCATCTCCACCCACTCCACATTATTTGTTGCTCACATAAAGCCTTGACCTCGAGGTAGTGAAAAAACCTAGGCCGTGAGGAGGTTCCTTGCTTAGCCGAACAATCGTTTGATTAAAGTCAAATATCAGACGCAATAAATCCATTTACTCACATTCCATTCAAGCCCAAATTCGTGGCTTGGTGGTGGCACGCCCCGCACTCAAAAGAAGAAGGACCAAAAACTCCTTCAATCGGCCTACCCGGCCGAAAAGAGGGAAACACCCACTTTTTATAACTTCTCAAGACATAGATCATATAGTGCATAGTTGTGATGCATAAGCATACAAATGGCAGCAGATGTGTAACCATAAGTTTGTAAGCACATAACTAAGATTTCAGCCAAAAATTTGTGTAAGCAAATAAAATTTATATTTCATGTAGATAGGGAGCATTTTTGCTCACCACTTTAACTCAATGTGTACCCTCACCATCCTTCTTATAACTTGACTAATGTCCGTACTTGTAACCAGAGTTAACTCTTTAATTTTAAATATTTTAAGTATTTAACATTAAAAAATAAAGTAAAATAATAATTAAATAACATTTTTAAAAAAACAAAAAAAATTTCTCATTCTCTCTCCCTCCTTCCCGACAAGACCCATCCCCACCCCACAACCAGCCACCCAACCCTAGTCACCACATTCCCCTACAGCAACCCCAACCTCCTCTTGACTTTGTTCAACCTCAACCACGCACTCCACCACAACGACCACTCACATCGACAAGATCCGATTGGGTTTGTTGGTGACTCCGTGACTAGAGCCGTTGGAAGTGAACCATTGGGAGACTCGATTTGACCGAATTCAGAGCATCCACAAACCACTGGTGCTCTGGCTTAATCTCGTTGGAGACGAAGCTAACGGGAGGGTTGTTGCTGAGAAGAAAGAGGAAGAGCTTGGGCCTTGCGGGCTTAGCGGAAGCTCGGTAGAGCGACCTTAATCGATCATCATGTGGTCGAGGTCCTTATCGTTGGTGATAGAGATGAGGGCGTCGAGATCTTTGTCAGAGAGCTGGTAAGTAGACAACGTCGTTCGGGGTGTCACAGAGGGAAGCGAGCTTGGAAGCGAAAGCGGAGAGCTTGATGTTGTGATCCACGGTGAGGATTTTGGTGTCGTCGCTGAACGTATGTGCGCTAGTGGTCGTGCGGGTGGGGTTGGTGGGGGTGGGCCTCATCGGGAAGAAGGAGAGCGAAAGAAAGAGAGTTTTTAATGTTATTTAATTATTATTTTACTTTATTTTTTAATTTGAAATACTTAAAAATTTAAAATCAAAGAATTAACTATGGTTACAAACATATAGACATGTGTCAAGTTATAAGAAGGGTGGTCAGAGTACACATTGGGTTAAAGTGGTGAACAAAAATGCTCCCTTATAGATAAGGCAGCTGCAAAATTTAGTAAAGCAATAGTAAGAAATGTTATAGCTATAATACCAACCATACATTAAGAATTATAGCAACTTTACTACTTATTATTTCCTTAATTTAAGACTAATGCAAATTTGGGCCACCTCAGTAACCTAATACAAAAGAAAATTTAAACCTTACAGACAAAGCCAAAAACCAAAATACTCCATTTATGATATCCTTATTAGTAAAGAATTTTATCAGTAATACAAGCTACCAAACGAGGAAGAAGGCAAAAGAAGGACTCCAAACTCTATACACATGTAAAAAAATTTAGGTTTTGTTTGGTTATGTGTAAGGTGTGAAGTAGATAGTGGACCTGTATTTTGCATGTCTAATTATGTATTCTTTTTTGCGTATTTAAATGTCAAATGGGCCCTTTTAGTTTAAATTGGGCGTGTGAGTGTTTTATTTTATTTTATAAAAACAATATCTAATATAAACTATAAGGAGAGGGATTTGATCTTGGGTGCAGAGTGGGGAACACATCCATTCTAGCCAACTTGGCTAAGCCCATGTCTGCAGCTTGTGAGTTGCTTTTTACTAAAGTCTAATGTTTTCAGGGACGTCTAAGTGCAGAGCTCTTTCGTTTTATTGCATACAATTTTGTTAAAGTCATAAATAAATTTCCTATTTCATATATGTCCATGTTTAGAGCTGGAAATCGAGACTAGGAATGTAACGGATTTGTGGCACTGATTTGGAGAAATTTCTTAGAAAGGATCAATTTCAAAACCGCATACCAGACGCAGATTAGGCATGTTGTTTTTGAAAACCGCCATTCTAGAACCTCTTCTTTAGCTATAAAAAGTGACTTGAAAACTAGGTTGGTATGCGCAAAAGCTTTTGTCAATCTCCTTTCTTGATTGCATATTAAGTTTTGGGTTGACATAAATATGAAGGTTTCTCAAACGTGTGAAGGGCAAGATGAATATGAAGATTGTGGTAGTACTGCATGCATTGATGCAAAGTTTTATAACATCGAATCAATGATTTACCAGAGGTATCTCTATTATCATAACACTTTGCCAACAAATTTTCTTGAATTTGTAGAATATATTTTGAATCTCAGCTCAATGATTCTAACTTGATATGGTTGTGTGTGAAGAGATAATGAAGACTTGGTATAATTACTAAATTTTTTATTATTCATCATGTCAATTTGCTAGCAGATTGGAATTTCTAAATATTAGGGTTGGAACTATGGGCATGAATTTCCCAACCTTCAAGTAAGTTCAAGACTAGCAATTTCATATGACTCTATATGTGTGTTTTCACTTAGTAACTGACTTGATTATTTGCAAATTTAGTTCTGCTTATATAAATGATCAGTTTTGTGAAACTTTTCATTCTGGTGGTGTGGTGATGGTTGGAGACATCGTGTTGTTCGTAGAAAGGTTAGTAGGCAACTTCATCTTATGTTTTTATTTTGGTCTAATTTTTCATTTTGCATTATGCTATATGGATCAACAAAGTTTCTATTCATTTGTTACCTTGTGCAGCCACTCCATTGTGGATGCATCATGTCATGCCACACATACACGGAACTGGACTATGTAGGTGTGAGTTCCATTTAAGACTTGTTGTGAACTAAAACATCTATTGATTCAGGTGAAGTGATAAGTGGCATAAATTTTTATATGACTTAGATATTTTATTTTTGCAATTTTGTGTTGCTATGCTAGTTAAATTATTTATTTAGTAAAATGATTGGAATGATCAAGCAATATTATTGACTCTAGCCAGTCTTCTACTTTTGCAGCTGCCAACGAACGGACAAATCCATTAAAATTATATGATGATCATATACCCATTTTACGTATGTAATGAGACAATTGTTCAATCCCTTTCTCCTAGATCATCTCAACACAAGAGTTGTAAAGCACACCAAGGGCCAAAGACAATAGAGAACACACCAAGAAAGAAACCGTAGGGGCAAACAAAGGACCCCAAAAAGAGCACAAATGCCATCTCCTTCGTTCTTAATACATATCCCTCACAGATAAGGCAGAGGGATCAAGAGTGGCCTCTTAGCATGACGAACTTCCCATAGAAGATCATCACAGTAGGAACATTTCTTGGACGCCAAGCGCACAAACGTTCCAGCGAACACATCAGGGAGAACTAGGAGATCCCTCGAGGCTGGTCTTCGTCGCCCTATCAGCAAACTCGTCGATGCAAATTCTACACTCACTACGAGAATCTGTGAGCACAGGGTGTCACCCGAAAAATTGCTCAAAAACAATAAGGGCTTTATCACCACCTGGATCCCAGGTCCCCATCACAAAAGAACCCGGAGAGATAGGAACATAAATTACAACCAACAACCCTAGTTGCCCAAAATCGTGCCCAATGCCAAGAATCCAAGAACACACAAGATCCATATGGCCCAAGAAAAAACCTAGACGCCAACCACCTATAAACCCCCAACATGCACCACCAGCACATCGCGAAACCTTCCATATCACAACCCTCACCACCAAACCACCGTAAAAACCAACACGTGAGGGACTTGACCAAGAAGACGCCATAGATCAACACAAGAACCCTAATTGAACCAGATCTCCACAGAGAAGGAACCATACAAGAAAACGCACCGTGAAGATAGGAGAAGGCATCCATGCAGAGGACCGTAACCCAGGTGAGGGCGCCAACTGAATGACAAGAAACCCCAGCCGTTTCTCTTGGCTCTCCTCGCGTATGAGAGATCGACCTTAAACTCCATATAAACTGCAACTTAGTGTGTGTTTTTATAACTACGATATAATGTGTATTTTTATGTTACTTTTATATTGGTACTTTTAAGTTTATAACACAAAAATTGCAACAAAATGTGCATTTTAATATTACTCTTGTTTATATAATTAAAACTGCACTGCAATATGTATTTTTATGTTACTTTTATATTGATATTTTTAGGTTTAGTTACCTTTATATCATTATATATTATTTTATATCATTATATATTTTTATGTTTTTTTTACAAGAGAATAGTGAATTGGTATGTTAGTAATGATACAAAACAATTGCTGAGAAAACGAAGAAAGAAAAAAAAAAGGAAAAAGAAAAAAAAATGAAATAGCAATACCAAAAAAGGTAGGAGAATAATAATAAACAATAATTATATAGTGTAGTTTCACCTTTTTTTTTTTACTTTAATAAGAAAAATTTTAATTAGTGAACAATTATTTTCTAATTTGATAAGAAAAAATAAAATATTTAAGTTGATGTTGAACAATATCGTATATAAAGAATAAAATCTCACGACTCCATAGAAGGAAAGTCTAGCTTGGTTGGTTATATTCTTCTTTCTCCAAAGCAGAGGACATGGTTCGAGTCCTCTATCTCGTATTTATTTTAAATTATTGAAGGTGATTTAGCAATGTGCCACATGGCTGCCACCAAAAGGACGGCGGTGGTTTGCGGTGGCGGCGATTGGCGGAGGCGATGGTTGTTGAGGGCGGGTGCTGGCCGGCGGTGGTCCAAGTGGTGGCCCAAACTTTGGGCACCCTTTTAAACAAAAAGGCCCAAACTGTCTTTTCTCTTATTACTTAAAACCAGCCCAATGAATTTGGGCCTCTTGATTGAGTTTTTGCAAAATTAAATTCCAAACCCAAAACCAAAATTAGTCCTTTATATTTTGTGACTTCTACCTAATTTTTCTTAAAGCATCTATGAACTTAGCCTTTTAATTGTATTTATTATAAATAAAATAAAATAAAATAAAAAAGAGTCTTCACTATAACATATAGAAAAAGAAAAAAAAAAGTTACATTATATGCTTTATTTTACCACGATGTAGAAAAAAAAAACATCTAACCGTCTAGCTCATAAGCACCCAAACAAACATACATGCACGTTTTGGTAATTTTGAGCTTTAATTTATTTCCCATTTGGATTGGGGTTGTTTTTCCTTTTGTTAACTAGATTTCCTTATGCTTCCTCGTTGCATTAGGATTTCCAGTTCATGGAACCAATATAAATACTCGGCGTAGCCTAATTATAATTGTGTATTATTGAAACTCGAGGCAGCTTATCACAACAAGAAGATGGCTGGAAGAACGACATGCATGGTCATGCCTGCAGCTGGGTTTATAATTATAACAATTCTCCTCGCAGCTAATACCACCACCGCCGACGATTCGACACCGATACCCGCTGATGGTTCCCAAGTCGGCAGCTGGTTCGATAACAACGTCAAGCCGTTAGCAGAATGCAAGGGCGCGCTTGACGCCGCTCTTGTGACGGCTGAGGATGGTCCAAAACTTATCAAGGTCATGAAAGATGGAAGTGGAAACTTCAAAACCCTCACGGACGCCATTAATAGCATCCCTGAGAGGAACACCAAGCGTGTGGTTGTGTACATTGGAGGTGGAGTGTACAACGAGAAAATCAATATCCCACAAAATAAACCATTTGTGACGTTGTACGGATCGCCAAAAAATATGCCAACTTTGATGTTTGATGGTACGGCTGAGAAGTATGGGACTGTCTACAGTGGCACATTGATTGTGGAATCTGACTATTTTAGGGCTGCTAACATTATTGTTACGGTACGTAATTATGAATTAATTAATTTGCTTTAGTTAGAGAAATGTTATATTATTCTAATGATGGTAGAGTGGTTTAATATAATTTTGCAGAATTCGGCGCCAGAGCCGGATGGGATAAGGTCTGGTGCGCAGGCTGTTGCATTGCAGATCTCTGGGGACAAGGCAGCCTTCTACAATTGCAAGTTTATTGGATTTCAGGACACTCTTTATGATTACAAGGGCTTGCATTTCTTCAAGGACTGCTACATTGAAGGCACTGTTGATTTCATCTTCGGAAAAGGAAAATCTCTCTACTTGGTATGTCTTGTAATAATAATGCCTGTTTATGTTAACTTTATGCGTTGTAGTGTTTATTTTAAAAAATATGTCGTTCTAGTTACATTTTCATTTATTAGCTCAAGTTGTAACACTAAATGATATAATATATTTTGGTGCAGAACACTGAGATACATGTCCTAGAGCGGAATATTACGGTGATAACGGCACAACAAAGGGATCCTTTGGAGGATAATGGATTTTCATTTGTGCATTGCAAAATAACTGGCACTACATATGTGAGGGGTACATACTTGGGCAGGGCTTGGGGGAGCAGCCCCACTGTGGTATTTGCCTACACCGACATGGCCAACGTCGTCCATCCTGAACGATGGAATGACTTTGGGCACCCTGAACGTTCCAAGTAAGTAAGCAATTTTCATTATTTTTCTAAAATGTTTTCTTTTTCTGGGATTCATTTTTTTATTATTATTTACATATATATATGTGCTAATTTTTGCAGCAATATGTTCTATGGAGAGTTTCAGAATTCGGGTCCAGGGTCAAACATAAGCGGGCAAGCACGCTACATTAAAAAGCTAAGCGATGCAGAAGCCAAATCTTTCCTTAGCCTTGGCTATATTCAGGGTTCCAAATGGCTTCTTCCTCATCTAAATACAAGATCTAGACATATATAGTATAGTTTAAGAATAGGAAATATATACATACATTTATAGTTCCCTATTTCTTAGGTGAGATTGAGCAAAGAGTGCCGCCAATCCTATACGTACATACAATACATGCACACAAGCAATATGTACATCTCATATATGTATTTGCCTATGGGGAAAAAAAATATTAATGTAGTTAAGTAGTTTGCTGTGAAACTTTCCGTTTATGGTTTGAATTTATTGCCATGGAAATTTTATTTATAAGATGAACATGTTCACATTATTTTAAAAGTTGTGACGTCATTTCTTCATCTAGAATGTGCACAAGAATTCCTAATTAATTTGTAAGGTTCCTAGTTAAAATCTACACAATAACTTTCTTTGGGCCAGCCACCAGAAATCGAAAGTCTCTTTCGGGTAAGAATTTTATAGTGAGGGCCTTATCTAAGACCTTAAATGAGGCCTTATTTTTTAACCGTTTGATCAAATTGATTAGTCATTGAATCAAATTAATTAATTTAATCTAACGGTTATGAGATTGTGCCTCATCTGAAGGCCCTCATTATAGAATGACCCATCCCTCCAGTAGCTTCCTAGAAAGACCATGTTCATGCAAGGATATTAAAAGCCCTTCAACTTTTGGAGTCCATTACACGTCAATTTTGTCTCTCCTCTTTGTTGCCTTTTTTCTTTTTGGGTCTGATCTGAACACGTCAAATTTGTCCTCGGTTTTCTAGTTTCACATTACTAGTTTCCTTTTAATTTTTCTTCTTAGTCAAGTTGAACTCCCAATGGAGATACTTTTCCATAAACAATTAGACTTTGAGTTTAGCGACCTTTTAGTCAAGGTCTTTTTGTGATATTTACCCAAACAATTAGACAAGTAGTCTCTCGCATTGTTGGTGCGTAACAGTTGGGTTTACTCCCAAATTTAACCCTCTTCACAATCTATAAAACGGGTTAGTTTTGCCACACAAAAAGCAACAAAGAAAAGAAGAAGAAGCAAAAAAAAAAAAAATGATGAAGGCTGCAGGCTCATTGGGTGTGGTTGTATGCTTGTTCTTGGTAGTGGTTGGTGTTTTGGTTGAGGTGGTTCCAATGGCAGAAGGCGACACGACGCCTAGCCAATGCAAGCAAGAGAAGGACCTTCTTGTGAGTGCATGCAAAAGCGCAGGAGAAGAACCTGGGTTTCTCCCCTCTCCTCGGGTTATGTTGTGGAGAGTTTTTCTTCCCAGCTTTATGCTGGGTTTTGTCTATTCCTTGTTTTCGCAAGGTTTTGTATCCCTAGTTTTCTAGGGGTTGATTACCATCTTTTTGGGGCTAAATTGCTTTTAGATCTCTCTTTTTGGAGATAGAGCTTTTAGATTTGGTTGGATCTACAATCATTGGCGCTTTTGGATCCAGTGGGGATTTGGAGATGATGTGATATTCATTAGAATGTCCTATTGGATGCTGAGTAGTAACGCCTTCCACTTTGTGGTGTTTCCTGTCCCAAGTTGTTTGAGAGATTGTTCTATGCCTTGGTCTTCCTGAAGTACTGGTTTGCTGCAGGTTTTGTGGGTCCTCCTCATTGGTAACTCCAAATGAGCTGGGCTTCAAGTTGTACATTTTTGTACTCACTCTCTTGCGATGTTTGTGCCTGTTTGTTCATGTTTTCTAGATTTTCTATTTTGCAAAAACCTCCTTTGGGCTATGTTCTTCCCGTATGTATTATGGGTATTTACCCTATTTATCAATGAATTTTATTGTTTAAAAAAAAAAAGTATAATGTTAAGTTTTAGCTTCAATATTGACCTTGAAAACATTTTATAAAAAATCAAAATTGGCCTTATTGAACCTAGGAAGAAAACAAACAAACAAAAGTGAACCTATAAAATATCCGACCATACTATGCTGCCATATACTACAGCCTTGCAAAAGAATGCTTCCATGAGGAGAGGATCCATTAGAGCATTTTCATCCATTTGTTATGGCAAAGGACAAGGGGTGGCAATGGTTGTTACTATTCATATGAACAGTGTTAGTCCTTGCAAAAGACAAGTTGTGTTTCCACCTATTGTCATGGCAAAGAGCAATTACTGTTCACTTTAATTTTTATTTTATTTTATACTTAAACGATTAATTTAGATAAGATTTTTGTTGCCACGTATCAATATTTATTATAAAATTCACATCTCAAATTTCAGATAAGATTTCTGGATAAGATTCTCAGTATGAATACTACTTTTTCTGTAAAGCATCACAAAAATATATATTAGAAAATTGTAGTTTACATTGATATAATATATAGAATAAATAAAATCAATGAAATTACAGCAAAATACTTATCTTTTGGGATGTAGAAGTTGGTCTCCATTGAGACTTGAGTGGAAGAATAATTTTAGGTTGAGGCATGACCGTCCTTAGGAGTAGATTTCGCTCGTCAAAGACAATGTCTCGGTCTAGCAAGGTTGTATGCTGCCTACCCTCCAGGATACAACAACCTAAGACCCTCATATGTATATACTCGCAATATTTAGATCGGATGAACAACTTGAATCTTTCCCTTGATAAAATAAAACAAATTGGAACACAAACTCAAGAATGTGGAGGAGAAAGAAGAAAGGTGCCAAAAATCTCTCACCAACGTTATTTTGGTGTATATATAAGCCTATTGACTTCAATGAATATTGGGTTATTAAACAAGCAATTAAACCACATTTGCACATTAAGAACAAAACTCAACGCTATTGCTCAAAATAATAAAATCTGATCCCAACTAAGCAACTAACTCATGCAATATAAGCTTTGGAATCAAAACCTTCAACGACTATTGTAAAACCAAAGGCATTTAACTTATTTAAATGATAAAATAAATTGATACAAAAAGTTAACGTAAATAAACCAATTAAAACCATAAAGAGATAGCAAAACTGACAACAAATTAATGTCCAATTTATTCAAACCAATACGAAAGAAGTTTATAATTTTCATAAAATAGAATTAAACCAAACATTTAAAATTTCACTTTCAACATAAATTAGATAAATTAATTTTGTATCTTGAAATACTTGCAAAAATTCCAACAATCTCTGTCTTCTAAATACCGTGATAGGGCAATGACCAAGTTGGACCCAAGACTCACACAACAAAACATCTTCCATGGTTGTCCACGACCCTCCAGCTTCGATAGAAGAGGCCATTTGTATTTTTATACAAATGAAATTTAGTAGTAGAAAATTTGGTGTGGAAAGTGAATAATATTGGTACGTATTTATGGAAAAAATTTCACCTCCTTGTGCCTTAACAGGTCCGTCACCGCATAAATGTTTACATTATCAAAATGACAGTACACTTTCATTTTTATAATGTAAAGATCGGAGTACTAAACACTTCAATCTAATATTGAAATTAAGTAAAGATCATCTCATCCTTGTGAACCTACTCATTAGCTTAAAATAGTAAAAGGCATGGCTGTGGGAACCAATTAAATCAAAACCCTAGGTCAAATAATCCCTTCCATTTGGGGATTATTTGACCTAATTGGGAATTACTCAACCTAATTGGGAGTTACTCAATTTAATTGGGGGTACCCAATTAAATTGATAATTACCTAACTAAATTGAGATTTGATTTGATACCTACCACAATTAGGGATTTGATTTACCCTAATAAATCAAATCTCTAATTAATCAAATCAATGCCAAATCGGGGAGGAATAATTCCTTACCAACTACGGAATTATTCCTCTGAAACCCTAGCCTCCGAGACTACTATAAAAAGATGGCCACATGTTGCGTCGATTCAGCTGCACCAAAATAGATTCAGCTGCATCCTCAACTTGTGATACTCGCAAGTGCACGAGCCGTTGGTAGTTTAGCGTATGTAAGTGCGAGGTCGATCCCACGAGGATTGATGATAGATTGATTTAATTCAATTCCCTGTACAAAACAGAAATGAAAAAAGAAAGAAAATAAATCAAACAAGAAAGAAAGAAAAGAAATTAACTCAAGCGAATAAGTTCCCAAGTTCAATTTAAATTAACGGATTGATTCTAGCTAAAGTATGATTAAGCCATGGTGTCTGGTCCTAACCTTGTGTTCCTAATTCCCTAACTTGATCATTTGTTGTCTAACCTAAATTAAGCATTAGGAACCCATTAAGCATAGAAGAACATTTTAAACAACCAAGCATGTATCTAATCCCTGTTGTCGAATGTCCATACACACTCTTCCTATTGATAGTTCAATTCGAATTAAAGCATGGTGTCTACTCTTAAGTCAAACCAAGATAGCTAACATGCAAGCCTTAATGGTGATCAATCATTCAAACTAGCATATTAACTTATAAGCATAATGAATAAGAACAAAAATCATAATTGAAACTTGAAAACTACTCAAACTTGAATACTTAAAGAAAAGAATTTACATAGCAATGGAAAGTTAAGAAGAACTCAGAAACATTTAGCAAAAGAATTTTATTACAACAATTGAGAACTAGAAAGGAAAACTAAGAGAATTTGAGGGAGAGAAAGGAGGGGAGCTCTAGAGAAATGTTTGAGAGCTCTAGAGAAATGTTTGAGAGCTCCCCCCCTTGGGGTGTGTTTACAAGCTTGGAGAACTCACTATTTATAGGCTTAGGGGAGTTGAAATTCTAAATTAAATATGGTCTATGCCAATAGCACTTGTAATTAAAAACTCATCCTTTTGGCTAGTGCACTTCACCAACAACTCCCACTAGATAGCACTTGTAATTAGAAACTCATCTTTTTGGCTAATGCTCTTCACCAACAAATCCCACTAGATAGTGCACTTCACCAACAACTCCCACTAGATAGTGGATTTCATCATGCATATGTCATGCATGACAATGCATTGCACTCTTCTTTTGGGTTCGTTTTGGGCTTGTTAATACATTCATAAAATTCTGGAAAAATATGGATCTTCAAGCTCTTTGTCTTATCTTTCCAAAAATATGCAGCCCAACTCAAGGAAAAATTGGGAAGACCTTCAAATGTCATTTGTGGCCCAGTAATGCAGATGCTGCCGAATTTTGACCTTGATCTACTAAATCATGTATAACTTCCTTTAGAAGACTCAGAATCATGAACCGTAAAATGCTACGGAAACTAGACTTCCGTATCTTTCCAATGATGTATGGCTCATTATCTGGTTCTTCTTGAGCAAGTACAGGTTAATCCGTGAAATTGAATGATCTGCAGACACTGTTTTGAGCTAATTTATCTTCAAAATGCATGTAATGAGTCTCAACCTTATTACACTGAAACATACACAAACTTTATTAAAAGCACAAGTTTAACTCAAAAGCATAACCAAATCATAAGTTAGAAGGGTATAAAAAGATATGTAATTATGCACCGATCACCACATACAAGGGTGACGGTACGTCCAAATTCCTACTGAAATTCTGCAGAAATTATTTCTCACAAACCCTAGCCACCACTTTCTTTCTCTCTCTTACACAAGGCTTCGGCCACCACACACGGCTCCTGCCACCCGGTTTTCCTTGAAATACCCTACCTAACTTAGGCATCGGAGGGCCTTTGGCCAACACCCCCGGGTGTGGTCCTTTTACCCAGATTTGTTTTGCAGGGAGAAAGAAAAGTGGAGAATACGAAGGAATCTTCGGCGAATATTCTAGTGGGACGAAATTTGCTCCCACAATGGCTCACACAATCCCACTAAGTACTGACCTTACAAAATGATTATACATAGCATCAAGATAGATACCATATAATTAATTATAGCTATTTATGGACGATATATTTCTTTTCTCAATTTATCACATTACTTTGCATCTTAGTGAATCTCATAAGTGGATTATTGGTAACAAATCATAAGTCCTAAAATATACCAAGATAAGCAACAACATGGTAGAGTTTGTAATACTCAAACATCTATACCTAAAGGTTCGACTCCTCCAAACATGTTAAGTATAATTGTGGGAGCAAATAATTGTACACCAATAATAAGACGCCACATGTATGACAAAGAAATCAAATGGACAAAATTTCCCTTAGCAAAAGGCGAGAGAAGATAAGAAGCATCCAATCAAGCATTAAATGACGGCAGTTGAAATTATTGCCCCAAAGCTGGCAGAGGTCGCTTCCTCTGGCAATTTAAGGCTCTGCCTGAGCCCAAGTTGCCCACGTAAGCCTCACAAGGCCCTTCTAATAGTCAAAGGCCCATGGACAAACTAGTCCAACATGAGTCTAGACACTTGCCTGATCTAAGCCTAGATTAGATAAGGCTTAGGGGATAAGCCCAACATGACTTATCCTTGGGCAACACGCCACTAAAAGATTAAACCAAATCTTGGGTATATCCTCATTAATTGCAGTAGGAATAATTCAGGACATTATGCTCCACCACTTTGGGTAAATATCTCACGCGTCCCAAGTTAAACGGCTAATTGATTGGACATACACATCAAGGAGTCATGGCATCCACCACTTAGTCTCAAACACGTAGCCTCCAAACGACAGTAAATAAACCATTAATAGGCCAAATTTAAACCCACCTCCATATGTGGGAGAAGGCAATTGTTCCTTGAACTAAGAAACTCTAACTCTTTCTTTGTTTAATAGTGCTAACTTAGGCATAGGAGGCCCTTTATCTCACACCACACCAATGTGCTTGAGGGCTTACTATTGTCTCTCTTTTCTTAGTTTTCAAGGAACAAGAGTCCTTTCTCAAGGTTGATGAGTTCATTCCTCACAATAATAGTGCACTATTTGAAGGGACTTAAGCTCACAACCAACTTCGAAAACTTGTAACTCACTTGAAGTATATGTGTCATAAGCCCACTATGTATTACTTCTCATGACATAAATCATATAGTGCATAGTTGTGATACATAACCATATTAACGATAACAGATGTGTAACCATAAGTATGTAAGCACATAACTAAGATTTCAACCAAAAATTTGTGTAAGCAAATAAAATTTATATTTCATGTAATTATAGATAGTGAGCATTTTTGCTCACCACTTTAACCTAATGTGTACCCTCCCTTCTTATGACTTGACATGTCTCCATACTTGTAACCATAGTTAACTCTTTAATTTTAAATATTTTAAGTGTTTAAAATTAAAAAAATAAAGTAAAATAATAATTAAATAACATTTATAAAATAAAAAAATCTCTCTTTCTCTCTCCCCTTTTCCTGACGAGACCCACCCCTACCCCACAACTAGCCACCTAACCTTAGCCACCACATTCCCCTGCAGCAACCCCAACCGCCTCCTGACCTTGTTCAACATGACCTTGTTCAACCTCAACCACGCACCCCACCACAACCACCACCCACACCGACAAGATCCGATTGGGGTTCGTCGGTGACACTGTGATCGGAGCTGTTGGAGAAGAACCATTGGGAGAATCAATTTGACCAAATTCAGAGCATCCACGAACTACTGGTGCTCCGACTTGGTCTTGTTGGAGTCGAAGCTAACAGAAGTGTTGTTGCTAAGAGGGAAGAGGAAGAGCCTGAGCCTTGCGGGCTTAGCGGAAGTGCAGTAAAGTCGACTATACTTGATCATCATGTGGTCGAGGTCCTCGTCGTTGATGACAGAGATGAAGGCGTCGAGATCTTTGCCAGGGAGCTAGTAAGTAGATGACTTCATTCGGGGTGTCGCAGAGGGAGCCGAGCTTGGAGGTGAAAGTGAAGAGCTTGATGTTGCGATCTACGATGAGGATTTTGGTGTCGCTGCTGGATGTATACGACTTGGTGGTCGTGCTGGTGGGGCTGGTGGGTGTGGGGTGGGCCTCGTCGCAAAGAGGGAGAATGATGGAGAGAGAGTTTTTAATGTTATTTAATTATTATTTTACTTTATTTTTTAATTTTAAATACTTAAAAATTTAAAATCAAGGAGTTAACTATGGTTACAAGAGTAGACATGTATCAAGGTATAAGAAGGGTGGTGAGGGTACACATTAGGTTAAAGTGATGAGTAAAAATGCTCCCTTATAGATAAGGCATATGCAAAATTCATTAAAGAAGTAAGAAATGTATTATAATCATGAAGAAAAATTATAGCTATAATACCAACCATACATTAAGAATTATAGCAACTTTACTACATATTATCTCCTTAATTAAGACTAATGCGAATTTGGGCCACCTCAGTGACCTAATACAAAAGAAAATTTAAACCCCGCAGATCAAGCCAAAAACCAAAATACTCCATTTATGATAACCTTACTACACTACTACAAAATAACCCTTGCGCGACGAAAAAATTTTCGTCGCAGAAAGTCACTTTGCGCGACGAAACTCAAAACTTCGTCGCTAAAAACCTTGCGCGACCAACTTTTGAGCGACGAAAAATAATTCGTCGCTCAAAGGGACTTTGCGCGACCAACTTTTGCGCGACGACAATATGTCGTCGCTCAAAGTCTTGCGCGACCAAAACTTTGCGCGATGAAAAAAAATTCGTCGCTCAAAGTAACTTTGCGCGACGAAAAACAATTCGTCGCGCAAAGTCACTTTGCGCGACCAATATGTTTCGTCGCGCAAAGTCACTTTGCGCGACCAATATGTTTCGTCGCGCAAAGTCCTTATAAAAATAAATAAATTAAAAAAAAAAAATTTAAAATCTTTGTTAGAAAAATATATTATTGTTGTTTGGATTGGGTTTTTGTTAGAAAATATATTTTTTAAATTGACGATCGAATTAGTTCATTGTATTCATATAGGGTCAAAGAGTGTAGCTATAAAAGATCATCAAAATTGGAGTTAAAATAACCGTTAAACCGTGATTTTTCATTTATAACCGTCAAAATTTTTTGTCCCATTAGTTGATCTCTGAATGTTTATTTTTTCCAATTTTTGGCGTATATGATCTCGAAGTATAAATAAACAAGTTTGACGGTTGGATCGTTCAAACTAGTTTCGTAGAATGCGTATGCCATCAAAACAATATATTCACTAACAATTAAGAGTTTATTTATACTTTTGTTAAATATAACATAAGATTTTGTGGTATCCACTAGTGTAAATATTTTAAATTGACGATCAAATTAGTTCATTGTATTCATATAGGGTCAAGGAGTGTAGCTGTAAAAAATGATCAAAATCGGAGTTAAAATAACCGTTAAATCGTGATTTTTCATTTATAACCGTCGAAATTTTTTGTCCCGTTACTTGATATCTGAATGTTTATTTTTTGCGATTTTTGGCGTATATGATCTTGAAGTATAAACAAATAAGTTTGACGGTTGGATCGTTGAAACTAGTTTCGTAGAATGCGTATGCCATCAAAACAATATATTCACTAACAATTAAGAGTTTATTTATACTTTTCTTAAATATAACATAAGATTTTGTGGTATCCACTAGTGTAAACATTTTAAATTGACGATCGAATTAGTTCATTGTATTCATATAGGGTCAAGGAGTGTAGCTGTAAAAAATGATCAAAATCGGAGTTAAAATAACCGTTAAATCGTGATTTTTCATTTATAACCGTCAAAATTTTTTGTCCGGTAACTTGATTTCTAAATGTTTATTTTTTGCGATTTTTGGCGTATATGATCTTGAAGTATAAACAAATAAGTTTGACGGTTGGATCGTTCAAACTAGTTTCGTAGAATGCGTATGCCATCAAAACAATATATTCACTAACAATTAAGAGTTTATTTATACTTTTCTTAAATATAACATAAGATTTTGTGGTATCCACTAGTGTAAATATTTTAAATTGATGATCGAATTAGTTTATTGTATTCATATAGGGTCAAGGAGTGTAGCTGTAAAAAAATCATCAAAATCGGAGTTAAAATAACCGTTAAATCATGATTTTTCATTTATAACCGTCGAAAAGTTTTGTCCCGTTACTTGATCTATGAATGTTTATTTTTTCCGATTTTTGGCGTACATGATCTCAAAGTATAAACAAATAAGTTTGACGGTTGGATCGTTGAAACTAGTTTTGTTGACTGTGTGTGCCATCAAAACAATATATTCACTAATAATTAAGAGTTTATTTATACTTTTGTTAAATATAACATAAGATTTTGTGGTATCGACTACTGTAAATATTTTAAATTGACGATCGAATTAGTTCATTGTTTTCATATAGGGTCAAGGAGTGTTGCTGTAAAAAATCATCAAAATCGGAGTTAAAATAACCGTTAAATCGTGATTTTTCATTTATATCCGTTGAAATTTTTTGTCCCGTTACTTGGTCTCCGAATGTTTGTTTTTTGCGATTTTTGGGGTATACGATCTTGAAGTATATACAAAAAATTCTGACGGTTGGATCGTTGAATGGTGTGTATATATTTATTTACTCATTAAATAGCTTTAAATTTATTTATTTTGTATGTATAACACTGAAGAAATTGGTATATAAATTTATTAAGTATCTTTAAACTTATTTACATTTGGGAGGGTCGGGATTTAAAAAAAAAATATTTTAGACTTTGCGCGACCAATATATATTTTTCGTCGCGCAAAGTTTTTTGCGCGACCAATGTATTTCGTCGCGCAAAACTTTGCGCGATCAATATATATTTTTCGTCGCGCAAAAATTTGGCGGGTATCAAAAATGGGACGCGGGAATTTTTTTATATAATTTTTTTTAGACTTTGCGCGACCAATATGTATTTTTCGTCGCGCAAAAATTTCAAAATTTGGGCGGGTACCAAAAATGGGACGCGGGATTTTTTTTTTTTTTTTTGACTTTGCGCGACCAATATACTAATATTCGTCGCGCAAAGCTTTGCGCGATTAACAATATAGTTCGTCGCGCAAAACTTTGCGTGACCAATACTCTAATATGTTTCGTCGCGCAAAACTTTGCGCGACCAACAATATAGTTCGTCGCGCAAAGTGATACGGTTTATAAAATGAAAATAACTCTTCCACCATTTTCTCAATGTCTTTCTCTACTCTTACCTCTCCTCTCTCTTTCCCTCTCCCCAAATCCCACCATTTCTCTCACACTCACTCCTCTCACTTAATCTCTCATCATCTCTCTCTTCACTATCTCTCACTCTCACTCACTCTCTCATCTCTCTTTTCACTATCTCTCACTATCTCTCATTCTCACTCACTCTCTCATCTCTCTATCACTATCTTCTCTAATTCTCTCACACTCACTTCTCTCTCTCATTCTCACTCACTCACTCTCAATCTTGCCAAATGGTAGATTCTCACCAAATTTTAAATTTTTTTTTCATTAATATGTGTTTTTGGAATTAGTTTTGAGTTTGTGTGGGATTTGGGGTTGAGTAAAGGGGAGGGATTAGAGTTTGGGTTGGATTTGTGGTATAACAATTCTAGGGGAGATTATCCCTTTTTTTTTATTGTACTTTGTTAATTTATGTGTACATTTTAAATATTATATATATTTATTGGATAATTTGATCACTATTTTTCATATGTAATTGTATTTTGAATATGTCAATTTAAATTAAAGTAATTAAATTAAATTTAAAAAGTAAAAATTTGAATAAATTAATATAATTAAATTAATATCAATTTAAATTAAAGTAACGAAAAAAATCATACAATTAAATTAAATTTAAAAAGTAAAAATTTGAAATAATTAATATAATTAAATTAATATTAAAGAAATAATAAAACAAAAAGTCAAAAACCAAAATATTTCGTCGCGCAAAGTCTTGCGCGACATTAGTATTTGTCGCGCAAAACTCTAAAAATTTGGGCGGGTACCAAAAATGGGATGCGGGAATTTTTAAAATTTTTTTTTTAATTTTTTTAAAATTTTTTCGTCGCGCAAAACTTTGCGCGACCAATGTATTTCGTCGCGCAAAACTTTGCGCGACCAATATGTTTTCGTCGCGCAAAGTCACTTTGCGCGACCAATATGTTTCGTCGCGCAAAGTTGCTTTGCGCGACCAGTGTTTTCGTCGCGCAAAGTCACTTTGCGTGACAAATATGTTTTCGTCGCGCAAAGTCACTTTGCGCGACCAATATGTTTCGTCGCGCAAAGTTGCTTTGCGCGACCAGTGTTTTCGTCGCGCAAAGTCACTTTGCGTGACAAATATTTTTTCGTCGCTCAAAGTCTCTTTGCGCGACGAATGAAAAAACTTCGTCGCGCAAAGTCTTTCTTCACGATCTTTGCACGACGGAATCTGCGCGACGAAATTTTTGTCGCGCTAAAATTTGTGCGACTATAATGTATTTTGCGCGACGAAATTCTCTTCGTCGCGCAAAGTGTAAAATGTAGTAGTGCTAGTAAAGAATTTATCACTAATACTTTTCTTTTGTTTGCATAATACATGCTACCTAACTAAGAAGAAGGCAAAAAAAGTACTCCAAACTCTATACATATGTAACCAAAATTAGGTTTTGTTTGGTTATGTGTAAGGTGTAAAGTAGATAGTGGGACCTGTATTTTGCATGTCTAATTATGTATCCTTTTTTTAAATATTTAAATGTCAAATATGCCATTTTAGTTTAAATTGGGCTTGTGAGTGTTTTATTTATTTTATACAAACGATATCTAATCTAAACTTTAAGGAGAGGGATTTGAACTTGGGTGCAGAGTGGGGAGCACATCCATTCTAACCAACTTAGTTAAGCCCATGTCTGTAGCTTGTGAGGGTCATTTTACTAAAGTCTAATGTTTTCAAGGACGTCTAGGTGCAGAGCTCTTTCGTTTTATTGCATACAATTTTGTTAAAGTCATAACTAAATTTCCTAATTCATATACGTCCATGTTTAGAGCCTGGAAACCAATACTAGGAATGTAATGGATTTGGAGAAATCCCTTAGCAAGGATCAATTTCAAAACTGCATACTAGACGCAGATTAGGCCTGTTGTTTTTTAAAACCGCCATTCTAGAATCCTCTTCTTCAGCTATAAAAGTGACTTGAAAACTAGGTTGATATGCGCAAAAGCTTTTGTCAATCTCCTTTCTTGATTACATATTAAGTTTTGGGTTCTACATAAATATGAAGGTTTCTCAAGCAATGTGAAGGGCAAGATGAAGACGAAGATTGTGGTAGTTCTGCATGCGTTGACATAAAGTTCAATAACATTGAATCTATGATTTACCGGAGGTATCTTTATTATCATAACACTTTGCCACCAAATTTTCTTGAATTTGTAGAATATAGTTTGAATCTTAACTCAATGATTCTAACTTGATATGGTTCCATGTGAAGATGATGCTAAGGTAGCTCAAGAAACGGCGTAATCCTTTTAGGGGTCATTTGGTACGGCGAACTGTCATGTACTGGATGAAATTTTGGGACTATCTTGGATTGGCTTGGATTGGACGAAGCTGGATTAAGTACCGACCTACATTTTGTGCCACATCGGACTAAAAAGTTGTATTGTAAAAATAGTGAAAACCTATGTTGGTGTTATGTTGGACTAAAAAATAAATATTGTAATATTTAAATTTAATTAAGGATTTTGATATTTTTTAAAGGAAAATGCTAGGGAGACCAATTTTAGATACCAACTTGTATACCATCTCTCTAATAGAGCATGAGACCCATTATATTAGTGTGCTCCACCTCTATTAGAGATATGGTACACAAGTTGGTATCTAAAATTGGTTTCCCTAGCATTTTCCTTTAAAAAATATCAGAATCCTTAATTAAATTTAAATATTACAATATTTATTTTTTAGTCCAGCCCTTTTTAAAAGCTTTCTAATATTTTATATGTAAGCTATTTTCAAGTGTATTTTTGTTAATTTATGTTAAAAAATAATTAAAACAATAATAAAATTCTATTTAAAAAAAACTAGATAATAACATCATAATATATATATAAACAATTGATAAATAAAATTTAAACTAAAAAAATTAATTAACTATAAACTAATAAAATATTTGAGAAAACCACAAATATCTTCCCTTCTTCCTCTCCCTGTCAGCTCACCACCTACAATCCTCCTCAAACCCATTTGTCTACCTCCCCAAACCACACAGCTCAAGCCATGCTTTCCACAAGCACAACCATGCGTCTTCTCCTCCCTATCACCCCCACTTTGCCCCTAATTAAGGCCATCAGATTCGGACCCACATCAACAAAACTAACAAGATGGGGATGATTAGGATGATGATGGGGTCCTATTGAATTGCTCACAGTTGGATGAGGCGATGAAAGAGGGAATATACATACAAATGGCTTCTTCCTCATCTAAATACAAGATCCAAACATAGTATAGTTTAAGAATAGGAAATATATACATACATTTATAGTTTCCTTATTTCTTAGGTGAGATTGAGCAAAGAGCACTGCCAATCCTATATGTATATATAATACATGCACACAAGCAGCATGTACATCTTATACGTATATATTACTACATAAGAAATGAGTGCTGAAGTTCCTAAAAATTACATGACTGCCATTAATTAACTTAAAACAAGCTCAACACAGAAAAAAAAACTCAAAAAAACCCGAAAACAAGCACAGCAAGCCCGAAGTACATTGTTAATACCATTTCATACAAAAAAACTATTTAAAAAAGCCCAACAAGACATCGATATCCTTTGTGGCAATCACCTCCAATTGTCCACAGTTTCATCAGAAACAATCGCAAAGGCAAAAGGAAATACACGTACAAGAAAAAAATGTACACTGTTCATACTATGTCATAGAACTATCTTCCTAGTAAAAATCACATTATGCATATCATAAACTTAAAGTGCATAGCTATATATAGAGAAAAATATAAAGCACGCTTTGTTACTAAAAATCTGTTAATATTATGTCATAGAAGTACACTGTTAATACTATGTCATAGAAATCAACTCAGTTGTAGGGTATGAACAGTGTAACACTATTCATACCACTTACTGGAAGTTAACAACTATATTATTTCATTTGCATAATAGGTATGATAAAGAATCCAAACAGTACCAAACATCAAAACCAAGTCAACACTAAACAGTGTTTTGCGCATTAAAATCATAAAGAACCTAGATCACTGAGAATCTAAATCCAAGAACAATAATTATCAAATTTCTTTTCTTTTGTTCAATTTGTATTAGAAAAGAAAATGAAGATGTAGTGGCAAGATGCCACACCAACAATACAAAATCATTGTTAGCTAACTCATAGTGGAAAACTTGAAGGAAAAAAGCATACACTCTCTGCCTTTTTCACCAACTACAAAGAGGCTAACCAATACAAGATTTTGTGGAGGACCTTCTTTTCACCAATGAATATGCATCTAACAATGCTAACACTAAACTCCAGATGACTTGCAGACCCATTGAAGCAATCAGGTAGGGGCAAAATGAGCATTGCCTTAAACAACTATTACAATTTTTGTTTAGGGTAAGAAATGGTATGTGATGCATTAAGAGATATTGAAATTTGCCCCATAAGCCTACAGAATCAGGTTACACACAACTGAACTTAGATGGCAATTTGCTCACAAACATTAGATAGCATACACAAATAGAGCCAAACAAGTCAACAACAATGAGAAAAACAAGTATAATGAATTCTAAATCACTAATTCCAATTATTATATCATTCTAAAATAGAAAAAGCAATACATCAATGACTTATGTTGACTAATTAAGTATTTTACGCCAAGAACTCATCCCAAAATTCTAACTACCACCACCTCTAGCACCTCTAGCGCCCCAAAGAATGAAGAATCAAATTGAATCACCATATCACCATCACCATAACCTTAATTCAATCATACAATACGCAAATGCATAAATTAACAACAACAAAAAAAATACAAGAAATTAAAATTTTCACAGTAACCTCTAAGAGCTTTTGCGTATGACAGACTATGAGTAGTTCTTCAGAGAATCTCTCTCCTGGCGGCGTATCCATACTGAGATCGACGAATGTTATCCAACAATCATTCCAAGTATGATCTCTGCGTTCTTTGCCGTGCTCATTTCTCTAGAGGAGTTCTTAGCTCAGTCTCTGTCCGAGGTTGTTGTGGTTGACGTCGGTCGGATTCAATGGTGTTGGAAAAGGAACTGGAGGTGTGTTGTCAACGGACGGAGATTGAGACAGAGATGATTGCGGTGGCGTCAGAGGTGAAGAAGGATGTGGTGAGTTAATTGGAGCGTTCGACGGAGATGGAGGAAGGGAAATCGGCGATGGAGTTTTGGGAGAAGATGAATCGGCGGCGGGTTGCTACGATGGAGTCTGTGAAGGCTGTGGTGGAGACAACAAAGATACAATGGAGAATTGGACTAGGAGAAAAGCTAGAAGCAGAGCTCGATGAACCTCGCCATTATTGAAGAAGTAAAAGAAAGTTTGAGATGCTGGTTTGATGAAGATTAAGTTGATTAATAAAACAAAATAAAAGGGTAAAACAATAATCAAACATAGCTATAGAATTTAAGAAATCAACAACCTTCAATTTTTGGGTTTATTTTGGGTGTGTTTATATACATTGAATAGTATAGGGTTTCTTTATAGAACTATGTCTAGGAATGGGTATTTGACTAATTTTCTATTAAATTTGTATTAAATTTATAGCCATGGAAATTTTATATATAACACGTTCACATTATTTTATGAGTTGTGATGTTATTTCTTCATCTAGAATGTGCACAAGAATTCTTAATTTATTTGTAAGGTTCCTAGTTAAAATCTACATAATAACTTTCTTTGGGCTAGCCACCAGAAGTCAATGGCAAGTCTTTTTCGGGCAAGAATTTCTATAGTGAGGGCCTTATCTAAAGCCTTAAATGAGGCTTTATTTTTTAACCGTTGGATCAAATTGGTTAGCCATTAGATCAAATCAATTAATTTGATCTAACAATTATGAAATTGTGCCTCATCTAAAGGCCCTTGCTATGGAATGACTCCTCCTTGGTTTTCTAGTTTCACATTACTAGTTTTCTTTCTTCACATTACTAGTTTTCTTTCTTCACATACATTAGGGACATTATGGAAAAAGCCAAAGGAGAGAGAAATATTTTGAAAAGAAGCCAAAATGGACAAAAATACCCTCATTCATTTTTGGATTTCCTAAGGAATCCTTTACATTTGCATGTTGTTGGTTTGAAAGTTGAGGGGTTTTTCTGTTTTTTACAGAAAAGTTTTTGCTAAAACCTAAATTTACTACATTATTATTACTAGTTTTCTTTCTTTCTGTCTATGCGGTTCCTTTTTCTTTTTCTTCTTAGTCAAGTTGCACTCTCAATGGAGATACTGTTGAACTCCCAGTCAAGATTCTCTCTCTCTCTCTCTCTCTCTCTCTCTCTCTCTCTCTCTCTCTATATATATATATATATACACATATAGTGAGCTTCTATTGAGGGATCCCTCTTATAAGTTTATTTGAGGGACACTCTTATAGGGTCCACTCCGTATTGTATTTCACTAATCTAAACCGTTTATTTTGTATATATTTATTCAAAGATCATCTCTACAAAAAAATACTTGAATCTAATATCATTTGACCACTCAATTTAATTATTGAAATTTTAGTACTTTCTTGAACCACTGTATTCATTGATTTTGTAGGACACAAAATTAAATGTTGAAATGGTTTTCGATTTGTCTAATTTTTTGCAAGAATGAATGTAGGCTTAAAAAATAGATGGTTTAGATCATTAAAAAATAATAATAATAACATTTGTAAGGGACCCCAAAGGGTGTCCTTCAAATAAAATTATTTGAGGATCCCTCAATAAAAGGAGTTGACAAAACATGATTGAGCGATCCCTTATATATATATATATATATATCTATCTGTCTATCATCTCTAGCTCTATGACCTAATTAATCTTTAACATGAATTGATTAATATCGACAAAACAAGATCAGCACTAATTAAATATATATAGAAATTGCTTTATTTGTGTAGCTGATCTGATTACTCTTGGTTAATCTTATTTTTTTCAGGAATCACCACTCCACCATAAGAAGACGAATATTCTAGCTAGCTAAAAGAATATATTATTAAGCTTGATTATCAAATAAAGAATAATCTAATTAGCTTTCTTTCAAGCTATGATGAGTTAGAGAGTGGAGGGAAGGGGACAAAGCTGTATGACTTTCCTCAAATAAAAGTGAATTATAAGATGTCTCACCTATATATTCCGATATTATTGACACGATTGTCCAATCTTAACCGTTTATCCATTCAAGGAATTTTGTGTTCTTCTCCAATGAGAAAAGTATTCGTTCAGAAGCTCTAATATTAGTCATCCATTATAAAGGGCTGTGGTCGAGTCAAAATGACGTTTGACTGGATAATAAGCATGGGTTCATAGAACCGGTACATTTTACAGGCTCATTATAACTCTTAACGTGATGGATTACAAATGTGCTTGGCGTGGCACGTGGACCGTGACTCGTGCGAGCGTGCGTATAACGAATTTTCACGTGCTCAAATCGGATTTCTTCTCATTAAAGCATCGCATTGGGCTGAGAATATATTTGGACCTAGCCTTAGATTTTTTGAGCCTCAACAATTATCAAATAAAGAATAATCTAATTAGCTTTCTTTCAAGCTATGAGGAGTTAGAGAGTGGAGGATGTATTACTTTACTCAAATAAAAGTGAATTATAAGATGTCTCTCCTATATATTCTGATATTATTGACACGATTGTCTAATCTTAACCTATCCATTCAAGGAAAAGTTTTCGTTCAGAAGCTCTAATATTAGTCATCCCTTAGGTTATGTTTTTAATATATACCGTATATGAAATTAAGTGGCTGAAATTAGAAGTCCTTAACTAATTATTAATGAAGCGAACCTATGATTGCACTTAGATAATTGAAATAAATTTCTTTATTAGTTTGCTCATTTTATTGGAATAATTTTCAAGGACTTTATTGCCTGGACTAAAACTTAAGACGCTATATAAAATAACGATACTGGGCTTGGATATTAGAGGATCATATTATTCATATATATCGAATCGGTGAAGGAATTGACCCTACAGTCCAAGTCCTCAAGTCAAGGTTGAACCAGTCCCAGTAGTATACGTGCATGAGGGGCATACATAAGATAATGGAAAATATCAAAGTTGTTGAACCATATCTTCTCAATCTATGAAAAAGGGGTGGTGTGTATGTACATGAGTTGTTAATATTATTATTATTGCTAGAAATTAAATAAATAACAAATTATTATGAAGGAATAATAAATAATAAATTATGAGGGCAGTGGTTACGATATGGTTATTGTGGTGGTGCTTGGTGGCGGTCAATGGCAGATCTAGAAATTTTTATGGGGTGGGTTAAATTTTTTATTTTTTTTATTTTTGCGATATCTATTATAATGGTGGTTATGTTGTTTTTTTCCCCATATAATAGTGGTTATGGTATTATAGAAGTATCAAGATGAGCTATGATACCATCTGTTGAGGCCCAAAAAAATCCACGGCTTGGCCCAAATGAATTCTCGGCCTAGCGCAACACCTTATTGAGAAAAAACCCGACTTGAAGCACACAAAAGTTCGCCATGCACAAGTCACACTCCACGTGCCATGCCAAATAAATAATCCGTCATGCTAGGAATCAAGATTAAGATCATAAAATGCATTAGCTATGCAAATCCATGTTAATTATCCCGTCTAGCATAATAATTAAAAGCATGCCAAGCGATATGCCATGCCAAGCAGGAAATCATTATTACACACCCAACCACGCTACAAGCATAAGTGGGCCCAAGCCACTCGAATGCCCGGGGCTTGCTTGAGTGGGTTGTGGCATGGATGGTAATAAGTTGTCATGAGGCCCATTGATGGGCCGAGAATGGAGGTTCCGGGTTGCTTGGGAGCCTCTGAACCCAAGCCCATTTCTTAGGCCCAAACATATGGGTGAGCACAAAAGGGAAAATAACCTAACCAAAATATCCCAACCAAAAAGCCCAATCAAAGTGGTCCACTAAAATTAACCCATACAGCCCAAATACTTGATGAGATTAGCTCATTTGTTTGGTAGGTTGACTTGCTATCTTAGGAGACCCATACAATTAGAAGTAAGAAGCAGCAAAGGCTCCATCTTTTGGCTAAAAGACAAAGTCACAGGAGGAGCTTGGAAGACCACGTGGGCTGCTAGGAGGTAAGGAGCAAGTTTTCAAGCGAAACATCCAAGGAACCAAGAGATATTGGTGCGCAAAGAGCCACCCTTCGAGCCAGCATGTATACCATTTCTTTCCCTCTTCAAATCTGACCATGAAAAAGGGAAGGAAAGAGAAGAGGGGAGATATTTGAAAATAGGAATTCTTCACTAGGACAGCTGCGGGAAAGGGACCTGGAGCTCCCAAAATCCTTGATTTTGTGCAAAGGAGTAGAGTAGATTTCACCAAAATAGGATGATTGAAAGGATGATGGGAGAAAGGAAAGGAAAAACTTGGCAAAATGGGATGGAAGCCATTAGGGTTTCTTGGGAAAAGATGGCTTGCAGCGGCTATAAATAGAGCCTCTTCTACCCAACGAAAATCATCCACAACCAGAGAGCAAGCTTCTTCTCTTACTTTCAAAACCAGCAAATTTCGTGCCTAGCACATTGTGGGAGCATATATTTTCGTCTCCAATCAGGGCACGCCACGTGGAAAAGAAGATTATCCCTTTAATTAATTAATTGAACCAGTTTATCTGGCCAATTAATTAATTGGGATAAATATCTTAATTAACATGATATTATCTTTATTTTATAAGATAATATCGTTAATTAAGATATTATCATAATAAAGAGAAGATAATGACATTATCTCAGATAATTATCTCCATAAAAGGAGATAATATCATTTAATTAAGATATTATCTCCTTAAAAAGAGATAATTATCATTTAAATCAGATATTATCTCAGTCCGACTCGATCCCTACGAAACCCTAGCCCCGAGGCTCCTATAAATAGATGACTTCATTCATCATTCAAGGTACATCTAAACTCACATCTAAAAACCTTCTCCAGAACCCGAGAAAAATACCTGAAGCTCTCTCTCCCTCTCTACTCTCCATATTTTCTCCACACGGCTCCGGCCACCACACACGGCTCCGGCTGCCCGGTTCACACCCTACATAAACACTACTCCGTACCCTTTGCTTAGCTATTGTTTTTCTACAAACACTCGAACTAACTTAGGCATCGGAGGGCCTTTGGCCAACACCCCCCGGGTGTGGTCTATTTACTCCAATCTGTTTTACAGGAATCGAGGAAGAGAGAGAAGGACGATCGAAGGTTGAAGGATCTAGAAGCGAATATTCTCCCGTGAGATTATTTGCACGAACATTTGGTGCTTCCATTGAGAGCACGAGTTATACTCAACGCGTGCTCAAGGAATCCGTTCCTCATATTTTCCAATCTACCGAAGCCTTCCAAACATCCATGGTTGGAAGCAAACGTACTAGGAGCAAAACCGCCGCGATGGCTCAATCCGTGACGGCCCAAAGCCACTCCACCCACGATCCCGCGATCGACATGGTGGCACCACCACCTCTCACCACCGTGCCACCTACCGGACCCGCGCCCGAATCTAGCAACCTCCGTGGCACCGCCGCCGAACATGGTGGAACCTCCCATCAAGGTGGGCTCGTTACCACCACTGACTTAGGCCCAGTCTTGGAGCAACTTCAACCATTCCCTTCATTGCCTCCACGCTTGACGCACGCTCTCGGGTACCCCTCCAGTGAAACCCTAGCCCGTGTGCAATTGGGCTCCACACGCTTCTCTCCTCCCGATCCACAAAGTCAAGCAAATCTCAACCTGAGAGTTGACCAGCTAGCTCAGAGAATGGACGACCAAAACGCTCTCATGAGGCAGCTCCTCAATCAAATAAACGTGGCTCAAAATCTTGGCCTTGGACAACCAGGCAAAGAGAGAAGAATAGACGAACGCACCGGTGGGCAGCTCTACGAGCACCAAGCAGGTCGAGCAGGGATGAGCAGACAAGGGGATGCACAACCACGTGATCAGCTTGCCGACATGTCGCGAGCATCTGCAAGCCACACACGAAGCAACGTGCGAGAAAGGCTCGGCCCACAACTTGACGTCCGTGCTCGACTAGGCCCACAGGGAAATGTACTTCAAAGGCTAGGCCCCGAGGAAGGTCAGCCAGACGACCGTCGCAACGAGGTTCATGAAGAGAGGCGCTCTGCTACCCACTCGCAGAGAAATATTCATGAAAGGCTAGGCCCACAGGGAGGTCAACCCGGTAACCCTCACAATGAGGATCGTGAAGAGAGGTACTCCACTGCTCGCCCTCGGAGAACCAATTCTCGCCGTCAAGCTGCAGAAAATCTCTCACAAACGCAGTCCACCAACACGCCTCCTAGGCAGCACGGACGAGAGGACCGACCCTCGCGAACCAATGAGGAGGTCAATCAGCATCGCCCAAATCGCAAAAGTCGCCAACGTAATCGACCAGCAATGTGCGCGGAAGATGTTGAGAAGCTTGTGAATGACCGACTTCGAGACTTGAAGACTGGCGGGAACCTCGAGGATGCACTACGGAAGGAGATGGACCAGGCGATCTCTACTCCTTTCACCCCTGAAATCGAGCAGGCTGCTCCCCCGAAGCGATTCTCAACGCCTTCATTTATGTATTTCAAGGGAGATTCCGATCCCGAGAGCCACCTAAAACACTTCAAAAGTGTCATGATCCTCCACAAGGCCGACAACGCACTGATGTGTAAGGCGTTTGCAATAACCTTGCGAGGAGCAGCTCAGGACTAGTTCCACACCCTGCCATCCGGGTCGATCAACAGTTTCAAAGAGCTTGCCTATGTCTTCACTAAAGAATACACTTCTTATCGGACGATCAAGAAGAACCCAGATCATCTGTTCAACCTGCGCAAAAAGCCCGACGAATCCGTTCGAGATTACATCAAGAGGTTCAAAGCGGAAAAGGCCAACATCGTAGGGTGCGACGACCAAATCGCATCATCTGCCTTCAAGAAAGGTCTTCCAGCAGAACACGAGTTATACCGCGAGCTGACTATCACTCCCAGCCAGACTCTAGTAGAGGTCTTCGCGACCGCAGAACGCTACGCGCTCTGGGATGACGATCGAATCGCCGCGAAGAAATCCACTGAGCAGGGAGATAGGCCGACTAAGCGAGCGGGCCAAAGAAGCGATGGATTTAGCAACAAGAATAAGGACAAGCGCAGGTCACACCCACAAGGGGATGCTAAGGCAGGAGAGAACTACACCAAGTTCACCATCCCTATACATCAAATCCTAGCCCAAGTGAAAAACAAACCTTGGGTAAGAAGACCGCCACCCTTGAAAGGAGATCCAGACAGGAGGGATACTAGCAAATACTGTGCCTTCCATGGGACACATGGACACACTACGAACAACTGCTTCGCTTGGAAAGCACACCTCGAAGAACTCGTGAGGGAAGGTCACTGCACGGAATTCATCGCTAAGCAGGCCATCCAGCAGATAGAGGACCTTGACACCGCCAAGGAGCCGCCCCAAAAGGTCATAAGGATTAACACAATCCTAGCCGACTCCGAGGAATCTGGGCTGACCAGCAAGGAAAAGAAAAGGAAGATCAAACAGGCCACTATGATCTCGCAAGTCTCGACCGACCTTCCGCTAGCAGAAGACGATCCTGTAATCGGCTTCCAAAAGAAAGATCTGGTCGGCCTCGACGTGCCACACAACGACGCCCTTGTCATCAGCATTCAAATTGCTCGAGCCATGGTCGACCGAATCCACGCAGACGAGGGCAGTGCAGCCAACATCCTAC
The DNA here is from genome assembly GCA_020226455.1 of Prunus salicina. Lineage (NCBI taxonomy): Eukaryota > Viridiplantae > Streptophyta > Magnoliopsida > Rosales > Rosaceae > Prunus > Prunus salicina. The sequence goes on along the minus strand of CM035344.1, from coordinate 16,718,225 downwards.
AATTGGTGGTCATCCAACAGATGGGCTTAGAGACAAAGATCAATAAATCAGCCAAGTCGCTGACTGGCTTCAATGGCACAACAACGGTTACCGTGGGCACGATAGAGCTCGACGTCTACGCCCCACCTGTAATCAGCTCACAAATGTTCATGGTCATTGACGAAGTCTCGCCCTACAATGGCATCCTAGGCCGACCATGGATCAGCAAGATTAACGCCATCACCTCCGCCACGCATCAGAAGATTCGCTACCCAATCCCTGGGGGCGGTATCGGTCAAATCAACAGCGATCAGGCAATGGCGAGGAAATGCTCAGCTTAAGGGCTGAAGAAAGGCAAGCAAACACAGTTCCTCCCTGTGAATCAGGCAGATCTAAAGGGAGTAGAACAAGAAGAGGAGAAAGCAGATCCCGTTCCTGACGGCCGAGCAGGCCAAAAAGGAAAGGGAATAACTACTCCCCAATAGCAATCAAAGAATCAGGACCAAGTGGAGGGAATCCGTCCGGAGGTCTATCCTGAAGAAGGATGGAAGCCCGAGGAGGACGTTGAGCTAGTACCCCTTGATCCTGACAAGCCAGAGAGAACAGCGCGGATCGGCTCGCGCCTAAGCCAGGAGGAAAAGGCAGAGCTTGCAGCCTTCCTCCAGAACAACAAAGACATATTTTCATGGTCACCATCTGACATGCCTGGCATCGATCCCCAGATCATCTGCCATCGCCTACACGTCAACCCAGCCATCAAGCCTGTGGCGCAGAAGAGACGCAAATTCGCCCCCGAGCGGGTCGCCATCATTGAAGCTGAGATCGACAAGCTTCTAGCTACCGGTTTCATTGAAGAAGTCTCATACGCAGAATGGCTGGCGAACGTTGTTCTAGTAGCAAAAAAAGATAAGGGCCTGTGGAGAGTGTGCGTCGACTATACTGACCTCAACAAGGCATGTCCTAAAGATAACTTTCCACTGCCGAGAATTGATCAGCTCGTCGATTCAACTTCCAGCAATCAACTGCTAAGCTTCATGGACGCCTACTCCGGCTACAACCAGATCATGATGCATGAAGATGACAGGGCAAAGACCTCTTTCATCATCGAAAGAGATACCTACTACTATAAGGTCATGCCCTTTGGGCTGAAGAACGCCGGGGCAACCTACCAAAGGCTGGTGAACAAAATCTTCAAGGAGCAAATCGGCAAGACTATGGAGGTCTACGTAGACGACATGCTAGTCAAAGCTCCCGAACGAGTAGACCACATCAAGAATCTTGCCGAGGCATTCAGCCTACTTCGAAAATACAACATGAAGTTGAACCCGAGCAAATGCACATTTGGAGTCTCGTCCGGCCGATTCCTTGGATACTTAGTCACCCAAAGAGGAATTGAGGCACATCCAAATCAAATCAAGGCTATACTCAACATGAAGTCACCTGCCACAACAAAGGAGATACAAAGTCTAACGGGTAGGGCGGCAGCTCTCAACCGATTCCTCTCTAGATCTACCGACAAATGCAGGCCATTTTTCAAAGCCTTGAAGAAGGGACACAAAGACAAGTGGGATGACGAGTGTGAAGTAGCTTTTCAAAACTTGAAAACTTACCTCACTTCACCGCCATTGCTCTCAAAGCCGATACCAGGCGAAGACTTGTACATCTACCTAGCGGTGTCCGACTCAGCTGTCAACTCTGCTCTTATCCGAGAAGAGCTGGGGGCACAACATCCGGTATTCTACACTTCAAAAGCTCTCCTCGATGCAGAGACTCGCTATCCGAAAATGGAGAAGCTCATTTTTTCGCTTGTGGTTTCTGCGAGAAAGTTAAGGCCCTACTATCAAGCACACCGGATAATTGTCATAACAGAATTTCCTTTGAGATCGATCCTTCAACAGCCCCGATGCTTCTCAGCGGCTCATGAAATGGGCTATCGAACTCAGTCAATACGACCTCCTCTACCGGCCGAAGACTGCTATAAAAGCCCAAGCTTTAGCAGATTTTGTTGTAGAGTTTACTCCGACAGCCAAAGAAAAGATGATGGTCATAAAAAGCAAGGAAAAAGTAGACGACACCTCCCCCGCCGATTCGAATCTACCTAACGACATGTGGCAGTTGCATGTAGACGGAGCATCAAATCACAAAGGAGCGGGAGCAGGAGTCGTCATAATCACCCCAGACGGAACCTTGTTGGAACAAGCTATCACACTAGGCTTTTCTGCTTCGAACAACGAGGCAGAATATGAGGCGCTGCTTGCAGGACTGCGCCTAGCGAAAGAGCTATCGATCAAGAGATTGGCAATCTACTCAGACTCCCAGCTGATCACAAATCAAGCCTCAGGAGAGTACATGGCAAAGCATCCAAGAATGGTCCAGTACCTCGACAAAGTCCAAGGACTTTTGAAAGAATTCCCTACTTTCACCATCCAACAAGTTCCACGGGCAGAGAACACTCATGCAGATGCGTTGGCGAGCCTAGGATCAGCACTGGACACCCAGTTCAGACGCTCCATCCTAGTTGAACACCTTGACCGGCCAAGCATCGAAGAAATAGAGCTGATCGACTCAATGCAGATTGATGAGGACCCCAGCTGGCAAGACCCCATCATCAACTACTTAGTGAATGGAAACCTGCCAACGGATAAGTCCGAAGCTAGGAAGGTCCAGCAGAAGGCCGCGAGATACTATATGCATGGTAGCAAGCATATCGGTAGATCATACTCCGGCCCTCATCTCACCTGCATAAAGTACCCTCAAACACTTGAAGTCCTCTGCAAAATTCACGATGGCGAGTGTGGCAACCACTCGGGGGGCAGGTCACTCGCCCAGAAAACGCTAAACGTAGGCTATTTCTGGCCTACCATGCGCCACGACTCCGCTGAATATGCCAAAAAGATGTGATCGCTGCCAACGATACAAACCAGTACCTAATCTGCCTGTCAAAATCTACCATATGCAAGACAGTCCATGGCCATTCATGCAATGGGTCAGTGACATAGTGGGTCTCTTGCCACCTGTGCCAGCCAAGAAGGACATGATGATCGTCCCCACCGACCACTTTACTAAATGGATCGAGGCCGAAACTCTATCCTCTATTAAAGAAGCCGATGTGGAGCGATTCATCTGGAGAAACATCATCTGCCGGTTTGGCTGCCCACAATCGCTGGTTACCGACAACGGCTCACAGTTCATTGGCAAGCAAATCCCCGCAAAATAGTTGCCCATAAGCAGCGTCCTTCGGGAGACGCAGGGCAACGACCAGAAGCGTCCTTCGGGAGACGCAACCCATAAAAAGCGTCCTAAGGGAGACGCAGGGTGCGCCAGGAATCTCTTAAGGGAGGTATCCAGGTTCCTATCTGTTTCCTAAGGGAGGCAGGACAGCCAAACAGTTGCCCATAAGCAGCATCCTTCGGGAGACGCAGGGCAACGACCAGAAGCGTCCTTCGGGAGACGCAGCCCATAAAAAGCGTCCTAAGGGAGACACAGGGTGGGCCAGGAATTTCCTAAGGGATGTATTCAGGTTCCTATCCGTTTCCTAAGGGAGGCAGGATAGCCAAACAGTTGCCCATAAGCAGCGTCCTAAGGGAGACGCAGGGCGACGACTAAAAGCGTCCGTTTGGAGACGCAGCCCATAAAAAAAGCGTCCTAAGGGAGACGCAGGGTGCGTAAAAGCGTCCGTTTGGACACGCAGCCCACAAAAAAAGTGTCCTAAGGGAGACGCAGGGTGCGCCAGGAATTTCTTAAAAGGGGGTCGCCATGCTCTCTGCGGGAAGTATTCAGGTTCCTATCCATTTCCTAAGGGAGGTAGGATAGCCAAACAGTTGCCCATAAGCAGCGTCCTAAGGGAGACGCAGGGCGACGACTAAAAGCGTCCGTTTGGAGACGCAGGGTGCGCCAGGAATTTCTTAAAAGGGGGTCACCATGCTCCCTGCGGGAAGTATCCAGGTTCCTATCCGTTTCCTAAGGGAGGCAGGATAGCCAAGCAGTTGCCCATAAGCAGCGTCCTAAGGGAGACGCAGGGCGACGACTAAAAGCGTCCGTTTGGAGACGCAGCCCACTAAAAAAGCGTCCTAAGGGAGGCGCAGGATGCGCCAGGAATTTCTTAAAAAGGAGGTCTCCATGCCTCCTGCGGGAAGTATCCAGGTTCCTATCCGTTTCCTAAGGGAGGCAGGATAGTCACACAGTTGCCCATAAGCAGCGTCCTTTGGGAGAATCAGGGCAACGACCAAGCCATCATAAGGGATATGCAGAACACGCCCGGAGCCCCTTAAGGGGGGCCCTGGCACTCGCCAACTTCCTAAGGGAAAGGTACAACCAAGACACTCATCGACACGTCCCTGGACGTAGACCAAACGGGCCACTCTCATTGACACGTCTACGGACGAAGGCCAAATGAGTCCGACACATCGACACGTCTCCAGGCTTAGGCAAAACATGCCTCAACCCATAAACACTCAAGCAGTTCACAAGACACTATGCAAATTGAAGTTGAAAAAATAACTGAAATTTCCTTAGTAAAGTGACCAACCGGCCAAGTTCAACAAAAAGAAGATGGTCAAGCAGACTACAAAAGATGAGAAGAAATAAATGAGTCTTCATCTACTCCGAGATGCTAGCAGGAGATCCCTGATCTGCAGTCTTTTCCGCATCCGCCTGATCAGACATGCTCTCAACAGCTCCACCTGTCTGATCCGCGACATCTTCCACCACCTCTTTGTTGAAGCAGATGAAATGTTGCTTCCCTTTGTTTTTCCAAGGAAAAACTTGAGAAAGTACCAAGATCGCCAGCCTGACGGATTTGATCAACCAGCTCAGCACAAGTGGATGGACTTGACAGAAAGTTCGTCTTGAGCAAATTAGACACGCCTGCATCCTTTTCAGAGGTGGACTTGTCTACCTTGGGATTCACCGCTGATGTTGCAGAAAAGCCTTTCGCCCAAGCAAATGACTCTCTTGCTTTCATAGCCTATGCCAACCTCACTTCCAAAGGAATTAGCGACGACGAATCCACTCCATGCTTTACTGCTCGTGACTCAACAGTTGAAACATCATGGTTGGATGGATGAGCAGACTGCCCAGATCGACTTCCAATCTTCGACTGGTGCAAACAACTTGAATTTCTGAAAAGAGCATCCGCATCTCTTTGCCTCTCAACAAGTGAGCTAGATCGCGCACGGACTACTTTACGGAGCATATCATGATCTCCAAACTTATCAGGCTTGAGTTCTCGAAGACTTGACATTAGCCTTCCTCTTTTAGGGGAGTTCAGCAAAACACTCCTCCTGTCCAGCAGGCAGATCATCAGGATCCGGACCATTCTGCTTTCATCTCTCAACATCCTTGGCAGGGGGCAGACCACCGTCTTCCTCCCGATACTCGCTCAGCAGCAACCAGCGGCCACCGCCGCTCCAACCATCTTCGATCGCCAATCACGACGTCAACCAGCTTGGTCCTCGCCTCGAAAAAGAGAAGACGAAGAAAAATATACGTGCTCGACTTACCTTGGGATGCACGGCAACTCCTCTCTTCAACAAGCAGTACATATTCTCCAAGATCTTTCTCAAGCTAGAAAGTAGAGAAGTTAAGTTTGCGATGTAAGAAAGAGATATTTTCTCAAGCATATATTTTCGTCTCCAATCAGGGCACGCCACGTGGAAAAGAAGATTATCCCTTTAATTAATTAATTGAACCAGTTTATCTGGCCAATTAATTAATTGGGATAAATATCTTAATTAACATGATATTATCTTTATTTTATAAGATAATATCGTTAATTAAGATATTATCATAATAAAGAGAAGATAATGACATTATCTCAGATAATTATCTCCATAAAAGGAGATAATATCATTTAATTAAGATATTATCTCCTTAAAAAGAGATAATTATCATTTAAATCAGATATTATCTCAGTCCGACTCGATCCCTACGAAACCCTAGCCCCGAGGCTCCTATAAATAGATGACTTCATTCATCATTCAAGGTACATCTAAACTCACATCTAAAAACCTTCTCCAGAACCCGAGAAAAATACCTGAAGCTCTCTCTCCCTCTCTACTCTCCATATTTTCTCCACACGGCTCCGGCCACCACACACGGCTCCGGCCGCCCGGTTCACACCCTACATAAACACTACTCCGTACCCTTTGCTTAGCTATTGTTTTTCTACAAACACTCGAACTAACTTAGGCATCGGAGGGCCTTTGGCCAACACCCCCCGGGTGTGGTCTATTTACTCCAATCTGTTTTACAGGAATCGAGGAAGAGAGAGAAGGACGATCGAAGGTTGAAGGATCTAGAAGCGAATATTCTCCCGTGAGATTATTTGCACGAACACACATCTCCTTCTTCCTTGCTTTCCCTTCTTGGCAGGCTGTTCTAACTTGACAGAACCTCTGTCAAGCTGTCGGAAAAGGCTCAAGCCACTCTTTTCTCTCTTTCCCTCATTCTCAACCAAACCTCTCTGCAAAAACCCATTCTCCACCACCTTGATACCCCGATTGTCCCCTAGGAACACTTAGTTTTTCTTTTCAGTGCTAAACTCATTGTTGCGTCGATTCAGCTGCACCAAAATAGATTCAGCTGCATCCTCAACTTGTGACACTCGCAAGTGCACGAGCCGTTGGTAGTTTAGCATATGTAAGTGCGAGGTCGATCCCACGAGGATTGATGATAGATTGATTTAATTCAATTCCCTGTACAAAACAGAAATAAAAAAAAGAAGGAAAATAAATCAAACAAGAAAGAAAGAAAAGAAATTAACTCAAGCGAATAAGTTCCCAAGTTCAATTTAGATTGACGGATTGATTCTAGCTAAAGTATGATTAAGCCATGGTGTCTGGTCCTAACCTTGTGTTCCTAATTCCCTAACTGGATCATTTGTTGTCTAACCTAAATTAAGCATTAGGAACCCATTAAGCATAGAAGAACATGTTAAACAACCAAACATGTATCTAATCCCTATTGTCGAATGTCCATACATACTCTTCCTATTCATAGTTCAATTTGAATTAAAGCATGGTGTCTACTCTTAATTCAAACCAAGATAGCTAACATGCAAGCCTTAATGGTGATCAATCATTCAAACTAGCATATTAACTTATAAGCATAATGAATAAGAACAAAAACCATAATTGAAACTTGAAAACTACTCAAACTTGAATTGCTAAAGAAAAGAATTTATATTACAATGGAAAATTAAGAACTTAGAAAAACTTAGCAAAAGGAATTTATTACAACAATTGAGAACTATAAAGGAAAACTAAGAGAATTTGAGGGAGAGAAGGGAGGGGAGCTCTAGAGAAATGTTTGAGAGCTCCCCCCCTTGGGGTGTGTTTACAAGCTTGGGAAACCTCACTATTTATAGGCCTAAGGAAGTTGAAAATCTAAATTAAATATTGCTTTCCACTCACTTCATCAACTTCACCTAACACACCATTACATTTGAAAACAATTTTTCTTTCTTTAAACTTAGTGTTGCAACTCCCACTTCAATTATAAGACTTGAATATGTTTCATCTAACCTTCCCACAAGATAGTGCACTTCACCAACAATTCCCACTAGATAGTGCATTTCATCATGCATATGTCATGCATGACAATGCATTGCACTCTTCTTTTGGGTTCGTTTTGGGCTTGTTAATACATTCATAAAATTCTGGAAAACTATGGATCTTCAAGCCCTTTGTCTTATCTTTCCAAGCATATGCAGCCCAACTCAAGGAAAAATCGGAAAGACCTTCAAATGTCATTTATGGCCCAGTAACGCAGATGCTGCCGAATTTTGACCTTGATCTACTAAATCATGTATAACTTCCTCTAGAAGACTCCGAATCATGAACCGTAAAATGCTACGGAAACTAGACATCCGTATATTTCCAATGATGTATGGCTCATTATCTGGTTCTTCTTGAGCAAGTACAGGTTAATCCGTGAAATTGAATGATCTGCAGACACTGTTTTAAGCTAAATTGTCTTCAAAATGCATGTAATGAGTCTCAACCATATTACACTGAAACATACACAAACTTTATTAAAAGCACAAGTTTAACTCAAAAACATAACCAAATCATAAATTAGAAGGGTATAAAAAGATATGTAATTATGCACCGATCACTCATGCCAATTTTGCTTCCATGCCATGATCTCCTCATGCCAAGCTAAGAAGTCATCTGTAAGCACTAAGAATCTACCTGTAAGTGGCCATCATTTTCGTTGGTGAAGGTAACTAAGGTGTTTCCTAAGGTTTTACTACCCTTTCGAAACATTTTGGGGCCTAATCTTTGAACTTAGACACAGGGGATATTTTTCTTCAGTTTGCTCCTTACGGCAGCCCAACCCATCTGTAGCTGCCAGAAGAAAAAGACCCCTACATCATCATAACAATATGGATTGAGCAGAAGAAAGATTATAGCAGAAAAAGAATTAAAGAGAAAAGACCAGAACCTCATGCTTATATTTGTATCTTTAATCTCCAGTAAACAATTTAAAGGTTTTCATGAAGAAAAAAAAAACAATTTATAAGAAAACAATGAATTGCAACAGACAAAATGGAGCAAGACAAAGAGGAAATTATCATTTACCTTTATAATAAACAGTCCATTATATTACCTTGAGGGTGGTGATTTTCCCATTCCTCTTTTGTCCACTTACACTCCCTTTTGATTTTTTTAATAATTTTTACTATAACAAAAAAGGGAGTGTAAGTGGACAAAAGAGGAGTGGGAACATGCAATTTCTAACAAAGGGAGTGTAAGAGGATAAAAGAGGAGTGAGAAAATCATCTCCCTACCTTTATGGAGCACGTGGAGCCTTTTTTTGGGAGGTTGTGAGGCCAACAGGAGCACATATCAACAACATTAATTATATTAAAAAGTATTTATCTTTATTATAAAAAATGCATCACATGAGCTCCAAAATTACATCACATGGATTCCAATCAATCTAACAGTTGGGATTATACAAAGGTGGGCTTATTTCTAGATAGAGGTGTAGGCTAATATTTGATTTACCTAGTTTGGGCATGGACAACTTAGCCTAAGTTGTATATTCTAAAAACTCAGTACTGGGCTGGAGCCCACTCCAGCCCACAATTAGATTTGCCATTGGTGGCGGTGGTGGTGGTAGCAGCTTCGATGGCGAAAGGGGACACACGAGCCCTAGCGAGTGAAAGTGCAAGCAGGTTTTTATGGGGCATAAAGCCTCTGCCTACTGCTGCCGGCGGTTTAGGGCCATGCATTTTGAGTGTGTTTGCTCCCATGTCACTCCCAAGCTTACTAATTTGATCAACGTCCCGCGTACCATTAAACCAAATTCAAGCCTGTGGAAAACAAGTCCCTAACAACTTCAAGTGTGGCAGTCAGTACCCCCTCTCTCTCCCTCTTTCTTTCTCACGTCATATATATATATATATATATATAGTGTAGCTTAAGACCTGATCATTCTAATTTTTTTCTATCTACAGGAATTACCACTCCCATCAGCTAATTAAATCATGTAAATTATCAAGCAAATCATGCCTCTAATTAATTAGCTAATTTCTTCCCAGCAGCTAAGTGATGATATATATGAATTATGTACTGGGTGAGCATATTGAAGAAAGAATAAGTTTTTAAAAATAATAAGTACTTAGCAGGTTTATTTCGATAAATAAGTTATATAATAATAAAGTTTTTATTGTAATGGGCCAATTTAATTGGAAACACAATCATTTGATATATTTTTTTTTTTTTGGTAAACTAGAGGGGATAAACCCCGAACACAACAACTACAAGGAAACAGGACAAACTAATCTAGCTTTCGCTACACCAGTGATATCATCAATGAGAAGAGAGCCAATCCAACCAGGAGCTTCGTCAAAATAGAGGATGCCCAGGTCTAAGTTGTAGCTCCAGTTTGCCAATTCGTTAGCCACACTATTTCCTTCTCTATAGATATGAAGGAGAGTGCAAATATCAAAATGCTTCATGAGAGCACAACAAGCATTAATTAGGGGAGCAAAGGGGTGGTGGGCCAATCCATCAATATTCTTCACTAGTTGGACGACCACAGCAGCATCCATTTCAATATTAAGGCAAGTTATACCTTTAGTCATGGCAAGCTTAAGTCCAAAATATAACCCCCAGATTTCAGCATCCAAAATATGACCCTGGCCAAGGTTCACAGCAAAACCGCCAATCCAATTACCAGAAGCATTGCGAATCACACCCCCAGCCCCAATACAACCAGAGGAGGTGCGTCTTGACCCATCAACATTAAGTTTAAACTGAGCAGGGCCAGGGGGTTTCCAAGAGATGAAAGAGTGCACCTTATCCACCTTACACACAGTAGGAAGGGAGGCTTTAACCCAGTACTTAGCAGTAGAGAGAATTATTTGTCTTGGGTTATAAGGGCGATCATCTTGGTTGTTGAAAGCCAATTGATTCCGCCATTTCCATATATACCAACAGGTGTACATAAAGGTAGTGTTCCAGTTTAAATTGCCACTCTCCTTGGCTGAAGAAAAAAGATTGCTCAGAAGCCAAGGTTTAAAATCTGATCTGAAGAAATGGGGGGGAGCTTTAGTAATCAAAATTGTCCTCCAAATCTCTCTAGCTCGTGGGCAGTCCCTGAGGATATGAATAATAGACTCAGTGTGCCAGCCACAAGCTTTACAGGACGGATCCCCAGTTAGCTGCCGTCTCATTCTTTGCTCATTGGACATTAGTTTACCTTGGTACATAAGCCAGCAGAAGAACTTCAACTTAGGGGGAATCTTCATTTTCCACAGAACTTTCCAAGGATGGTCAGTCTCGCCAACATCAGAAAAATGCAAGCTGTAAGCAGATGTGACAGTAAAAACACCATTCGCAGTGGAGCTCCAAATCTGGACATCCTGAGTGTCGCTATCGCAACCAATAGGATAAGAGATGATCTTTTGCACTAGGTCCTCAGACACCACAGTCCTGAGTTTTTCAATATTCCACCACCCATTTTGTAAAAAACTAGAAATATTGCAACCCATGTCTCGCATATCAATAGCTCCTTCATGGTACATAAGAGGACTGTTGCAAATCCAACTATCCTTCCAGAAATTAGTCGTCTCACCATTCCCAATTCTCCAACTCATGCCATTGGCTAGTAGTTTGGAGCCATAAAGGACGCCCTTCCAGGTGGAGGAGCAGTTGTGCCTGGTTTTCAGGGTTTGATCAAGGATGGATTGACCTTTTAGGTATTTGGCTTTAAAAATTTGAGCCCACAAACCGTGGTCATTGATGTGCAACCTCCAGCCAATCTTTGCAAGAAGAGCTTTGTTCATATCAGCGGTTTTTTTAAAGCCGAGACCCCCTTTACATTTTGGTCTGCAAGCCAAATTCCACTGGCATAAATGTATCTTCTGCTTTTTCTCAGTGCCACCCCAGAAGAAGTTCCTATTCAGACGATCAAGATTAGTGCAAATACTGGCAGGTAACTTAGTAGTTTGCATAGCATAGACCGGGATAGCAGCAGTCACTGCTTGAATCAAAGTAGCCCTCCCTGCATAAGATAACAACTTACACTTCCAGGCCGCAAGTTTCTTCTGAACTTTATCTACCAAGCTCCCATAAGTGGTCTTAGTGATTCTGGAGTGCAGTAAAGGCATGCCCAGGTACTTACCCAGGTTATCAGTTATAGGAGAGACACAAATTTGGCTGATCTCATGGGCTAACTCCTTAGTAGTATTTGGGGAGCAGAAAATAGAAGACTTCTCAAAATTCACAGTTTGGCCAGAAACTTTACAAAACAGATCTAGACAATATTTTAAGAGTCTCGCTTGCGAAGTATTGGCTTCAGTGAATAAAATCAGATCATCCGCAAAAAACAAATGAGAGACAGCAGGACCTGATTGAGAGGATTTGACAGGTTTCCAATTCTTCTTTCCCACAGCATCATAGATAATATGGGATAATTTTTCAAAGCACAACACAAAGATATAGGGAGAGAGAGGGTCACCTTGTCTGATACCATTGCTGGGAGTGAAGGAGTCTGTCAGTTCACCATTAACGCTGATTTGGTATCTGACAGTGGTGATGCAGTTCATAATTAGTTGGATGATCTCCGTGGGCAGCCCAATTTCTCCAAGAACACTTTCAATAAATCTCCAATTAAGCTTGTCATAAGCTTTAGATAAATCTATCTTCCAAGCAAGAAAGCTTTTTTTCCCCTTGGAACCTTGAAATTTGTGCATAATCTCTTGAGCAATGAGGATGTTATCAGTAATGTGGCGACCTGGGACAAAGCTGACCTGGTTGGGACTAATCAACTGAGGCAGGATAGAGCGTAGTCTTGCAACTAGGATTTTAGAGATCACTTTGTAGAGAGTACAACAAAGGCTGATCGGTCTAAACTGAGCCATGGAATGAGGATTACTCACTTTAGGAATCAGGGTGATCAAAGTGAGATTGAGGTTCTGAGGAATCGTCCCATCCTGAAAAGCTTTGGAACCAACTCAAAAATATCATTCGCACAGATATGCCAATTATTTTGGTAAAAGCAAGCAGGAAAGCCATCCACACCAGGGGTTTTAAGACCTCCAATATTAAATAAGCTCTCCTTGACTTCCATGATATCAATTTTCTTACCCAAGTCTTTTAAAGCTGCTGAATCAATCATGGGGAAGAGATTGGGGAGGCTGAGGTTATTAGCCAGGTGAAAGTCCTGCGAGAACAGACCTGAGAAAAAGTGTACAGCCAGGGCTTTGATCCCATCAGCATCCTCTATCCAATGACCATTGTCATCCTTCAAAGTTTCAATCTTATTACGCCTTCTTCTGATTATGGTCGTCATGTGGAAGAATTTAGTATTTCTATCCCCCTCTTGTAGCCACTTAACTCTAGATTTCTGTTTCCAAAATAAAGCGTCTTGGTCAAGGATGAGATTGAACTCTTGCATAAGCTTTCCCTCAAGCTTACGCAAGTGGCCATTAGGTCCATTACACAGAGTCTTCTGGATCCCAGTAAGCCGAGCCATAAGATGAGCTTTCTTCTGATGTAGATGCCCAAAAACAGAGGTTTTCCACTGATGCAGAGGTTTCACTAAGGCACAAGACTTATCAAGGGCATTTCTAGTCCCAAGTGACCAGTGTTGGGTAACGAACCCTTTAAAATCCTCATGTTTCATCCACATAGCCTCAAACCTAAACGGTCTGTTGATGGGAGATAAAGTGAGCTGGGAAGTCAAGCTAATTTTAATGGGACAATGGTCAGATTTAGTCCTCGGAAGATGTCTGATATGAGCCTCAGGAAAGGAACTTCTCCAACTCACGTTGCAAATGGCTCTGTCAATCCTCTCGAAGACCCTTTGGTTAGTCCAAGTGAACTTCGGCCCAACAAAACCCAAATCAATCATTTCATTACCATCAAACCAACATTTGAAGCCTTTCAATCTTCTAAGAGTGGTTCCCCCCAATTTATCCTCCGTTGAAAGCATATCATTGAAGTCCCCTGCCAGCAACCAAGGCATTTGATGGCAACCAGCCACAACGTTAAGGTATTCCCAAAGCTTCTCTCTCCTTTTACTGCAAGGCTTAGCATAGATTGTAGTTAGAAGCCAAGGGGACTGTCCAGGCCATGAAACACAAGCATTAATGGCTTGATCATTAGTACCAATAATATCAACAGTGATTTTACTCGAATTCCACAATAACCATAGGCCACCCGAGAAGCCAATCGGATCCACAATTTCATAAGAGTTGAAGCCTAAGGATTGCACAACAGCCAGCGCCTTTGACCCACCAATACGAGGTTCACAAATAAACAGGATGTCCATTTTATGAACACGAATAAGCTCCATAACATTGCATTTAAATTTGCTGCAAGCGGCACCTCTAACATTCCAGCAGACAATAATCATTAAAGATAACAGATTAGGAATTGGAAAAACTATGGGTCAGACCCTTACAGGCCAATAATCATACCTTCAACAATGTTGAAGGTGTTATTTTCTGCTTGCTTGTAAATAGGCCTCTCTTGATTTTTAGACAAATCTATTTTCTCGAGCGGATTAGCTTCCTCCTGGGCAGGCATCACATGTTCCTTAGTAGCACCATGTTCAGTCATAGACTCCGGAGTCGTCCCATGGTCATCAATGTTAGGCGGTTGGTGCCCAAAAATGTAGACACCATCGTTCTTCTTAGCCAGGTGATCATTCACCCATCCATCCATCTGCTTAAGCATAGTCTTGGGGGGGTTAGCCTGTTTCGTTCCAGTAGCCATTTTGCCCTGTGTAGTCACAGCCCATTGTGCTTATAAGGATTTTTCCCAATTTTCTCCTGGGTAGTCACCTTGCCATTCTTCTTTAGACTGTTATTAGAAATATCGTTCAAGGCTAGGCGAGGTCCACCATTAGTTGCCTTGGATTTGGTCCATACTTTCTGCCCAACACCAGCATCCCTCTTAATTATATCAGCTTGTCCCAGTTTTGCTTGGTCACCAAACTCAATCCCATTCGCATCCTTCTCGCCCGAGCTCTCCCCCTCATGCCTTAGAACTTCAAATCTTGAACCTGTAGTAGTTAGTTTGCCATTCCAATCCTTTCCTCCATTTCTATTTCTCCTTCTCGGGGGTACAATCATCCAGGGGCCCCTTAGGCCTTCACTGACCAAAACTTCATTCTCATTGCCCATTTCTGCATCTTTGCTCATATCTGAGTCATTGCCTTGTGGGATAGCCTTGTCTGTATTGTGCACCTCACCAGACTTATCTAATGTAGGTCTATTTGTCATATCGCAATTATTCCTACTATGTCCATATCTCCCACACAAGAAACAGATATCTGGTAGCCCTTCGTATTCGATGTTATACCAGACATTGTTAATTTGTAAGAACGCCTCAAGTGGCTTAGACAAGTCCAACTCAATGCAAAGACGAGCAAACTTACCACGATTTTGAGAAGTGGTAAGGGTGTCAATTTTTAGTAGCTTCCCCAGCAGGTTCCCAATTCTCTTAAGAGCCCACACATCAAAACATTCTAACTGGATGGCAGAGACTCTGATCCAGGCAGCCATTCTGGTAATTTTTGTAGTAGCAGGACAAAATCCAGGTACCCACTTTTGCATAATCAAATACTGACTTGCAACAATCCAAGGTCCCCCCGTAAGCACAAAGTTGAAATCCTCCTCCAAGTCAAATCTGACAACAAAGTAATCATTTACTAGGTCGACTAGTTTCCATCCACCCTTAAGACTCCATTTCTGCTGCAACTTTGTTAGCATATAATTATAAGTATGGGAACGTCCCAGCAACTTAATGATTAATGCATTTTGCCAAGGTTTACAGAGGCAAGACATTGCTCGTTCAGAGAATTTTATACTTGGGCCACGGTCTCCTCTAGAGATCAGCACATCTTCATCATCGTTGAGCTCCTCATGGGTTTCAATCAAACTATTAATATCCACCCCCAAATTCATCATTTGAGGCACCTTATTCATGAGAGTGTCTCGGAAACTTACCGGAGCAGCAGCTGTGTTACTTGTCGGATCTGGGATGGAGTCGAACGGCCGATTGGGAATTGGGTCAGCACCCACGTTACTTTCAGTTTCATTCTCATCTGATGTACGGCTGCGTTTAAGGAATCGGAGGTCTGGACCATCTGGTAATAGCCCAGGAGATCCGTCTTCCATAGCCAAGGCAGATCCAAGTCTGCAACTTTCACTGTAGCAACCTGGAGCTTTGTTGCTTTTCTCTCTTTCACTGTAGCAATCATTTGATATTTTTAAGTATAATGTTATCACAAAGTTTGATGCGCCGAACAGTCTTCACCCTTCTTTTATCCCCCCAAAACCTATTTGTAGTTCCAGGGGATTTTTCCTAGAATCACCCGTTTGGCTAATACACCGGGTTCCCTCAGGTTATGTTGTGGAGAGTTTTCCCTCCCAGCTTTATGTTGGGTTTTGTCTATGCCTTGCTTTTGCAAGGTTTTGTATCCCTTGCTTTGCAGGGGTTGATTACCATCTTTTTGGGGCTGGATTTTGGTAGATCTTAGTAGATCTACTCTTTTTGTGCTAGATCGCTTTCAAATCTCTCTTTTGGAGGTGGAGCTTCTAGATTTGGTTGGATCTACAATCATTAATTGGTGCTTTTGGATCAAGTGGGGATTTGGAGATGTTGTGATATTCATTAGAATGTCCTATTGGATGCTGAGTAGTAATGCCTTCCACTTCGTGATGTTTCCTATCCCAAGTTGTTTGAGAGATTGTTCTATGCCTTGGTCTTCTTGAAGTACTGGTTTGCTGCAGGTTTTATGGGTCCTCATTCATAACTCCAAATGAGCTGGGCTTCAAGCTGTATATTTTTCTAGATTTTCTGTTTTGCAAAAACCTCCTTTGGAATTATATTCTTCCTGTATGTATTCTAGATATTTACCCGGTTTATTAAAAAAAATTACTGTTTAAAAAAGAATTTAAAAAAATGTATAATGTTAAAGTTTTAGCTTCAATGTTAGCCTTGAAATCATTTTATAAAGAATAAAAAATTGGCCTTATTAAACCTAGAAAGAAAACAAACAAACAAAAGTGAACCTATAAAATATCTTACCAGACTGTGCTGCCATATGCTACAGCCTCACAAAAGAATGCCTCCCATGACGAGGACCCATTACCTAATATCTATCCATAAGAAACTTTTTTAGAACTAGGAGGTGGAAATGGGACAAAATTTGTGAAGTCACTGTCAGATATCTATCCAATTCAAGATAAGAAACCGTTTTGGCACTAGGAGGAAAAGAAGACATACAAACCAATATCGCATCAATTTAAACCAAAAGTTACAACAACCTCTCGCATTTTTCCCTACACCATGAAAATCCAATCCAACATCAATGCCGACACTGATTCCTTCTGGACTTGGAAGCCAAGCCCTTTCAACGAGAAGCAGCAGAACGAAAATCGATTCTCCATTGCTGAAATTTTCCAGAGCGGCCAAAAAGCAGAGAGAAAGGTGTTGCTGGGGCCTGGAGCTGGAGCTGGAATTGGGTGCGGTGCTGGAGTAGGGTTTGGACTAGTTGGAGGGATAGGATATGGTGCTTGGCCATTCAACCAAGTAAAGCTGGTGTTTGGAGTTGGGGTGGGTTGTGGGATCGGGATCGGATTCGGGTTTGGACAAGGAGTTGGGTATGGAGTTAGCTCCGACTCTCTGGAGTCTTATGTATCCAAGGAGAGTTCAGATTCCAAGGAAGGGATTCAAGTGTATCAGAGATATTGATTTTACAAATTCTTTGAGCTCAATTTTAAATGTGGTTGCTTAATTATCTCCATGCAATTCACATTATTATGTCATATGTTCTTATTCACACTCAACCAATATTGTCACTTATTCTTTAACAATGGTTGGGCAAAAAAAAATTAGTGAAATCATATCTCACAATGAGCATGAACCAAAACGTTTATCAATGCACAAATGGCACAAATTGGAAATTTTATTTGGTTTTTGTAACACCTAATAATATACCTTAGATCTATAAAAATATCAACACTCATATTATAACACGTAAATTAATTTCGTTACATAATAGTACGACCGCCGTATCCGAAATTATTGCCAACTCGACTACCCTTAGCCCTTAGTTTTAGAGTCTAGATACAAATCACACATAGTATGGATCCAAAAGCAAACCTCATTGGGCAAAACTTTTGAAATTTTGGTTACAAATAGGCCCAATGTCGATAGAAGGGCTAGAGAGAGCATTTGGAACACATGAATGAACCAAAACCAACTTAACCAGATGAAACAAAAACAGTTGCCTTAGATCACATTAAAAGAAAATACATAGAAACCTACTTTATGGTAAGAAATTAATTGGCTGAGTTCACACATAGCAATCTTGATAAGAAATAATAAATTCTAGCATATATAGAACTAATTATCACAAATATTCGTCAAACCATCCTGTTATTCATGACCACATATTGGTTGATATCTTCGTACGGTTCATCTTTGCCTTGAGAAGCATGCACTTGAACTTGATGAGACGAAACACCGGCCGCCGGCATCATCGGATAATACTGCATGTAGGGCACAGTTGGCTGCATTAGCCGAGTATAGTACTGGCTCATGGATGAGGAACTTGGAGGATTAATTTTACCATTTAACATCATCATGTTCATATTCATATTGTCCACCGTGGACTGCATCATTGGATCATTGAAATTACTTTGATACCCCTCCAGTGGTGATTGAGAATGAGCACTGCTGGAAGCCCCTGAGCTGAACTGAAGAGTACTATAGTTATAGTTGCTCTCCATCAACATCCACATTGCCATGGGACTCGAATTATGAGCCATAAGACTATTCAAATATTCATTTGAATTGTCAAGTTGAAGCATTTGATCAGACGACTGATGATGATGATGATGATCAAATGATGAGACTGGATGCATATCCACCATATTATTACTCAAAGATCTCATAGGCTTTTGGTCCTCCTCATGCGCATGGCCTTGCATGAAATAGTTACAAGGCTGCTTTTGACTTGATGATTCACCAGTGATATTATTATTATTAGGGTTTCCACCCATCAACATTATTTTGGTCGGTGCAGCTTTTCCCATGCAATGTATTTGATGCTGATGGCATTCGGCTGATTGTTTCCTCTTGTAAAGTAATGTTCTCTTGCCAGACTCGAGCTTTGTGTCCAACGTATTTAGAAGCGCCTCCAGTTGATTTTCGGAGAAACTTTCAATACGTTCATCCCATGTTGGATACTTGGCCTCATACATCTCCTTCCGCGCTCTGTAGATGTCAACATGGACCTTGGTTTTTCGGTCCCTCAACAAGTCAGACAAATCAAAGGTTTTCTTGGCTGGTTTGCGCATGATGCTGGCCTTGTACTTGTTGATTATGCGGTCAACCTCGTCGCGGTTTTCGGGCCACGTGTGGAGTTCAGGAGGCCGATCAGTCTGTTTAGGGCCATAGATGATCATGCAGACATCTAATTCGCAAAGAGTTGAAAACTCGTAGGCCTTCTTCATCATGCCCTTCCTTCTCTTCTGAAATGTTGTTTTTCGAGCTCGTTCGTTCGCTATCAGTTCCATCTTCAGCCTTCCACGGCCCATATTAATTCTTCTGCTCTAAACAACAACAACAACAAAATATGATTTAAGGGAATGTAAGATGAGCAGTATATATATCTATGTTTCATAAATAGCCAATTTAAGCCTCGTACACCCCTCAAAATTGGATTTTCTTTGTTCTTTTGTTTTTCTTGGCATGATAGTGTCATTTTCATTGATTTTTTAAAAAAACTACATGTAATAATATGATTCAATATGATTGAATAAACTGATTCATCACAAAGGATGAACAAAAGACAAAACCTAGTATTTACAGTTCAAAGGAAAAAGAGTGATACAAAGCTCAAGAAAACTAAGTTAAAACATGAAATGAAATAGGTGGAAAATAAAATAAATAAATAATCCCAGCATGTGTTTGGATCAACAGCACGCTACAGACTTATCAGAGAACAAATGTTTCATACATATCATCACAAGTAATTAAGCAATTGCACTTACTTATCGAAAGCGTTTCGATCCCACATATGGGAAAACTCATTTAAAGGGCTGTGCAAACTAGAAGAGAATATAGAAATTGAACAAAGTACGTACCTTCACTTTAATGGCTTCTAAGAACTTTTGCTGTTTCGAGAACAGAAAATGGCTTCTTAAACCTCCCTTTTGTTTCGTGAGATCTAAAAAAACTGGAGATTACTTTACCTATATAGCAGAGTGGTTTGCTTGCGGTTCACTACATAATCTCATTGTGCTCAATCATAATTAATTCCCGAATTTTTAAATTTTAATTTTTTTTGGTTAAGGTAAATAAGAAGTAAAGTCTACATACCATATGTAGAACCGTCCTTATCTCAATTAGCCGTGTATCAAAAACAGAATCAATTACATTAAATAGCCCTTTAGACAATATTTTTATAATTAAAAAACCAAGAATATATTTGTTTTTAATTATTATTCTTTTTTTTTATTCTTTTAAGGCAAGAGTAATACCAGATACTCCAACTCATTATGCCAACTTTTAGTTACCAACTGATGTGGCAGTGTTTCATTTGTTTCACGTCTAATATTCGCAAATAAGAAATGCTTTTAAATATGGTTACACAGAAGAACTTGATTAATAAGGGTGGGCAAATTACTCTTTATCATGTTCTTCAAGCGTTCATGTCAACCCAGGAGATAAGGGGAGGCTTCAACAAGAGGGATAAAAGTGGAATTTTTGAGGAAATTTTTGGTAGAGAAGTGGTTTCACATATTAGGGTTGTGTTGCTTTCTCTTATTTGGGCTTGTTTCCATATGTCTGCATATCATTAGGATGAAAATTTAATCCATTAAATATGCATGTGGGCAGCTGGGCAGAAACTATAAAAATAAATAAAATACTAGCAGAAAATTTATATACCAACAATCATATTAAGTATGAATATAAAGAGAGTCCTTCAAAAATTCCTGATGCCAAGCTTGGAAGAGAAGATACAGTTCCTATCAATTTAGGTCGTGGCATTGCTATACAAAATGTACACTGCCAGGAGTCAATCCCCGAGAGCTCCAAACTTTAAAGTAACCTTCGTGTGCAAAACTATCTCCTCCCAGATTCCAGTTCTTCCAATGCTGAACCAGAATTATGTGCTAATGATAACCCCATGCATCCATGGATGCTAGTTTCGTCTTCTTGGTTCTCAACCCTAGCCGCTGTGACCTGCACATTGGACCCATTTACTATAGTGGCTGCTTGTGTCACCGAACGTGACTCCTCCAACTCCTGGAAGTAAGCATAAGGGCCCCAACCTACAAATGGATGTACAGAAAATCAGATCGCTACAAAATTATTAACACAATTTAGAACAAGGCCTATGTTCATTTGGGTATGAGAAATGACTCTGTCTGATACCTAATTGTTATCTATTTCCATGGTACAAATGGCAATTCTCTTAAAATGCCGAGCCAAATTACCAAATTAACAAATGGCAATTCTCTTAAAATGCTGAACATATTTTCTAAGTTGCCAGTTGTATTTGTGACACCTACACACACACTCATCAAAACAAATGCAATGGACAGACATCAATGAGTAAAACTTCTGGTCAGTTCTAGAGACGACTGAAGTGACCACTAAAGGAGCATCATCATTGATAAGCAAAGAAAAAAAAAGGTAACACGTCTACGCCATTGGAATTGTGTTATCAATTCTGTCAAGAAAGAAGAAACATAAAAAATATCATTCTAAGAAAATGTTATTAACAAAATGTCACAACACCATAAAAGCAACATCTCTAGAAACTATTTCCCCAAAACAAAAACACCCATATAAAATTTTCTTAGTAAAATGTACCTTGAGCATGATATGGGGGTGGAAAGAACTGCAGATAGCAAAATGTAGCAACTATAAATCCTGAAAAAAAATGTTTCCATGATAGTTATTGACCATGTAAGGATCAGTGAGTAGTTAGTTATTATTCATCATGACACAAACCTAGGAGACCTCCAGCAAACACGTCCTGCCAGTGGTGCCAGTAGTCATCTACACGAGAAACGCCGACTAGTGATGCAAAAAGTAGAGGAAGAAAAACAATGCATAGCTTTGCGACATGGCCTTTGCGGTCAAATACTTTTATTTTTCCTGACAAATACAGTGAGAGAAATCCTAGACCAGCAAAGGACCCTGCACATTGTACCCAAATTTCCTCAAAGTTAACAAGTCTACAAAAGATTCAGGTAAATATAGTGCTGGTATCACATGATCAACCAAGTGGTATTATGTATTCCCTCATAATGCCAAATTTATCAACAATATAAAATCTTTTTCTTGTTGGCATGTAAATTATAGAAAATACCAGACAGTACACTGCTGCTTACATGAAGTATGGCCACTTGGAAAACTCTTGTGCCCCTCCCTTATGACACTCTTCTTACCATGGCATACAACATTTCCCAATTGATCGTACACCTGAGAAGAAATTAGTTATTAACTTCCATTGCCAATAGCATCATAGATTAATCTGCTAAAAGAAGACTGCCCTCCAATAACAATTAAGTAACTGTGAACCTAGAATGCCATACATCCTTTCCATCTGGAAAACAGCGCCAAAAGAAGTCTGGCCGGGGTCGACCAACTGCATCTTTTATAGCATCTGTAATAACCCCAGTTATCAGAACAGAGAATAAGAGACCTGCAGTAACAACTTCTAAACATCAGTTCCCATCTTTCAATTGTATCTTCTTCAGCAAATGGGGTATTCGATGACAATATTACTTAAAATAAAGCAATAGTCAGAAAATTGATCACCTAGTATGGCATGGTGAAGGTCATAGACATCTCTCCTACGAAAATAGACAACGAAAAAAATTGCTATGGGCAGTGCAACTGCATACATCTAACCCTCCAAGATGGGGGCAGGGAGAGGCATCACATCAGTTCAGTATTCAAATACTATATCTGTAAATATGGGATCATAAGATAATAGCAGAACGCTGAGAACTTACAGGAACGGCCCAAACAGGCACTGTGTTACTTTTCAAGGGGTATCTAAGATCAGTCATCATATCTTTTCCAACAAAGCGATAAAAGGGATGAATCACATTCAGGATGACAACTATCAACCCAAGAAGCATTAGTATCACCCAATCATGCATGTGTGTCCTTGCAACTGTCATCCCATGGGACCTTACAGTATGCGAACCAAGCTGAACTTCCTGCATTTTATTCTGTGTAGGAAAAAAAAAGGCAACCACAGCCACAGAAAAGAGAGAAGATTTTAAAGAAAATACTTTTATCACATTTTATAAATAACACAACCAAACAATGATAATACATGTGAACATAATGGAAAAGTTTTCTGAAGGAAACAACGTTCCAGAAAATATGTAATAAGCTACGAACACGATAAAAGGCAAGTAGAAGAAAACAAATATCGCTCACATGATAAACACAAAGAGAATGCTCCTAATACAAAACAGGAAACAGATCCACAAGGTGAGCTCTAAATGCAATAAAGATGGCACATTATTAGGAATAACAGCCATCCAACATTGAAATGACCATGAAATTATGAACCATTAGAGCAAATGAGCTGTGGATTGCACAAGTTGGTAAAGCCTGCCAGAAGATGAAATCGAAACAAAAACCGCCATAAATAATCTGTACAGAAGCAACAACTATCTGAAACAGTGTAGGGTGTCAGAATCCCGAGACGGATACAATCAACACTGCATGAAGAAGCCAAGTTGAATAATAATATGGACTGCTATTGCTGCTCTTACATTGAGTAAGATGAAGAAATTATAATATAAATAATCAATACCAGACATGTGAAGGAGACACTCCCTTACCGTTAAATACAAGTTAATGTTTGATTATTGTTTGGTTCAACTTTTCATGCGTCACAGAAAAGGTACTAGCCTACAATATTAAGGACACTTCTTCCTCAAAAAAATTTCCATGTTGGACACCTTAGAACCCTGCGCTTGTGTCCAACCATTGGCCACTCATTTGGATGTTTACAAGGAATTCAACTTCATTTACCTCAAAGGAGTGCAAAATTATCAACATTATGCATTTTTCTCAAGAAATAACACGTGGCTATATTTTCATAATAACTTAGTATATATAGGTTCTTTTCCAAGAAAATATATGCTCAAATGGAAAGATGATCACTTAATTTTCTTCCTCAGTTAAGATTTTTTTTTTGGGGGAGGGGGAAAGGGTGGTTAACAACTATGCTATGCACAAGCCATATAGATTTTCACAAATTCAAAACATGCACATATATTGGCCAGTATTTGTGTCTGAATTTTTAGATGTTTGAGACACATCACATCTATGTCAAACATGATTTCTTTTCATTTGTCTGCATAAATGATGAGGTCCAAGCATAACTGCACAACTCATTCAGTGTGGTACATCATCATTCAAGTGAGACCCGATTTCTTATCAACCTTGTACAGAAAATCGTGAATTCCAATCTTAGTGCTTGAAAAGATGACAGGACTGACTCACATGTTGAATGGTCACAAGGTAAAATGCCGTTACTTATATAACTCAATAACTTTCAAACAATTAAAACGTTTATGCAACAAAAATGAGTGGCAAATTAACTTGATGCCTGCCGAAGATAATAAAAACAAAGGGCTTTTCTCATTCCTACAAGTATTATCATGTATTTATATATGAGAACCAGATAGATGTTGCTTCATCTTAAATCTCAAAGAACGGACAAGTGAAAGGAGGGGATAGATCTATTCTTACATTCTATTTTCCAGATAAATTCCAGCCAGTCAACAAGGGAAGAAATCCATCATACATCACATTATTTATCAATTTACATTCCAGCCAAAGAAGCTACATCACATGAGAATCATAATTGTATCTTTCAGCATTATTATATTTTGTCCATGTACTTTGGGCACAATTCCACTAATCCCTGTAGTTCTAAGTTAAAATTATATGCACTTGTAGCCTGGTAAGGTTTGAAATTGGTCCAAAACTACATTTCTGTCAAATTGGTTGGCCAAAACAGCACATGCCTCTTAGGTGATGACTTTTAGCTCTCTTCTATTACATATGATTTTGAGAAAGAGAAGAGGATTGCATTAACAAATTAGGGATTCTGAAAAGGAAATTTAGGGATTGAGAATATTATTTTAAAAAAAAAAAATTAATGGGTGAAAGCTGAAACCTAATCTTTAATTATACTTTTCCCTTCCACGTGACTAAGCCATGCCATTTTGTCAACCAAGCTGGTAGAAATGTTATCTTGGACCCAATTGCAAACATTAGTTAACTAGGAGGGCATATAAAATGTTTAAACTGAAACTACAGAATGAGATTGGGCTCGTACTACAGTGACCAAAAATATAGTTTACACCATGTTCTAATGAAAAAAAACTGTGATTTAACTTTGCCTTGAACCCTTCCGCCCACCAAACAGAAAAAAGGGTGCTGTGGGGTTTAAATTTTATCAACTCAAGATATAGCTATGCTCACTGCACCAAGAATTTAGCAAAAGAAAATAAATACCTCATCCTCCCTGTGTCCTATCAATGGAAGGTCAATGGGTGTAAATGAACCACTATAAACAGCAGAAATCTCCGGCTTCTTGCTTGACACATCCTAGATAACCCCAAAAAAAGAAAATCAACCTTCAGGGGGATAAATATCAGGGCACCAGATTCATTAAACTTAATCCCGAACTCAAACTTGGCGTGTAACGGATATGAACTTTGTTGATTCTGGGCTTGAAATATTTATGGAATCAGCAGAGAAAGTTTGCCAATCTACTCTAACTACATACTAAGTACTAACAATTTAACATCCACCTCCCTACAAGATCCCTGTATCACCTAGACAAACACTAAGAAACCTAAACTTCGAATTCAAGTATGAGGAGAAGCGAAAACCATTGATTTTGATATCTATTTTAAATTGTTCTTAAGAATGTGAAGTTTGCAAGAAAACTGGAAATCGCTTCTCATGATGTGAATGTTTGAGTCATCTGTCATGTGTGGGGTTTGTTTGTGTGTGACAATACATATAGTAATAGTATGGTAAATTGGTATTTCATGCTTACTATCTTTAGTTCAATCCAATCGCCTAACAAACTACTGGCATATGCACTGTAGAAAAAGCACCACTCATTTTCTGTTACCCAAAAAAATAAAATGGGAAGAGTTCGTTACACAGAGAGATAAATCTATGGCACACAATTCAGTATCTTTAGATGCACTACTAAAAATTATGTTTGACTAAAATCCGCATACTAAGTAATCCATTATGTCATCACAAGGTATGTCAATCCAGAATAACAGTGGCACATAGCCTACAGTTGGAAGCACAGTATCTAGGACTGTCCAGGAAATGCGGAGGAAGAAAGAACAAATTATTGATTAATTACAAGTTCCTTTGAACAATATAAGGAGACAGGAGAAACAGCAGAAAAAATCTTCTCAAGCATAAAGAAAGAAGGAACGAGCACAATGATGAGGCTGTAATTAATATTGAAAATCTGTTCTACCATTCCCTTACATAAACCTAATGTACAACAATGAGCTACAGCAGTCAAAAACTTTATCACTGAAGTGCAACCCAAATATTTTGTTACTCTAAAGAGAACATCAGAAGTGGAGATGGGGGGATGTACTAGTAAGACTCGTCCAACTAAAAGATCATTTTCGTTTTATTTTTTTCTATCTCTCTTTTTGGGTTTTTGGTGGTAAGGCTGATGGATTGAAGCATTCTAGCAGTCAACTGAAAATTTCCATTTGAAGTCTAAAGTTATTGAATAGTTCAAGATCCTAAAGTTCCAAGTTGATTAGCAGTACAATAGATTCTCATCCCTTGGAACATTCATTCCAAAAACAACCAACCTTCACTTATCTAGCAACTTTTACCTTCAAACAAATTATCCAAAAATTAAACATCACCCCAGTCATCTATTTCACTTTAGAACATCTACTAAAAGTTTATAATATAAAGATGCCACAAACCCATCATAGTATATATAGGTTGCAAAACTAAAGGGACAAAGAAGCCTGGTATGCAAAAGGAAAATCTATCTGTCTAAAAGAAAGCTTTTGTTCATAGAATAACCACACAGTTCAATCAGTAACGCACTAACTTGAGCAAAGACACAAATCATCAAAAACGTCACTGAATTACATCAAAAACAGCCAAACCCACATGGTATTTTACCCATATACTTCCGTAATATGCATCCCATTAAGCCACGAACTTTAGTATAAAAGCATAAAACCCACTAACCTGAAAGAGGCCACTGAAGTTTTTAAGACGAGAAAGCGATCCCAAATCCCACCAAGGCATTGTACGAGCCAAACCAAACACTCCGATACAATAGAAACTGTTACTGTTAAGAGAACCGACGCTTGGAATAAAATGTGACCAGGAAAGTGGCAGTGGCAGTGGCAGTATGAGGTGGGAAGGGAAGGGAAGGGAAGCTTCCTATTTGATTGATATTTTAGACGAGGGTAATTTGGAGCAAAAATTATCGATCAACTCAACTATTTGCCACATGTTTAGTTATTTTCTTTACTTTTGTTAATTTTCTGTAAATTTTAGTGATAAAAATGAATTCACATTAAATGCAAGTTTAGAGCAATAGTACTTAGGGGGTGTATTCAATTAGGATTCTAGAGCGTTTTAAAGATTTTGTTTAAGTGCCAACTTTCATAGAACTTGATGGAAATTTAGAATTCGTATAAAACTTGATAGACTTTCAGAAGACTTTGTTGAGGCCCAAAAAATCCACAGTTCGGCCCAAACTCGGCCCAATGCGACACCTTGTCAAGAAGAACCCTATTTGGGTACGCAAAAGTTCGTCATATACGCTTTGCACACATGTCACGCCAAGCAAATAAGCAACATGTCATGCTACAAGTTTAAGTGGGCCCAAGCCACTCAAGATGTCCGAGGTTTACTTGAGTGGATTGTGGTATGGATGGTAATAAGTTGTCATGAGGCCCATTGATGGGTCGAGAAATGGAGGTTCCGGTTGCTTGGGAGCCTTGGAACCCAAGCCCATTTCTTAGACCCAAATATATGGGTGAGTATAAAAGGGAAAATAACCCAACCAAAAAGCCCAATCAAAATGGTCCACTAAAATTAACCCTTATAGCCCAATATTTGATAAAGGTGGCCCATTTGTTTGGTAGGTTGACTTCCTATCCTAGAAGACCCATACAATTAGAAGTAGCAAGCAGCAAAGACTCCATCTTTTGGCTGAAAGATAAAGCCATGAAGGAGTTTGGAAGACCACGTGGGTTGTTGGGAAGGAAGGAACAAGTTTTCAAGCAAAACATCCAAGAGACCAAGAGATATTGGCGCGCAAGGAGCTGCCCTCTGAACCAGCATGTATACCCATTCTCTTTCCCTCATCAGACCTGGCCATAAAAAAGGGAAGAAAGGAAAGGAAGGAGATGGCTGAAAATAGGAGTTTGAAACAATCGCTGGAAAGGGGGCCTTGAGCTCCCAAAAATCCCTGATTTTGTGCAAATAGGCAGAGTGGATTTCACCAAAATAGGATGATTGAAGAGATGAGGGGAGAAATGAAGGGAAAGACTTGGCCAAATTGGATAGAAATCATTAGGGTTTCTTGGAAAAAGATGGCTTCCAGCGGCTATAAAAAGGGCATCTTCTACCCAATCAAGAACAACCCACATTTTCATAGAGCAAGCTTCCTCTCTCACATGCAACACCCAGCAAATTCGTGCTCTATTCATCCTTCTCCCCATTTTTCCCTCTTCTGGCAAGCTGCTCTAGCATTTGACAGAGTCACTGTCAAACTGCCGGAAATAATACTCAAGCCACCCATTCCTTTAGCCAAAGCTCTCTACAAGCTCTTCATCTCCTACCTTAATACCCCTTTTCCCCCAGGAACACTTAGTTTTCTCTTCAATGCTAAACTCATGACAATTTTGCTCCCATGCCACAAGCTTCTCATGCTAAGCTAGAAAATTT
This sequence comes from Prunus salicina, assembly GCA_020226455.1. Taxonomy (NCBI): domain Eukaryota; kingdom Viridiplantae; phylum Streptophyta; class Magnoliopsida; order Rosales; family Rosaceae; genus Prunus; species Prunus salicina. The sequence continues at coordinate 16,689,759 of CM035344.1, read as the reverse complement.
ATCAAGTAAGCTGTTGTTATTTTTGTTGGTGAAGGTAACCAAGGTGTTTCCTAAGACATCTCTGTATTTTCGAAGCATTCTTGGGCCTTGATCTTCGAACTCAGGTTCAAGGGGAAATTTCATCCATTTTACTATTTACGGCAGCCCAGGCCCGTAGTAGCTGCCGGAACGAAAAAGCCCTTACAGACTTCTATATAATTTTTTAATAAATTTTCTTAAGATTTGTATGGCTTTTATTCCAAACTTCTATAATTTCTTTACATGATATGGTTCCTTGTTATTTGTAGTTGTAATGAGAAAACTCCAAATCAGCTGACTGCCATAGAAAAAAATGAAGTATGATAAAATGACAAGGCCCTGAAAAAAAAAACAAAAAAACAAAACAAAAGACGTGCTTAAGTAGGCCTCCATCTTCTACAGAAACTTTGAGCTTGTGGCCATCCTTGTTTTGTTTGCTTTGAGATCCCATCAAAGCCATGACTTTATTAAACTCCTCCCTATCAATGTCTTTGTTAATAATACATGTAACAAGTTAGCTTTCTATCAGAATCAGCTACACATGAAAAGATTTTTACTTATAACTTGACCAGATGGAAAGTATACAAAGTAAAATTATTTTATATAGTAACATTGTTGTCAATGTATCTAATGGTGATCCAATTTTAAACAACATGAAATAAAATTTTAAACTTGATTTGTACCAACATGAAATAAAACTTTAAACAACATGAAATAAAAAACCAAATTCGTAACATCTTTTCCTTCAACAACATGAAATAAAAGAGTAATGCTACACTTACCACATTTCTATACCACATGATGTGGCATGTCTATATCATATGCCACATCAATTAAATCAATGAAATGTATTTTAATAAAGAAAGTTTAATTAACAATTTTTTTTAAGTGTTAATAAATCATAAAAGAAAAGAAAATGTTAAATAATTTTAATTGATGTGGCTATCCACCTCATCTGCCATATAAGATAGTATGAGAATGTGGTATACAAATGTAGTAAGAGTAGCATCATTCGAAATGAAATTATGTTTAACGAAAAGCAAAATTCATAAGAAATATAGTGACAAATGTATTACACATTTGAAAGAAAATTTTAAGGAAAATATTTAACGCTCATTCATTATCCTTGATTCTCATTGTTGTCATTGTGCCCAACATCTCTCCACATATCCAAAGCTATACCAACTCTCCATTCATTAGCATTCAGTCGTTCCTGTTCTTGTGTTTGGAATACTAGTTCTTGATCCCCTTCATTAACCGGTAACAATGAAGATGAAGAAGTTTCGTTCTCCAATTCAACAGGAAATTCGTCAAATCTACACTCTTTTCGAAGAAAATTGTGGAGTCCTACACAAGCTAACACTATCTCTATTTGTGTCGTATATGGGAATGGAGGTGCAAACTTGAAAATTGTAAATCTTCACTTAAATATACCAAATATCCTCTCAATGAAATTCCTCAAGGACAAATGACGAAGATTGAACAACTCAACTTCATTTGCAGGTGCACGGCCTTGACCACGAAACTCTTGGAGATGATATCGAACACCTCGAAATGGAGCCAAGAATTGGCATCGATTTGGAAATCCACAATCCATTAAGAAAAATTTACCTGATAATAGATTACACATATGTTAGTATCCAATGTATGACCTAATGAAAACTATAAGAAAAAAATTTAAAATTTAAAAATACCTTGTGACACCTAAGTTTTTCATTAATCTTTGGGAGTATTTTGGTTTCTACAGTTGCCTTGCTTAGCATTCCATTAGCATCAAGCCATCCACGGCTTGCAGCATCAACCATGAGTTGCAACAACATTCTACTCTCTTCCACACTCCAAGCATTATAATCTTGTTTGCTCTTCCTTTTTCCATTTACTTGTTGTGTATTTTCAGACTCCATTTGAGTGGTGCAGCTATGAATTTTATCATGTCAATCACAAATACAGCATAAAAAATATACAAAACCCATAAAACACTACACAAAAAATATACATCAACAACCATAGATCCTAACAGACAGGACACATCTTATGTTGAATAAAAACATGAATTATGTAGAACAAATGGATGAATGGATTGAAGAAGAATTGGAGTGAAGAATGGAAAAAAGGACGCAGTAGGAATTTACAAATTTGGCATCCAAACTCCGATTGGGGTGTATGATACCTTTCTAAAAAAGGAATGATGCCACGAGTCAAGCTCACTACTATGTTGTGACATATGGTGAATTTTGGGCTCTTAAGGTCATTTAGGCTTCCAAAACAGCATTTAAAAGTTAGTAGTTAATTTTTGGCTTTTCGTTTTTTTCACTACTTATCTACATTTGTCTCAATTTTTTTGTTCAATTATAGAAAGGTTGTCAATTATTTTAATTTTCTATCTAGTGATTCAATAAACAATTCTTATAAAGTCGTATATAGATATTTCAAAAGAAAAACAAGTAGTAACAAGCATAAACCCTAACCCCATACTTTCATAATTGCAGTTTTTATAAAAACTTTCAAAAACATCCAAAATCCACATAAATGGACTTAAATGCTCTCAAAACTAAAACCCACATAAAACTACAACTATTTGATTTTAGATTTTTTTTTTTTTGGATGAATTCGGTAAACGTTAGGAAAAGGAAATCACACGAGTGGGTTCGATCTTCTAACTTTCCATTCCACTCCTCAGCCCCAAATGCAGCCCCCTCCTTCATCTCCATACAGAGCACTGATCACATAAAATACACACTTTTATATTCAAGTCAAAGTAGCCAACATAACAAAACATGTCAAAGTAACTTATTTGGATCCCACATCAATCTAAGTCCAATGAATAATAAGGGTTGGTTTGGTTTGGAAATGCCTCTCTCACAACAAATTTTTCAAGTCTGTTTAAGTTCATTTGAATAACAAGACTTTGCTTGATGTGTCATATGATAGGACCCGCCTCGAATTTCCTTGGAAACCGGGACGAATCCCGTCTTGTTATCAACATCACCCCGATGCCGGGCCCACTTACTAAAGACCGAGACTTTCTACCAAAATTTTGGTAGAGTCTCCCCTATAAATTGAACATTTCCCAAATTTCAACCTGCTCAAAATTCACAATTTAAAATACTAACCAACAGCATGCTTTTAGAGCAAATAAACAGTTTACAACAAAGGCCTCTGGCATCACAAATCCAACCCTACACGGGCGATAACAGAGCATGTCTAAGAATTCCAGATACAACAAAACCAAAGTTCACCCTGCTGTTTAGAAAATCATGCAAGAAATCCAAATGCATCACAAAACCATCATAATCAAGTATATAAATATCAAATCAAATCAATACCGGATGTCAAGTCCGAAATCCATAAAGAATACCTACAAACCCACCATCCAAATCTTATAAACCCCACAACTAAACTCTCGAAAGCGTACCCATTGGCATGACCGGCGAGGAAGTATCCTCACTGAGAAACAAGAACGAATGAATAAATATATACATACATATACATAATAAAGTATAATAATATAAGATACATATCATATAATATAACCAACATCTAGTTGTACCGAGGAAACAATCCAACCGAAGGGGGATTGTTTAACTAGTCCACATGGCAGAGCAAATTCCTCAATTCACCATGTGGCTAGGGAACGAGCCGTCCAACTGGGGGACTAACTCTCAGCCAGCACGTACAGCCGAGACTCTCAAAGCTTGTACACCTGAAAACATGTCCTACGCGCGCAAACTACCCAATCAAGGGTCTACAGCAACATCCCGTCGAGGATGCCCCGGCTTCCGACAATTCCAAGTATCTCAAGTTTCTGTATCCAAGTCCCAAGTCTGGGGAGGTACATAGGGTAGTACTTATAGCACTCCAAACTGACATTCTATACTCAAACCTTTCCACAATCTCAACTCAACAACCCAAGTACCCCACGCATAGACAATATAGGTAGAAATTCTCAAATTCCATACATACATACTCAAGATATAATGCCAAAGCTTTATAAGAACATCAAATTCGACAATCAAATATAAAATATATCCAATATACCATTTAAAACAATATGCAATATTTTCCATCAATAACACCATGCTTAAGATTTGACAACAAAGTCCACTCACAAGTAGTCCCACACTGCTTGACCCTGAGAGGGTCCCGCCTGCTGCGTATGCGTGGTCGGAGTACCTATTTTAGATTACAAAAACGAGATTAACACCAAGCATTTCGAAAGAAAACTTTAAATTAAAATCCTAGTTTCCCGAGTTTCTAATGTGTATGGGGAACGAGACAAAACTGAAAGTTCCTAAGGGTTCCACAAGATTTAGGATACACGTCCTATAAGTTTGGTCCGAAACGAACGGTTAGATCGCTCACGATCGGACGGTTATCCTAAAACTCAAACTTTAAGTTATTGAATCGGAACATTCGAGGCGCCGATTCACGATCCGCGAATTTCTACACGATCCTAAGAGTGTCTAGAGTAACATGTATTGGAATGGAGTCGATCCAACGGTCTTAACATAACCAAATTGAACCCGGATAATGCACAATATGCAATATCCGATCGACGATCGAATGATAACCAATTTGAAATTCGAGAATACCGTTATACTCGGGACAACACAGGGATCATTTTAGGGCACAAAGACATGCTGACATTGTTCCCACGCGCCGATAGCGCATAGGTGCCCAAAGAAATTTTCGGCGGCCAAAAAAACTCAAAACCGCCGGCCAAGACTTCCAGGTTAGGTAAATCACATGTAGTGGAGCAACTTTTGTTCTTGGACCTATCCCAAAACGTCGATGGAAGTGGCTGGAATCAAAGGCTGAAACCGGCCAAAACTTCCATCACTTGGAAACGTTTCAAAACTCAAAAATTGATCCTAAATACCACAACCAGAAGCTAGAGCATGTTGAAAGGATAGAAATGCATACCAAGTTCGAAGAATTTGGTTTCCGGAAGTGTGAGAACGAGCGGCCGAAGGTTTACGAAAAATCCGGCTGTTTCTCGACGTTTTCCAGCGATACGGCAGATCGGAGTGGCAAAGGGCTGGGACTTGTAGAGGATGACGAGCTAGTTCTTTTGGGATCGGTGCCGACGAAAATGGCGCCGAAGGCGGCGGTGGTGAAGAGAAAACCGATCAACTGTTTTGAGAGGGATGGGGGGCTGTTCGCGACAGGGTGTGAGAGAGAGTGAGAGAGACAGAGAGGGAGTTTCCAGATTTATTAAAAAAACGACTTCGAGAAAATTACGGTTATGCCACTGAACTTGTTTTGATCGTAACTCATTCGTTTCAACTCCGAATCGAGCCCATTACATGTCTACGGACTCATCTCAGTACGATCTATCTAAGAATACCAGTCATTTCCCCAAACTCTCTCCAAATAAGAAAATGACCAAAATACCCCTACTCCAAGGGTAATTTCGTAAATTCACTTAAATAAATTAAATAAGGAATTAAATTTGGAGTCGGGTGTTAAATCATACTCCTTCCTACAAGTGTTAGGGAGTAGTCAAAATATTTAAATATTGCTTTCTCGTCGCTTAACTCTGCTAGTTTGGCCAAACAAGAGGAGATTCTTGCTATGCTTTATCGAGGTGTCATTCATGAGGTATTATGAGTTCAAATTTGCATTGCTGATTCACCAAGTCCATCTTAGTTGTGATTTTTAGGTTTATGTGGGTTTCAGTTTTAAGGGTATTTAAGTCTTTTTGGATGTGTTTTTGGCTATTTTTGAAAGTTTTATAAAAACTAACATTTATGAAAGTATGGGGTAAATTTTGGCTTTTTTTTATTATATAAAACTCATATAAGTAACCCCAACTTAACACCGTTAAGTCTAAATAAATAAAAATAAAATAAAAACAATAAAGAAAAAAACATAAACCTATCGAACACCCATGACACACCCCACCCTAACCCACTCATGGCAACCTCATTCCCTCCTCACAACCAACCTCCTTGCACGCGGCAACTTCAACGAGCGTATAGTGGAAGTAAAAACTAAAAGGATAAGATAGGTGTTTACAGCAGAGGAGGGATAAATGTTTGCAATGGCTTAACTTGAGGAGCTTAAGATGGTGGAGCTCAAGAGGTCACAATGGATATGTTTTTTAGTTTTTATTTTTAACGATTAGAGTAGCTAAAAAAACAAGTTGAGGACTAACTCATGGAATAGTTCCGCGACTATTGGTCCAAATTAGTCTTTAACTAACGTGATTTGAACTACATAATTTACATACATAAACTAAAAATTGAGTTGATAGACTAACATGTAACTCTATGATAACTTCATGAATTATTACTCCAAATTAACCAAAACTAAGTCATCTTTAGGGTCACTATGCATTGATATATAGATGCTCTCTTGCATAGAGATTTATAATTATATACAGGTTTATTTGATAATGTGGCTTTACATGTATTACTACCTCAGGGTTTGCTTGTGTGAGCCTTCCATGGCTTTTATGAGAACCTTTCATGTCTTCTTAAGTAAAGCTCTCTTATCTTTGGAGCTTTTGTTAGTTATATGCCCTTAAAGCCAACTAGTTATGTAATAGTATTAAAGACATCTTTGTAATGACTTATTAAGTTATTTATGGGCAAGACTAGTTATTTTAATTCATGATTATATTATATTAAGAAATGTAAAACAACTATAGTCCTAGGAATATGAAAGTGGATATGAGAACTATGTAATGAGATTGCAGACATTAAGACTTATCATGGTTCTTAATCATCCTAAAAATGTTCCTGATCATAGGAATATCAATTGGGCATTGATCTTCCACCAAGACCAGTACACACAGTATTTTCTCTATATGTAGAGAATGATGAGGTCTCAAGTTATTGAGTGTTGGGACACCAAGATATGTGTGTAGGTGCTTGCAGGAGAACAAGTACACTAAACGCGATCAAATGCATGAGTTATAGCATAGAAGTCTTTACTCACATGTCAAACTAGAACTCTTAAATTTCAATGGTGCAAACTAATCCTTAGACCTGAGACATTATAGATGTCTTGTGGTTATATTGTTTGTCTTTGAGGGCACTATACAATTGTGTTGTAGAAGACACAACCTAAAGGTGTTTATCAGGACTCTCAATAAATTCATGGAGGCAAATGAATGTACAACAAGGGATAAATTTTTATTTAAAAAGTATTTAATTTCATTATTGTAATCCGTTCAAATTTATGACACAAATTATAATTTTCCAAAACTTATTTATTCATTGCAAAACATTCTTACACACCAAATGAAAAACTCATAAAAGTAATCTTGCACACCAAACTAAAAACACTTCTAAATTGCAAGGACATTGGAATTTAGTTAATGAAAATTTAAAAGGACATTGCAATGATAAAAAGATAACACGCAATATTCTCAGCCTCATATTATGCCTAGAGTTGTTGAATAATATCAGCTCAGAGCATGTAGTGGGCAATTGGAACTACCATAATCCTTCAATTGGATCTACCAAGAGATCGGGTAAGTGTCCATGATACCTAGTGCCTAGTGTGAGAGAGATTACCATTTACCTATATCATCGGCGCACTATTGATGATGTTCTATATAGTCAATTTGGGTTAAGCATAGGTTTCTGTCCTTGTTCCTAACATGTTGACACCGCTGAGTGTGTGAGAAGGCATGGGGTAGTCATTGAAGAGATTCCAGTGTATGATCAAGTAGTGGTCAAGCATTGCATAAATATACAACTAAGAATATAATTGAAGTAAATGAGAGTAGTGATGTAAGGCAGAAAATTCATACGTCGAAGCAAAGGCAAGGAAAAGATGTCCAAACATTTTGAGGATTTGACAGAAAATGACGTAATGGATCAAATTCAACCAAGTAGTTTGAGGAGATCTAGTAGGACAAAAGTTGTTCAACAACTAACTTTAGCATAAAGTAATGGATCATACTCCACTTCTTTCCTACAACCCCATATTCAGTCATTTCATGCAAAAAGGAACAATCGTATTCAAACGGTGCAACAACCCTACTAATTTAATAGGTGTGTAAATAATGGCTATGTGTCTCTCCAAATTACAAAGATGCGTGTTGCAGACTAGAGAAGAATCCATATCTCTGAAATCTTCCATTAGTGTTTTATTTCCTTCATTAATTCCAAGAAGGTGTTCAATAACCAAATGTATGAGCTAGTGGTCTCGCTAGAAATGAAGGCTAACTCATATACCACATTCACCCTATGGTTGTTTAGGCCAACAAACAACGCTAATGGCATCCCATACAAGTTAGTCTTGTACGTGCTATCAAACACATCCCCAAAGCAACAATGATCTGATAGCGAATTGGAGTCCTTCCATTACAAATTAACCAGCCTACCTTCCTCATAAACACTAAATTTGCAGTAAAATTCAGAATAAACTGCAACTTTAGCATTCATATATTGAAAGGCTAACAGGGAGTCACCGTGCAGTGATAATTCTTCTCTTTCCCTATTCATTGAATGTACAAGTCCTTTGTCATGAACCTAACGTTATGATAGTTCCCCCAATAATCGACCGTGTATTCGTATAATTGACATATTCTTATAGAGGCTTTGAGCAAAGAACGAGCTATGATTAAATCCCTTTTTGATACAACACGGTGCGATTTTAGAAAAGTGAAGTATCCCTCACTAACCAAACCATGTGAATGCTCTGTACAACATATAAATCTTCTTATTTACTATAACCAATAGAAAAATAGTCTGGGCAACCCACCCTCGTATTCGCCCTGGGGTTCTTAACTCTGTTTTGGAGATTGTACCACCTCTGGTGTCTTCTGCCTTTCTTTGAAGAAACAAATTTTCGTATTTGAACCCGTCCATCTTCCCTAAACTTTAAGTTGACATTCCTCACGATAAAGTTAACTTCCATTGCATGTCCATAATAAAAGTTAGTTGCTATCTCCACATTGTGAAATTTGGATTTGATCAGGATATTGTCCCTCAACTCTTGATAATATTTACATCTAAACTCTAACAAATCATACAACAGTTCATTGGTTTCAATTCTCACTGCAATGTTTGATTGTACTAATTTGCGGTACATCATCAGTCACTACTTTACCCAATAATAATCCTTATACTGCAAAATCTGCTTAGCCTCCAAATTCATCCTTTCAACAACAAAGTCTAATGACATCAATACTGTTTTTTTCACAGACGGTGCCAACTGTTTGAGCAGGATTTCTTTTAAGAGGAGATGACTCCACAGGTTCTTGACTCAAATATGCACGCTCTCTTGATTAGAAAGAACTCTGGATTGCTTCTTCGAAAACAAACGATGTGAGAGAGGAGTACCTGCAAAAGACACTATGACGCTCCAGTTAATGTTTGTGCATTGAACTCTGAAGTCTTAATGAAAAAAATTTATACCTTTGGCTGAGCCTTCATTGGGTTTTTATAGCTCTTTGGGCCTCTAGGTTTAGCTCCACCTTACTGACTTTTTTTTTTTTTTTTTTGATGAAGAAAGGTGGGGAAAACCCCCCAAACACCAACACAACAGCTACCTACTACTAATCATACGAGACTTAACAGCTCCGAGCGAATCATTCATCAATAAACAGCCAAGCCAAGCAGGACTCTCCTCAAAATAGTAACATCCCAGGTCCAGATTTTGACTCCAAGTAGCTAACCCATCAGCTACAGCATTCCTCTCTCTATAGACATGTTGAAGCTTGATCCTGCGAAACAAGTTCATGAGCCTTTTACAGCTGCTGATCAACCCAGCATTAGGATGACAATCATTCAAAACCTTACTCTGAATAAAGGTCACCGCAGTATCAGAATCCATCTCAATAACAATATAATCTAGTTTTTTCTCAACAGCCAAATTCAATCCAAAAAACAGACCCCACAGTTCTGCTTCAATCACTTCTCCTTGTCCTAAATTGACAGCAAAGCCACCAATCCATTGACCCCAATGATCTCTTAGGACCCCTCCAGCACCAATGGCATCAGTGCTTCCTCTGCGAGACCCATCTATATTTAACTTGACCATATCAATTTCAGGGGGAGCCCAAGCCAGCAACACTTGCACCTTATTAGCTTCACCATTAGTACCCATAATGGCCTGAAACCAATCCTTTGCAGCAGTAAAAATCAAATCTCTGGGGTTAAAAGGCAAGTCAGCTTCATCTTTAAAAATAAAGTCATTTCTCCATTTCCAAATATACCAGCATATAAACACAAACATAATTCTCCATGGAATCTGGGCAAAGTGAGCCTTAGAGCACAAATTGTTTAACAACCAAGGATGAAAATCAGTTTGGAAAAAAGGCAAGGCTTGCGTAGAGTTCATAAAGAGATCCCATACCTTTCTAGCTCTAGAACAGTCTCTTAAGATATGCAAAGTAGATTCAATAGGCCACTTACAGTAATCGCAGGCACAATTTCCTGTAAGATGCCTTCGAACTCGCTGCTCATTGGAGAGGATTTTCTCCTGAAAAACCAACCAAAAGAAAATTTGGAGTTTATGAGGGATTCGCAGCTTCCATAGAACTCTCCACCAAGGATTTAGCCAATCTGTCCCCTGAAAAAGCAAGCTGTAGGCAGATTTGACAGAGAATAGCCCATTAGATGTAGATTTCCAGATCTGACAATCCTCCAATAAGCCCTGAAAATCAGCTGAACAACCAGTCACTTTTTGGACCCATTCCTCAGGGAGGACACTCCTCAACTTATCCACATCCCACCAACCGTTTAAAAAAAAAATCAGAAACAAGAGAATTCAAATTGAGATCAGGAGCAAGATCCACTGTCTGCATCAGAGGCATATCACTGATCCATTTATCTCTCCAAAACTTAACTTTATCACCTTTCCCAAGCCTCCAAATTAACCCTTTGTCAAGCAACTGAGCACCAAACATAATCCCCTTCCAAGTAGGAGAACAATTTTGTTTTGGGATCATGTTAGGCTCCCAAAATGGCTGGCTCTTAATATATTTCTTTTCAAAAATTTGGGCCCACAACCCCTCATCCTTCCTCAATAATCTCCAGCCAACTTTAGCTAGGAGAGCTTGATTCATATCATGAGTTTTCTTCAAGCCCAAACCTCCCTTACTTTTAGGTTTACACACAAGATCCCACTGACACAAGTGAATCTTGTGTTTCTTCTCGCTGCCACCCCAAAAGAAATTGCGATTAACTTTATCCAAATCCGTACAAATGCTTATATGGAGTTTAGAAGTTTGCATAGCATATACTGGTATGGCTGAAGTGACAGCTTGAATAAGAGTTGCCCTCCCAGCAGTAGAGAGAGTCTTACTTTTCCAAGAAGCCAATCTAGCATGTACTTTGTCCACAAGATTGCTATAAGTGGCCTTAGTCACCCTGGAGTGTAAAAGAGGCATCCCTAAGTATTTGCCCAGGTTCGTAGTGAGGGGTGAACCATAGATACAGCTAATATTAGCAGCCACTTCTTTGCTAACATTAGGGGAGCAGTATATAGCAGACTTCTCAAAGTTAACAATCTGCCCAGAAGCTTTACAAAAGATGTCTAGGCACTGTTTCATTATTCTTGCTTGGTGAGAGCTAGCTTCAGCAAAAAGAATCAAGTCATCAGCAAAAAATAAGTGGGAGACAACAGGCCCAGCTTGAGAAGCTTTCACAGGTTTCCATATATGCTTCCCCACAGCCTCCACAATGAGGTGAGAGAGCTTTTCAATACAAAGAACAAAAAGATACGGTGAGAGTGGATCACCCTGTCTGATACCATTGCTAGGAGTAAAGGTCGAGGTGAGTTCCCCATTAACACAAACTTGATAGGTCACAGACGAAACACACTCCATGATCAACTGAATCAAGCTAGCATGCAAACCTACTTCATGAAGAATAGCCTCAATAAAGTTCCAACTCAAACGATCATAAGCTTTAGATAAATCAATCTTCCAAGCCATAAACCCTTTTTTCCCTTTAGTATTTCGAAATTTAAACATAATCTCTTGGGCAATTAGGATATTATCTGTAATATGCCTACCAGGGACAAAACTCACCTGATGAGGACTGATTAGCTTAGGCAAAATAGGCCTCAACCTAGCAACAATCAATTTAGAGATAATTTTATAAAAGGTGCAACATAGGCTAATAGGGCGAAAATGCATCATAGAAACAGGATTATCTAATTTAGGAATTAGAGTGATCAAAGTAGCATTCAAACCTCTAACAATATGGCACTCCCTGAAAGCTTGAGCAACCAGGTCATAAATATCATTACCACACATATTCCACTGGCTTTGGTAGAAACAGGCAGGAAACCCATCCACTCCAGGGGCTTTGAGCCCACCTATATTGAAGAGACTTTTCTTGACTTCACTGATATCAATACGAGCCACCAAACCATTCAAATCAGCATCATTAATACTAGGAAATAGATTAGGCATGGAAAGGCCACTGTGATCCCTAGGAGTTATAGCGAAGAGTCTAAGAAAATAATTCACAGCAAGCTGTTTTAACCCCTCAGCCTCCTCAACCCACATATCATTGTCATTTTTCAGCCTTTCAATTCTATTTCTTCTTCTTCTAACAATTGTGGTTAGGTGAAAGAACTTAGTATTACGGTCACCCTCTTGGAGCCATTTAACCCTTGACTTCTGTTGCCAAAATAAGGCTTCTTGTTCTAAAACATCATTATACTCTGCCACAAGAGATTCCTCCAAAAGATTGAGCGATCTATTAGGCTTGTGATGCAACACCCTCTGAATACCATTGAGCCGAGCTAGGAGCTTCGCTTTTCTGTGCCTTAAGTGACCAAAAACAGACAGATTCCACTGCTTGAGAGGTTCCACCAACCCCCAAGATTTATGCAAAGCCGACCCAACCCCTTGTTCCCACTTTGGGGCTACAAAATTTTGAAAATGTTCATGCTTCAACCACATGGCCTCAAATCTAAAAGGTCTGCTGCTGGGACAAGAAGCCATTCTAGATTTGAGACAAATTTTGATGGGGCAATGATCAGACTTGGTTCTTGGAAGATGCTGAACAAACCCATCAGCAAAAGATTGCCTCCATTGAGTATTACAAACCGCTCTATCCAGTCTTTCAAAGATTCTTTTATTACTCCAAGTGAATTTAGGCCCCGAGTAGCCTAAGTCAACCATACTATGGTCATCAAACCACTTCTTAAAACCCTTAAGCTTACATAAATGAGATCCTCCAACCTTATCATCTATATTGAGCATTTCATTAAAATCACCAGCCAGGAGCCAAGGCATTTTATGACAGCTAGCCATAAAATCCAAGTACTCCCACAACTTCTCTCTTTTAGCATAACAAGGGCTAGCATAAACACCAGAAAACAACCAAGGCTGTTGACCATGCCAAGAAACGCAAGCAGAAATAGTTTGATCAGATGTACCAATAATCTCCACTCGGACACACACTCTGAGGTTGAAACTCCGTCTCATCTCTTTTTTTGTTGTACTTTTTCTCGTCGAATTTGGTCTTCTTGTTTCAGTTGGTTTCAGGTGGGGATTCTTTTTTATGATTTTTTTCTTTTCTTTTCCCCTTCATCATGGTTTTGGCTCCTAAGTTCAAATTTTATGGTGGGGGATGATCGGAGTTGGTTGCTATTCTCTTTGGGCGACTCATAATGAGTGCGTTTTGACGAACTCTCTCGTTTGGTTTCCTCTATTATTTATGCTATTAAGTAGGGTTTAAGGGTTTAGGGTTTATGCTATTAAGTAGCAATTGATTGATATTGATTCTCTTAGCATAAGAACTAAGTGCAACTCTGTGTATGATCTTTGTATTCTTCGTTCTATTGGGGTCCAAGGAAGTCGAGGTAAGACTTTTCATATTCTTGAAATGATTTGGCTTTCTCCCCAGTTTTTGGATTAAGGTCACCATGAATGGTGATGCTTGTTGTAGCCCTGGTTTTGCTAGTTTTGGAGGTATTTTTCGGGATTATTTTGGCAATTGTTTATGTTGTTTTGCCAATTCTCTTGGACTGTCTTCTTTTTTGGAGGCGGAGTTGCATATAGTTATCGATGTTGTGGATTTAGCTTGGGAAAAAGGTTGGAATTACTTTTGGATTGAATGTGACTTTTCTCTAGATGTTCTTTTTCTTTCTTCTTCGTATTGTTGGATTCCATGGCATTTGCACGTTCTTTGGTTTAATTGTCTTGCTTTACTCTCCCGAATGCATGTTCATGTCACCCATATTTTCCAAGAAGGTAATCTGGTTGCTAATTTTCTAGCAAATTTTGGTGTGAACCATCCATGGACTTTTTATTAGGGCGATTGTCCCCCTTCCGCGACTTTCTTTTATTATTATTTTTTTTTCATAACCTTTCTTCTCGACCTAATTAAGGTTTTACTAGTTTGGTTATTTTCTTCTTTATTAGAGCTTACGCCTACTATATTTCTTTCGTGCTTTTGGCTCTTCGACCCCCATTGGTGTATTATTTTTTCTCCTTTTTATTTATTTATTTAAATAATATAGGGAGGTGGGCGGGGGGCTTCTGGAAGTGTACGTCCTTTCTCCTTCGGGATTGAGGGTGGATGCTTACATCCAGTGACCTTTACTAAGGAGCTAATCCCATCTAATCCTCTATTATTTAAAATAAAAATTTTAAAAATTTAAAACTAGTGAGTTAGATGATAAAACCAAATTACTTAATGGGTTTGGTGTTGTGTGATGAGTGTATTATGGTGTACCAGGGCTATTTTTAGTTGTTAAATAAGGTGTACTTTGTTAATTTGCATTTTGATTTAAATATTATGATGTACTCAGTTAATTTTAGGGTTCGTTTAATAACACCCTTACTTAATGCATATTTGCCACTATAATATGCAATTCCACCCCTTTCTCCCTTTCCCTTTCCAACCTTTTAATTTACTGTTCGTTCTATGATAAAATACGATATGAAATCGAATATGTCCATTTACGAAAAACTAGCTAAACTTCTAATAAGTCATAAGACGAGTTTGTTTGCCAAATTTTCAAATCAACTTACTTGGCTCTGTAGCTTCTTCTTCAGTGGGTGTCTTCCTTGCCTTCCTTCACTAATGTCTTCCTTAGTTTTTTGGGAGATTCATTATCATACCCAATATATGAGCTCAAATTATATTTCAAAAAATCTCACATGAAATGGACTTGAGAAACACACCCAAAGCTCATTTACAACATAACAAAGAGGCTTTGAACTTTATATAAATTACAAAACTGCCATCGATTTCTTAAAACAAGCCCAACCCCAAAACCTCATTAAAAAAAACTCAAAACACTCAATAGGGTATAAAAGTAATTTAATAGGGCCAGCTGTCATTTTTTGGGTTTGTTTATAAAAATTAAATGGTATAGGGTTTATCTATATCATTAGTACTAAGAATGGGTATATAATTAAATATCTCTAGTTTCGTTATTGCCCATGTAGCTTCTTC
This sequence comes from Prunus salicina, assembly GCA_020226455.1. Taxonomy (NCBI): domain Eukaryota; kingdom Viridiplantae; phylum Streptophyta; class Magnoliopsida; order Rosales; family Rosaceae; genus Prunus; species Prunus salicina. The sequence goes on along the minus strand of CM035344.1, from coordinate 16,674,361 downwards.
CTTTAACATTGATCTAACATGAGGTGGAATCAAGGATTAAAATATCAGCCGTGCAGATAATATCGGGCCTCCAATTTACAGATATTTCGGGGGATATATCGTTATCGTTTTAGGTATCGGGAAAAAATCAACAAAAATGACAGATATAGGCATTGAAACACATAATTTTGGTGTAAAACTTTCAGAGATGTTATGTACATTATCAATGAATGTATTGAACAAATAAAACTCAAAATTTACTAATAATAAGATATACATTGATGAAATATAAATGGTATGTAATGCACATTAATGAAAAGTTTGAAAATAAAATTTTGATTAAAATGAATAAACCATGCATAAATCCATAGTTTGTTTAAACATTGGATTACAATTTAGATAAGTGTCCACCTACATAAATGAAGAGCTCCTATGAGGTTCAAACAATGAGGAACAACCATCCAGATTCATACAATAATCATACCAAGTCATGTAACCCGAGCAGTTTGTAAGCCATGTTAGAACATGGTGCACATAAGTCTTTCTCGAGCTCCCTACTGTCCTCCCATATATAGGATAGTTAGGATTAACCCAACTAGTAGGTCCATAATATGTTTCATCATCTTGACCTCCATAACTAGTTCCACTATAATCAGACATGACATAACCATAGCCATAATAAGATTCATTTGAGTTAGTAGTAGGTCTAGTTCCCATGCTCACAGATCCAAAATTGATTGCCATGTCCTCTTCAAATGGATTAGAGGTATGTGGGCAGTGGACTGTGCATAGATTATTCATATTAATAAATTATAGGGTTCTGGGCAAGGATTAGCAATTTTTCGGTTTCAATTTGCTTCAATTGCCTTCAAAACTTCTGAATTTTTTTTGGGTTTTATTATAGGTATCAGAAAATATCGGGGATATCGGCAAAATATCAGGAATATCGCACTTATCAGGGGATATATCGTCGATATAGGGGAATATATGGCCTTACCACCCCCCCCCCCAATTATCGGTGTCGGTAGTTGAAAATACCTATATATCGACAGATATATCGGCGTATCGGCCGATATTTCAATCCTTGGGTGGAATGAGCCACAATTCATTGCGAATTTCGTCAACAAAGTGGTTTGGGAATTGCATATGTAGCTTCTTCCTCTCACACTGATAAAGTGATAAAAAAGATGAAATCAAATAAATTGGTTGACAAATTCCCTAACAGAGAGAAGAATCAGATGACATAGTGATTTGGGAAAATGTGAATAATAACAGTTATGAACCCTAACCCAATCGCCCATAACATAGAGAAGAAACAGGTGAGAGAGAGAGAGAGAGAGAGAGAGAGAGAGAGAGAGAGAGAGAGAGAGAGAGAGAGAGAGAGAGAGAAGAAATAGGGTGAGAAAAAGGAGGTGTCAAGTAGGATTACATATAGGAAGAGATCGGTTAACTAGTGTAACTGGTAATTATTTCCCTCCAATATTATTTTGGGAAATTTTCTTCTCTTTTTAAAAGCTTATAAGTTAGGAGCCATTGAATTCAAATGGACGGCCTATATTCTGGTATTTAGATGAACTGTTTTAGCGTTACTTAGTACTGAGGGTATTAGAGAAAAATTGTAAATATAACTCGTGAAAAAATTCGGGGACTATTGGTCCAAATTAGCCTTTTAACTTTTAAAGGCCCAACATGAAATTTTTAGTTTACACACGTAAACTAAAAATTGAGTTGATAAACTAAAATGTAACTTGATGATAAATTCAAGACTCATTACTCCAAATTAACCAAAATTAGGCCATCTTAATTTGTTTTCGGGTCTTAAAATTTACCCATCTTACACAAAACAGTTAAAATATAAAAATAAAAGTAAAGAACAACACAACTTTTACCCAAGACTATTAACAACATTCAATGGCGGACCTATTAAGGCGCAAGGAGGTGCAGCTGCATCTCCCCTTGCCTGAAAAACCATTGTAGGTGCTTCAAATTGCCCATTTGCTCAGCTAGTGATGGTGCATAAATTACCTTATTTCCGTTTTCAACATTTAAGTAAATGTCTTTGTTATTTTACTTTAATTTATTTTTATATTACTCTATTTACTTAGTTTTACAGTGTAAATAAAGAAGTACACCCATTTGGATTCAAATAAAAATATTAGAAAATCAAACTCCCACCAAATTAAAATATGAAAAATCGGTCTTCATGCAAAATACGATTTAGGCTAAAAATGATGGCTCATTAAGTCAATATATACTTCATAATAAAATCCCATAAAATCAAGTTTTCTTATTTGATGTGTAAGGAATAAAAGCCACCAAAAATTATCTTGAGAAAATGATTATTGCGAAAAACCATTTTTCATACTTAGTCAATATTTTTACATAAAACAGTTTTTCATGTATGATATGAATGAATGAAGGGATCTAAGGTCAATCTAGGTAAAAAACCTTAGATGTTCAATTCACAAAGAGTTTTTAGCCTTTCAAAATTGCACCTACATTAAAAAATTCCTACTTTCAAAATTGCACTTACATTAAAAAATTCCTAAATCCACCAGTGACAACATTCCTTTGAATCCTTGTTGATGGTTGATACTTGTCCAGTTGTCCTACTTGTAATCTAAAAGCTCAATGACGTGGCTCTCCACATGCACGTCCCGGACACCTGTACTGCCAACAAAGCAAAGACACAAGCTTTCCTTTTATTTTTTCATTCTCTCTCTTTCTCTTTTTGCTAAAACTGCTGCTTAAAGCCTCAAATCTCAGCTTAGCACACACACCGAAAGTCGCCTTTTCTTTACTAGAAACCCACAGATCTCTCTGCAACACAAAAATATGGAGACTTCAGCATCGCCTCCGCCACCAACCACCTCACCCACCAAACCAAAGTTTCGCATTATGTGCAGCTATGGCGGCCACATAGTCCCCAACCCACGCTCCAAGTCCCTCTGCTACATTGGCGGCGACACTCGCATACTCTCAATCGACCCCACCACCGCCTCAACTCTCTCTTCTCTCACATCCCATCTCGCAGCCACTCTCTCTCTCCCCGCACCTCTGTTTCTCAAATACCAACTTCCCCGCCACGACCTCCTCTCCTTAGTCTCTCTCTCCACCGACGACGACCTTCTCATCTTCCTCGAAGAGCTTCGCCGCCTCTCCAATTCCGCCTCTCGGATCAGATTGTTTGTGTTTTTCGACAAGACCCATCATCAGTGTAAGGCCATTCAGCACCCAAAGACCGAGTCTTGGTTCATTGATGCGCTGGAGAGTGCTAAGATTGTGATGCAGAAGGGGATGAGGAGTAATGGGTTGGTGGGTTTTGAGGCCGAGAGTCAGAGTCAGAGTGAGTGTTTGAGTGGTGGTGGTAGTAGGCAATTTTTGAGCTGTGGGGTTGGTGGTGGTGGGTCTGTGGCTGCAGAGTCCATTGTGTTGGAGACTAGCTCGTCTTTTGGGTCTACTTCATCTTCAGCTTCTTTGTCTAGTTTGCCCTCTGTTAGAGCTCGAGATGAGGATGCTATGGCTGGTACATTGCTGGAAAATAGGGTCAAAGTGGCTACTGGGGAGTCCATTGCACGGTACTTGCTCTGCTATACTTTCTCTGTTTCTTAATCAACTTTCCATTTTTTTTTCCTTTTTCAGCTTCTTTGTTCATTCCTACTAGAAACTGTTATTAGGCTCAGTTTTGAGGAGGATGTTTGACATTAAGGTTCTAGATATTAGAAATTGACTACCCTTTTCTAGATTTCCTAAATTGCATTTTCAGAGCAGTAATGTTAGATGTTTGAATTGGGTATTTGGTTTTGTATGTGGCAGTGAACATAGTGTTGGAGTTGGAAATGGCATTTCTCTTTCGCAGACTGACACAGTGATTAATGTTGCTTCAATGGAGAACAGGGTTTCTTATAACTATGCTGAATCAGATATTAAACTTAGTGATCCTAATTTTTCTGGGATCCAGGTCCAGAAAATAGTTCAGGCGTCTGGATATTATCCAGTGACTCCACAACTGGATCAGCTTCAGCAACCGAAACTACAATTCGTTCAAGTAGGTACCCATTACATACCCCAGAATCCTGTTGGGATGTTGCCAGTTTCATCATACTACCCAATGTACCATCCGCAGCTGCATCAGCAGCAGCAGCAACACTACTATCAGCCCAATCAGCCATACCCGATATACATCTTGCCTGCTGCACCAGCACAACCATACAATTTGCCAATGCACGGTAGCTCATTCCCTATAGCTCATGGTCATCCCCCGTTGTATCAAAATGCTTCCTGTATCCCTCCCCAAGCAACTCAGAACGAACCTATTAAAGCTGGTGTTTCATCTGATTTTGCTTCACGAGTGTACAGACCAGTCCATTCAGAAATGCCACATCATGGAGGAGTGCCACTTATCCATGTTCCATATGATGGAAATCAGCAACAACCATCAGGTGTTTCTGAAATGCAGCATGAAACTATTGCTATTGCTTCCAGGGAATCTCCTAAATACAGTAATCAGCCTGATAATGACCCTGCACGTGACCTGATATACAAATCTCAGCCTTCAGCACCGTCATTGGCTTACCAAAGCATGACCAAAGATACAATACATTTATCGGAAGCCTTGACTCAGTTTCATATAGACAACCGTAAACAACAGACTGGGAACTTGGACTCACAATAGTTTTACTTTCTAGAAGGAACGATTTTGTGAGATGTTTTGTGGTAACTCCAACTTTCTTTGTTGGCTCTCATTTTGGCATGTGAATGTGTTATTCGTTTGTTGTTGCAACAAAGAACTTGAATCTTCTTTTTCTTCTTTTTTCCCACCTTTTTGTTGTCTGTTCTATGCTGTAATTTGATAGTATATGTATTTAAGTATATACTAGAAGTCACAGAAGAGTGATGCACAAGTTCAATAAAATGTAAGAGGATTTATTTAACTCTTTTAAAGTGCCGATGTGCTAGTATCTCAACCTAATGAATTCGTCTGTCCAGCAAATAGATTTGCTGAAGGACTTAACTTTCTGTTCTCAAATATATGAAATGTAACTGTTTGTGTCATTTGTTGCAAGTATGTATGTTTATATGTATGTGTCGCCTCATTTCAATCTTGGGGATAGGGGTATTGATCATTTGTGTCTGTATATTTGTAGTATTTTTTCTGCTGTGAATAAATTAACTGATGCTTTAAGTAGGGTCTCTGGTGTACTTCTGAAATGTAACGTTGGGGATAGGGATATTGATCTATTATTTCTTGATATAGTTGATTCACTTTAACGTAAGTTCTTTTTAAAAGCCGTAAACTTGTCATGAATTAGGACCGAAAATTGAGATAATGGTTATCCTATTGATAATTCCTGATCGTTGTCCTGTGGCAGCGATCATCATGTTTGTGGTTATTTTTTTAGCCCCTTTGATGGAGAGCAGAGTATGATGCTCTGGCTTCAGGAACATAGTCACCCCCTTTTTCACATGGGAACGACATTCACCTTCCTCTGTTCCATGCTAAATTTGGTATTCTCTTCTTCCTAATATCTCTGCAATTTTATCTTTTATCTTAATCTGAGACGCCAGAGCATGAAGACATATGCTTCAGGAAGATGAAACAGCCATGCAGTTTTTTCTTTGCTCGGTGTCCTTTCTTTGTGTCTTACCAGTTACTTTGAATGTGTATCAAATCATTCAAACGTAACTTAGGCATGTCCTATATGTTCTTACATTAATCCTTGGCAGTCAAGCCAATGAGTTTGACTGTCAATTGTTGGTGCTTTTCTTCTGAAGATGGGGTGATGCAGTGATTTTGGCTGCTGCATAAACTAGAGTCAGGAACCGCTAATTGTTCATGTTATTATGACATACAATTTCAAGAGAATAGATTACAAGAAAACAAATCATTGATTAATTGAACAAAATAAGAAAAACTAGGCAGCAGAATTCTTACAAGGAGGCAGAAATATGTACAATTGCCTTATCTGTTGTACTATATAACTCATGAACATGATCAGTTCCTTTTTATTTGTTTCTGACCTTGCACTAGTTCTCAGTAAGTGGATTAGGCCAACCTGGCCAAATTGTCACAGACAAATCTCATAGAAGGTCTCCTTTCAGGCGCTTTATGAGCACAAGCAAGAGCCATTTTCAGTACTGCAACAATCTCCTCTTCCATGTCTACATCAGGAGCTAGGAAAGGGTCTAACAGATCAACGAGCGGCTTCCTTTCATCAATGCTGAGCTGAAACCATTGAATCAAATCCATTTCCAAAGAACCAATTCTTTTAAAGGGCATCTTTGCAGAAATCATCTCTAGTATAATTACCCCAAATGAGTAAACATCCCATTTCTGTGATGGCTTGGTAACTTTAGAGGCTTCCGGAGCTTTATAAAAAGTCCCTGCTGCAGCTAGTGAGCTTGCTACCCTTTGCACGTATGGAGAATTCTGAGGTGGTGTTTCAGTCATGATTTGTTCAAGTTGAAATGATGAAGAGGAGGAGGATTCTTCAGTTAAATTAGCAAGGCGACCTAATCCGAAATCAGAGATATGGGGTTCCATGTTTTGTCCAAGCAGTACGTTGCTAGGCCTTAAGTTTCCATGGACATATTTTCTGGGACTGAATTCATGAATATAAGCCAAGCCTTTTGCCAAACCTTTGATGATTCTGAGACGAACAGGCCAAGAAAGAGGTGTGAAGGATACCATTCCAGATTTGCCTAGTGAAGTCATATATCAGATGCTTAGTGTGTTGAAAAAAAAGGTGAAAAGCTCAAGACAAATTAGAAAAGAAAATTATAGAGTTCGATGCTTAATGTGAAGTCATATATCACTTTACTATGGTAAAGTTTACGACTTTTAGAGTTCGATACATCAAATTTTTTTCATCTCAGTCACATACACAAAGTTGATTTTCTTACCAGTTTCATACATGACATCAGTCTTTTTGTTTACAAGTCTGTTAACTTTTGATGTGGCAACAAATGTTCCTCATAGACTCACTCATATGATGTCATGTGGTCCACATATATTATTAAATAAATAAACATTAATTAATTAATTAATTAAAATCTTAAAATTAAAAAAACAAAAACAAAAACAAAAACCTCTCTCTCTCTCTCTCTCGCCCCGTTGCCCCCATCGAACCCACACCCTCAACCCCAACGCCACCATACAACCACCCTCATCTCCACCCGAGATCCACCCGTAGCCCCACTTGAGACCCATCCAGATTCTCTCTCTCTCTCTCTCTTTGCAAATTCAAAAATTGAAAAGAAAAAAAAATAAAACACTTTGCATCTAGGGTATATGCGGACCACATGGTATCATATGAGTGGATCTACGTGGCACATTTGTTGCCACATCAGCAGTTAACAAACTTAGTAATAGAAAGACCGACGGCATGTATGAAATTGGTAAGAAAATCAACTTTGTACATGCAACTAAGATGAAAAAAAAATTGATGTATCAAACTCTAAAAGTCGGCAAACTTTACTCTAGTAAATTGAAAATTACCCAAAATAAAATATGTATTAACAAGCAGCAAGATCAGTTTAAAGTGTCTGAAATTTAATTTTGTTGGTAGAGGTTGGGGAAGGTTACCATGAATTGCAGAAGCAAGGTCACCATTAGGGATATAATCATATATGAGCAGTTTCTCATCAACAGACCAGCAATATGCTAAAAGAGTCACAATGTTTTGATGTCTGATCTTTCCAATTGCTTCAATTGCAGTTTGAAATTCCCTGAACCTTTGGGAACCTCCATCTCCCAATCTTCTCACTGCTAGGGTTCTTCCGTCTTCAAGAACAACTTTATACACAATCCCAATTCCACTTTTACCCAGAAGAAAAGCAGATGCTTTCAAAAGTTTCTCAAGATCTAAGTTCACCTGTAGGTCCACTTGCACAAAATGGTAGTGCTCCAGATTCTCTGATAGGGTCTCCAAGCCATCTTTTGCAAAGCAAGAAAAGTCTTTTCTGGCCATAAATTTCTGCTCAAAGCTGCATCCAACAAAATGTTCACTTACTTTACAAGCACAAACCTTCTTGTACCAGTTGGAGAACAACAGCCCAGCAATGCAGATTCCAATCATGACACCTGCAATGACAGTAATTACAAAGATACCTGAGCTTGAGTTTCTGTGTTTCCCATTCATACCAGAGCTTCGACCCGTAATTTGAGACTGGTTGTCAATCAAGGACGGAGAATTTGAGCCTGGACTGCTAGAAGGACATGAAATCTTCGATGGGAGTCCACAGAGCAAAGGGTTTCCTACAAAAGCTGTTGGACCTAAATTGATCAGAGCACCATTCTGTGGAATAGGTCCACTGAGATTGTTGTAACTGAGATCAATATAAACTGTCTCAGGCAGGGCTCCTAGGCTTGCTGGAATCGAACCGTTGAAGAAGTTGTGAGACATATCAAGGGTTGCTCTTAAACTTGACAAGTTGCTCATGTCCTTAGGGATTGAACCGCTGAGATTATTGAAGGAAATATTGAGCTTTTGAAGACTAACCAAACTGGTTCCTATACCATCTGGAAGGGAACCAGAGAAATGGTTTTCACCGAAAACAAGCATCTTTAGTCTCTTGCATTGAACTATAGATGAAGGTATTGAACCATTGAATGAATTATGTGAAAGATCTAATGTTTGCAGGTAACTGAGCTTCCCTATCTCAGCTGGAACCGAACCAGATAATGAATTTCCTGATAGCACCAAGCTCTGCAGCTCTTTTGCATTGAAAAGCTCATATGGCAAGCTTCCGAAGAGCTCATTGCTCCGGAGATTCAGATGGCGGATTGCAGAGAGGTTTCCAAGAGCAGGAGAGAAAATCCCATAAAGATTTCTGCTTGGAATGCTGAGAGATACAACTTTGTCTTGTCTGCATGTGACTCCAGTCCATGAACATGGGGTTTGGTCTGAAGAGTTCCAGTTACTCAGAGAGCCTTCAGGGTACTGTGTTAAGGATTCTTTGAATGAAAGTAGAGCCAATCCTTCTTCGTTTACACAACTTATAAATGCAAGAGAGTTGCATACAAGGAAAACCAAGTAAAGCACTTGCAAAACCATCTTAGCAAAAGCAAAGTTCTTGCCAAAGAAGAAATCAAAATGCCAAGGAGCAAACTGGGTTTTATGAGGACTGACGAGGGGAAGCAAAAACAGATGGAGAGAGAGAGATGACAAACAAGTTTATTCTTTGCTGATTCTTCAAGGACGTGTATGTAAAGTAGGCATTAGTGGTGGTGACCAAGAAAAAAGGTGATGCTGACTATAATCTCTACTAAGAGAGTAAGTAAGACGTTGCTTTTTGTGGGCCCTCCTTACTGCTAATTAGATATAAACACAAATGTTTTTTTGTCTCTTAAAACCACTCAAAAAGGTGATTGATTTGTTGTAATCTCCGAATATGAATAAATGCATTTCTTCAAACTTGAGCGTAGGATATATGCTTGAATTTATTGTCAGCCATGAAGAGGTTCCTTTGATTGCTAATCATTATAGGGAGGCGTGGTCCATCTTTAGTTACTAAGCGCAATTGGAGGCGATGTTTATGTGTGTATTGATTGCCGCTGAAAGTGCAAGGGAAAGATTTGGTGTGCTCAATTTTAGTTTGACCAACCCATGGGCATCCATGGCCCAGCAAATTGACTTAAGGAAAATCCAGCCATGAGACAATGGAGTTTGAAGCTGGAGCAGAACGAACAAGCTTGGTAAGTCTTCTCTCCACTTCATCATGTTTTGGTGTTTGCACCACAAATAAAATAAAAAATACCTTTTTCCCCTTAAACATGGTCCATATATCGTAGTTGTTAACCAAATATCTGACTCTTGGTTAGCACCTGTATTGGATCTAAATATTTGTTAGATAATTACTGGATTTAAAAACCCTACGCAATTAGAAAATGAATCAACAATGTATATCGAGCTAACAGTCTCCCTCACGTGTAATGTAGCCCCCATTCATCCTCCATTAAGAGAGACAGAGGTCGGGAATGGCTATTAAAGGCAGTGGCGGATCCAGGATTCAAAAGTTAGGTAGGAGAAACTTATCTTAAAAACTTGACAGTACGAGTGAATTTCATTCATAAAAATAAAAAGATACACCTAGTCGGGGGGACGTAATGAGCCTTACCCTCAAATATGCATCTCTATACATAAATAAAAGCTTAACAATAAAAAAAATAAAAACAAATAAATGCAATGCAACACAAAACTAAACTATTTAAATCTAAAACTTTACTCTACAAGGCTTAGAAATCTTAAATTCCTCAATTATCTCTGCATTATCAAGGAATTCATCAGTTTTGGTGCTCCAAAGTCTATTATTAATAATTCTCATACATGAAAACGCTCGTTCCGTTGTTGCCGTAGAAACAGGAAGAGTCAACACAAACCAAATCAACATGTAAAGTAAATGGTAGTTTTCTACCAAAGTTGTTTCCACCAATTGTTGACATAATTGAGGAAAAACCCCAAATTATAATTCATTCCTAATTAAACCCTAGAATACTCAATTTCAAATTAAAATTAAAATTAAAATGCATACATTTATTGTAGGAAAACCCCAATAAAAGAAGATAATTAAAAAGGAGAGAATAAGAAAAATACTTATTAGCCTTAGATATGAGAAGATGCTGCCAAGAGAGAAAGTCAAGACTCAAGAAGAAGCTACAGGGGAAAATGATTTGGGATTGTCGACTATTGCACAGCCGAAAGGGAATTTTGACTGCTAATATTGCTTGTCTCCCCTGCTCTCTCTAAGCATTTAGCTCCATATTTCCAGTTGGAAGGAATGGACACGTGTTAGGCTCTGCCTATGTCTTTGCTCATGTAACTCCTTTAGCTGTTTTATCTTTGGCACTAGCAGTGTTTTGTTTTTGGCCTTTGTTAAATTTGGTTGGTTTTTAACCTTGGCACCATTTTGTTTCCCTTTGTGGTTGGGCCCTCTCGATTTGTAGCTTTGTAGCAGTTTCTTTGTTGTCTATTGAATGCAACACTCAGTTCAAAAATACTGCTTCCCTTTTTTCTTTTTTTTAAAAATAAGTTTACTAGGCCATCTCATAACACAAGTGTGGGCTGGTTGTAATTTTTTTCCCCTTTCTTTTTAAAGTTTGAGTGGGCCATAACACATGTGGGTTGCTTTTAAGTTTGGGTAGGCATGGGTTCACACTATCACATGGGCTGGGTAGGAATAGCTTTGCTTAAATATGGGTTTTTTTTTTAGTGAAAAAATTTGGGGTAGGCAGTGCCTACCCTGCCCTTGCTGTAGGACTGCCACTGATTGAAGGCTCGGACTTTGGAGGTTTCGAACCTAGGACCCCTTGGATTCCAAAAGCTTAGAGCGCCTCCACCCCAAAGGGTAAGGGCAAGGCAAAGGTAAGGCAAGGTTTGTCACTATTCATGCCAATAGTGGCAGCCCTTGCCATTTTTGTTTCCATCCCAAAGGGCAAGGGCAATTACTATTCATTTTAATTTATTTTCTATTTTTTATACTTAAACCATTAATTTTGGCTTGGGAAGTGAAGAATATGACTAGGTATTTATATGTAAAAAATTTTGAAATTTTTGGTTTTTTTAATTTTTTTTCGTTGTTGACATCATTGCCTTTGGGCCTGCCCAGGCTTATGGACCCCATCAACTGCCCAATCTTGACGTTGCGTGCTGGAGCCAATTGCTGGGCCTAGGCCCCCTCCTGCCCAGGCAAAAGAGGAGCGCTAGAAGTGCTCTTAGTTAGCAAGCCCCCTCTGAAATTTTTGGTTTTTTTAATTTTTTTCGTTGCTGACGTCATCAATGACGTCAGCAAGCCCATGCAAGATTTGCTTTTGGGCTTGCCCAGGCTTGTGGACCCCATCAACTAACCAGTCTTGACGTTGTGTGTTGGAGCCAATTGTTGGGCCTAGGCCCCCTCTTGCCCGGGCAAAAGAGGAGCGCTGGAAGTGCTCTTAGTTAGCAAGCCCCCTCCGTCAGGAAGCCCATGCAAGATTTGTCTTTGGGCCTGTCTAGGCTTGTGGACCCCATCAACTGCCCCGTCTTGATGTTGCGTGCTGGAGCCAATTGCTAGGCCTAGACCGCCCTTGCCCGGGCAAAAGAGGAGCGTTAGAAGTGCTCTTAGGGTGACAGGAAACGATAAATGGTGTACATCATGTAACATGTTTCAAATTGAGAGTCAAGTGTGTTTTAGGAATTCAAGTACAGATAACATTAAATAAAATAATTTTGGAAATTCCTTCCAATTCTAGCCTTGATCAAAATAAAACAATCTTGGTGTATCATTAATCTGCTTTGAACTCTGTGTTACTGTGCACTACTTATATTTGTGTTCACTTGTGCTGAACATTGATAGGCACCATCTCTGATTAAATATGTTGTAGATAGATAACAAACCAAGTATACAGGAAAGGATACAGGAGTTTTCATCTTTCTTTTTTTCCTGCCTCTGATCTCCTACCTATGATGCATTTATTATTTTCTCATCTTTGTTCTTTTCGTCTCATATTTATTTCCTGAGCTAAAAATTCACTGGCAGACGTTCAGTTTGTATACAACAATAGAGCAGCATGTTCAGAATACTTCAAGGCAGAACGTACCGAAAACGCATCTGAAATAAGACTTTTATCAATGAGCATGACCACAACAATGACCTCTTCTATTTATTGACACAAAAGCATTCAACATGCAATTAAATACATGAATGTGCCACACTCTAAGCCCACAGCTATACACTTGGATATCTATCTCACACGCTTGCGGTAAGTCAAAAGCTAATGGAGCAGTAGTTATTTGAAAAAAGCAAAGCTACAAGCTCCCAAGGCTCAAACTATGTGAGTGTAATTTATTCATTTGACAGACTAGATTCACTTGGCCAATGAGTATGCAGTAAACTTCAAATAGCTCACACTTCTTTGGCAATTTTCTTACCACTAAAAATCTTGGCCAGATTAGGCATTACCTTTTTTTTCTTCTGGATTGGGAAAGTATTCCGAGCTCCAGGAGAAGCAGATTTTCTGTACTTAGCTCGCCTGGATGGAGTCAAGTTTCCATTACTTTTCATAGATTTTCTAGGCTGTGCTTGTTGTCGGCTTCCGTGTACTGCATTTCTCTCCCGCTTTTGTCCCAAGTTCTGTAATTCTCCCTCAACCCTCATCTTTCTAGAAAGCTGTCTTTCTGTTCTATAGGTCACTTGCTCTTCCTGCACTCTCATCTCTTTGAGATCTCTAAGAGATAGGTCTATCTTTATCAATATTTCCTTCTCACTGGCCTTTAGAGCTTCAATCCATGCCTGAGCTGCTGCCACCTTTTTATCGGCAATTTCTTCAGCCCCAGCTGCACGACCAGTCAGATAGTCGTATTCGAACTTGGATATGGTAATTGAAGAACTACTCTGTGATTCAAAAGCTCTAGCTCTTACGGTATCCTCGATAAGACCTTTGAGATTTTCAAGAGCTACAGCTTCTGATGATTTGACTGTTTCAAGCTCTTCCATTGCAGCCTGTAATTTTTCCTCAGTCAAGTCTATCTCAGATTCCATTTTCAGAATTTCTGACTTGATGGTTGCAGCCTCTTCACAAGCAAGCTCCTTTTCTTTCCTTGCACCCTCTGCTTCTGTCTTAAGCTTTTCAAGAGTGAGAGAAAGATTGGATGCCATTGATTTTGCTTTTTCTTCAGATGCAGATACAGCTTCCAGCTTGGCTTTTGCTCTGAGAAGCTTTGAATTGAGACTTTTAACAGTTAAATCCGATTTCTGTTCTGTTTTCCTTAATCGAGCAGTCTCGTCTGTTAAATGCTTAAGCTCATTTCTTATGATATCCATGGAGGCCATGAACTGAAAACCTTCTACTTTCACTGCGGCCAATTCTCTCTTTGCCACCTCTAGTTCTTCTGTGACTGAATGTAACAATGCTGAACCTTCCAAGTCCTCTCCTCTACGAAAACTAGGTTCTGAGCGACTCAAGCTATCAATCCTTTGAATCCTTTTGTCCATTTCTTTAACTAGCTTCAGTTCATTTTCTAACACAACCACATCAGACATTGTGACAGATAATTTAGTTTCAAGCTCTTTGGAGGAATCAATCTCTTCAATAACATCTTTCATTTTTTTCCTGGTTTCCTCCACTGCAAATGAGAATTGACCGGCTTCCTTTTCTCTCTCAGCTTCAATATCTGCAAATTCTCTCTCAGCTTCAATCCGGGCCAACTCAGTTAGCACTTGCTCTTCATTGGCATCCTCAATCTCCTTCTTGATTGCTTCCACTGAGCTTGTATAAAACAACATCTTTGTATTTGCGGCCTCAGTTTGCTTCTCTGCCCGTGATTTCTCTTCTAAAACAGAAGCCACATCAAGCTTAAGCATGCTGAGTTCCTGCCTCACAAGTTCCAATTCTCTCATCACGTCTGCATATTGTTGATTCTCCACCTCCCCCAGAGCCAACACCCGATCTTCACGCTTATTTCCACGCCTTCTCGATTTCTTTAGTACTTCAACCTCTCGTGTATGTGACTTTGCATTGAAGTTTGATTCCTCAATCTCAGAAGAGAGATCTTTGGCTCTCTTGTATACTTCATATAGCTCAGATTCTGCCTGTGCTTTTACCAAATCTGTGTCTGTTCTGTTTTCTTTGAACCGACCTACGTCCCGGCGCGCCATATGGAGTTCTCTTGCTATTGAAGAAGACTTCTTAGGAAATTAGCAGACACAGATAGAGAAACAGAAAGATCAGAAGGAATGCAGATTGGTGTTATGCTTACATAGTGAAAGAAACTAAAACATCTGTGAAATGGGGTTTTTCCATAGATACCTCTGAGAAATCTGTCTCTGGTTTCTTCAGTGAAGGACTAGCTTCAAGAATCCTATCTTCATATAGATTGTTGGCTTTTCTAAATGACCCAATTCTTCTTCTTCTGCTATCAAACTCTCCTCTACTCATATTAAACCTGTTTTTAACACTCATGCATGACAATTCTGTTAATTTCTCAAAAACCCAAGTAACTTTTTTTTCTGCTCAAATTGGAATGAAATTCTAATAAATAAATAAAACTAGAATCGATACTTGCTTTTCCTGATACTATTGCACAGATATTCTCTTCATCAAACTTGAATGCAAGCAAAAAAAAGCAACTAAAAGTAACAATCTTGAAACATACTCAGAAATGTGTACCTTGTGAGAGTGAAGTTCGTTCCTTGAAAGCCAGAGAGCTTGAGCTAGCCTTTTTCTTTGTCAGACCGTTTTATCTTTATTCGGTTCAAAGGGGGAACAAAGATAAAACAGCAAGAGTTGCTTGTGTCCTGAGCCCCTGATGTTTGGCTGATATTGGAACTATCGCCAGCCATCTAATCTGTTTGTTCCTTTTTTTTTTCCTTCCCACATTTAAAATGTTTTTTCAAATATTATTGACCCATTTTTGGTGCAAGTCCAAAAGGTCATAGGTAAAATTCCTACTCAAGCTTTTTACAACGTAGCTTCAAATTTTCCCAAGTTGTTAATTTTATTAGGTTAAGAATCAATGTCCCTTAAATACTCATATAGATTTCTCTTAGTTGGAGCAGTGGTCCACCCATTCGTACAATGATACAGAATGTCCTGCAAGCTAATGAACAAAATTTGTTCACATGTTGCCAAACATGATATACCGAAGAATATCCTCAACCAATTACAGTCTTTCTTTTAGGCAAAAATTTCATTTTGGTCTCTGTAATTTGCCCGTTTTACCATTTTTGATCCCCCATAGTTTAAATTTGGAGCAATTCGAGGATAATTTCCAATTTTTGTCAAATTACTTCAAATTCTGTTAAGTTTTGACCATGTGCCCCTCACATGAAAAAGTAAAAGTCTTGCATTAATATGCCCCGCAGGCATCTTTATTCTATGTTGTCAAGGAAATCTAGTTTCTTATTTCACACATACATGGATGAAATGGAACTCAACAATGGATGTATTAGCTAATCTTTGGCTTTAAGACACTGGCTCTAGAGTCTTACATTGGATCCTTTCGGCTCTGCATTCCTTGAAAAGTTTCCTTCATATCATACATGTGTTTTCGGCTAGCTAGCTATGAGGTTATTATACCACTATTTGCATGGATATGTTCACCGTCGCAATGTGCTTTTAATTTAATTTTATTATTTTTGGTCGGAAACTGTTTGCCTGAAACATCAACATAATGTGAAAAATAGAAAGATTATTTTTGGATGAATTGAATTAGTCAGGAAATGGGCAAAAGACAAATCATATATTACAAAGATAGTTTTGGCAGGACTGCAAAATGACACATTACAGACATTTGGATCTACTGACGTGTCTTAGAAATCGAAGGCAGAAGACCTGCCACGTCTTTGCATGCCAAACCACACGACCGCATAAAGCATAAACCAAAGAGGGTTGTTTTGTTTTATGCTTCAAGACGCATTGTGTGTGGTTAGCGGCGGATTTAGGATTCTTAAGTTATTGGGGTGTGAAAGTTTTGAAAATTTTTTTAAATGAAAAAAATATTTACAAATTAAACGATAGCACTTTCATTCTTAAAACATAAAACTATAATCAATTAATCAAAATACAAAACGCTAATCAATTCATATTATATATTTAAAAAAAAAACCTAATCAATTAATGAAAACACAAGACCCTAATGAAATTTTTTTTTTAAAAATCCCTAATCAACTAATCAAAACACAAAGTCCTAATAAATTAATCAAAACACAAGCCTTAATGAATTAATGAAAATACTATCAATAAACCTTTGACGAGGAGGAAGAAATGTTGATTTGGGGGGTTAATGAAGGGGATGATTGGGGCTGAGCAAGTAAAAGGAGCTGGGGTGTTTGGGTTCACTCACTTAATTCAGGTTTGCACCAATGGTTTGTTTGGGTCTTTGAGTTGCAATGGGTTTTTCAATTTATGTGTAGATTACCAAAGGAAAAAAAGTTATAATTTTTTTATATATGTAATATATATGATGTTTTGGTTCTTTTGGTTACTTTGGAATGTACTGTGAGTTCTTTGGTTACTCTTTACTTCATTGATTACTGTTTGGGCCTAAATTCCACGCGTCAGCCCAATTGACATTGGTCCATATCAGAAAAATAGAAGTTTTGGGCTTTACTTGAAATCAGAAATCAGTCCAAGTGGTTTTAGAGGCCCAGATCTTTGTGAAACGATTAGCAAATGATTAAAAGTACAAGTTAAAGATTAATTGCCATTAAATGGCAACTTAATCTGAACAAATCAAAACTTCTAAAAATTAAATTTCAGAATTAGGCCTAGCTTCTAAACTCTCACCGTTGATCTCAATCCCATGGTGCAAATCAACAGATTTCTTTTTGAAGATCTTTTCTCAAAAAGAACCCACCTGACTTTCTGACTTTTGAAAAGTCAAAATTTTCAACTAAGATAGAGGAAGTGATGGGGAGTTAATGAAAATATATTAAACAAAAAACGTTCTCCATTTTAAAAAGCCAGGAAAGAAAGACCATGTCCCCTTTCTATATAAAGAAAGGCTTTGCATCATAGTAGGTTACATTTTCAAGAGATAGACAAGGAGCAGGAGAGTAGTTCGTCAGAAAAAGCAAACGAACCATCATGACAAGTTATGTTTTTGCAAATAGAGAACAAGAGAGTTGATTTTTTTTAGAAAAAGCAAATGGACCATCACAAAAACTAACTGTTGATTGACTTCTTTGCCAGATTAATAAATTTCCCCTTTTCTGCATTAGAAAGGGAAAATCTTTTTCAAAAGATATTCCCCTAGATATTAAAAAGCCTTATTCAGATTCTCTATAAAGATAAGAGGAGGTGAACAGGGTTAAAGGAGCAAAAAAATTCAATCAAAAGAAAAACTCTCAAAGTCACACTGACAAATTCGAAACAAGAACTATTTGATCCCAAAAGGCCTTCAGACCCTGAGGCAACCAAACTCTTTCATTCACAAAAACAAATCAGCCAGAACTCAAGTTTATGACTTCAGCTTAACTCAAAGAAACAGTTCACAAAGGGAATAAGTTCTCTCTCTCTCGTTACAAATTTGGTTCAGTACAAACCAAATCAAGCAGGATTTAGGTTTTCCATAATATAAAAACCTCAACAAATTTACATAATGTCCTGAGCTTTCAGAATTGCCAGAATAGGATGACTTATAATCAAGCAGAACAGGTGTCGTAGTGCAGTTCCAGACCAGTAATCATCAATCCAGCCCTGTCCAGACTGAAGAAATCTCAGTCCTGCCCATCAAGCAGGCCTCCTCACGGCCAGAACAGATTAAAGTTTTGCCAATCTCAAACATTGGTATCAATTTCCAGTCGATCTCCATCAGTTGAAGGTGCTGAAGTTTGGATCCAGTATAGTTACACTCAATCCAGCCTGAGTCATAGGCAACCATCCAGGCAAAAATCAAAGTCTAAATGTTCTGTTCTCCCTGCAAACGTGGCATTTTCCTTTTGTCTTGAAAGTCCTGTAATAGGTAGTTTTTCTCATAAAAGTTTGATCTATTCCCAATATTCATTCTGGCCAGAACTACTAGTTTACTGTGATAAATTGTGAAGTCCTCACCAGCCTGAGGCAAGAAAAGAACTTACTTGGGAGATATTTCTTACCCAAATTCACAATCACTTGTTAAAGTCAGTAACTTGGGGCGTAAGTTATCTATTTTTTCATAAGTCGTTAGGGTTTTTAACTACTAAGACCATCTCTGTTTGTGCCTAATAAATCACGGCCTTTGTGGCCGAGGAATCTTCCTCTCGGCCGTGACTTTTTCTCATGGGCTCAAAGAAACGGCAACATTTCGTTGCTTCCTGTTGTCTGACAACGAAGGAGAAAGCGCTAAGGCAAGATTTTCTCGGCCTCTTGAATAGCCTCACGGGCCGAGGCCGAGAAACACGCAGGGCACGGCTGAGGGAGATATTGACCAAATCATCACGTGGCTTCAGGGTCCCACGCTTCATTTAATGAAGTAATGCCTCTGTCCACCACAGCAAATCCACTAGGGCATGAAGCATTTAATGCATGAGGGCAGAAGGGAAGTGATTGAAATCAAGATTTTGTAATTAGAGTGGTTAGGAACAAACATTCCATCAGACGTTCTTGCAAATTGCAGTCCCTTCACCAACAACTGAACCAGAGCATTTAATGCATTCCCACGGCCAGAGGTGCAGAGCCCTCGATCTGGGTAAAGGCCGAGATCTGCCGAGATTTATGGGGGTCACACCACCATACTTCACGATCCCAAATGCTGATCAGACCCAGCCATGCTTGCCCTGATTAGACTTCACCATGCAGGTCTTGTCAAGCCTCGATTGTCTCTCCAGAGCTCCTACTATAAAAACCAAGCTCAAGACCACATGCAAGAGGTCCAACACCAAAAACCAAAAGCCTCCCACGGAGCAACTTATTTTTCTGTCATGTACTTTCAATATTTTTACATGCTTTCTTAGGAGTAGTGATAGATTGTAAGCAACTTCCATTCATCAATATATCATACGACCCTTGATTTCTCAAGGCGCCGGAGCATCACCCTTGTTTTCGCCTCACTCACCCCATATATCATACGACCGTCGCTCTTCGAGCAACGCGCCGGAGCACCGCCCAAAATCCACCACCTACACCACCACTAACGGCCTTGTAGCTCAGGCCGTGAACCTGACGGCCGAGACCAGTTCCTTTCTCGGCCACAATCGTTTGATAAGAAGTCCAGACCAAACAGGCGCAACACTCCAAACACCTTCTACCCAAACACTTCACCGAACTCGACGCACGGTAGACCGTGCTGGCACGCCCGCGCACAAACCGCACCGCATCCAAAAGTAGGACTCTGTGTTAAACGCACATCCCCTCGGCCCGGAGAACCAGGCCGAGAGATTTGCGCAACCAACAATCTCCAACCATGTTGGGGCTAAACTCAAATTTTCACCCTCCAAAATACAACTATTCATGTATTTTCAGGACTCAAAATTTTTTTTCCTCCAACCTTGCAGACTCATAATTTGAGTCTGCAACTTTATTAAATTATTTAAGAATGATTAACCCCTAATTTTTTTTTCTTGTTAATTTTTCTTGATATTTTTTTTGTTTCAATACTCATGATTTAATTTTCTAAACATTTTAACCTAAAAAAATTAAATTCCAAAACATAATAGAATTTCACTTAAAAATAAAAACAATTACAACACCATACGTATGCCCGGAATAATTCGAACCCTTCATTGAAGCCATTGCCATAATTTTCTTCCATTTTTACTTTTACTTTTACTTCATTGGATTCCTTTATCCTCATTGAATAATGTTTTGAACCATTTCACATCTTGTGTTGTTTCAATCACGTTCTGAACCATTGTTCATATCTATTCATCTGACTTTGCCATTGTTCATCTCTATCATTTGACTTTGCCATTGTTCATCTCTATTCATCTCACTTTGCCATTGTTCATCTCTATTCTTCTCACTTTCCCTTATCTCATTCTCTTGTCTATTTAAGAAGTGTTATTCTACTGAATCGACCACACAATCTCCTTCAATTCACAATGAATTCACGTGGGAAGGCTATACAAAATTTCTTCAATGATGATTCTGATGATGATGACCTTCATGAACAGAGGGTTGCAATGGCTGTTCAACACCATACGTTTTTGCTGGAGCAATATGCTCAACAATCCAAACATGGTGGTTCTGTTGCAGGCCGTGAATACAAGAATCGGAAGAGAGAAAAACATCATAAGAGTCTCATGGAGGACTACTTCTGTGAAAGACCACTTTACCCCCCAGTGGACTTTCGCAGGCGGTTCCGCATGAGAAGAGAGCTTTTCTATCGCATCTTGAATGATGTTGTTGCACATGAGCCATACTTTACCCAGAAGATATACGCTTGCGGACGACAAAGTCTATCCCCAGAGCAGAAGCTAATAGCCGTTTTTCGAATGCTCGCATATGGATGCTTTGCAAACTTCACCGATGAGTACTGTAGATTGGGTGAATCTACAACCCTTGAATGTTTGCGAAAGTTTTGTTCTGTTATTGAAGCCATGTATGGTCAGTGGTACCTCTGTTCCCCCAATCCGGCCGATCTTTACAGGCTCTTGCACAAGGCTAGTCGCAGAGGATTCCCAGGCATGTTAGGCAGTCTTAACTGCATGCATTGGGAATGGAAGAACTGCCCCACTGCTTGGGCAGGCCAGTTTACCGGCTACAAGCGTAAGCCAACTGTCGTTCTAGACGCAGTGGCCTCGTACGACACTTGGATATGGCATGCCTTTTTTGGCGTTGCTGGATCGAACAATGATATCAACGTTCTAGCTCGTTCCCCATTGTTCAATTATGTAGAGAATGGAGTGTCTCCCCATATCCAATATGTTGTCAATGGAAATGAATATAATCTGGGTTATTACTTGGCTGATGGTATCTACCCTCGTTGGGCTACATTGGTGAAGACGATTTCCCAACCGGATACTCCAAAAAAAAGACTATTTGCCCAAAAACAAAAGGCTTATAGGAAGGATGTCGAAAGAGCCTTCGGAATACTTCAGGCTCGATGGGCAATCGTTAGGGGACCTGCACGTATGTGGCACAAAGAACAACTTCATTCAATCATGATGACGTGCATAATATTGCACAACATGATTGTTGAGGATGAGCATGAGGATCTAGATGCAGAATTTGATGATGAAGACAATTGTCCACGAACATCTAGAAGAGCAAGAGCAAGACTTGCTTATGAGCTTGAGCCAACTATCACCTACGATATAAACCGAGACAGACAAACTATCTCAGACTACATGGTCCGTCATAATAGAGTTCGTGCTTCACAAGTGCATCACAATCTAAGAAATGATTTGATCAACCACATTTGGAGATCCGAAGGAGAGGAGCAATGAGCTATGTTGTGTGTTTAAATTATGTTGTGTGTTTAAATTATAAAAGTGGTTGTGTGATTTTAATGAATTAAATGGTTTATCATTGAATTTAAAAATAAACTAATCATAGAAAAAAAAACAACAATCATAAAAAAAAAAGATAAACGATAATTATAAATAAAGATAAACAACAATTATAAATAAAGATAAACGATAATTAAAATAAAGCTAAACAACAATTAAAAATAAAGATAAACGACAATTATAAATAAAGATAAACAACAATTACAAATAAACGTAAATTAATAACCACTATGTGGAGGGCTTGGATAATAGTCTCCAGAGTTGTCTTCCGGATTGTAGGGGGAACTTGTATTCATCTGGGCCTCAATAATTTCGTCTTGCTTATTCCCCCAATACTTCTTCTTTCTTGGAGTAAATTTGGATAGGTCCATGGACATTATCCTCTATTCATTGGCCTCCTTATCTTGTTGGATTTGATATGCATGTTGCTCTTGTAGGAGCTCTAACTTTCGCCGCCTATCCTCTTTTGCCTCATTTCCTTGTTGAACCAATTTAGACAAGAATTTACCACTTTGGTTGAGATAACTTTCAACACCTTTCCCTTTCTTTTTTTCAACCTTCTGTTTATCTCTTCCCAATGGCCTTGGAGTGGGCATGACCGCATCATCTTCATCTTCCTCCAAATTGACTGTATTGCCACTATGAGAAGAATCTTTGAATGATTGTGTGGGAGATTCACATAGGTCATTCCATTTTGGGCAATCTTTTAAGATTTGCCAAGCATGATACAACTTGAAAGGCCTATTTGGAGGTTTATTATCATTCATGAAAATTATTTTTGCATTTATATCCTACCCATGAAATAAAATAAAAATCAAGTTAATAATTGAAAACAATTAAAATTATAAATTTAAGCATTGAAAAAAATGGGTACTCACCACATCTTCAAGATTGGAGCCACTCACATGCCTTGCATTGGCCTTTGTTAGACATGCCTTCCAAAGAGAACATTGTTGGTTGATGATCTTGAACTGAGAAGCAATAGCTTGCGGTGATCGTACCTCGGCTCCGCTCATGCCCGGATCATTTTCCAAAAAATGTTGGTACACACGCAACCAAAATGAATCATTTGATTGATTCGTGCCAATAGCCCCATCTTCAGAGACAGAAACCCACCCTCTACATAATGCCTCATCTTCTTGTGGTTTCCAATTCACACCTCTTTGGGATTTTGGGGCCATTCTCAACAAGAATTAATGTAGAATGAAAAATTATAACAAAGGGAGAAAGGAAAACAAAGGGAGAAAGGAAAAAAATGATTTTTGGTGGATTATTTACCAAATGAATGACTATTTTTAGAATTTGGAATAAGTTTTGGGGTTAGATCTGACTTAGATTAATTATAAATATTAATTTGACCGTTGGATTTAAATTTGAGCCGTTAGATGTGAAATTTTATTGTTGAGATTGCCTAAAATGAATCAGAATTGTTGATTTTATAGCTGTTTGAATATTTATTAAAAAAAAAAACAGCATAACAAAAATTTGAAAAACTAACCGTTGCTTGTCAAAAACGGAAAAGGAATGAAGATTCCCACTTGTCAAAGTGGGCCAGCGAACAAAGTTGGGCACATGGGCTGCTGCTTTCCTACAATAAGAAATTATATGTTAAAGCAGATTGGGCCCCACATAATTACCAGTCCAGGCAGAATTTTGGGTGGAATTCCAATCCAAGTTTGAGGCATCTCAAGTTTTCACCTCCCAAAATACATGGGTTGGAGATGGTTTTTGGAGGTTAAACTCAAAATTTGAGTTTCCATCCCAAAAGGTTGGAGATGGTCTAACAGTGGCACACTTGCACACCAAAGAAAGTTGACTTGTTGACCACCAATGGTTTTCAAGCCAATGAGGAACTTTACCCTACCATCATAGGATTAAAATCAAAACGGGTGAACAATTACACAACGTATGAAAGCCTATAATTATAGGTCTAAGGTAACAAAAGGCAATAGCAAATAAAATTGTAAGACAAGGCCAATGGGTCATACCGTAGTGGAAAAATATGTTTAGTTTAAGAAGAGTGGTGTCAAATTCGAAACCCCTAGGCACCAATCAAGGGTAGATCTGTAAAATTTTATAAGGGTGG
Organism: Prunus salicina; assembly: GCA_020226455.1. Classification (NCBI taxonomy): domain Eukaryota; kingdom Viridiplantae; phylum Streptophyta; class Magnoliopsida; order Rosales; family Rosaceae; genus Prunus; species Prunus salicina. Next base: position 16,650,393 of record CM035344.1, on the reverse strand, counting down.
GCAAATATTTATTTATTTATTTATGGGAAATCCATTACATTACATTTTTTTCTTCTTAAAAACAGGTTTACATGGTTAAATGGCTATAGGCTATAGGTTTTTATTTTTTTATATGCAAAGGAAATGAGTGGTAGTAACTATTCTTCAATGAAATTTTTTTAAATTTTATAGGAGTACAAATATAAGTAGGGAGTGCAATCATATAGATCTACAATTGCACAATCACAAGCTACAATCATTCAACAAAACCAAGAGACAACTAGATTATATAAAAGCAAAGATCAAGTAAATAGATTAAACCAAAAAAAGGGCAAATCATCAATAAAATTCAAAATTTAACACCCAAACCCTAAATCATAAAAAGCTAATAATAACAATTGAAATTGGAACCCTAAAGAACGCATTGGATATAGGATAATACAATTTTAAAGAAGAGGAGACCTACTACTTCTAAGCTCTCAAGTTCAAATATAAAGTCATAGCTTACATGGATGGGTAATAGAAAAACATGATGTTTGAGGTGTGTGGGTGCCTCTAGAGATGAAATCTTATGATTGGGATATGCTAATATCAACAAAGATGAGTAAACTATTTTTAATTAACCTGAGTTTGACTTATAAAATTAACACTAATTTTTGTCATCTCCAAATTTAGTATTGGGCTAGAGCCCACTTTAGCCTATACATAGATCCACCCTTGGCACCAGTGTGAGTGAGTAAATCTCCCTCCCCTTCCTACATTTGACCCAAAAAAAAAAAAACACTCTAAGAGCATCTCCAACCGATGTGTCAAAAGTGCCATATAGACATTTAACGGTTATAAATAACATCTCACATCACTCCAACCGATATGTCAAAGCTGATGTGGAATGAAGGCTAGAGGTTGAGATGTTATTTTTGACATCCCAAAGGCAAGATGTCAAATGAATATTTTAATATTATTTCTTTTCTTTTCTTTTTAATTAAAAATAAATCAACACTAAAATGTAATAAAATAATAATTTAATTTGACATATCGGGTGGAGTGTAAAACTATGTAAATATCAAATTTCCACATCAGTCATCAAATTTAAATTTGATGTTTGGTATTTGACATCCCCCTTGGAGATGCTACACAGTTTTACACTCCACCCGATATATCAAATAAATAATTATTGTAACAGTCAAATCATTTAAGATAAAGAATAAAATAATAATAATAATAATATATGAAAGTAACATCCAACTATCTTTTAAAATAATAAAATATTCATTTAACATCTTGCTTTTGGAATGTCAAAAATAACATCTCAACTTCCAGCTTTTATTCCATATCAGCTTTGACACATCGGTTGGAGTGATGTGAGATGTTATTTCTAGCCATTAAATATCTATGTGGCACTTTTGACACATCGGTTGAAGATGCTCTAAGACAAGTGACGAAATGAAAGCTCCCTATTGATGATAATGGACCAAAGGCCTACATTTGTAGTACGTTAATTAAATTAAACACAAAATTTGAACGGGTATTGTCACACCAAAACAAGGGACGGCTGCTGTGTCATTCTAGTTGAGGCAATTACCCGGAAAAGAAAAAAAAAACATCAGTTTGGGCTTAGGGTTTTAAGAAATACCCAAAACCCAGCCATCGTTATCATCTTCCTCCTCGGTAGCTCCAGCTCTCCATCTGCCACTGCGTTTCTGGTTCTTCAGCTCAGGTACCTTTCTTTCAGCCCCATTTCTCTTCCGCCTTCGAAAACGTTGGGATTGGGGGCAGTACACTACATTGCCGTCGTATTTGCATCACATGGTCCTCAAAATTAGATTGCTCTAACTCTATTTCTTTTTCCTCTAGTTGTGATTTAAGCTAAGAATCGGGTGATGGGTATTTTGTTTTGGGTGGTTGTTGATGAATTTTATTAGTGGCTATTTCATTCATGGGGTTTTCTGGGGGTACATCATCTGATCATGCTTCTTTGTTCTTCTGATGATATATTTGGCTATATTTTTATGTTCGGTCAAGTTGATGAGTACATGAGTTGTGCTAAAAAGGTGGCATAACCGAATTCAGTGGCGGAGCAATAGCCTCTGTAAATACAAAGGCAGAGCAGTAGGCTCTTTATGCACAAAGCAGAGAAGTTGTTCATTGGATATACAAAGATTAAGGATCATTGTAGGGTCTTTAAAGAGTAGTAGGCTCTTTGAATACAATGGTAGAGCAATAGGCATTTGATAAGTGCTGGTTTTGTTTCTCACATACAAAGGCAGAGCAATGGACTCTTTGCCCATTTTGTTTTTGGATACCTTAATTATGAATTTGAAGTCAAATTATTATTATTATTATTTTTATACAACTGATTTATGATAGAAAAACGACTTTCATGCATTCCCAAACAGATGCCCTTTTATCTGGAACCATATTATCATGGATAGTTATTAGTATGTGTCCAAGGAGATCCAGTCGTAGCAAAAATTTGACAGATTGATTAGAGAGACTGTGGGTGCTAATAAATTAGATATCCTGATTAATTGATTAGTTACATTATTTCACATGTCCTTATATAGATACAGAGCCTCAACTGGCTTACTAAACCGCTCTAACTGATATAACATTTACAACCAGAAACTATTAATTTGGCTACAACAATATTTCTAACTAGCATTCAGTTGATGAGTCATCGAGAGATGTATTTGTTTTGGATCTGAAATTTTTTGGTCCATTTGATCTGCCAGTCAAAGATTTACAGCCTATATTTTGGCTTTTCTAGAGTTATGTTATTGCTTTCTCTCTTTAAAATGTGTACATTGTGTGACTTGAGGCTCGTGTCTCCTTTTTCTTGACATTTTCTAATATTAACTTGCAAAAGAATATATCCTATTGCATTTTAGTTGTGGGATTTAAACCTAATCTGGTGGTAAAGCATTCACTTCCAGGCTATTCCAAATTCAACTCTTGTCCTCTTTTATTTATTTATTTATGTTGTAAGGCGTTGTTGGCATAGATGGTCTACAGTTTCAGACCTTATGGTTGAAAATTTAAATGAGGAAAAAGAAGAAAGTAAGGAAGGGAAGAAACATTTTTTCTTGAAGGGATCATTTGGGAGTGATACTAGATAAGGCAAAATCACTTATGGGGAGAAGCACCTACCATGTGCTTCTCACAAAATCACTTAAAACCACTTAAAGTGATTATATGGAGAAGTGATTATTGGCCTATCCATAATCACTCCCAAACGAGCCCTAATTCCAAAATTTTGCATTTGTAAATCGTGGGAAAATATTGTAACTGTGAACTGAAAGAACTTTTTTATACTCTTTTTAAAGCACCTCCTTTGCTGAAAATCGCGCCCATTTAATTCATGTGATCTATTCTTCAGACATGCTAGTGTTATTAAATTGATTTTGTAGCATGCCACTTGCCATGTATTTGACCTTGCAGCATTTTGACTTGTAGTTTAAGATGATAGATTGGACAAACACATGAGATGGTAGAATTGTTTGTTTCTTTTTTGTTAGCTTTATGTCAATTAACCATTGCACTATTTTTATATATTAAATATAATCTAAGCTCTTTAATTTGAGTAATTATTTATAAATAATATGGCTGATGTATAAGACATTTATATTAGATTTGAACTTAGTTTGAAACTTTGTAATTTGTTAGCTTAAATTTATGAGTAAAGATTGCAGGAACTGTATTTTTTTTAAAGCCCAATAGGCCTGTTTAAGATTGGGGCAAAGTGGATATTTGAGAACAACTGCCTGGGCCAAGTCATGAAACTGACATAACCAACAGAACCAACCCGTTATGAAGTCAGAGAAAACAACTGCCTGGCCCAATAGGCCTGTTAAATCTTCTTCAGCTTTATGCTTGTTTGCTCAATCTATGATAGGGTTTTGCAGGTGAATGATTAGGGTGTGAGAAAGTTGAAGTCAGAGAAAACGGAGAGAAATGGCAAGCCAAGCAGCTACCTCTTTTAATGGCAACTTGAAGGTAGTGTTTTCTTCTTATACTACTGATCTGCTGAATTTTCATGATCTTTAGTGGTTAATTTCTCTGCCTATTCCAGTCTCGATACTTATAGAACTCATCCATTGTTTGTCTTCAAACCTCATCGAGCCCTAAATTAGTATATTAAGGAAAGCCTATTTGATGTTTGTGAAATGTACTGAGAGAATTTTTTCTTTAACTCACAGAATATTTGCTTTGGTATTCATACAGAAAGCTCTTGCTGGCCTGAGGCGTATTGATCTTGATGGGTTGCGGTGGAAAGTTTTCGATGCAAAAGGCCAGGTTGTTGTTTATAGTTTTTATACTATTTATGGTAGCATTGAAGGGGTTGGGGTAGGAGATCTTTTTTCCTTTTTGTTTTCAAAATTAATTTTGAGCAGAAGTCCTTGTGCTTTATTTTCTAATACTTATTGGGGCTACAAATATTGAGATGAATAAGTGAAATTTTATGAAATTAGATTTGCAGAGGGTGGATGCTGAAGCAAATGGCTTCTTGATCCAGTTTTTGATGAATTCTGAACTTGGTGGAATTGCATCGTTCAGTTGTTAGCATATCATTTACTTGAAGTAGCAACCTTTGCAGAAAAATAATGGCTATGTACCCTTCTTTTTAGGTTCTTGGAAGACTAGCATCTCAAATATCAACTGTGATTCAAGGGAAGGATAAACCAACATATGCTCCAAACCGAGATGATGGTGATATGTGCATCGTGCTTAACGCAAAGGATGTTTGTGTCACGGGGAGAAAACTAACCGATAAGGTTTATTATTGGCATACTGGGTAAGTGCAGTAGTTTTAGAATTACTTTTGTGAAAAGTTTTCAGTGCTACAACGAAGGGGAACTTCGTGAAAATAAGAGCATTCAAATCTTGTTGTATGATTAATAGTGCAACAGTCTTCATTTTAGCTTTGAACCTTTTTGTTTTAATGAGAAAGTCTGTCCCCTTAAAATTCGTTGAAATCAGCAAACTAGTCCTTTAATATAATATTATATGTCTATATTTTAGTTCTAAACTTATCCCCACATCAAATTAATCGAAAAATTAGTCTTTTAATTCAGTTGTGGGAATCCTCAAGTTTAGTCAATAATTATATGAATGAGCAAAGGAAATGAATAGAATTGATTCATGATGTTTCCTAATAGCCTCTGAATAACGTCGTCCTTGTCTTTGGTCTTGATGTTGAATCATATATGGCCTGTAGGTATATAGGTCACCTCAAGGAAAGGACTTTAAAGGATCAGATGGCCAAGGACCCTACGGAAGTCATTCGTAAAGCTGTATTACGCATGCTCCCAAGGAACAAATTGCGTGACGTAAGTTTTATAGTAGTAGCTTTTCTTGTCTGTTACGTTTTAGTTTATAACACTATGGTAGCATCAACTCTAAGGCTGCCCAAGCTAGAGAGGACCTTACTAGATTGCAGTTACTCCACTTGCAGGATCCTTCCAACTCTGACCTAGCAAATGCATATAATTATTTGCTGGTCTAGTAAATTATCTTACAGCATTCCTTTAATTTGGATGCAGGATAGAGATAGAAAGCTGAGGATATTTGTTGGGGGTGAACACCCCTTTGGTGATCGGCCCCTTGAACCGTATCTGATGCCCCCCGGCAAGTTAGGGAAATGCGACCACGTACAAGACGAGCCATGGTCCGAGCTCAGAAGAAGGCTGAACAGCAACAACAGGATGTTAATGATCCACGTAGGGGAAAAAGGAAGGATAGACCCGAAGTGAATGCATGAAGGGTTATTTAAGCTTATTTGCTTTTATGAAAGATATCAGGGGGCCTGAATCATGACTTCTTCAGAGTATAAATTTAACAGACGGATGTGCTGATTTCACATCAGCAAGGAGGCAGATTGTCTTTACGACATCATTCCGAACATTTTCTGTGTTGTACTCTGTTATTTTGTAGACAGCGTATGGTTATTTTGAATCTTATTGATAGATCTTTGGAAAAATAAAATTAGACTAGTCATAAGCTTTTAAGACATCTAATTTTGATGAAATAAATACAAGAGAATGGTAATGCCAAAAAAAACACTAAAATAATCAAATGGTTCAATGACTTTATGATATTGGTGAGTTCTTGAAATGGTCTTTTGAAGCAAGATATAAAAATAATGGTTTTGGAAATCGTCTCCTTTTCTGGAAGAAGATATCTGCAAATTACGATTTGATATACATGTCAAAATAATTCATAAAATAAAATTTTTTTTTTAAACTTCTAGAGACGTATCAAATTGTCATTGTACTTATCCTTTGAAGTAATTTTACAAAAGCATAATCAATTCCATGAATGGATGGGACGAGGAAAATTGAAGCTGACAATAAGGTTACTTGGGATGTATCCAAAGGAAAAAATGAAGGGAAATACTAGTTTTCCTTCCTTGTTTTACTTTTCTCCCTCATTAATTGTACTCAGCTTCCATCTTCTCCTCCTTCACGGCAGCCTGGGCCATCAATCACGCTATGAAAATGGTTACGTGGCGCGCGCATAGTTGTGTATGGACCGTTTCTCAAAATCACGAATGTTCTTAATCGTCGTTTTAATTTGATGTGGTCGGCAGTCTTCCAATTCTCCCCGTCTTGCCACTTTGACATTTCTTGGGTTTCATTATCTAAATTAATAATTTGATGTGGTACTCATGCCAAAATTCAAAGTACCAGCTGTTACAAATAAACCTATGAAGTTATCACTTGTGTAACACAGGGACTAAGCGTTTATGACCCGTTGCCTAGTATTGATGAACCATCATCTATTGGGTTTAATCCAAATCTCTCTAGAAGTTTTTGTTTTTTTTTTCTCTATGGGGGTTCGAACGTGACACTACTCGTCTGCAAATGAAGGTAATTTTCTACTGGGCTAGAGACCCTATTAGTCTCTAAAAGATCTTTTAGTAACTTCTTTATTAATGTTTACATGTGACTAGAAACCATCTAATAGTTATCACATTTCCCGTTTACATGCGAGTCTGTGACTAAGTTAACCTTTATAATTAGACATATTTTTTCAATTCACTTTTTCTACACTTAATTACAGGCTCATATGATGACTTTAATTTTTCTGGATTGACTTTGAATTTTCTGTAATATTTATTTTTTGGGATAATGTAAACAGGGGACTTTATTGTCAATGACGACATCTAGGACCAAATATTATGAGTAATTTGTTAGTTTCCTTAGGGTCCTGTTCACGTGTTACCATGGCAGCTTAGACCCGTAATCAAAATAGCAAGAAAAGATCAAAAGTTAGGCACGCTACAAGCCCTATATAAAGCCCCCCCTGGCACCCAAGTTTATCATCATCCTCCTCACCAAATTACAAGTTAATTAAGTTTATCAGCAACAGCTAGCCAATTAAGACATTTCCATGATGATGATGAAGAGCCAAGCAGCTCTCCTCGGCCTCACCACCTTGGCCATCCTCTTCTTCTCAGGTATAATATTATACAAACTTTGTTAGTCGATCAGATATTGATCAAAAGTTTATTTTTACAATTGTCTCTGTAATCTGTATTCTTATGATCACGTTGAATATGCAGGTGCACATGCAGCTAAAATCACTTTCACAAACAAATGTACCTACACTGTCTGGCCAGGAACCCTAACCGGTGACCAAAAACCTCAATTATCACTCACCGGGTTCGAGTTAGCAACCGGAGCTAGCAACTCTGTGGACGCTCCGTCCCCATGGTCCGGTCGCTTCTTTGGCCGAACCAGGTGCTCCACGGACGCGTCAGGAAAGTTCACTTGTGCCACAGCAGATTGTGGCTCTGGCCAAGTCTCATGCAACGGTAACGGCGCAATTCCCCCAGCTACATTAGTAGAAATCACTATTGCTGCGAACGGGGGTCAAGACTTCTACGACGTTAGTCTTGTTGATGGCTTCAACTTGCCCATGTCCGTGGCTCCACAAGGCGGCACCGGCGAATGTAAGCCCTCAACTTGCCCTGCCGATGTTAACGCGGTGTGCCCGGCTCAGTTACAAGTGAAGGGTTCTGATGGAAGCGTAATTGCGTGCAAGAGCGCTTGCTTAGCATTCAACCAGCCACAATACTGTTGCACTCCCCCTAACGACAAGCCGGAGACATGCCCTCCCACTGAGTACTCTAAGATCTTCAAGGACCAGTGCCCTCAAGCTTATAGCTATGCTTATGATGACAAGAGCAGCACCTTCACCTGCAATGCTAGTCCTGACTACCTCATCACATTCTGCCCACAATAAGCATATATATATAGAATGGGATCTTATATGATATGATATTATTCATATAGTTCCCAATAATAGAGAATAAATAAATTTCCTGGATCTTGACACATTGTTGATGTCGAGAATTTGTAATGCAGACGATCAAATAAAGGAATAAATGTTTGGATTTTATTTTCATTCATGGCTTTCAAATTTTTGTTTCCTTCATTTCTTTATACGATGCATTATTTCCAGCAACAAAGCATGAGCATAAGATAAAGATAGATTGATAGCTCTTTGGACGTGGACTTACAGAAACATACATGAAGGGAGGAACCCAGATGTTAGAAATGAGGGGTATAAATGGAATAAATGAAGCCTTTGAGGTACGGTTGTAATTATGCCAAACCTCAGGGGGTTTAACTGAAAATATCCCTAATGTGTTATTTGACTCCATTTTTCCTGAACTTTTTTTTTTTTATTTGTGTACATAGAGCAACCCTGTACACACTCCCTTTACTATTCCTTGCCGAGAGAACAGCCCCAATCCTCAGTTCAGTTCCCTCAAAACCATTGCGACGCTCAACAGCTCCGATCCAGCGACGCCATCTGCTTGAAGATATTTCTTCGACGTCAGCTGGAGCTGCTCGGGCTTTCCAATTTTATTTTGAGTTCAAGGCAACCACTTTTCTCTTACAAGCTCAAAGTTAGAGTTATGCAATGATTTGGGTTTTCAGATTTTTTAAATAGGGCTAATTAATTACAGTGGGGTTTTTGATTTAGGCTGGAATGGCTAATTAATTGTAATATTATTTTCGGTTTTGGGGGTTTTCGATTTCGATTTTGGTTTGTGGGTTGTTGATTAACCTATGAGTGCGGCAAACAGGTGGAGATATTGAATTTCTTTCTGAGCAAACTAAGAGATGGCGAGTGAGGAAGAGAGTGCCGTGAAGGAGCCGTTGGATCTGATACGGCTCAGCCTCGACGAGCGCATCTACGTCAAGCTCCGCTCCGACCGTGAGCTCCGCGGTAAACTCCATGTACGTCTCCACACCCCCACCATGCCTCTTACTCTGCTCTAAATTACGTTTTGTCTACTTTCTGAGTTGTTCTAATTAGGGTTCTAGATTTGGCAAAAACTAAAAATGAAGAGAAAAGAAAATTTAGGGTTTAAAGTATGCTGCTTTAGTGTTAAGTGGTGAATGGAAATTAGGGTTCTTTCTTATGATATGCGTAAAGTATACAATATCTGTTTTCTTTTATTATTTTCCAAGGAAAAGCCATAACCTTTTTTTTTAATGCATTTTCCATACTTGTCTGTTTTTGCGTTTGGGTTGATTGAGAAAAGTGATATGAATGAATCAACTCGAGTCTTTTCATTTTATTGCAATTCTAAGTATTTTTGCTTCTTGTTTTTTGTAAGTTTTAAATTTTCTTTCAAATGTTGGAACTTGTTGAGTACGGAAAGATACTTACAGTGGTTACTTTGACACTACTATGATTATGGAACTGATGATGGTGGTCTATTGGTGGTTAATATTAAATAGTTTATCAATTCTAGAGTGATGATTTAGTTTGCCCTTCGCCTCATCTTATCATGAAATTATACCCTACTATATTCTCCCATTAACTGATCGAGGCAAAATGCGTGGCTGTATAAGAAATCTGTAGCCATCTTTATTATTTTTTCAGAGGTAAATCCTCTTTTTTCTTATTCTTGAATTCAAATTTTAAATTATGTAAGTGGATGGATCTTGGGTGATTCTGTTGACTTTTTGAGTAAGCAATGCTTCTTAGCCAGCATTGCTATTGTCATAAGAGTTATGCTAAGCCAACCAGTGATACCAAATCATCTTTCTTTTCCCCTTCACCTTTGTTTGCATATTCCTCAAAAGTACTTCTAATCAAACAATGAATAATATGTCCTAAAGGACAGGGAAAAAAAAAATTACAAGTTGTTGGTTCAGAAGGTCGTTATGCGAGGACCAATTGTTGAACTTGATGCAATGACATTGGGGATTAGGAGAGGTGGGAGGGTGAATGAGAAAGTTTCTTGTATGTTTACAATTATGTCAGCTGGTTCTGCTAATTGTTACTTATGACAATAATAATTGTGGTTATAAAGCTTAGTGTCTGATTCTTATTTAGTTTCTTCAAATCTGGCTTTGCAGGCTTATGATCAACACTTGAATATGATTCTTGGTGATGTTGAAGAAGTTGTTACTTCTGTAGAAATTGATGATGAAACTTATGAAGAGATTGTCCGGGTATGTGACTCACATTCTGTTGTCTTCATCACAATTTTTAATTTTATTTTAAATTTAGTTAATTTATTTTCCAAAAAAATAAATTTTAATTTGTAATATTGTTTTCCTGGTGGAGTAAATTGCATGAACAACCAAAAAAAAAAAATTGTAACTTCAAACCATGGGATAGAACTTCTGTAGTGACGGTACCCTCAGGTTGTTCCAGAGGCAATACTCTTTATTACCTATGGGAGTGCTTACCTAGATCTGAATGTTTCTGCATTACCACTGTGGACTTTGCCAAATTTTGGAAAACTTCTGCCAATGGAAATTTATTTTCAGCCAGATATGAAAAAAAAAAAAATTTTGTGGATTCTGTCTATTGAACCCTTGATAGGTCACATCTGCTCCTGAGTGAGTTTAATTTGCCATTCATTTATCTTATCATCAAAAGATGACTGCAGTGAAACTAATATAAGTTAACATCTTATTTTGTCTTTTACCATTCATAACCAAACAACATATCAAATAAATTGCTTTTAGCTCGAGGCATTACCATTGAGAATGGGTTAGAGCTGATTCATGAAATACATGGTTGTGTATTGAAATATTAACATTGATATAGACAATCCAAAACCCTAAAATGTAATTAACGAAGAAAAGGTACAAAATGATGATAAATATTTGTTTGGTTTTTCATCAACTATGTTGTATTGCGTTTGGTTTTAACATAGATCCTTACTTGTTTGGTCTGGTATGTTTCGGCTGTTGTTACTCGCTTGGTCCTGTTTTAGACGATGACCTTTTTTTTCCTCTTCTTCCATTGCAGACGAAAAAACGGACTGTTCCCTTTCTCTTTGTCAGAGGAGACGGGGTCATCCTTGTTTCACCTCCTCTAAGAACAGCTTGATTTAGTTACTTCTATTGGGAAATCAATTGTTGGACATTTAACAAATCTCGCTCTCTGTTATTCTACTTTTAAATTTCTAAATGAATTAGATTTTTTGAATGGCAAGTACGTAGGATCAAATTTTCAACTGTTCTTTGATGCAACCAAAAGAATGGTATGTTGAGTCTATATCCTCTCTTTTGTTTTTTGTCTCGCAGTCGGAAGTATGATCTCTATAAATTCTTGCCCAGCCCAAGTCTTTAAAACAGTTCAAAGAGTTTAGGTCATCCTTGCCCAAAAAAAATACCGGGGAATTGGTCAGCTCAAGGGTCACCTAATTTGTGGCCGAGATTTGATTCCAACGGAAATCTAAAGGCTGCCATTCAAAGCAACCAACGGTAACTAAACAAAACATATATTTAATCTAATGGCTATTAATTTGGACCGCCCAGATTTGAAGTTGAATGCAATCCAAGAGCTGAAATTTGAAGGGCAGCAACGGCTAGCAGTCATAATTTCTGCAATTTTTTCCCTTCTTTTTAACGGCTATTTCAACAACTTTTCCTATATATATATATATATATCAAACATGCAATTTTCACACCTATGTTTATTTTACCTTGCTCATTCACAAAGTTTCTTTTTCTTCTCCTTTTACTCTCATTTTACTTGCACCAATGGGAGATGATGAAGAAGGTTCCAATAAAAATGGTGCAAAATTGCTCCATCCACAAAGATGTAGCTCTATGCAGAGCCTCAACGACGTCTCCAATGCCTATGTCCAATTCTCTCAACGATAATGAATCGATGGAGTCTGTTTCGGTAACCCAAAATGTCCCAGAAACAGCAAACCTACATCGAAGGCCTATTCGAAACAAAAAGGCTCAAGAACAAAAAAGAAAGGATATTATGCATGATCTCATGGATCAAGGTAATGCTATGGCTAAAGTCATGAAGTCTTACAAGGAAAGTTATGACAAGAGCAAAGAGTTTAAGGTTATGATGATGGAAACTTCTACAATTGAAACTCCGGCTAGAAGAGCCAAAGTTAAAGAGAAACAAAAGGAGATTATGGCGAAACAAGCCTCTCGTTGTCTGAACTTTGACGATGACATCTATCATCCCGAACCGCCATCGGATGACTCCTAGAAAGGAATGATTATCATGTATTTGTTTTATTGTATGTTATTATAGTTTGTTCACGGAGCATGTTGGAAGTTTAAGAAATAAAGTGTTGTTATTTCGTGTCATAAATGAATTGTTTTCGTAGTGCAATATATATCAACTTATTTTATTTCATATATTCCTTCATGTGCAAGGACATTTTGCTAGTTAGGTATTGAAAGCATAATTCACTTAATTCTCACCTCCATATCCACTCCACAAGTGTTTTTTTTTTTTTTAGAATGAGAATTCATTTATAAAACCAGAGACGTACAAAGAGAGGCATGATACAGTGGCCTCGTTAAAACCTTCCTAGGACAACCTCATGAGACAAACCCCACAAGATGAAAGAGTACCACACATGTCATGGACTAACAAGAGAGTCCAATTCAGGTCACTTTGGACCATTACAATAAAAGAACAAGTCAAAAACAAAAACAAACACAAAAAACTCCGATGAGAACCGCAACTAGAGACTAACACGGTAGACTCACATGAGAGGAACGCAGAAACCCCAAATAGTAAACCCACAAGAGAGGACCGCAGAACATCCCAATTGTCAAAAGAAGCCTTCTATGAGCAAAATTATAGTCCTTTGACACCTATACAAACTGTAAGGCATACCATAGTAGAAACCAGGAGAGAACACGAAGGAGGAACACAGAAACAATAGTAAAAAGACCCCTAAGAAGCACTCCACTTCCACTCAGAACTTGACAAAGAAAACCTCTTATGACCAAGCATAGTTCTTCGGTCAGCGCAGAGTAAAGAAGAGCACCACATCCCAACAACTACCACTAGCGTCGGTGCTGTCGCCGCAGTTAAAACATAGACAAAATATCAGCCACCAGTTATCACAACTCTCCCAAGGAGAGACATAATTCAGCGTCACTACTGTTGCCGCCGCTGAGACAAAGACAACACTAGTCACCTAGAACACTGCAAAAACAACCAAACAAAACAAACAAACCTATATCCAAACAGATCTAGGCTATCTGGGGAGGGGAAGTGGAGGAGAAGAGGGGATAAGAGGAAGGGAAAATATGGGAGAAAAAGAAGGGGAGATGATGATGGGAAGATGGGTGGAGGGGAGGAGGAGCAGTGGCCACCTCCCCCCCTAGCTTCCTTGTGGTTGGTTGTCAGCAAAGAGAAAGGGGACCAGAGTGCTGCTAGAATTTTTTAGTTAGCTTTGTCCTTGGTGTATTAGAATTCCACTCCACAAGTGTTTAATAACATTATTTCGAAGGATAATGTGATGGATTGGGTCCGTCATTGCATGACGATTAGTTCGATATTTATCAATGATTACTGAGTTGCCTCGGCGAGATCATCCATCACAAGATACACATAAGGTGTAGAAGACTTGGCATTGCCATCACAATCATATGTGAAGAATTATGAATGTCTTCAAAATCTCCCAATGTCTTCCTGGTCGCAAAGAGAGCTTGAAGATCTCTAAACATCCTTACGATAAACCTCTTGCATTCTAGAGAATTATTTTATTTTATTTTTATTTTATAGTCTTTGAGGCTCTGAAATTGATTGGACGATAATGGTCTATTTGGGATATATATTATTTGTAAGATAGTATCTATGCTTGTATTCTCTATCATCAATATTAGGGGTGCAAGTTGGATTGGAAATTTCAATTCCTATCTATTTCAATTCAAAAACTTCCAATTTTGGTGAGTACAAATCAATTAAGACATTCGAAAGTTCCGAAATCTGAAAGTTCTGAATTTTTTTATATTAGAATTGAAATGTATCTCAAATTTTCAAATTTAGAAATATTTTGAGGGATAGACTACACATAATGACTAATTTCATGTTAAACTAAATATTACTTAATTACCAAATAGATATAGACAAGTTATAGTATAAAGACTAACAACAGGGGGTGGAACTACCTACAAGGTTTTTTAAGATTTTTTTTAAAAACCTATTGTAGCCCATGTTGTTTTTAAAGAAAACAAAATTAAACCTATAAAGCCCATCAACTTGCCGTTCCCATTGTAGTTGAGGCCCTTATTTTGTGGTCTTCAGCAGTTTACTCTTGATTATATAATAGGCTTAATTACATAAATGCCTCCTACGGTCAAATCTTACATTGCCTCCTCAAATTTAAAGTGGCCCACTTTGCCCCCTGCCGTCAACTCCATTCAAAACTCTGTTAAATCTAATGACGTGGTATGGTTTTTTTTGGTAATTTCATCCATATGCCCTTTCAAAATAATTTAAAGAAAATTTTATAAGAGCCTAAATTAAAATGAAAATAAAAGGCAGCAACCACCATCTTCTCCACATTGCCAGTGCCACCACCATCTTCTACACATCGCACCACCACCCCCGTCAGTAAACCCAGCCGCACTAACCCACCCCAAATTCAAGCCTTATCACCATCACAACCCAATCTCCACCATCGAGACCCAACTACAAGAACAAGCAAGAATCAAGGGGCATATAATGCAGATCTACAAGCCCCTCAATCTCTCTCTTTTTTACTTTTCTTCACAACCTCTCAATCTCCTCTTTTGGACTATGGTGAGGAAGCCTACGTTGTTGAGTTGTGGGGGTGGGCCACCTGTGATGTGAAAAAGAGATAAAGAGGAAGGGATGGTGCTGCCCCTTCTCTCCTCTTCCGCTCCGCTCCCCCTTCTCCCTTAATTGACATGCTAATCTCATAAAAGAATATAGCATACAATGAGGTTTTTTGTTTTCGTTTTCTCAATATTCATGGGTTTTGATCCATTTGTTGTATGGCGAATTGGTTGTGTGTATGGGTTGTGAATGATTGGATCTAGTGGGGGATGGCGGTTACCAGGTTTGTAGAGGGAACTATGCAGATTGGTGCGTGTTGGGGTGTAGTCTATCATGGGCAAGTTGCAGGTGGGTATGAAGTTCAACTTGAGGGTGGCGTGGGCAGCATGGGAAAGATTGGGGGAGATGGTGGTTGTAGGGAAGAAGATCGGGGCTGTGGTGAAAGGAGGGGGCTGCGAATTTAATTTCTTACTAAAACAATTTAAAAATTTTGTTTCTTTTTTCTTTTGGCTTTATGAATTTTTATCGTTGTTTTTTTGTTTTTTTTTTTGAAGTTGTTTGATTAGTTTATTGCTTTTGTGAAGTCCATGTAAGCATAAAATAGCCCACATGTAAAATTATTTAAATACTCTTGTCACGTCATTAGATTTAAATAGAATTTTGGATGGAATTGATGATATGGGATAAAGTGGGTCATCAAATCACGATTAAAGAGGGTAAGTGAGCCGCTTTAAATTTGAAGGGACAATATGAGATTTGACTATAGTTTCAGAGGACATGTAATTAAGCCTATATAATATGGTAGAAAAAAATTTGTTTTTTTAACTATTTCCTCCTTCGGAAGCAACGGTAGTTTTATTGGAAGGTCAACTGTTGACCTTTGAATAGCGGTGCACCATTTTCCCATGCAAAGTCACACGTGCTGAACGTAACTAACAAATAAATGTGAATCACTAGATGTACAGCCAATAGCTGAATAGCATAAGATCCACGGTTGAAATGGCGAGACAGCATGGATCGTAGTACCGATGCGTAGCATCTGATCTCCCACCTTCCTTCGATCCTTCCTCTCAACTCAACGACTCGATCAGGAGGAGGAGCCCCTGAGAAATCAAAGCAATACCAGAGAGAGTGAGGCCCTGAGATCTGCTTTGGTTCAGTGGTTCTTCCATGGCGTTGTGTTAAGGCGGTGGAGATAGTGAGGCTTCGATGGACGTGGAGAGGTCGTCGTTGTGCAATTGCGTTGTGAATTTTCTGCTGGAGGAGAACTACTTGCTCACGGCGTTCGAGCTGCTCCATGAGCTTCTCGACGATGGCAGAGACAACCAGGCCATTCGACTCAAGGACTTCTTCGCTGACTCTTCTCAATTCCCACCCGATCAGATCTCTCGCTTCAACTCTATTCGAGGTTTTTACGATACACTCTCCTACACGCACTTCTAAATCTGTTTGAATTGGTTAATTGCAAGTTGTCTTTGTTCTGTTTGGTTGCTGAGAAAATGTGGGGAGCATTAGAGTGGAATTTAGTTTTCTGCTCTGTTTTCTTGGAATTTTCAATGACATCAAAATGGCGCTTGTGATCTTTTATTTGTTCTGCTTTTGAAGGATCCTTCTATCTCTTTTAGTGTTTAGGGGTCAATGAAATTTTTGGGTTCGAAACCTTATTGTTGATGGCATTTTATGTCGAAAATGGAATTTGATTTTGTTACTAGTTAATGAACTGAAGAAGTGTTAGGAATGCTTTCAGTCATGTATCCAAATGGGTTACTTGAACCATCAGATAGCAGCACTTCATAAAGGAGCTGGTATGGCGAATTGAGAAAGCATTTAGTTCAGAAACTTATCAATTTAGTGGAACTATTACTTTCTACAGAAAAGAAATGACTTAACATATTTCAATAGTGCAACCAAAAGTATGAGTATGTTGTGGATGCATAATTGTATTCCCTCTCTTTTCAGCTGCAAGGGCTGAGGTGTGAATATCTGTTTCTTTGTTCTGGAGTCATATAGAGTTCTCTTTCTCTGTGTCCTTTCTTCAAGAGGAACTGTGCTTGCTTCTTGGTTCCCTTTTCAATGGCCCACTTGGATTCTCACTCATAAGAAACCTTATATTTGAACAAAAACAAGATTTGTTAGAATTAGTATAATGAGTTTTGGTTGCTGAGGTTTATCCTCAGTGAGAGAAACTCAAAGAAGAATATTGAAGGACTCTTTGTTTAACAAGTTTACCACCCCAGCCCCAAGCCAAATTTTACAAAGAAAGAGAAGTTTGCAAGATAGGAATCCCATCAATTTTGTGCATGATGCAGCCTGTAAGTGAAACAGTAAAGAGCATCAAGAGGGGAGGGGTGGGGCTAGTGCCATATTCTGGATTTGTGCTTCCAAAGCATCAGAGACTCTTTTTAGTGAAAAATGAAAAAGGAAAGCTTCATTTAGAGAAGTGCGCAACAGTGGAACAGAAAGCCAATACGGCCTACGACAACAATTTCAACAGCCAAGGAAAACAAAAAGGCCCTAAACTGCAAACATCACACAAACAAGACCAACAAGCCTACTAATAGAAAGTTAAGTTGATGTAGGACAGCATGAACAGAGAGGACAAAATAAAGAGATCCGGACTGACTCTGGCCTTTGGCATCACACCAAAGGTGTCAAGTTGAGAAATTAGAAAAATTCTGGCATCACACCGAAGGTGACTTGGAATCACTCCAAGACAAATTGTGCCACACACAAGCAGGAATTCTCAAGAACTATTATCTTTCACTAACTCTGATTTTAAGCATACAAAGTAGCCCCTTTCATAAGGTAATTGGTAAATGAATCTGGAAAGGTCCACATTAATACACTTGGGAATTCTAAGGACATAATTATTACACCTAATACATTAATCATGTGACATAGGGAGACTCAAAGACAATAAGCCTGCAGAAATTGCATTTATTACGTAGGAAACGAGAAAGACTCTCCTTTACTAAACTTTGAACTTTGCTCCTGCATTATAAGGGGAAAAAAAGCCTAAATTGAACTTTCTCAATACCATGGCAGAACTCATTTACAAATGTTTTATCCTAGTTTTCTTTCTCACATCTTAATTGTAGTGATGATGATATCATAATTTCGTAATATGATTTTACTTATCATAGTCTTCATGTCTCTGCTTGATTAACTGATAATTTGAACTTGATAAGGAAAACTTTTTGAACATTTGTCAGTCACGCCAGAAATCTAGATACTTAATATTCCCTTTTGGAACATTACTAATGTATTTTTGCTTTCTACTGCTTTCATTTCTTAATGCAGTTGCAGATCCTCAAAGTTTGCTAGAAGAGAAAGAAGCAGTAGAAGAAAAATTAGCAATTAGTGAATATGAGCTTCGTTTAGCCCAAGAGGACATTTTGAAACTGAAGACTGAATTGCAGAAGAAAGCTGAATCACCTGTAAATGAATCAAGAGGTAATTTTTCCATCTGTGCAGAATCTCAAATTGTATTCTTATGTTTGTTTCTGCTTCTAATATGTGTATCCACTATGATTTGTTAGCTCAATAATTTCTACTTGGTAACCATGCATTTATAAAGAATCGATGCCTTATGGTTATTAAATCATTGAACATATCTTGTCATGAAGACCAACCATAAAGCCATATCCCGAACACGGACATCCTTGCCTGTTCTTAGTTGTACTAGATTTCAGTTTTCTAGAAAACCATGCTAAAAATGCATGTCAATGCTGGAGACTTACCCCTTTGTTTTTTTTCCTCTTGCTGATTCATTGAAGTTGTATTTTTGAGAATCAGCATTAGACCTGTAAACAGTGGAAAACCAGAGATACACTGTATATACAATAATTTCTTTACTAGTAAAGCACAAAAGATTTTGTTCCATGACTTTCTCCTCAGGTTTGGATTCAGGTTCAAATTCCAGTGTTTCTGTAAATAATGGACCAGAATTTCAGCGGCAAAAGAGAGATGTTTCCTTCTCTCATTTGGGTCCATTGAAAGATAATGAACGCAGAGATCTTAACTGTGCTGTAAAAGAATATTTGCTTATAGCAGGGTACCGGCTTACTGCAATGACGTTTTTTGAGGAGGTATGGATCACTATAAATGCTTAGTTGTCTTTTTCTCTCGTTGCCTCTAATGTCTTGTTTTCTTCCTATCCTTTTATCCTCAGTATTTATATAGGAGACGGGATGACTTCTTATTTGTGACACACACGCTTATTGAATTCAACTACCATTAGTAGTTTATTGGCCCCGAATTGTAAACAGGTGGTCTTGCTAGGGGAACTGGACAACACATATAAACAAATTGTACTGGATTTAATATGCATGTGCAAACTAAATTAAAGTTATATTGCAATTAGAATTCTACATTAGTTAGAAATATTTTGTTTCCTAGGGGCTTTAGTTGTTGAGTTTGGTGTTAAAGTTTATTGGGTTATTGATACTTCCTTGTAGAGATTTAAAATATATTTGTTTTGTTTTGAAGTCCATCTTGTTGGTGAGGCACATGATTTCCACCTTAGTCCTTTTGGAAGACATCAATTGATTTGGCGGAGGTGTCTTGAGAGTTTTGAAGATGACAAACTAGTTATATGTTTAATTATCACTTGGTGTAATACCGTCTCTATCTCTTTCTTTGACTTAACGATGATGAATAACTAGTTATACTTTAAAAAAAAAAAAAAAATTATGTTGGTTAAGCTTAAAATTACTGTCGTGAGTGAAGAACCCCGTAGTGCTCATGGATTAAAACTTCCCGCTCACGGATTGAGTTGCTTGTAATTTAAGTAATGAAAGCTTTCTAACATTGTAACAGCATCAGGCTTAATTTATTTTATCAATTAAAAAAAAAAAAGCAAATAGGTTTTAGAAAAACAAGTTCTAATAAAAAGAAAATTAAACGTTTTACTAGATAGGATTTGATTTTGATCTGTTTATTGCAGTAAGCAGTGGCATTGAACAAATTTTTTAGGAATTATGCCACTAGGCTGACCTTTTTGGAGGCCCATTAGATTTCTAAACCTTTGCATCAGGTGAATGTTGTGTGATTGTCACTTTGTGTGTGTGGCCATGTTGACATGTTATCATACCCTGTTTGACTAATCTTCAAATGTTTTGATAACCTATCAATACATTCTCCCCAGGTCACAGACCAGAATCTCGATGTTTGGCAGGACTCACCTGCATGCGTGCCAGATGCTTTGCGCCATTATTATTATCAGTATCTTTCGTCCACTACAGAGGCTGCTGAGGTATTTCTTGAAACATGTGATGTTGGAAAGTGCTGAAATCTATAAAAATTACGTCTTTTACCATGCTTCACCTAGCTTGTTAGACAGGGGCTTCAAAGTTTTGCAGAACTTCTGCTTTCTTACACCTGGCCTGTGGCATGTTTTCTGTATGTTTTAATCACTCAGGGAGCAGAAATAGGCTTAATATTTAGAATGCAGTTATTCATAAATAATTCTATAAACGTGATGCCTTTTACCACTCTTCACCAAGCTTGTTGGAGAAAGGATTCAATGTTGTTCACCTTGCCTCTACTTTATTGCACCTGAACTGTGGCCTGCGGCATGTTTGTTGTATGCTTATCACTTGGTGGAGGACAAATAGGCTTAGTCAATTGTAATTAAATTCATATGATTGTTTGGTTGTTATATAGAAAAATAAAAATGATTAAGAGACGTTCCTGCATATCCTTTAAAATATAATCATGCAGCATTATAAATTAATGTATCATTAAATGCTGAGTATTGCTAATTCTATCAAATAATCCAGGTTAAGCACTTTGGAAATCTGAGATTACTACCACAACTAAACCCATCTCTTTTACTTTGCGATTTCTTAAACAGATTAGTTTTTTTTATGCAAATTATTTTTCTAAAACCTTGGGCAATGAGCATATTGATTTGTAGATCTGTGAGCTGACATTTTTTCCCCTTATGTTTGCTCATAAATAATTAATCAATGTGCACAGTGCTTTTCCTTAGTGTTTGTCTTCTGATTGCAACAATTCTTGTTATGGATACTTACAGTGTAGATTTGAATACCTAGATTGCCTTGATGCTTCTCGAGTCTTAAAAAGTTACTTAGTTACGTTATTGATACTTGTGAATTCTACTTTTTGCTTTTCCTAAATTCAACATAAATAATAATTTTCTATGTTCAGGAGAAAATTACCATGCTACGAGAAAATGATTCGTTATCGAAAGAAAAAGAGACTTTGTATCATGAAAAGCTGTGCTTGCTTAAAAACAAAGATTTGGCTGAAGGTCAAATCAGTACACTAAACAAATCATTGGAAGGTCTGCAGAAGGACCTTAAAGATAAAGAGAACCTTGTAAGCCCCCTTACTACACTGCATTCTGAGCTTCTATCCAATGAAGATTCATATGTAAGAAAATAACACATCATTTGTTTCAGGTACAGAATTTGAAGCAGTCCCTGGAGCACCAAAGGAAGGAGCTCAATGATTGTAGAGCTGAAATCACTGCTTTGAAAATGCATATTGAAGGATATCGTTCTGGACGGAATACAGTAGCTGCTGATGCTGATCATGTCCAATCCCTGTCCTTGGAAAGATACAAGGAAGAAGTAAAATCACTGCAGATGGAACTAGAAAGTTTAAAATCCAAACACGCAAAAGCTCCTGATTTTTCAGATTCCACCAATTCTGAGAAAGAGTCTGTGCAAATGGAAGAAAAAGTCGTTGTCATGGATGAAGATAAGAGTCTAATCCCACATCCAGTTGATGTAGTATCAAGAGTTGTGGAAAAGGAAGATGATCAATCTCTGCCTGCTCAAACTTTTGATGACAATATAGTTACACCTAAGGAAATTCCACAAGAGTTTTCGGTGGCTCCTTTGAATGATACCAGTACCTTGGTCAATGATGAAAGTGTCTCCAAACAAAATAATGAACCATCATCAGGCGGAAGGCTACATCTAACGTCAGAGGATCTTAGTGCTGGAATTGTTTCCGAGAAAAGGGCAAGTTCCTTGTACCTTTCTTTTAGGGCATCAAAGCCTTTACTGCTGGACTGGATCCGAAATGTTTTTCTTCTTCCAGGGTTGGCTGGGGGCATCCCTTCTGTTTTTTGTTTTTTGTTTTTTGTTTTGGATGGATGCCCATCTAAATTCTAAATAATAGAACTTCTTAGATATAATGATTTTTAAAAGCTTTGGAATCCCGCCCGTCCCCTCTGTTTCTTATTTTTTTCTTTTTAAGTTATGCTTGTACCTTGACAGGGCCTAGAGACCATTCAGATCCTTGCTGATGCTTTGCCCAAGATTGTTCCTTATGTTTTGATCAACCATCGTGAGGTTTGGTTCTTCCCTTCTTTTCATAATATACATACATACATATATATACACACACATATATATATATATATTTATATATATTATAGAGTTCTTAATTGGACAAGACGCTTAAGAGAGAACGGACGGGTTAAGAAAACCTCACTTCTGCTCAATTTTCTTCAGTTTTGTTAGCCATTTATTGACATGGTCGATTGCTTTTAGATGTAGAATCACTATTTAGAGCTTAGGTTTAGGTTTTAGTCATGGATTATCTTGTCATTTAGATTTTAGGTTCTAAAGGGTCATTCTATATCCTAAAGAATCAACCCTGTCACTATAATGAAATAAAGTTGAAAAACTTGAGAGTACATGAGATTTTCTAGATGCTACCATCCTTTAAGAAAGAACAGACATCGTGCAGAGAGAATCTCACATAAATTATATGTATTTGTATGTATTTATATAAATATGTATCATATGTATGTATATGGATCTTTAAAGAGCTTATTGGTATTATCTATTTACAGGAGCTTCTTCCCCTGATCATGTGTGCGATTGAGCGCCATCCAGATAGTAGCACTCGAGATTCCTTGACCCACACATTGTTTAATCTAATCAAACGTCCAGATGAGCAACAAAGAAGAATTATAATGGATGTAGGCTGTTAGTCGAAGTACTTCTTTTATTTGTAAATAGCTGCTTTGTTTTTGACTTGTTCCTGAATCTTCTAACTGGATTTCAGGCATGTGTTACCCTTGCTAAGAATGTAGGAGAGATGAGAACAGAAACAGAATTGCTTCCCCAGTGTTGGGAACAAGTAAGTTTGAGCCTAAATCTTGTAGGGGTGGTCATCTTTAACCATTCTGTCATTTTGATAGCTTTGACGGATTTCTCTGGTTTATGGGTTGCAGATAAATCATATGTATGAGGAGCGCAGGCTGCTAGTTGCTCAATCATGTGGACAGCTTGCAGAATTTGTCCGGCCTGAGATTCGTGATTCTCTTATTTTGTCTATTGTTCAGCAACTCATAGAAGATTCTGCAACTGTTGTCCGGGAGGCTGCTGCACATAATCTTGCATTGCTGCTTCCACTCTTTCCAAACATGGACAAATATTTCAAGGTCAGCCTCACTAATATGCTTCAGAGGCTCTCATGGAGAGGAATTCTGACTTGACAGAAATGGCTACAATGTAAGCTCTAGAATAGGTTGATGGAACATCGTCTAGGGAATGGAGACTTTCTCCTTATCATGACATGATAAATGACAAGAAAGATGTATAAAGTTGACAAGGATACTTTTCTCCATTATTTTACTGTATTTTATTTATTTATAGGTTGAGGATTTGATGTTCCAATTGGTATGTGATCCTTCTGGAGTGGTGGTGGAAACTACACTTAAGCAGTTAGTTCCTGCAGTAAACAAGTGGGGAAACAAATTAGAACATATTTTAAGAGTTCTACTCTCTCATATATCAAGCTCTGCTCAGGTATGTTTTTGTTTAACTATATTTTCTCATTCATGATTGAGGTGATCTATTCCTTGTTTGTAATAGTTTCTTTTATTTACATCATTGTGACATTGCAGCGTTGTCCTCCCCTTTCGGGCGTTGAAGGGTCCGTGGAGTCACATCTTCGTGTTTTAGGTGAACGAGAACGCTGGAATGTTGATGTTCTACTACGGATGCTAATGGAAATGCTTCCTTTTGTGTACCAGAAAGCAATTGAGATGTGCCCAATTGCTTCTGATCCAGAAACAACTGGGACAATATTTTCTACATCTTTCCTTGAATTGTATGCAAGGTAAGGTCCATTTTTCTTCTTCAACTTTAATTATCTCATGTTTCTTTAGAGTTCCTCTTATATCTTCTGACAGAGCATAACCTTTTGACTTTTTGTATTGAGATAATGATATTGATAAATGGGAAAGACTTGTTTACTATAACTGCTTATGATAAATTTTATTATCTGGGTAGGGGACATGCTCAATTGCCTGCATTTGAGTGGCTGCATGTCGACTGTTTTCCTGCTTTGATACAGCTTGCCTGCTTGTTACCTCCAAAAGAAGATAGTTTGCGAAACCGAACCACCAAGGTATCTTCATTCTATCTTTTATGGATTTTAATATTACCTCATTAACAGTGCTTCTATGAATAGTTTCTGACCTAGATGGTGATAATGCAGTTCTTGTTGGCTGTATCAGAGCACTATGGGGATTCTTATTTGACACACATAATGCTGCCTGTATTCCTGGTAGCCACTGGGGATGACGCTGAGTTGACATTTTTCCCATCTGCAATCCATTCCAGAATCGAAGGTAATGGCACGGAAATGTTTTAAAACCCTTTCACACCAGTGTGCGATCTTTAATTGTCGCTATAATTTACATAACAGGTTTGAGACCAAGAACGGCTGTGGCAAAGAGACTGGCTACTATGTGTGTCCTACCTCTTCTCTTAGCTGGTGTTTTGGGTGCCCCTAGTAAGCATGAGCAGTTAGTGGAGTACCTAAGAAAGCTATTAGTTGAAGGTGTGACAAATCAGTCTACAAAGTGCAATGCTGAGATTGTTGATGCTGTTCGCTTCCTTTGGTTAGTAAAGTAATAAACACCCTTTGAAAACTAATTTTTCTTAATTATAAGTTATATCTTACTGATTGGCCTTTTTCCATAATGCAGCACTTTTGAAGATCATCATGGTATGATATTTAACTTACTATGGGAAATGGTTGTCAGCTCCAATATAGATATGAAGATCAATGCTGCCAATCTGTTGAAAGTCATCGTAAGTTTAGCCATTCTCTTGGAGTACTCATTTCTTCATGTGTCTGACTTTAAAACCAACAATTAATTGACTGCATCCATTTAATAGGTTCCATATATCGATGCAAAAGTTGCATCTACTCATATTTTGCCTGCCCTAGTTACTTTGGGCTCTGACCAAAACCTGAGTGTGAAGTATGCAAGCATAGATGCCTTTGGAGCTGTGGCCCAACATTTTAAAAATGATATGGTACAAATCTTTTTCCTTCTGCAATCAACAAATTAGCTATCTTAATGGAACAGTTTTCGTTCATCTGGCTGATCCAATTGAAACCTCCCAGATTGTTGATAAGATACGTGTTCAAATGGATGCGTTTCTTGAAGATGGATCACATGAAGCTACCATTGCTGTGGTTCGTGCATTGGTGGTTGCTGTACCACATACAACGGATAGACTTAAAGATTATATCCTTTACATGCTTACAGAAGAATTATAATTAGCACATTTTCAGCAAAGTGTTCATATGCACACTCATTATTCCTTAATCATTGTGCAATTTTCTACTGGATCCACTTTTTAATTGTCACTTCTTAACATTGTATACATCTTTTATCCAAAATTTTTCAACTTACAGCCACTCCGCCTGCAAGTGACTTGATGCGCCGTCGTGAGAGAGCCAATGCATTTTGTGAAGCAATTCGTGCTCTGGATGCAACAGGTTTGCTGCTGCTTCTTTTTTCGCAGACCAAAATGTGATTTTTGTTGTGTTGGTGGTTATTTATCTTCCCTTTCTGTTTCACAGACCAGAATTATGGTGTTTTTTTTATTGCTGGGTGTACGTTTTCTAACAAACTAATAAGGAACCAAAAGTAGGGGAGAAAGCATGTGTAAAAACAGATAGTTCCCTGACAACTACCACCTTTGCCAGATTTCCTAACTTTAGCTTTCCCAGAATTCTAAGCTAGTTGGAATTATGTGTGCAGACTTTCATTAACCTAAAATTATGTTAAATTGTCTGCAAAGTTTAAATTTGCCTGGATTTATTTCTCAAGTTTTTAAATGTGTTATTGATATCAAGTGGCAAATGTGTTTAATTAATACAGATGTTTCAGCAAATAGTGTACGGGATTTCCTCCTGCCTGCCATACAGAACTTGTTGAGAGACTATGATGCGCTGGATCCTGCACACAAGGAAGCCCTTGAAATTATAATGAAGGAGAGATCTGGTGGAACTTTTGATACTATCAGTAAGGTGATGGGGGCTGGGCTTGCATCATCTGTGACTAGTTTCTTTGGTGAAGGTGGGTTACTGGGCAAGAAAGAAAATGTTGAGCTACCACCAGAGCCAGTTGAGTCTCCGAAGGCTGCACCAATGCCACCAGTCGAAGACACTAGGTTAAGGCGCATCATGCGTGGAAATTTCACTGACATGCTCAGAGGCAAAGCAAAGGGCGATGAAACTTAGAACCAATAAAGTTGAGTTGTTACTGAAAGGGGTGGCAGAGTTTATTTTGCATCTAGCCATCTCAGGTGAAGATCATTTTGTTCTCAATATCAAGGTTGTGGTCTGCTGAAACCAAGGAATTCTTTTATTTTTTGGTGTCATAGAAAAAAGGGATTAAGAAGGGAAGAGCAAATTTGTACTGCATTTTTATTGTTCTGGTTTTTTAGTGTAGAAATTGGATTGATCAACCAATTGAATTTAGTGGATAGTTCAGAACACATCATCTTGATCCTGAGCTCTTTGCTGTTG
This sequence comes from Prunus salicina, assembly GCA_020226455.1. Classification (NCBI taxonomy): domain Eukaryota; kingdom Viridiplantae; phylum Streptophyta; class Magnoliopsida; order Rosales; family Rosaceae; genus Prunus; species Prunus salicina. The sequence goes on along the minus strand of CM035344.1, from coordinate 16,623,552 downwards.
CTGGCGGTTATGTAAACCCAGGCTGCATGTTTTATACCTTTGATAAGTTGTATACCCTAATTTCATAAAAATAAAGTCATTGTTGTTGAGTTTCAAATTTGAAGAGTTATCTTCACCTCACGGTCCTCACCTCAATGTGTCTACTAGTGGTCTAGTTCCTAGTTTGACCCTAGCCTGCTTTGCTAATTCAATAAAAGGTTTGTTGATTTGTTTATACATATATTCTTTCTATACGAACGATGTGGCAAACGAAGGGATCTAAACGCATAAAATATTCTTTAATCACTTGAGCTACAAGTTGATTGCTTTGTTTATGTTTTCGTAATTGTGTCCCGATTTTAATTTTCGACCCGCGGCCATTGATGAGATGGTAATTCTTCACGTGGAGAAGAGGATATTTTTCTGCCGGTCATATTATAATTAGAGGAAACTTAGCAAGCCTTGTAGCACACAAATTTTTAATTTTGTTTCCATCAACAATTGCACTTAAATATTTGTCTCATATTATAGCCAATCACATTACTCACTACCTAATATATCCATTTATACTGTATTTAAGAGAATTATATCCCTAATTACAACAAATAGTTTTTTTTATATATATAATGTAATCTAAAATCTAATGTTAGATTTTTAACTCCTTAGAGCACTTCCACTCATTTGCCATGGCAAAGAGCAAGGGGAGGCAAGGGTAGATACTATTCACGTGAATAGTGGCAGCCCTTGCAAAAAGTAAAGTGTGTTTCCATTCATTGCCATGGTAAAGGGCAAATACTATTCACTTATTTATTTATTTATTATAAACCTAAACAATTAATTAATTTGGAGAAGATTATCAATTCCCACTTGTCAATATTTATTATAAAATTCATATCTCATAATTCGAATGAATTTTTCGGATAAATTTTTTGAATAAGATTCAAATTTCAAATTTCAAATTCAAATTTAAATTTCAAATTCAAATTTCAATTTCAATTTCAATTTCAAATTTCATATCAGATTTCCACCCTCTAAAATCGCTTCACATGTCATCTCTATCTTCTAAATCTCTCTATAAAACCAAAGGCCCAGCTCATATCTCTCACACCAAATCTTCCCTATCTTTACATTTCTCATATTTTAGATTTCATACTCCACTCTAAATGTCAGACATGAGGAGATGCTTAGAGAAGCAGGAGCGAGAAGTTAAAGAAAGAAGGCGTAGACGAGCTGAAGAAAAAAGAGTGCAGCAAGAAGAAGATGAACCATGCTAGTGGGTTTGCTCGATCTAGAAAGCCAAGGCTGCAGCCGTGGTTCACAAGTCGGCCATGGCCCGAACGTGGACAGACATAGGCATTCTCGGGGTAAGAATCTTTTGGAAGATTACTTTATCCCAAATTATGTGGACTCTAATGTTGATTTTCGAAGGAGATATAGAATGTAACCCCATTTGTTCAATAAAGTCATGCATGCTGTTTGTAATTACGATGCATACTTCTTTCAGAAGTGTGATGTTGCTGGGGTTTTGGGGCTTCTTCCGAAGCAAAAGCTTACAACTGTTATACTAATGTTGGCGACTAGAGCATTTCCACCCGTCAACTAGAGCCCGGGCTAGAGTGTTTCCACCCATCGACTGGCGTTAGCCATGAAGTTAACTGCCTAGAGGTCAGGCTGGTTTGGCCTGTGGGCTGGCCCGGTTACGTGGGACCCACAACTTGCCCGGGCAAGCTTGGCATGCTAGAAGCACTAGCCTGAGTTGGGCCCTGTTTTGCTCGGGCTCCAGTCGATTGGTGGAAATGCTCCAATCGCCAGCATTCGTGTAACAACTGTAAGCTTTTGCTCTAGAAGAAGCCCCAAAACCCCAGCAGCATCACACTTATAAATGAAGTATGCATCGTAATTGCAAACATCATGCATGACTTTATTGAACAAATGGGGTTGCATTCTATATCGCCCTCGAAAATCAACATTAGAGTACACATAATTTGGGATAAAGTAATCTTCCAAAAGATTCTTACCCCGAGAATGCATATGTCTGTCCACTTTCGGGCCACGGCTGGCTTGTCAACCACGGCTGCGGCCATTGCTTTCTAGATCGAGAAAACCCATTGCCATGGCAACTTGTTCATCTTCTTCTTGCTGCACCCTTTTTTCTTCAGCTCGTCTACACCTTCTTTCTTTAATTCCTAGCTCTTGCCTCTCCAAGTATCTCCTCATGTTTGACATTGAGAATGGAGTATGAAATATAAAATCTGAAAATGAAAAGATAGGGAAGATCTGGTGTGAGAGGTATAAGCTGAGCCTCTGGTTTTATAGAGAGATTTATAAGATAGAGATGACACGTGGCGCGATATAGAGGTTGGAAATCTTATCTGAAATTTGAATTTTGAATTTCAATATGAATTTGAAATTTGAATCTTATCCGAAAATTTTATCCAAAAAATTAATTCAAATTATGAGATATGAATTTTATAATAAATATTGACATGTTGTAATCGAAAATCTTCTCCAAATTAATTGTTTAGGTTATAAAAACAAAAAACAAAAATTGAATAGCATTTGCCCTTTGCCATGGCAATGGGTGTTGCAAAGGCTGCCACTATTCATGAGAATAGTATTTGCCCTTGCCTCCCTTTGCCCTTTGTCATGGCAAATGGGTGGAAGTGCTCCTACAAACTCACTTTTTCTCCCGCATTCTAAAGGCTTGTTTAGTACCCTATTCAAAAAAAGGAGCTCAAAATTCATTATTTTTTAAAAAAGGAACTTAAAATTTCTCCCTCATTTTTCTCTCACTCCCTTATCTGTAATCTACACAACCATAGCATGCGTCTATATGTTTAGTATTACCTTCGAAGTGAAAAAAAAAAACCTCACATCACAAGCATTAAAATTTCCAAAATAAAGATCATTTGGCGTTATCATTCCAACCAATACACACTTCAAATTTTCTCTAACATGGTAATTGACTCGCATTAATTAGGAGCTCTCCTTTTTTTTTTTAAGAAGACTCACATTAAATTAACATCATATGTATTTTATAGTCACATTAATTATTCTCATGTTGACTGATAAGACCACCGGTCAATGTGAGACCTTGACCTAGAGGGTGCACGATTACAACAAGAATCAAAATGAAGACTTGAGGTATGGAAAAACAAAAAGTTATGTCTATGATATACTTTGATTTATAGGAGCTTTAGTTTCAGACCTGTTCACCCGTTTTAGACTTGTTCATGTGATGGTAGGGTAAAGTTCCTCATTGCCTCGAAAACCATTGACTGGTCAACAAGTCAACTTTCTTTTGTGTGCGAGCGTGCCACTGCTAGCAATAAAAACCCTAGCAGACTTTCTTTTGTGAATTTGGGTGAGGAATATCTCCCAAGTAAGTTTTTTTTCTTGGCCTCAGACTGGTGAGGACTTTACAATTTTTCAAAGTACAAAACTGATAGTTCTGGCCAGAATAAATGACAAGAAAGTAAACTGTTTCAGGCAGAACTGCCTTTTACAAAGCTCAAAAGGGAATACCAACTCTAGAAAGACAAAAAGAGCTTTTGGACTTCAGTTTCTGCCTGGATAAATGCTTCGGATATGGGCTGGATTTGGTATGTTTGTGCTGGACTGGGCTATCAACACCTTCAACTATCAAGTTTTAGTTGTAAATCGATACCAACGTCCCGAGTTTGGCAGAGCTTTAATCTATTTCAAGCCCTGTAAGGCTTTTTGAACGGCCAAAATTAGGACCTCTTCTATCTGGAAGAGGCAGAAGTGGCTGGATTTGATGATTACTGAGCTGGAACTGCACTGTAGTACATGTTCTGCTTGATCAAGGTTCTCCATAAATTTGTTGAGGTTTTCATATTTGTAAAACCCGAACTCTGCTTGATTTGGCCTATGCTAAACCAAATTTGTAACGAGAGAAATCTCACTTTGACTGACTATTTCTCTGAAACTGAACTGAAGTTAGAGATTCTGGATTGTAGCTGACTTGTTTCTTATGGCTCAATGAGCTATTGGTTGCTTCAGTGTTTTGAAGGTTTTTGGGATCAAACGATCATTTTGAGTTTTTGTTTTTGATTGATTTTTTGGTTGTCCTCTGATTTGTTCACCTCCTCTCATATTTATAGAAAATGCTGGAGTGAGGCTTTTATTCTTTTAATAATGGGTGGCAAGATTTTCTAAAAACAAGATCTTTTATTTTAAATGCAAAGAAAAAGGGAAGTTATCTGTTCTGGCAGAGAAGAACCATCAATAATTAGTTTTCGCATGGGTCTTTTCCTTGCTTTTCTGAAAGGAAGACCAACTCTTCTTTGTTCTATGTTTGTTCTTGGTAAAGAGAAAGAACACAATCTAACGTGATGGTCAGTTTGCTTTTCTGTTTGAACAACTCCCTTGCTTCCCACTTATCTCTTGAGATTGTAGTTTGCTTACCCTTGGAAGATCACCTGCTCCGATGCAGAATTATACAGAAAGGGATTTTGATATTCTTTTTGACTGAAAAGATTGGAGATATCTTCCTGTTAAGACCTGCCTTCATTAATGCTCTATCAACTCTCTTGTGATAGTTCAAATTGTTGATTTTTTCAAAGTCAGGTAATCACGTGGGTTCCTTTGTGAATAGACTTTAAAAGTTTGCTGACTTTATACTCTGGGCTTCGAGATTCAATGGTGAGCATTTAGAAATTGGGCCATTGCCATTAGTGGTCCATTGCCATTTAATTTGGCATTTTTACAACTCTGCCATTTTGTAAAAGACATGGGCCTCTTATGCGAATTGGGCTTATCTTTTGTAGTTATGGCCCATTTTTGTTTTCTGTCTTGTGGGCTTTTGTAGAAATGGGCTATTGTGCAGAGTGTTTGTTCCAATAATAAGGAGAATGCTGGTGACTGTCAAAAATTGACATGGGCTTTTGATTTTGGACTGGGCGTGCCAAATTAGGCCCAAACAAGACCTAATAGTGGGGCTTGGAATAGCAGAAAACCCAACCCTCTAGAAATTCAATTGAAAAACCCAAAGCCCATTTTCAAACACAAAACAACATTCAAAACACATATAAATTACAACATTACCATCAATAGAAGCCCAACCCAAGCTTCGTTAAAAAAAACCAAAACTAAATTACAAGAGTGCAAGAATTCTATAGTGAGGGTCTTATATAAGGCCCTTAGGTGAGGTCTTATCTCTTAACCGTTGGATCAAATTAATTAGCCGTTGAATCAAATTAGTTAGCCTAATCCAACGGTTAAGAGATAAGACCTCCTTAAGGCTTATATATTGGGCTTCAAAAACCCAAAATGAACCATGCCACCAACTTTATAATCAAGCCCATACCCAATTTTTAAAAAACCCAAACCACAACATGCCCAAACAGAAAAAGAAAAAGAAAAAAACCAACACAAAACAAAAGAACCCAAACAAGGATCCGTACTTGGCAAGCAAAAAAAATAAAATAAAATTTAAGGCTGTTTGGTATTCTACTAAAAAATCATGATTCTTTTACAAAACATGAATTTTCAAATACAAGATTTAAAAACTTGTTTGGTATTGAACTTTAAAACTTGTTCCAATTAATTATTATTTTTAAAATTTTAAATTTTTTAAAAAAAGCAAAGAAGAAGCCCATGACCTCTATTTCTACCTCTCTCTCTTTATCTGATGAACCAACAAAAATTTGGGTTGTCGAGATCTAGGTCGTTGACATCGTTGTCTTTCATCATAATGGTCTTTATCTCGCCGATCCAATATGAGGTGAGTTCAATGGAGTCTCCTCCACTGCAGAGCCGGTCCATTGATTTTGGAGGCCATGTGTAAACATGGATGTCGAGGCCCTATATATACAAGTAGGAAAAAAAAAAATCCATATAGAAACAAAAATTTCTGACACAGGAAGAACACATTCAGAAAGAGCTTCCCAAAAAAATTTCTTTAGTCACCCTTCCAAATCACAAAGCTGATAAATTGATTTTCCAATTTCAATGCTTGGTGAATTCTCATGTGAATAAGGGAGGGAGAAAAGAACTGTGATTTTGGGGAAAGGGCTAAAGCTTGGGTTTTTACAATCCAAAATTTGATGGAAGAGGGTGGTACACTAGTACTGAAGAGAAATGGTTTTATTTTGATGGAGGAGAGTGAGAAAGACTTACTGAAAGAGAGAAGAATATTAGAATGGTTTTGCAGCTTGAGAGTTGGGAAGAGGAAAACACAGGCTTCAAACCATAATAAATAAATAAATAAAAAGTAGAGTTACAGCGTGAGAGTTGGGAAGAGGAGAATGAATTAAATTAGGGCCTCTACTCTCTAAGTCGTAGAATTTGTTGATAATTAATATTCAATTCAATTTTGGGTTTGGTGTCTTGCATGTGGTGTTGTGGGGTGATATTTAATATTTCATTTTTATTTTCATGTTTTAGTTAATTTAATGGGTTGACTTGGAAAAATTTGGAGGCCCCTAAATTTTGGGGGCCCTGTGCGGTCGCACACCTCGCATACCCCATGGACTGCCTCTGCTCCACCGTTGATGACTCGATCGATGGTTATAGAGAGAGAGAGAGAGAGAGAGAGAGAGAGAGAAACAAAAACTCATCCCCAAATTGAATATCTTCATAATACTGATGCTAGAAGTGGGTCTATACCTAAAAAAACTATAGAAATTTAGTGAAACACCCAATTCTAGACACTAAATTATAATAATACCCTATACTATTTAAAACATATAAACACACCCAAAATAAACCCAAAAACCAACAGCTGTCAATTTTCGGATTTATTTTCCATGTTAGATTACTGTTTTGTCCTTTTGGCTTGAATTCTTTGAAACAGGCCCAAAATTCGCCAGCTAGGATAGGAATTTCTAAAAAATTACGTTGGTGACCTCATAACAGAAACCTGTTTGGCAGCCTCAGCAGATCGAATATTCCAAACGAGCTTCGTTCAGTTCTTCGAACGAAGCGAGCTTCGTTCACCTCTTCGAACGAAGCTCAGTATGATGTGGTTTCAGATCTTCTTTTTGGATTCTTCTGAGCTCAGTATGGTGTAGATTGGAGTTCTATTGCTTCAATTTTTTTTGTTCTTTGTCGTTTGATTTGGTAATTTTTGGATTGATATTGCGCTGCAAGAGACTCGATTGGAGCTTGGTGCGATCTGTGATCTTCGATTTTGAGGTATTCGAATTTTTCTTGTGAATTCATATTCGTTTTTTGAGGATTCGATTATATTGTAGTCTGATTTTTGGTGATTTCATGTTCGATTAATTCAGTTGCTGATTATGTTTTCGTTTCTTTTTGTTTATAATTTGGATTGATTTCAGATTCGTAAGAGACTAGATTGGAGCTTGGTGCGATCTGTGATCTTCGATTTTGAGGTATTCGATTTTTTCTTGTGAATTCATATTCGTTTTTTGAGGATTCGATTATATTGTAGTCTGATTTTTGATGATTTCATGTTCGATTAATTAAGTTGCTGATTAGGTTTTCGTTTCTTTTTGTTTATAATTTGGATTGATTTCAGATTCGTTTTGATTGTGGATTTGCTCTTGTGTTTTGATTTGAGGTGTGGTGAAAATTTTGTGATATTCGATTTGGTTTTCATATTAATTAAGGTTTTTTCAGTTGAATCTGAGTATATTCGTGTTTTTTCTGTTTATGCACTATTGGTTTTTGAGTCTACTATAATTCACTGTTAATACTCGGCATGCACTGTTATTGCTAGTAGTCATTTTTGTTTTGTTTGTTGTTTTTTTTGTAGAGATATGGATGATTCGAGAGTGGCGAAGTGCACCTATGGTGCTGGAACTTTAATGCTTATTTTGTCTTCAACTACTACTTTTGATTGGCTGTCCAACGAGTTATGTAGTAGGTTCAAGCTGAAGTTAGGTCATTTTGAGTTGAGGTACTCTTTTACGGATTGCTCCAATTGTTTATTGGAATCGGATGATGATTTGAAAATCATGTTTATGGTATGTGGACTGACGAAGGATCAATTAATTCACATTGCTGTTAGGGATCAGGCTATAGTGAATTATGTTCAAACTGTTAATACGAACATAATTGCTTCTCCTTTTTTGTTGGAGGCTGTTCCTAACAATGACAGTTTTGCACAAGATGAGGATACATGTAAATATTCAAGTCAAACTGGTAGTATTGTTGATTCAAGTGCAACTTCTTCTTGTTTGAGTATGGATTTTGATGGTATTAGCAGTGAGTATGGAAATGAATATTTAGGCAAATATGGTAGTTGTGGAGGTCGTAAGTATTTGTCTACTGATTGGGAGGGTTATATTACTCATGAGGGTCAGAAGTTTGAGGGTGGAGTTTGTGAATTCCGTGATAAGTTGGCTAAGTACTCGATTGAGCATGGTTTTAAGATGAAATATTTGAAAAATGAGCCTGGTCGTGTTACTGCTGTGTGTGCTAAGAAGGAATCAGATGGCTGTGAGTGGCACGTGCATGCTGTTAATTCGAATATAAATGGATTTTTTTATATTAAGAACTTAAATAATGTACACAGTTGCAGTGGTTTGATCCGTGAGAAGAGGAACAAGGCAATGGGGTCTCGTTTGGTGTCTTCAATTGTCAAAGATAAGGTTCGTAGCAATCCTTTGGTAAAGCCTATTGAGTTGCTTACTGACTTGAAGGAGAATTATGGATTGGATATCCCTTATCATGTTGCATGGTATGGGAAGGAGTCGGCTACTAAGGATTTGCATGGTGATGAGGGGTTGTCTTATGCTCACCTGCCTTGGTATGTGAATATTTTGAAGGCCAGCAATGTCGGATCTCATTGTGTGCTTGACTGTGGCGAGGATGGTTCTCGTTTCCAGCGGATCTTTATATGTTTTAAGGCCTCCATTGATGGTTTTAGGTGGTGTAGGCCCATGCTTTTCATTGATGGTACTTTCGTCACAAACAAGTACAAGGGTACTCTTCTAGGAGCTACTGTAAAGAATGGAAATAAAGGTATGTAATGTAAATGCTGTAGTTGTTGACTTCCATTGAGTGGTATGAACAGTATAGTTAGACCAATGTAAATGCTGTAGTTGTTGACTTCCATTGAGTGGTATGAACAGTATAGTAATGCAAATATAAATGCGTAGTTGACTTCCATTGAGTGGTATGAACAGTGTAGTTATGCAAATGTAAACGCTGTAGGGGTTGACTTCCATTGAGTGGTATGAACAGTATAGTTATGCAAATGTAAATGCTGTAGTTGTTGACTTCCATTGAGTGGTATGAACAGTTTCTATACTGTTCATACCTTGCATCTGAGTATTTTTATGCATTGTAGTTTTCCTCTGCTTCATGTGGTAACACTGTTATAGTTCAAACTAACTAATATAGTTCTCTGTTTCTTGTAGAAGTATTCCCTTTTGCCTTTGCGATTGTATCCGGTGAAACTGTGGACAATTGGAGGTGGTTTCTGCAAAGGATATCTGAAGTCTTGGTGGATGAAGGTAGGCAACTTACATTCATTTCTGATAGGCATGGTGCAATTATCGATGCTGTTAGGACTGTTTTTCCTGCTTCTGCCCATGGTTTTTGTCTATATCATTTGAAAGAGAACTTGAAAAAGAAGTATCCGCATGCTGTTGGTTCCTCTTTCAAGGATCATGTTTTATGGCTTTTTTGCAAGTTGTTGTATGCACCGATTGTTGAGGAATATCAAGATTCGTTGAAAAAATTAAGAGATCATGGCGGTTCAAAAATAATTGATAAGTTTTTGGCTGATCTCCCTGTCCAAAATTTTGCTAATGCATTTTTTCCGGGAAAGAGGTATGGGGAGGTTAGTAATGCCTTGTCCGAGTCGTTTAATTCATGGGTTAAGGATGTGCGTAGGCTTCCAATTTATGAGATGATTGACACTATTAGGATCAAAATGATGGAGATGATTTCTAGGAGGAAGCTTGCATCCGAGAAATGGAGTAGTGTTTTGTGTCCTGTTATTGAGGATGAGTTGAAGAATTTAGCTGCAAAGGGTCGTCATTGGAGGATATGTCGTGCGAGTGAATCTATTTTTGAAGTTCATGCTGATTTGAGTGTTATGGTCAATTTGGCCGAGAGGTTTTGCTCCTGTTATCAGTGGCAATTGCTTGGGTTTCCGTGTCAGCATGCGATTCAAGTTATCCAACATTCCGGGTTATGTTTGTACAACTTTGTGGATGAGTATTACAAGGCAGACTTTTATAGGGCTACTTATGCAACCCCTATATTTCCCATACCTGATATTGAGAAGCCTCCTCCTGGAGATGTTTTTCTTCTACCTCCTCATACAAGAAAGCCTCCGGGACGACCTCCGACAAAGCGCTTCAAGTCAAGCAGTGAAACTAAAAGGCAGGTGAAGTGCAAGAGATGCGGTTCTTGTGATCGTCATAATAGGAGGACTTGCAAGGTTCCTATTTGATGTAACGGTTCTGGAGTATAAAACTTGAATGAGAGTAGTTAGTTTTTAACTAGTTAAAGTGCTATGTGATTGATTAATGACAATCATAGTTGAAAGGAATAGAAATTGATATGCAAGTTGTTAATACGGTGAAATAGCAGTCACTGCATATGAATACACTTTGAATTTTTGGTATTAATACTAATATTTACCATTTTTGGTATTTTGCAAATTTCGGTTTTGAAGTTTGATATGAATCAAGCATTACTGCTGTTTTGAATAATCTATAAATGAACGAACACTGTTTAATGCTCACTGTTCATGCCATTGTTGAAATTAAAAGATAGTTCTATGACATGGTATTAACAATTTATTTCTATCAAATTGCATTAACATTGTATTGATAGTGCGTTGTTATTTGTTGTAGTTCACCTTTTTAGTTGTTTTAGTGCTATGGAGACCATTATTTCAGGTTACATACACTGTTAATTCACGTAAATAAACTGGTTTTTGAATAAGTACATAACTTGAATTTGAAAATCACTTTACTTCAATGTTCTAAACCTACACAAGTCCTAAGAAACTACAATATAAGCAAGAATTTTGGCAAAATATTTGATTACAACTTCATTCATTTGCATTTCTCTCTTCTCTTTCTTTGATGGAAATCCAACTTCTTTCATTGCTCATAATTTTCATGAGGACTTCTTTTCTCATTTGCCAGACCTGTTCTTTGTTGAAATCTGATTCTATTTGTTGGTTTGGAAAGCTGCTTCATGAAGTGCATGACAAAGACGCCACAATCATTGCTGCATAATAGAGATACGCATGCAGGAGTTATTTCAGTATTTTTTTAGTTGAATAGGATGAAAGTTGCACTGCTATTGCGTAACTTACGAATTGTTTGCTTGTTGGGGACATTCTCTGTTCTCAGTCAGCTTGAAGTTAGTAGTATCATGACGAATCAGATACTTCATTGTCTGCGCATATTCTGGTGTAAGTTCGTAGCTGGCAAGTATTTTTGCTATCATTCTAGCTGAAACTTCATTAAGCCCTCTCGGCTTCTTGGCATCAAAATCAGGAATTTGGACGAGTTTTGTTTTCAGTGATGCTGCAGCACATTCCTTAAGAAGACAGAGGAATATATTTGCTGTCTCAACCTGCATCATAGTCAAGTATGTGCTTAGTTTCCTTTAAATTTAGTGTCCTATGTATTAATAGTGTTAATCACCAGTCTTACTTACCAAAACAATTGCCTTCTTGTGATAATATTGGAGAGTTTGTTCTGATGTCCCCCTGAATGAGTTGAAGTGTGTCCATTTTGCTGCACCGGTGTCAAAGACAAGCAGCGTATGGTGGTTCTCATCTGTAATTGGTATGAACACTCTATCAACACTTCCAATATTTTCTAGGAGTGGCATATAGAAAGCATGATATGTCAGCTTGTGTGAAGCACCTCGCAAAAACATCTGCAAAATTCATGTGTTGGTGATTAGTGAGCATGTTGATGATATAAAATTGATGTATTAGATGTGATCTTACATAGTTATTGGCGGACAAATATGCATTTTTCTGTTTCTGAGGGTTCTGCTTCGCATCATCATTAAGTGCCTCTCCATAAGCATCGATGATTAGTGCAGAAATTGGACCATCTCCCATCAGCTTTTCAATGTTATGTTTGTACACTATTGTCCTATTGTGTAGGTAAAAAGCGTCCCTGCGACAATAATGTTGTTTAAAAATGATAATCTCATAACAGTTTAATAACAAGACAGTTCTATGACATAGTATTAACAGTGTAATTCTATGACAGTTCTATGGCATAGTATTAACAGTGTAATTCTGTGACAGATTGGCTTACTCATCAGAATCAGATGCAGATTTCCAGTAATTTTCCAACTTCTTCTTTGATATTTCATCCAGCCTGTTGTAGACCTCATGCATGTGCAACTGAAGGTATGTATCTTTGTCCTCCATTTTTTTGTTGGCTGCTTCATCTTCGCTTTGGCTTGCTCTTTTTCGGCCTTTCTTATGTGCTTCGGGGTATGTGTAATCTGGTTTCTTTGCAGGCTTTCTGTCTTTTCTGTCTTTGATTATTTTGATGCCAGAACGCAACTGCCGTGTTCCTACTTCTTTTGCTTGCATGATAACTGACTTTTCAGGAGTTTTTTCATCGGCGTTCTCATCTTCATCATTAGGAGATTCTTGTATCTCCAATTCACTTTCTTCTGCTATTCTCTCATCTTTTTTCTCCTTATCAGCTTGTTCTTTCATCGGAATTTCTCCTTGTTCATCTTGTTTGAATTTTTTTCCCATCACATGTTGCAAAGAGGCAATAACAGTGTCTTTTTCTTTCATGCTCTCAATGCAGGATAACTTTTCCCCTTCAAGTAGTTCATGTTGTTCCTGTAGCTGTCTCCTATTTGATTTGAGTGCATGAAGTTCCCCTTGTAATTTTGCACCTTCTTTTTTCTCCCGCTCAAGCTGCTTTTTCAGTATTTCAATTTGTTGCTCCAACTCTTCTTTTTCAGTCCATATTTGTTGAATGAATGAATTTTTCTTTATGCAGGATTCTATAGCAGTCTGCATCATATCCCTTCGAGTATCTGCCTTTTCAATCCAATAGTCGACTGCTTCTTTCAGCTGTTGGATTTTCTCATGGGTAGGGCTATTTCATGCTTGTAGTACTCTGGGATTGACCCCACTATGTCCTCAAAAATGGTGTCGAAGTCTTCTTCCTGGCTGTCAAGTTCTGGGTTCTGTTGCTGGACATTAACAGTGCCCTCCTCCGTCATTGAGTCTGCACTAAGGTCAACTGCTTGTTCTTCAATTTCATCATCTGCTTCGCTTTCCAATGATTGTGCTGGTGGTTCTTCAATTTCATCATCTGCTTTGCATCCCAATGATTGTGCATTGTCTTCATTTTGCTCATGTTGTGGAGTTTTTGTCTGGGTTGCACTTTGGTCCACATTTTCATGGAAGCTGAAGTTCTGTTTCTGGGTAATAACAGTCTGCTTTTTTCCTTTTTGTGTTTGACTCTGTAACTGTCACAAATATTAGAAAGGAAAAAAAAAGTATTAGCAAATTTATATACATGTATGTGTTTGTACACTATCAATTCAGTTTTGAAATATAAATGTTGGATCATTGTAGGTTATCTTACCCAATCTTTAAGTGTGATAACAAAGTCATCATCCTCTTCATTTTCTTCTTGTTCTTCATGGTCTGCATGATTAGTCTTTGTTGCTTCTTCTTCTTTTCCATTGTCAGCAGCTTTTATCTGTTGAATTATTGGAGTCAGTAGTAATTATGGTGTACTAACATTATATATGTTTATGGAAGTAAGAAAAATGCCTTAATGTTTTCATATGTTGCAATATTCAGCTTGATATTGAGCTCCGGAAGGCTCCATTTGACAGCCGCTGGTTTGTGATCTTCTCTTCCAGGAATTGGACTGATCAGGTTAGTTCTTTCACACAGCCAATACTGCAAACATGTTTTTCAATATAAAGTGTTAATGCACATGAAAACAAATAATATAACAGGATTAACGAATGGATGTAGTTTCTTACCAGGATTAGCACAAGGCAACCACTGACACTTGGTTGATTTGTCTTGTCCTTTTTATTTTTTATGGCTTGGTCCAGTCCATAATGCATGTAATCTAAGACTCCTTGTGCCCAGTTGTAGCTGTTCATAACTTCTAATGTGTCAATCATAGTCAAAAAGGTCCAAGCCATTGTCGCCCCAGAGTTGCAAAAGAGATTTGTGATGAAGAGCTCTAGGATTAACAACCTGACAACATCCATTGCATTCTTCTTTCTGTCATCTGCTATTGCTGTGTTCAGACACCTATCAACCTCAGTTTTTGTGATTTTTTTTTGACTTCTCGAAGTACTTCTTTTCGAAGGCCAAATTTGTTCTTGTGGAAGTTGTTGTGCTTGGCAACTTGTTTCCTTTGTTTGGCAATCCAAAGATGTCAGACACATCATTGCTTGTAATTTCATGCTCGTTGCCTTCACTGAATTTGAATTTTTTGGTTGCGGGGTTGTAGAGTCTGATTAGTCTAATTATTTGATAATTAGACTTCTGGCATTCTACCTTGGTTAACTGACCTTCCATGTAAGCCTTGATGATGCTCCAGAATGGCGTTTTTTGTAGGATCTTGAGGACATCCTTTCTTGCTGCAAGCTTATCTTTTACCGTTTGCAATGTGTTGTCAAATGTGAGCATGTTGCTCTTGATCTGCACATAATCTGGGTTATTGCGTCTGTTTGGTTGAGGTTTTTGTGTTTGGGATTGTGTTTTTTTTGTCTTTGTTGTTTTCTTTGGCTTCAGTGTGTTTGCGGATTTGGGTGTGGATGGTTTGGCTTTTGCTGTTGTTGGTGGTGTGCCTTGTGTGTTTCTTGATGCTGTTTTGTGCTTTTGCTGGCTTGGGATCCTTTTGTATGCTTTTTTTTTTAATTTCAACCCAGTTACCTTTTTCCATATGACCACCTGCAAAGTGAAACAAATAGGTTACTTTAACTAAACAAAAGAAAGATGAAACATAAGTATTAATACTTCTATGACATGGTATTAACCATTTACTTCTATGCATTTGAATCTCATGCTTCTCTTTTCTAGTGCACTGCGATTTTTTTTCATATACATTTCTAGTGCATGTTGCACTAGAAGAGCAAGATGCATAGAAGTCCCAGATTTTGATTAACAAAGGATGCTACATATTTTGGTCTTCAAGTGCACTGCTTCACAGTGCACTAGAAGAGCAAGATACATAGCATGCTATATATTTTGGTCTTCAAGTGCACTGCTTTGCAGTGCACTAGAAGAGAAAGATGCATGGCAGTCACAGATTTTGATTAACAAAGGATGCTATATATTTTGGTCTTCAAGTGCACTGCTTCGCAGTGCACTAGAAGAGCAAGATACATAGCATGGTATTAACAGTTGTGACATGGTATTAACACATCAAGTTCTATGACATAGTATGAACAGTTGTGAATAATATACATTTGCAGTCAAAACATGCGTCTTTTCAAAACATTGCAATTGGACTTTGAAGTTAAGAGATTTTGTAATACCTGGGAGTCTGATAGTGATGCTTTGTCAGCCATTTGTGAAGAATCTTGAGTGTTTGTTTCTGTCATTGTTGGACCTTTTCGTTGGTTACCTGTATTAAACGTGATACTCTTGCATTAGTTAGCAGAATCTTAAGAAGAAAGTGGAAAGTGAGTGTGGGTTTTTGAGATTGTACCTTTCTGTCGATGTATAGGGAAGAAATTTTCTTCTTTTTTTCCTGGTTATCCTTGTGCTCAGTTGCTTTTTGTAGTGTCGATTTTGAAGACTTTTGGCTATGGCAGATTATAACTTCGATTCGCCGGTGATTGGTGGTTATGGAGTTTGTCGTTGATTGGTGGTTATGGAGGTTGTCTCCTGCCTGGTGGTTATGGAGGTTTTCGCCTGCTTTTGGAGTGGGTCGTGTCGCAAAGATCGGAGTGAGAGGTGAGTGGGTTTCTCGGTTTTTGGGTGCGTGCGTGTACTTGGTTGAGATATTTTCGTTTTTTTCAATGGGCTTAGTGAAATTGGGCGTGATAATATTGGAGAGTTTTCTGGGCTCTTTTTTTAGTTTGTTTGGGCTTTTATTGTTGTCAAATTAGACTGGGCCTTTATTCTGTATTTTTCTATGGGTTGCTTGATTTGTTTTAGGCTTTATTTCGTTTCTGACCTTGTTTTTCTCAACTTGGGCTGGGCTTTTTGAAAGTCACTGTTCATACGCATTTTTAACACTTCTAATGCACAGTTTGAAATATAGAAGAAGCTACAGAGTAACAATTTTTTACATTTGAATCTCACTACACAGTGTAACTATTTGACATTTGAAAGTTAAGAAGCATCAAAAGATTTTGGTTAGAAGCTACATATTAACAATTTGACATTTGGAAGTTAGAAGCCGAACATTTACTGTTTTATAGTTCTAAAATTTGTGAAATCCATGCTTTCATCCTTCATTCTCTTTTGTGAAATACCAACTTTTTTCACTTTCCATTGTCTTCAATAAAACTTCTTTTCTCATTTCCCACACATGCTCTGTACTCAAGCTTTCTTCAATTTGTTTTCCTTGTGACAACTTCTGCATGTAGTACATGACAAAAACTCCACAATCGTTTCTGCAAATTCACACCACACACATATATATATATATGCAACATTTAGTGAATCATAGTTTAATTTGAATTGGGGGAAGAAAAGTGTTATTGTGAAACTTACGACTTTTGAGGTTGTTGGGCGCATTCCCTGTCCTCCTTAAAGTTGAATTTGGTGGGATCATGTTTCATCAGATATTGTATTGTTTGAGCAATTGCTGGTGTAACTTTCAGGTTTGGAAGAAGTTTTGCAATCTCGTCTGTCAATTCTTCATTGTAGACGGGCTTCTTGAACTCAAGAAGTGGGAAGCTTTTTTTTTCTAAAATTGTTGGAGCACATTCCTTGACACTATTGAGGAAGACATTTGTTGCGTCTGCCTGCATTGTAGGCAAGTATGTTGTTAGCTTCACTGATTAACTGTTTTGTTCATACCTTGTATTAACAGTTCATAGTAGGAGTCTGTCTTACCAAAATTATTGCTTTTTTGTTGTAGTATTCAACGGTTTGCTCAGTTTCCCCCCTCAATGAGTTGTAGTGCGTCCATTGCAATGAATTGGTGTCAAAGACAAGCAGTGTGGTGTCCGCCATCCGTTATTGGTATGAACACCTTTGAAGTTTCCCCTATGCATTCAAGGAGTTTGACAAAATATTCATCGAATGTTCTTGGGTGCATTTCATCTGTGAGATACCTCTGCAAGATTAATAGTTTCAGCATTAGAGAGAATGTGAAAAGTATAGGAAGATGAATAATTTGTGATTTTTACTAGAAGTAATGGGATAGCTATGATCTTACGTATGCGTAGCACGTGATGTATGCATTCTGTTGTCTTTTAGGGTCCTTCTTTTCATCATGATGAAGTATCTCGGCATATGCATCTATGATTTGTCCATAAATTTCAGTATCTGTTAATAAGCTTTGTATGTCATCTTTGAACAAAATGCTTGTCCCTTGCCAAAAAGCAGTGCTGTAACAGTATTTGTAGTTAGAAAAAATGGCAATAAAATTGAAAGAACTGTTCAATAAAGTTCCAGTATAGGGAAATAATACTGCTTGTTTCCTAAAAAACCTTTTTCTAACGCATGTCTACCATTGTAAAGTTCCAGTATAAGGTAATAACACTGCTTGTATCCTATGAAATCCTATATCTAATGCATGTCTATCACTGCAAAGTTCCAATATAGGGTAATAACACTACTAGATTCCTATGAAATCCTATAACTAATGCATGTCTACGCCCTGTAAAGTTCAAGTATAGGGTAATAACACAATGAAATCCTATTTTCTAATGCATGTTCAATAATAGCATCTTGCATTGAAAATTAATGAAACACATTGCCTTACCCATCAACTGAATTTTTCCAGTAATTTCTCAGCTTTTCTTGTGAAGTTCATCCAGCATGTTGTAGACCTGATATGTATTCCATTGCAGGAATGAACCTTTGGCCCTCTTCTTTGATTTGGCTGGTTTTTTGTGTGCCTTTCTCTTTTGTGCTCTCGTCTCTGCTTTAGGGAATGAGGAATCTGGTTTCTTGATTTTATATTTTCTGCTTCACCTTCTTTCTTTCCTTCTTTATCCTCTTCAGTCTGCAGTTCTTGCGCTAATTTTTCATCTCTCAACGAGGCAATAACAGCTTCCTTTTCATTAATAATGTCCAAGTAGGAAATCTTCTCTGCAAGAAGTTGATCATTTTCTAGCTGTAGCTTTGTCACGTAGGATTTTTCCTCATGAACATCTAATTGTATGACTTGCTTGTAATGTGCTGCTTCCTTAACCATTTTCTGCAGTTGCTGCTGATGCTTCAATAATTCTTCTTTTTCATTGTACAGCATCTGAATCAATTTATTCTTTTTAATGCAAGATGCTATTGCATCATGGATCTTTTGATGCTCTCCTTTCTTTGTCCAATGTTCAGCAGCATTATTGATCGCCATCATATACTCTTTTGTAAGCTGTATTTCATCCTCCTTGTATTCTGGGACTGATCTAACAATTTCCTCAAACAACGTTGAATTCCGGTATTCTGGGATTTCATTTTGGAGGTCTTCTTGTAGCTGGTGGTGTTGCTGGACTTGATGTTCAGCAGCATGATCATGCTCTCCATTCACTTCAGCATCCTCCTCCTCTTCATTTTCTTCTTCAGCAGAATCACCATGCTCTTCATTCACCTCTTCAGTAGCATCATCCTCCTCTTCATTCTCTTCTTCAGAATCATCATCATTCTCTTCATTCTCTTCTTCAGAATCATCATCATTCTCTTCATTCTCTTCTTCAGAATCATCATCCGGCTCTTGAGCTTTAGTGCTTTTTATCTGTTTGTTGAGCAGAGTTAGTATTAAGAGTGCACTTCTATGACATGGTATTAAGAGTGTAATTCTATGACATGGTTTTAATAGTGTACTTCTATGAAATGGTATTCATAGTTTACCACTGTGACATGGTATTCATAGTTTACTTCTATGACATGGTATTAACAAGTATGTATATGACATGGTATTAACAATGTTGTCATATCAGCTGCAGATTAGTTGAAAGGAAAGAGTACCTTTATCTGGTTGTTCTTTAGATGATGAAGCTTCGCGCTGAGTTCTTGAAGACTCCATTTGACAGCCGCTGGTGTCATTTGTTCTCTTCCAGGAATTGGAGTGAGCAGGTTAGATCTTTGACACAGCCAATACTGCACAATATTTTTTTGAAATATCACGTGTCAATTCATATCATTAGAATAATGCTACGAATTTGCAGTTTGGAGATTTGTGTTCTTACCAGTATTAGGATTAGGCAGCCACTCACGCTTGGCTGCTTTTTTTTGTCCTTCTTGTTCTTCTTTGCTTGTTCTAATCCAAAATACATGTAGTCCAGAACTCCTTGAGCCCAATTATATTTCCCCATCTCTTCTAAGGTGTCTATTGTGGTTGTATATGTCCAAGCAAGTGTACAACCAGAGTTGCAGAAGAGATTGGTCATGAAGAGTTGTAGGATTATCAATCTTGTTACATCCATAGCACCCTCTTCTGTTTCATCTCCAAGTGCTAAGTTCAAGCACTTATCAATTGAAGTCTTTGTTATCTTCTTATACTGCTTGAAGTATTTCTCTACAAAATGCAATTTTGGCCTTGTTGAGGTTGTTGTGCTTGGTAGCTTCTTGCCACTGTTTGGCAAGCCAAAAATTTCAGCCACATCTTTGCTTTTCATCTCACTGTCACCATCATTAAACTTGAACTTCTTTGTCTTTGTGTCATAAACTTGTATGAGTCTCACAATGTCATAGTTAGACTTCATGCACTCTACCTTTGTTAACCTTCTCTGGATATATGCTTCTATCAATGCCCAAAAAGGTGTCTTTGATAGCAGTGTTAAGACATCGTGCCGATGTTCAAGTCTCTGTCTGATGTTGTCAATTGTTGTTGCAAAAGAGAGCATGTTGCTCTTGATCTGCACATAATTTGGGTCCTCCCATCTGCTTGGCTTCTTGTTTGTTTTTGTTTTGGATAATGACTGTTGGCCTTTTGTTTTGGAGTTTCTTCTGGCTCTTTCTTTCATCATCTTTTAATTGGTATACCTGCATTAGAAATAGGAACACGACAGCAAAGTATCGGTGTTAATACCCCATACTGGAACTTGACAGTGGTAGACATGCACAAGAAATAGGATTTCATAGTGAATTAGTTATTACCCTATACTGGAACTTTACAGTGGCAGACATGCCTTAGAAATAGTATGAAAGGAACAATCAGTGTTAGACAAGGGGTAGACAAGCAGTACAAGCTGTGTTATTACCATATACTGGAACTTTACAGGGGTAGACAAGCATTACAAAGGGGTTTCATAAGGAATTAGAAGTGTTATTCCCCTAAACTGGAAATTTATAGTGGTAGACATACAGTACAAATAGGATTTCATAGTGTACAAGCAGTGTTATTACCCTATACTGGAACTTTATAGCCATTAATCAGCATGAAAGCAAACTAGCGGCTAAATTAGTGACTAGAATAATGGTCCTATGCATTCAGTCCTATAGTGAAATTTGTCTTTCATTCGAATCTAAAATACTGTTATTACCCTAGACTGGATCTTTATAGCAAATAATCAATATTACAGCAAAGGTTTGGTTTGTAAAATACTGTCTTACCTTCGAAGCATCTTCTTCTTGAAATGGGTCTCTGAAATTTTGTCTTGGATCAGTGTCTGGTGGCTATGGAGGCTCGGTTTGGACGACGATGAAGACGAATTGATGAAGACGAACTGACTTGATGAAGGCGGTGACTGAAGAGACGTTTTGCAGAGACGATTTAATTGAACGTGCTGAAAGTTACGTTTTACTGTTTTCATAAGTTACGGTTTACTTTTTTTTTTTTGGACGAAAGTTACGGTTTGGGCTTGTTTATAAGTTTGGGTTGGGTTTGTTTTGGGTGTCTTTTGAGTTTGTTTGGTGTTGGGCTTGTAGTGGCAGTGGTGTAATTTATTGGAACCTCAACACTAATTTGTTATTTAATAAATGGATTTTGGGTGTGTTTATAAAGTGTTTTCTATATGGGGTTTTTTTATAATTTCAGGTGCTGTTTTGGGTATATTTATGAAGCTCCCAAAAAACTAAGGGATCGTTTGCTTCTCTAAGAAGTACTTCTGCTCATAAGTGTATCTAACAAAATCGTTTTTATTAGAAAAATCTTGAATTTTTATATAAAAAAATGTAAGTGCTTCTTGGAAAAGCATATCTACTTCCTCCAGAAAGCGATTCTATGATTTATAAATGCTTCTAAACTTTTCTACTTAACGCTGTTAAAAATACTTTTAATTATCAAAAAGTACTTTTAACCTTTCCAGAAGCAATCCTCAAATAATTTATGCAAAGGAGCTTAGAGCTTGAAAGGTGAAGAGGCCGCCCCTCAACCATCATATGGGTCTTCTATTTATAGGCGTAGTGCTAAGGCAGTATGCATGGCCTGGGTAGGCCCGTCCCACTAGACTAAACAAGCGGGTTCTAGTAATTCGTCGCCTTCGAGTAGATGCCCAATCAGAGGTCAACAAGTAGATATTCATGAGTGCCTTCTGCGTGGCCCATTGGTAATCATACACATCATCTTAATTTGTCGCGTCCCAATTAATTTGTACTGCATTTTACCGCTCTGGGTTTTTAGTGTAGAACTTATTGGATTGATTAACCAATTGAAATTTACTCGTAGTTCAGAAAACATCAACTTGATCCTAAGCAGCTGAACTCCTCGCCATTGCTGGCGGTTATGTAACCAATTGAATTTAGTCGTGGTCTAGTTTGGCCCTAGCCTGCTTTGCTAATTCAATAAAAGGTTTATTGGTTTGTTTATACATATATTCTTTCTATATGAATGATATCGTAAAATGACGAAATTGATGACACAATATATAACCACTTGAGCTCAAGCTCGTTGCTTTGTTTATGTTTTTGTAAAAGTGTACCGATTTTAATTTTCCGACCCTGCGCCTTAATCTTAAAGAAGGCCATAGCTTCTCTTCAATTTTTTTTGGTGAAAGGAATTTTGTGTTTTCCACCCCAAAATTCAACTACGCCCTAATAAAAGTCTATTGCTGCCTGTATAATTCCACTAGTTTGGGCAATTCTCCTCTAACTGGCAAGACCCGAATGTATATTCCACTTTCAAGCAGGTTGTTTTCAACTCAGAGGCACTAATTTCTTTGCAAATTAATCATCATATATATAGTTAGGGGTGTATCAACTTTCGGTCTCACTTTCTTTTTATTAAGCTTTTTTTTTTATTTACTTCTTTTGGTCTCACAAGCTTTCTGTAGTTGGGAAATATTCCTTGTGCATCTTCATATTATCATTAGAGGAAACTTGGAAAGCCTTGTAGCACACAACTTTTCTTTATTTCTTTTCCATCAATAATTGCAATTTAATATTTGTCTCATGCCAATCACATTACTCACTACCTAATATCTTTCACAATCACTTTTTGGTGCTCACAAGATCTCATTTTTAGGTTTTTAGGTGAGCGAAATTACTACTACCTAATATTTCTTCTTTTTTCGATCGTACACCTACTATGTCCATTTACACTATCTTTTATTTTTATTTTTATAGGAACCATTTACACTATCTTGAGAGAATTATATCCTATTACAATTTACAATAAATAGGTTTTTTTATATTATTATATGTAATTTAAATTTACTGTTAGATTTTTAATTACTTACAAACCCACTTTTTTTCTTCTCATTTTTCTCACTCCACTATCTTCCACCTACACAACCATAGCGTGGGTCCTATACTTTTAGTATTATCTTTGAAGTAAAACAAACCTCACACACAATCGTTTTCCGAAATAAAAGACCATTTGGCGTTATCCTTGCAAGCAATCATGTCATGCCACTTCAAAATATTCTCTGATATGGTAATGGACTCGCGTCAAGTAGGAGTTCTCTTTTTCAGGAAGACTCTTCTGTGGCGTTACTATTAGCTTTTTCTGTGCAGTTTTCCGTGACTCACTTTGTCCTCGTATTACAGAGTGGGACAGACTGATTCATTGCAATGCGGGACCCTCAACACTGAACTTGCCCCTTTTTTTTTTTTTTTTTTTTCTGCAGCTTAAACTAATAAGCTAACCTTCCTCGAAGGGAACTTGTGTGTGACACCACATGACATGACAACATTTGTACTGGATTTAGATGGGAAGAGTTGAAAAATAAACACTTCGGATTGTTGAAGTCGAATTCGTAATAGAATCTATAAGTTATTCTTCAAATTAAATTATTTGAAGAATTTCTCAATATAAGAGGTTGTCGATAATATTATTTGTACTTACATTTATTAACCATTTTTTCAATACAAGAAATACTAATATCATTATTGTTTAAAGTTCAGAATTTAACATTAACACCACATGTATTGTATAATTACTTCGACATGTCAGGTGGTATTACAATCACGACAAAAAAACTCATGACAATCAGCCACTTAAGCTTTCCCCTCCACCGCGGCATTCCCTTTCCCTTCTATAAATTGTGCAGGAAGGCCCTTCCCTAATGCACCATTCTCTAATCTCTCTCTCTCTCTCTGTGAATATAAGTAATTAAATAAATAATAGATATAGAATTTTAAAATGATGAAGTTGTCATGCTGTGGTGTGGGGCTGTGTGTTGTGGTGATGATGGCGATGGTGCTAGGTGAAGAAGCAAGGATGACAGAGGCAGTGACATGCAGCCCATTGGAGTTGAGCTCATGCTTGGAACCAATTATGTCTGGGACACCTCCTTCAACCACATGCTGCCAGAAACTGAGGGAGCAGAAGCCTTGCCTTTGTGGATATCTCAAGGACCCAGCCCTCAAGCAATATGTCAGCAGCCCCACCGCCAGAAAAGTTGCTTCCACCTGTGGTGTTCCCTTCCCTCAATGCCAAATTAATTACCAATATTAATCACTCCTTAATACTTATATAAAATTAAGTAATAAGAATGATGACTTCATTAATGTCATTGTTCAAGACCAGCAATCATGATACTATCAATTGTGCTTGGAGAATAATGGGATGTATGTTATATGGTTAAAGAAAATAAATAAATGTCAGTGTAATTGACTACTGAAATATGCGGTTTTGCTTCATTTAGCTTGGCTGCTATTTGAATTTCGTTTTTTATGAAGTCAATTCGGTGGCTCATAGATTAGCTCAATTTGCTGTAACTTTATTTAAAGTGCCAATATCATCATGATGCCTTAGTTGAAGATCGTCCGTAATGTTTCTTTCAATAAATCATTTTTTTCTTTTAAAAAAACATATATAATATGTGGTTTTAAATGAATTGAAATTTGCATTACCAAATTATTTATTTATGATTAGCATAATGTAATAAGTTAATTGTAAATTAAACTTGTAAAAATCGCCAATATCCCCGAATTCATTGATCTTTTATCTGAGCATGCAAGAGCTTTGTTGATGTCGTCAGATGAATATCTAAGCTAGAATTGTTGATGTCACCAAATATCATATTCAGTGAAGTTGCATTTCCTCCATGCTACGGCGATGATGTGGTGGACGTTTTTGCTGTCCAGTGAAAGACTAAGGGTTAGGTTAAAGACGGTAAAACTAGGGCGATCGTTTGATTAGGGTTAAATATGATGAGTATGGTGTACTTATTAAAATTACATTTTTTTCACAATTCAATATATCATTTTTGGTAATTTTATATTTTGCTAAATTAGTAATTCAACAAATAGTTTGGTATTATGGTGTACTTAGTTAATTTTAGGGTTTGTTTAATGTTGAGCTTTTTTCTTAACAACTAAAAGGAGTTATTAAAAACAGCAACTTTAATTCTCGCAAGTGCACGAACTGTTTATAATATAGCTTATGTAAATACGAGGTCAATCCCACGGAGAATGGTAACTTGGTTCCAAGTTGAATTACTTAGAGTGCTAGCAAACAGAGAAATAATTGAACAAATGAGGCAAACGAAACTTCAAACAAAAACAAAGTAAGCAAATGTAACAAAGGTTATTTTTGTAAGCTGGAAAACAGATTGGGAGATTAGTTCAATTCCGGGTTATAAGGTGTCAAGTGACAAGTCTAATTTGGATTCAAAGATTGATTCTAGCTAAAGTATGATTAGGCCATGGTGTCTGGTTCTAACCTTGTGTCCTTAATTCCCTAACTTGATCATTTATTGTCTAACCTAAATTAAGCATTAGGAACCCATTAAGCATAGAAGAACAATTTAAACAACCAAGCATGTATCTAATCCCTGTTGTCGAATGTCCATACATACTCTTCTTATTCATAGTTCAATTCAAATCAAAGCATGGTGTCTACTCTTGATTCAAACCAATATAGTTAATATACAAGTTCTAATGGTGATCAATCATCCAAACAAGCATAATAACTGATAAGCATAATGAATAAGAACATGAATCATAAATCAAACGTGAAACTCAAATCTTCAACTTATAAACCCAGAATATTCATGTAAGCAATATGGTCCCAACAGAAAAACAAAGTAAAGGAAAGGGAATACAAGAAGAAAATAAAAGACAAAGGGAGGAGAAGAAGATAAGGACATCATGCTAGAGATGGAAAAGATTCATCTCCATGGCTGCCAGGAGGCCAAAGCCTCCCAGCTGCAGCCTTCCCTCTTCTCTCCCTTTGTGACTCTCAACCTTCCTTCTCTTTGTGTACAATGAATATGTAAAATGATGGAATGAAAGATGATTTGTGAATGAGCTGCAACTCTCTATTTATAGACTTCAAATTCGTCCTCCCCTTGGTTGGTGTAGACAACCTACCATAAATCATGGAAAACAAGGCTCCTTAATTTGTGCAAACATTTTTTCCTTTAATTATGCCATGTTTTGCTCCTTTTGACTTCATGCTTCCTTAATTTGCTCCATATGTCAGGTCCAAAAGAGTATCCAAAGCTCAAAAGAGGATCCAAGGCTTCAAAGAGGAAACTGCAATCCTGAGCCTGGTTCTGTGTTTGACGTGCTGAGGGCTCCAAACGTAACCAATTGGGCTGCAATTTGAATATGTTATAATAGACACCCATTGGAACAACTTTCATAAAGGAGTCGACCTCATCCGAGCTGTGTAGTTGGCTGAAACAAATCTTGCAATGTGACCTACGAAACTGGACTGGCAAGGGGTTGTGGCCCAAATTGAGTTTGTCTTTAAGCTCTTCTTCCATTCATCCAAATCAGGCCTTAACATGCTTGAATTACATGAATTATGCTCTTTTGATATATGGGCCTACAAAACACACAAAAAGAGACAAATA
Source organism: Prunus salicina (assembly GCA_020226455.1). Classification (NCBI taxonomy): domain Eukaryota; kingdom Viridiplantae; phylum Streptophyta; class Magnoliopsida; order Rosales; family Rosaceae; genus Prunus; species Prunus salicina. The sequence continues at coordinate 16,597,293 of CM035344.1, read as the reverse complement.
ACTCAGAATTCCAAGAACTTAAGCAAAATAATTAAGTAAATTGGGCATGTAAATGTATGAAATTATGAGCTTAACATTTAACAATACTCATTCAATAAATAGATATGTAATTAAAAACAAATTGAATCTGATAATAAATTGCCCATTTTAGACTTTAGGGACGTAATAGGAACAAGAAATTAAAACAAAAAATAGCAAATACACAAATATAACTAAGCACATTAAAAAAAAAAAGGAATGTAATTCTACGTAATTCTACATGACATGATAGTCAAAAATTTGAATCAACAACTCTTTTGCGTGGATTACACCCAACTTCGGTCACCAAAATTCAACTTATGCCAAATTTTGTAAAAATCTAAATCCCGGTGTGAATGTGATCCTCCCACGTGAGCGAGTGTGTTGAAGAAGACCTTATGAAAATCAGCCACTTAGTCTTCCCCTTTCCACCATGGCATTGGCTACTTCCTTCTATAAATAGTGCAGAAGGAGCCCTTCCCAAATGCACCATACCCCTCTCTCTAATCTCTCTCTCTCTTTCTCTCTCATAAATTATTAACTAGTGCACATTGAATTAAGATGATGAAGTTGTCATATTCAGGTGTGGCTCTGTGTGTGGTGGTGATGGTGGCAGTGATGCTAAGTGAAGAGGCAAGGATGGCAGAGGCAGTGACATGCAGCCCAGTGCAGTTGAGCCCATGCTTGGGCCCAATAAATTCAGGGTCACCTCCTTCAACCACATGCTGCCAGAAACTGAGGGAGCAGAGGCCTTGCCTTTGTGGATATCTCAAGAACCCAAGCCTCAGGCAATATGTCAACAGCCCCAACGCCAGAAAACTTGCTTCCAACTGTGGTGTTCCCGTCCCTCAATGTTAAATCATTTTCCAATATCAGTCACTTTCTTCTGAACCCTGTTCATCATGAAGAAGTAGTTATATATATATATATATATAATTATATGTAAAAAGAATGATGACTTAGTTGATGTCATTCTTCAAGACCAGCAATCATTGTACTGTCTATTGTACCATGAGAATACTGGGGTTTTAAATCAATAAAATAAGTTTGCATCTACCAATATATTTGTTTATTTATTTATTATTAGCATGCATAATATAATAAAGATAACCAATATCCCCAAATTCCTTCATCTTAGATCTGAGGTGAATTCCAGCCGCACCGCAATTGCAGACTTTGGGTCTCTCTTTTTTGGGTGTCGGCGGGTGAGCTTGGCTTGGACTTGCTTTTCTCAGTCCAATGACAAAGTGATAAGATTTTGCCTCTTCCAACTCCGAGGAGGTTAGGCTGGGAGACTTGACTTGACAGTAGTAGAGTACTAAGATTGGACTCACTTGGTTTGACGACTATATTAAATTTTCTAGTTTAAATATCAAAGTTGTCTGGGTGGTGTAGTCGGTTATCACGCTAGTCTCACACACTAGAGGTCCCCGGTTCGAACCCGGGCTCAGACATTTTTTTTTAATTTCCTCTCTTTTTTTTTGGGTGCAAATTTTCTTCTCATTTGTGTTTCACTTTTCTTCTAGTTCTGGTGAACCTCCACCGCCAATGGCTAAGCACACTACAACCCAAAAATTTAATGAGTTTGTTTTGTTAAAAAAGGCAAAAAGAAGTTACATTTACAATTTTGCCCGTTTCTTTTCTTTACGTTACTTTGTTTTTTAACAAGGGCAAAACCAGAAATATAAGGGTCCGTCTGGTAACGTTTTCAGAGAGCATTTTCAGAGAATGTTTTCATAGAATGAAAACGAGAAAATGAAAACGCATTTTCAGAAAATAAAAATGCGTTTGGTAGATTAATTAGAAAACATCTTCAGAAAACAAAAACAATGAAAACGTGTCTGGTAGTACAATTGTTTTTCAGGTGTATTTTTGCTAATTTTAGTTCTATATTTTTTTAATTATGATATTTTTAGAGGCTAAAATTATTATAAACAATGAAAAAAATTAAAGCACAAAAACTATCTTATCTCGTTTCTTTTTTCTTTCTTTTTTTCTTTTTTTCTTCTTTTTCTCTCTTTCCTCCTCTTTTCTTCTTCTTTTCCTTCGCAAGTCTGTTTCTCTTTTTCTTCCCCTTTTCTTCCCAGGCTGCACCCACTCCTCCTTCCTTCCATGACATGAATCCCATACACCCACCCATCTCTCTCTCCCGTTCCACTAATTAATGGTTGTGGTGGTTTGATTGGATGATTATGGTGGTTGAGCTGGGTATGCGGTGGTTCTTCTCCCTCTCTGTTTTTCTTTTTCTTCTCCCTGTCTCAGTTTTTCTTTTCTTTTCTTTTCTTCTTCCTCTGTATTTTTTTTTTCTTAGTTTGCAGATTTGTGTTATTTTGGGTCGGAGAAGATGGGTGTTGTTCATGTTGGTGGGTTTATCAGTTGTCAAGAGAGAGAGCTAGAGTTGTTGATGGGATGCATTCTTGTGTCTTCAGAAAGCACTGAAAACGAAATCACCGAAAACAACTTTTTTTCGTTTTCAACTTTTGTTCACAAAGTCAGATTTGTTTTCAGAAAACGTTTTGTGAGGGAAAACGAAAACGATGCACCGAACGTGTATTTGTGGAAAACAGGAAACAAAAACAAAAAACAGGCTCTAAAAACATTACCGAACGGGCCCTAAGTCTCTGTTCTTTTTTTTTTGTTGGAGACCCAATCAGCCATCCCAACTTCTCTGTGGCTTTGGGCCTCTGCAATGACTATCTGAATTCAAAGCCCTAATGGGGCGTGGGAAGTTGGGTCCAAGATGACATCGGAGAGGGCGTTTTGGGGTCCATGGAATTGGACTATGGAGAAGACCTCACTGTTGAATAGGGGACAGGGTCGTTGATATTTGATCTTTTGCTTTGGATTGGACACAGTATGTCGTTTTGTTGAATTTGTTGCTTTGTCTTTGTGAATGATCGAAGGAGATTCTGAAAATGAAATTGGGCTGGGGCAAGCCTGATGTTGAAGGGCATGCTTTGGAGACTTCGTTTCAAACAACACCTCGTATGGTTAGGGATGGCAACAGGTCGAGTATGACAATACCATTGCTAGCCCAGCCCCATCCCTGTTTTGGCGGTTTCAGGGAATCCCCATCTCATCTTCGCTGGGGGCCTATACTCCATTCCAGCCCTGAATCTCCAATTTTTTAGTATAAAAAATATTAATTCTCACATTAAATTATCATTCAATACATTCAATTTAAATATAAAAATCAATATGGAAAAGAATTTCAAAACATGAATCCATTTCGACAATTTATGCTTTGGCAATAGAGGAACTATGTGCGAACTCCAAGAAGAGGCCTTTATCAATCTTTGATGTTCTAAAATCTAAATAAATATATGTTTTCACTGCCTTCACTCTCAAATAGTTTCATGTTTGGAAGACTTAATAAGTTATCATATTCTATAATAATTGATCCCTAACAGTTTCTTTGAGAAGAAAGTATTTTTCCAGTTTCAACTCCTTCAACAAAAAGACCCCACTAATTTCGAAAGGGATGCTTCCATTGAGCTGATTTTCACTCAAATCGACATTGCCAAGGGCCTTCAACTCTCCAATAGTCACAGGAATAGGACCAACAAAGAGGAGGAGGAGGAAAAGAGAGAGTGGGAGGGTCAGTGCTATGAAGAGAGAGAGCTATGGGGGAGATTTCTATGGGCTAGGGTAACAAAATATTATATTATACACTTATTAATTTCAAAAGAAACATATAATTATCGGGTTGGGTTTAGGGATGGGGACGCCAATATCATCCCAGGCTCGTACCCATTGAGGATTTTTAAAATTTGGGGATTCTCATACCCGATCCATGTTTGGCCCCCGAAATCTCCCCTCGGCCAAGGACACAACGTGGATTTCTGCCATTCCTACGTATGGTTTCATGAAAAAAGCTCTTAGCCTTTTTTTATTTATTTATTCCAAAAGTCTCTTCTCAATGAATGTTCTTTTTTGGACTTGGCTTAGGTCTCTTTCTTCGGCCTAAGCCCATGTGCCATAGGCTATATGTTGGACTAATTATATTTTTATTTTTATTTTATAAAAAGAAGAAGAAAAACATTTATAAAAAAAAAAAAAACATATTGTAACAAAAAAAAAATGCAAAATGCAAAATAGTTTCTATTTTACAAGCCTAAAAATACAAAAAACAAATATAACAAAACAAAACACATTTTGCAGTTTCTATTTTATAAACCTAAAAAATATCAATATATGAGTAAATATTATATTCTATAATGCTAAAAATATCAATATAAGAGTAATATAAAAATACACAATGCTTTGCAGGTTTCATTTTATAAACCTAAAATATATCAATATAAGAGTAACAAGTAAAAAAAATCGGGCTAATGTCCTAGAGGATTAGGCGAGTACCTCTACACCAATGGGCATTTTGGTCGTTGACTACCTTAGTAGCCTTACCCTCTCAACCACAAGGGGGAGAAAGAACTTGGCCTCAATAGAGCTCCCGATCCCTTTAGGGACTAACCCATAAAACCTACATGTTACAAATTACAATCCTCAAATAAAAGATTAACAAGAAAATATAGTGGTTCCTCAAACCAACTAACAGAAGCTCCAATATGCTTCGCAAAGTGTGCAATGCAAGACCTACCTCATTTGCAGTTAGGTAGATATGGGTAAAACCTTCCCCAATGATCTGAGTCAGTATGGCCTTCCAGGCCCAAAAGGGATTTGTTAGTAGATTCCTGTGAAGAGCTGATACGATATAAAGACAATCGCTCTAAAAACTAACATGATTAAAACCCCTATTGACCCCCAAAGCTGTACCCAAACGAGTAGCTAACACCTCAATATGAGACACAGAGAAAATATTATACCAACGTTATGCACGCCTAGCCATAAAATTTCCCCTTGAGTCACATACAACAAAGCCTACTCCTTATTCCGAACGGCACGGATTCCAAACCCCGCCAACAATAATTTTCATGAGAAACACGAAATGCTTCTTCCAATTTTTCACAACCTGTCTACTTTGAGCGCTACCCTTCTTTTTCTCATTAACCCGCAAAAATTATTGTAACAGAATGATAGCCCCACAACTAACAACCATCGGTTACTGCATTTTATTGTTCTATAATAGATCATTATGTGCCTCCCAGATAGCCTAACCAATCATGAGAAAAGAGGAAAAATCAGAACTTTGTATCTTCTCAACATTATTGAGGACCCAATTTGTGACGTCTTGCTGTGTATCTCGACCACCATGGCTGCCTAATAGAAAGCTGAACCATACACAAACAGAGAAAGGACAGTCACATAATAGGTGTGTGGTAGTCTCCCCTAGACCATTGCAAAATAAGCATGTCGTACCAATTGGAACTTTACGTCACCTCATTTATATGAGCTGAGTGAATTTAACTTAAAGGGTTCGATCAGAATGCTATGTTAAAAATCAACCCCAACCACATTAATGTTTAAACAGCCCAACCTATAGAAATATTAATAAACACTTGTGTCTTGAAGAAAGAAGAAATATTCAGAACAATTGAGAAGAGCTCAATGACTTGGTAAAGTAAAGTTGGTAAAATAATGGTATTATACTAAAGTCATAATAATGTATGTAGAATCGGTTTGTAAATGTTGTGGCTAGAATTGAAGTTAATATCCCAAGTTGGTGGGATAAGTCAGCCACTTGCATTTATAAATAGGAGTGCATGTCCTTCATATGCAATCAATTAATAAAAAGAAGAAGAAGCATAAGCAATAAGCTATAGAGCCTAAGTTTGAATATTTTTTGTGAGGAGTGTGAGCATTCTAGAGTTTGTCTCTAGAAAGTGAGGAAAGGTGTCAACTTCTAAAAATTGTGGGCTATTTTTTAGAGTTATTTTGTTGTAATGTTTTGTGAGTTCAATACAAGTAATTTGTTCACTAGTTTGTCTCCAACAATTATATATTAGAGTTGTGTACTCTAATTTCTCAACATGGTATCCGAACGAGACGCTTAGGGATTGATTTTGATAGAGCTTCCTTGAGTCGCAAGGAACTTGTCTTTACAAGTTTGCATCTTTAGATCAAGCTTGTTTGGTCTTGCTGAAACTCTGCCAACATGATGGGTGATCTTCACGTAGTTGGAGGAATCAAGAAGCTCGACAACAAAAATTACAACACGTGGGTAATTTGTATAGAGTCGTAAGGTCAAGATCTTTGGGATGTCGTCGGGAGTAACGAAGTTATACGAGACAACAATGACACTTTACGTAAGTGGAAGATCAACGCAGGTAAAGCCATATTTGCCCTAAAGACCACAATTGAAGAAGAAATATTGGAACACATAAGAAAAGCCAAAACACCAAAAAAAAAAAAAGCATGGCACACTTTTGCAGTACTCTTTTCAACGAAGAATGACACGAGACTAAAGCATCTTGAGAACAAGCTCCGGCCTCATCTTGACCGACGCCCAGTCGTATCCTGCTCTAGCCCGTCCTCATCTCGACCGACGCCCGGTCGTATCCTGCTCTAGCCATACCTTGCCTTCCAGCTTCCATGAAAAACCCCAAGCTCCAGCCGCAAGAATCTCTAGGCTCTAGCCTGCAAAAAATCCCAAGGCCCAACTGGCCTCACTTTGGCTTTCACTCGGCCGCGAAGCTCCAACAGATTCGCCCGACCGCTTAGTTCCAAAATCTTGTCGTAACAGCGTGTAGCCCAGGTATCTAAGCACTCCAAGTCTTGGCCGTACCTTCGCAAGACCTGCAAAGCTCCTGGCCCGACTGCAATCAATTCTCGAAGCTCGGCTGCAATTCCAAGAGCCCAACGGCCCATGTTGTCAAATAGTGCCCGGGTGAATTCTTACCACCCCCAAAAAATTCTGTCACGAATATAAAGTACATATATTCCATATCAATAAATCTAGTACCACAACAAAGTTTGCGGAGATAATCCATATAATGACATAGTTATAACTAATAAAGTGCAATTGAACCTATAGCTGCAAGAATTATATTATATAAAAAAATCCACAAAGCAACAAGAACTAGGTGCTGCAAGTGTTTCCAGTTTTGCATAACCTTGCAACTCAAAAATAAATAGATTTTTTTATGGGCCTTCAAAACCAATTGTGTTTCTTTGGTTGTCGGATGACAACCTACAAAATGAAAATGGCAAGTACATAAAAATTCCAAGAAATCAACTATTATCAACTATGATGTGTATAATCTATCAAGGGTGTGACCAACTAGAGTATTTTGTTTAGATTTTGGTCTATACGAATGTATGCCTGCACCTCCACCATTTAAGTTGATGGATTGACTCCTTGTAACGATTGTGAATAGAAATACATTATCAGCAAAACACTGTCTTTAAATCTTAGACAATACAATTAAAAAGATAGACCAAAACAAAAAAATTTAATTTTCCCATGAACCAAACAAAAATATATACAGAGAATCAACTCAAGCTATTAAATTTTTACCAAGCATCAACACCCATCAACAAACAAGGAATTCACTGTAGGAAATAGGTATGAAACTAATTAACTTTGTTGCCCGCATTATGCTCTTTAAAATCCAGAATTTAAGTGTTTCCAAGAATTGTGTAGATTGCTCTAGTTTAGGATGTGTTCAAAGTCTAATGCCAAACCTTTAAATTCCATATATATTACTAACTATGAAAGTTATGGGCTCAAGATTATCTTTCTATAGACAATATGATTACTTTTCTTCCACCTCTTTCTCTTATAAACTCTAAGTGGTTTGACAATGATGTCCCCATCAGAAACTATGGAGCAAATGGCTGCCTTTGTACTCTTCCATACAAAAATCCAAATCCAAAGATCTCACTTGCATTGGCTTCTCCAAAACTCTCTCTCTCTCTCTCTCTCTCTCTCTCACATATTAAATTGCCAAAAAGATATGCTCTTTGATATTCTTGTGCTATAACTTTTGGGCCGTTTTCTTTACTCGGTGTTCTTAGACAGAAAATGTTCTCCTACTAATTTGTAGAAAAGATTCTTAGACATTCTTATACTCATGCTCATACTCATAAAATTGAAGGTATTGTACCAAATTCTGAATTCACCAAATTAAACCTTAGTAGAAACAAACAAAATCAAGCACCCAACTCAAAACATTCCCAAAACCCTAACATACATATATAGCAAAATCAATGAAAATTTAAAACTTGGAACCCACAACAAACAATGCTCATAGTTTTATTTGTTATCTAAAGCTTTACCCTAATTTTGTTACTGTATCCAATATATTGGTTTCAATAGAAGTCATATTCTCCATCACTTTAGACTCAACACCCTTAATCTCTTCCCAAAGCTCTCGACCCAAGTTGTCAACCTTCTTATCAAGTGTTCTTAGGGATAGAGTAGGATTCATGTGCTCTTCCCGGCATTGCGGTTGCGTGAAGATTTTTTTTTATTATGGAAGGGGGACTATACATGAACACCCATTTCAAGCAAGGTTCGGCTGCTCCGTGAAGTTGCCTATGCAACTAGAGTCTCTACTTATGACCTTGACAGATTTATATATGACTTTAGTTTGTGGTAGTAAGATCATGCTTTCTTTGAATGTAACCTTATTAAATTTTTTATATATTCTTTTTTGGGAGATTTAGGCCCCATTCGTTTATGTTTTGAGAGCCTATTTTCATTTTGAGAGAACAAAAACAAAGAAAAAACCTGTTCGGTGGGCAAAAACAAAAAACACAGAAAACTTTTTATGAAAACAAAAAGAACTTCACGTATACTTGTAGAAAACAAAAAAAAAAAGCTGTTTTCATTCTTAGAGGAAACAACACTGAAACACGCTACTTCTCTCCCCATCAGACCAAAACCACCGTCAAATGCTGCCAACAAAGAACCACACGCAGAGCTTGAACCACCACCATCACCCAATCAAAATCACCACCGCACCATCGAACCAAATTGACATCACCGCCACTCAATCGAACCCAACAAAATCTCTACACAATTGAATTGAACCACCATCGTTGAACAACTAATTGCCGAATCAATTTTCAGTCCAAGAAAAGGAAAAGGAGATGGGAAGCTATTGGAAGGTGAGGTTGTAGTGAGAGAGACAGAGAAAGGGTGCAGCAGCATAAAGAGAAAGTGGAAAAGAGGGGGGTTGGTCTGATTCTTCAATTTTGGAGAGAGAGAGAGAGAGAGAGAGAGAGAGAGAGAGAGAGAGAGAGAGAGAGAGAGAGAGAGAGAGAGAGAGAGAGAGAGAGAGAGAGAGAGAGAGAGAACGAGAAAGGTATCTGGAGGAATTAGGGTGGGTTTGCAGAGAGTGAAAGCGAAGGTTGGGTTGAGATTTCAATTTTTTTTTTTATAAAGATAATTCTAGTTTTATACTATAGAATTTTATTCTATTTTTTAAATGATATTCTTTTAGATGATTAAAAAATACTTTTTAAAAATAATATACGTACTAATTTTTTTTTTGAAACTCACATATTGATTACACAATGTTGTATTAAAAAAAAACATAATGCATTTTAATTAAAGTTACATACATATTCACTGTTTTTGTCATTTTCACATATTATTGCCAGATGTGTTTTCACTGTTTTTGTTCTCTGAAAACAGTTTTCAACTAAGCTACCAGACGTGTTTTTGTTCTCTGAAAATGCGTTTTCATTCTATGAAAACATTCTCTGAAAATGCTCTCTGAAAACATTACTAGACGGACCCTTAGTTTTAAAACACAAAATACTTTACTAATTTGGAAGATAGGAATACAATTTCATCTAATTAGCATAAGGCCGAAGACCAAAAAGTAGTACCTACTTTTACCAAAATATAATTAAAGAACATAAAAATTACAACATATGCCATTATTGTCAAATTTTAATATTTAGTTTTAAACCAAAATACAGCTGTCAAAACGACATCAACACACTAAAAACCTAACAAAAAACGACATCTACTCAAATTGAATGCTACACCAAAAACTAGTTCACGCGACCTTTCATCTTCACTTCCAGAAACAGCCCTCAACAATTCCACACTATTCCCCAAAATTTCAGAGACGAACGTTCCCATCAACGGCGACCACCTACGACCATGACCACCAACGATCGAAGTCGATTGTTCATTCTCTCTTTCAACAAAAAATCATAAGAAAACCAACGCTCTTATACCTACTATTCATTCTTCATTTTGCAATGTACTTTAGGTTTTGGGTTTAGTTTAGGTTTCGTCTATTTTAGAAAGTGCATTGCATATTCTGCACCCTACATAACAGTTTTAGGTATTTTACCTTCTTAGATCTGAATGGGTTTATGCTTTGCATGTTGAAGGTGACCATGTTGATGTATTTTCAATTTTGACGACTATTTTCAATTCTTCCCCCTTTTTTTTTTAGAAATTGTTTTAATTTTAGGTTTTTTAGGTTTTAGACATAAAAAAAAATTTCACTTTTGGAAAAAGCCAAAGCTTTTTCAAAAAAGACAGAAAAACCGCTCAACTTTCAAATCAAAGACATGCAAATGTATTTGATTCCTTAGGAAATCTAAAAATAAATAAGGGCATTTTTGTCCATTTTGGCTTCTTTTAAATTTTTTTTCTCTCCTTTGACTTTTTCCAAAATGTCCCTTTAATTTTTGGGTACTATTCCTCCTAAGAAAAAATTTGAGATTTGGTACAAAGAAGAAAATCAAATGCGTTTGCCTCCTCATTGTTGTGCAAACTACATTTATAAAACATAAAAAAAGAGGCACAATATGAAAATATTAGTTAGATATATTTATACATTTTTGAAAGGATTCAGTCATATTAGTGCTTCAAAATAAAATCCCAAACAATATTGCATCAGGTTGTGCAACATAAAATGAAACTAGAATGTTTTAAATTTTACTCATGGTACAGCCACACTGAGGCAATTTATCAGCGGCACCACATCCCCAGATAAATTTTGGAATATGAAAAGTACAATAAATGAAAAAACTTTTATCTCCTCAACAAAGATTTGTCTTCTCAACGGGTACCATAGAAGTGTCTTCTCAACGGGTACCATAGAGCCATTCACGTGAAGGCTGTGGTCATGAAAGAGGCTCCACCAGAGAAGTATTTTCAATTCTGACGACAAGTTACATGCCGTCTAGAAAGCCCTAGGACACAAGTATAATGCAACAACTCTGGTAGCATCAATTTTTCGTTGCCTATACTTTCAAGTAACGACTTTTGACATTGGACAACAACATCGAGTTGTTGCCTAATGCATTTTTTTTTTTTGGTAGTGGATTGACTTGTCTATTTATAACCAAATTAAGGTATTATGACTAATTTTGGAGAAGGCAAGTGATGATAAAACATTCTTGATATTGGATGGTGCTATGCGAGAAGCATTTGTACTTCTCTTACTTGGGTGAGAGAGATGTGCTTAAGGTGATGTACTATAAGACCTATTAATAATGGTGTGTGCACTTTGATGTAGTTTAGTTTATGAACAACTTTCTCTTTTGTTCTTATCACCTTAATATGTGAGCACTTTTGAATTATACATTATGCGAAATAAAGCTTGACTGCAACTTTCCCTTTTGCTCTTATAACCTTAGTAGGTGATGCATATAAAGTGACTGTTGTGAAGACGTGTACGGTGGTGATGCATTTAAGTTGACTAATGTGAAGCCATTGTGACGTGACAGGAATGTTAGGCCGCGTTTGGTATCGTTTTCACGGCCCGTTTTCTGTTTTCATTTCCTGATTTCTGGCAAAAACCTGTTCGGTGTAATGTTTTTGTTTTCCCTAAAAATATTTTCCAAAAACAAATCCAATTCATGAACAAAAGTTGAAAACGATATTATGTTGTTTTCGTTTTCAACGTTTTCATTTTCAGTCCATACGATAATTCATTTTCCATCTCTCTTTCTCCAATCAACATCGATTCTTGTCTTTGAAATTCCCCATAGCTATTCTTCTTCTTCTAAAATCTTTGAGATTTTGATTTACTTATCAAGCAACAGACCAAAAAAAAAAAAAAAATTCAACTGAGGAGCACCACTGTGGAAACCCATCTCCCCCGATCCAGACCCATCGTCTAGTTTGCCGCACTGGCACCTCCAAAGCACGATCACCACCAAAGCAATCGAACCATAACTACCACAAACCCAGTTGAACCACTATCACCACCCAATTGAACCACCACCAACCATTAAAAAATGAAAACAAAGAGAGGATGGGTATGAAGAGAGAAGAAGAACATGAAGAATCAGAGAGAGGAAGAAGAAAAGAAAAAAAATAAGAGAGGACGAAGAAGAAAATAAAAAATTAAGGGAGGAAGAAGAAGAGAATAGAAAACAGAGAAAAAGGAAGAAAGAACGAAAAAAGAAAGTCTGGGAAGGAATAGAAGAAGAAAAAAGGAAAAGAGAAAGAAAAAGAGAAAAAAGAAGGGCACGGGCCTGGGAAGGAAGGAAAGGAAGAAAGAAAGAGAAAGAGAAAAAAACATTAGAATTTTTTATTTGTTAAATTATACATTTTTTAATTGTTTATAAATTTTTGTCTTTGAAAAATAGCAGATTTTTTTTATTAAAAAAAACTGAAATTAGCAAAAATACAATTGAAAATAAGTCACATATTATTATTTTCAAATTGTACTACCAGACCCGTTTTCATTGTTTTTGTTTTCTGAAGATGTATTCTAATTAATCTACCAGACGCATTTTCATTTCCTGAAAATGCAAATTTGTTTTCTTGTTTTCATTCTCTGAAAATATTCTCTGAAAACACTCTCTGAAAACGTTACCAGATGGGCCCTTATATTCTATGATATTTTGATTGGAAGGAGATTGAATATTCTATTCTTATTTGGGGAAGAATCTTGCTAATGCCTAGTTTCGAGAATTATGATGACCATTTTTGGTTTTGAGCTAGAAAATTCGAGTCCATAGATGAGTTCTACTTCCTCTCTGCCATATACTCCCCCATTTCATTGAAAATGTACATAGGAAGCTTGCCAATGGAGACTTACAACATGTGAAGAATTCTAGAATTTCACATCATGTAAAATATAATTGAAATAATGTTCTACATTTTTAGGTTTTCAATGGCGCAAGACAATTGTGATGGTTATGATGCACATGTTCTTTTCTAGTTGGAGGCAAAGCTTCGTGCGGAAGCATAGCATAGCTTGTGAACAGATGTAAGAGTTAGATACATTTGTTTTGTTTTTCCAAATACTCATGGTTATATTCTTATCTCATGTGAATGTATTGTGCTATAATTTATGGAGTTGACAATTAAGACATGTGCATCAATTTGTTCAAATGGCTTTTCTTGGAACAACTCATTCATCCTTGATTTTATTCATACCGGTGTTTTATCGATTGTATGGCTCTAAAATTTTTGGGTACCTTAAAAAATAGATGTGCTAAATGGGTGAACGCTATTTGGTCATATTTAGCTTCTCCTACTTAAAGGTTTAGAGTGCTGCATTTAATTGTGTCACATAGGAGGAGATGTTATTAATCTTTGTGGGGAGTTTAAAGGGTTTAGGTGTCTAGTTTTTCACTCTTTCTTGTATAGGGAATCTGCCAATTGCAGATTTTTGACACTCACATTTTGTTTGTGAAGTAGATAAGAAACTGCCACATTACTTGATGTATTAAATTTTGTGTTATACGTTGATGTTTTTAGTAGTATTTTTATTAGTACTACCATGTCACCTTAGAATGGAAGGTTGACAAAAACTTAGAAGTCGATGATGTAATGTTTAACATTGTTTGCAGTATGTAAAAACTGAGGATGCTTATATTCATTTGTTTTCATATGATCATTTATCATGTATTCTTTGATTTCATAAACTTAGTTATATAACTAGTTTGAATTTTACAAATATCATTAATATGAGTTGAGTGAACTTCACTTAGATCAGAATGCCATGTTAAAACTTAATCCTAACTCATTGATGTTTAAACAGCTCAACCTATAGAAATATTAATAAACACTTGTGTCTTGAAGAAAGAAGAAATATTCATAACAATATAAAAGAGTTCACGACTTGGTAAAATAAAGTTGGTAAAATAAGGAAATATAACTAAAATTGTAATAATGTGTGTAGAGTTGATTTGTAAAAGTTGTTGTTAGGATTAAGGTTAATATCTCAAGTTGATGGGATAAGTTAGTTACTTGCATCTATAAATAGGAGTGCATGTCCTCCTTATGTAATCAATCAATAAAAAAAAGCATAAGCAAAAACAATAAGCTTTAGATCCTAAGCTCGAGTAGTCTTTGTGAGGAGTGTAAGTGTTTTAGATTTTGTTTCTAGAAAGTGAGGAAGACTGTCAGCTTCTAAAAATTGTGGGCTTTTCTTTGAAAGTTATTTTGTTGTAATATTTTGTGGGCTTAATACAATTAATTTCTTTACTTGTTTTGTCTCTAACAATTATATTTTAGAGTTTTGTACTCTAATTTCTCAACAATTGGTATCAAGGTGGGACGCTCGGGGACTGATTATGCTAAAGCTTCCTTAAGTCGTGAGGAGTTTGTCTCTACAAGTTTGCATTTTTAGATCAAGCTTATTTAGTATTGCCAAAACTCTACCAACACAATTGGTGATCTTTTACATAGTTGGAGGAATCAATAAACTCAACAACAAAAATTACAACATGTGTATGAAGTCCTATCTACATGGTCAACAATTTTGGGATGTCGTTGAGGTACAACCGTGAGAAGACAACAGTGACACTTTGTGTAAGTGGAAGATCAAAAAAGATAAAATCATGTTTTCCTTAATGACAACAATTGAAGAAGAAATGTTGGAGCACAAAAGAAAAGTCAAAACACCAAAAGAAGCATGGAACCCCTTTGCAGTACTCTTTTCAAGGAAGAATGACACAAGACTCTAGGTTCTTGAGAATGAGATGTTATCAGTTGCACAATGTGACATGATGATTGCTTAGCATTTCCACAAGGTAAAGTTGATATGCCGTAGAATTTTTGAATTAGATCATATTGTTGCTATTGTGAAAATTTTGAATTAGACCCGAATACCGAGGCTTTGTTGTCGCTATACAAGGATAGCCGCCTTAACCATCATTTGTTGAGTTTGAAATGCTTGCCGATCATGATGTTATGGCTAAGCAAATGAGAGGGGTCTCGTCAAAATGTGAGGAGGAAGTGCTCTACACCAATAGAAGTAAAGGCAATTTCAAGCAGCAAGTCGATGGTGCATCTAAAAGATATGGTGACAAGACGAAAGGCCATTAAGGAGAAGGGAAGATTTCAGCCATGGGGAGCTTCAAAGTATTACGGTATCCGTGGTCTTCTGTAGCTAGCGCCACATCCACCAAACCTTCCATGGCTTCTCAACAACAGGCCTTTCATGTCAAAAGGGGTCGTTTGGGTACTCTTCAACATCTTACAAGAAAATTGATGGAGAATGGACATCTTGATCAGGATTGTGAATCTGTGCGAGCTTGATAATCCTTCTTCTCTTCTCTTTCCTTTGTTAAAAGGCTATGCTTTTATATATAAAAAAATCTTGATTGTTGGATAAATTTTTTTTTTTTTAAATTTAAAATAATACTTTGAAGTTTCAGTGACTCACATAGTAAACTATAGTGAAGCAAAACTTCAAGGTGTTTTTAAGTGTCACATCATACGCTTTGGATAGGTAATTAAGGTCGGGTGATCTTATGAAGAGAGTTTTAGAGTTATTGTGGATGACTTTTAACAGGCACTTTGTGAAGTTACCTCTGTAACTGGAGCCTCTACTTATAACCTTGATAAATTCAGGTATGACTTTAGTTTGTGGTAGTATGATCTTGCTTTTTTTGAATATAACCCTATTAATATTTTTTTAATTTTCTTTTCTTATAGAGTTCATGACTTCTGATCTTGTGGTTATCGACATAACCAAGTACATCAATGAGGTACGCAACTAGTGCAACGAGTTAGATCGAACCAAGGAAAGCCACTTGTTACATGCCGTCTGCATATGTTGGCAAGACAAGAAAGAACAAGACAGCAAATGTATAGCACATGAGATTGGGTCACTTTAATGTGTTCGGGCTAGTCAAACAACCATTGATTTGTGGGATGTGATACATGGTGATGTTCATTAATGACTTGTCCACACATTTGTGAGTTTTCTTTATGAAAGAAAAATCCGAAATATCTTCAAAAGCTAACTGAAAGTCAGCTCCATCATTACATTGTTTGACTTGTTTTCTTTGTCATGCAAAATCACTTTTTAAATATATATATATTTAAAAACTAGGCCATATAGCCGTTGGTGGTGCATGGTGAAAGTTTATTTTAAGCCCAATGACTCAATTTCAATGGTTACCTTTTCTTCTTTTAATAAGTATTTTTTGACATTCTCAAAATTTTCACACCACCAACATTATTCATCACTTTTGTTCCATTTTGGCAAAAATCCACAAACTTACTCAATTGTTTGCATTTTTCTCCATAATTTATCTTTCACTAATGGCCAAAGGTTCAAAGCAAAAAGGTTCCAATCACTCCATCGATGAAGATGTAGCACTTTGTCGAGCTTGGATTATCATTAGTGAAGATCTAATCATTGGGAATTCACAATCTAGTGGAACAATGTGGAATCAAATTATAGCTCAATTTTTTCAATTTATCCCTGGTGCCCAAGATAGGATACCAAGGAGCTTAAAATCACGTCGGGGGAATATCCAACAATCGTGCACCAAATTCTCGGAGTGTCTTGATCAAGTGGGAAGGTTAAACAAGAGTGGCCAAAATGAAGTGGACAATGTAATTTGTTTCTTAATCATGACATATGTAGTACTCGGATGCAAAATGGGTGTATTATGATATAGGAGAAGAAACCATTCTAGCTTGATCATTGTTGGACTGTTGTCCAGCATGCCCCTAAGTGGCAATCGATGGATGTAGAGGATGATTTTTCGATAGAGTCCGTTCTGGAAACACAAGACCCCTTTGAAAGCTCAAATCATTGACAAAGGCCTATGGGTCACAAGAAAACAAAAGATCTAAAAAGAAAGGGGGTTGTGGAGCCAAGCTGTGAAGAGGATAAAGAGTTAAGAAAAGTCATGCTGTCTTACAATGTGACTATGGTTGAGAACAAAAAGCTTAGGGTTATGCTTACGAATACTTCTATAATTGAAGGTCCAGCTATAAGGTAATGGTTCCAACGGAAAAAAGTCGATATCATAGCCAAGGAATTGGCCTGTTCTCTTAACTTTGAAGATAATGTCTACCGTCCCGAACCCCTCGAATATGATGATTTCTAGATTTGGATGTAAGTTTTTATTTAAAAATTATGTAATTTCATTATTGTAATACGTTCAAGTTTATGAAATAAATTATCATTTTTCAAAACTTGTTTATTCATTACAAAACATTCTTACACACCAAATTAAAAACTCATAAAAGTAATCTTGCACACCAAACTAAATACACATAAAAACACTTCTAAATTGCAAGAACATTGCAATTTAGTTAATAAAATTGTAAAAGGATTGCAATTAGAAAAAGATAACACTCAATTATCGACTCCATATTATGTCTAGAGGTCTTAAATGATATCAGCTGTAATGGCCAATTGGATATACCATAATCCTTCAATTCAACATAACCTCATGAAGGTTCTCTATACCAATATGATGCTTAATTGTCACCTCTTCCACATGACACGTTGTGTTTTCAGTGGGAACTATTTAATCATTGTCATGCATTGTGGAGAATTAAGCATGTCTTCATTACCTCATTGATGTCTTATGTATACCATTGGCAAGCATGAATTTTTAGAATTATGAAACGAGCTTGAAGGATGTCGAAAGATCTTTCAACATCCTTATGATATTGCTCTAGGAGTTTAGCAAAGATTTGATTTTGCCGTCCTTGAGGATCCGAAAGCGATTGCACAAAAGTGCTCCACTTTGGATATATATCATTTGCAAGACAGTATGGTTGCTTATATTGTTTTCCATTAAGAATGTCCCAGACCCATGGAGCACGCCCCTTTTATGACATCATCAAACAAGGATGACTTATATAGTACATTCAGGTCGTTATTCATCCCTAGCATTCCAAAGTTGGCATGCTAGATCTGTATGACGTATGATGCAACCGCTTTAAGGAGTAGTGTAAGACGATGATAGTGGCTCGTGTATGCAGCGTGGAGGGCATTGGGCCAGGTTTTTTTTTTTTTTTTGTTTTTTTTGTGTGTCTTGTTGTGCTTTGTCGTTCAGACATAGCTATAATAATCATATGGGCAACTTCCTTTCTTCAATGGAAGTGAGATCGTACATATTATTAGACATTGTTGTGTAGGAGTTGAGAATGGAGCTTTGAGAAAAGATAAATTGGAGTGCAATTTCTTCTAAAAGTGGGATGGTTGTTGGTGTTTTGAGGCCTTAACATTTATTGGAAAAGGATGATCTAAGAGATAACATATTTGTGGATGAGATTTATCTAAGTGAATTTGATCCAATGGTTGTTGTGAGATGTAATCTTATCATATGAGATATGGATAGATTTCCATAATGAATATGAACCAACTTTATCTACCATCATAATGTTCTAACAAAAGTAAATGAGAAAATGATGGAAGCTCATAATGAATCAGAACCAAATTCATCTACCATCATAATTTTATGACAAAAGTAGATGAGAAAGTGATAGAAGGCTATGAAAGAAATGTTGTTTTTTTAATTTTGTCCAAATTTTGATTTTTTTGGTAGAAATGTTCAAAAAAAAATAAAAAATAAAAACATAACATAAATATACATTAAAATTAAATAAGTTAACCAAAAAAAATTGCACATAAACAAAATTACTTCATAAAAAATGGAAACTCTAAATGGGTCACTATCCACCATTTTTAGAGCCCATTAGGGACTATGGTTGGGCTTGCCCTAACAAGCTGCCCGCCCCACACAGAAGACGTTTTGGCGGGAGTTGCCCTCAACCTCCAAATTTCCAATTCCAAAAGCCCTTCCCAAACCCCAGAAACCTCAAACGCACTCCGATCTCTGAATCTCAGACAAATTAGAGAGTGAGAGAGAGAAATGGCTCGGGAGGAAGCGCAGCTGAGCGCGGCCAAGAAGTCGTATCGAAACGCTAAGGCTTCGGGGAACCACGAGGAGGAGGCTCGGTGGGCGAATGTGATCGGTGACATGTTGAAGAAGAGAGGGGAATACGTGGCGGCCCTCAAGTGGCTGCGTATCGACTACGACGTCTCCGTCAAGTACTTGCCCCAAAAACATTGCCTCCCCACTTGTCAGTCACTCGGTGAGCTCTATCTTCGCCTTGAGTTTTACAAAGATGCTCTTCTGTATCAGGTATTTTGTCGATTTGGGTTTTTTTCGTTTAAGTGTTTTTTGATGAATTTTTTGTCGGATTTCTATGTTTTTATTTTTCGGGTTTAAGAATGTCGAATATTGGAAATTGGGTAGTTGTGATTGTTTGATTGCTTGATTGGGGAAAATGAAAACAAAACGAAGGATTTGGGTGAGATTATAACCAACTTATTATATTAATAAGAAGGGTTGAGCTGAGTGGAGGGGTTTTGTTTTCTGTGGGATCTGTAAAGGAAGTAGTAGACTTGAACTTCAGCATCTGTTTGGTTGTTGAGAATGTGCATGAAAGTGAAGCGGGTGAAGAACTTTGAGTAAGTAGGGCTTAATATGTTGGGCGCACATTTGATTGTTTGAATTCTTGAATTGATCAGATTAAATAAAAGGCCAGGTTAATCCCTACATTGACTACTTTCAAGTTTCTAGTCCGTTGCAAAGTCTTAGCAAACACCCATTGAGATATCAACTGGTTCTACCTTTCTGTAGCCTTAGTATTAGGTGAATAAATTATTTGACGTCTCTTATTCTGTAGAGAGATTTATTGAGAAATCATATAGTTTTGGATGTATGAGTGCTACTTTTGAGAACCAAAATTGAGTCTTTACCTGTTGTCTCTGTTGCAGAAAAAACATTTAGAGCTCGCTGAGGATGCCAATAATCTCATTGAGCAGCAAAGGGCCAATACACAACTAGGTCGTACCTACCATGAAATGTTTTTAAGGTCTGACGATGACCATTATTCGGTTCAGAATGCCAAAAAGTATTTCAAGTCTGCTATGAAGCTTGCACAGATAATCAAGGAGAATCCACCTACTAAGAATTGTTCTTTCCTCAAGGAATATATTGATGCGCATAACAATATAGGAATGCTTGAGTTTGACCTTGATAATCTGGAAGAGGCTCGAAAAATCTTAACTAAAGGATTGGAGATTTGCGACGAAGAAGAGGTAATGGCAGACGATGATGGGCGCAGCAGGCTCCATCACAACCTTGGAAATGTTTACATGGAGCTAAGGATGTGGGATAATGCTCGGGAACACATTGAGAAGGACATTATGATATGTAAAAGAATTGGCCATTGCCAAGGGGAGGCAAAGGGCTACATCAATCTTGGTGAATTGCATTACCGTATTCAGAAGTATGAGGAAGCACTCCTTTGCTACCAAAAAGCACGTGAACTGGCAAAATCAATGGAAGATGAGGATGCTTTACTCAGGCAAATTGATCAAAATATTGAAATTGTAAATGAAGCCATTAAAGTAATGGATGGGCTGAAGAAAGAAGAGCAGAATCTCAAAAAGCTAACAAGAGACATGGCCATTACAAGAGGCACACCGCGTGAGAGGAAGTGTCTGCTGCAGCAAAATGCTTCTCTTGATTGCCTCATCGAGAAATCAAGGACAATCTTTGCCTGGCTGAAGGTACATACTTGGCTCAATGTGTTTTGTCTGCCTTTCTAACTTTTTTTAAAAATGTATGTTGTTCTTCATAAGGAACAATGCTCCATCTTGTTGAGTTAGTCTCTTGTTTTTCTGTTATTCTTGTTATGCTATTAAAAACTTTTCCTGTCATTATTGAAAAATTTCATATTTCAGCTCCTTGAATTTGCGAAAAGGAAGAAGATAATAGCTAGGTCGCTTTGTGACCAAGAAAAGCTGAGTGATTCTCTTTTGGTTATTGGAGAATCATACCAGAAGCTAAGAAAGTTCAAGAAAGCCCTTAAGTGGTACATGAAGAGTTGGGAAATATACAAGTCAATTGGTAATTTGGAGGTAAGTTGGTGTAGTTGGCCTTTTTTCTATAACATTATACAGTATGATGTGTAATTTAATGTCCTTGACAGAGAAGTAACGTGGACATAAAACATGCTTAAATTAATTGTTAGTAGACTTTGGTAAGCTTGGTGCATGCTATATCATCTAACTAGGGATCGAGGTGGTCCTGCTGGGCAACATTGGGATTTCATTAATGTATATTGATTGTGTTGATGGTTGTACTGTACTTCTGTTGTTTGATAGATGCTGACTCAGAATTGTTAATGCGTAGGGGCAAGCGTTAACAAAAATTAATGTAGGTGATGTTTTGGACAGTGATAATAATTGGGAAGGAGCACTAGATGCATTTGAAGAGAGTTACAGGTATGTTTTTTCTAGTGGACATTTCTTTTTGGAATTCGAAGATCATAAAGAAGCTTTTTAATCACCATGGATTCTCTAAGGTGTCTGCATTCATGCTGAGCACAAAAATCGTCCTGGATGATTGCATATAAATTGTGAAATACAAACATTTGATATCAAAAATATCTGTGAGCATGTGGCTCGCAGCTTTAATATGCTGTTTATTTATTTTTCTTTGGCATCTCATAGTTTTCAGTTGTTATAACAAATTATACAAACTGTGTATTCACATGAAAAAGGAGTTGTAGTTTTTGTTGAGGGTGCGGAGAGTATTTATATTCAACATGTGAAAAATAAATCTTGAGAATAAGATGAAGATCATCTTTCATAATTCATGAATACAGTACATAGATGTTTAAATAGAACACCAATACATCAATTGTCCTAATTATTTTCTAGAATCAACTTTTTTTGAACTGTACATCTGTAGTAGCTTCCAAACCAGAACCAACTTGGTTGTCACATGCACAATAGAGTCAATGCAAGAGTGTGAGAGTTAAGAACTGCATTTCTAGGCACTATATTTTCACATCGAGTAAATTTATCATAAAGAGAATTAAAGATAGTGCATAGTTTGATGCCCATTTTATTTCTATTCATTTTTCCTCTATCCATTTGTTAAAACTGCTGCTTTTATTTATTAACATCATCATCGCAATTCACATTGTTTTTGAAATGTTGCTATGATGTTCAGATATTGAATAATCATTTTGTTCATCTGAAATACAAAAGAAAATGAATCTAAATTTAGTCTTGAGAGAGGATATATATATTACGTAGACTATGGCTTTAATTTGGTCTGTATGGAGATTCATTTTGAGGACTTGTGAAAGATTCATGTAGCCAACCCCATATTTTGGATAGAGTTGTGTTTGTTTTCCTCAAAAGAGCTATTAGTAACTATTCTAGCTCAAAAGATACCCTAGAATATAGTCAATTGATTTGCCTATAAATGCATAAACTTTCTTTTCTGACCCAAAAATAAATTTTCTTGCTTTCAAGGGTTATGTTGAATTCATACTGTATTGTCTTTGCAGGCTTGCAGTTGAGGCGAACCTTCCTTCTGTACAGCTTATGGCGCTAGAGAATATGCACTACAGCCACATGATAAGATTTGACAATGTTGAAGAGGCCAGGTAATTCCTGCAAGTCCCCCACTGCTCTCGATGCAATGGAAAGTAATGACCAAACGGTTAATAATATGAGACTTTAGGTTGTATCATTATTTTTATAAAAATTTCAATAAGTTATTTTAAAAGGTGGATACCTCTGTGTAGGAGATTGCAGCATCGAATCGACAAATTGAAGCAATCAAAATATAAAGATCTTCAAACAAAAAATGTGGCAGAGGATCACTGCTCTGAATCTGATACAGAAGGGAGTGGTCATCTGTCAGATAATATGTGCAATGTATGCGGTTCATCAGAGATAAGAAAATGCAATTCTAGCAAATCACAATCTTTAGCCAGTGTGGAAGAGTTAAACGATGAGGAACCTATAATTTCTCTTATCTCTTCGACCAAAGCTTCACCCAAGGTGAAATCCGCTCATTTAGGAAAACAAAATATTACAACTGAGACAAATGTTTCACAAAAATTTTTGTCTCAACCAAACACTAATGAGCAGACAGTCGTTGGCCGTAAACGCGTTCGCTTAGTCCTTTCTGATGATGAAGATGAAATGTATGATGAGGTACAATGCTCAAAAAGCTGGTCTAAGAAACTCCCATTAGAAGATGTTGCTACATCTGATGAACGTAAGTTTTAACCATTGACTAATTTGATCTACATATTTTAACCACAGTGAAGAGCCATAAAATCTAATGTTTTCTTGTCTGGTTGCAGTGAAGATCAAAAGAAATACAGCCAGCCCTGCTCGTAAATTTCAGGTAGGGGCTCGTCTTGGATCGATTGTGATGAATAATCTCACCCCTGTGTTGTAGTTGGTTTTTAAGTGCTTAACCCTTTGGGTTTTGCAGGATGTCTCAGCCTATACCTCAAATCGTACCACAAAGTCTTGCAATCCTGTTAATATTGAACAAAGCTCTAGTTCATGCAAATCCAGGACTCTTAATGTGGTCACTCAAAATGGCAGAGGTTTTAGAGCTTCAAGCTCCGAAGAAGGTTCCATTGCTGCTAGTGGCTCTAAATGTGATATCGGTTTCCCTGAAAATCTAGTTAATAAGAATCACGGTGCCCATCTTATTTTTCTTACCTCTGATGATGAAAACAATGTGAGTGCTAGCCAATTTACTTGTAGGCAGATGGTTCTATCTGGTTGCATATGACTCTGCACCGTGCTGTTGCCACTATTACAGTTTTAATATTTACTAAATTGTGGTCTTTTGTAATTGCAGCAATGCATTACAGTCAAGATTGACAAAGACCTAATACGTTTGGATAATGGCTCATTTATGGATTCTGATAAGTTAAGCATTGAGTCTGTCAAGGTTGAACTGGCGTGCTTATACTACTTGCGACTTCCAATGGAAAGAAGATCAGAAGGTAGGCATTTATTGAATTTAGTATGTTTGAAGTTGCTGATAGTTATGGCACTAAAACCTTGACATATAACTTATAAGTGATTCACTGCTGCAGAACAGACTGGGTTCAATTAATAGTTGCAATCAAGATGTTATTGCATACAAAGATTTTGTTATTTTTTATATTCTTTAACAGAAAGCAAGAAAGCATTGGAATGGTCCTTTCAACATTTTCACCATCCTCCAAGATGAAAACTAGGTGGATGGGCATATATGAACACTACTGTGTTTGAAATAAGTTTGCAGTATGGCATAGATAGTGGCACATATGGGGGAACTATAGTAACCTTGTTGAAATAATCATGCTAAAGATGATGATTTCACAATTAAAGAGTAGGGCACAGTCTCAGCCATGCATCACAAATTCTGGCCAAGTGGCTCACACATTGCTTAGCTTACCTCTGTGCTACTTTAGTTGATTGCATGTGTCTAAAACGATGCTCATGTAAATTCCAAAACTTCTCTAGATTGCATCCTTAAGCGTTTTGGTACCATTGGGTTTAGATTGATATATAAATATGTATGTACATCAATCTATCTATCTATCTATCTAGTGTTAAAGTATCTGTTTCCTCCAAAACAACTTGTGATCATACTAACACTTGGATTGTGCATTGTTAGGGCTACTTCCAATAATACAGAATATAAAATGTGGTGAAAGTGTCATACAATCCGTGGAAACATTTCAAAAGCTTAAGCAGGATATGGGGAAAGTCTTGGTTGAAGCTTTCATTGATGGTATGTGTTTCAACAGTTTGAAGCTTATTTCATATGTCCTCATCTTTATTTATATGATTTATAAAAACCTGTTAACAACTATTTGTAATTGTTATCAACAAACTAATCCTTATTTTGAATTATTTTCATAAATATATCTGGTTGATTTTCTTTTCCTGGGATGTTCTTGTGAGGTTGGGTGGATTTTGTTGAGATGTTGTATTTTGATGAAATATATCTTCCTAACAAGTAATTTGTAGAGTATGAGGACTTTTTACTAACAAAAAGAGAGAAGTTAAAGTACTTTTTGGTGCTGTTTCCACCGATTTTGTCAATTAGTTTTGGGTATGGGATCCTCTAACTTTAACATGGCATTAAAGCAGATAATTTATCTGCTAAGTCCAATATGCCGACGCATGCTCCACGTCATGTGTTTGGCTTAGGTCTGGCCACACATGAGGTTACATGCTGAGGTTATACAAATCCCCCATCGAATCCTCTAAGCCTTGCATCTCAATACATAAAATTTTGGGCCTCTCTTCCCCTTGCCAATTGGTTTTGAATTGGATGCTCCAACTATTACAAGTCGCCTTGCTTGCATCTGTTGTAGATGGTTAGCTCCGTGAGAATTTTTTAGGGTTTGAATATTCAATCTTAAAAGGTATATATGATTGATTCATCATAAACAGTTCTGAAGAAAACTTGTAGTTGCTGTGAAGACCTTGTGTAACTATAGCTAAATTGACAGAAAAGTTTAATAATCTGCTTGATGGGATTTTTCAAATTGGGAAATTACTGCTTCGAGGAGGTCAATATGATCTGTTTAAAATAGTGAAGAAATCAGATGCTTTCATTTAAAGTCTTTTCTTAATCTCTTTGTCTCTGGAAACTTTTCAAACTGATGTTGGATGTAAAGAGAATTCGTCCAATACAAGTATTTGGAGCTGAGGTAGATTTCTGAACTCTTGGTAGTCTTATATTGTTGAGCATACATATGATGATGCAGATTACTGAGTATTTTTTAGTCAGTCCCCAAATGGAGT
This sequence comes from Prunus salicina, assembly GCA_020226455.1. Taxonomy (NCBI): domain Eukaryota; kingdom Viridiplantae; phylum Streptophyta; class Magnoliopsida; order Rosales; family Rosaceae; genus Prunus; species Prunus salicina. The sequence goes on along the minus strand of CM035344.1, from coordinate 16,571,551 downwards.
TGATGGGCTTCTCTTGTTAATCACTTCAATGTAGTTGGTTTTCCTTTATATTTCCCCTTCAACTTTCTGCTAGCAATAACGTAAGATTCTTATTAAATGGATTATATCCAATTTCTTTTTCTTCCTTTTTGTTAAAATCCAACTTTGCATGTTGCACAGGATGGGTCCAAAAGCGCTTGATAAAACTGTACACTGATTGCTGCTACAAGTTATCTGAGACACCTAATATGAAATTGCTTAAGAAACTGTATGATCTGGAGGTAAGACTGGAGGCAATCTATTGAGGACATCTTTGTTCTGTATTCCACAACCTATTGTAGGATGATTATAACATATTCTCTCATTGAGGCTTGAATATATCTTCTGATTTTGGTTCTTTTTTGTCTACCAGTTTTCAGATGATGAAGTTACTGTGTCTGAATGTGAATTGCAAGATTTATCAATAGCTCCATTGTTGAATGCCCTGTATGCCCACAAAACATTTGCAATGCTGGACCTTTCTCACAATTTGTTAGGTAATTTTTTATTGACATTTTCAAGTGTTGCTTCTGGGCTAGAAAGTGTGTTAGCCTTTCTCTTTGATATGCTACTACTAGACTGAACCCTCTTTAGTTCTTGCCTATATAAAAAATTAGTCCAGGAAATTTTGGGTAGTGTTAACTGTTTATTGGCTCGGTATTACCCAGGAAATGGTACAATGGAGAAACTGCAGCATGTTCTCACATCATCAGGCCAAAATTATGGTGGGTTAACGTTGGATTTGCACAGCAACCTATTTGGTCCAACTTCTTTGTTTCAGGTTTGTAACCAACTTAGCAAGAATTTTCATGTTGAAGCTTAAGTTGAGTTTTTTTGGAAGATTTACCCTACATGTTTTTCCCAAGTATGGTTCTCTCGCTTTTGTTTGATGCTACAAGGATTTATTGTGCATTAATGGAGATAAGTGGGTTAAACTTGACTTTTGCATTTCTAATATCCTGTGAGGTGGAACAAAGGTATTACTTACCTTTTCTTTTTTGGCCTGAACAACAATGGTACTCCTAGACCTCACGGTAAATGTTATAACATAGGAAATTTACAGTGTTAAGTTTTTTAGATTAATGGTATCAAAGCAGGAGATCTTGAGTTCATATCTTTGTACTGATAACCTCCTAAACTCCTAAATTCCTTTTGGTAGGGAGAGGCAGACATGTAGAAGGAGTATTAGAATGTAAATTATTACCCTACATCCTAAGTTGTGAAAAATGGTAAACCAATAAATTTCTCTGGAACTAGTTAATGACTGAAACTTCCTCTATCATATTGAGAAAGCTAGAACCACTTCTAGGGTGCCCCACTCTCTTTAAAGTTTCTTAATTAAAGGTTGTACATATGAACTATTATTTTTGGCGTTTTAAAATTTTCCAAGTCAGTGCCCACTTTTTCAAATAAACCCTTTCTACATAATATTCTGTCTAATTACTAGTTATCTGGGACAATTGACGAAGAAACCCGTAAGATTAATAAAAATTGCACACATGTTTGGTGCATGTGAAGGAGCCATGTAACTGTAAGTATTTCAAGATGCCAGTTTGATGTTGAGGCCATCAGTTTTAGTAGCCTACTGGTTCTTTCATGTCTGAACTTTCCAGAGGAGGAGGTACTTCTTCAGGTCCAGCCTATGTAATTTGAGGAACTAGAGAGGGGCATGCTAACCCCCATTATCTTTCCTACTGTCTCTATTGATTGAAAATTTAGAAGAAAAAAAGAAGACAATTCTCACGATATCAAGGTATTTGCGAACATGGATTTTGTAGTTTTATATTTAATGATGATAAATTGTAGTCACGAGTAGCATATTAAATTTGTTGTTAGCAGGGCAACAGTAGGGCCTTTCTGTATGTATAATAAGCTCACTATAAGTCTATAACCATTAGTGTGTCAATCTGTAGATTTGTGAATGCCCCTTGCTATTTTCTCGATTGGAAGTGCTCAATATCTCTGGAAACCGTCTCACTGATGCATGTGCCTCTTACCTTTCAACTATCTTGGAAAATTGCAAGGGTAAAGTGCTTTCCTTGAAGCTCAACTATTTAGAATTTTGGTTGCTGTTTCGTATCTATTATTAGTAGCATATGTGCTTCTTGCTAAATTTAATTCTTTTAACACAATTTGTTCAAAATAAGGCTTAAACGTCTCCATGTTTCTACTCTACTTATGTGGTATTCACTTGTAGCTCTTTGCAGCTTGAGTATAGAGCGGTGTTCTATCACATCTAGAACAATTCAGAAGGTTTCTGATGCATTGAATGCTTCTTCTGTGCTCGAGCAACTTTGTATAGGTACGCTTGACATATCGTATTGGCAATCAGTATTATTCCCTGGACTCTTTATTTTCATTTAATACGTTTTCTCAATTCCTCTGCTTCCACAGGACATAACAACCCAATATCTGGAAGTACCATCACTGATTTACTTTCCAAGCTTGGCACTCTGAAAAGGTTTAGATTGAATTAAGTAGTCACTCTTTCCTTTTGAAAGCATAGGTAACAGATATCCACTGACTGGTCTAAATATACAAATTACTTTCTCTAATGTAGATTTTCAAAATTAAATCTGAATGGTTTGAAGCTAAGCAAGTCTGTAGTTGATAGCCTTTGCCAGCTTGCTGCAACCTTGCCCTTCTCAGTGTTAAGTCTTGGGGAAACTGGTATTGGAACTGTGAGTGATCTCATTTTTCATAACTTACTGTTGTTGGACTTAATTCACTAGTCATATTCTCCTGTTCTTTTCTTTCAATTATTTATTTATTTATTGTTTTGCAGGATGGGGCGTTAAGATTAACTGAGTCATTGTTCAATGGAACTGCAGAGTTTCTAAAATTTGACTTATCATATTGTGGTGTGACATCTAATTACGTTCTCAAACTAAGCACTGTTTCTTCTATGATTTGTGGCATTCTTGAGCTGAACCTTTCCGGAAATCCTATTATGCAGGAGGTTTGTTCTTTTAACTCGGGATTTTGCTAATAGTTAAACTTGTTATGCTTGTCTTTTTGCAACTAGTAACCATTCTGGGTAGTGTGTGTGATGATTATGCTATACCATTTTCTGCCAGCTACGATGTCTGAAAATGGCAGTAGTATGATGAGTATCAGAGATGACCATCTTAATCAATAACAGTAAAAGATGACTCTGTTTTACAGCTTGAATACCAAACAGTTTTGAGTCTAAAAGATGTTTGTATTTAACTTGTCTCAGTTTTAAACTGATCTAAATCGTTCAAATTTAAAATTACATGTAAATATGTAGCCCTGATATTCCTGAGGTTGTTTAGTTGAACCTAAATGAGATTATTTTGTCATTAACCCTCTCCTAGCCCAGTGGTGTCAGGTTCAAACCTCCATGGCACCTTGGTAGTTTGTGTGTGAGAAATCCCCCTTCCCTTGGCATGAAATGCATTCCTCACCATGTATTCATTGAGTTTCATCATACATGGCCAAATCCTTCTAATCGGCTTTATCTAATATCATTCATAGATGGGACATCTTTACCTTCAGAGCAGTTTCCTTTCCACTTTCCCCTGTAATCATCTATCTTGATAGTTTTAATCTACATTCCCTTTTCTCCCCTTTGATATGCCGAGAACGGTATATGGAACCCTGCAATAATTACTGAAGTTCCATTCACAGGGTTGAACTAGCAAGTTGAGGGATCGGTTTGTGATTGTACATATCTGATGTAATTTAGAACAGATTTGTTCATATCTGCATACTTGCATCTTCTGTACACTTTGTGGTTGCTTGCAGCCCTTGAAGTCTCTGGTGGTCTACCTTTGTCTTTTAGTACCACCAGTAAATTCCAGATGGAATTTGACATGGTGTTCAGTTAAATGTGAATGTAATGGATATATATATGGTTATGTATTCAAAATTTGAATATTCACTGATAACATAATCTATCAGTCAGAAAATCATGATTACCATTCAATGTTCCCTTCTCTCAATAGGATGTTGTCATTTGTCCTTAAGCTAATCTAAGTGCTGTGAGAGAATTTCTGACCTTATTGAAAACAAAAAATGGTAGTCCATGCTATTCTAATTATTTTAATTTCAGACTTGTTATACTGACCTGATCCGACCATGAACACAGGGTAGCCTTGCATTATCATCAATGCTTTTGAATTCTCAATGTTGTCTGAAACTTTTGGTCCTTCAAAAGTGCCAGCTTGGGACTGCTGGAGTTCTTCGAATAATGCAGGCATTATCAGGTTCACAACACTAAGCCCACTTCAGTTCTAAATATCAGTCCCTCCTTAGAAATGAACTTACAATTTGTTAGTTCAATGTTTTAAGCAGGTAATGGTTTTCTCGAAGAGTTGAATCTAGCTGATAATGCCAATCTTGATAGACAGAACTCTGCCCAACCGGGGTCATGCAATGCGAACACCAACTTAGATGGACTTGAAGTTGCTGATAGTGAAGATGATGAAGTAAAAGCTGCTGCATCTGGACTTGATGACAACCACACAAGACCGTGCCAAAGAAATTCCTCATCTTCTGGATGTCAGTTTATTCAAGGGCTTTCAACTGCCATTGATATGGCAAAGAATTTACGATTACTGGACCTTAGCAATAATGGTTTCTCCACAAAAGACGCAGATATACTGTATTCTTCATGGTCAAGATCAAGATTTGGTTCAGCTCAGAGGCATATAAAGGACCAGATCATCCATTTATTTGTGGAAGGAATCAAGTGTTGCGTAAAACCCTGCTGCAGAAAGGACTAGTTTTCTTGCTGCTACATCTTCATTGAGGGATTTGCAGGGAGGATTTGAGGCACTTGGGAAGCTTAAGCTATTTTTATTTTATTTATATGTGTACATATATATTTATATTACCCTTGACTTTTCCAGTTGAGTTCCAATGAATTTTCTTAATAATATTAAAGTCTTTTAGTTTCGTACCAAGCACACCCAGTCTCTCTCTCTCTTTTATTATTTTTTTATTTTTTAAATATTTATTTTATACATGATATACAGTGGATAATCGGTCTTTTTACCGGTTGTTTTGTTTTGCCGACCAATTGATCAAACCTCAGAAGATGAAAAAGAGTAATGCTACTCATACCATATTTGTATACCATATTCTCATACCATTTTATGTGGCAGATGAATTAGACAACCACATAAATTAAAAAGTCAATAAATCATAAAAGAAAAGAAATTGTTAAATTAATTTAATTGAAGTGGTTATCCATCTCATTTGCCGTATAAGGTGGTATGGGAATGTAGTATACAAAATGTGGTAAGAGTAGCATTTTGGTGTACTCACAAGCACTTTTATGGGCGCAAGTCCTCTTGCTCATGCATTTGTTTTGCATGTCGTAGAGCAAGCGTTGGCTTTTAAAACAAGCACTTTTATGGGTTTCCAAGCTTCGTTTACAGTATCTTGATATGAAATGTGATTCCAAGACTCTAATACAAATCCTTAATAAAGAAATTCAACTTGTTGACAATATTTGGCAACTGGTACAATCTTTTAACAGGGTTTCTATTAAGCATATCTTCCGTGAAGTTAACATGGCCTCCCCAAAACTCTTGCCAAGAAAGAAAGGACATAATTTTACAAATACTTGTATTCGGTTATGTTCCGTGATGAAGTGTTACTTAAATACAACCCTCGAGAATCTTCTTCTGCACTTTGTTTTCAAACCAAAGTAAAAAATAAAAAAATAAATAAAAAAAATCAAAGACTGAAATGTAGCACGATTCGACTCAAAGATATATGCCGTGCTGTATTGGAGTCGTATACCGAGCTTTGTCGGGTGAGATTTCATGCCAACACAACCGCAAAACCAACACCATCTTTCCATGATATATTATCTAGTGATGGAAGCTCATATTACTTGCAGTTTGAACACCAAAAATCTGATCCCTAAACGTTAATATGGAAAGGTTATATTATATCGACTATATGGAGAAAGAAAAATGCAATATTTTCTGTTTTGACCACTTTGATCAGTTCAGCATTGTCCTGCCCAGATGATACACTTTTGTGGATCCTTTATAAGGCCAGACGTATCCATGTGAGCCATTTCTCTTAGATACAGATTTTGTTATTTGCATGTATATATGAATCCTAATTATTATAGGTTTACTATATCATAAAGTCCATACCATTTTAAATTTTTTGGGAGAAATTCTTGTGTGATGTGCGGGACGAATGTGGGATCCACAGGCGTGGGCCCCGCTGCTTCACTACAGCATTTCGTATGAATTTTTTTTTCATGTATGTGTATTGCCTATTTAGTATGATGACAAGGAGAATGAAACGTAGGTTTAAGACAATCTTTATAGGACTGCCTTGGTTGCTGTCCAGTTTTTGGAGTTGACTCTTTACATGTATTACGTAAGGAAGCATTAGTTGTTCTTTTTCTCTCCTTAACTAGTCAGATCACGGGTTAGGTCAGTTGACTAAGGTAATGAACGCGTCGCTTTGCACTCAAGTTTGAGTTACTTATCTGTAAATTAGATTAATTTAGGCTAGTTTATACTATCACTTTTAACCAAAAAAAAAAATTCATAATTAATTACAAAATAGAAACAAATTTTTTAATTCTCCCATGAAACATATGTAACCATTTACATAAACAAAAACTGAAACCACAACAATAAAAACAAATAATAAAACCTTATTTTATATGCTGGGAACTTAGCTTAGTCTTTACAACAAACCTTAATTTTAATGGTATTTCTCTTTCCGAAGTTAAGCGGTACAAAGGTCAAATTCTCCTCTCTCTAGTTGATTAAATAAAAGAAAATACTTGGGTTTATGTTTTCTAAATTATCCCACAGCTCTTGCTAATTATCATCATATTTTTCTCGTTTCAATTTCGCGTACGTAGTCAAGCTATATACTAAAGATATATTCGAAAAATAAGTTTAAAGTAGAGAAGAAAGTCATGATCTTCTATAAGAAATACTATAGAAGAAGGATTAAAAATATAGTGTAGGTGTAGCAAAGTGGATAAGTTGACCACCAAATAAATAGCTCCCCTCCACATAATCATATGCATGCCAATGTATTAAACTTCCACCTCCTAATGTGGATATTCCTAATTGGATCATGTCCCAATGGCATCAGGTTTCACCTACTTTTCTTCAAATTCTTTTTAGGGAAATAGTGCTTAATGCCACAACTTTTCTAATTTTATTTGGAAATGCCACCTTTTCCCACAAATTTTGCAAATATCACCTATATATACATATTTATTGTCCACTTATTGCACACATAACACTTTGCTGAAATTTAGTTTTCTTTCTCAGCTCCCTCTTGGCTCTGTCTGTCTCTCTCTCTCTCTATCGCGTAGCTCTCACTCTCTCTTTGCTTTGTCTCTCTGTCGCTCAGCTCTCACTCTCTCTTCGCTCTTTCTTTGTCTTGCTCTACTCTCAGTCTCTCTTGGATAGCTCTCTCTCTCTCTCTCTCTCTTGTAGCTCTCTCTCTCTCTGACGCAGTGCTCTTCCTCTCCCAGCGGTGTCTGTTCATCGAAGCTCAACTCCATCGTTCACCTCCAATAGGTACTGTTCATCGTCTTTTTCTTAGGGTTTAGGGGTTTCTTTGAAGTTGGTTTAGGATTTATGGGTTTCTTCGAAATTAGTTTAGGGTTTAGGGGTTTCTCTGAAATTGGTTTAGGGTTTAAGGGTTTCTCTGAAATTGGTTTAGGGTTTAGGGGTTTCTATGAAATTGGTTTAGAGTTTAAGGGTTTGACTGAGATTGTCTAATTCTGATGATTCCTTATTTGAAACAGTGAATGGGTTTGTTCCTTGTTTGAAATTGTCTGATACTGCTGTTGTTTTGCTATTGTTATTGATGTTGTATTGCTATTTTTTAGCTGTTGTATTGGCATTGTAGTAGTGTTGTATTGGCATTGTAGTGCGGTTGTATTGATAGTTTATTATGGTTTTATTCCTGTTCCATTGTGATTTTAATGGTTTTGGTGATTTATGCAATTGGATTATGTGTTTCTTTACTATTTTCTTTCATCCAAAGAAGGGAAATTATAGGTGTTCATTTATAGTCTGTACATTAGCCACAAGAATCTTTATAATTTGTTTTGCAGTTGCAATAGTTTTTTGATGTCTGTAGTTTGTACATAAATAGTCATTTATTCTGCTATATAGGCAGAGTCCATAATTTTTCTTTTGATGTTCCATCTGTATTATATTTCATTTGTTCTCTTTATATAACATACATGTATATCAGTATGGTCATAAGTAGATTTTAGGAAGTATTGATGTAGTTGGGCTAGTTCTTTTAGCCTTTTCTGTCAAACCGTGTATGAAGTTGATCCTTGGGGCATGAAATCACTTTGACAGTTGGGTGGTGTTTGGTTTGTGGATGGAATGTAATCCAGATTTAGTAAAATGGAAGGTAGATAAGAGTGGAGTGTGGAGAGAGTTTGAGAGTAGATAAGGAACTGAAATTGGGTAAAAAATGCAATTAGTATTATTTCACATTTCGGGGGATTGACAGTTTATGGGAATGGCCATTTCATTCCACAGTTTAATCCAATAAACCAAACATTGTCTTATACATAGCATTATAAATGAAAGTGATGTATCAAATGGGATTTGTGGCATTTTTGAGTAAGCCTTGTGGAGAGAAAATATAAGAGAAGGAAATGGGAAAATATAAGAGCAAGCCTTGTAGAGTGAAAATATAAGCCTTGAAGGTACAATGAATTCCTATTTTTTCTGTCATGGGACACGTTGGTGAACATACATGTATTGCATATCTGGTTCTATTGCCCCTCTATTGCACTTTTATCACTGATATATCTCGTGCGTATTGCCTTGATCTGCCTCTGTATTGTGCATTTATTGCTTTGTTATTGTATATATTTCAACAACTTGAAATTATTTGCATAATGTTGGTATGCAGGGAAATATGGTTTTTAAAGTAAAGCTGATGATTGATGAGGATCAAAAGTTCCAAGGAAAGGCGTTGTCCCTTTCCTATACAAAAACCGCCATAAGTACAATTAAGGAGAAATTGAGTACGCAACAGTTACAAAGGTTCCAAGACAGTTGTTTTGGTCATCTATTACTGAGGACCTTAAGTGGACTGTACAAATTGTCCACGGGTTGTTGCTGAGAAAGGCTGATCTGAAGACAGTTTCCTAGGTGAACGGGATGAAATTTATTGTTGGCAATAAGGTGCTACAATTCATGGTGCAGCAGTTTTATGTCATCACAGGGCTATGGTTCGGAAACCTTCATTTCATTCTAATTGCGACTAATGAAAACAGCTCATTGAAAAAGAAATACTTCTGCAACAATAAAACTGTGACCCTTTTCGAACTAGAAAAAGCCTTCAATGACTGCGCTGATGAGGAGGATGTCGTGAAGCTTGGATTTCTATATTTTGCTGTTTTTGTGCTGTTGGGAAGTGAAAAACATGAAAACATTGACATGTGGTATTTGAAATTGTCGGAAGACCTTGAAGAGTTTCAGAAGTATCCATGGGGTGCTGTTTCATATGCGAAGAAAATTCCTCGCTTTTGAGGGCACTTTGTGCAGATTACCATCGAATAAAAGTGCCCCAAAAAACTACAAAAATAAAAAAATCTAAAAAGAAATCAAAGACAATGGCAAGTGGTAGACCAAGAGAGTACCACATATATAAGGTTTCGGCATCACTTTAGGTGAGCAAATATCCATAAATTTATAAGTTCAATTTTATTTGTTTACAGTGATTGATGTTTTATTGTTCAAAATAGATTTGGGCTTTTTGAGGTGTTTCTAGGGTTGGCTGCACTGAAAAAATAAATTTAGTTATGTTCGTAATGATTATGTTATGCATATGAAAAAATAATAAGTTTATTGATATGTATTTTGTATGTGTAAATTGGAGGTTGATGTGCAACTTCTCCGCCTAACTTTAATTGACAAGTAACAACCTTATTGAACTTGGGGTGACAATGATGAAAACATTGAAGAAATTGTTGAATTGTTTACCGATGAGGCCCAAGAAAATACCAGCACTTCCGTTGAAGAAAAAGATGACGAAATTGAGGAAACAACTACCCTTCTCTTGTATTCTAAGGTGAGCATGACCTTTTTGCAATATATAGGTCATAATAAAGTTAATGGTGTTGCTATATAATCAGTATATAGTCAATATATAGACAATACAATAGCAATATTTGGGTTATATTTTGTAAGTATTGTAACAGTTGCATTATAATTGTATGCAGGGTAAACTCTCGTCGACTGAGTTACGTACTTTGAAGCGTGAGTTTCAAACCACAAAGGATGAATTGACAAAGATAGCCAGTTCAAATTGAGCGCTTAGAAAGAGAGTGCGTCACTTGGAAAATGGTACAGAAGGAGTCTTTGAAACATGAGAAGGAGTGTCAAAAAAATAAAAAGTTTGTGAAGGATTTCAGCAAGACCCTCGCTTCAATGGACTATTATTTTAAGCTGGAGATAGAGGAGTTTTAAAAACGAAATGTTGGGTTGAATGAACGTGATGAAGGACATGAAGAAGTGGGTAGTCCTCATATCAATGAAGGAGGCGACAATGACATGTCGCCCTTACATGAATATATTACTCCGACTACAGAACCAGCAGAAATGGAAGAATAAGTCCCTGGTGATGGAGCCGAAGCCTTCGCAGCCATGCAAGTCCAAGAGGCAGAAATGGGCACTTTAGTTCTTGACAAACAAGTGCAGCAAGAAGTTGAGAAGCTTCCTACTCCGAAAGATGTGGACGGGTGTGGAGTAATCTGCAAAAAACTGTTATCTTTGTTAGAGGATTGGAAAAAGAGCGACATTAAGGCATTGGGAGGTCAGATGAATCCTCCCATCATAACCAATATTACTATGGTTGGTGATGAACAATTAAGGAAGGTAGTGCCACTATTGGAAAACAAGATGTGGAAGGTAAATGGTGCAGAAAGAAGCGGCCAGCCACTACATTGCTGAGTCCATTTACTAATCCTTCGAGGAAAAAGAGGATGATTATTGTTTCGGATGCAGAGGCAACCCCGCCATGTTTTAATCCAAAAAAATTCATACCCATTGACGATGTCAAGGCAGTAATAGAGTTTTGCACCACTTGGAAAACTTATTTAAGGTTAGGATTTTTAACCTTGGAAATCCAATATTCATGTTGTTGCAGTATGCAGTGATCCACGAATAAAAAAATATAGCTACCTTTAATATACATGTCTGTGTTTGTACTATCTTTGTCATATTATACAATGTTCCAATTATTGAATGATTCCAAAATTGAACCTTGGAAGTTTGCCCTATTGTAGTGCAGAGGTGCAACTCAAAGCATGTTTAGTTGGCCCAGACATTTTTTTACAAACTTATAGATGATACAAAATGGATTAGCTCCAGGGTAAGAATTTGAACCCTACTTCATTAGGATAATTCAATTCTTTTCTCATCTTCACTATGTACATTTGTATTAAATTGTGGTGATATTATTTACTTCAACTTCAGCACCTTGACATGGCGACGTTTCTAATATGGAAAAGACGACTTTCTCATCCTTTGGTGTTGGAACCGACTGGATAACTACAGATTATTGTTCACAGGTAAAAATGTGAACATGTTAAATTCACGCTTCGGTTGCATTGGTTTGTCATTATGTAATGTGCCTTAAAAATTGTTTGCAGCAATTTTTAGAGTCGATAAGGCCGACTAAGAAACGAGTACCGAAGAAAGCAGCTGCTTCAGATACCGTTGACCTTCCACCTAGCTACCTAAAAAAAGATACATCACTTTGTGCACTGCACATGGCAACATGGGTATGCGCAACCATGGAGCAAAGTCCGGAAGGTGTATTTCCCGTATAATCTTCAAGGGTATCATTGGGTGGCAGTAGAAATTGACTTCTGAGACATGTTGCGACTATGCATGACTCATATATTGCTTTGACCTCAAATTCCAAGCTGATCAAATATCTTAAGCCTATTAGCAATACTCTGGCACGAGTGTTGTACAATATGCACTTTTATGATGCTTCTAAGGTTGAAGAGGTGAAGCAAAAGGGGATGAAGATGTCAGTTTACGCCTTTCACAATTTGCAGCATTGGGGATGTGCCGCAACAATGTGATGTGCAGGTTATGTTAATTTAGTGGAGTTTATCAATATTGTAAATAAGTGCAGTTCTAATTTCTGAACTTATTGGCCCGACAGTACCTCTTGCGGAATCATGATAGTCAAATTCATCGAGTATCTCAGTGCCAACATTTCTTTGGATAAAGTTGACCCATCGAAGATCACCTATTACCAATTGAAGCTTGCGATATAGGCTTTAAGGGGAGAGGCATATATATAAGGTAAATGTGATAATGTTTCTCAATTGAATTTAGTATTCACTTATCACTTGGGAATTCAGTCTGAATTTAATTATTTCAGTTTATCCTTTATATGAATATGTAGATATGGAAGCTCTGGCGGAGTTGCTTTATATGGTGATCCATCCAGTTTGATAGAGCTATTTGCTTTAGTTATTCTGTGTAGCAACGTGAAATCATTTACAGGGTCTGCGGCCATGTGGTCTGCGGCCATGTTGTACATGGTGATATGTAATATTGTACAGTCGGTGGCAGTGGCTAATTGCCTTAGAGGGCATATAAACTGTATCCATTTTGTAGATATGGCAGATAAACTGTATCTATTTTGAAAACATGGCAGATAAATTGTACTCATTTTGGAGTAGGAATATGAATCAATTTTCATTTTGTGAAAGAAAATTGGGTAGTACGTGTAATCAATACCACTAGGGACGTACTTCTGATTCGGTTTTCAAATTGTGTTTTTATTTTGGAGTTGCCGTCGTCGTTAGCATACTTATTCTTTAGATTATTTAGTTGAGCTATTTTGTACAGCTCGATATATAAACAAATCTATACTTTCTCTTTATGGAGGTATAACAGCTCGTTGTTGTTATGCAACATATAGACAATATAGGGTTACAATCGCAGCATAAATAAACAAGTGGCAAACTTCTAAGTACCAGCAGACACAAAATACATATAATAGGGTGGCAATATTAGGTCAATATACATACAATACGTAGACATCCATGTCAGACTACCTTCAATTTAGACATTCAAAATAAATCGCCACCCAACCCTAACAATACTATCCCGCGAAGGGAAAATGAAGGCAACACATTCACATCGCATCACCCACCACAACATGAAACGAACCAGCACTTACCCTCACCCAGCTGCACAAACCTTGCCAAATGCAAATTATTAGAGGTCCATCAAAAGATCCATGTATTTTGCCTTCATCCTCACTACATGCACAAGGCTATGATGAGCCATTCCCTCTCCACCCATATTCAGCACCTGCTAGACACCAGCTATATCAATTTCGCTCCAATTGTAGTCTGGTGAGACGACCGAAGCATAATCTCGGAACATCTCGAAGCCATTGTTGAAACATTCAACATTTCATGGTTATATTCTTCAGATTTTTTGAATTGTTGGACATCATATTTCTTTGTCTCTTCCAAATTTAACTTGAGGGACTCTAACTCTTTGCTCCGACTTATTGCTTTTAGAGTTTGCTTCACTTCTCCAACATATGCTTTGTTCAACTTGTTGGCCAAGTTTCCCATCACTTGGCCATAAATATCACATTTGCTCCCCCACCAATCTGTTGCCTTAGACAAATATTGGAGGTCTTGCTTCACGACAGAGATTTTGTCAAGCTGATCGTTGTTCTCAGCCTCACTTCCAGATGAAATGGGATTGTGATTTGGAGTCAAAAGTGGAGATGGGAACGGCACATGCCACAGCTGGTCTCCCAGGTAACTGACATGGTCGTTTGGAGAGCGTATGTCCGACATGTTTAAGTATCAGTAGGGACAATTCATAGCTCCAGTTTGCAAAAAATAAAACGTTAGATTCAGTCTGCAGTTTTTACTTCTGAAAATGTATAAACAACAATATGGTCAGCTTTACTGGAGAATGTTTGCTTTTAAGTTAAGAATAATTACCTTTCCCAAACTTGACGTTGAGAAGGTGCCTATGCTTCTGTTATATACATATCAACTTGTCTAATTTATATTCTATTGAAGGAGCTAGTTAGATCTCTATATTTGACGAAATTGGGTATGTAGTTGGTGTATTAATTTGATGGGATTGCACTGTACACCATTTACTCATTGGCTGTAATTTAGAGCATTAGAATAACAGCAATAAAATTGGATTACAAACAAAAAAACAAAACCATACTTGGAAATTGGAAATTGTGGATTTGAGGCAAAAAATGGAGTATGTAACTAAGCAATTTTTGGAAATTTGAAAAAAATACAAAACGAAATTGCAAAATTGGAAAATCGGAAAAATACCTTACTAGGAAATTGCCAAACTCTGAATTTACTCAAATTAGACAAAGATTGAAAATGACAAAATCTTAAGAACACCGAAAATATGAAAACGTTATATGCTTGAAAAACCACATACAAAGCACTGCAAATAAAATTGAAAATTTGAGAAAATACGTAAATTGCCACATAGGAAATTGGAACAAAGGAAAAAGGAAATTAGGCAAATATGAAATAGGAAAATTGAAAAATTGGAAACCAATTGAAATGGCAAAAATGGGAAATAGGAAAATTAACCTATTGGACAAATTGAATAAGTTGGTAAATTTTCCAAATTAGGCAAATTCTTTAAATACAAAAATAGAAAAACTAGGAAATTGGGAAATTCCAAATTACAAATATAGGAAAATGCGAAAATTTGGGAAAATAAGAAAATTGCCGCCTAGGAAAAAGGAAATTAGGCAAATATGAAATTGGAAAATTGGAAAATTGGAAACCAATTGACATGGTGAAAATGGGAAATAGGAAAATTACCGTGCTAGACAAATTGAATAAGTTGGTAAAATTTTCAACTTAGGCAAATTCTTTAAATACAAAAATGGGAAAACTAGGAAATTGAGAAATTCCAAATTCCAAATATAGAAAAACAGTGGCAATTGGGTAATTGCTAAAATATGAATATAATTTGAATACTTTAGGTTAAGTTTTATTCTTCTCCATAAGGAGGTGTATATAGGAATTTACATAAGCGCTTTACAAGGAAATAGATATAGTAATCAATTAGGATAGTATCTCCTAATTATACAATGATTTATCAACTGTATAAAATAAGAAAGTAAATTCCTTAATTAATCAAGGAAATAAATCTCCTTAATTAATTAGGAGACTCACACCAACAGTAATAACTCCTGCCAAATACTCCCGCCAGTGAATCCCGCCAATTACTCCCCCCAATCCCTCCCACCAATTACCCACTCATTTACTCCAGCTCATTAATACCTCCCATCCGAGCTGCATGAAGAGAAAACTTCAATCACATTAACTCCTGCTTGCAACCATTAACTTCCCCACTCATTTCACTCACATCTCATTAAGTTCCAGTTTTCCCCAATTAAGTCCCACACCAACCCTCAATAAATACCCAAAACTCATGAACCCTAACCTCACACCAAACCCAACGCTTTCAATTACTGAATGAGGGGAGACTGAAACACCAACCAAGTCAACAAATTCACTGACTGCAGACTTGGTCCATGGCTTGTGGCAATGTCGAGGCAATACCATGTTTTGAAAAAATCTCCACGCAGACATAGTTTCAAAAGTTTTAGAGGGCCAAGCTAGGTGGGGTGTCATAAAAAAGCGCACAATTCGCTCTCTTATCATGCCCGGATGCATCTCCTACTTATAAAGTGTATGAAAACAAAAATTGAAAATGCCCCTGCCATTGCCGTTATTTTTAACGAAATGGCCCTGTTGAAGCAAAAACAAGTGGAAACCGGAAACCCTACAACTACATGAAATAATTGATTCTTTACATGTATTGTTTTTCTCTATCTAACTAGCAGGAGAACGTTTTTGTTGTCACCTTTAGGCATTTTGTTTGGTGTGCTTGGTCTGTTTGGCCTCGTGTTGTGTTGCCCAGGGGTGTTTCAGCTGGTAGTCTGGTTCCCTTTTGTTTGGTTGTGTTGCAGCTTGTTGTGCTGTTTCCTTCCTTTCCCTTTCGTTTTTAATGAAAGTGTTTCAAACAAGAAAAAAAAAAAACTAGCAGGAGAACGTTATTTTTTCTTTTTTTTAATTTGTTTATGTAAAAAACTTTGAATGCACGTTGTGACACACACAAAGGGTTCCTATAGATCAATCGGACATCTATTAATTTCGTTTTTGGTAGCTAGTAATTGTGAAACATGTTTATAGAATAATTCAAAAATAAAAACAAATTTTCATTCCTCTCTCATATGTAACACAAACAAAAAACTGAAACTAGAACAATAAAGGAAAAAATAACAACACAATATAACTTTTTTTTCCCTTTGAATGCACATTGTGACACACATTCTATAACTAATTGGATAATATTAGGTTTTGAAATTGATTATTATATTTATTACTTATATTTAATTGAATATGAAGCTTTAATCAGATTTACTGATTTAGTTTCATTATATTTTATTATTTATAATTTTTCTTCACAAAAAGCTTACTTTTTTTTTTTTTTTTTGGTACGTAATAAAGAGGGCTAAGCCCAAACAACAACTAGACATAAATCAATCTAGACCTTAAAAGGCCATCCCTGTCTTCTTGGAGAACACCGGTAATACCACCAGGAGGCAAAACAAAGCAATGAATACCCATTTCCATCTCATGCCCCATCTTGGCCAGAGAGTCAGCAACAAAATTAATCTCCCTGAAAACATGAAAGATGCTGCATTCCCATGAACTCTTCCAACAGACTTTGCACATGTTTAGCAAATTAAGGAGGGGGTGATTCGGCTCCAACTTAGCATTCAAAAGGTGCAAGACAATAGTAGAATCAGTTTCAACAATAAGCTTTGTCACTTGCAACCTTTGAGCTAGTTTTAGACCATGATACAACACCCACAGTTCAGCCACCAAAATCTCCCCATGACCCAAATTAGCTGAAAAACCTACCACCCACTCACCAGCAGACGAATAAGGCCCCCAGCGGCAATAGCGCCACTAGAACCAATTCTAGACCCATCAATATTCAGTTTCATGACAGAAACAGGGGGAGGCTTCCACGCAAGTGAAGTTTGCATCCTGAGTCTATGGACCCCACCCTTTTTATTAGCAATGTCCCATTCCACAAGAAACCACAAAATCCATTCATTGGGCAGATCGGGATAGTGGAAGGAAGAATCAAAGACAGAGCAGCATCTCCATTTCCATATAAACTAGCAACCAGTAGCAAAAATATTGCACCATCGCAAGTTGAAAGAATTAAAAATAGCTGTTTTCAGGTTTAAAGGCAACCAACAATTAAAGTCAGTAGATAGGGATACCTTAACACAATCAACTTACTCATCATTGCTTTAAGGCTTACGCTTCATCTTGTGGGACCAAAGTTACTTAGCATCTACACCTACACCTTGCCTTTCAAAACTTTGGTATTATTTAAATTATAAGGGTAATTGGTTATTTGATTTATTTTTTTTGGTTGCTTTTAGTCTTTTAAATATTGCCCCTCCCCTGAAGAATTTCTGGATCCGCCACTGTATAGATCAATCGGACATCTATTAATTTCGTCTTTGGTAGCTAGTAATTGTGAAACATGTTTATAGAATAATTCAAAAATAAAAACAAATTTTTTCATTCCTCTCTCATATGTAACACAAACAAAAAACTGAAACTAGAACAGTAATGGAAAAAATAACAACACAATATAACTTTTTTTTTCCCTTTGAATTTAGCTCCATCTTTGTCAACTAACTCTTAGTTTAATCAAGGCCGGTCTTGAGATTTTATGGGCCCTGTGTGAAATCTAATTTAAACTAGACCCCTCACATAATCTAACACAAACTTACACCATTACTTAATGCCATACAAATTCTTTTTTAGAATACAAATTATTATCAATTAGCATGCAAATCATAAATAATATTTATAATATTTAATACGAGAAACTTAAATACCAATAATTCAAATAAAATTTAAAAAATTTTTAAAGTTTCAATATATATATATATATAAACTGTCAAATATATATGAACTATATGCAATGCTCATCATCATATATAACCAATCGACATGATAATGAAGTAAGTCATTTAGTATATATAGATTTAAATTTGACTAATTAATTTTGAGTGACATTTATGAATTTAGGAATTGAAGTTTTCGATTTTTGGTGTTGAAATTCTTGAAATTGAGAAAAAAATTTGTTAAAGGATTGAAAAAGAGAGTCAAAGAGAGAGATTTGTGATGATTATTACTTACCAGAAAATAACATGTTTGCCTTTTTTTCTTTTTCTTTTTTAAATTGTTGTTGTTACAAAAAAATAAAATGAAACAAAAGTAAAAGTAAAATATTGATGTACACAATCTGGTTTTGAACCCACGCCCTAAAGAGAAATTAAAGCCCTGCAAACCAACACAACCAGAAACATCTTTTTGGGCTCTAAAAAATTAGGGCCCTATGCGATGACACCACTTACACACCCTCAGAGTCACCTTTGAGTTTAATGGTATTTTTCTTTCCGGTGTTAAAAGCAATTTCAAGTTTGAATTCCCTCTCTCCCGATTTTTTTTTTTTAAGAAAAAAAAAAAAGTGGATAAGTTCACCACCAAATAAATAGTTCCCCGGGTGTTACCTCCACATCAGAATCAGACAGATCATACTCTGCATGTCAATCCCTCTCCCATTATAGATACATATTCCCCAGTCAGCTTCTGCTCAGCTTTGACCCGTCTTGGTTGAAACCTACCCACTTAATGTACAACGATGACATACCATTAACTCAATTTGGCCAAATGTCCTTCCTTCCTACCGTCTATTAACACAACACACGACTTGCATGCATTTCCTCCATTCCACGTCTACTTGCATGCATTTCCATGTGTTTCAACTCCCAAGCTTCCCGATATCAACAATGCGCCAAAAACCAAAATTAAACTGACCTAACGTATATATCATGGTTTTTGTGACACGAAGCTTTGCTAATTACGAGAGAAACGTTAACGGCACTTGCTTAAAAAGAGAATAGTTTTATGACCTTTTTTATTTATAGGGATGATAATATATTAAATTCATACGCATATACTATACGGACAGAGCCGATCTTGAGATTTTGAGGGCCCTATTTTAACCTTAAACTAGGGCCTCACATAAGCTAACACAAACTTACACCAATGTAATGTCATACAATAAATGTTTTTTTTTCTTAAAGTGACCAAAGTACCCCTACTCCCAATGGCAAAATTGAAATTTCACAAAAGAATTAAATTTGATTAAATCGATTAAATTGTATCAGGGATGTTACACTTTTTGAATAATCACCATAATTGTGACGATGAGTCTTTGTCGTAATAGATCATATTCAAATATTAAATATTTTTTAACACCCAATTTATTTTGTATCAATATTCCAAGAACATCATTAATTGGATGCGACTTTTTTGGTTGAGTTAGTTGGATGCATTATTTTTGCAAAATTAAATATCTTTTTAACACCTAATTTATTTTATATCAATATTCCAAGAACATCATTAATTTTTTTTTCTTTTCCAAAACGATAATTCCATTTCATTCAATAGTAAAAGAGGATACACCAATTGCCAACGAATTAATTAACCATAAAGGGGGAGTTAGTTTTTTATTTTTATGATAAGCGATAGAATATTATTGATGTAGAAAAGGTAATACAAGAAGTTTGAACTCATATCAAGGGCAAAGGAAAAGTCATTGGTCACGAATTGCAATCTTTGTACAGTACATCAGAAATAAAATCAGGAGGTTCCCCCGATATGCAAGGCAAACTGCGCTAAACGATGAGCCACACCATTAGCAGTACGCCAAATATGGGTAAACCTTCCCTAGTGATCAGTGTCAGCAAGCTCTTGGTATCCTCCACCACAGGTCCTATGACGGACCTATCTATGGAGTGACTTCGAAGTGCTGTAATGATCTAGAGAGCATCACTTTCAAAGACAACATTTTGATAAGGTTGAGTTAGTTGGATGCATTATTTTTGCAAAATTAAATATCTGAGCATATATAAAAACAATCATGTACCACTTTTCTAACTACTTTTTTAATTGAGGTGAGCCCTATATATGGAAGTCTTATCTCTATGGGTACTTGAAATAAAAAAAAAAAAATCTACATGAGTAATTGAAGAGCTAGCGTCAAGTCAATGACGGGGACGTACGCACGTGACAAGCAATGTTTGCACATAGGAATATAGATATTATTAGGGCAATTAGTACTTGCTGAAGAATATATATATATATATATATATATATATATAGTGCCATGCATGCAGTTGAGAGATTCAGTGTCATCATTTGAGGAATGAGGTGCTTAGTCGTTGGATCTATTTCAATGAAATCATATGGTTGAGATTGATTTAAGTGTTTAAACTTGTTTGTGTCTAATGACTTTTCAAAAACCCACATGTACGTACGCTTTATTGCGTAGCAAGGCTGCTGTAACTCGTCCACGTGTTATAATATGGATGGGCGATATGGTTAATATTTTTCACTTTTATGATATAATATCAATAAATATCCACTTATATATTCTAACAAATGAGTTATACCATGTGACATACTCTCATACTACGTACACTATAATTACTCGCACTTAAAGCATCCACAATGGGGTCCATAAACCACCTCCTTAGACAAATGTTAGGGAGGAATTGGAAAAATACAACTCCAACCATGCTCCCTATTCACCTCCTAAAATAGAGAGACCTCTAGGAACTCCTAAATTTGAGGAGAGAGAAAGAACTCTTAGTGGCTCCTTATAATTTAATGATGTTTTGTTTTATGCATAGTTTAAACTTTTAATTAATACAAGCTTTTTTTTCTTTTCTTTTTTTATAGAGATGATAACCAATCATATTGAATTAAAAAATAACTATAGTGTTTATTACTTCCTAACTTAGGGAGTATGATTGGAGTTCAAATTTTATAGAGTTCCTAAAATAACTTTTGTGTGTTTTTAGCTAAATTTTAACTAAATAATAGGGAGCATGACCTTTGCCTACATAATTACTGACTAATTCCTTGTGATCTGGTATTTATTATTTCAGTATGTGGTTGTGAAAGTTGCTAGGATATTCAATGTTTGTTTTATCCATGATTATTCAATAAAACTCTATCGCCTACGGATGCAAAAAAAAAAAAAACAGTGGTTGCAACATTATGTGATTGACAGACAGTAGAGCAGTTTTTATCTTTCAATGAAAACAATAAGTTTTAAAAATTAAAAAAAAAAAAAATTTTAATTTGACCCTAGTTGTCATTATCAAGGGTGGCCCTGAGAGTGTGCAAGTGGTGCCACTGCACAGGGCCCCTGATTTTTTAGGGGCCCCGATTTTTTGTGTGTGTATAATATATGTTTAACAAATGTTATATATACTGAGCGAGCAAATTGTTGACACAAAGACATTCCTAGTTGTGTTGGTTTGCAAGGCCTCAACTTTTATTCAGGGTGCGACTTCAAAACCCGCTTGTGTTAAAGGCTTGTCCAATGTCAACACCAACATTCAATATCCCAGCTACTTTCACAACCACAAACTGAAATAATAAATGCTCTAAACCCTATGCTCAGATATTCAATTTTGCAAAAAATAATGCATCCAACTAACTCAACGAAAATAATTGCATCGAATTAATGATGTTCTTGGAATATTGATACCAAAAAAATGAGGTGTTAAAAAATATTTAATATCTAAATATGATTTATGATGACAAAGACTCATTGTCACAATCATGGTGATTATTCAAAAGGTGTAACATCCCTAACCCAATTTAATCAATTTAATCCAATTTAATTCTTTTGTGAAATTTCAATTTTGTCCTTGGGAGTAGGGGTACTTCGGTCACTTTAAGAAAAAAAAACATTTATTGTATGGCATTACGTAATGGTGTAAGTTTGTGTTAGCTTATGTGAGGCCCCAATTATTTAAAGTTCGCACAGGGCCTTCAAAATCTCAAGACTGGTCCTGGTCATTATGGTGGTTTTGCTACTAGCTAGGTCACATTTGCATATGACTCTTTTCTTTAAAGAAATTTTACTGGTCCTGTACGTAATAAATTTTCAACTATAATTTTTATTCTACTTTTTGCAATTTGATCTTTTTTATTTTATTTTTGTCATTCGATAGGGAGGGAAATGGGGGAGTATTATATTGGGTTGCCTCAAGATTGTCTTTTACGTGAATCGAACTCGGATGCACAACCCATGACCTTTCATGGGAGAGCAAATACTCCTAACCACTATATTGTACTAGTGGGTTTTTTGCACGGTATTTGTTTGTATAGATTTAATGTGTCACTTTATGATTTTGACTCAAGAATTAATATTAAGTTTAGTTAAGTTTTGGCTGGAGAATGGTATTCCATGTCTTCTGGATTGGATTTGTTCTGACCCTAGTTGCTTAATTGAATAAATTCTCCTCTTGATAAACAAAAAGGAAGTATTCAAAATGAGTTTGGCTGCTGAATTATGTACAATTTAAAACTGAACTATACTTCTTAATGAAATGTCGGTTAAGTACATAAAGGAGCCATCTTCTATTATGTTCAATTGTGTACTCGAAACATCACATATACAATGTATGTGATGAAAATTACTGCACAAAGAGAGAAAAAAGTAGGCCGTCAAATACAGAAAATAAATGTGTAATTAAATGACTATATAATGCAAAATAGCTTCATTTAATCTTAACTTACACCTTGACCAAAAAAATATCTTAACTCACACCCTCGTGTTTTTTTTTTTCTTTTTCCAAAACAATAATCTAAACTACTCACGACGTCGTTGGCAATCCAGATAACTATTAAATGGTTTATTTTTAGATTTGGAAGGAATATTCGAATTGTTAATTATGATAGTAGGTATATTAATCGTGTGTGTGTGTCTTTTTTAGCACTAATTCGACAAACCGACTTTGAAAGTGTGAGATGTATGCGGCGCCTGGACTACGTACACCTCTCTTCCTCACCTGCTTGCTTCGACCGAACATCTTTAAATAGCGCACATCATCTCTGTCTTTCTTATCCTTTTCCTCTAATTTTAGGAAATCAAACTCCTCCTACTTCTTAATCTCTACTTAATTCTTCTTCTTCTCTCCAATTCCAAAAAAATAATAAATAATAAATAATAAACCCAACCCAACAAACATGGCTTCTGATTTCTCCGTCATCCTCCCTCGCGTTCTCATCGTCTCTAGACGTACCCTTCGCAAAAACAAGTTCGTAGATTTTGTGGGTACGCTTCCGATTCCCATAACAACAACAATTCATCTTCTTTTTCTGTTTTTATGTAATTTTTTTTCCTAATAATTTGCAGTAATTAATGTATGCATAATATATGTGATTTTAGGTGAATACCATCTTGATCTCGTAGTAGGCTATGGAGCAGTGCCAGTGATTGTGCCCCGTGTCAATGGGGTCCACATGTTACTGGACAGCTTCGAGCCCATCCATGGAGTTCTGCTCTGTGAAGGAGAAGACATCGACCCATCGCTGTATGAAACAGAGGTGGATGTTTCAGGGCTTTCACCAGAAGAATTGGAAGAAATCAGGAGGCTTCATGCAAGTGACACAGCCATTGACAAAGAAAAAGACTCCATTGAAATGAGGCTGGCCAAGCTTTGCCTTGAAAGGAACATACCCTACTTGGGCATTTGCAGAGGCTCACAAGTCTTGAATGTGGCATGTGGAGGTACCCTTTACCAGGACATAGAGAAAGAGCTCTCCAAAAAACACAATGAAAATTATGAGTTAGAGCCTCAAAATGGGGTTCAAGTTCAACATATTAATTATGATGATTATGATGGGCACAGGCATGTGGTGCAGGTGGTGGAGGAGACCCCTTTGCATCAATGGTTTAAGGAGTCTGTGGAGAAAGAGGGGAAGATGGAGATTTGGGTTAATAGTTATCACCATCAGGGTGTTAAGAAATTGGCTCAGAGGTTTGTGCCAATGGCATTTGCACCAGATGGTTTGATTGAAGGGTTTTATGATCCAGATGCTTATAATCCTGAGGAAGGTAAGTTTATAATGGGGCTACAATTTCATCCAGAAAGAATGAGAAGGCCAGATTCAGATGAATTTGATTACCCTGGTTGCCCATCTGCTTATCAGGTCTCTTACCTACTTTTTGCTTTTATTTATTTTTATCTGTTGATTGATATGGGATTCTAGAGATTGATTATTGATTTTATTTTTTCTGGGTTTTTGTAGGAATTTGTGAAGGCAGCAATTGCTTACAAGAACAAGGTTAATAGCTCAACTTCAGTGCCACAACCTTTGAAGCTTGATAGTGAAATGGAGATGAAGAGAAAGAAAATTGTCAGAAGTTTCTCAATTGCAAGAATCATATACAGTGGAGGCCTAGGAAGTGGTTTGCAACCAATCAAGGAATCTGAACTTGAAGCTGGAGCAGAATTCCTTGAGGTTTCTGATAGATTACCAACTGTTTGATATTTTGTTCCGAAGTTTTGCTATTTTTCTTTGGGTCATTTTAATTTGATGGTAATATGTGTTTCTGTCTTATTTATCTGCAGTCAAACACAGTATTGAGCTTACAGCAGGAGAATAGGCTAAAGCAAATGGGTGCCACAGTGAGAAATGCAGGGTCCTACATAGAGAGATTGAAATTGAATGAGGAGAGAGAAAGGTTGGCAAGGAATGTGATGGGGAAAATGTCAGTTGAGCAATTGTCTGATCTGTCGGCTTTCTACCATATGATGGGGCAAATCTGTTCTGAAGTCTTGGAAAGAAAGCTCAATGGGATTGTCAATGATATTGGTTCTTGACCATTTCATCCCCTGTTTTTTAGCTGAATATATTTCATGCTTTGAGGTCAAAAGGGTAGCTAGCTGCTGCTTTGTGCTGAACTCACATGAATCTTGGATGATGGGCTCATGTCTATATCTCCTTTTTACTTGTCTCTCTTGTTTCCTGTTACTTACCCTGAAAAGTTCACTATTTTTTTTCCCTGTTGAATATGAAATAAAGTGTGTAATTTATGCGTGCATAAGACTTTTACAACCAGTTTTGGAACTTATTAGATATGTAAGTTTCACATGTGCGCCATGTCAACAATTTAACAAATTTTTAGAAGAAAGCTGGATGGAAGTCGACAACTGAGATTAGTTATGAACACAATTGTTAACCTTGAGGATCATTAGTGACAAAAAAAAACTAAACTAAAACAAAATGAACTCAAAACTTGATAATTTTGTTAACCTCAAGGATGTTTTGTGATAAAAACGCGAATCATTATTTTACAATCAATGTGGTCCTTACTGTTCTTTACTTTCTGATATATACCTTACTGCTCTTTACTTTTGTATACAGACCATTCTACTTCAGAAATCATGTGCTATAATATATCTCTTGGTTATTTCATTTGATAATACCTTCCTACAATTTGTGAGTACTAGTTGTCCATAATTTCATTTAACATAGATTTGTTTGGGACTGTTGTCATCATCAGAACAACCCTGTTTAAGGGTTGAAATTTTTCCCAAAAAACAAAAAAAGAGTGGAAGCCTGTATTTTGTGAGTTGGGCTCCAAGCCTTGTGGCGGCAGACGGGGGACTCTAATGGGCTAGGCCTTCCTTCAAGCTCGACCCATTTAAATCAAAACCGAATATTTTGATCGAACTGCACAGCCGCCACTCACCACCACCATTCACAAACCCGGATTATAGCGATTAACATCCCTGAATAGCCAAGAGAACTAGTGATTCATTTGGTTTAAGAATTCCCCAGAAAACAAAACTGCATACTAGAAAAAACAACTTTGCGTTGTTAAAGAGTTTATTATAAAAAAAAATTCCCCAGAAATTGAAGAATCGCGTCGATACGAGTTGCAGACTTGCTTTAAAAAAAAGGTAGATATTATGAAGAATCGCGTCGAAATTCAGCTTCATAAAAGCTATATCAAATTGCCGAAGAACCCAGTTAATTTACTCCACAACATATAGAAAACAATAGAGTTCGTAAGATTATCACGAATAACAAAACGTTCTTTAGTGTTCAATTTTCCAGCTAATTAATTCCACCATAACCAGATCATAAATGATATTCATTTTTGAAACTGATCAGAATGTGTAAGAGAAGACAACAAGATGAAGAAGAAGAAGAAGAAATATATATATATATATATATCAAAGCATTGTCCTCGCAATTGCTGCACCCACAGCCGCAACATCATGAGCAGCTTTGTTCTTATCTGTCAGAGGAGAGCTCCCTTCAGAAAATTGGCTTTCACATAAGTCAATCACGATGCCAGCGTCACTCATGCCTTGGTCAGCAAGCTTAGCGTTACCTGAAGCAAAGGCTTCATTAGCTAGGGGAACATCACCTTCTATAACTGTCTTGTAATAGTCAACGCAGGTGGTCAACGATCGGTCTCCTGGGCTCTGCTTAAGTAGCTCATTGATTTTGCTCAGGCTGTCCGTCGCCTTAGCCTTAACAACATCTGCCATTACGACGCCTAAGCCTCCCACATCTGCGGTGTAGCTTCGGGGATCTGAGTTTAGAGAGATGACACAAAGATCGTAGTATGGTGTTTTTTTGCAGGTTAGGTCGATGAGATTGGCACCCATTGGAAAATAAGAAACCTTGCAATGGCTTATAGGAAGAAATACAATTAGACAGAAAGCAATTTCTAGGAGAGATAGCATGAGTTTTGGAGATATTGAGTTCTTCATGTTGGCAAGAAAAATTAGGGTTTTGGGGAGTTGGTTTCGATGTCAAATTATGGTGTGAGTTCCTTTATATATGGTTTGGATCCTGAGACAATAAATGTTGGAAAGAACAAACACATAATGTGTATATAAACCGCAAGTGGTAATTTTTCATTTTATGGTATATTGTCATTTTTGGATATAATATTATTTTTTTTTATCACAAATATTATACCTATTGAATTTTGATTTTAGTCTTTTGACTATTTTTTATATTTGTAAGTATATTATTCACTACCAAAAAAAAAATATCCGAATCACCTGCTTGGATTTTCTCTACTAGGACCTACTTAACTTTTATCTCCACACATCACATATTTAAATTTCAATACAAAGGATTTAACGTTGACACATTGCGTTCAAACAAAACACAATTTTTCCATAATTAAAAAAGAAAATGATTTCCTAATTCAAACTTGATGTGTTTTCCTCTTAATTTTCCTTCCTTTCTCTGCAAGCTTCTTCCTTCTTCCCCCAGATTCTATTGCCTCTTCAGTTAAAAAAAAAAAAATCCTTCTTTTTCACTGGAAATCAAGTGATGGTAGCCACAACGTTGTTTTGATTATTTTTTAGGATTTTTTTTTTTTTTGCTACAGATATCTTATTTATATTTTATTATTTTGATCCCTTTTAGATGGACTTCTTTGTGCATATGTAGGTTTCCATTGGATTCCATGTTTTGTCAATGTAGATTGTAGCTGTTTCCGGAGTTGATTTAACAGTAGATTTTTTATAGGGTTGTTCCCTTGATTAGGGTTTGATGATGGGTTCTTTATAAATACAAACGTTTTTCAGCCAAATACGTACAAAATTGATGCAGGGGTGCATGAAGAAACAATGGTTGTCCTACAATAAGAACTTTCACGCACAACAATTTTTTTTCATATTCCTCTAGCAAAATTTGCACGCATAATAATTTTTTAAACATACTTGTTTGAATAGAAATTTAATCGAAGAATTTTTCAATCCAAATCATAGGTGTGGTAATCTAAAAACTATGAAGAATAATGCAGCTAATATGGAGAAGTGAAGGGAATCTATGCCACATTTTTAGCCATTTGATGGTTTTCAAATGAGATGGCAGATGAAGAATAAAAGTTAAGGAGATTCTGGCAGAGAAAATCAAAGCATGGGATCCTGATAAATAAAAAAACCTTTGCTTGAAACTGAAGTAATTAAAAGACCTTTTGTTTTGTCAGTTTCAAGATTTGGATCCTCTGCTAGTCTTTCCACATTTCTATTTCTACCTTTCTAAAAAATAAAACGTTAATATCTTTGTTGAGACCCAAAAAATTCATGATTGGGCCCGGATAAATTATCAGCCCGAAACGACAGTCCATTAAGAAAAAACGTAAAGAACAGTACACAAAAATCCATCACATGCGAATTACAGTTCATGTGCCACGCTGAATAAATAAATTCGCCGAGGGTTGAGATAAAATATACCGGGTCTACATGCCCATGCCAAAATTAAACATCACAGGACGATAAATTAAAACATGTCAAGCGACATGCCATGCCAAGCACGAAATTGTTATCTCACACCCAACCACGCTACAAGCCTAAGTGGGCCCAAGCCACTCAAACATCGGGGCTTGCTTGAGTGGGTTGTGGTATGGATGGTAATAAATCAACATGAGGCCCATTGATGGGCCGGGAAATAGAAAGTCTCGGGTTGCTTGGGAGCCTCGAGACTCAAGCTCATTTCTTAGGCCCAAACATGTGGGTAAGCACAAGGGGAAAGAAATAGCCCAAGAAAGCCCAAATAGCCTATTGGCTTAAAAACCCAATGTTTAATAAAACAGCCCATTTGCTTAAGGTACCCCTTGGCCTATACAAAACTCCAAAAATGACCCACAAAAGCCTCAGCCCTTTTGAAAAAATAGAAGCCACGTGAGGAAGGTTGGCAGATTCATTGAAAAAAGATGCTGGGAGTTTCCAGCACATGAAGAGAACAAGTTCCAAGCTAAAGACGCTCAAAGAACCAAGGAATACTAGCCTATAGGCTGTCAGAAGCACCCTTTGGACTAGCGTATATTTTCACTTCCTTTCCTTCTTCATCAGATTTGACCAAAGAAGGGAGAAGGAAAGAAGAAAAAACAGAGGGAAATGGGGCATTGAGCTCCCAAATTTCCTGAATTCGTGCAAATAGACTGAGGCAATTTTTGCCAAGATAGGGAAGTTAAAGAAGAAGAGGAGAAAGGAGGAAAAAGCTTAGCCAAAATGGGTAGAAGCCATTAGGGTTTCTTGAAAAATGGTGGTTTTCAGCGGCTATAAATTGAGGGTTATCCCACCTAACGAAAGCAACTCAGATTCAGAGAGCAAGCCTTCTCTCTAACTTGCAAAACCCAGCAACCTCGTGCACTGTTCATTTCCTTCTCCATTTTGTTCTTCTAGCAGCTACCAGAAGAACTATGCTCTTCATTTTCCCTTTTCCTAGCCAAATCCCTCACAAAACTTCTCCTTTCTTACCTTAACATTTCCATTTCCCTCAAAGAAAGCCTAAATGTTCTCTTAGTGCTAAACTTATGTTGATTTTGCTTCCATGCCATATGTCACTCACGCTGAGCTAAAAAGATTATCTGTAATCATGCCAAAACCAACATGATTACAGATACTCATGTAAGCTGCCATTATTTTGGTTGGTGAAGGTAACCAAAATATTTCCTAAGGCTCTGCTGCCCTTTCGAAGTATTTTTGGGGCTTAATTTTCGAACCCAAGCAAAGGGGACAATCTCCTCAGTCTGCCCTTTACAGCAACCCATCCCATTATAGCTGTAGGAAGAAAAAGTCCCCCACAATCTTAAAACTGTAGCAATTTAAAGACTTCCTTTTCCCTAATTTACTCTTATCTGACAAAGAAAAAGTAACCTACTTTAAATCATTGAGAAAACTGAATTGTCACTTATTTTTCAAATAGAACTTATAGAGAGTCAATATGAATTTAGGTTTCTTAATTTTAAAAACTTATGACATGTTTACTAAACCGTAATTGGATTAAGAGGAATTGAATCGAGAAGGAGTTGAATTGAGAAGAATTAGATTCTAGATTCCTATTGAAGTTGTTTACTAAACTATATGGAATTGGAGTATGAGTGCTTCTAGTTATTAAAATGTCCTCGTTGTTTGGTTAAATTTGATAGCAAATTTGGAATTTTTAAAATTGTGTGAGAATATAATAGGTAAAAAAGATGAATTCCTAATGGATTAGTTCTCCTGGAATTAGAATATCACCTCCCACCCAAAAATTGAATTCTTCCAAAATCAAGAATTCAATTCCTAATTTTGTGTGGGCTCCACTTACTTTTTAATTCCTTGATGTGAAGTAAATACAGGAATCCTCTATAGATTGAATTTAATTCCTGATAATAATTTCAATTCTTGATTAGTAAACACATCATTAAAGTAGAAAAGAGAGAAAGCAAGCAAAAAGAAAGGGAAAATAGTGATGGATAATAGAGAGAGACCGACCAAAAAAGAAAAGATAATAGAGAGAAAAGGAGAGGGAGGCCTTCTAGGGTGTCCATAGATCACCACTTGGGCCAAATTAAGCTTCTCCTCTGTCAGATAGCCATGACCCAATAATCTGTAGCTTGAAGGCCCATCGATCTGGAATTGTTGATTACCGACCCAATAAGCGACTATTACATGTGCGTAACCATTTTGTATATTTTTCTTAACAATTTTACATTTGAAGGACTTGATTTCTACCTAACAAGACTACATGACTAAACTTGTCCAAATTAAAACAATCGGTCCAATTTTGTTCCTATCAACTTTACAATGGTTGAAACCATGAAATGGATCAATCCAAGTCCATTCAATTCAATTCTGAGTTGATACTGGCCTTTTTAGTCAACACAATTTTTTCATTCTAATTTGGCCCAATTCACTGTTAAATATCACCTTAGCTATTGCAAGGAGCTTATAACTCAAATAATTAAGAGTAGTTATACACACACTCTAAGTCTAGTGTTCGAATCCCCCAAATACTGCTTATTTTTTTATTTTTAAAGTCATCTTAGCTATTATCTATGTTGCACGGATACGAGTACGCCGATATAATACGATACGATTTGTCAATATGGCAAAACTCCAAAAACTAGGATACGAGTATGGCATTGATACAATGATTAAAATATTATATATTTAAAAATTAATATCCATCATGTTATAATCATCCACGATAAGTTCAAAACATAAAACCAAGCACAAAATACAAATTTCCATAGGATTGCTCAAATCATTATTATAAAAAAATACAAAAACAAATTAAAACATTGTGAAGCCACTTCCTAAATCTTTAACTCCATAGGATTTAATAATTTTGAAAACGACTAAACATAGTTTCAAATATTTTCAAAATTCCCGATACCATATTCTTGGAAGTATCATAAACGTGTCGAAAGGTCAAACTTTCGGAAAAATCCACGATACTCCTATATCCATATCAAAGATTTATTGTACTCGTATCTGCATATCAAAATATCGCATACGAGCATATCAAAGGTGTATTGTACTTGTATGGTGCAACATAGGCTATTATACTTGAAATCATGTGAAAACAAAATACTAACAACCGTGCAACTTACATGCCATACTTAGTATGAACACGTAACCAAGATTGTCTCTGATTCATAAACTAAAAACAAAAGGGGAACCAACCAACAACCACTTCCAAAGCATCTACCCAACTGTTCATTAATTTCATATGACTTGTAAAGTAATCATGTAAATTGTATGCACCCCTAATCTGTCAACTATCGCTGACGTCCATTCTCAAGTCCAAAGAACTAGTCAAAGAGAGACAACTTTGGCCAATATGCGAAGCTCCCAGCAGAAAATGCAAACTATGGGTCACGTCCGATTCCTGTGTGTCAATTAACGTTCCACCCTTTCATCATTTCTTTTTGTTAAAGATCCATTTGAATGAGTTACCAATCAAAGGAATGACCACACCAAGATATTGTCGGTTTTTCACAAGTGATATCCTATCCTAGTCAAGTTCGGAGAAAAAAAATTCTGATATAAACCTTTTTCCTGTTTTGAAATATGTATTATATGTGTAATTGTATATGCGTTTGGTTGCTCAAGCAGTTGCGATTAAGTGATCTTTTATTGTGTCAAAATTGGATAAATAAGAGACTTGGTGAACAAAACAAAGGATTGCTATGGTGTTAAATTTGTGTTCACTTGGCACGTTAATGTTACATTGACGACACCATTATAGATGAGTCGGCAACTCACAAGACAATAACACGATCTGTTAACACGAATTGCCATCAAATTTAGTAGTAAACACGATGGTCTATCAACAGAATCGAAACATCATTTGAAATACGAACTTTTGCGCATTGCTTATTAAAACATTTGTCTAAAGGTGTGCATTTATATGCAAGTAATACGTAATGAAAGGGTTTTAAAAGGCTAGTGGTCTCAAGTTCGAACCCTTATGGCATCTTGGCAATATGAAAAAACCTCATTCCCCTTCTTAATTTGGCCCAAAATAAAAATATGCAAGCAATACAATTATGGTGTGTTTACTAATCAAGGAATTGGAATTCGAATAAGGAATTAAATTCCAATTATGGAGGATTCGTATTTATTTCATATCAATAAATTAAAAAGTAAGTAGGGCCCACACAAAATCAAGAATTGAAGGAATTCAATTCTTGGGTGGGAGGTGGTATTCTAATTTCTGGAAAAATTAACCCATTATGAATTCATCTTTTTTACCCATTATATCCTCACATAATTTTAAAAATTCCAAATTTGCCATTTACTCTAACCCAACAATAAAGACATTTTAGTAATTAGTACCACCCTCAATCCATATGGTTTAGTAAACAACTTTAATAGGAATACGAAATCTAACTCTCATCAATGCATATGGTTTAGTAAACAACTTTAATAGGAATACGGAATCTAATTCTCCTCAATTCAATTCCTCCTAATCCGATTACGGATTAGTAAACATATCATTATAATTAATTAATTAATTAAAGAACTCCTCGAAAGTAAACTATCCCCTTCCTCCTCTCAGACCATGATTAGGTTGGTGGGAATTGGATGAACCGACCCAAGCTAGTTTGTGAGGCCATTAAAAATCAGTGTCTTTGCTTGTGTGGGGAGAGGCTTATAGTTAATTTGGCTTGACTTTGAGCAGATAACCCCACAAACAATAAAAATCCCTGTACGGAGAAGAAATTTCTGGCCTGCGTTAAATAAAATTTCTTATTCAAGTCAACAAACCTTTCAAGCACTCATAATTTATGTATCTCTATCTTTGAACAAACTTTCCTCGTCACTTGGCTTATCTCCAGTTGCTTCCCCACTGCCCCTCCAACCACCAAACAAAACTTTTAATTCATTTCATTTCTATCAAACACTTTCTCTTCCCCTTAAAAAAAAAAAAAATGAAGTCCTGGCTTTTCTTCTCATCCCCTTTTGCCTTCTTTGTTTTCATGAACATTCCTTTAGCCTCAAGCATTGATGGGTACACAAGTTGTAGCAGCAAGTTCAACTGTGGAGAGATCACAAACGTTGGTTTTCCTTTCTGGGGATACGGCAGGCCAGAGAGTTGTGGCTATCCAGAACTGAAGCTCACTTGTTCCGAGAATGTCACCGCTATTGGGATTAGTGGGGTCCAATACAGAGTGTTGAAGATAAACCAAGAAGCTGAAGAAACACTCAAACTTGTGAGAGATGACTACTATGACAAAATTTGTTCTCCAAAGTTTGGGGACACCAAACTGAATTCCAATCTTTTCGACTATGTTTCAGGCTCCGTCGATGTTAAATTACTGTATAATTGTACTTCTAGCTCACAAGGTGAGTTCAGTTGCCCCAGCGGTGAAACTTATGGTGACGTGGCCGCAGTACCTGCAGCCGTTCCGGGATCTCTCATGTGTAAATCAAAGGTGGTGATTCGGATTCCGGAGGCAATGAGTTTCAGTTTGTTTGGTTTAGAGAATGTTGAACAGGCAGTCAGAGAAGGATTTGAGGTGAAGTATAAGGTGGACAGTGCAAAATGTGATGAGTGTGTTGGTTCAAAGGGTGTTTGTGGTTATGATTGGGTTTTGAATGAGACTGTTTGCCATTGCGCGAATCAAAGTTCTGCGTCCCCGATTTGTTCTGCCACAGCAGAGGCCATAGACAATCCAGAATTGCCATCAGCTAAAGGTACGAGCTATGAACCCAAATAAATATGCTAACAAGAGTGGTTTTTTGCATTTGAAGCTGAATTTCTTAGCTTTTGGCAATTGGGTTCCTCGTATCAACTCATTTTTGGTAGTGTTCAACATGACTTCATTTTGTCCCATGGACTTGTGTGCAAGAGGACTGCAAAAATTTTGAGAATATTTTAGTCCCTTGACACTCTGACCATTAAAAAACCAAGTTAGTTTATTGTTAACTGTCTAAATTTAGCATAGTATACAAGGATTTTTTAACATCCATTTTAATCCTTTGGCAAAGATAGAAATATAATTATATTTAGGAATGATTTTGATGGATTGCCTTTTCTTTGGACTATATGAGAGTTTTACTCATTCACAAGAAAGGGTGGATGAAACAGAAGTGTGGAGAGATAATTAAATGTTAATGTTCCATCACAATTTGGGGCCATACATATATTAGTGGCCAAATTAGTGCCGAATTTTCTTTAAGTTAGATGGCTTGTCCCTTTCATATCTTAATCAGGTTGGTAGGAAGTTGGCCTTATTTTGTCACTATTAAGGAACACATTAGGGATTTGGTTCAAGATTTGCCTCATCTTTAACCAAAACCCTGACTTGCTAAAATCCTTCAAGCTAAAGTGAACTTTATTCGTCCCCTGTGCGTAGGGTGGTAGAGGGTGGAGGAGGGGTCACTCGGTTTGCCGCCATTTGAGATGAAATGGTTGAGATATTTTTGAATGTTTGTTGCTCTGAGGTTATCCTTGTCCAACAAACAAGTCATGGAATCCTTTGTAACTATTATGTTCTTCCTGCCATGTTCTTTGCATTGTACTTATTATAAGTCTTTTGCTAAAGGTCTTTGGTGGTACCTGTCCCAAAACTCCCTCATCTATTGACTTTGTCTAGCTTCTGGAAGAACATATTTTCCAGCCCTCATGAGAACACCTCCACGTCATCTGAGTGGGTTAGGAAATTAATTAGAAATATAAACAAACATGGAAGTAGACTAATTAAAACTATTGCATGCCTTTTTGGGATTGGCTGGTGTGCCAAGAAATTCAAACAAGAATGAGAAAAGAAACGGAGAAAACAAGATAGGCTTCTGTTTTCCTTACCACACTTCATTGAAATTTTCAAAGGCCTATAGCTTAAGACTTGGCACAACAACTATATAAAAATAAAACAGGACGCTTATTCCATTTTCATTGCAATCCTTGAGCTTCCTCATTTCATTGATGCTTGAGTTTCCTTGTCCCTCACTCTGAGCTTTTTCCTCCAAAAACATGCATACCCTTCTGCTTCAATCGTTGTTTCCCTTGCTCTTGATCACTTCCTTTCTTTTGATCAACGTTGAGTTAAGTCTATGCCAGGACAATGAACAATATACAAACTGCAGCGAAGCTATTAACTGCGGTGGCATCGGAGGCATCTCATATCCCTTTTGGGGAGTAAACCGGGCTAATTACTGTGGTCTGCCGGGGTTTGAGGTCAAATGCCAAGATAATGTCCCCATGATCAACATATCGAGCATCAACTACAGAATTCTTAAAACGAACTCTACTGCTCCCTCTGTTACAGTTGCTAGGCAGGACTATTGGGGAACTCTCTGTCCTCCGACTTATGTCAACACCAGCATCAACTTCTCTCTGTTTAATTATCCGTCTGGGCTTACAAACATGACCTTTTACTACGCGTGCAATGCAAGTATAACTATCCCGGGGCTGGGGGATAACTATACTACCGAAGTTTGCAGTACGAACAACGGTGACATTAATGTTTGGTCCTTCACCCAGAGTCCCCCAGTTGATCCAGTTGCTGCCCGCGCCTGTACAACTGGGGTCATTGTTCCGGTTTTTACGACAGCAGTTCAGGCTCTAGTGGCCAGTCAAAAAACTATCCAGGAAGCCGTAGATGAGGGCTTTGAATTGGGATTGGAGATTGATAATGTTGAATGCAACAGTTGTGTGGAATCAGGAGGGAAGTGTGGCCTTAACACGACAAGTGGTGGATTCAGTTGCTTTTGCCTGGATCAGGCCTATGCAGCCGTATGTAATGCAACTGCACCCGGAGCACAAGGTATGTCTGTCCCTTGTCATTCTCTTATAAATTACAGACTAGGAAGATGTCATGAGTTTTTGTGTCATTGAATTCCAGGATTGGTAGCATCCACTCTTTTTTTTTTAATATTACAATTTAGATAGCTACCTACGTGTGTGATTAGGCTCGTCTGTTAAAAACCCGGATCGGAAATTGGGAATTGTGTCCTATATAGTCCATGCCCAAGTAGGAATAATCCATCTGCATGCAGAAGCAGAACATAGAAACTGCTGAGCTTCACAGCTACAATAATAGGTCTGCGACTATGTGAGGGATCATGTTGCTATGAGCTTCAGCAATTGAATTTGCATAGAAAATTTCTGTCAACCAATTGAACCTTAAGCCCTTAAGATTGTTCATGTTTTGGTCAATTTGATCCTTTGGCGCAACCATCAATTTGGATGTCCCGATGTTGCCAGAGTCAACCCTTTTTGTTGCTCTCCCTGGACTGCAAAACTGTGCCGTATTACATGCTCCAAGCAGCCTAAGAAATATAGCCACCAGACATCTTATACAATCCCATTGAAGTCGGTGTCAGTCGGCCTTTGTTGACTTTGATCATCCAACATGGAAATAAGATAGTTGTATTAATCCAAGTGCTGAGAGGTTTAGGTGCACAAATTCAAAACTTGGCTAATTTTCTATCAAGGTGTGCTGATTTGTTATACAACCAATACAAATTTCGTGCTAAGACCGCCTGCAAAGTTGACCATAACTGTGTTAGAGAGAGAGAGAGAGAGACTTGGTCACCAAAAATAAATTTCCATTGACTACAAGCACTCTTAACGTTCCACTAGAACCTTCTATTTTTAATATGTAAAAAATATAACATAAAAATAAGATTAATCCAACGTTAACTTCGTCACATCCCCACCCATTTGTCTTCACAGTCGTACTTTAGAGATGAAGGCATTCACATTCATCTGCTCTTCTTTTCCACAACTTTGAATACTATTCTCTCTCTCTCTCTGAAAATGAATCTCCATCCCTTCCAAAAGATCTCTTTTCTCCTTGTGATCACAAGTACTATATGCCTATTGTATAGTCCAAGATCTTTGGGTGCGGAGGATGATGAGCAATACCTCAACTGCAGCGCTTCGTTTCAATGCGCAAATATTCCGAATATTGGTTACCCTTTTTGGGGATCAAGCCGGCCCGATTATTGTGGCTACCCGGAATTCAAGTTGAACTGCACTGGGGACGCTCCAGTGATCTCATTCGAGGAAGAAGATTATCGAGTCCTGGATATCAACCAAAGTGCAAGTACTCTTAGAATCGCTAGGACAGACTACTGGAACAACGTTTGTCCTGTGTCACCTGGCAACACCACAATAGAAGTAAACCATGTAGAATATGCTTCAGATGTTCAAGAACTACTGCTGTTCTATGACTGCCCCCCACTCAATATTCCTCTTCCAACTCAGCTAACAAGTCAGTTCAACTGCAGCATAAACAGCACTACCAATTACATCAATTACTTTGTCACACAAAACCTCACGAATTCTGGGCTCACGAATATTAGTAGTACCTTTGGAACTTGCAACACGACCGTCACTGCCCTTGTTTCGCAATCAGCGGGTGAAAATTTGGCGATGAATTCCACCAAGGACAATCTAGTTGCCGTTCTTGATTCTGGGTTTGGGTTGAAATGGGATGCAAGTAATAACTTGTGTAAGCAATGTAACGAAACTGGTGGTCAGTGCGGGTACAATATATCTACAGCTGAGTTCACCTGCTATTGCAAGGATGGACCTAATCCCTCGAACTGTGCAGGTATGCATGCGCTTGTAATCTTTTTGGTCTTAATTCCTTCTCTTTGGGGCTTTTTATCAAACACCTACATGTCATATGTGGATCGTTTAGAATCTTTATGCTACTTTCAATCCCTTCACCATGGCAAACTCTCCTACTTAGCAACCAATGCCAAAGGGCTTTGGCTCAGGTTAGAGAGTTACATAGAAATCTAGCGTTTAGGCTAACTACTTCTTGATTCCTCTATGTTTTCTTTAGTATATAGTCTGGTCTAGAAACAAGTGAGGGGCCAAACCAAGATTTGGTTTTTGAGTTGGGTCTCAGAAGAAGATGAAGTTAGTTTTGATGGACAAATAGAATTTCCTTAGATGGGTGCAAGATTTGTGCCAGATTGAGTCCTTTTGCAGCTCCTGCTGCATCTTCTGGTACAAATTCAGAGACATTAGTGCAGAGTATGCAAACATAATACCAATTGTTCCATAAGGCACTATCGGAGCCCACTATTAAGTCCGAGCAATCACATATAGTCTAATACATCGGATGAAATAAGGCTGGATAAACTCATTTAGGTGTGAGATTTCAAATCAAAAGGCCTCGGTACAACTAATACCAAACCATACCTATAGCTTGTATGGGGTTACACAATTCCAACATTATAGATTTAAATGATTCTTTGGTCTCATGTTTAGAGAACTTAACAACGTAGACAAGCAAAATTTTATGGGATTAGATTTTTCAACCTTACCCCAACCACTAAACGGGGCCTTATTGTTCTGCTCAATTCTCTATCCTAGAGTTTAATGGTGTCAAATTATGTGTTCCTGCTTGCAATTCTCTATCCTGTGGTCTAAACTATGTGCTCTCCTAAACTTTGACCTATACCAAACATTTTCTGACTCCTACTCCTTTTCCATCCAAATTCCTTTCACATAGCCATGGAAAACCCATGCGGCATTCCATTGGAAACTTCAAGTTGGGTTCTTCTAGTCTTTTAATATCATCTCCCCAATTAGCTAGGCTGGCCATTTCCATGCCAAAACAAAACCAAATGATTCATACCACGTGTTATGCTTCATATGTTCTGACTTCTGAGTTATCTAGGCTGCTATGACATTTACTATAATGACCTTATCTGAATTTAGAAACTTGTATGAATTTGTTTAGCTTTTGGACTAGCCACAACGCACAGAAAATTCCCTAGGTACAAGTCATAGAAATTAATTTCCGTGTTTGATTTTTGTTGAATGAAATCACACAAGCATGCATGTTTCATACATTAAACTATTAAAAGGTAGTAGGTCCATTTAATGAATTCTTGATAAAGATTGTTCTTTCGTAATCTACCTTTATAATAGCTATAGTTCGTCAATAAAACAAAGCTTTTCATTTCATGTGCGCGGTGGTTGGGCTTTTTTATTAAATATATAGTATTGTAGGGACTGAAAATGTCTTATTCCATTTGCATGTGCTATCATGAATACTTTGTACATAATTTATGTATTGAAATTAGGAATTTTCAGCGAAGATTTCACTAGTGTAGCTGGGTTCGAGTTGTAGCAGTCATGTAATAATGTGTATGAGTTTAGCATATTATTATTTTTTTGAATAAAAAAATCTTTAAAAAATATTAAAGAATCTTCAAACGAAAGTAAGATATAATAATTTCTGCCTCAGAAAAAGGTGCTCTATAATTTGATATATTTACCTGAGAAAAAGTATATTTACCCGAGAAAAAGTTGTGGGGGTAGTAGAAGTTTTCTGCCTAAGAAAAACTTGCCCAAAAATTGTATGAGATTTTCTTCTTCTCACATTCAAAGCCCTCCTCCAATTCATCAACTACTCTTTCGAAAAATTGCTAGTTTGGAGCTCACACTGTTTGACTATATCTTTGAAGTTGACCAGGAGTCGTACTCAATCTAATAAATAAATAATAAATAATCATTTTAATTCCTTGAATTACGAAAATACCCATAAATTATTGAACAGAAAAAACTCATTAAAGTAAAAAAGATAGGGACATATTTATTTGGTCAGCAGCCTCCAAAATATTCAAAAGCTGTGTGCACAACAGTCCAAGTCAACTAACGCCGCCCATATGATCAAACCAAAACCTCATTGCATTTCATCACTCAGCTCTCTAAGCCACTTCCCGCCTCGCTCACCCCACACCCAAACGCCGTTGTTTTCCCGCCCCTTCCCCAATGCACCCACTCTTCCTCCTCCTCCTCCTCCTCTTCTTCTTCTACTCCTTCGAGGTTACTACGTCGTTTCCCTCGAATGCAAACCTCTCCAACTGCTCCCAAGCCTTCGACTGCGGCCCGCTCCGAAACCTCTCGTACCCGTTCACCGGCGGGTCCCGCCTGGCCTACTGCGGCCCGCCGGAGTTCCATATCAACTGCGTCGACGACTCGCCGGAGCTGACCATCTTGTCGCTGAGTTACCGAGTTCTCCAACTCGACCCGGTTCGTCGGAATCTGAAGCTGGCCCGCTCAGACCTCTGGACCTCGACCTGCACAGACAAGGTCTTCAACTCAACTATGAAATCCGAGTTCTTCGCCTACAACGAGAGCGACGACGTGGACGTGACCATTTTTTACGGCTGCAATTCGACGAACACTACGCCGAAGCTCAGGAATAGGTTCCACTGCAACAACAATCGGGCTTTCAACGACTCTTACTACTTGATCGGGCCGGTCCCGCTCGACCCGATTATGAGCATGTTCAAGTGTGAGATTGGAATTACGGTGCCGATTCTCAAAACCACGGCGGAGAAGCTCGTCGCCAATCGGTCGCTGTTTCAGGAAGCGATCAATGAAGGCTTCACTGTTAACTACACCAACCCTTATGATAAGCAATGCGCTCAGTGTCTTGGTGTAAATGGGCTGTGTGGGTTTGACTCGGGTTCGAGCGAACCCGTTTGCATTTGCGGCAATCGGGTTTGTGACCCAGCAGGTAGTTTCAACAGTCTTTGAAGTTTTGATTGGTTTTTTTCTCTCATGGGTTTTGTAGAATTTACTCATAGTAGTTTTGGGCAATTTTTAGGTAGTGTTTTGAGTGCTCAGTATCCAAAAATGGCTTCTTTGTCTTATAGTTTTGTTGCCTTACTTAACTCCTATGTTGATTTTGATGACACCAAACAGAGGAATAGCCTTTATGCACTGTTTTGCTATTAGTCCCTCTGTAGTAGACCATTGCACTACTTAACTAGTGTTAGGATCTCAACGTTTCGTAGATTCATTTGCTTTGGCACTTGAGTTTTTGGTTGCTTCGGTTTTTCGAACGGGCACCGGGGTCTAGCTGAAGACAGGACAAGTAGATGGCTAATGTGTAATGAGCATTCAACTAGATAGATGGCTGATTCCGTCCACTGCTCATCAATTTCCCGTAGATACATTCACTTTGTTCTTAGAAGATAGAAGTTGTCACAAATTGTGATTTGTTTAATGAGCTATAATGTAATGCTATCAGTTCCTTGTGCATATTGGAGAGAAAGAACAATGGCTTTCTCCATGTTTGGCCTGCTTTGTTTTCAGTGACATGCTATTTGTATCTGTAGCCTGATATGGGTAAGGGGTTTTCTTAGTTTTGATATTCATGGACATTCCACAGGTTATTATAAGAGTAAATTCCACAAGTACTATGAAGAGTTTGTATTTCCTTTTTTTGTATTGAGAACTTTATAGTCCACAAAATATTTCTATATATGTTATACAATTTTCAACTAATGTTGCTTTATCTTTTGACTGTTTCAGGAAAAAAGAAGGAAATAGCAATAGGTAATACTTCACTTCATTAATAACATATTGATCACATCATGGCAGAAAGAAGAAAATTTAAGCAATATTTGTTTCATCTTCAGGTCTTGCTGTAGGAGGTGCAATCCTTTTTGGCATTGGCATAGGATTCTATATATATTCTTTCATACAAAAAAGGAAGAAGAAACTTGCTGCACTAGCTCAAAGCAAAGAGATTCCGACACCCCTCACGAGCAAAAGCATTGCTACTCCCTCAACTAATCTCTCTCAATCTCAAAGCATCCCTTCGTATCCTTCCTTTACTTCAAAGTCAGACTATGATAAGGGGAGCACTTACTTTGGAGTTCAGGTCTTCAGCTATACTGAATTAGAGGAAGCCACTGAAAATTTCAATCCTGCTAAAGAACTTGGAGACGGAGGATTTGGCACTGTTTACTATGGTTTGAAAATACTTCCTTTTGCATCTCTATAAGTTACCAATTTCACTCACCAATAAACACTTGTTAATTCTGTTTTGTAATATTTTCTTTTAATTGCTTGATCAGGTAAGCTACAGGATGGCCGTGTAGTTGCAGTGAAGCGCCTTTACGAGAACAATTTCAAACGTGTGGAGCAGTTTATGAACGAGGTCGAGATCTTAACTCGTCTTGAACACCGGAACCTTGTCAAGCTGTACGGATGCACCTCAAGACGGAGCCGAGAACTCCTCCTTGTTTACGAGTATATTCCTAATGGAACAGTTGCTGATCATCTCCATGGGAAAAGAGTCGAATCCGGGTTTCTTAGTTGGCCTGTTCGATTGAGCATCGCCATAGAGACAGCTGATGCACTGGCTTTCCTTCACCGCAGTGATGTAATACACCGTGATGTCAAGACCAACAATATTCTCATAGACAACGACTTTTGTGTGAAGGTCGCTGATTTTGGGCTATCCAGATTGTTCCCCAACGATGTCACGCATGTTTCAACCGCTCCACAAGGGACCCCCGGCTATGTTGATCCTGAGTATTACCAATGCTATCAACTCACGGACAAGAGTGACGTATATAGCTTTGGTGTGGTCTTGATTGAGCTCATATCATCATTACAAGCAGTGGATACCAATAGGCACCGGCATGATATAAATTTGGCTAACATGGCTATCAACAAAATTCAAAATCATCTAGTGAATGAGTTGGTTGATCCTCTTCTTGAGTTCGAAACGAACCATGCTGTTAGGAGGATGGCAACAGCAGTGGCAGAATTGGCCTTCCGATGTTTGCAACAGGAGAGGGACATGAGGCCAAACATGGACGAAGTGTTAGATGGTTTGAGAGCAATCCAGAATGAAGATCTTGGTTCAGAAGACGGTCAAGCAGTTGTGCTGGATATCGGGGCAGATGACGTTGGACTCTTGAGGAACATGCCTCCCCCACTCTCACCAGACTCAGCTGGAACTGATAAATTGGTTAGCAGCTCTACCCCACCTAGTTCCTTTTAGCACTTCAGATTTCCATATCCTCCTCTTTCCTGCTTTTTGGTGAGCTTCAGCCTTCAGTTCTAAAATAGATGGTAAAAAGTATTGTATACTCATAATCAGATCCTCTGGACTGGATTCAAACTTCATTGTCTTTCTATATGCTTTGTTTTCTTTTGATGTTGAGAGAAGATAGACTAAAGTGGCATCACTATTTGATCCAAGCCACTGCCAGCCAATGTACATAAATGAATGAAGCTGTCAGCACTTGGAATGTTTTTTTATGTACAAAACTACCTTCTTCTCTATTTTTTTTTCCCTTTTTTTTTCTTCTTATAATCAGTTTCAATATATCACAAACACATGGTTTTGTTGGTAAATCTTGGCGTTTAAAAATGAATTTTTTTTCCTCTAATTTTTGTTCTTCAACTTAACAGGTTTATAAGAGGTGGGACAAAACTATTTAAGCCAACTGGTGATGGTGGAAGCTGAGACTCAGAGTTCAACAAAATCTCATGGTGGATTGATTTTGTAACTTTTAAGTTGTAAATGCAGGAAAGCACCATTGTCTTACGCGGATGGTGGACTAACTTTTGGCACAATACTTTCTTCGCTACAAGGCGCGGCAGAGATGGCCTTTGTTGTCACTACGATATTTTGGGTTTTGGTTTTGCCATTTTTTTTTCCTAAACAATTATGTATAATTATACATTTATATATGCACTATCAACT
Source organism: Prunus salicina (assembly GCA_020226455.1). Classification (NCBI taxonomy): domain Eukaryota; kingdom Viridiplantae; phylum Streptophyta; class Magnoliopsida; order Rosales; family Rosaceae; genus Prunus; species Prunus salicina. Next base: position 16,527,797 of record CM035344.1, on the reverse strand, counting down.
TACAATTATTTGAGCATATCTATTTGAATAAAGCAACCAAAAAAAAAATCATGTAAATATGCAATTATATTTTATCTTTTTATAGGCACTTCTCAAAGAGAAGAAGCCTACCATACTTCCTTTGCCGTGCAAAAGCATTTGCAATTCCTCAATTTTGTTGTATGAATTGACTAAGAGCTCATTTGGAAGTGATTTTGAGAGCCAGAATCACTTATGGGGGGAAGGTTTGAATTTAAGGAATTTATTAAGACACAATTTAGAATGGTTTAGCAAGTTTAGGGCTCCAAATTTAGAATTTAGGGTTTATGGCGGATCAACGCTAAAGATTAAATATTTATATTAGCTTTAGTGATATCGAGTTGGATGTATAACGGTTTGACACAAAAATAGACATTTATTAACCAGTCACTGTTAATTTTCGAAACATGTTTAATACGATAGTGACACACTTTCTTACTGAAAGTTACTTTTATTTTTTATAATTTTGAAGCTTATAAATTAATCTTTTATTCATATTCTGTTTTAATAATATGCGTGGACATTTGTTTTGTAAGGCAGTACAAATAAGTTTCTAGTGCATTAAAAGATCTAATTTTTATTTATTATATACATGAAGTTATTCATATTATTTTTTAATACATTTTGTCAACACAGTAAAAAATAAGTAAATACGACATGAAATTATTAGTAAATGCACTACTAATTTTTGTTTATATATTTCGACACGATAAGTTAATATTTGGGTCTTAAGAAAAACGCGTGACATTAGTGATTGGTTGAGATCCAACAACAGCCAAATTCGGTTTCCAACTCTCCCTTCGTCATCATTAACCAAAAGCAAGACTTAAAAACAAACAAGAATATCAAAATCAATTCAACAAATCCGTCCCCAAAATAAGAACAAAATTCTTGGCTTCAGCCGACTCATCTGTTCTAGGATTCCAATCAACTAGCAAACATCTCCTCAAAGGCCGCCACGTGGAAGCATAGATGGCCTGCAACCCAAATAGCCCCAAGAAGAAGCAAAAGAGTCCAAGAGGCCCATGACCGAAAGCAAAAGTTACACAAGACAGAAGAATCCATAAAGCCGTTTCCTTCTTCCTCTTGTTCACTCATTTGTTTCTCCAAAGCCCCACCCTCCAATATCAAATTCCAGTTCTTCTCTTTCTCTCTTCTTTCTTCTCTCTTCTCTATCTCTACCCAAAAAAATATTAAAATATTCTTAAAAAGAACGCATTTTTCAGCTCCATTTGCTCACTCCAAACAGTGAATAAAGCAATCCCATCCTGATCCTCCCATGGCCTCCTCAGATCAGATCTCGCCTTCTCTCTCCAATTAACAACGAATTTACACTAAAACTTCTCCAAATTCATGGCGACCTTGCAGAAATTCAAGCTCTTAGCCACCCAATGCGCCGTAGCCGGAAGCCCCACCCGGAGCCCATCCGCCAGCCCAGTCATTCACCTCCGCCGCCGCAAAACCCTAAGAATGTTCCTCTCCCGCACCGACCGCCGCCGATTTACTAGCCGGAGCAACTCCGACCCTCCAGTAATCAACGGTGACGACGAAGACGACGACGATGATCGGCCGCAGAAGAGCAAGGAGGTCGCGAAGGTTCGGCACAAGCTTAAGGACCTCTTCGTCTCCTCGCCGCCTTTAGAAGATAGGGGTTCGGATAGGAGCCGAGGAATTGAACAAGAAGAAGAGCGAGGGCTGTTGTCAGCGACCGGAAGTGTCGGTGGTGTCGGTTCTGGTGGCTTCGCGAGCCGGCGCGGTGCAGGCATGTCGCTTCGGCCATTAGCGGCGTCGTTTCGATGTAGATTACTGAAACGAGCTTGGCGGCCTGTGCTCGTCACCATCCCCGAGTAGGCGTTCTCAATTTTCTGTGGATGTACGGATAATTCCAAAATTTTAATTATTTTTTTCTTTTTTGGTTCTTTGGAAATATTAATTTTTGCTACTCTCGGAGTGTAATTTTAGATTAAAAATATAAATAAATAAAATAACTAATGGGATTATAATATTATTTTGGCGCCGTTTGTTGCTTACGTGCGCCGGGTGTCGCTAGCGCACTGATCACGACGTAACGGGCCTCAGAGTTAGAGCATCTTTAACGGCCTTTGCTTTGCGACGAAACTGGCCACAGAACGTGAGAGCAGCAGCGGCGTATTTTATCAGCTAGATTCGGATGTACGTTTAGATCTTATTATTAAAAGCATGGTAGGTTGTGGGATTTTCTGTAGGAACAACAGTCTATCTTAATTCCAGAAGAAAAAAAAGCAATCTTTTCTTCGTATTTTTTTAATGTGTTGATTAAACCTAACAAAAGTAAATGAACGTGTTAGTTAAATGAAATTTGACGGTGGGTGGGGTTGGGTCATTGAAGATGATGGGGACAAAGTTCGGCGAAAATGGATACGAATATTGTGCATTAATAATACGTACCAAAAGCGACTCGGGGAGAGGGGTTTGCACATAAATATTCATTGGGTGTTTAGAAGTTTTGAACAACATAAGTGTAGGTGGAAGAGCTCGACCAATTGAGTTATAACCCACTAATACGATGCAGGTGAAAGAACTCGATCAATTGAGTTATAAGTCACTGACATTATATATCAAAACTTTATACCAAGGGAACTGGACCCAACACTACGCTAGTGGGTTATTATAGAAGCTATAGAGCATAATAATGCATGGCTTACTCTTTCTTGGTTGTGCTTCAAATCCTTTCACGCTTACGAAATCTGTAATCATGATTTACAACACAAATACACAATCTAACCATATTTTTATTTTGTTTGGATCTCAAACAGAAAGATCTAGATTTTATGATTTTTTTGGGGTTCGAAATCTAGATTTTATGATCAACTGATTTGTTTGGATTCAAGACCATATGTTTGAGCACCGACCATTGTTTTTTAAAGTGCTTTTTTTTCTTGGGCCTGATGGACTGATATTAATAGATTTGTTTTTGGCTGATCTTCTTGTTGGATTACATACTAATTCAGTATTGCGCATGCCATCTTGAGAATAATTTCACTAATGAGCTTGGCCTTCTAACATTAAACTTGGATGCAAAGCAAGCCAATGTAAAAATAGAAAGAACTTTTTTTTTTGAAGTGATGGGCATTATTGCTTCAATGTATATGACACTTGTATAATGGTGGAAAAACTAAAGACTTGTTAAGTGGATTATCAAATAAATAATGTAGAAATGTCCTCTTTGTATTACTTTGGATTATATATAAATACCACTTCTCTTTTATTTTGTTCAAAGGACGCCTAAGGCCTTGAAAAATTCGGAGGCACTAGGTTCAAAGGCTAGGTAATGAGGGTGAATTTGTTTTGATTCAAATTCATATGAACATATATTTCAGTGATGACCAACTTTTTTTTAGTATAAGTTTATTTTATTTTCTTGGCTTGAATTTATAGAATATGAAATAGCAAATTTGCCCAATTGAAACATAAAATAGAACTATCACTTATGCTTTGCATGTGTTGGATATGTTACAAAATATAATTTAAACGTGTTGAGAAAAAATAGGGTGATGTGGGAGAAAAGGGAAATGGGGCTTACAATATCTTATAATTTTCGTACCACCCTTAACTTCTATATTTTTTTTAAAGTAAAAATGATAGTCAAACTAAAGGGGGGGAGGGAGCTTTTCGCACACATACTACAACCAAGGTGATCGGTGCATAATTACATATCTTTTTGTACCATTCTAACTTATGATTTGGTATGTTTTTGAGTTAAACTTGTGTTTTTAATAAAGTTTTGTGTATATTTCAGTATAATAAGGTTGAGACTCATTACATGCATTTTGAAGACAAGTTAGCTTAAAAACTGTGTCTGCAAATCAGTCATATTTACGGATTAACCTGTACTTGCTCAAAAAGAACCAGATAATGTTCCATACATCACTGGAAAGATACGGAAGTCTAGTTTCCGTAGCATTTTACGGTGCATGATTTGGAGTCTTCTAGAGGAAGTTAGACATGATTTAGTAGCTCAAGGTCAAACATTCGGGCCTCAGTCCAGTTTCCGTGGGTCAGCTTTCAGGCCTCAGTTCAGCTACTTACACAAGTCAAATGAGGCGACACCCTTAATAGAATTTGTTCCAATGGGTGTCTAATATAACATATCCAAATTGCAGCCCCATTAGATAAGTTTGGAGCCCTCAGCATGTCAAATACCGAACCTGGTTCACAGAAAAACCAGGCCTCAGTCCAGTTTTCGTGGGTCAGCTTGCAGGCCTCATTTCAGCTACTTGCACAAGTCAGATGAGGCAACACCCTTGATAGAATGTGTTCCAATGGATGTCTACTATAATGTATCCAATTTTCAGCCCAATTGGATAAGTCTGGAGCCCTCAGCATGTCAAACACTGAATCTGGTTCACAGACAAACCATGTGTTTAAAGCAGCCACACATGGAGGCAAAGCATGGGCAGCTGTTGAGCCATGTACTTAAAGCAGCCACACATGGAGGCAAAGCATGGGCAGCTGTTGATCCATGTGCTTAAAGCAACCACACATGGAGGCAAAGCTTGTGGCAGCTGCAAAGCATGAGCTGCCACACATGGGAGACAAAGCACATGGGAGACAAAGCATGAGCTGCCACACATGGGCAGCTAAGAGACCAGCCAAGGGGGAGGACGAATTTGAAGTCTATAAATAGAGAGTTTCAGCTCATTCAAAGGAGGATATCATTCCATAAATTACATTTCCATTGTACACCATCAAAGAGTTGTCTACACCATCAAAGAGTTGTCTACCATCAAAGAGTTGTTTACACCATCAAAGAGTTGTCTTCTTTATCAAAGAGCCATCTTCTTCTTCTTTCTCTTTTTATTTTCTGTTTTGTATGTTCTTGCTATCCATTCAAATTATGGATAGCTAAATATTTTAGTTAGGGCTCGATTGAAGCCCTAATCATGTTTCTTTAAGGATTTCGATATGTCTTTGCTATAAACTACTTTTGTGATGCTTATTGATTAATTTCAGATTATATTTTACTCTTTACATACGTTATGTTATGCTTGATCATCATATGCATGCTGTGTATTGAGTTTGTTACATATGTAAATTTAGATGACCGAGTCTTGTACCTATGAAAGTAACAAAAGAACTAGTTATAAGTTCTTGAAATTAATCATCATGAATAACTAGAATAGATACCATGTTCTAGAATTTGTGTATTTGTCGATTTCCATTGTGTTATGCATTCTTAAAGTACAACTTAGTAGATACCATGCTAAACACTTTAAGAATGAAAAGAGTTAGAGTAGATACCCATGCCTAACTTGTTGTTTAGGGAAATCAATAACTTAAAGAGTAGATATCATGCCTTTAGGTTGACAAACATAATGATCGGTGCATAATTACATATTTTGTTGTACCCTTCTAACTTATGATTTGGTATGTTTTTAAGTAAAACTTGTGCTTTTAACCTCTTTTGTGTTTGTCATTCAGTTCATTGAGCTCTGGGTAATACTTGAGACATTTTGAGTAAAATGGTGAAAACAATGTGTAAAAACGGAAGACTGAGTTACAAACTCATTTCGGACTTATCTTCTTCGTCCGAACTTAGATTGGCCCAAATAACATGTGGTTGAAAAGATGAGGATCTGAACTTCAAGATGGACAACTCAAATGCAGTAATTGATTAAGTTGAGCCCAATCTGTGAGCCCATCAAAATACACACCAGGCTGATTGCAGTTTCCACTTGGAGGAGCTTTGGATCCTCTTCAAAGGGGAGACAAATCAGATTGGAGGAGCTTTGGATCCTCTTCAAAGGGGAGACAAATCAGATTGGAGGAGCCTTGGATCCTCTTCAAAGGGGAGACAAATCAGATTGGAGGAGCCTTGGATCCTCTTTTGAGCCATGTGCTTGATCAGCCAAAGGGGAGCTTCACACTCTATAAATAGAGAGCTTCACACTCATTCAACCATATCTCATTCCATTCAGCCACTACAATTCACTCTAGCCAACCTCTAACACTTCCATCCTTCCCCAAACACTCCATCCTTCACATCCCCATCATCTCCCAAACACAATTCCTCTAGCCCAATTCCCAGAAACCACTCCATCCTTCACATCCCCATCATCTCCCAAACACAATTCCTACATTCACACCACTCTTCACCTCTGGCTGCAAGCATACATGGTGGAAGCTGTGAGGAGTTCTTCAACATCATAATTTGATCTTCACGGGTTTTTCTTACCTTCTCCATGTTTACTTTGATTCAATTGTATTCTCCATTAATGATGTGTAACTAATTACCATAACTAGGGTTTCAATGTAGCCTGTCAAGACAATTTCATGTTTTCAAGTTAATGTTATCCTTTGTTGATTACTTCTAAATTCTGGTCTCATTCACTTGTGCATGTCGTTTGCTTAAGGAAAAAGATTAGTGGTGAACATCGAATCCCTAACTAGTTTTCTCATTGTTTTAACCACAATCCAATTCTATTTTTAATCAAACGCTGTTTTCAATATTTAGCCAACTCTCAACCTCTTGGATTTCTTTTGTGGGGCTAGTCTTATTTTGTGTTTGAGCTTGTTTGGCTGTGTTGGTAGTTGTCTCTGAGAGTTGGTTGCTTCTCCTGGTGACTGCTTGAGCCTTGTGCTCTGGGTTGAGATTCAAGCCGATTTTGTGTCCTCCTTTCTTGGCCAAACACTCTCTTCAACCAGATTTACTTCTCCCTCAACATCCCCTCTCCTACTCTTCCCTTCTCCTTCTTCCGGATATGGTTTCTCCATTGGGATACAACAACTACTTCTTTAAGCGCTTTGTGGCATTTTTATCATATTGTATATAGAGCTCTTGCTACGGTTCTAGCTCTAGTGCTTGCACCAATACTCTCCATTCCCTTGATTTCAATCCATTGGTATATACCATGGTGTTGTTGTGATTGGTTATTATTTTCTTCTTGGTGCACAAGTAGACTTGAGTGTGAAGCAGAAAGTGACTCTTGGAGGAATGTTCTTATGCTGATGTGTTTATGTTTTCCGGGGAAATTTCTTGATGTAAGATCGGTGGGTCTTTACGTGTAGCTATGCTAACCTGTGCGGAGGATGTGAATCCCCTCCTTTGTGGCCATATTGGTGCGGTCTGTGATCCCATTGCGGCAACAGTGGCTCTATTTTGTATTTTGTTTTGATTTTGTGTAGGAAAGATTTGTTATACTAGACTGTATTGGTTTTTAGTGTAATCTTTCCAGTGCTTGTGGTACTTTGTTTTTGTATTTGGCATTTTTGGCCCTTGTTTTCTCTATTTGATTCCTTCCTATTTTTGGGGTTTTAATGAACATTGATTGACCCCCACCCCCCAAAAAAAAAGAGGTTCTATAAGGGCTCAAACCTAAGACCTCTAGTATGCAAGTTAATGCCATTTTTCGCTGGACTAGACCCCGTTTGCCCTTTTATACCTAATGGTTAAAGGTTTGGTGTAGCGACCAATTATATAATTTGTTTACTCATAATATAGATAAAGGGGTAAAGTTCAAATCTAATATAACAACTACTATAATAAGCACGACCACCACTTAATTCATATCTTTAATTTAGAAGTTGGCTCATTGCAACATCAAAGCAATTCTTCTATACTAGTAAGGTCTCTAGTATATTGAGCCACACCATAAACTGAATTATTCGATAGACCAAGCTGTATATTCCCATGAGTATACAAGAATTTATTAACATAAGCCTTACAACATAATTGGGCTATCAAGTAATGAACTTTATGATAAAAAGCAACAGGGGATGATCAGGGAGGGTTCTATTCATCACAAAAATGCCGTTAACTGTGTCACTCCTATCCAAGAAATGTTCATTTGAGTATTTTAAGGAGCAGTTTATCATACCAAATTATAACTCCTTTCTTTTTAAGACAGAGAATGCGAATCGTTTGTATTGCAAGCCTGATACAACTTCTGCAAACAGAGCGGGAGCTGTTACTCCAACATTGTGATAGCCCATGAATATAAGTACTTTTACTATATCTGATGCCACTTGATAACCATGACTATACTTCTCAGGTAATTGTTGAAGTAAGCCATTCAATTTAATTACATAACTCTTATCAGCTGAAAATTCTAGCTGGTTAAAACACTTATGCCCAATATATTCAGCAACAGAGCCTCCAAAGACAACATCTAGAAAAAGAAAGAAAGATAACGACCTATAAGGATAATTAATGGTTTTGATAAAAACGTCTTCAATAGAAATTAACTTGTGTCAAATGAAACTTGAGTGTCTAGGATTCGAAAGTCAGTTGGGCAAAATTTATATACTAAACTTGACGGTACCCGTGAATTTCATTAATAAACATAAAAAGATACAAATAGTCAGGGAAGACGTAATGAGCCCTACCCTCAAATGCATCTCTATACATAAATAAAAGTTCAACAAATACAAAAACTAAAACTAAACCAAAAGTAAATGCAATACAAAAGAACACTATTTCAAATCTAAAATTTAACCATGCGAGGCTTAGAACTCTTAAATTTCTCAATTTTCGATGCATTATTAGCAAACTCTCTTCCATTCCTAAATAAACCCTACAATACTCAATTTTAAATTAAAACTATAATTAAAGATATATAGAAAATAGAGGGAGAAAGAAGCAGTTGATGTTGAGTGGCTAAAAGAGAGAGAAACAAACTGATGTCGCATAACCAAAAGAGGAGAGAGAAGATATGGGACCACCTGGATGGGCAACATGTGTGTAAGGTTTGCTTTTAATTTTTCTAATTTTGAGCTGGACTTATGTTATAACATATGTTATTTTATTTTTACTTTTTTAAATTAGGCTAGGTGGGCACCCAACCTGCCCTGTGCACAGAACCACCCCTGCTTGGCCTTTATAGGGTTAAATGTTAAAAGATAAAAGCCTAACAATATTTTAGTGCATCTCCAATAAGAGAAAAAAAAAAACTAATTAGCATGTCTTTTTCTTTCTTCGAATAAATAGGAAATTATATTGATGTGATTATTTAAAAAGTTTTACAATTTTCATTTTTAATATTCAAGAAGTATGACTCTTCAGCAAATCAGCGAAACACATGCCATTAAAATATTTAATATTTAATTTTAAAAGTAGTCCGATTTAACTTTTAAAATTTCGATGGTCCACTATTTAATTTTTTATTCCAAAACCATTAATTCATAAATATTATCATGATTTGAAGAATTACCTGATGGAAGATGAAGGGCCACCTTTGAAGCGTGCTTTCAAACCTTAGAGAGAAGAAGGTGCTTGCGATCTCTCTCTAAGGTGGCCAGTTTAAGCTTGGAGGACTCCTAAAGAATGCAACAACCTTACGATGAGATGAAGACATTAGTTTCCTTAAATATGAGCCTCAAAACAAGTGACTCACTCACTCCTCTATGCTTGGTCTGCCTAGCCTTCTGAATGGGCATTTTGGGCTTCCTTGGTTAATAGTTGTCATCCAACTTATGTCCCAAGCCCAATTAGTTAAGGCCCAATGGGCCTAAGAATCTGAATCTTATTTTAAGGTCCATTACGACATGCCCTTATGTTTTCCGAAAACTTATGTTTAACAGTGTGTGAATCTATTATGTTCTAATTAGTGAGGTAATGAGTATTAGAACTCTTATTAATTGATTGTGAATTAAAACTTCCTTTTAATTTTCTCTATAAGTGAGGATCATTATAGTTAATCCTAAGGCCATCTTCAATCCAAGGACCTAAACAAAAAATATCCCAAATTATTGCCCAAAACCTCTCCCAACCCAAGAAAATGAAGGACCCAAAATTTGGGAAAATCTAAATTTGGACCCAAATACTAGTCCAAGTTTTGCCTGGACCCAAAACTATTTAGTGGAGCTCAAGCTAAGGTGGCACAACCCATCTGCATGAGAAAAACACTGGGACCCGCGTTGGGACTAGCTTTGGTGGGTTTGTCTGTTGCCCATGCAATGTGTCTGCTCGTAGTGAAGTGTCTATTGCAATTCCAATGTGTTTTATTTTTTATTTTTAATTTATATATATATATTTATATTTTATAAATATAATAATATCTTTAAAAAGAGACTAGGCCTATGGTGCTGGCTTTATTCCAGCTTAAAGTGGCGTTGAAATTCAAATATTCTTATTATTTTTTTATAAAAAAATTATAATAGTAACTTTAAATTAACAATATAGATTAAATCTAAGCTATTTTAACGGTAAAAAAAGAAGATCAAACAGCTGAAATTTAAATCCAATGGTCAAAATAATATTTCAAATTAATCCAAATCAGATCCAACCCCAAAACTCACTCCAAACTCTATAAATACTCACTCATTTCTCAATTAATCTACCAAAAATATTTTTTCTATTTCTCAATTTATTTTTCCTTTGTCAATTTCATCAATCTCTTTCATTCTCATACTTTTGATATCATTTCAAGCACATCATCTTCTTCATTCTCATACTTTTCATATGATTTGAAGTTTTCAATGAATAACTGTGGCAAGGCCATCTTTTCCTTTATGTTTGATGATGGTTCAGATGATGAAGAACATCATCAGAGAGTGATAGAAACCATTGTCCACCATACTTCACTGGAGTATGAAGCCACCAAACATGGTGGGTCGGCAGTCGGCCGTGTGTACAAGAACCGTGAGAGGGAAGATCGTCATCGCAATCTCATGTCTGACTACTTCGTTGAAAGGCCACATTTTAATATTACTGACTTTCGTAAGCGGTTCCGAATGCGGAAAGAGTTGTTTAACCGCATCTTGAATGATGTTGTCAACCACGAGCCATTCTTTCGCCGAAAAAAAAAAAAGACGGGCTCGACCGACAAGGGCTATCCCATGAGCAAAAGTTAACCGCTATATTTTGTATGCTCACATGGGGATGCTCAGCTGACGAGACCAACTAGTACTATAGATTGGGTGAAAGCACAGCTCTTGAGTCACTCCGTAAGTTTTGTTGCGCAGTTGAAGCCGTGTATGGCCAATGGTACCTCAGGTCTCCAAATCCAGCTGACCTTTACAAGTTATTGCACAAGGCAAGCAATCGAGGCTTCCTAGACATGTTAGGAAGTCTTGACTGCATGCACTGGGAATGGAAGAATTGCCCAATCTTCTTGGGCAGGCCAGTTTACTGGTCACAAAAAAAAAAAAAAAACCACTATTGTGCTAGAGGTCGTGGCCTCGTACGACACATGGATATGGCATGCCTTTTTTGGAGCTGCTGGATCCAACAAAGATATCAAAATTTAAGCTCGTTCTCCATTGTTCAATGATGTGGTACATGGAGTGGCTCCTCATGTTGAATATATTGTCAGTGAAAATCAATACCATTTGGGCTACTATTTGGCAGATGGGATCTACCCCCGTTGGGCTACTTTGGTGAAGACCATCTCTTCTCCTGATAACCCAAAGAAGAGGCTTTTTGCACAAATGCAAGAAGCGTACAAGAAGGATGTTGAAAGAGAATTTGGAATACTACAAGCTCGATGGGCTATTGTTCGAGGCCCTGCACATATGTGGTGCAAGGATAACCTCCACTCAATCATGATAACGTGTATAATTTTGCACAACATAATTGTGGAGGATGAGTACGAATATGTTGAAGAGGAATCTGATGATGAGGATATGTGTCCACAACGATCCAAGAGGGCCAGAGCAAGACAATATGAGTTGGAGCCAAGCATTACATATGAGTACCACCAAGATAGGCAGACTCTCTCTGATTACATGACTTGTCATAATAGAGTTTGATCTCCACAAGTGCATCAGAGTCTCCGACATGATTTGATCAATCACCTTTGGAGGAGCTTTGGAGATGGTGAATGAGGTCGACAATTGTTTCAATCCTCATTTTGTGTTTCAATTATGTTGTGTGTTTACTTTTGGAATAAAATTAAATTTATGGATTTCAATTTTTTTTAGGTCAAATTGTTCAAAACATTAAATTATGATGTTATTTAAAAAGATTAAATGAAGAAAAGTTTTCCATAAAAAAAAAAATTAGACTTAAACCATTCTAAAACATTTTAATAAAGTTGCGGACTAAAATTTGAGTCCGGAGGGTTGGGAGAAAAAACCCAAATAGTCACTTTTTGGAAGAGGAAAATTTGGGTTTAGCCCTGGGTTAGAGAAGGCCTAAGGGCTTCCATAAGCCATGAGTGACATTTAGCAGTATGTCATGACTACCTAAGCAAAGTAGAATATAAAAAAATCTATTCAGTTGGAATTACAATGCAATACAGTCATTCTCTATTTTAATACTCTCAATCACATTATTATGGTATGGATAATTCATGTCAAGCCCATGTTGTAATTCACTCACTTTCATATGATTTATATTAGCATATTAAAACTTCTTTTTTAAGTCATGCAGTCATGTTTATGTGTTGAGGCATATATGTGGTCAGTACATGTTTATATATATTGTACTATCAAAAAGACTAAGGACTACTTTGCAATTTTGCAACCCAAAGTTTCTTGTTTGACATATAAGTGAAACTTTCATACAAGAACTCTTGATTGATTGTGTTTAGTGAAATCACTATCCATTGAGCACCTACATACTTGTCTTAGCGTCTATACACAAATGAGTTGAGACCAATCATCCTCCCAATAGAGTAGACATTGTATGTACCGGTTTTTGTGGGTTATCAATGACTAGTTGATAATTCTCTTTATTTCATATTTCTTGGACTATTGTTTAAGCATTGTTGAGCAAAAATTGGACAAGTAATTTGTATGAACCTTCACCCAACATAATTTCACTCTTGTCGATGACATAAATGAATTTTTATTATTTTAGCTACAATCTCTTGTTAAAAGAGAACATCCTTTGATTCTAACATGAAAAAAATGTAATTGGGGGGGGGGGGGGGGGGGGGGGGGGGGGGGGGGGGGGGGGGGGGGGGGGGGGGGGGGGGGGGGGGGGGGGGGGGGGGGGGGGGGGGGGGGGGGGGGGGGGGGGGGGGGGGGGGGGGGGGGGGGGGGGGGGGGGGGGGGGGGGGGGGGGGGGGGGGGGGGGGGGTGGTTGTGTGTTTGTTTAAGTTTGCAACTGACCCCAGATTACCTACGTATCCATTTTGAGGGATCAAGCAATTCATAGTTCTTCGGAGAATTTAATTGGACTTTTGAGGTGATATGAGTTGAGTATGGAATTTGGATGACTGTGGGTTTGTGGTTGCATATGGATTGAGTCTCTACGTGTTAGGAATTTATTTGGAGTGAATTTGTTTGTTTAGCATTATTGAGAGATTTCGGACTTGGAAATCAATGAAGATTTTAGTGTCAAAAAGAAAACAACAAGTGGTCTACTTTTATATCAATTATTTCTTAATTGACATATTGGAATTTTGGACTGACTAATTTTAATTTATAAAACTTTTTTTTCCTTGATCAAGTCTCCCTAAGATACATATTATTGGTAAAAAAATAAAGATAATTGCTATATTTATAGATAATAGAGTCTAGAACTTGGTTCTATCTTCTTAAGACGAAATTACCTCCTCATAGGTGCTTCTAGGATTTGCTTGGCAAATGTCTCCAAGGATAAAACGATTGTCTTCTTGTTGAAGTAGCACTACAATCCCCAAGGAAAGCGAACTCAAACTTGTGTATGAACTTTCTCTTATTAACTCACTATATTTATGAAAATACAATGCTATGAATGCTCTAAAAACTACTATTGTCGGATGACAATTGGATGAATGAAATGTTGTAGGGCATTTTGTATTTATAGGCAACAAGGCCTCTGTTCAGAAAAGATGTGACTGAAAAATATCAACAAGTTACAACCATAAGCTAAGAAGTGCAATATTTCAATTACTATGAAACAATGCAACTTTTCACATAAAGTATTATTATTTTATTCACAAACAAAATAAATAATATTTTATTTTTCCTATGTTAAGAACATGACTATTCCCAATTAATACATACCAATTCGTAAAAGTCATGTACTTAAAGTCACGGGCCCATAATTTAATTTCCATTCAATTATTAAAAAAATTAAATATAAATATTTTAATTTTCTAACACAAATCTCCCCTACTTGTTCTCGCTTATGTTGTGTCCTCTCTGTTCTTGACAGAACCTTCTTTTGATCTTTCTTTGTTTTTACAGGCTTTTCTCTTTGCTTCTCCTTGGATTCAAACAACCCTTATGTTCTTCACCTTTTGTTTTTCTGAAAATTAGGCAGCCCTTGGGTTCTTCTCATTTTGCTTCTGCCTCCACCCCTTTAAGCCTTTGGTTCATACCTTTTTATAGGCAAAAAAGGTGAGTAGCAATTGACAGAGCACGTTCCTTTACTAAGTGCCTTTGTTTTAATGAATGGAGTAGTAGGAGATAACCAGTTAATTCTCATCCCACCATTTTTCCTTCGGAATGTGGGCTAAAGTGGGACATTCGACTCTAAACTTGCCGTCGTGAGGCACATCACTCTTTTTTTTCTTTTATTTTTTAAATATTATTTACAATTTTTTTTTTTTGTAAGAAATATAGCGCAACAAGCACATAATGAGACAATTGCAATTAAACAATAAATCGGATTGAAGGAAAATAATATAGTTGCAAAGTTCTTGTTTCTTCTACCACCTCGTCCACAAAATTTGTAAAATAAATACATAACCATCCAATGGTCCAAAACATTAAAAACTAAACACCTAAAAATTAGAAAAAGAAAAAAAAAACTATGTAATCCTTTTGATATTTATTTATACATTTGTTGAGGCCCAAAAAATTCAAGGTCGGGTCCAAGTAAATTCCTGGCCCAGTGCGATACTTATTTAAGAAGAGACCCGATTTGGAGCACACAAAAGTTTGTCATACACGCTCGCACGAGCCACGATCCAAGTGCCATGCCAAATAAATATGCAATCCGTCACGCTAAGAATTGAAATGAGCCTATAAAATGTAGTGGATCTATGAGCCCAAGCTAATTATCCCGTCAAGCATTATACCCCTTTTCAAAACGATAAAATTCGAGCACGCCAATCGACATGCAATGCCAAGCAAAAAACCCTTATTTTGCACCTAGCCATGCTACAAGCTTAAGTGGGCCTAAGCCACGCAAATATTTGGGGTTTGCTGAGTGGGTTGTGGTATGGATGGTAACAAGCATTCATGAGGCCCATTGATGAGCCAAGAAAAGGAAGTTTTGGGCTGCTTGGGAGAGCCCCAAAACTCGTGCCCATTTCTTGAGCCCAAATATGTGGGTAAGCATAAAAGAGAGAAAAAGATAGCCCATTACTTTAGAAAGTCGGCCCATCACCTTAATAAAATTAGTCCATCACTTTAGGAAGTTGGCCTATTCCCTTAGTAGACTAACCCATCACCCTAGGAAGGCCCAAATGACCAAGAAAATATATGAAAGTCTTTAGCACATGGCTAGAGACAAAATCCACGACAAAGGCCAAAGGTTGCCCATGTATGTAAACTACTGGGAGACTCCAGCACGCGGCCAAAGGCAAACCTCAAGGCAGACCATTCAAAAAATCAAAGGGTATTAGTGCGCGCAGGTTGCTAAGAGAAAAAGCACCCTTCAAACCAACGCCCTTACCCATTTCTTTCTCCTACTAGCTCTTTCCATGAAATAGGGGAGGAAAGAATGAGAGGTGGTAGCCAAAGATAAGAGATGGCCACTGGAACAGCTGCGAGAAAGCTCTAGAGCTCCTAAAAATCTTGTATTTGTGTGTTTGGACTGAGAAGGATTTCTAAAAAATGAGGATGAATTGAAGGAAGAGAAAACTTGGCAGATTGGAGAGAAACCATCTAAGGTTTCTTGGGAAGAAGGAGCTTCCCGCGACTATAAAAAGGGGCATCTCCTACCCATCAACACACCCACATCAAGAGAGAGCAAGCATCACCTCTTATCCCTAGAACCCTTCAATTTTGAGCCCTATTTCCTCCTTCTCTTCCCATATTCTCTTCTAGCAATCCATTCTAGAGCCTGACGAAGCTTTCGTCAAGCTGCCGGAAAATTGCTCAAACCACCCACTTCTCCTCCCTCATCTCTCTCTCTCTCTCTCTCTCTCTCTCTCTCTCTCTCTCTCTCTCTCTCTCTCTCTCTCTCTCTCTCTCTCTATGCTAAATTCATGAATGCTTAGCTTCCATGCCATAAGCTTCTCAAGCCAAGCCATATATTTATCTGTAAGCAATTGTTGGTTTTGTTCGTGATGGAGACCAATTGTTTCCTAAGGCTCCACAACCCTTTCGAAACACTCTTGGGGTCTAATTCTTGAACTCAGACACAGGGGTTAGTTCACCCATTTGCTCTTTACAGCAGCCCAGATAATAGCTGCCGGAACAAAAAAGCCCCTACAACATTCAATTGTAAACACTTATCTTTTTAAAATTTCATCTTATTCAATGAAATCATATTTTTTCCGATTCAAAATATTTTACATCCATTTGTTTGGCAAACAAAAATTAAAATAAACATAACATGCAAAAAGTATTTTAAAATATTTAACAGTAAAAAAATAACACAAAAATTAATTAATACAAAAAAAAAAAAAAAGAATTTACATATTAGAATTTACATTTTGATATGTTGCATTCTGTTTGGGCCTAAGAATTCCACACACTAGCCAAATTGAAAACCGGCCTGTAACAGAAAAATAGAAGAATGGGCCTTGTCTAGAAAACAGCCCAAGTGACTTTGGAAGCCTATGTTTTTGCATAAGTGGCAGAGGTTTAAAAACGCGAAAATAAACAAATAAATTTGCCATTTAATGGTAACTTAATACCAGGCAGGTCGAAAACCTCTAAAAATTCTCATCACTTGATCTCAACTCCAAAAAGCAAGTCAGCATATTTTTTCTTACTAAAAAATTTATTCTCAAAAAAGCCCCACGTGACTTTGAAAAGTCAAAATTTTCAATGATCACAGAGGAGGTGATAAGGAGTTAATGAATGTAGGTCTTACAGGAGGACTGCTCCATTTTTGCAGCCAAAAAAAGAAGATCAAATCCCTTTTTCATATACAAAGGAGCTCTGCACCAAAGCAGGTTGCCTTTCCAAGAGATAAGCATGCTACGTTTTCAAGAGATAAGTAGGGAGCAAGGGAGTTGTTCATCAGGAAAAGCAAACTGACCATTGGGGCAGATTGCGTTTTTTACAAGGAACAAATAGAAAACAAAGAAGGTTGGTTTTCTTTCAGAAAAAGCAAGGAAAATACCTCCATAAAAACTGACTGTTGATAGTTTTTCTATGCCAGAATAACAAGCTTCCCTCTTTTATGACATTGAAAAAAGAAAAGATCTTTTTGAAAGATTTGCCTATAAATATGAGAGGAGGTGAACAGATCAAGGGACATCCAAAAATCAATCAAGACAAAAACTCTCAAAGTCATAATTAACAAACTCAAAAAGATCAACTGATCTCAAAAGTTTTCAGACTCTAAAGCAACCAAAGCTCTTTAATCCACAAGAAACAAATCAGTTAGAATTCAAATCTCTAGTTTCAGTTAAGTTCAGAGAAATAGTTTTACAAAGCGAGATTTCTTTTGTTACAAATTTGGTTCAGCACAAATCCAAGTGAAGCAGAGTCCAGGTTTTTACAAATATGAAAACCTCAACAAATTTATAGAAAGCCTTGGTCAAGTAGAACATGCACCATAGCACAGCTCCAACTTAGTGACCATCAATTGAGCCACTTTTATCCTCTTCAGGTTAAAGAGGCCTCAATTCTACCTGTTCAATAAGCCTTCCATGACTCGAAATAAACTGAAGCTCTGCCAAACTCAAACGTTGGTATTGATTTCCAGCTGAAACTCATCAGTTGAAGGTGTTGACGATTCAATCCAGGATAGACACATCCAATCCATCCCAGTTTAGAGGCAGCTACCCAGGCAGAAATCAAAGTCCAAAGTTTTGTTGTCTTTTTCGGAGTTGCCATTTCGCTTTTGAGTCCTGTAATAGGCAGTTCTGTCTAAACAGTTTGTCTTCTTTTTATCTATTTTGGCAAGAACTACCAATTTTGTACTGTAAAAAATTGTGAAGTCCTCACCAGTCTGAGGCAAGAAAAGAACTTACTTGGGAGATATTCCTCACCCAAATTCACAATTACTTGTTTAAGAGTCAGTAACTTAGGGTGCAAGTTATCTATTTTTTAGAAGTCTGCTAAGGTTTTAAATTGCTAGCAGTGGCACGCTCACTCACAAAAGAAACTTGACTTGTTGACCACTAATGGTTGTCAAGCCAATGAGAAACTTTACCCTACCATCACAGGATTAAAAACAAAATCGGTGAACACATTCCTTATGATTTGTCTCGTTTTCTTCTAGTTATCCAGAGCATTTCCCAAACTTAGGATGTTCATTGGAAATTTGGAATGTCATGACCCTAATCCAATAAGCCATGTGGTTCACTGGAGTTTCCTCAATAGCCATATTACTTGGACACCTTTGGACTAAGAAGCAAAAATCCATAACACGTCTTCCTAGGTGCGATGGCAACTGCTCCTATAAGGCACTCGAGGGATGTGGAATTGTTCACCGATCTTACTTGCCAATCTTACGGGTTTTACAATCCACCCCATTGGGGCCCAACGTCCTCATTGACACACTTCTAGTTGGGGTCTAGCTTTGATACCAAATTGCCACAGCTCACTCCCACTAGCAAGAAATTGGGTCTAGGCCTTCATGGTTTTGTTTTTGCGCCCAAGCTTATGTTATATTGCCCAAAACGCATCTTACTAGGTGAGATGACAACTGCTCTTATATGGCATTTCACTTTTCTATCCCCAAACGATGTGGGATTATTCACCGATCTTGCTTCCTAAGCTCACGGGTCTTACGTTTTCCAACTTAACGACTAAGTGTTCTACTCATCCATCACAAAACTACACAATACCTCTAGGGCAAGGTGTGGATGAGGAAGTTTTGTGGAGGACATTTGCTTTCGGATATTCCAACCCTAGGAAACAATGATTCAAGAAAAGTTTGTTCTCGTCTGAGGAAACACAAAATGTTTCCTTTGCACAATGTTTGGTAAGTGATTTACCCAATCCTGTTGATGAAAAACATGAATCATCCCATTAATGTAGATGAGTTGGTCACTATTGCACTTTGAAGATGTTATTGCTAGTTTTTACTCATTTTTTTGGGGTCTGTTATATTACCAACTATTGATTGTTCTTTTCTTGATTGTTTTAGATCTTCAATTCTCACTTTGTATGTGTGTTGTTTGCTTCTCTGGTAATCTCTACTTTGATTCTTAAGGTGAGTTTGAGGGCTTAGATTTAACAACGTATTTGAACTTTCTCTAATGAATAAATTTTTATTACAAGGGGAGATTCTTTTCCTCAACTTGCATTCCAAGTACACATATCATATTCAACAATGCTACGACGCACCAACTTTCTTTACAAACTTATTGATACCAATACATGAATAATATAGTAATTTAAGCAATGGTGGATCCAGGAATTTTTATAGTGGTAGGCTAAATATTTTTTTATTTATAAAGGAGATATATTATAAGCCCCCGCCCCCCCTTTTTTTTTTTCTTCCTCTTGAAACAAAAATGTAAATAAAATTTTATAAATCAAACAAGGCCACATTACGAGCAAATATAACATAAAGAAGTACAAAATATAAATAAATACTAAATCAAACAAATTTTCCAACATAAAAAAAATATGTTCGATTGCAAAAAAATTTAAAGAGCTTACCTAGTGAAGTGGAACCCTTCTCTCTTTGAGTGTATCAAAATCTTTGATTATATATGCTAATTAATAATTCAAGTTGCAAAAATAAAATATAAATATAACAACAATCTCCAAAAGTTTTCACCCAAACCCTAAATCGTAAAAACTTAACAATAACAATTAGAATTGGAAATTGAATATAAAAAACAAAGAAAAACTTACCAAGATTGAAGAACCCACTGAAGATAGGTTGGTACAATTTTTTAGAGGAGGAGAGCTATTTCCTCTGGGCTCTCAAGGTTCAAATATGACGTTTTGGGTGGCTAGAAGAAATATTTTGATGTTTGCTCTCTGTGGGTGTAACCCAATATCAGTACGGTTAGAATAGCTCAAGTTGTTGGAGCCTTAGAATGAGTCTTGCTTCTAATCAAATTTATATAGGTTTGGATTGATGTTTATTATTTGCTATATGCTTCAAGAGTGGGCTACTATTTATTGGAGTAGGAATAAAGCTTATAAAATTGGCTTTTTATCACAAAACGTCCCTGAGGTTTGTGAAACTATCAGATTGCGTCCTTTTTGTTTTGCTTTGTTTTTTTTGTCATTTGTGGTCCTCAAAGTGAACATGCGTGCTCACAAGTAGTCCTTACTGTCTTCAGGTTCCGTCCAAAGATCTGGTAGATTGATGATGTGGCACACATGTGCGCCTCATATATCCAATGATATGACGCCAAGTGGATTAAATAAAAAATAAATGCTAAATTATAGCAATGGTCCCTAGACTAAGACCAAACTTTACTTTTTTGTCCCTCATATTGCTAAATTATTACGGTGGTACTTTAATTATGCCTCCACTTTCACAAATCTTCCTTTCCGTCATCTCAATCAACTTTTCCGTTAAAAATAATGACATAGCATGGATAAGCCCTACTTGGCATGGACAAAAATATCTTTTCACAAAAAATTAAAAAACTAAATCTCATATATATATATATATATATCTCTCTCTCTCTTCTTCCCCCCTATACCCATATTTCTTCTCCCCAACCCTGATTTCTTCCCCCCTACCCCACCAATTTCCTTTTTAAATTATGGTTATTATTGTGGCTCTGCGAGGAGGAGGATGTTTGATAAAGGTCAAGTAGAGCTCATTTGCCATTAATGGCTCTTGGTGTTTTTTGATGGAGGCTTGCTTATTCTAGATGATTTGAAAATGGATGGAAGCAACAAAAGCACCTTTTTATTGTTAGGCACTTGTGTTTTATATCTCTCTTCAATTTGATTGATATTTTATATCCTCTAGGATTTGAAAATGGATGAAGGCAACATTATTTTATGGGGAATGTGTGGTGCAAGCCTCCATCGAAACAAAAGGAATTTAAATAAAATAATAAATTAGGCCCACATAATTTCAAGAAATTGGAACTGTCCTCACTTGCATTTTGCTGCTGGACATTGCAGGTCTCCATTCTACCACTAATGTTCTGCTTCCCCTCTTCGTAGTCTCTGTCATCAGTTGGTAGCTCGTATCGACAAAGAGGGCAAGTATGGGGGTGAGAAGAAATCGTTAGAGAGAGAGAGAGAGAGAGAGAGAGAGAGAGAGAAGAGAGTTTTTTAAAAAAAAAAAATTATATTTTAATCAATTTAAAATTAATGAAAAGACAAATATGCCCTCATTTTTAACGGAAAAGTTGACTGAGATGACAGAAATGACTTTTCTGAAAATGGAGGCATAATTAAAGTACCACCGTAACAATTTAGCAATATGAGGGACGAAAAGTAAAGTTTGATCTTAGTCCAGGGACCATTACTACAATTTTGCCAAAAATAAAATTTTAGAAATTAAAAACTATATAATAATAAAAACTACAACTTCTCTCCTCTCTTTCCTCTCTCCTATCTCCTATCTCCTCTCCCCATCCTGACCCACCCCCACTTCTCAGCCTCCACTCTCCGGCCCACCCCCCATCATCACAACAATCTCTCTCTCTCTCTCTCTCTCTCTCTCTCTCTCTCTCTCTCTCTAGTATAACAAAGTAGAACGACATATCATATGCACAGTCCTAAGACCTAACAACGACTATCCCTCGTATACTTTTTCTGTTGTCCAACACACCCATAAAGACCACGTGATTCCACGACTCAACGACATGTTCTCAAAACAAACACCACATCAGCAATATAGATGATCAAACACTCAGTAGAGCCCACACAACATTAAGGCCTTGTTTGGGATTACTGTCACTTTCAAAAAAAAGTGGCTTATGCTGTGCTTTTAAAAATAATTAGTTGTAAAGTAAAGCAGCTCCATGTTTGGTAAACAATATTTTAAAAGTACTGTTAATACAAAAAGCAGTTGTTGCGTCGATTCAGCTGCACCAAAATAGATTCAGCTGCATCCTCAACTTGTGATACTCGCAAGTGCACGAGCCGTTGGTAGTTTAGCATATGTAAGTGCGAGGTCGATCCCACGAGGATTGATGATAGATTGATTTAATTCGATTCCCTGTAAAAAAAACAAAAATGAAAAAGAAAGGAGAAAATAAATTAAACAAGAAAGAAAGAAAAGAAATTAACTCAAGCGAATAAGTTCCCAAGTTCAATTTAGATTAACGGATTGATTCTAGCTAAAGTATGATTAAGCCATGGTGTCTGGTCCTAACCTTGTGTTCCTAATTCCCTAACTTGATCATTTGTTGTCTAACCTAAATTAAGCATTAGGAACCCATTAAGTATAGAAGAACATTTTAAACAACCAAGCATGTATCTAATCCCTGTTGTCGAATGTCCATACATACTCTTCCTATTCATAGTTCAATTCGAATTAAAGCATGGTGTCTACTCTTAATTCAAACCAAGATAGCTAACATGCAAGCCTTAATGGTGATCAATCATTCAAACTAGCATATTAACTTATAAGTATAATGAATAAGAACAAAAACCATAATTGAAACTTGGAAACCACTCAAGCTTGAATTCTAAAAAAAAGAATTTACATTACAAAAAATAAATTACAACTAAGAAGCAAAAGGAAAACGAGAATTGAGAACTAGAAAGGAAAACTAAGATATTTGAGGGAAAGAAGGGAGGGGAGCTCTAGAGAAATGTTTGAGAGCTCCCCTCCTTGGGGTGTGTTTACAAGCTTGGAGAACTCACTATTTATAGGCTTAGGGGAGTTGAAATTCTGAATTAAATATGGTCTATGCCAATAGTACTTGTAATTAAAAACTCATCCTTTTGGATAGTGCACTTCACCAACAACTCCCACTAGATAGTGCACTTCATCATACATATGTCATGCATGACAATGCATTGCACTCTTCTTTTGGGTTCGTTTTGGGCTTGTTAATACATTCATAAAATTCTGGAAAAATATGGATCTTCAAGCCCTTTGTCTTATCTTTCCAAGCATATGCAGCCCAACTCAAGGAAAAATTGGGAAGACCTTCAAATGTCATTTGTGGCCCAGTAACGCAGATGCTGCTGAATTTTGACCTTGAGCTACTAGATCATGTATAACTTCCTCTAGAAGACTCAGAATCATGAACCATAAAATGGTACGGAAACTAAACTTTCGTATCTTTCCAATGATGTATGGCTCATTATCTGGTTCTTCTTGAGCAAGTACAGGTTAATCCGTGAAATTGAATGATCTGCAGACACCGTTTTGGGCTAATTTGTCTCCAAAATGCATTTAATGAGTCTCAAGCTTATTACACTGAAACAAACACAAAACTTATTAAAAGCACAAGTTTAACTCAAAAATATAACCAAATCATAAGTTAGAAGGGTACAAAAAGATATGTAATTATGCACCGATCAGTAGTGTCAAAACCATTTGGTAAATTTTAATATAAAACTATTGTAATTGTGAATAATGACTAAAATAGACATGATGATGATGTTGAAAGTGTTATGTGCTAATCATGTGGTGGTAGTGGTCGTGCTGGTGGAGTGGAGGTTGTGGTGAAAGAGATGGAGGTGAATGTGGTGGTGGTGATGAATGTGGAGTTGGTGGTTGTGGTTGTAGTAGTGGTGGTGGTGGGGATGGTGATTGTGGAGGTGACGGTGGTTGCGTGGTGGGGGTGGTGGTGTTGGTTGTGGAGGTAGTGGTGGATGTGGAGGTGGTGGTTGTGGTGGCAGAGGATGAGGAGGAGGTGGATGTGGTGGTGGTGGTGGTGGTGGTGATGGTTGTGGAGGTGGTGAATGTGGTGGTGGAGGTGGTGGAGTTGGATGTGGAATGGAACTAAAAAAATTCATTAAATGCTCATCTCTACTTCTTTCGAAAGCAGCTTTGAAAAGCAAACTAGTCTGCTTTTAAAAGCTGCTATTAAAAGGACATTGCTTTTAAAATAATCGGGATATTTTATTTTTACCAAACAACTTAACTTTAAAAAAATAGGTTTTTGGCCAAAAAAAAAAAAACAATCTCAAAAAGAGCCTAAACCCAATCAGCCATTGAAACTACCTCCGTAGGCCCCACTTCGCCCCCTTATCTTATCCAAAGTTTGATTATACCAAATTCAACGTCCTCCTGCAATACACAGTAGACATTCATATAAAATCGCCGTCACAAAAAAAAGGAAAACAAAAACAAAAGCAATTCCAAACACTTCAAAATACGATGATGTGATTTCCTCGGCTAAGTTTGACACGTTCTCTTCCTTGAATTCCCACGGGACACCGACTTCCATCTACACGCGCCACCGCTGGCCCACCGTCATTTTTTTCTGTCGTGCTCATATCTCTGTCGATTTACGACCGTCAGATCGATCCATTCGTGTGTGGTTGGGGTCTATGAATTTTGGTTTCGCCTGTGATGAGAACGATAAGATGGGCGGAGTGACCTCTTCGATTGCAGCCAAGTTCGCGTTTTTCCCGCCGAATCCGCCGTCGTACAGAGTCGTCCCCGACGAGTCGTGTGGAGGGGTACTGTACATTCCGGAGGTGCCCAGAAGGGACGACGTGGATGTGATCAAGCTCAGGACTCGCCGAGGGAATGAAATCGTGGCCGTACACGTCAAGCACCCCAAGGCCTCGGCTACTATGCTCTACTCCCACGGAAATGCTGCTGATTTGGGCCAGATGTTCGAGCTCTTCGTCGAATTGAGTGCTCGTCTTCGGGTTAATTTGATGGGGTAAGTAAGTGCTTTGTTTTTTTTATTGTTGAAGTTTTTAATGGTGGATTTGGCTTCTGGGATTTTGAATTTGAGTTCAAATTTGAATGCTTTCATTTGGTTTGGCAATAATTCTTGTGGATTGAAGTTTTTTGAGCATTGGGTGTTAGTTAATTTAGTTAATTTATAGGTGGTGTTGGAGGAACCTGTTATTCTGTATAAATGGAAATTTTTAGAGTTATTAATTGTGAAGATATATTAGGAAGCAAATTCATTAAGAAACTGGTTGTCTCAGTTGTTTCCTTATACAAATATTTCCCAGAAATGCGAAATTGCAAATCAACTCCAAACTAAAGAAAATCAACAAATTTACTAAACAAATGTATATATTTTCCTATACACGAAACAAAGACAGCTTAATTCTTAGCACACTGAAATCGTGCCAGCTAGTTGAAAGTCAATCCTATATACCATATCTTGCTTTCTAATTCCATGACATCTTTCAGTTTTCCGTAGATATTTACTATTTATAAAATGAGCAGAGCTTAATGTTTTCAATGACCATCAAACTCATGTTGCTTTTTGATTGATTCTTTGATTCTTTGCACATGTAAAAGTTACCTTTTTTTTGTAAGAAAACTCTGTAAACATAATTGTAATGGTGGACTCAGAATCTTATCCCCAAGTCTAACACCTTATATCATAGTTCTGTTTCTCTTTTGTGTGGAAAAGCTAGAATAGATGTTTTTGTCTGTTGCGTGCAGTCTGTACCATGCATGTAGCTGTACCATGCCTACCATCACAAATGGTGCAAACTCATGTGCAAGAGTAACATTTATGCCAAATTATGTGGTAGTGAATAGTGGTTCTTAGAGTTTAGTTAAGTATTGTGCTATTGTGCATGCATGTCTATGTGCAGTTTGCAAACAATGAAGGAAATTGTTGATGATGATGCACACTGTTTTCTATAAAATTTATCTATCTAAACATCTGGAGCAAAAACAAAGAAGAATTTCATGTTCACCAATAAAATGCTCAAATATCTGAATGGAAACATAATGTCAATTTGTAATTTTTGTATGCATGTATTTTTATTATATGTTGACATCACATCTTTTGGGCTGTGGCATAGTATCTCTTTGTTTGCATCTCTGATTACATGTATTTAGTTAACCATTGCCCATGTAGCATTTATTGCGCATGATATCTGACTCACTGTATGTCAATTCACTGCAATTAATTTCAACAGTCTGGCCAAGCAGTTGAGCTTCGTGATATTATATACATTGCTATATAATAATGAACATATATTATTTCACCCCTTCTCTAATGTGGATGGCAAAGTACATTATAGTTTTGGATGTTTGCCATCCACCGTTGGATCAAATGAAGGTAGTAGATTTAATAATCCACAACCTTGTAACTACCACCCAGGACCCAAAACAGTGACAAACGAAAAGAAACTAAACTTTATTGAAAGAAAGAAAACCACTTCGGTGAAGAAAAGTTTTCTCCACAACCCCATCACAGTAAAGGATGCTTGTAACTAAACTTTATTGAAAGAAAGAAAACCACTCCGGTGAAGAAAAGTTTTCTCCACAACCCCATCACAGTAAAGGATGCTTGTAACTTATACATACTTTGTGCCAGCAGTTGGATTTAGTAAAAATCCTCTTCTCTTGATGGAGTAATTGACAAATCTTGTTTTTCAGATCTAGCTGTCTGTGAAAATTGGAAGCATCGTTATGCAGTTTAAAAGACCTTAGCTAGTTTTCTAGCCGAGGAAGCGGTTTGGAATTTCCAAATGTCAACTGAATTGTGATTTTTTTGCAAATTTGCAATAAATCCAGGATTGGTGGTTGGTCCTCACTTACTGATAACTCTGAATACAAGTGTGGAGCCAGTTTTGAAACTCATAAGTGGAACCCAAAATTTTGAAACTTATAGATTGCTGTTAAAAATGCTGTCTGTCTTCTAGCCTTTAAGAATCCTTTGTCTGCTGGGAGATGTTTATTAGTTGGTAGAGAAAAGTCAGAGAGTATAGTATTGTCATATCAGAAGAGTTCAGATATGGTGTACAGGTTTAAAATAGATGTAATAGGTAGACATAGTAGATATGTAATGAGTAGACACAGATTGTTATGAGGTTATGAAAATCTGTTATGATATCTTCTCTACTATAGGATCTTATTTTTGGATGTTGATGCCCTTGTATCCATCAAGGGCGAGGAACACCTGGCCAATCTCATTGAGGAATACGATATATCCTCCTTCCTCATCCTCATCTTACAAACCTTCCTCATCTTACAGTTCTTCAGGCTCTAGTCCCAGATTCCCCATGCCGTTGCCACACTAATGACTCCATCAAATCTCATCTCCAGTGTTCCTAGCATGGGGGAAGAGAAAATTTACTCAGAGGTTGTGCTGCCATATCTTTTTATTTTATTTTAAACAAAATATGCTGTTTGGGCCTGGCTGGGTAAATACAGCTTGTAGATTAAAATCTGCACCCTTCATTTGATCAAATGGCAGATAGCAAAGATTGGCAACTTATTTGCACTTTGCCATCCGTATTAGTGAAAGGCTCTACATTGTTTGAGACTGTCATTCCATATATCAATTGTATTGCATGCATGGATAAGTTTTGAGACAGATTTGGTAATAGAAAGATTGAGGTGTTTCTGTATGTGGTTTTCTAGCCACAATATAGAGGTCTGCATTAATTGTTTAGACTTGGCCACTGTCTTGGATAAACAAAAAGACAGTAACTAATCATCTTAAGTGGAAGTTCATGATAAATAGAGTAACTAATCTTACTCTTGATCGCTATTGACAAATTTGATCAGGTCACTATTGATCTTACAGTCCTGTAGTTGAAATGGGAAGAGGAAGATATAGCTACATTGAGTTGATTTTTTCCTCAGTAACATGCACGCAATATGCACCAACAATCCCAAACGACTGAAACATGCAATATGCATTCTGTTGTAGTATGTACTATGTAGTTAAGCTGTCTATCTGGTTCAATTGGGTTTAGACTTTTCAAAATTCAAATGCTAGCATGATGAAAAAGGTTCTTGTTTGGTTTCTTTTACTTCCACAGACACATCAAAACACTGATAGGATGTTTCTGTTAAAAATGAAACAGGACTATGTTCAGCTCCATCTCTGAGATTTGAGGCCCTGTGCAGGGATAAATAATGAGTCCTTTTAACACTTACACAAAGAAAACGCATGTGAAACTGAAGCAATCAACTGAAATTATGAAATCAAAATAGCTAGAGGGAGAAAGATTCAGAATGTTTACCTTTAATTTTTGGAAGATACTCATATTGCAAAACAAACAGGTGATGCAATGTACATATCCACCAAACACTGGAGCTAAACCCAAATGACAAGACATATAGAAGCTAAAGTGAAATTAGAAATAGAAGCTAAAGAGAAATTAGAAATAGAAGCTAAAGCGAAATTAAAAACAGAAACTAGTGAAACACTTGATATCCAGAGGCTTGCAGTGGAAACTTGAAGGCTGAAGAAGAGGTGCCTTTGATAGTGTAGCGGGCAAGTCCTTCTATTGTCACAAAGATTAAGATCTTCCAGTTTGAAATCCAATCTATGAAAGAAGATTAAGAATATCAATCTTAGAATGACTCCATAATTTTATCAAACAGAGCAAACAGGACAAGATGTTCAATTTCCTAAAAAACACATCATGTGCGTGCAGTGGCATTGAGATTATAGAACTCAAATACAAGATTTCTTTCATAATTATAGCAACCAACAAGCATTCTCACAAGCTTTTGATATATCCCAAAGAACACTGAGCACATGCTAGAGACTTCTGCTCACCTGGGGGCTCTTATTAATGTGGGGGACCTGTGCAGTCGTACTGGCGGCCCTGATTAATGTTTCATTTTTGTAGGAATACCTCTTTCTTGAACTAATTATAATATGTTTCTATTATTGAATTAACTTAATAGTGTTGTTTTGATGGATTTTGCAGCTATGATTACTCTGGCTATGGACAGTCAACTGGGAAGGTGAGATGCCTAGGCCCAACGGTGCTTTCATAAGATGGCTAGCTTCTTATGATTAGTTATGGTTTGTCCAACTCCATATGGTGCAGTGCATAATATCAGCTGTTCCTTTGTGTGTGCATTGTTTTTTCTTTTTGGTGAGGGGGTGATATCATTGTCTTTTTTTTTCTTGTTAAAAATATTAAGCTGCTCCTCAGGCTGTCAAAGAAATTACTATACTTTTATTCGGATGGGAACTTTTAATTGCGGATTGACATGTAAAGGAATACTTTTGGGGACATCTTTTCTTCTTAGTCATGTACTGGGGAATTTAAAATTTAAAATTGAAACAATAAATTTTGTTGAAATCTTATTTCTGGGCACATAATGGTAGAGAATGCGAGTATAGATGCATTATTTGAGGACTGATTTTAGAAAATTAAGGTTGGAGTTTCTTTAGCATGTCAAAATCCTTGTGTTTGGTTGTTGATTTTCGAGGAGAAAAATGGACTGTTGCTCGATGCATCCGCATATATTTTTGATACCTTTTTGCTATAGACAATATTACAAGGGATGCACAAAATGAGGATTTGATTACTCAATCATTGATGTCAATTGCTTGCCGGATTAATTTGTTCGAATTATTCAATACATCATTGCATAAATTTAATAGCTGTTAAGATTTTTGTTCTGTAACATGTGTGATAATGTAACAGTCACCCTTTCCTCTTGAAACAGGCAACTGAATATAATACATATGCCGACATTGATGCAGCTTATAAATGCCTCAAGGAGAAATATGGGGTCAAAGATGAGCAACTATATTATATGGTCAGTCTGTTGGTAGTGGCCCAACTGTTGATCTTGCTTCACGTTTACCAACCTTGAGAGGTGTGGTGTTACACAGTCCTATTTTGTCAGGGCTGAGGGTGTTGTACCCTGTCAAGCGGACGTACTGGTTTGATATTTACAAGGTAGTTTCATACCAGTGATTCTGCACTGCCTGCTTCTTTCATCCTGCAAATGGGCTTATATTGCTTTTTATGTTTTTCCAGAATATCGACAAAATGGCAATGGTGAACTGTCCTGTCCTGGTTATACATGTAAGTGTATATCCTCTCCCTCAGTTTTCTGCACACACATCTGAAGGCAGATAGAGTTCGAAACATAACCACAGGAATTTCTTTAGCATGATTTAGAACTTCAGAGATATTGGCATCAAAGAACTCCTTAATTGAATTTCACATATTACATAGTATGTGGACTATAACTATTGATCAAATAAGTTCATCACAGATTAAGTTCTTCCATTGAATTGTAAGGAATTTAAAGTGTCAAATCTGAGCCATGATCACATCCTTAGTTGAAACACACATCTGCTTATAACTTCAAAGTTTCAAATCCAACTGGGCATGGGTAAGAATTGATAAAAGCGTGATTCATGCAGCATGTATTCACGAGCGAGATAAGTTAACTTAGTTTAAGGGAAAAAACCTATTCAGGAGTGGTGTGAGGATTGCATTTTATGTGAGCTTCTAATTATGATCACCTGGTTGGAATCAGGAGAGTAGCCACCAGGTCACATTTCCTTTCCATCTCCTCTCGTACTAGAATTTGCCACATGTTTTGTGGAAAGTAGTGATAAACTAAAATGTTACTTGTCCAGGGGACAGCAGATGAGGTTGTAGATTCGTCCCATGGGAAGCAACTTTGGGTGCTTTGCAAGGAAAAGTACGAACCTTATGGCTTAGTGGAGGTGGACATTGCAATCTTGAGCTTTACCCAGAATTCATTAACATCTAAAGAAATTTGTACATAGCCTTGGCAAGTCAAAATCAGCCACAAATGGTTCTAAAACAAGTACAGTAGATTCTGACAAATGCAAACCACCTGAAACCGGCACTTCAGATTCATCCGAATTGGGTTCTGATCTTCCGGAAGTTTCTAGAAACAGCTTAGATAGTCGACTTGAGAAGTCTAAAAAGCCAAACAAGCCTGAAAAGTCTCGGATGAGCACTGACAGAGTTGACACCTTTAAGAGAAGAAAGGGTTTAGTGTGGTGATTTGTTCTTTACATGGAGAGCAGTTGAAATAAGTTATGTGCTGATATCCAGTTATTTAATGATGTATCAACTCCAAATAGGATGAATTTGATTTGGGTGTGTCTTGTTCACATAAATTTTAATTTTGATTTGTATGTATATTCTGCAACTGTGGGAAATCCTGCTTTGTATTTCTTATGCAAAATCAGCCTCATCTAAAAACCAGGTGTCTTCACTTTCAGCGGTCCTTCCACTTCGGTATTTCTATTTGATAAGAAATTGCCATGGTCCAATTTTTTTGCTGAAGTGAAATAACATATTAATAAAAATTAAAATAATATAATTATTGTTTAATTAAAAAAAATTAATGGAAAATTAAAGTTTAGAAAATATCTTCTTCATCTCTCTCAATCTCTCTGCGCCCTCTCCTTCCCCTAACTTCACCATTAGACCATAACCACCACCCAAAGCGGCCACCAGTCAAAACCCTAAACCTCACCGCCACTTCCTCACCCATCAAATCAACCACCTTTTCCAACCACACCTCCACCGCCACAACTACCTCATCTCATTCTCCCCAACCCTCGCCAAGATCAATGGCCTCTCCGGCTACGACTTTGTCATCGTCGACATGGAGCACGACCATGGCGTCGTGTCCCAAGCGTTCCCAGCTTCCACATATGTGTTGCCCTATATGATTGAGTTAATGGGTTTTCTAAATTAGGCTATGTTGTGTGATTTTTGGTGATTTTTCTTTTGTTTACTGTTTTTGGGTTGTTAGACCAAAAATGGAGGCTGAGCAAGTTGGGGAGCTTCTGTCTGTAACATTCACATGGACGATTGATAAATTCTCTAGGTTGAAATCCCAGAAGCATTACTTAGCAGGTTTTTTTGTTGGTGATTTTCAATGATATGTCTTTGCGGGGTTGAAGATGGGTGCACTATGTTGTGGTGGAGGCGGGTGATTTTCCGGTGGGGTTGGAGTGGTGGTGGTGAGGGTAGCTTTGTGTTGGGTGGTGGTTGTGGTATGACGGTGAAGTTAGAGGAAGAAGGGGAGAGAGAGAGAGAGAGAAACGAAGACGAGAGATTTTTTTAATTAAACAGCAAATACATTATTTAATTATATTATTTTAATTTTTGTTAACATGTTATTTCACTTCAGAAAAAAAAAAAAAAAAAAAAAGTGGGCCATGTACATGACAAATCATCATTTGTGGTAAAAATATGAAAATTGCCCTGCCATGTCATCAAAATTGACGGAGTTATGAATGGAGATAACAGCAGGAGCAAAGTGGAATACAAAACCATGGTCAAGGGGGTTAAGTGGGCCATTTTAACTTACAAGGAGCAAAGTGAGATTTGATCAAAGTTTCAGGGGGCATTACAGTAAATAAGTCAATAAAAAAATAAAAAATTGCCAACATATTAGTTATGACCGAATCAAGCTAGTTCATTAAAATAGTTGGTGTCGTAACATTTCTGGAGAATTTATCAAAAATAGCCAAAATTTGATCCTTAATTTCAAAAATGTCAATTTTTGTAAAATATTTCAAATATAGCAAAAAACTCACTTAAATAGACACAACTGCCCTCAAATTTAAAACCCGTATAAACCTAAAAAATAAACCTTATTAAATAAAATTTTGGAATATTTTTAACCCATGTTTGTACAAAAGAACACAAGTTGAAATATATCATCCTATTTATTGATATTTTAATCAATTTAAATTTAGTCTCAATCCAAGCATCACCAAACATCGATTAAGTGTTATTCAACTTAAGCCAAGATAATTTCTGAGAATAGTTCATGCCAAGATAATCTTCCGTAACAAACGAGGTTGAAGGAACAACTTGGCAAATGACTTTACGACTTGTTGCTAGATCAATTGCCCAAGTCTGTCCGAATGACATCATTATTTTGTCTTCTCTGATGGATCAATCCACTGAGTATTCCCCGCACGCATAAATGCTGCATCGGCTTCTCAAAGAAACTAGTAAGTTTCAAAATTGGCAGCCCATCCCACACGTTAGGGGTGTTTTCAGTGTGGTAACCGCACGAAACAAAGAAACCGTTTACCGGCCGACTACCTGCGGTTTAGCCAAAATCCAAACCAATGCCGCACCGCACAGAGACGGTTATCGAAGGTGCTGGTTACCGTGGGTGGTTGCGGTATCGGTCGGTTACCAAACCTGCAACAGACAAGAGGGAGGTGATGAAATCTGGGACAATTGCACGCTAGGAGGGTTTGAGTTGCCGTACCAGATCTAGTTGATGGAGATTTTGCTAGAGAGCAAGGTCTTAAATTTCGATATTTTCGCCGAAATATCGGCGAAAATATCGTTTTTTTGGGGCTCCGAAATTTTAGCACACTTCCAAGTATATATCGTCATTTTATCGATATTTTCCTCGATAATTTCGAAGATATTTCGGGAAAGATATTTTCGTCCAATTCGCAGTTTAAATAGTCATAATATCGCGATATTATCACTTGAACTGTCCGGCTGATATTTGACGGAAATGACCGAAACGGGTTTGCTTGAATTCTTTTTGCTAAAAATACTGAAGAAAAAGATTGAGTATCTAAAAATAGAAGGGGGCGGACATTTTGGTAATTACCGTCGGTGTCGGGGGTTGTCTAGATCTGCAGCTAGGACAGTCCGGCGGGTTGGATCTCGGAGCCGGTATGAGATCGGAGCGGAGATTTTTTGCTTTTTGTTGGGTTTCTCCCTCTTATCTCTCTCTCTCTGTCTGTGTTTCGAATAGAAGAGAGGGAG
This sequence comes from Prunus salicina, assembly GCA_020226455.1. Classification (NCBI taxonomy): domain Eukaryota; kingdom Viridiplantae; phylum Streptophyta; class Magnoliopsida; order Rosales; family Rosaceae; genus Prunus; species Prunus salicina. The sequence goes on along the minus strand of CM035344.1, from coordinate 16,494,209 downwards.
AAAAAAGTGAATTTAAATAGTGGGTTGGAGTCCGGGTGACGTGGAGGGATGTGAGCCGTGGATTGGATATGAGATCTGGGAGCTGGTTGGGACTTAAGAGTAGCTGGGTTCGATTGGCAGTGGTGTTGGGCGGCGTGTCCTCTACTCAACTAGATGCAATGGGTGAGGAAACCAACCCCCAAAAAGCCTTAGCTTTGACCATTTGACAGAGATACACGCACACACGTGGGGCCTTTTTCCCTCTGCCAGAGGTCTCTGTCCTCACCCAAAAAAAAAAAATCTCTCTTGTTTCTCCCACCACTACTCCAAAAGCTTATGGGCATGGCACGCACGAAAAATCATCACCACCACAGACTAGTAATGGTGTGGGCAAGAGATTCTCAGAGATTTCTTACTGTTTTGGCTACTGAATTAAATCCCTCTGACAGTTGTGAGATATGGTGGGATTCTATTATAATATTTTCCTTTTTTCTTCACAGATATTTGTGACCTTCCTTTTATCCATCGTGTACTGGTTTTACTTACCAAGAGTCAGAATGATCTGTTATGAATTTGAAAATACTTTATTTGAATTTATTAGTTGATTGAAACCACAGTACAAAATTTTGATATTTTCACCGAAGTTGGAATTTTTGCAGCCACTTAACCACCACGTTGTGATAATAAGATATAGAATATGTATTTATAATACATGCGAGCTGTTTCTCAAAATAGAAATTAATATAATTACTTATTATTTTATATTGTTGATCAGTTACTTAATTACTTAATATAATTTATTTCTTTTCTATTTAATCCATTTTATGTTATTGATTATTTTATTATTCATTATAAGTACTTACATTACTAAATTCCCTTTCAAATTGTTGCTTAATTACTTAAATCTCTATAATTATTTTCTTTGTTTACTACTTAATTCTTCCTTTGATAAATTTATTTATGTTCTTAGTTAATTTTCAATCTTCACTATTATTTTTTAAGTATGATAAAATGCCTAATTTTCATGAAAAGTCAAGTTGGTTTAATTATTTTTCAATTTTTGATAAATAATAAATATAAGGACGTGTACCATGTCTCATGAATAATGTGAAATAAGGTTACACATGTATCTTACCATACAATTTATAAAGTGTAAAATATTGTACTAAAAAATGATAAATAAATTAGTATAAGGTGTTTAATTCTCTTCATTAATTACTCCATATTTTCTAAGTCACGGAGTTTGTCAGCTTGCAATATAATCAACTTAAATCACTCAAACCCACTATGCAATGCATTTCCTTCTAATTTTTTGTGTCAAACTAATAGATGATTGACTAAATAAACTTCTTCTAAAGTTTTATTAAAAATTTCCATGTATTTATCACAATTTCCGTGATTTTTATCCAATTTTTATCGATATCGATATTTTCCCGATATTTCCATCGATATTTCCGTGTTTTTGAACCACCGATATTTCCGAAACTATCGATATTTAAGACCTTGCTAGAGAGAAGAGAGTCACTGTGGTACTGGAATTACCAAGATGGTTGCTGGGTTTAAGAGAGAGGGTTCGAAAGGAAGGAGAAGATGAGTTTTCAATTACCAAAAATATGTGGTGAGAAATGAAGAAAAGTAAAAGTGAGAAAAAATAGATTAAAAATAAATATTATTATTTAATGCAAAATTAAAAATTGAAAAAATAATATTGATGTTGGTGTCATAATGTTGTCGACCAACACATCACCTCACCTCTCTTTCTTTCACGTGCACGCCTCCTCCTCCCACTTTCCAATTAATTTTTAAGTTTATTTACTTTATCTTTTTATTTTAAAGAATATGTTTTACAATTAGGCTCTTGGCCTCTTTCAACTTGAACACAGAGAGAAGTTCAAAATACAGAGATGTAAAGGTGAGAGCAGAGATGAGGGAGAAGGAGGAGGCTTCAGTGCCTGTAAGGCCATATAGGGGAGAGAGAGAGAGAGAGGTCGATGAGAGAGCAGCGAGTAGAACTAGAGTCGATAGTTCGATAATGAAGTGCAAGTCTGAGAAGGTAGGAAGCAGACGGCTAGTTTCTTCTGCATGTGTATTAAAAATATATATATATATATATATATCGGTCGGTTGCGGTTGCCGACGGCTTTGGTTTCTTGCAACCGCATCGGCATCCACAGCATTTCGGCTCGGTTGTCCTACCGCAACCGGTCATTGACCGGAAAAGTCAACGGTTTGCCGACCGGAAATATCGGTCAAAAACCGCTGGTTTCCGATATTTGCTGTCTAACCGCACAACCCTACCACACGTCACGTTGCTTTTTAAAAGCCACATAACCATATTTGTACAGTTTGAGTGACAAAGTCAAAAGAATTTTCCACATAAAAGAATTGATTTGTAGGCCAAAGAAAAATCAAATCATGATATAAGTCAATGTTCCCAACATTTTCCACTTAAAAATTATATATTTGTTGTTGAGCTTGGTTGGATTTTACTTTTTGTTGTATTGTTGTGCCTTTTTGTGGTTTCTTAATAAAATTTAGGGTTTGTCCAATATAGGTAAATATAGGATTTACCTATATAAAATTGGGTATATGTCTAAGAAATAAAAATTGTAGGGACCTATATTGGACAAACCCTAAATTTACCTATATTGGACAAACCCTAAATTTTATTAAGAAACCACAAAAAGGCACAACAATACAACAAAAAGTAAAATCCAATCAAGCTCAGCAACAAAGATATAATTTTTAAGTGGAAAATGTTGGGAACACTGACTTATATCATGATTTGATTTTTCTTTGGCCTACAAATCAATTCTTTTGACTTTCTCACTCAAATTGTACAAATATGGTTGTGTGGCTTTTAAAAGGCAACATGACGTGTGGGATGGGCTGCCAATTTTGAAATTTATTAGCTTCTTTGAGAAACCGGTGCAGCATTTATGCGTGTGGGGAACACTTGGCGGATTGATCGATCAGGGAAGGCAAAATAATGGTGTCATTCGGACAGACTTGGGCAATTGATCCGGCAACAAGTCTTTCAGTCATTTGCCAGTTGGTCCCTTCAGCCTCGTTTGTTACGGAAGATTGTCTTGGCATGAACTATTCTCAGAAATTATCTTGGCTTGAATTGGCTTAAGTTGAATAACACTTAACCGATGTTTGGTAATGCTTGGATTGAGACTAAATTTAAATTGATTAAAATATCAATAAATAGGATGATATATTTCAACTTCTGTTCTTCTGTACAAACGTGGGTTAAAAATATTCCAAAGTTTTATTTAATAAGGTTTATTTTTTAGGTTTGTACGGGTTTTAAATTTGAGGGCATTTGTGTCTATTTAAGTGAGTTTTTTGCTATATTTGAAATATTTTACAAAAACTGACATTTTTGAAATTAATGATCAAGTTTTGGTTATTTTTGGTAAATTCTCGCATTTCTGATCATTAGTTAAGTAAACATCTTTAAACCAGGTCGCTTTGATATCTCTAATGATTTATGGAGACAGATTGTGTTCCAATAATCCTAACTTAAATACTAATCTGTTACCAGGTTGCTTTGATCACAAGGAAAAGTCTTCTATCCATATTTTTATTAAAATAAAAGGCCAACAATTGAAAACTTGGCACAACAAATTAATAATAAATACTAGAGGAACTCCTTAATCACGACCTCTTTCCTAGCCAGTTGCAAACCTGTGAATTCCCATTTTGTTCATTAACTTGGCTTTCTCGTCTCTCACTCTGAACTTTCCTCCAAAAGAAGATGCAAATTCTTCTACTTCAATCTTCAAACCTCCTCCTTTTGACCATCAGTTTCTTCATTTCAATCAACATACAGTTTTGTCTATGTGGAGAGGATCCACAATATGCAAACTGCAGAAAAGCTATTAACTGTGGTGGCATCAAAGACATCTGGTACCCCTTCTGGGGAGTCAACAGAGCAAGTTACTGTGGTCAACCTGGGTTTGAAGTTCAATGCCTAGACAATGTCCCGGTGATCAACATGGTGAATACCAGCTTCCGAATACTCGAAATGAACCCGAAAAATCCTCGGACTGTTAAGGTTGCAAGGCAGGATTATTGGAGCACAATCTGTCCCCAGAGTACTTTAGTCAACACCAGCATCGACGTCTCTCTGTTTAATTATGCTTCTGGGCTTGCAAACCTGACCTTTTACTACGGATGCAATACAAGTACACCATCTATTAATTCACAGGTTTGCACAATAAACGGCAGTGATGTCAGTGTGGCCTTTCATCAAACAGGTGATGAGCATCCAGTTGCTAACGATACCTGCAAAACTAAGGTGTTTGTTCCAGTTTTTAAAACAGCTGCTCGGGCTCTTGAGAACAATCAAACAAGCGTCAAAGATGCGGTGGATGAGGGTTTTGAATTGGGGTTGCAGATTGATAATGACCAATGCAACTATTGTGAGGGATCGGGAGGAACATGTGGGAATAATAATAAAACTACAACTCATGGTGGATTTGTTTGTTTTTGCAAAGATCAGCCCTATGCAATCACATGTGCAGTAAAATCAGGTATGTGTGTATCTCTTGTTTGATTTGGAAGATGCTAAAAAATTTTAATCAGTTTAGTACTAGAAATTTTTTTCCCTTGCTACTTAGGTCTGAGGTCATTGTTTTAGCTCATACTTGTGTGAGAGAGCTTGAGGGTTAGACTTTGCATTTACAAATAGTGCATTTTGTTTAATTTAAATTATTTGAACAATCGGTTAGACTTGTTGCTACATCATTTAGCCTAATTTTAAAATTGAAATAGTGAAATTTAAAATTATTGAAACTGTAATTATTAAGATTAGACTAGTTGATGTGGCAACAAATCTAACCATTAGATTGTTGTAATGGTTTAGATCAAACGGGATGTACGTAAATACACTATTTGTATATGTAGAGATTGGGAATCCACTAGGGACATAGTAAATTCTAGCTTTTACCACATTTAAAGATTGTTAATGCTGATGTATATAAGGGACTTGTAGCTTAAGTGGTTAAGAGTAGTTATCTATGCACCAAAGTCGCAAATTCTAGATTTCATTTTGATATTAAAAGAAAGCTCTATGAAGAGCATATTAAATCGAAAGCTTGACAATCCTATCAAGGTCTTATTCATCCATAGGATATGCATTTATAACTGAATGATTAAAAATGTTAATACCAATTTAGTTGTACAAGTCAACATATGCTTTCAAATTAATATTGAAGACCAGATAAAACAATTAATAAGTAAAGTCAAATGTCTGACCGTTGATGGCATGCTACATCACCAACTAAACGAATTTTCGGCCCATTTCATTATTTTAATTATCTTTCTCCTCGAGAAATTATACTATACTACCATTCTATAATTTCTTCAGTTTATGAATTCTCTAGTCCTCAAACATTTATTTTGGTCTTTACATCACACCTTCCCTTTTATTTCTATGATTCATCCCAATTGAAGAATTTTAAGTCCCTTTAGATTTGAACTTATCAAACATAAGATTCAGAGCTTCCGTTCCAGATTTCTCACGTGGTTGACTTTTGATTGATGCCAACTAATGGGTCGCATGCATAATAATACCATAGTTTGTAAGCAATGTTGTAACACATATATAGTCTCTCATCATTAATGATTATTTATACCTATTTGTGGCAGATATTCAGCGCAAGGGGACAATAGGTATGACGAAAGCTTCAAGAAAGGGATATAATTCAAATACCCAGATCGTCTATTTTTCAAAATTTCATTTATAAATCATTCTTATGACAAAATTAGCCAAATCAAATATTATTGAGACATCTAAAAGTCATAAACGAGCACAATGATAATCAAATGGTTAAATGATTTTCAATCCAATTGATTTTCTGCAAGAACAATATTTGGCTAATCTTTTGTAAAACATCTACAAATGAAGTCTTGAAAAAGAAATACACACACACACATATATATATATAACATAGACTTCAAGTTTCTTCCTTTTGAAAATTAATGAACTGCCTAATTAACTTGCACACTGTTTGGATACAGCCTTTTGGACTGGTGTTGGTATAACCATCGGCGTCATTTGCATCATATTCATATCGAGGAAAAGGAAGTTCTTCTTGAAGAGGTACTTCAAAACGGAGCACAGGTATGAGATAGATATCGAACAAGTTATACAGAATTATGGCTCGTTTACCCCAAAGCGGTACAGTTATTCAGATGTAAAGAAACTCACAAACGCATTCAAAGATAAGGTTGGCAAAGGAGGATATGGGACTGTATACAAAGGAACCCTACCTGATGGCCATCTTGTGGCAGTCAAAGTCCTAAACGAGCCAAAGGGTAATGGAGAAGACTTTATTAATGAAGTTGCAAGCATTAGTAGAACTTCCCATGTCAACATAGTCAAGCTTTCAGGATTCTGTTATGAGAGGCATAAAAGAGCTTTGATCTATGAGTTCATGCCTAATGGATCCTTGGACAAATTCATACATAAGCAAGGATCTTCTAACACAAATTTTCCTCGTTTAGAATGGAAAATGTTATTCGAAATTTCAGTAGGCGTGGCGCGAGGGCTGGAATACTTACATCGTGGTTGCAACACGAGAATTTTGCATTTTGACATAAAGCCACAGAACATTCTTCTGGACAAAGACTTCTGCCCGAAAATCTCAGATTTTGGCCTTGCTAAATTATGCAAGACGGAGGAGAGTATTGTGTCCATGTTGGGAGCAAGAGGAACTGCAGGATACATGGCGCCAGAAGTATTTAGTCGAAACTTCGGAGGAATATCTCCGAAATCCGATGTTTACAGCTACGGGATGTTGGTTCTTGAAATGGTTGGAGCAAGAAAGAATTTGAATTACGGAGGGTCTCATACCAGTGAACTGTTTCCACATAATGTTTATAAAGATCTAGAGCTAGAGAAGGATGAAAATATCTTGGAGGGCATATCAGAAGGGGGAAAAGAAGTAGCAAGAAAGTTGATATTGATAAGTTTGTGGTGCATTCAAACAATTCCATCTGATCGGCCATCAATGAGCAAAGTAGTAGAGATGCTGGAAGGGCCCCTTCATTCTTTGCAAATTGCACCCAAGCCTTTCTTATTTTCTAGTCCAATATCTGGTGGAGACTCATCCCAACCATCTGTGAGAAGCTAAGGAAGTTAGCTTTATTAGCACTTTCGTTTTTCTATTCTTGGTTGGTTCTGTTTTCTTTTTCTATTGTATGTGCGTTACCCTTCACTGAGCAAAATTGTTTGATGTATCAACAGTGTAAGCCAAGCATACAAGAAAGACAGAAACCTTGGTCACTATGGAAAAATATTGATAGAATTAATTTTTTTTAATTACAATAAGAAATATGCCTTGTTTTAACAAGAAAAAAGTGATCCTTTCTTTTGTTAATCATCAGATTACAATCACATACAACCCAGCAAAGTTGGAGCACATACATACGTATAACTAATCGGCTAGACTTAGGCCAGTCCTTCGACTTTTCAAAGTTTGAGTGTCCAGGACTTTGAATGGAAGGCTGATAGAGTGGCAAGCCAGAAGGCTGCTGGAGTGGCAATGCTGCTTTACAGTGGCTCAATTGACTGCATTCAGTCAGGCCCTTGCCTGAAAAGGTGTTGATCACCATCGCTAGCTTAAGAGAGTAGGGGACTTGTTAATAAGTGTTAATGTTTAGCTATTCAAGCTGGGTTTGTGTATTGGTTTGAGAGAAAAGAAGAAATTCAGAGTATTTTGTATAACTGCTCTGCTTGCTCACTGAGTATGTGAGCTGTGTTTTGTATATATTCATCTATAAGAAAATGAGCTCACACGGCATGTGCAAGACCGTTAGCTCTGAGCTGGATTCACACAATCATCAGTGAAATCTCAGCCATCCATCAAGCTAAACTAATGGATCACACAAATTACAATAAAGGCCCTACACTTGGTTTAATTACCAAAGTGAATACACAATTAACTACAAGGCATATTTAAGCTAAGCTTTAATAAGCTCACAGCTTATACACTAACACTCCCCTTTAAGCTTTGAGCTGATACAACTCCAAGCTTGTCTCTAAGATAGTTGAATCTCTCCTTTGGTAAAGACTTGGTAAAAATGTCTGCCACTTGATCTTTAGTAGGACAATAAATCAAATCAATAATACCTTGTTGTAGAGCATCCTTAATGAAATGATACCTCTTGTCAATGTGCTTTGTCCTTTGGTGAAAAACTGGATTCTTTGTGATTGAGATTGCAGATGTGTTGTCACATTTCAGAGGAGTAGCTTCTGTTTGTATTCACCAAAATCCTCAAAGACAAACCTAAACCATATAGCTTGAGTTGTAGCTTCTGAAGCACTAACATATTCTGCTTTTGCAGTTGAGAGAGCAACACAACTTTGCTTGATAGAAGCCCATGAAAAGACTCCACTTCCAAATGAGAATGCATAGCCAATCTTCAATAGAGCCTTCCCAATCTCTATCACAGTATCCAACCAACACTGCCTTCTTGCCTTTCTCATACATCAAACCATAGTCTAATGTTCCTTTAACATACCTTAGCACCCTCTTAGCTGTTCCATAGTGCTTATTAGAAGGACCATGCATATATCTAGCTAGCAAACTTGCAGCATACATCACATCTGGTCTCGTAGCAGTAAGGTACAGTAAGCTTCCTACAAGCTTTTTATAATTCTCTTCATCAACAGCACCACTTCCATCATCCTTGATCAACTTTTCTGTGGCTACAAGAAGAGTAGACACAGGCTTACAGTCAGTTTAGCCAAATTTATTCAACAAAGAAGATGCATACTTCCTTTGGTGAATAAAGATGCTTGAATCTGTCTGAATCACCCTCATTCCTAGAAAGTGATGGAGAAGTCCCAAATCTGTCATTTCATACTTCTCTTTCATGTCTTTCTTAAAAAGCCAAACAAGCCTGAAAAGTCTAAGGGTTTAGTGTGGTGATTTGTTATTTACATGAAGAGCAGTTGAAATAAGTTATGTGCTGATATCCACTTATTTAATGATGTATCAACTCCAAATAGGATGAATTTGATTTGGGTGTGTCCTTGTTCACATAAATTTTAATTTTAATTTGTATGTATATTCTGCAATTGTAGGAAATCCTGCTTTGTATTTCTTATGCAAAATCAGCCTCATCTAAAAACCAGGTGTCTTCACTTTCAGCGGTTCTTAAAATAGTTGCCGACATATTGGTTATGACCAAATCAAGCTGGTTCATTAAAATAGTTGGTGCCCGTAGCATTTCTGATCATTAGTTAACTAAAAATCTTAAAACCAGGTCGCTTTGATATCTCTAATGATGTATGGGGACAGATTGTGTTCCAATAATCCTGTCTTAAATACTATTCTGTTACCAGGTTGCTTTGATCACAAGGAAAAGTCTTCTATCCATATTTTTATTAAAATCAAAGGCCAACAATTGAAAACTTGGCACAACAAATTAATAACAAATACTAGAGGAACTCCTTAATCACGATCTCTTTCCTAGCTAGTTGCAAACCTGTGAATTCCCATTTTGTTCATTAACTTGGCTTTCTCGTCTCTCACTCTGAACTTTCCTCTAAAAGAAGATGCAAATTCTTCTATTTCAATCTTCAAACCTCCTCCTTTTGACCATCAGTTTCTTCATTTCAATCAACATACAGTTTTGTCTATGTGGAGAAGATCCACAATATGCAAACTGCAGAAAAGCTATTAACTGTGGTGGCATCAAAGACATCTGGTACCCCTTCTGGGGAGTCAACAGAGCAAGTTACTGTGGTCAACCTGGGTTTGAAGTTCAATGCCTAGACAATGTCCCGGTGATCAACATGGTGAATACCACCTTCCAAATACTCGAAATGAACCCGAAAAATCCTTGGACTGTTAAGGTTGCAAGGCAGGATTATTGGAGCACAATCTGTCCCCAGAGTACTTTAGTCAACACCAGCATCGACGTCTCTCTGTTTAATTATGCTTCTGGGCTTGCAAACCTGACCTTGTACTACGGATGCAATACAAGTACGCCATCTACTAATTCACAGGTTTGCACAATAAACGGCAGTGATGTCAGTGTGGCCTTTCATCAAACAGGTGATGAGCATCCATTTGCTAATTATACCTGGAAAACTGAGGTGCTTGTTCCAGTTTTTGAAACAGCTGCTCGGGCTCTTGAGAACAATCAAACAAGCGTCGAAGATGCGGTGGATGAGGGTTTTGAATTCGGGTTGCAGATTGATAATGACCAGTGCAACTATTGTGAGGGATCAGGAGGAACATGTGGGTATAATAATAAAACTACAACTCATGGTGGATTTGTTTGTTTTTGCAAAGATCAGCCCTATGCAATCACATGTGCAGTAAAATCAGGTATGTGTGTATCTCTTGTTTGATTGGGAAAATGCTAGAAACTTTTAAATCAGTTTAATACTAGAAATTTTTTTTCCTTGCTACTAAGGTCATTGTTTTAGCTCATACTCGTGAGAGAGCTTGGGGGTTAGACTTTGCATTTACAAATGGTGCATTTTGTTTAATTTAAATTATTTGAACAATCGGTTAGACTTGTTTGTAAATGCACTATTTGTAAATGTAGAGATTGGGAATCCACGAGGGACATAGTAAATTCAAGCTTTTTACCATCTTTAAAGATTGCTATGTAAGGGACTTATACCTTAAGTGGTTAAGAGTAGTTATCTTAACACCCGAGGTCACCAATGCTGAATTTCATTTTGATATTAAAAGAAAGGGAAATTCTATATGAACCCCAATAATTACTCTTTACACCCCATAATTTTTTACACCCCACTAAATATTAATAAAATTTCAAATTACTCATTATACCCCTTTTTTTTTTCCTAAATTGCCCTCATGAACCCCATTCCCCAACTCACTTTGTAAACCCCATCCCATATCAGGCACCACCCACCGAAAACCCCATTCCCTTTCAACACACTCCATTTGAAATTAAATCCCACCCCATCTGATATCAAAGCCCCACCCCATCGAAAATTCCTTCATCTTGCGGAAACACCCCGTCGCAAGCAAAGATCCATCGCACAACCCAGCAAACCTGAAATCGCAGAACCCAGCAAACCTGAAATCGCAGAACCAGCAAACCTGTCATCGCAGAACCCAGCAAACCCCCATCGCCGTCGTCGGTGGCCAGGTCCGATTCCGATCCTTCACCTTCTCTTATCTCTCCCATCACCGTCGTCGGTAGCCACGCGGTTCTGGTAAGACTATCTAAGCCCAAGAAATCTTAGTTATTTGTGGCAGTTTGGTCGTCTGATTCTGGTTTTGATTTTGATTTCAACGGGTTTAGGTTCGGACCTGGTTGTACGAAATTGGATTCTAGTTTCGGTGGATTACCATCGAAATGGTTACATTGATTCAGTGGTAGTCCACCGAATTTGAACCTTACTTTCGGTGGATGACCACCGAAATTGTTACCTTGTTTCCGTGGTTGTCCACCGAATTTGTTTCTATTTTTCAGGAGACTCCCACCGAATTTATTTCGGTTTTTCAGTGGCACTCTACCGAATATGTGTTCTTTTTTCAGTGATAGTCCACCAAATTTATTTCCTTTTTTCAGTGATCATCTATCGAATACGTTACTGAGTGTGTATTGAATATTGTTTGTTTTTAGATATGAAGAGGACTCGCAGAGGTACTACTGAGGCTTCATCATCCCGACCTAATAGACAACGTCCCACGGCCTCAACGAGGAGACAGAGAGCGGCTCCTCAAGATCAATTTGAGGATACTACAGAGGTTGAAGATGTAGTTCCTACTCATGATAGTAATGCTGATGCAGAGGTTGAAGATGTAGCTGCTACTCAGGATAGTAATGTTGAGGTACATGCCGAGCCTACTGAGCCATCTCGAGTAGGTCCCATTGATCCATCTTTACTTACGAGTTTTAAAACTCACATATCAGCTGCAATTTGGAATAACCAGGTAAGTAGTTTTACTATGACAATAGAAGGTAGAATATAAGTCTGGTTCATGGTAATTAACCTTCATTTTGTTTTTTTGTTTAACTAGGAACGTGAGCCCCTTAGGTGCATGTCAAAAACATCTACCCTTCGTGAGTGGAATTGGTGGGGTAATCCAAATAATAGTATATTCAAAGGGTACATTCAAAGGTTTGGATTAGAGCAACTTATTAGGTGTTCTTATCGGAATGCTGATAAGATTGTGGTATCTACATTTGTTGAGAGGTGGCATCCCGAAACGAACACCTTTCACATGCCTTTTGGTGAGATGACCATCACATTGGATGATGTGTCATCTATTTTAGGCATTCCTGTGTCTGGTGCAGCGGTTGCTCCTCTTGGAGATGATGACGACACAAATTTTGAGTTGTTAGTTAAGTACTTAGGAGTGACTGATGAAGAGGCTACTGAACAATTGCACAAGTACAGTGATGAGTATGTGAGTTTGTCATGGTTACGGGTGCGATTCTCCAAAGTTTCAGACACAGATTCAGAGGAGTACATCATGTATTCGACCAGAGCATATTTGCTATATCTCTTGGGTTGCACTTTGTTTGTTGACAAGACTGGCACGAGAGTCCAAATTGTGTACCTTAAATTAACATATCAAAAGTTGATTAAAATACTTACCTATTTGAGGTCATCGATCCAAGATGCATACAAGTGTCTGTCCATGCGGCCACAAACCTATCCTTAAACGGATTTAACCAATTTTCATGTATGTATTCAAGAGCTTTTTGAAATTCACTGAACTTAGACTCAATCTGTCGCAAACAACGCCAATATTCCTCCTCCGTTTCTGAACCAACCAAAGTATTCCAATCCTCATTAAATTGCTTCCATTGTTTGAGGGTCCCAAATAACTTCTTGCAGTTTGCCAACACTCCTTTGTTAATATGTCATCTACATAATAAATGTCGTGCTTTCGGAAATATAGACGTAATAGAATTCATGAGTGCTAACTCTCGATCGGTGACAATAACACTAGGAAGACAATTATCATCCAACAAACTCCTCAATGCAGTCAATGCCCATGTGTAATGTCTTCCTTCTTGGCATTCATATACACATATGCAACAGAGAATGTCATATTAGTAGATGTCACCCCTACAATTTGTAATAGTGGGAAACGATACCTATTAGTCTTATAGGTGCAATCCATGATAAGTATATGTGGAAATGCACGCACAATATCAATATTAGTGGGGTGCGTCCAAAACAAGTCAGTTACAATATCACTAGATGTCCTATGCCACTCAATATAATTGTGTTCGGATAACTTAGTAAGCAATTGTTGCATTTGGGTTCTCCCAGCAAATTCTTTGGTTCTATTTCGGATCCTAGCATTGTATATTGTCTTCATAGTTGAAACATTCATTGCATCTCTATCTTTAATGGTGACCAAAATATCTCTGGGTTTCACCAAACTCTTAGACATGTCCACCAACAAGGCATTCTCCTCTTCAGTAAGTCGCCCCACAAATGAATGACCTTGAAGATACTCTGAAATAGGATGGTTGTGTACTCCACAAACCACCTCCAACTTCCAATCATCCCCATCACCAATATTGACACCTTTTAACAAGAATGGGCATCCACATTTCTTGGTACCAGTGTCCCTAGCACATTTTTTCATATCACTATTTGCATCCGACCTTATATCAGTTGTCTCACTAGACTTGCAAGACTTATAGTTACCGTTCCTCTCACAAGCAAGTATTACCCGAGGTCTCCTCTTGCCCTCACCTCCATAATCAGACCTTTTAATTACAATGACAATATTATTCAATTTTCCTTGTTCACGAGCCCCATCGAAGTAATAATGCTCTATACATATTGAATATCTACACATAAAACTCATATTATTTCAATAAAATTTGAAACATTAATGCCACGTTATGATACTAAAAAGGATTTTAGATAAATAATTACCGAATAAGTTGTGAATTGATCACTATAGTCCATTACACATTCTGTTACCACATTGTTGCCTTCAGTAGGGGCGTCACCTTGTTTTTGTTCCTTCAATGGGAGTAAGATCAAATAGCTTGGATTTTGTGGTCGGCAATAAGTTACTGAAAAAATAAATAAATTTCGGTTGGATGGCACTGAAACGCATGTAATATTTCGGTAGTATACCACTGAACTACGTTCCATATTTCGGTGGATCTCCACCGAATATTATGTTTCTGGCCGGTCACACCTACCGAAAATGGTGCAACTTTTCGGTGGCATCCCACCGAATTTACCTGTCGCGTTCGGTACTGATGTGCTGAACGCAACCAGCGACTGTTATGAAATACTAACACTTGAAAAACGCCAAAAACTAAACTCGTACCTCATTCGAGCCTCTCTAACTTCAATCTCACCCTTCATGAATAAATACAAGATATTTTTGCACCAGTATAAACGTATAAATCTAGGGTTTTAGGGTTTAGGAACATGATAGTTTGAGAAAAAACTCAAACTAGGGATGCAGGAACATATGTGGGGTGTAGTGAGCAATTTTAATTTTAATTTTAAATTTTTTTGTCATTAACGGTAATTGTGTACAAAGGTAAAATATGTTATTTATATTTAAAATTTGTATGGGGTGTAAAGAGCAAATAATGGGGTGCCAATAAAATCACCATTGTTTGTACCGTAACTGACCGAGCAACTAGCTTGGCTAGATCATCCACATGCCATGCTTTGAGAGGTCATCACCTTAGCCAAAGAAGCATTATCACAAGTCACAACTCTAAACAAAGCAAGAGGAGTCCCACATCGGAAAATTACAAGAAGTGAAGGCTCCCCCTCACCTATAAAAGGAGACCTCTCTCCCCCATGTATTAATGTATTTATACGTTATTATAATGAGAATATACTTCTCCGTGGACGTAGCCCCATTCATTAAGGGTGAACCACGTACATCTTGTCTTCTTTACATTTATCACTTGCCCAAGTCTTTACATACATGCTTAAGGTCCTCACCTTCATCCATCATCCATCACACAATCATCACTAAGTTGGACTCATTCTTGGCCTAGCCATTTTGAGCATCAACAGTTTGGCGCCGTCTGTGGGAATCGACACAAAAGGCTTCTGTCATTCTCCCCTTCTTCAGTGCCCCTCGGCATCCATACAATCAACATCACCTAAGTCACCGTTCGGTGACACCTATGCTGAGGCAACCAGGAGTCGTCAAAACATCAACCGGCTGAAGACATATATTTGCTGAAGCCACCCACCAATCAGTCACTCTGTAGAGTTTTGACTTCGGAGATTGCCCAACATTCTAATCCACAAAGATCATCCTCTTGCGTTGTTTGCATGGCCAAGGAGCAGAACACTGATCCAATTAATCCAAAAAATGCCCCCACGCGCATTCCCACTATGAGATAAGATTCCTATACCCATATTGAATTATTTCAACATAATTGCAGCATGCAATATTTAATAATTCACTACGAAATCCCATTCAACAATATGAATGGCAGCTGTCCAGTTTCATTCACTTTGAAAAATTGGCATATTGCATACGAAACTTCTGTCCATAACAGCTCTCTCTCTCTCTCTCTCTCTCTCTCTCTCTCTCTCTCTCAGAATACTACTACTACAAACAGAACATAAAACTAAGCCTTGTTTTAGTCTTGGAGAGAGAGGAATAGAAGAAGAAGACAATATCAACAACGTACACAACAACAACAACAACAAATGGATTCAACAGAAGCAACAAAAAAAAAATACCCATGCTCAGAATAAGACGTCACCACCCGACGGATATTCATATTCATATATATCTCCATTCCATCCCATGAGAAAAATTATTTCCACCACCAGCTGCTCAGAATTAAAGCAATACAAGACTAGCTCAATTAAAATCACCACCAACCATACACACATCATCTCCAGTCCACCGCCATTATTACTCACTTACGAAGAGAAAAAGAACGACTGAAAGACTATTGAAGTTCAGAAAAATGGTCGAAGAATGCAGAGAAAGTACTTCTTGTGTTGCAATCTCTTCCTCTCCACAGCTAGCACAACCAAACTAGTAGGATCTCCATGCAGCTGCACGTGCAGGGGCAGCAGGCTCTCAGCTCTCTTCATGGAGCAACTTGGGTATCAACCCATGGCAGCCGCAGCCGCCGCCGCAGCAGCCAAACCAGAAGTACTCCAACTCTTCTAATAATTGTGATGATGTTGACCAGGATGTTTCAATCTCCAGCACTTCCTTTATTAATGCCTCCAACCACTCAAGCCTCAGCGTTGACTCCTCTCGCAGACTGCAGGTTGCTGATCAGTGCTCTGCGTCTCCCAACAACGATATGATCAGCGGAGAGCAGGTTTCTGACAATCATATTTGGAACCATGTTCTCTTAAGCGTTAATGGAAACAATGATTTACACCACAATGATCATGATGTTGGAGAGAATTTTCTCGATGCGCTGTCGTCCAAGAGCTTGTCAACTGATCATGTCATGTACCCATGCTCAGAATAAGACGTCCCAGCCAACCCACAGCCAACCCCTGCTCACAAAAGACTTTCTTTTCAACCACTTCTGGTGAAGGCCAAAATGCCGTCTCAGGCCTGTATCAATGTAGGGGAGACCTCACCACCTCCCAGTGTAACAGCTGTGTGAAAAAGATCCCAACTTTGGCCAGCAAACTCTGTGGAGAAGTCGTAGTAGCTAGAGTTCAGCTCGGTGGGTGTTACTTGCGCTATGAGATTGCTGGATTCAAGCAGGTTTCTGGAACATACTTTTTTTTTTTCAAACTCTGTAAGTCAGATCAGGCAAGTGGGAGCAGTGGATTTGAGGAGAAGAGAGACTCGGCTTTTGCTATAGTGGAGAATGGGGTGAAGAATGGAACTAATATATCTTCAGAAGTGCTATATTAACTACAGCTATTACCCCAACGGTGTTCCAAGCATAACTTCATCATCAGTATGACGAAGAATGAAAAAGAAAGTTCCCACCAACTCATTTCAGCTTTTGCAATGAAAGGTGGACCCATGACACATGGTGCAGAAGATAAAAATATGGGAGAAGCAAACCAAGCATGGAATGAAGAGAAAGCTAGCACAAGTGTTGATGCCCCACGTGCATCATTTGCAAGAGATAAGAAACCTCATCTTTATTTATCTTTCATTATTTAAGGGGGCAAGGTGCAGATCTCCCTAGAGCATTGCCAATATATTATTCATAAGTAAATCCATTATGCAGCTTTGTATCACTCAAACACCACATTGCAGCTGTCAAACTATAATTGCCGACCAACAATTATTCTTTTGGGTCTCTCTTGCCATTAGCTTTCGAGATCTGTGCTATGCTTTAATCATATTTCCCAGTTGTTCATCTGCACTTGGCATATTTTCCCTGTTGTTTTTCCACCATCAATGGCTGAAGCACTTCCAAACAGATAAAACATTATCTCTTCCTTATTATATTATGGATAATGTTCTTGTCAGTATCACTGTGAACCTGCCGAAACACCTTTTTAATATTATATTCTAATATTGAAATTATGATATATTATCTCATCCTCCAGTACCTCACCACCCCACCAAATATTATTACGATATTAATAATATTATAGGTTAATGGGTTATAAGTGAGCCACTACCATACCAAAATTTGATTATTAATAACATCTCAGTACAGCACCAATATTATAATATTGCTCATGCTGCTTGTTTTGAGAGGTTATGGTCAAGTCTCAATCTACTTTTTAGCGGAACTGGGGGGCTGGTCCTCTTCCTAGCACCCTTGAGCAAGATCAAATGCTCGACAAGCAACGGGGCCTAAAGCTCGAGGAAAATTATATCATCATGTGTGCTCGGCTCGCCATAAACATTCTTCAAAAAACATGTGCTCGGCTCGGACACATCATCCCAATATGTCCTACCAATGGGCAAATCAAATTATAATTGTCGAACGGCAACTCACACTGAGAATTAAGGGAGCATCAAAAGTTTCTGTGCCACATTCGGCACCCCCGTGCCTAGCCACATTGCTTTGCGATACGCAAGCTCTGTGTCACATTCGGCACCCTCGTGCCTAGCCACATTGCCTTGCGACACGCAAGCTCTGTGCCACATTCGGCACCCCCGTGCCTAGTCACATTGCCTTGTGACACGCAAGCTTTGTACCACATTCAGCACCCCCGTGCCTAGCCACATTGCCTTGAGACACGCAAGCTCTGTGCCACATTCGGCACCCCCGTGCCTAGCTACATTGCCTTGCGACACGCAAGCTTTGTGTCACATTCGGCACCCTCATGCCTAGCCACATTGCCTTGCGACACGTAAGCTTTGTGTTACATTTGGCACCCCCGTGTCTAGCCACACTGCCTTGCGACACACAAGCTTTGTGTCACATTCGGCACCTTCACATTCGGCCCCTTCGTGCCTAGCCACACTGCCTTGCGACAAGCAAGCTTTGTGTCACATTCGACACCCTTGTGCCCAGCCACTTTACCCTGCGACATGCAACTTTGTGCCTTCGGCACCCTCGTGCCAAGTTCTCTCCCTCCAATGTCCTTCTTACTCGGGGACTTGGGGGACTATGGGTAGTGCACTATACAGCTTGGAAGATGAACTGTGGTGTTGCTCGGCCAGTGCACTTAAAATTACAAGTCCCCAACCAAGAAGTACCTTCTTACTCGCGAACTTGGGGGACTACTGTTTGTACCGTAACTGACCGAGCAACTAGCTTGGCTAGATCATCCACATGCCATGCTTTGAGAGGTCATCACCTTAGCCAAAGAAGCATTATCACAAGTCACAACTCTAAACAAAGCAAGAGGAGTCCCACATCGGAAAATTACAAGAAGTGAAGGCTCCCCCTCACCTATAAAAGGAGACCTCTCTCCCCATGTATTAATGTATTTATACGTTATTATAATGAGAATATACTTCTCCGTGGACGTAGCCCATTCATAAAGGGTGAACCACGTACATCTTGTCTTCTTTACATTTATCACTTGCCCAAGTCTTTACATACATGCTTAAGGTCCTCACCTTCATCCATCATCCATCACACAATCATCACTAAGTTGGACTCATTCTTGGCCTAGCCATTTTGAGCATCAACAACCATAAAAGAAAGCTCTGTAAAGAACATATTAAATCGAAAGGTTGACAATCCTATCAGAGTCTTATTCATCCATATGATATGCATTTATAACTGAATGATTAAAAATGTTAATACCAATTTAGTTGTACAAGTCAACATATGCTTTCAAATTAATATTGAAGACCACATAAAACAATTAATAAGTAAAGTCAAATGTCTGACCATTGATGACACGCTACATCACCAACTAAACGAATTTTCGGCCCATTTAATTATTTCAATTATTTCTCTAGTCAAATGTCTGACCATTGATGTCCTCAAACATTTATTTTGGTCTTCACATCACACACCTTCCCTTTTATTTCTATGATTTCATTCCAAATGAAGAAATTCACAAGTCCCCTTAGATTTAAGCTTATCAAACATAAGATTCAGAGCTTCCATTCCAGATTTCTCACATGGTTGACTTTTAATTGATGCCAACTAATGGGTCGCATGCATAATAATACCATAGTTTGTAAGCAATGTTGTAACATATATGTAGTCTCTCATCATTAATGATTATTTGTACATATTTGTGGCAGATATTTAGCGCAAGGGGGCAATGTTGAATTCACTTGGGGGCTTCCTTGAGAAAAAGATCTGCTGTTTTTGCTTTTTGGGATAGAGACCAAGTGGTGAGATATTCTCAGAAGCTGGGCTTTTATCCAAAACTGTGTGTATCAGTTTTTCAATTGCAAATAATAGTATTTTATTCTTTTCAGATCATGGCTATTTTTGTAATTTGTTCAAAAGGGTCTAGGCTTTTCCAGTGTCTTGGTTTTCTTCCTTCTGATTCCTGTAGATGAAAATTCAAATGTTTGGTTCATAGGACAGTAGACAAAAATGGACTAGGGTGCAGAATTCTGACCCAAACACACTTATAAGATAAAAATTTCGGAACGACACGAGCTTTTGCATTGTGGAGGTGCATTGTAGATATGTTGCGGCCGTGGTCAAACTACCGATGAGTGAAGGGTTTCCTTTTCTACATCCCTTCTCTTCAGCAACTTTTTTTTTTTTTTTTTGGTGGTATATTTCTAGCCTCAAAATTTATATGAGTTGTGATCAAGTCGGGGGATGAACTTCTCTACTTTTGTTAATTAATAGCCCGCATTCCTCGTATTGTCAGTCTCGTCGCATATATTTCCTTTTGTTGTTTCCCTTTCTTCTTTTCCCAACTTAAATCTCTTATGATTGTCTTTTTTATTCATGTTTTGAGCACATTCCTATTATTTTCGGATAAAGAATTTTTAAAGTTGGAATTTATGAATTTCTGGGACCAACAACTTTTGAATTCATTGTAAGTTATTCCATTGAATATAATTTTTTTTAGTACAAAACAAAGTGATGTTCCATTGATACAAGATATACAATGTATGTAATTGAAGTGCTTAATGAAGTCTCTCACACTAGAGGTGGACAAGAGAGCTACTAAGACATACTCCTTCGAAGCGAGAGCTAATGAGATAATCTAGTTGAAGTAGCTGATATACAATGTATCATCGTGTGTATATTAATATATTTACAATATATCAGCTACTGGACAAAGTACAGATAATGAGATAATCTAATTGAAGTAGCTGATATTACGATGACGAACATATACATATATACACAAGATGAGACAAGAGAGCTAATATTACTTTATTATATTTTAAAAAGCAAATGGGACTCATATAATGCATAAAGTTTTAAAAGAGAAAAAACGATAGCGGGATCCATGACTAAAAAATATCAAAACAAAAATATTTAACATCAAGCTTTTTGATATGTTATTTTTGACATATCTCTTTTAGCCTTCAAATTTATGTAGGAATTGTGTAACACCCCGGACCCGGGGGTATGTGGAAATCCTGCACCTGGTGCATGAGAAAAGAAAATAATAATAATAATAATAAAAAGAAATACAAAAAATATAAAGAAACCAAAACAGGGTTTAAAAATAAACTTCTCATATAAATATAGCTCCAAAATCTTACAACTTTACAATAAATAAATAAAGCTCTATCACTCTTATCAAATTCAGCCTCAACTGGTTTAGTCCTTGTCTTACCCACTAATTCATCTGAAAAATTAAACAAGGTGAGGGATGAGCAACCACCGCTCAGTAGGGACATGAGACCTTATCATAATAGATTGATATAACTAAATTAAGTGACATACAATCATGTATATAAAAAATAATAATGCATGAATAAGCTTCTATTCTACTCCCGTTAATTCATATAATTGGACAAGTAGACATGCACGTCTTATACCATGCTTATGCAACTTGGTCCCGAGTACCCATTTATATGAACTAACACTCATCTCAATCATCCCATAATTTCCCCCTTTTTTTGTTAGTCATCTTGTCTAACTCCCTGTCGCCAGTCCCGCATCACCCAATAAAATATGAGATCCCTGATATCTGGTACCTACCAAGAGTTAAACTCAACTACACAAAAGATCCTTCACATTACCCTCTTTTCCATACTTTCTTTATCAACCCAAGAATTCTAGCCATCATAGATAACATATGAAAATGTCAATAATAATAAAATAATATAATGATAGTTAACAACATGTAAACACCCAATAACAAGGAATACCAACCAAACTGTAATACCACGCATAATATAAAGTCCCCCCTAAGAAACCCCCTACCTCGATTCCAAAGCATTGCTCCAAGTTAAGAAAATACAACTATGCTCTCTCTCTCTCTCTCTCTCTCTCTCTCTCTCTCTCTCTCTCTCTTTCTCTCTCTCTCTCTCTACATGCTTGTTATCTCTGGATGTAGTAGTAAGCAACCTGGAAATGTAAGCTCCCTATTTATACTAGAATAAAGTCGGCAACTATCATTCTATCATTGGTTGATATGGTCGAGGATAAGTTCTAACATTTGGTATTAAGACAATATTTTGATATAAAGACAGCTAGCCACTTGGATAACAAGGCAACAACCTTATGTGTTTACACGTCCCTTAAGCAACCAAGGAATGGTACCACCTCCAGCTTATATTATTAAAATGGTGAAACAACTATATATATAATCAATTTAAATATATAACTAAATATGCAGCAAAATATTAATTTATTCTTCAAATTATTAATATATATATATACTTTTAAAAATACGGTTCTTCACAATTTGACTACTTTGTTGAAGCAGCTTTAACTTTCAATTTTTGTATTTTCATGTTCATGTAACAATTTGACATATCAATCAGTTGGAGATGCTCTAAAAGACACGGAGGAAAGAGCATATACACACAGAGAAAAATATAGAATAATACAATATCAAGGTTAGGAGCACCTCAAATTTTGAGCTGATTGTATGTCAGTCATTGCTTATATTCAAGTGTTTGTGCAAGCCATGGTGTTATTCATCTAGCTAAGACAACAAGTTCCTTGCAAACATATGGATCAGAACTCGGGCCAATCTTACTTTGACTTTCCATAGTTTGACCGTCCAGCACATCCATCAATGGCTCAATTGACTGCATTCAGTCGGGTCCTTTCCTTCAATGCACTCGAAGGAAGTCATCCGTTTGTGTTTCGGATGATCAGAGGCGAGATCACCATAACCAGAGCTTAGACAATGATCCTTTTAAAATGTTACCCCATATCCACTGAATGAATGGACCCTCTCCAGGTTCCGGTGCTTAATGAAGTCTCTCACACTAAGGGTGGACTACATTTGGATTGTCATAATGCAGAAAGTGCGTAGGAAAGAAAATTCTGATATTTATAATAGTTATTAACCTTGATCTATAAATTTCCAAATCTGAACATAGGAGACTAAAAGAACGGTGCGTATATATATCATAAATTCGGTTCAAATTATAATAGTAATCTAGCTACTCGATCATGTCACAACTTTAAAATACAAAATTGGCACCAATAGAAGTAGAAGAAATTGAATACTTGCTGAAACCGTCACTTGGTTTGGATGGCAACGGGTGCCTTGAGCAAATTTCTATCTACCGAATTCGTCGAAAAGCTTCGATTGTTTTGCTATCTATTTAGTTTATAATTTATATATATTTAAATTAATATAAAGTTGTTGATGCTTAAAATGGCTAGGCCAAGAATGAGTCCAACTTAGTGATGATTGTGTGATGGATGATGGATGAAGGTGAGGACCTTAAGCATGTATGTAAAGACTTGGGCAAGTGATAAATGTAAAGAAGTGGCGTGAGATATAACTAACGCACAAATTAAACCCTATAAAGCATGCAATCGTAGTACGAGTAAGTAGGGATCGTTCTATTCCGGGGATTAGGAGGGATGCTAATCAACACAAATTAAATTTATTAAACTAGAATTAAGTTAAGGGAACAATGATTAGGGGGGGGAGTTGGATGATTTGGACCAAAGTAAAATTGACAGCAGCAAATAAATAAGATGTGAATGAAATATATGGATTAAGGGATAGCTAGAGGATTCTTCTCCACACATGGAACATATGCACACAAATTGATCTCCAGTTACTCTTTCTATAAAGTATGAATGTCAAAGCCCCAAATTAATTGTGAACTGCACTAATTAACTCTCAGATTTTCCTAAGTTCATTGAATTGGACTCAGCGACTCAATCAAATTATTCTTATCAAGTTCCCTATATGAACAGCATGATAGAGATACATATCAAAGATCATTAAGTTCTATGAAAATCATAAGCTTTGACAAAACATTTGTAACTATGAAAAGCATGATACTCCTGCCAGGAATTTACTTAACACAATCATGACTAGTGATTTTTACTACTTGTGAATATAAGTTCATAACTATTAGGTGAAATTCCCTCATATTCTAGCATCAAATCCCTGCATGCAAACTAAGTATGCATCCTTAATAAACATGCAAGAATAAGTCCTGAATAAAACAGAAAAGTAAATCACATTCATACTTTACGAAATCATAACTGGAAGTGATCAATTCATATAAAACATATGTCCATGGCTTCGAATTCACCTCTAACTAAGAAGAAATTTAGTTACACATATTTAATAATTGAAAAGCAATATAGAATAATACATAAGATAGGATAAAGAGAAGAAAAGAACTAGATGATGGTAGCAAGGAATTCCCAAGATAGCTCCAAGCTTTGCTCCTTTTGCAACTAGCTCTCTCTCTCTCTCTCTCTCTCTATTTGAATGTGTATGAGTAATGGATGAAGTGAGTTGATGGATTGTTGAATGAATTGTGTTTAGAATTGGAGTGCTATTTATAGGGAGAATGGAAGGGGAATATTTGAATTGAATATGGTTTATGCCAATAGCACTTGTAATTTAGAAACTCATTCTTTTGGCTAGTGCACTTCACCAACAAATCCCATTGTAATTAGAAACTCATTCTTTTGGCTAGTGCATTTCACCAACAAATCCCATTGTAATTAGAAACTCATTCTTTTGGCTAGTGCACTTCACCAACAAATCCCACTAGATAGTCATGCATGACATAGTCAGCTTGTGGGCTGATTTTGGGCTTGTTATTCACTCCAAAAAATTCTGGAAAAATATAGATCTTCAAGCCCTTTGTCTTATCTTTCCAAGCATATGCAGCCCAACTCAAGGAAAAATAGGAAAGACCTTCAAATGTCATTTTTGGCCCAGTAACGCAGATGCTGCCGAATTTTGACCTTGAGTTGCTAAATCATGGATAACTTCCTCTAGAAGACTCCAAATCATGAACCGTAAAATGCTACGGAAACTAGACTTCCGTATCTTTCCAATGATGTATGGCTCATTATCTGGTTCTTCTTGAGCAAGTACAGGTTAATCCGTGAATGTGACTGATCTGCAGACACTATTTTGAGCTAACTTGTCTTCAAAATGCATGTAATGAGTCTCATCCTTATTACACTGAAACATACACAAACTTTATTAAAAGCACAAGTTTAACTCAAAAACATAACCAAATCATAAGTTAGAAGGGTACAAAAAGATATGTAATTATGCACTGATCAAATACCCCCAAACTTAGATTTTGCTAGTCCTCGAGCAAAACAAAATAAAACTACAACTTAGGAAACAGGAAATAAGCAACTAGCCTTC
This sequence comes from Prunus salicina, assembly GCA_020226455.1. Classification (NCBI taxonomy): domain Eukaryota; kingdom Viridiplantae; phylum Streptophyta; class Magnoliopsida; order Rosales; family Rosaceae; genus Prunus; species Prunus salicina. The sequence goes on along the minus strand of CM035344.1, from coordinate 16,469,116 downwards.
CAAACAATATCCTCAAAGAATCACCAACGTATATGGTTCCAAAGAAACACAACAATCACAATCTAAGTTCCACACATGATTCACGAGAAAGCAAAGCTCACAATGACACCCTTAAGTGTAGTGTGTGAATGCCAAATCAGAACAACCTCTGCCACTCAAATAAGTATATGCGCACACACTTAGAGCAAAATCAATAATTCTGAACCCCATAAGCTCATTATCCAATCTGCTCTCCACAGTAATACCATGCAACACCAAGGATCAAAAGGACTTTACAAGGGTAGTAATGAGGTTCAGGGTAGTGGTAGAATGAAAGAAGGGATATGAGATATACAATATTTTTAGCACAATTAAAGCATAGGTAAGAGCATAAGAGATTTTTGAACTTTGTAACAAGCAAGGAACACATACATGAGCAGATTTTCAACATAATTTCAGCACCTTCAAATGTGTTTATTTGGCCTAATTTTGTGGCTCTTTACCCTAGATCACCATGCTCTTCTCTTTTATAACACCCTAGGGCCGTGACTACATTGGTCACACTTCATTACCTCTTTTGATTAGTTACCAATACCCCCAAACTTATTTCTTTTCAACACTTGGGTAATGGCACTAATCATTCACTTTTGCTCCAAAAACCTTGCATTCTTTATAACTCTCTTTTGAAGATAACTTTAACTGCTCATAGAATAAGTGAGAATAAGAAAACAGAAGTTCATTATGGTAGGAATGGTTTACACAAAGAAAGGCTTAACATTGGCTCAAATGGGTTGACTAGGGATGAATACATGTAGAGGGATGGTTAGAAAGGCTCAAACGGTTCAAACATGGCCTAAATCACTTCCTAAGCATTGTATGGCAACAAAATGTCTCAAGAGATATTCAAATAAGTTCTAGAGTACAAAACCAAGATCATGAGATAAGTAGAATTGCATAACGTCTCTAAGTAACAAAAAATTGGACTAACTTGGCAAAGTGCTCAATAAGTGCAAGGGTGGCATGCAAGACAGAGTTAACTCAGAACCACACAAAGTCCTTAAACAATGACTATCAATTTCTGATAAACCATATTAGTATTAAATCCAAGTCTTATCATAGGTGTTTGGAAGGATAACGAAACAACACACAAAATCCTGCGTTTTTAGACGCTAAACACAAATTTTTTTTTTATTTAAATTTTATTTATTTAAAAAAATTTGACAGTAAAACAACATAACCAAATCCTTCCCCCCAAACTTAAATGAAACATTGCCCTCAATGTTTAGAACGTAAGAACATGCAATGCCTCATAAATGCAAGGAAAGAAGAGAAGGAAAAGACATAACCAAATGTTAGAGTTTAGAAAAACTCCCCTTTGAAGCGATTAGGACGGTTCATCTTTCAATCCGACTCACTTTCCGAAGGGTCTGAAACAGAAGAATCATATATGGCTCCATCTATCATCAACTCCTCCATCTGCTCTACGAAGTCTCGGAGTCTTGTGGTCATGTACACTAATTGGAAGTGAAACTCGTCAAGCACACTTAAGTAAATGCCAAACTCGTCTCGAATGTTACCTGTAGAATACATGTGACTGCTCACCACAACAGTTCTTGCCACAAACCTCCTATCTAGCAGATATACCCTCCAAGTATATAGACAACGTGCCAGCGCCGCAAGCTGCATCTCTTCCAATCCACAATCCAGATCCCAATTTGGATCTTCAATTACCCCTATCACCCTACCTCTTTGAAACAGAAAGGCATCTATGGTAACTTCTGAGGGATCCATGGCAAACACAACCACGACCACCTCAATCACCTCAAACACCCGTTGCATAATGGTGTCCTCTCCCAAAGGATCTTCTGGTGGGATAGCTGGCAGTGAGTTCAACAAAACTATTGGGCTAGGCACCTTCACCATGCTCAATTCGGACTCCTCCTCCTTGAGCTTTCCACCGACGGCATCCTTGAGTTTCTCCATTGACGAGCCCTACAATAAGCAATAATTTGGAGAAGGCTTGGGAAGAGAAGGTTTCAGGGGTTAGCGGGCGGCTAGGTCAAATGAAAGATGGAGGGTTAGGGTTAATGTAGTGTTTCAGAGAAAGAGAAGGTTTTTATTTTTATTTTTTTATTTTTTTATTTTTTTATAATTAAAATTATTTATATTTAATGTAAAAAAAAACAAAAAAAAAAAAAAAAAAAAAAAAAAAAAAAAACACACAAATATATAAGTGACTCACAGATTACCAGCTAAGAACCTCAGAAAACACAGCCAGGGGATCCGGGAAGTTTGGAGAGGTCACAATGGTCCAGTTTAAAATCCAAACTTCTTAGACACCCAAGGTGTCGCCTATAGAACTCCTAGACACTGTATTAACAGAGGTGCTTATTGGAGTTACCAGAAGTCAACTCATATGAAAAATCTTTTTATATATATATATATATTTTTTTTTTTTTGTTTTTTATTTTGTTTTGTTTTGTTTTGTTTTTTTTTCATAAGCTTGCAAGACATTGAACAAAATTATACTAAGCAAAACAAAGCCCACACAACTTAACTCTACCATAAAACCTAACAAAATTGTCAATCCCTAATAAATGTAAGGAAATAAGATAAGGAAAAGACATAACCAAAGGTTAGAGTTTAGAAAAACTCCCCTTTGAAGCGATTAGGACGTAAGCAGCTCCTTGCAGGTTCTATCTTCTCCTCATCACCTTGGGTTGCCTCCCAAGAAGCGCTAAGTTTTATGTCTTCAGCCGGACGATACCTCCCTTTAAGCTTCACTAGGGCCAACAGCATGGAGGGGTATATCCTCCACTACATGCTCCTCAAAACACTCATAGTATGGCTTCAAGCGGTGTCCATTCACTTTGAATTCTTGTCCTGTCTTTAAACTTTGAATTTGGACTGCACCATAGGGAAAAACATTAGTAACAACAAAAGGACCAATCCATTTAGAACGCAACTTACCTGGAAACAAACGAAGCCGAGAGTTGAAAAGTAACACTTTCTGCCCCACAGAAAATGTTTTACTACGAATCATCTTATCATGGGCAGCCTTTGTTTTCTCCTTATAAATATGAGCATTCTCATAAGCTTCAGTCCGAATTTCCTCAAGCTCATTTAATTGCAATTTCCTATGAAGTCCAGCTGCATCAATGTTCATGTTGAAAGTCTTGACTGCCCAATGTGCACGATGCTCCAACTCAACTGGAAGATGGCATGGTTTCCCATAAATGAGCCGAAAAGGAGACATTCCAATTGGTGTTTTGTAGGCAGTACGATATGCCCACAATGCATCATTCAAACGCAAGCTCCAATCCTTTCGAGTTGGTCCAACTGTCTTCTCCAAGATCTGCTTGATTTCCCGATTGGAAACTTCGGCTTGTCCACTTGTTTGGGGATGATAAGGTGTTGAAACCTTATGTGTGACATTATACTTCTTAAGCAGTGCCTCTATGGTCCGATTACAAAATGAGAGCCTCCATCACTTATAAGTACTCGTGGCATTCCAAATCTTGCAAATATGTTAGTTTTAACAAAATCTGCAACCACTTTGGAATCATTAGTACGGGTGGCTTTTGCTTCCACCCATTTCGAAACATAATCCACAGCAAGTAAGATATAATTAAAACCATGTGAGGAAGGAAAAGGGCCCATGAAATCAATACCCCAAACATCAAAAATCTCAACAGAAAATATAGGAGTTTGTGGCATTTGATCTTTTGCACCTATATTGCCCATTCTTTGACAACGATCACAAGTCATACAAAAAGTTCTAGCATCCTTAAAGATAGTAGGCCAATAAAATCCACATTCTAAAACCTTAAGTGCTGTGCGTTGTGTACCAAAGTGACCCCCGCATGCATAAGTGTGACAGAAGTTTAAGATTGAATTAAACTCGGAATCATGCACACATCTACGAATAATTTGATCAGGGCTATATTTCCACAAATAAGGGTCATCCCACACATAAAACCGTGCCATTTTTTTAAGTTTATTGCATTGGTGCCTAGTTATGGTGCTTGGTACTTGTTTAGACACAATATAATTCACAATATCAGCATACCATGGCTCACTTACCTCAATGGTCAGCAATTGTTCATCTGGGAATGCCTCTGGAATAGGTAGAGGGTCTTCTTCATGTATCAAACGGCTCAAGTGGTCAGCCACTACATTTTCACATCCTCTTTTGTCCCTAATTTCCATGTCAAACTCCTGAAGAAGAAGCATCCAGCGAATAAGCCTTGGTTTGGCTTCTTTCTTTGTGAGTAAATACTTCAAAGCTGCATGGTCAGAGTAAATTATTACTTTAGTACCAAGTAAATAAGAACGAAACTTATCTAAAGCAAACACAACAGCAAGAAGTTCTTTTTCAGTTGTGGAGTAATTCAATTGAGCATCATTCAAGGTTCGGGATGCGTAGTAGATAACGTGTGGCTTCTTGTCCTTCCGTTGCCCCAAAACAGCCCCTAAAGCATAATCTGAAGCATCACACATAAGCTCGAACGGAATGCTCCAATCTGGTGGAACAATGATAGGTGCCGAAGTTAACAATTCTTTGAGGTGATCGAATGCCTTCTCACATTCGTCATCAAACACAAACGGCACATCCTTTTGTAAAGTCGACACATGGGTGTTGAAATCTTTGAGAAATCTTTGATAAAACGTCTATAGAATCCTGCATGTCCAAGGAAAGAACGAACCTCTCTCACCGAAGTGGGAGAGGGTAAGTGGCGTATAAGACCTATTTTTGATTTATCAACTTCAATTCCCTTTTCTGAAATTATATGTCCTAAAACTATGCCTTGTTTTACCATGAAATGACATTTTTCCCAATTTAAAACAAGGTTAGTTTCAATGCAACGTTTTAATATCAACGTGAGATTAGTTAAACAGCCATCAAAGGAGTCACCAAAAACACTAAAATCATCCATAAAAACCTCAATAATCTTCTCAACGAAATCAGAAAAGATACTTACCATGCATCTTTGAAAGGTGGCTGGCGCATTACATAAACCAAATGGCATTCGTCGATAAGCAAAAGTACCAAATGGACAAGTAAAAGTAGTCTTTTCTTGGTCATCTGGGGCTATAACAATCTGATTATATCCCGAATAGCCATCAAGAAAGCAATAAAAAGAATGACCAGCTAACCTTTCAAGCATTTGATCAATGAACGGCAAAGGGAAGTGATCTTTCCTTGTGGTGGCGTTGAGCTTCCTATAGTCAATGCAAACTCTCCAGCCTGTTTGGATACGAGTCGGGACAAGTTCATTCTCTTCGTTTTTTACCACAGTGACTCCTGATTTCTTTGGTACAACTTGAACTGGTGAAACCCAACGACTATCCGAAATTGGGTAAATGACCCCACAATCGAGAAGCTTAATGATCTCCTTTTTCACAACTTCCATCATTGGAGGGTTGAGTCGGCGTTGAGCCTCTCGAGTTGGTTTAGCCCCTTCCTCTAAAAGTATGCGATGCATGCATGTTGTAGGACTAATTCCCTTGATGTCGGCTAAAGTCCATCCAATCGCTGTTTTGTACTTTTGCAACACCCGAATTAGTTTTTCCTCCTCCACTGCCGTGAGTGATGAGGAGACTATGACGGGCAAAGTCTCTTTATCTCCCAAGAAGACATACTTCAAATGATTCGGTAACGGTTTAAGCTCAAGAGTGGGTGCCTGAATCACTGAAGGTAACAACTTGTTAGCAGAAACGGGAATTGGAATTGGGATTGGAGGCTTACCAACATATTTTGGTAATGACTCAAGGGTAGCCATCATCTCGCAGATTTCTTCATGATTAGGTTCGGCCCCATTGGTGATGAGTTCAATTCCTTGAACAATGGTGGTTTCAAGGGCATCCCTATCCAAGGATTCGAGATATTCCTGCGCCAAAGAATCAAATGCATCAATAGAGAAACAAGAGTGATCATCAATAGGGTACCTTATAGCTTCAGAAATATTGAAATCAATGATATCGCCATCAAATTCCATTGTCAATGTCCCTTTGAATACATCGATCTTGGTTCGGGCTGTTTTCATGAAAGGTCGTCCAAGTAAGATTGGCAATGGTGTAGAGTGGGCCGAATCCTCCATCTCAAGCACATAAAAATCTGCTGGAAATATCAAGTGGTTAACCTGCACCAAAACATCTTCCAAAACTCCTTTCGGATATGCATTAGAACGATCGGCTAATTGAATTATAACTCCATCATTTTTAAGTTCCCCTAAGTTCATAGATGCATAAATAGAGTATGGCATGACATTAATAGAAGCACCTAAATCTAACATGGCATGTTCAAACTTGGTGTTACCAATAACACAAGGGATTGTGAAACTACCTGGATCTTTGCATTTAGGTGGCAGTTTTCGTTGCAAAACTGCAGAAACATTCTCACTTACCCTTACCACTTCTTTGTTCGAATTCCTCCTCCTTGTTGTACAAAGCTCTTTCAAGAATTTAGCATACTTTGGAACTTGCTTTATTGCGTCAAGAAGTGGGATATTTACTTGTACCTTCCTGAAAGTCTCTAAGATGTCTTTTTCATTCTCTTCTTTCTTAGACTGCATAAACCTGCGAGGGAAAGGCACATTTGGTGGGATAGGGTTAGAATGAGTTGAATTTGGAACAACCTTACCTGAGTTTGGTTGTGCGGGAGCTTTGGGGGACTGCATCAATGGTTGTTCTTCCCTTGCCGTGGCTTTGTCGTCCTCCTTCTCTTTGAAGAGCAACTTTTCATTCTCTGTTGGGCTTTGTTTGGACATTTTGGGATTGGTTCCAATCTCTTTACCACTCCTCAAGATGATAGCTTTAGCCGTTTCAAAACCTCCTTTTGGGTTGACAATGGTTGAGCTAGGTAGTTTGCCTTCTTCTCTAAACTGTCCCATGAATTCCGCCATCTGCCCAATTTGCTTCTTCACTTCGCTCATCTCTTTGGCTTGATTTTGTAAACCCTGAGTCAAAGAAGTTAGTACTTTAAGCATTTGATCATTATCCATTGGGGAACCTGAATTTGATTGGGCAGTTTGTGGTTGAGGTTGTGGTGGTGCGAATGGCTTTTGATAGAACCCCGGAGGTGGCTGTCTATATCCGCCTTGTTGTTGAGTTTGTTGAGGCTCCCTCCACTTAAAATTTGGATGATCTCTCCAGCCTGGATTGTAAGTGTTTGAAAATGGGTCATACCTAGGTTGAGTTTGGCCTTGATAACCTACGGCATTGGCACTTTCCCATCCACCATTCGCTATTAATTGAGGACATTGATCAGTGTGGTGTCCATGCATAGAGCACACGCTACAAGTGGCTGCACTTTGCACTTTGGGTCCTTCAACAACCTGCGAAATAAGAGTAGAGAGATTAGCCATTTGAGATTGAAGTTCTGAAATAGCACTTACCTCATTAACTTGACTTGGCTGTGCATGATCTCTCCCTCCAACTCCTTCATATTGTTGTGCATTCAAAGCTCGGTTTGCTATTAAGATCTTTGCAGCAACTGGTGTTTTGTCAACCAAAGCACCTCCTGCTGAAGCATCAAGCATTTGTCTCTCCAGTGGAAGTAGCCCTTCATAGAAATATTGAATTAAAAGCTCTTCCTTCATTTGATGTTGTGGGCAGGATGCAACTAACGTCTTAAAACGCTCATAGTACACTGGAAAGGATTCTCCCGGGCCTTGTTGAATTCCACTAATTTTCTTCCTCAAAACAATGATTCTTGAAGTTGGGAAGAATTTCTCCAAGAATGCTTTCTTCATACTTTCCCAAGAAGTAACAGTTCCAGGTGCTAGTTCATAGAGCCAATCCTTAGCCTTGTCCATAAGAGAAAATGGAAAGGCTTTCATCTTCAAAATATTTCCATCCACGTTAATGGGTGTCATACTTGAACATACTACTTCAAATTCCTTCAAATGCTTGTTTGGATCTTCCATGGACAGCCCATGGTATCTGGGAATGTGATGTAGCAAACTTGACTTCAATTCAAACACATCGGTCTTGCCTGCAGCAGCCCCGGGGTATTGAATGCAAAGAGGGACTGCATTGTCCAATTCAGAGGCTGAAAGTTCCTTGATTGATCTATTGTCTACAGCCATGTCTTGTTCCTCTTCCAAGTCCGTTTCTGCTTCAGATTCGGGTTCGGAACCAGAACTAGAGGGACTGAGTTCTGGCTGTTTCCTCTTCCTTCTCAAAGTTCGTTCGAGATCGTCGTCAAAGTCCAATATGTGCGCATGAACACGGTGTGAACTTCGAGTCATACACTTGTACCTAAAACAAAGAAAACAAAACAAAACAAAATCAGAAACACAAGAACAACGAAAACGCACGGAAGATTAGCAATTTTGCTAATCCCCGGCAACGGCGCCAAAATTTGGCGTGAGATATAACTAACGCACAAATTAAACCCTATAAAGCATGCAATCGTAGTACGAGTAAGTAGGGATCGTTCTATTCCGGGGATTAGGAGGGATGCTAATCAACACAAATTAAATTTATTAAACTAGAATTAAGTTAAGGGAACAATGATTAGGGGGGGGAGTTGGATGATTTGGACCAAAGTAAAATTGACAGCAGCAAATAAATAAGATGTGAATGAAATATATGGATTAAGGGATAGCTAGAGGATTCTTCTCCACACATGGAACATATGCACACAAATTGATCTCCAGTTACTCTTTCTATAAAGTATGAATGTCAAAGCCCCAAATTAATTGTGAACTGCACTAATTAACTCTCAGATTTTCCTAAGTTCATTGAATTGGACTCAGCGACTCAATCAAATTATTCTTATCAAGTTCCCTATATGAACAGCATGATAGAGATACATATCAAAGATCATTAAGTTCTATGAAAATCATAAGCTTTGACAAAACATTTGTAACTATGAAAAGCATGATACTCCTGCCAGGAATTTACTTAACACAATCATGACTAGTGATTTTTACTACTTGTGAATATAAGTTCATAACTATTAGGTGAAATTCCCTCATATTCTAGCATCAAATCCCTGCATGCAAACTAAGTATGCATCCTTAATAAACATGCAAGAATAAGTCCTGAATAAAACAGAAAAGTAAATCACATTCATACTTTACGAAATCATAACTGGAAGTGATCAATTCATATAAAACATATGTCCATGGCTTCGAATTCACCTCTAACTAAGAAGAAATTTAGTTACACATATTTAATAATTGAAAAGCAATATAGAATGGAAATACATAAGATAGGATAAAGAGAAGAAAAGAACTAGATGATGGTAGCAAGGAATTCCCAAGATAGCTCCAAGCTTTGCTCCTTTTGCAACTAGCTCTCCTCTCTCTCTCTCTCTCTATTTGAATGTGTATGAGTAATGGATGAAGTGAGTTGATGGATTGTTGAATGAATTGTGTTTAGAATTGGAGTGCTATTTATAGGGAGAATGGAAGGGGAATATTTGAATTGAATATGGTTTATGCCAATAGCACTTGTAATTTAGAAACTCATTCTTTTGGCTAGTGCACTTCACCAACAAATCCCATTGTAATTAGAAACTCATTCTTTTGGCTAGTGCATTTCACCAACAAATCCCATTGTAATTAGAAACTCATTCTTTTGGCTAGTGCACTTCACCAACAAATCCCACTAGATAGTCATGCATGACATAGTCAGCTTGTGGGCTGATTTTGGGCTTGTTATTCACTCCAAAAAATTCTGGAAAAATATAGATCTTCAAGCCCTTTGTCTTATCTTTCCAAGCATATGCAGCCCAACTCAAGGAAAAATAGGAAAGACCTTCAAATGTCATTTTTGGCCCAGTAACGCAGATGCTGCCGAATTTTGACCTTGAGTTGCTAAATCATGGATAACTTCCTCTAGAAGACTCCAAATCATGAACCGTAAAATGCTACGGAAACTAGACTTCCGTATCTTTCCAATGATGTATGGCTCATTATCTGGTTCTTCTTGAGCAAGTACAGGTTAATCCGTGAATGTGACTGATCTGCAGACACTATTTTGAGCTAACTTGTCTTCAAAATGCATGTAATGAGTCTCATCCTTATTACACTGAAACATACACAAACTTTATTAAAAGCACAAGTTTAACTCAAAAACATAACCAAATCATAAGTTAGAAGGGTACAAAAAGATATGTAATTATGCACTGATCAAGAAGACAAGATGTACGTGGTTCACCCTTAATGAATGGCCGCGTCCATGGAGAAGTATATTCTCATTATAACAACGTATAAATACATCAATACATGGGGAGAGAAGTCCCTATTTAAGTTGAGAGAAGTCTCTATTTATAGGGAGGTGAAAGTGGGAGGTTTGTGTAGATTTCCGATGTGGGACTTTGCGCAAGTCGTTGTGATGGTGTTTGGCACTTCGGAAGAGTGTCTTCCTTCGGCGTGAGAGACCGCATGTCTGCCTTTGGTGCTAGTCGCTTTGAGGCTAGATATGCTCGGTTGATTATGGTGTAAACAGTAGTCCCCCAAGTTCGCGGTCAAGAAGTGACTTCTGGGTTGGGAACTTGTGAGTTTTTGTGTAATTATGACCGAGCATTCCAGGTTCAGTGGGAGCCGTAGGGCAGTCCCTAGTCCCCCAAGTTGGCAAGCTAGAAGTTGCGCTAATACTTGGAAGGTATGATGGAAGTTGTGTTAGCCTCAGTGATTGTTGGTAGCTGGGTACCTTTAAAGGAAAAGTAGACTTGGGTCTTGAAGCTTTTAGCAAGAAAATTTGTGGGCCCCCAGTGTTTATGACCCGGGTCCTTCGTTTGGTAACCAAAGGGATAGATGGTGAGGAAATAGGGACTTGGGTCCACAAATTTGCTGTAAAAGAAAACCCAAATGGGGCTGGGCTTTTATTGGCTAGGGTTTCGTGGATGTAGAGGAGGGGGGATAAATAAATATTCCACGATGCTTATTGTTCGGTAAGCAATAGCTAGGACCTTTTACTCCCTCCTTCTCTTTTTTTGTAGCTGGGACCTAGGACTTGGTTTGAAAAATAGGAGCTGGGTGTTCAGACCTTCGGCAATAGTAGCTGGGACCATTTTCAGGATGTCATCATGATGTTCTTAGTGGGGCTTTGTGAAGCTTTTGCGCATGATGGCTGATGGTCATCAATAACATTCTGCACTGCCAAATAATAAGAAAGTTTTGCACTCTATCCATTAAATAACAATAAAGAATAAGCAAATAGTCATGTTACTCATCTTTTGTAGATTGTGCACGTGGTCTAGCCTTGGATTCCTTGATTCCAATGGTGGTCCCTTCCTTTGCAATATTAGAATGTAACAAATGATGGATCATTTTTGTAGAGCAAAAGAAAGGGAAAAGGGGGCTAGGCAAAAAGGCTAGGCAGCTTTTCAGTTTCAAGGGAGTTGCGAGTCTTTGTAAAAAATATTCATGCTCCTTGCCGTTCGGCAAGCAAATAGCTGGGACTTTGAACTTTAAGAGCTGGGGCTGCCTGCTGGGCCATGGTTGTAATTGATGCAGCTAGGCTTTTAGATAGCTGGGACTTTTTGTAGCTATACATAAGTTTTTATAGCTATTGCCGTTCGGCAAGAAATAGCTGGGACTTTTTTGTAGCTGGGCCCTTGTGTTTTTATAGCTAGGATTTTTGTACCTTCGGTAAGGGTCCATGTACTTGGCTTTAGGGAGTCGAGGAGCTGGGTCATTGGTGTAGGGAGTTGCCTCTATTTAGCCAAAGCTCAACCCTTGCCGAACGGCAAAGATTGATTGGAAATTTTGAGGGGCCCTTGCTGTGTGTTTCTCTTCGTAAGACCTGCCATTTGTTCAGAAGCTCAAGGTAGTCACGGTTTTGGAGCTGTGATATATTTTTCTTGAGTCTGGTTCGTCTGGTCACAACTTTGGCAAAGCTGGGAATTGGAGCTGGGACCGTGACTGTCCTCCCATCGAATTTTCACGGCCCTTGCCGTTCGGCAAGGGTGAGGGTAAGGTTGTTTTCCAGATTCGCACAGCCCTTGCCGTTCGGCAAGGGTGCTGCTCAAAGGTTTTGGAACTCCTCGGACCGTTGGCAAGGAGGAAGGGCCTGGATTCGGGAACCTGGGCTACCTCCCGCCTCGGCAAGGAGACACGGGAGCTCAGAGATTTGAGCCATTAAAGCTTCGGCAGGTTCTCTTCGGCGAGAATGGTCTGGAACCATGTCGTGCGAAGAGTTGGAGCTGGGTATTTCGGCAACATAAGATCTGCAGTTCGGCAGTTTTGTCCACTGGGTTGATTTTCTGCTTGATACGTCGAAGCTGGGTTCGTGTCGTCGTACAGTGTGAGACTGGTTTGGGGCTTTGATACGGACCCGATTTGGAAGAGGAGACTTCATTCGATTGGTTAGAGCTCGGAGCTGGACTCAAGGGTCTGACCGAAGGCTGAGTTTCGCAAGGTTCTGGTTTGCGGCACCTCTGCAAGTTCGTGAAGGGGCCAAGAGGTTTCTGGTTCTGCAGCTCCGAGTCTTCCATCGTCTGCCACGTATTATACCTGCTGTTCTGCAAGTTTTGCTTGAACCAAAATTTGTGAGAGTGAGGCCTCGGCAAGGTCTTGGCGCTTGAGCTTTTGTGATTGGGTTCTGGAAAAGGAGCTGGGTTCGTGAGTCCCCGCTGTTTCGGCAAGCTTGGTGGGGTTTTTCGTTTGTTGACGCAATCTCAGCACCTGGGTTTGGCTTTCGGTGAGCTTGGGTCTTTGGGTGTCTTGAGGAAATTATAGATACGGGTGTCGTTTGGTTCCTTGGACAATTTCCCAAGATTTAATGTATATGGTTGTCTGAGCATTTTTATTTTTTTGAAGTGTAGCTGGGCCTTCTTGGCGTCGGCAAGGGTGGATCCTTCGGTAGGCCAATATGTGAGAGCCGGGGTGGCTTGAGATATTTTTGGTGGCTAGGACCTTCGGCAAGGCTGGGCTTTGGGAGCTAGGCTATCTGTGTAGCTGGGAGCTAGCTTCGGTAGCCAATCCTTTCCGTGTTTTTCAGAAATTTTGGAGACTTGGTGCTCGGTGAAATCTGCTCGGGCCGAGCTTGGTGTACAGCTTGGCTGGTGCGTGGCTTCAATAATGGGGGAATATGGACTAGGTTTTAGTATTGTGGTGGTGAGCCATGCAAGCTGGCCAAAATTTTTTTTTTTTTTTTTTTTTTCGGAGCTGGCCATTTTGAGCCATGCAAGCCATGCAAGCTGGCCATTTTTTTTTATTTTTTTTTTGGTGAATGGCCATGTGGCCTAGGCTATGCAAAGATTGTAAGCCATGCAAAAAGTTATCCATGCTCCTTGCGGCAAGGAGGCCAAGACTTCGGCATGGTGTTTGGGAAAAAAAGGGCTGGGCCCTTTGGAAAAGTAGTTAGGAGCTGGGTCCTTTGGAAAAATAGCTGGGACCTTTGGAAAAGTAACTAGGCAAGGCTAGCTCTTTCCATATTACTTCTTTGCTATTGACTAAATAATGAGCACGTGGGTTTCATGCATGAAGATTGTAAGCCATGCAAGCTTTGAAGCCATGCAAGCTCTTTCCAAGCTTTTTTTTTTTTTTTTTGGTGAATGGCCATGTGGCCTAGGCTATGCAAAGATTGTAAGCCATGCAAAAAGTTATCCATGCTCCTTGCGGCAAGGAGGCCAAGACTTCGGCATGGTGTTTGGGAAAAAAAGGGCTGGGCCCTTTGGAAAAGTAGTTAGGAGCTGGGTCCTTTGGAAAAATAGCTGGGACCTTTGGAAAAGTAACTAGGCAAGGCTAGCTCTTTCCATATTACTTCATTGCTATTGACTAAATAATGAGCACGTGGGTTTCATGCATGAAGATTGTAAGCCATGCAAGCTTTGAAGCCATGCAAGCTCTTTCCAAGCGCTTTTTTTTTTTTTTTTTTTTTGGAATGAGCTGGGCCTCTTTTTTTTTTGATATGGAGTAAGAGAATTTGGGCTGGGCCTCTAGGGGTTGTGGCGAAAAGCTGGGCTTTTGATTAGATGTTTTGGGATGCACAATATTGGAGCTGGGGTCCTTTTGTTTCGGCCGGTGGCTCAATAACTGGAGCTAGGCATCCACAATTTTAATAATAATAAGGTACTAAGTTGAGAGAAATTGGCCCAAATATGTTTAGCATAGTTGGGCCTATTGTTTTGGCAGGTGTGTGCAGGAGGGCCTGGGTCGCGGAGTGGGCTGAGCCATAATTGGGCTTTGAAGAATTAGTTTGCAAGGGCTGGGCCCTGGATTGGCTTTGGCAAGTCCTCATGGGTTTGGGCCCGATGAGTTTGGCAAGGGTGTTTAAAGGAGGGAAAAAGAAAATATGGCCTGGGGCCCGTTTCTATTTCAGCAGACATAGATGTGGCTATGGTGTTAGAGCTGGGGCCAAGGTTGCAAGGGCTGGGCCTTCGGCAGGTTTTTTAAAGAAAGCCAAGATTGCAAGGGTTAGGGTTGTGGAAAGAGGGGTATAAATTCCACCTCATGAAACTTGCCGTTCGGCAAGACTAAAACGAAAGAGTCTAGGTACCTTGGTCTTTCGAAGCTGAAGCTGAGTTCGGTGGTCCTGGGAGCTTTCCGAGGTGAGCCTTTGCTTTGAATTCGTATGGACCTTGCCGTTTTGGTGTTTTGTTGTTTGAAGCTTCGGTAGGAGCACTTGGATTGGAGCTGGGTTAACCCCAAAAATAACTCTCCATCTTTCATTTGATCTAGCCGTCCGCTCACCCCTGAACATCTCAACTATCTCTTCCCCTGAAACCAAACTCTCTCAATGGAGAAACTCAAGGATGCCGTCGGTGGAAAGCTCAAGGAGGAGGAGTCCGAATTGAGCATGGTGAAGGTGTCTAGCCCAATGGTTCTGTTGAACTCACTGCCAGCTATCCCACCAGAAGATCCTTTGGGAAAGGACACCATTCTGCAACCAGTGTTGGAGGTGATTGAGGTGCTCGTGGTTGTGTTTGCCATGGATCCCTCAGAAGTTACCATAGATGCCTTTCTGTTTCATAAAGGTAGGGTGATAGGGGAAATTGAAGACATGGTTCCAAATTGGGATCTGGATTGTGGCTTGGAAGAGATGCAGCTTGCGGCGCTAGCACATTGTCTAGATACCTGGAGGGTATATTTGCTAGATAGGAGGTTTGTGGCAAGAACTATTGTGTTGAGTAGTCACATGTATTGTACAGGTAACATCCGAGCTGAGTTTGATATTTACTTGAATGTGCTTGATGAGTTTCACTTCCAATTAGTGTATATGACCACAAGGCTCCGAGACTTCGTGGAGCAGATGGATGAGTTGGTGATAAATGGAGCCCAATATGATTCTTCTGTTTCAGACCCTTCGGAAAGTGAGTCAGAAGAAGAGCCATGGGTGAGCTCAGCCATCGATAGCATTTTGAGAAATGCTATGTTTGAAGGATGAACCGTGCAGTGCCAGCATGTCGAGTCGGGTGGTCTGGGTTTCGTAAGCTAACCGTGACTTGGAACCACGCAGTGTAGCAATGGGCTTAGCTACTGGACGTTTGGCAAAGGAGCACGGCTCATTGGTTCGGCAAGAGCTCAACTTTGCTGTCTCTGTAGCTGAGATGTTGTTCCTTTGTCTGAACATGAATTTTGACAGTCAAGTTTATAACTGTGTGAAGTAGTTGATACTTGCCCTCCCATTGGCTAGGCACGGGGGTGTCGGAGACAACACAAAGCTTGCGTGTCGCAAAGCAATGTGGCTAGACACGGGGGTGCCGGAGGCAACACAAAGCTGGCGTGTCACAGAGCAATGTGGCTAGGCACGATGGTGTCGGAGACAACACAAAGCTCGCATGTCGCAAGGCAATGTGGCTAGGCACTGGGATGCTGGGGACAACACAAAACTCGCATGTCGCAAGGCAATGTGGCTAGGCACGGGGGTGCCGGAGGCAGCACACAACTCGCATGTCCTGAAGGCTTGGCCTTCCTTATGTATTCTCATTATTTATGTAAAACACTTGATATGATATTAGACTTGTTGTCATTTGATATCAATTGTGTTAACCATGTGATTGATGAGAATGAGCCAGAGTCGGCGTTTTATTGAATATGTGCCGAAAGGCAAAAAGTACAAGAGTTGGTTGAGTCAAGGCTCGAGACCAAAATTTAAGAAAACATAAAAACATAATGTCTTAGGGTCTAGACATGCTTACTTGTAGTAGTACTTGAGATATCGGCATTCCAGGAATGAGGCAAGATCTTGCCCTTGGAATCACGAAGTTGATAAGCGCCGGGGCGAGAGATTCTGGTAACCTCATAAGGACCTTCCCATGTTGGGCCCAAGGTACCTTCAGTAGGATTCTTGGTGGCCAAGGAAACCTTGCGCATGACCCAGTCCCCAACCTTGAAGGCACGGGGTTTGACCCGGGAGTCATAGTACTTAGCGATGCGCTGTTTGTACGCGACGTTGCGCATGTTGGACTGGTCACGGAGCTCATCAATGAAGTCGAGGTTTAGGGCTAACTGCTCGTCATTGGCTTCGGCCTCATAAGTGGAGGTTCGGTATGTGGGCTGGCCAATTTCCACTGGTGCCACGGCTTCAGTACCAAAGGAAAGGGAAAACGGTGTTTCCCCTGTGGAGGTACGGAAGGTGGTGCGATAGGACCAGAGTACTTCTGGGAGTAGCTCTGGCCAGCAACCCTTGGCTTTGTCAAGCTTAGTCTTCAAGGTCCTCTTGATAATCTTGTTCACGGCTTCGACCTGGCCATTGGATTGAGGATGGGCCGGGGAGGCGAAGCAAAGCTTTATCTTGAGGTTGGAACAAAATTGCTTGAACTTTGCACTGTCAAATTGCCGTCCGTTATCCGTGACGATGGTGTTGGGGATGCCGAAGCGACATACGATATTTTGCCAGACAAACGTCTCAATGCGAGCTGCAGTGATGGTGGCTAAGGCCTCAGCTTCAGCCCACTTAGTGAAGTAGTCGACAGCTACGACTGCATACTTGACCTGGCCTTTGCCCTCAGGCATAGGACCAATGAGGTCAAGTCCCCATTGCGCGAATGGCCAGGGACTGACCATGGCTGTCAATGGTTCAGCTGGGAGTTGAGGGATGTTGGCAAATCGTTGACACTTATCGCATTTCTGGGTGAAGGCCTGGGCGTCAGTGTGAAGTGAGGGCCAGAAGTATCCTTGCCTAATGGCCTTATGCGCTAGTGACCGAGCGCCTGAGTGACTACCGCAGATGCCTTCATGGATTTCTTTGAGGACATAATTACCTTCCTCTGGGGTCAGGCACCGAAGGTAGGGGAGACTGAAGCCACGCTTGTATAGGGCGCCATTAAGGATTAGGTATCGGGCAGAGCGATAGGGACACGCCGCGCTTCAGCAGGGTCAGCAGGTAGTGTCTGGTTCTGCAAGAACTGAAGGATGGGATCCATCCATGTGGGGCTGTGATCGATGGCGCAGATGAGTGGTGCCCGTGTGCTGGGCTGATCCAAGATTTCCATGTGGATATTCCGGCCGATGCCCTGCTCTATGGCCGAGGCTAATCTAGCCAGAGCATCGGCGTGACTATTCTCAGAGCGTGGCACCTGGCTTATGAGATAAGCATTGAAAGTTGTAAGCAAATGGCGGGTATGTTGGAGGTAGGCTGTCATGGAGGCGTCCTTGGCGGTGAAGTCTTGGTTCACTTGGTGAACAACGAGCTGTGAGTCGCTGAATATTTGAATTTGCCTGGCGCCCATCTCCTTGGCTAACCGAAGGCCAGCCAAAAGTGCTTCGTATTCGGCCTCATTGTTGGAGGCGTGGAATTTGAAGCGAAGGGCGTACTCAAGGACAAACTTGTCTGGGGAGATGAGAACAAGGCCAGCTCCACATCCCTGGGCATTGGAAGAGCCATCTACATACAAGGTCCACAAGGGCTGAGTCAAGTCTAGAGTGCCGTTGCCGGCGACGTGGATCTGGCTTGATGTAGGAGTAGGCTCGATCGTAGTCTGTGAACTGGCCACAGTAGAGGGTTCGGTGAATTCAGATATGAAGTCAGCCACGGCTTGGCCCTTTGTGGCTGGGCGGGGTTTGTAGTGGATATCAAACTCACCAAGTTCGATGGCCCACTTAACTAACCTCCCAGAAGTCTCCGGTTTCTGCAACACTTGCCGGAGCGGGTGGTTGGTTAAGACATGGATGGTGTGAGCTTGAAAGTATGGTCTGAGACGCCTAGCCGAAACCACCAGGGCGAATGCCAATTTCTCGATGTCCGGGTATCGAGCCTCGGCATCTTGTAATGCTTTGCTGACGTAATGCACTGGGTGCTCAGCACCCTCCTTTGTCTGGATGAGTACGGAACTAACCGCTGTAGCCGAGATGGAGAGATAAATCATGAGGGTGTCTCCGGGCTCAGGTGTGGACAATAAGGGGGCTCGGCTCATATACTCCTTGAGCTCGCTGAAAGCCTTGTCGCACTCAGCGGTCCAGGTAATGCTCCGCTTGCTACCCTTAAGGGCCTTGAAGAAAGGGGCACAGCGGTCAGTGGCCTTGGAGATGAATCTGGTCAGGGCTGCGACACGCCCAGTAAGGCTCTGGATGTCCTTGATTGTCTTGGGTATCGCCATGTCCAATATGGCCTTGATCTTCTCGGGATTGGCTTCAATACCTCTTTGGCTGATCATGAAGCCAAGGAATTTGCCTGAAGCCACCCCAAATGCACATTTGGTGGGGTTGAGCCTCATCCTATACCGCTTCAGAATGGTGAACATGGCGGAGAGGTTGGGGATGTGTTGGTCAGTAGTGCGACTCTTGACTAGCATATCATCAACATATACCTCCATGGTGTTGCCAATCAATGGAGCGAAGATGTGGTTCACCAGACGCTGATACGTGGCCCCGGCATTCTTGAGGCCGAAGGGCATGACCTTGTAGCAATAGAGGCCACGGTCCGTGATGAAGGATGTATGGGCTTGGTCCTCAGGGTGCATAAAGATCTGGTTGTAGCCTGAGTAGGCATCCATGAAACTGAGGAGAGCGTGGCCAGCTGTGGCGTCAACGAGCTGGTCGATGCGGGGTAGGGGGAAGCTATCCTTCGGGCAGGCCCGATTGAGGTTGGTGTAGTCGACACACATGCGCCAGCCTTTGGTGCCCTTTCGAACCATCACCACATTGGCCAGCCAGGTGGGATAATCCACCTCTTTGATAAATCCAATGGTGCTCAACTTATCCACCTCTGCCCTCATGGCCTCATATCGCTCTGGGTCATAAGCCCGACGCTTCTGCCGAACGGGTCGGACGGCAGGGCTAATGCTTAGCCGATGGGAGATGATGTCTGGTGAGATGCCAGGCATGTCATTGTATGACCAAGCGAAGACCTCAGAGTTAAGACGGAGGAAAGTGATAAGATCAGAGCGAAGTTCCTGTGAGAGGGAGGTGCCGATCCTGACCTGCCGGTCCGGGATGTCTTCATCGAGAGTAACCAGTTCAAGGTCCTCCACAGGCTCGGCCTGTTGGGTGACAGATTCCTCCCTAGGGTCTTCTGGGCGCTCGGTGCCAGCTCGAGGTGGGGCTGGAACCTGGGTTACGCAAGGCCTCACCCCTATGCTGGCGATTAGTGGACTTCACTGCTGAAGCATAGCAACTTCGGGCACCAAGTTGGTCGCCACGCACCGTACCTGTGCCATAGGGCGTGGGGAATTTTAGTAGTAGCATATGTGTGGAAATGAATACCTTCATTTGGGTCATGGCCGGGCGTCCAAGGATGACATTGTAGGCTGTTGGGCAGTCAATAATGAGGAAGGGAGTGGTGATTGTCATCCGCTGGGGTGCTGCTCCAATAGAGATGGGGAGATGAATGCTTCCAATGGGCTGGACCACCTCACCAGAGAAGCTCACCAGGGGTGTAATGTTCCGGTCGAGTAAGTGAGACGGGACCTGGAGCTCGTTGAAGGCCTCAGCAAACATCACACTGACCGAGCTGCCGTGTCCACCAAGATACGCCCAACATCAAAGTTAGAAATGTCGGCGCGGATAATGATTGGGTCATCATGGGGGAGAATGACACCACGCTCCTCCTCCTCGCTGAAGGTAATGGGAGCCCAGCCTGATTTATGTGTTTTTGGCAAGCGTCCCTGCTCAGCGCTGAAGACCTGGTGCGCATAGGTGGAGCGGACATAATGCTTGATGGAGTTGTTAGATGTTCCAGCCAGGGTAGGACCACCACTGATAGTTGAGATCATGTTGATCTGCCGTTGGTGAGGGTTAGGTGGGGTGGGAGATTGTGCACGTATTTGTCCAGCTTCCCTTCGCGAATAAGTCCCTCAATGATGTTGCGCAAGGCAACACAAGATTCAGTATCGTGGCCACCGAATTGATGAAAGCGACAGAAGACCCCGGTGTTAGGCATAGGCTTGCTGCCTGGTCTCCGAGGGGGAGGCTTGGGTATGATAGGTGCCTCGTGCACCAGGAGATTCTCGTAGGTAGTGTTCAGGGTGGTGAACACCTCGAACCTTGGCTTGGGTGAGAAGGGGAGTGGAGCTCGATCCCCGATCACCTGTCCCGTGTGGGTTACCTCTGCTGGGTTGGTGGTGGTTGCCGTGTCTGCCCCGCTTGTTATTGTTGAAGGTATGCTGGTAGCTATCCTTCCTTTTGGGGTGCTGGGCGTCCTGGGTGCTTGGGGCGGAGTAGAATGTTGAGGTGGGGCCGGGGTGGGTGCTGAAGCAGGTGGAGGTTTAGCAAAAGGATTACGCGCTTGGGTGGCCGGGCCACGCTTGGAGTTGAAGTACTCAGCTTTGGCATGAACTGCCGCCTGCTTCATTAGCTCAGCATATGTGTTCCAAGGGTTGCTGTGCACCAAGTACCGGAAGTTGGATTCTCGGAGGCCACTCTTGAAAGCACGAAGGCGGCACGATCATCAGTGTCTGGGCACGAGAGTATTCATGGCTAAACCTGGCTGCATACTCTCGAAGGGGCTCGTCCTCGCCCTGCCTAAGCATGTACAGGTCGTCTGCGGAGTAGAGGCGATCAGTCTGGATCATGAAATGGTCCAGGAAGGCCTGCTTCAGACTGTCGAATGTGTTGATGGTGCAAGGGTTCAACCTGTAGAACCAATTCAGGGCCGCGCCGCTGAGGGTGGAAGGGAAGAGGAGGCACATGCCTTCGTCAGTTAGGCCCTTGCACCCCAAGGCAGATTGGAAAGAATGTATATGGGTAAGAGGATCCTCCGTGCCAGTGTAGAAGGCGATGCGGAGGGGCTGGATTTCCTTCTCTTGGTGGTAGTTAAGGATGCGTTCCGTAAAGGGCCCAGGCCGTGGCTTCGCCCAAAGGGGTTGATGGGCGCGCTGCTGCTTGCTCTCCAGGCGTCGAACCTTCTCAAAGAGAAGCCTCATGGCCGGGTCAGCATGAGGGAGAGTCTCGTGTGCTGGAGGCCTGGTGTGTGGGTGGCCATGTGCTGGATAAAGTTCTTCGAACGCCTCGGTGTGATAAGACTTGTAGTCTTCTAAGTAATCCTGCCCCCAGTTCTCCGAGTCCCCTAGTCCTTCCCCAGGGGGTAGCTGGGTAGGCTTCTCTGGGGGGCCTAGGTGCGTCACCTTTGGGTCTTGGAGATCAACGGAAATATGAATGGGTTCCCACAGACGGCGCCAAACTGTTGATGCTCAAAATGACTAGGCCAAGAATGAGTCCAACTTAGTGATGATTGTGTGATGGATGATGGATGAAGGTGAGGACCTTAAGCATGTATGTAAAGACTTGGGCAAGTGATAAATGTAAAGAAGACAAGATGTACGTGGTTCACCCTTAATGAATGGGCTACGTCCACGGAGAAGTATATTCTCATTATAACAACGTATAAATACATCAATACATGGGGAGAGAAGTCCCTATTTAAGTTGAGAGAAGTCTCTATTTATAGGGAGGTGAAAGTGGGAGGTTTGTGTAGATTTCCGATGTGGGACTTTGCGCAAGTCGTTGTGATGGTGTTTGGCACTTCAGAAGAGTGTCTTCCTTCGGCGTGAGAGACCGCATGTCTGCCTTTGGTGCTAGTCGCTTTGAGGCTAGATATGCTCGGTTGATTATGGTGTAAACAAAAGTTGTCTTGGTACATGTTATACTTTCATACATATATATATTATTAATTATTACAAATAAGTATATACTTTATAAATATTTAAATATGTTTTGTTTGTTGGAACTCAAAAAGAAACTGAAAGCTTGAAGATGTTGAACTTGAAAATTGGAAATACTCATTACTAAATGAAACAAGATTACAACTTAAATAGAATTGATCCAGGCTGCACGTTAAACACTAACTCAACTTGTTCAGATTTTGTGGAACTAAACAAAAACAACGGAACACTTCTAATTGTGGTGAACGACCTCAACCACAACTCCTACAACTAGGAATATTACTTGAATTGGACTCTAAGTTACCAAGTCAGCTTTATTTAATTAAACCTTAATTAAACATAACTATATAACTCTTAACATCCTTCCTTAATCTGATTTCTACTGAAAACAGTTTAGGATTTGTTTACCACCACATTGTCTTCTTCATCTGCATCTTCTCCTTGATCAATACTTCAAACTTAGCAAACTCCAAGCATGTTCCTTAGCTTCTTGAACATAGGTTGCTTCAATGGCGTGGTCATAATATCTACAACATGTTCTCCACTCATACAATACTGCAATTCAATCTTTCCATCCTTGCACGGATCTCTCTGAAAATAAAAGTGAACATTAATATGTTTACTCCTCCCATGCATAACTGTATTCCTTGATATCTTGATGGTTGACATGTTATCTGGCGTGAGAAATAACTAACGCACAAATTAAACCCTATATGCAATCGTAGTACGAGTAAGTAGGGATCGTTCTATTCCGGGGATTAGGAGGGATGCTAATCAACACAAATTAAACTTAACACAAATTAAACTCATTAAACTAGAAATTAAGTTGAGGGAACAATGATTGGGGGGGATTTGGATGATTTAGACAAAAGTAAAATTGACAGCAGCAAATAACTAAGATGTGAATGAAATATGGATTAAGGGATAGCTAGAGGATTCTTCTCCACACATGGAACATATGCATACAAATCGATCTCCAGTTACTCTTTCTATAAAGTATGAATGTCAAAGCACCAAATTAATTGTGAACTGCACTAATTAACTCTCAGATTTTCCTAAGTTCATTGAATTGGACTCAGCGACTCAATCAAATTATTCTTATCAAGTTCCCTATATGAACAGCATGATAGAGATACATATCAAAGATCATTAAGTTCTATGAAAATCATAAGCTTTGACAAAGCAATTGTAACTATGAAAAGCATGATACTCCTGCCAGGAATTTACTTAACACAATCATGACTAGTGACTTTTACTACTTGTGAATATAAGTTCATAACGATTAGGTGAAATTCCCTCATATTCTAGCATCAAATCCCTGTATGCAAACTAAGTATGCATCCTTAATAAACATGCAAGAATAAGTCCTGAATAAAACAGAAAAGTAAATCACATTCATACTTTACGAAATCATAAGTGGAAGTGATCAATTCATATAAAACATATGTCCATGGCTTTGAATTCACCTCTAACTAAGAAGAAATTCAGTTACTCATATTTAATAATTGAAAAACAATATAGAATGGAAATACATAAGATAGGATAAAGAGAAGAAAAGAACTAGATGATGGCAGCAAGGAATTCCCAAGACAGCTCCAAGCTTTGCTCCTTTTGCAACTAGCTCTCTCTCTCTCTCTCTCTATTTGAATGTGTATGAGTAATGGATGAAGTGAAGTGATGGATTGTTGAATGATGTTGTGTTTAGAATTGGAGTGCTATTTATAGGGAGAATGGAAGGGGAATATTTGAATTGAATATGGTTTATGCCAATAGCACTTGTAATTAGAAACTTATTCTTTTGGCTAGTGCACTTCACCAACAACTCCCATTGTAATTAGAAACTCATTCTTTTGGCTAGTGCACTTCACCAACAAATCCCATTATAATTAGAAACTCATTCTTTTGGCTAGTGCACTTCACCAACAAATCCCACTAGATAGTCATGCATGACATTGCATTGCAATCAGTTTGTGGGCTGATTTTGGGCTTGTTATTCACTCCAAAAAATCATAGAAAAATATGGATCTTCAATCCCTTTGTCTTATCTTTCCAAGCATATGCAGCCCAACTCAAGGAAAAATACGAAAGACCTTCAAATGTCATTTTTGGCCCAGTAACGCAGATGCTGCCGAATTTTGACCTTGAGCTGCTAAATCATGGATAACTTCCTCTAGAAGACTCCAAATCATGAACCGTAAAATGCTACGGAAACTAGACTTCCGTATCTTTCCAATGATATATGACTCATTATCTGGTTCTTCTTGAGCAAGTACAAGTTAATCCGTGAATGTGACTGATTTGCAGACACTGTTTTGCTAACTTGTCTTCAAAATGCATGTAATGAGTCTCATCCTTATTACACTAAAACATACACAAACTTTATTAAAAGCACAAGTTTAACTCAAAAACATAACCAAATCATAAGTTAGAAGGGTATAAAAAGATATGTAATTATGCACTGATCATTATCACAATAGATGATCTTACCAAGTAATTCAAACATCTTTTTAAGCCACAGCTTGACCAGAGTTTGAAGCTGTTGCCACAAATTCAGCTTCAGTTATGGAAAGTGTCACTATCTGTTGCTTTTTTTAGGACCATGATATTGCAACAAACAAAACCAACACCATTAGCCCTTTTATAAAACAAGCAAAAACAACTTTCCCCTCCACATATATGAGGTGCATTAAGGTGCATCTCAGATGGTTTTTCCATGTATCGACTAATCAAACTCACTGCATACATGATATTAGGTCTCGTGGAGGTTAAATACATGATATCAGATCTCGTGGATCATACACTTCACATTCTCCTTTGAAAATTGTGATTTTCTAGCCTTTGTCTTATAACTAACCAGCACTCAAGAGATTTGTTTTCAAATCAGGAATATAAAAAAAAATATTTGAGATGATTTCAAAGAAGTCATTCTTAGTCCTGATTTGAATGTCTCCCTTTCCCATGACATCTTCGGTTGATTTGTCCCCAAAGTTCACAACTGAACAAAACCTTTCATCCAGATTACAAAAGTGGACTTGCTTCCACTAATGTGATTACTCCAACCTGTGTCTACACACCATGTTTCTTGATCAGGCTCCTCTAATGCTTGGAAGGCCATTAAAAGTGTATTTTCCTCCTTTTTCTTCTCAGCAAAATTAGATTTTTCTCCCTTCTCCTTTGGCGGCTTCGTGTAGCACTCACTCTTGTAAGACCAAGGTTGCCATCTGTAACATTCAATCTTAGACTTGTCGTACTACCCCCTTCCTTCTCCTAGAGAGTCATCATCTCTCTTTGAGGAATGAGATGGATTGCTACCATCTCTATTTCCATGACCACTTCCACGACCTCTTCTACCTCTTCCTCTATTCCTTGAGGATTCAGTATGGGTATAGGATTTGAGAGTTACCTTATTAGCAAGGTTGAGCTTTTGTTCATGAACTAACAAAGAACTCTGAAGTTCATCAATGGACATCCATTCAAAATCCTTGGACTCTTTAATTGAACAGACAACATAATTCTATTCCAGGGACATTGATCTCAACAATTTTACGTCGTCCATGGTTGCACCATGAAAACACATATTGTTTGCAATTCCCATTGTTCTTGCAAAAAAATTTGTAACAAACTCGCCAAACTTCATTTGAATAGTCTCAAAGTCTCTTGTTAGGGCTTGTAGCTATGCTCACTTCACCCTTGTTGTGCCTGAGTATTTCTTCTTCATTGAGTCCCAAATTTGCTTAGAAGCCCTAATCCACATATTATTGTAATTCCGTATTTATGCTAGCTTGTAAGATAGTATTGTAAATCAATAGACAATAATTTCCAAATCGATATCCCTAAATTGCCAAAGCAATACCTATCAATTGCAACGTCAATACCCAACAATTGCCAAATGGATATATAGTAACTGAAAAATCGATATACATTAGTCTACTCCAAAACGTCACCTAAAATTTTCAACTTAGAGACCCTTGCTATTACTACAAAAACATTATGAAAAACACACAAATGTATATGATGTGGGAACAGTTTTTCCTATGAATAAAGTCAATTAAAAGCTAACGTGTAAACTCATAAAACTATTTCAATAAATTACGTGGAACCAATTTATATTGATCATGCATCACAAAACTATTTTAATGATTGTTTTTGTAATAATAGAAGCGCAATACAATGACTTTTTAAAGAGCAAGGAAAAAGAGAGTCATGTTAACGTTAAAATCCCCAGCACTTTAACCTACGATAGTCAGTAACCTACTATAGTCAGTATTTAAAATAAAATAAAAAAACTCAATTAGCATGTGTGCTTCATTAAAAACAGATGGTGTATCTGTAAACCTATGTACTGTAGATGTTGCCATGGGACCCTCCCAATATCATACAGAATGTCTTAGTTGAAGATCGATTGTAATGGTTTGTTTCAATAAATCATTGTCTTTTTTTAATTAAAAAAATAACATGTAGTTTTAAATCAATTGAAATTTTCATTTACCAATTTATTTATTTATGATTAGCATAATATAATAAGTTAATTATTGTTTACACCATAATCGATTGAGCAGATTTGACACCAAGTAAACAGGCACAAACACCAATGGCTAAAAGAAAGACACTTGAACGATCCTTAAAATATAGATGACGTCATCACCTTTTTCCTCCTGCTAAAGGCGTACCTCCCTCCGAATCGGTAGTCGCCCACCGAAGACAGCAACCGACGCTCTCAAGCTACATAACCTAGAACCACAGACATGTGTCGCCACACAATAGTTTGCACAAAGTCCCACATCGAAACTTTGTGCAAACTCTCACTTTCACTTCTCTATAAAAGGGGAATAGTGTCCTGGTAAAAAAGGTAATTACTTTCTGCCCTTACTGTTACCCTGCCAAAATTACCACATATTCCACACTCGTTGACTTAAGCATCGGAGAGTGTCGGCAGACACCACACCGGTGCCTGAAGCTTGACGAGTGCTTCTTCTTCATTTTCTTCTGCACGATCTTTCCTTGCCAAAGGTCCACAACCTTCTTGCCCTACTGAGGATCCAACACTTCTTCCATCTAAGTTGACCTTCCAAAAAAGAGCATCAATAATTATAATTGTAAAATAGCCAATATCCCCAAATCCATTGATCTTTGATCTAAGCATGCAAATGCTTTGTTCATGTCGTCATATGAATATCTCAGCTAGAATTGCTGATTTTGGGTCTTTTTAGAGGTAGTTAATTAATCGGAGCCATTTATTATGTTCTTCTTTGTTTTGTTTTCTTCTTATATTTCTTCCCTTAGAAGTTCCCACGAACCTCCTCAATGAATACCAACTGGTTCTTTCCGGCGGAACTTACAATTGAATTTACAGTACGTCTCACTCATTAGGCATGGAAGTTAACATCACCAATGCATCAATATGCTGATCCAAGTAACCTCATTATGGTGAAACTATGTAGGCATAACAGTTTGCATGGTTGCCAGAAAAGAACTAAGCTTAAAAAATGCGACATATGAACAGCATGGCCAAGACAATCTGATCTTCATACTGGTTGACATTGTATTAATATGTCAGATTGTCTTCTCAAGGTAGTGCTCTTTTTTATATCCTGACATTTACGTAGTGACTAGGAGAAACCTCAGAAGGAAGTTCTGAAATATAACAAGAGGATCTTTGCAAGTCTGGGGTGCTGAAATCGCAAAAGGGAAGGAAAGCCATCCAAATGGCTTCAAAAGAAAGTTGTTGGGATCCACACCTATATATTCTAAGAAATTACACTAGAAGGGACATATTCATTTATCAAGACAAGAAAGAAGGACTGAAGTTTTCAGAAAAAGGAAAAAAGATTGCTCAGCTAGAATTTTGAATATGAATTTTTTTCTTATATTCATTGTCTCAATCTTTCTCTTTACATATTGTGTACATTTACAATGTGTGTATATTTGTCCTATACTAGAAGTCTATTGAATAATTATATAGAAATGAAATATGCTATATTCATTCATATCCTCTCAACGTTAGCATGGAGTGAGTTGGCTCTTTAGTCTTCAAATGAGATGTAGTGCACAGCTGCGCTGAGTGTCTTGAGTAGTTGTGGGGGCCACATAAGATATAAGGAAAAGAAGTGGTTGGTCTTGTGCTTAAAAGAGAGAGAGAGACCGAAAGGCCCAAAAAAAAAAAAGAACTCTTGAGATATCTTGTGTTATTATATTAATATATGGTGTGATATATTATATATTATTTGAATCAGATAGAAAGCTCATGCCGCTGGAGTTTGAATGGGCCTATATGGCCATATGCCTTTGTTCAAATTAAACATACATTAGTTACACAAAGAAAGTAGTAACTAAAAGTATGCAACCATCAACCGCGCGGCCGACAAGATATGGCCATAGGAGAAAAACAAGAGTATGCGGCCATCACCCATCAAGGTTCCTCGCTGATGTTTAAGTCCCATGCTCAAATTTTCTTCCTCATTGCTATGCCTTTCTCAAATTTATTAATATATATAAAATGTGACTGTTGAATCCAAGGAATGTTTTATATGGATAACACAGTATTTCTATTCTTGCGTGGGAGAGAGACCTCTCCCTTACTACAAGGATCTCCCCCTATTTATAGGGGGCGCTTACTTTAAAAACATTTACAAGTGGGGTGCCTCGGCTCGGAGCCGAGCCGTGCACATCCCATCAGTCCCATCAGTGGGTGGTTTAGATGGGACTTGTGAGAGCACAACTCATGAAGGCCTGGGTGCTCTATCCCTGCAACAGAGATTGGCGGGGTGTTGCGAACAGAGTGGGTCTCCAGTCTGCAGGCATGGCGACGGTATTCTCTCGATGGAACGGGGTTTGGTTACAGACGGTATGGGTGGCTCTGTAAAACGCGGGTCTTGTCAGCCCGGGGGTCCCCTAGGAGCCGACGCTGGGCTTGACGCCAGTACGCATTTCATATGGCAGCTCGGCTCGGTAATTACCGAGCGTCAACAAGTCCCCTAAGTCCCCGAGCGAGTCCCCTTGGTTGGGGATTTGTCTGCCTGTTCTAGCTGCGCGGTGTGCTTGGCCCGTTCTATACTTGCCAAGCGCTGCTTTCGGTAGGCTTTGGTCCATCCTGCTGCGGCCCTGGCAGGCGTGTTACGGCCTCGGGGGGGGGGGGGGGGGGGGGGGGTAAGGGCGATGATGCCTCGGGATGCGAGAATGTTGTGGACGCGTGTCAGGAGTTCGAGAGTCGTGGCATTGAACGCAGGGGTCAAGATGAACCCGGGGATTCGGAAAAGGCGTGATGTGAGCCGTCGTGTCAAGTGGCGGAAATGAGGCGCGTTGTCCACGTGGCGTGAGCCAGCGGCTGGGGCAGAGAGGATCCAACGGTGCGGTAGGGTGTATATATATGGGCGGGTAATTTTGAGTCTTCTGTTACTTTTGCTTCCACGGAGAGTTGCTGAACGAGGAGAAGCTGTGAGTTCTAAGTTCCCTTTTTCTGCGGAGGAGAAGCTGCGAGTTTGCAAGGCAGAGGCTGGGCAGAGGGAAACCGTCGGTTTCCAGCCAGGTGAGAGTTTCTCTGACCCTCTGTTATTTCTACCGGGGTGAAGATGTCTCGGGAGACGAGTGAGAGTGGGTCGGATAGGGGTAGCATAAATTTTGGGGCGTTGGATAAGGCCTGGCATCAGTTAGGTGACAGGCCAGTGATAGGGATAGGGGCCGAGGAAGAGCCGTCGGTGGTTGAGGTGACGAGTTCTGATGAAGGGTCCGAGGGGGAACAAACCGTGGGTGGCGATCAGGGTGCCGAGGTGGGGCAGCACGAGGCTGAGGTGGTCGTGGAGGAAGAGGCCGAGGACCCAGACTTTGCGCGGATAGATCTGGACGGGGTGCCTGTGAAAGTGAGCGGCGCTTGAAGCGTTGGGGGGGGGGGGGGGGGGGGGGGGCGTCGTGCTCGTACCGGTGAGGGCTACCCATGCACCCATTCTACTATGAAGAGGGGGAATGGTCGGCAGATATGGTGCCGACACGGATGACCGCCTGGAGAGGATCAGGCGGGAGTACAACGTGCTGAAAGATGTGGTGTTCGCGCTGCCGCAGACGGACGACCGCCTTGAGGGTGGGTGACCCTGTACTGGGAGATGTTTAAGAACGGTCTGCATCTGCCGTTGCATCCGTTCGTGTAGAGGTGGATGGCCTTCCTCCGCATCGCCCCTCATCAGATGAACCCAAACTTGCTGAGGACGATCCTATGTATGTTCGTGCTTTGGAAGAGACATCACGGGATCGAGCCGAGCACGAATATCTTGCGGTGCTGCTATGGTTTGAGGAAGAGCCCAAAGCAGGCGGGGTTCTTCTATCTGCAGGCGTTGCAGGGAAAATTTTTGGAGAACAACCCCAGTTCGTAGAAATCGTGGAAAGACCATTGGTTTTTTGCGACTGGGTGTTGGGAAGTGGCGGTGGGGGGGGGGGGGGGGGGGGGGGGGGGGGGGAAGCCGAGGGCATTGGTGGCGAGGCGTTTTAGGGAGAAAGGTGGGGTGCTTGTATAGGGGTCGGCATGTAGGGCCAATTTGCTGCATGTTCTCTTGTTTTTTTTTTTGGTCAGGATGCGGGCTAACCAGTTTGTGTGATCTGGCAGTGGACTGGGAGAGCGGGGAGCTAACCGAGGACGAGGTGGGGCAATTGGAGGTGATTCGGGCGTTGGAGGTGAGTGCTCGTGACGCGACCGAGCTACTGTCATATAGTTCTTTAAGTGCGTCTGGTTCGCTGGATTCGATCCCAGAAGGTAAGGCCCTCGGTCTCGTACCGGGGGGCAACACCCTTTTTTTTTTGTGCTGATGGGTGGAGTGTGGGTCTGGTGTAGCGATGGGTATTTACAGGAATGACCCGAGGGCTCAAGAGCTACTGGAGAAGCTATTGAAGAAGGGCACGGGGCCTCGGGGTCGGGGTCCAAGGTGCCGCTACCTGCTCGTCCGGCGAGGGAGGTAGCACCCGTGGCGCCGACGCGGAAGCGCGGTCGCCGGGGCGGGGCCGTGGCCAAGATTGTGGGAAGAGGCCGGTGGGGGAGGAGAGGGAGGCGCCCGGGGCGGTGGTGCCGACGTCGGCCATACATCCGGAGAGGCTGGCAGACTTCGTTGATATGGCGAGGATGGTGCTCTCGGGTGAAATGTCCTGGGAGAGATTGACGGGGGGCGAGAGCACCTATGCCACTTCAACCGCCATGGCTTTTGAGCAGAGCGTGCAGGTAAAAAAAAAAAAATGTTGTGTTTTGTGTGTTTGTTTGTTTTTTTTTGGTTTGTATGCCGTGTGGTCAGCCGCTGATGTGTGGTTGATGCAGGCGCTCATCTCGCATTATGGGGCGGTTCGGCGGGTGATGATCCACTGGGAGAAGGACGTCGCTCGGGTCGCCGAGCGGAGACGTTCTAAGGAGGAGGCTGGGAAGCGCGATGCCGAGGTGAAGGCCGTGGTGGACCGAGCCAAGAGAATGGCTGATGAGAGCGTGAAAAAGGAGGTCGAGGCCGTGCGAGGTCTCGGGGTGGCCCAGGTGGAGAAGGCCGAGCTGGCGAAGGAAATGGACAGGCTGAGGGAGAGAACATCCCGGTTGAAGGAGGAGAACACACGTCTGCAGAAGGCTTTGGAGAATGCGTGTAAGCCCCAGGCAGAGGATGTGAAGAGCTTCCTGGAATCCGAGGGGGGTGCGGAACTCGCTGGCGAGATACGCCTCTCGGGTGGTTTGGACTTGCTGGAGAAAATCCAGAAGCGCTATCCGGAGTTTGTCTTCAGCCTAGAGGATCTGCTGGGCTAGGAGGAGGATGGGCATGCGGGCCAAGGTGACACAGTGCCAACCCCGAGCACTGAGGGCAAGAAGCTGTGGTGGAGATGTCAATCCCTGGGGTTGAGCAGGTGGCCGTGCTCCGAGATCCGGATGGTGACGCTGAGGCTAAGGATGCCTGAGTGTTCCGTCTCGTAATGCCTGAAAGTGGTCTGTGTTTTGTAATGCCTGAGAGTCCGATCGACCTGTCGGTCTGTAGTGAACAATTTGAGATAATTTTTAAGTTTGGATATTTTGGGTAAAATTTGTTTGTTTAATGAGAAGTTACTTTGTTGTTTATCTGTGTACTTGAATTCAGTTTTGTGGTTAGGGTTTCTTGTATGGCAATTGTTAGTGTGTGAATTGTAGTGTGAGCGAGGCCGACAGGACAGTTTTCGGGGGAGAAACAACAATAATGGAAGACATGCTCGGAACAAAACGATACACCAGGTAACCAAGGGTTGCAAGAAGGAAAAAAAGTAGATAAAAACCAAGTCAAAACAGTCGCTCGACCAAAAGGCGAACTAATAAACAAACAGGAGGGGATTTCTAGGGGTAGTACTGACGGAGGTGCTCGGCATTCCATGGGTAGGGAAGAGGTTGTCCGCCGAGCGTGGTGAGGGTGTAGGTCCCTGGTCGGACGATGGCGACCACCCTATATGGTCCTTCCCAGTTGGCCCCCAATGTACCAGCCCAGCGATCTCGGGTGGCGAGTAGCACGGCGCGCAGGACAAGGTCCCCAGGGCGGAAGGTTCGAGGGCGGACGTTCTTATTATAGTGTCGCGCTACGCGCTGTTGGTACGTGGCGAGAGTCACCTCGACGTGAGTCCGTCGGCTTTCCACAAGGTCGAGGTCCAGGTCGAGCTGTTCACCATTTTGTTTGGGGTCGAAGTGAGCTACCCGGTGTGTTGGTATACCGATCTCAACTGGGATCACAGCTTCGGACCCAAAGGTGAGGGAGAAAGGGGTCTCGTGCGTTGTCAAACTGGCGACCGTTGTCCGTAACTAGGATTCGGGGTATCCCGAACCGGCATATGATATTCTTCCATACAAAACTCCGGACACGGGCTTCGGTAATGGTGGCGAGTGGTTCGGCCTCGGCCCATTTGATGAAGTAGTCGACCGCTACGATGGCGAATTTGGTTTGGCCTTTGCCTTCGGGCATGGGCCCAATCAGGTCTAGGCCCCACTGGGCGAAGGGCCATAGGCTGGTCATGCTTGAGAGTGGTTCCGGGGGTTGGCGTATGATATTGGAAAAAAGCTGGCAGGGTCTGCATTTCCGGGCGAGTTGAAGGCTATCCGTCCTTAGAGAGGGCCAATAGTTCCCACGTCGAAGGACTTTAGAAGCCATTGCTCGGGAAGCGGAGTGGCCGCCGCAGACACCCTCGTGCACCTCCCAGAGGATCTCGTGGCCATCCTCGGGTGTTACACAGTGCAGGTATGGTAGGGAGAAACCGTGCTTGTAGAGCTGCGCGTCGATGATCGTGTATCGGCCGGATTGGAGCTGTAGGCGGCGTGCAGCGTTAAAATCGGCGGGCAAGGTCCCGCTGGCGAGATACGCGTAGATGGGTGTCATCCAGTTATCATTGTTCCCGATGGCCATGGTTTCTGTTGGCGTTTCGCCGATAGTAGGGTTGGCGAGGTACTCGATGGGGTTGGACCGCTTGATGCCCCCGTCGAGGGCCGAGGCCAATTTGGCGAGAGTGTCGGCTCTGTGTTCTGTCTTCGTGGGACCTGAGA
Source organism: Prunus salicina (assembly GCA_020226455.1). NCBI lineage: Eukaryota > Viridiplantae > Streptophyta > Magnoliopsida > Rosales > Rosaceae > Prunus > Prunus salicina. The sequence goes on along the minus strand of CM035344.1, from coordinate 16,435,631 downwards.
GATGGCGAAGTGTGAGAATTGTGAGGCCAGGCGTTGTGCTTCTTTGACGTACTGGCCCATGCGCTTGCCCCTGGCCTGGTAGGTATCGTTAATTTGGTTGACAATGAGCAACGAGTCACTGTGCGCCCTGAGGCCCTGGGCGCAGAGATCTTGGGCAAGCCGAAGCCTGGCGAGGAGGGCCTCGTATTCTGCCTCGTTGTTCGTTGTTTTGAACTGGAAGCGGAGGGCATACTCCACCTCGGTTCCGTCTGGGGCCGAGAGAACGATACCTGCCCCACCCCCGTGCCTGTTGGATGCTCCGTCGACGTGTAGCATCCAGCTCTAATCCTCAGGGAGGGTTGGCGGCGTTGGTTCCGTAGACAGGATGTTTGGTGTGAACTCTGAGACGAAGTCGGCTACCGTCTGCCCCTTTATGGTGGTTCGGGGTTGATACTCGATATGGAATTCACTAAGTTCGATTGACCATTTGATGAGTCGAACCGACACCTCGGGTCGATGGAGAACCTGTCGGAGGGGTTGAGTGGTGAGTACCGAGATAGGATGGGCTTGGAAGTAAGGCACGAGCCGTCGGGCTGTTACTATCAAGGCCAGCGCGAGTTTCTCGATGAGGGGATAGTGGGTTTCTGCCTCTGTGAGTGCTCGGCTTATGTAGTACACCGCTCACTGGGAGTCGTCGACCTCCCTAGTGAGAACAGAGCTGACGGCGCATTCAGAAACGGAAAGGTAAAGGCCGAGGGTCTCTCCCACCTCGGATGGGAGCGGCCCCCATGTGCACTTTCAGTTTCCGGAATGCCTCATCGTATTCCTTGGTCCAGTCGATGTGGCGGTGTGCCCCTCGAATGGCTTTGAAGAAAGGTAGGCAGCGGTCAGTGGATTGCGAGATAAAGCGGTTAAGAGCGGCCACTCGCCTGGTCAGGCTTTGTACTTCCTTTTTGTTTGCTGGTGGGACCATCTCGATCAGGGCCCGTATTTTCTCAGGGTTCGCTTCGATCCCTCGCTGGCTGACCATAAAGCCGAGGAACTTCCCTGATTCGACGCCGAACACACATTTGGCTGGATTCAGTCGCATTTTGTATTGACGGAGAATAGCGAATACTTCAGTAAGGCGATCGACATGTTGGCAGGTGGTGCAACTTTTGACAATCACATCGTCCACATACACTTCGATGGACTGGCCTAGGAGTTGCGCAAACATTCGGTTTACCCGCGTTTTTGAGTTCGAAGGGCATTCCCCAACTTTCAACCTGCACAGAAATCACATTTTAATAACCCAACCAGCAGCACGCACAATATAATCTCATGCAGTTCATCTAATTGGCCTCCGACTTTCAAATACTTTAAAAACAAGCTACCAATCCATTCTTTAATCCGAATAAAACATTCACGCACTTAAGAAAGCCAACCGTAATTGATAACATTTAACTTCCCAAACATTTAGCATTCGAGGCTCTAACCTCCTAAAACAAAAGCATTTCATTCTCACTCAAAAGCAGGACCAACGACGAGGTCGGCATCATACTCAAAACAACCACCTAAGTGGAGTCTGATTCGTGGCTGCACCTAGTAACTTCAGGCTGCCTACGTACCCTTACTGAGGGATCAAGCCACACGTAGTTCTTTCGTATGAACATTCACAATTCCGATAATAGACAATTATTTACAATAGAACCAACTATACATTTCCGATCTGTCACAATTCTAAATCCGCTAACAACACACTGAAACATTATCACTTCCTTCTCAAAGCATCGTATCAAGAAGACATCCGAAGGGCCTGGGCAAACTCCGACGGGCCTGGGCAAAATCCGACGGGCCTGGGCAAAATAAACCAAATCTCCGAAGGGCCTGGACAAACTCCGACGGGCCTGGGCAAAATAATCCAAATCTCCGAAGGGCCTGGACAAACTCCGAAGGACCTGGGCAAAATAAACAAAATCTCCGAAGGGCCTGGACAAACTCCTGTTGCGTCGATTCAGCTGCATCCTCAACTTGTGATACTCGCAAGTGCATGAGCCGTTGGTAGTTTAGCATATGTAAGTGCGAAGTCGATCCCACGAGGATTGATGATAGATTGATTTAATTCAATTCCCTGTACAAAACAGAAATGAAAAAGAAAGGAAATGAATAAGACAAGAAAGAAGGAAAAGAAATTAACTCAAGCGAATAAGTTCCCAAGTTCAATTTAGATTAGCGGATTGATTCTAACTAAAGTATGATTAAGCCATGGTGTCTGGTCCTAACCTTGTGTTCCTAATTCCCTAACTTGATCATTTGTTGTCTAACCTAAATTAAGCATTAGGAACCCATTAAGCATAGAAGAACATTTTAAACAACCAAGCATGTATCTAATCCCTGTTGTCGAATGTCCATACATACTCTTCCTATTCATAGTTCAATTCGAATTAAAGCATGGTGTCTACTCTTAATTCAAACCAAGATAGCTAACATGCAAGCCTTAATGGTGATCAATCATTCAAACTAGCATATTAACTTATAAGCATAATGAATAAGAACAAAAACCATAATTGAAACTTGGAAACTACTCAAACTTGAATTGCTAAAGAAAAGAATTTACATTACAATGGAAAGTTAAGAAGAACTTAGAAAAACTCAAAGAAACATTTAGCAAAAGGATTTTATTACAACAATTGAGAACTAGAAAGGAAAACTAAGAGAATTTGAGGGAGAGAAGGGAGGGGAGCTCTAGAGATATGTTTGAGAGCTCCCCCCCCTTGGGGTGTGTTATGAATGAGTGTGAAGCTCTATTTATAGAGTGTGAAGCTCCCCTTTGGCTGATCAAGCACACCCATATGTGAGTGTGAGCTGCCCATGTGTTTGCTTTGAGCACATGGCTCTTTATCTCCCCTTTTGTGGCTGTTTTTCTGTGTAACACAAGGCTCTAGGAATGGCAGGTGCCCATACTTCTGAGTTTACATGCTGGTTTGTCTCCCATGTGGCTGCTTTAAGCACATGGCTCTATAGCTGGCAGCTAGGTATCTTCTGAGCATGGTTCAGTGTTTGAAGGCTAAGGACTCTATATATCTTCAATTAGGCCGAAATTTGGATATGATATACTAGACACCCATTGGAACATTTTCTGTGAAGGATGTCTCTTCATCCAAGTAGTGCAGGTTGCTGGAATGAGGCCTGCAAGATGACCCACGGAACTGGACTGGCATGAATTGTATCACTTCGCATATTTTCCTATCCAAAGCCACCATTGTAACCTAAAGCCCAATGAACTGAATAATAAACCAAATAGATTAAAAGCACAAGTTTTTTCTTAAAAACATAAGCAAATCATAAACTAGAAGGGTACAAAATGATATACAATTTGTGAATTGATCAACTCCGAAGGGCCTGGGCAAAATAAATCACAAACATAAAACCCATAATCGGGGAGGTACCTAAGATAGTGCTAAAAGCATTCTACTAACATTCCAAGTATCCCACACATAATCAACAACGATAGTACCTTCTCAAATATTATATAAAACTCAAAACACTCGAGTATGTCAAACCCACATATGCTCAATACTTTACAAAAATAAAGAATTCAACTATTAAATATAATAAGCGTTTAAATACACCATTAAAACAATATGCATAGACTTTCCATCACAACACCATAACATTAATCTCATAGACCCACAAACTCAACATCAATCAAATGACGGTCAAGACCCATCCAAAAAGGTCGTCCTAGCACTTTCCGAAAAGTAAACTATGTCGGAAGACTTACGGTCAACCGAGGGTCAAACCTTCCAAAATCGGTCAACCGGGCCCGCAGGCCCCACGACCTTCGTCTAAACTCTTTTATACCTTGTATACACACAAGATTATATATATAAATATAAACCTCTATTTCATAAACTGTTGGCTGCGCAAATCTCTCGGCCTGATTCTCCGGGCCGAGGGGACGTGCGTTTAACACGGAGTCCTACTTTTGGATGCGGTGCGGTTTGTGCGCGGGCATGCCAGCACGGTCTACCGTGCGTCGAGTTCGGTGGAGTGTTTGGGTAGAAGGTGTTTGGAGTGTTGCGCATGTTTGGTCTGGACTTCTAATCAAACGATTGTGGCCGAGAAAGGAACTGGTCTCGGCCGTCAGGTTCACGGCCTGAGCAACAAGGCCGTTAGTGGTGGTGTAGGTGGTGGATTTCGGGCGGTGCTCCGGCGCGTTGCTCGGAGAGCGACGGTCGTATGATATATGGGGTGAGTGAGGCGATAACAAGGATGATGCTCGGCGCCTGAGAAATCAAGGGTCGTATGATATATTGATGAATGGATGTTTCTTACAATCTATCACTACTCCTAAGAAAGCATGTAAAGATATTGAAAGTACATGACAGAAAAATAAGTTGCTCCGTGGGAGGCTTTTGGTTCTTGGTGTTGGACCCCTTGCATGTGGTCTTGAGCTTGGTTTTTATAGTGGGAGCCCTGGAGAGACAATCGAGGCTTGACAAGACCTGCATGGTGGAGTCTAATCAGGGCAAGCATGGCTGGGTCTGATCAGCATTTGGGATTGTGAAGCATGGTGGTGTGACCCCCATAAATCTCGGCAGATCTCGGCCATCACCCAGATCGAGGGCTCTGCACCTCTGGTCGTGGGAATGCATTAAATGCTCTGGTTTAGTGGTTGGTGAAGAGACTGCCAATTGCAAGAACATTTGCAAGAATGTTTGTACCTAACCATTCTGATTTACCAAATCCTGACTTCAATCACTTCCCTTCTGCCCTCATGCATTAAATGCTTCATGCCCTAGTGGATTTGCTGCGACGGACAGAAACACTACTTCATTAAATGGGGTGTGGGACCCAGAAGCCATGTGACTTTCTGACCATAATATCTTTGGCCGTGCCCTGCGTGTTCCTCGGCCTCGAGGCTACTTGAGAGGCCGAGAAAACCTTGCCTTGGCGTTTTTCCTTCGTTGTAGGGAAACAGGGAACAATGAAATGTTGCCATTTCTTTGAGTCCATGAGGAAAAGCCACGACCGAGAGGAGGATTCCTCGGCCACAAAGGCCGTGATTTATTTAGGCACAAACATTGCCCCCACGTCCCTGGATTCTTCGGTCGCGGTCTAGGTCGGGACCGAATGGATTCCAAGGGACGGGTCCTTTGCACTTCTTCGAAATGATGTGACAGCCAGCTGGTGTCTCTTCCTTTTAAATGCGCACGTCGGTTCGCGCATTTAATGCGCAGGCACGTCGCATGAGCCATTATTGCCTTGGTTCGCACGAGCTGTCGCTTCGCTCTTGTCAGCTGAAACGATGGCCTTTGGACTTCTGACACGTCACCGCGCCTTCGCGCCTAGCGTCAGACCGTTACGTCTTTTGAGAAGGTAGTGCCCTTTCGTTTCGAATTCAGGCGCTAGTATAAAAGCCCATCCCTCTGTTTTTTCAGACGTCCAAACTGTGTCTGCAAAACTCTCTCTTAACCTTTCCAGTTTTTCTGGTTTTCGTGCTTTTTCTAGAAAGTTCATCCTTTTAGCCCTTTTTCTCTGAGTGCTTGGCCCTACCCCCTGGTACTTGTGCTCACCACATTTCCTTCGACCCTCTTTCCCAACAAAAACCCTGTTTCCAACCTGTTTCAATGGCCTCCAGCACTCCTGTGTCCGTTGACGCTCTGTCTCAGATTTTCCAGACCAAGTTTGAAGACATCTGTCGAGAGGTCCAAGACTCGGTCATTTCTGACGTTATCGCGCCTTGGACTGACGAGGATGGGGCTGCCTCGGATTCCTGTGTCCATGGCCCTTACGTGGAAGGGGGAATGCCCGAGAGCTTGGCCGTACATTTGAGGGACAATCTGGTGAATTTCTCGGCCTTCGATGGGGGGGGGGACTTCCAAGATTGGAATGTGGCCCGGCCGCAGCCTCAATGGCCGACTTCGACCCCGGATTGGGAGAAATGGCTACCGAGGATGGAGCACTTCTTCGGTCAGCAATGGAAGGATCAAGGCATCTATCACTTGATCAAGCTATTTGACCGTCCGCTCGTCGTGGACCGGTCGCTCCTGGCCGCGGCCCTGTGTTTCTGGTCGTCGGCCACGAATACCCTGAATCTGCGGTTCAGCATGATGACGCCGACCGTTTTGGACATGGCCGCCCTCTTCGGCCTTTCTCCCCTTGGCGTGGAAGTGAACGCCGCGCTGGTTGCTCCTGAAGCCGCAGGAAGCTTCAAGGCCGCCTGGCCCACGGTTGCCAAACTCACCGGGGGCAAGGCGAAGAACATGCTCAACTACTCCAGCTTCTACGGCAACTTCGGCGTGGAGGACAACCCTGAAGATGACTCCATTGCTCCCTTGGACGAGGTGGAGCATGCCGCGTTCTTGCTGTACTGGCTGTGCAAGTTCGTGTTTTGCACCCAGGTGAACAAGGTTACCCTGGAGTTCGCCCACTTGGCTGACTACCTTGCGCAGGGTAGAAGGCTTGCACTTGGCCCATTCCTCCTCGGCCATATCTATCGCATGCTTCATGACGTGGTTACTGACGGAATGAAGCCGAAGCACGGCAGCCCACTCTGGGCCTTCTAGTTCTGGCTACAAGCCTACTTCCCAGAACTGAGGATGGCGGTCAACCCTGCCGATACCTTCCTCGCGGGCCCCCAGAAAGCACAACACCTCAGTCTTCTGCTATAAGTACTTCTATGAACTGGCCGATAGGACTGGGTCGCAGTTCCGAGTGTGCCTTGCTCGGCCGTTCCCTCTATTCCTTACGCACGACCTTTCCATAATACCTGATGGGGAGACGGAGAATGATTTGAGGGAGATCTGGGGCTCTATCCTGGTCGCGCGTGACCTTCATTGCGGCCTGTCCAAGGCCGGGGTCGAGGTGTACCTGCTGCATTTTGTGGCACGGCAATTCGAGCTAATCCAGACGGCGCCGCTCCCGCCGTTGTCCATTAATCGGCTCTCGTCTTGGAGGGCCGATGTTGCTCAGCACCACGGCGTGGCCGGGATCTCCTTTCAGTTGGCAAAGGGGATGACTTTCCTTACCTTGAGGTCGTGGATGCGCCGTAACGCGATTGACGAAGATGGGAGGGTCTAGTACGAGGAGTGCATCTCGGCCAGATTTATTAAGCCTGCTGAAGAGGCCGCGCGGGGGCCCCTGAAGAACACAGATTGGGACCCCTTGCTCCCTAAGGCTGGCAAAGCAAAGAAAGCCTTGGTCACGCCTCCTCGTCTGACTACGCCGGCCGCAGGCGGATCCAGGGTGGCGGCCTCGCCCTCGGCCAGACCAGCAGCTGCGGTTTTAACTACGGCTTCGACCCCGAGAGCGCCGGTCGCGGCTGGTGCGTGAAAAACCCTGGCGCAAAGGACCGTGGGTGGTGAGACCTCGCCGGCCCGGCCGGTTTCCGCCGCTGGTAAGCCTTCGTTTTTTCCCGTGAAATTTTTGTCGATCTCGCCTCTTTGAATCACCTTTCGTTTTGTTTGTCTTACTATGTTTCATATGCACGCAGCCCTTGGTCGAAAGAGGGGTCGAGAGGCCGTGGGTGCTGAGACCGCGGCGATTGAGGCTGCGTCGGCCAGAGATGTCGTGGCCGAGATGGTGCCGGTACAACGGCTGGAGAAGAGAACCCTCCTTGTTCTTTCGGAAGGTGAAGACGAGGGAGACGTCCCCTCTGTGGTTGTAAGCGAAGCTCCTCCTGTGGTCGTGAGTATTTTTCTTTGCTCTTTGTCATTCTTTCTTCCTTTAAGCCGTTTTCCTTCCCCCTTTAACTGGTAGTCTGGTCCTTCCAGGAGGAGGCAGTGGTTGAGGAGGGAACCGCCGCCGAGGCGCCTGATGCCGAGGAGATGGTCCAAGAGGCCGCCGATGGCGAGGATACGGCCGAAGGGCAGGCTGAGGAAGAGGTGGAGATGCTGGAGGCCGAAGCAGGGCGGGTTGCAGAGGAGACAGTGGTAGAACTGTCAGACAGCGAGGTCCCTACTGAGGAGCAGGCGCAAACTGCCCCGGTGGAAGTCCTTGCGGCTGCCATTGCCTTGCCTACCTCGACCGCCACCGTACTTGCTGGGCCTTCACCGTCCATTCCCCGTCGTCCAGGCGGCATAAGAATTGGTTCGGTAGGCGTCGCTGCTTTTCTCGTATATATTTTCCTTTTTGTTCGCCTTATGTCTTTGACTAACCTGTTCATCTTTCAGCCCCCTCGGTCGTCGGTGCCGCTGCCCACGGCTGCTATGACTATACCTTTGGCGCCGCTGTCTCAGGAGTCGGTCGTAGTGACCGCGCTTTCAGTGGTTGAGGCCGCAGACATGGGTGCGCCGAGTCCGTTGCCTGTCTCCTCGGGGGTCCTGACCGAGCTCGTGGTCGCAGGTGGTCTTGGTACAAGTTCGGCCGTTGAGGTGAGCAGTTACTCCCTTTTACCCCTTTTGTGCGTCCTATCTGGTCATATCCCTGACTTTTGCTTACTTTTGTCCCTAGGAGGCCGCCTCTCCGGATGATCTCGAGTCCTTGTTCGCCAGTCTGCATGAGGAAGGCCGTCCTTGAAAGGCTCCGGGAGTTCCTCCTCTGCGATGCTTACCAGATGATTACGGCCGAAGCTTTCATAGAGTTTAGGGCTTGTCTGGACGAGGCCCTGGCGATGGGTTTGCTGGACTCGGCGCAGCTGGATGAGCTTCAGCTTCGTTTGGCCGAGGGCGAGGAGATGCTCGGTCGATGTGCTGAGGCTAGCAGGAGGATGACCGAGGGGTGCCTACTTGAGTAGGAGCTGGCTGCGATTAAAGAACAAGTCCAGCCTATCATGGCCCGCCTGAAGGAGAATGACTTTGTCGTCCGTAAGGAAAATGAGGAACTTGCGCAGGTCGAGGCTCAGATTGCCGAACTACAAGCCCGTCGGTCTCTCATCCTTCAACGCCGAAATGGAGCGGCCGCATCCGGGGCCGAACTGAAGTCTTCGGCCCGGCAAATCCTTAAGGCGGCGGGTGAGAAGAAAAAGTGGTGACATCGCCTGGAGAAAGGTAACCTGCCTGGTCTGGGGGATGTTCAGCGAAGGTGCTTGAAGGGGGGGCGGTTATCCACAGATTTTGTAATAGTTTAGTAGTTTGTTCTCTCCCACAAACACAAGTATTAATCTTTTTGATTTTGACCGGCCGTGATTAGTCGTTGTCTTTTTCTTTGTTAGTACAATAATCCTAATCTATGGTACTCCTAATCTAACTATAAGGCGTAGGTTATTTTTCCTATGAAAGTTTGGTACCTTTTTCTCTCTTTTTTTTTTTTCTACGTCGTTTATTTATCTTGCTTGCCTACTTCCATCTTTTTTTCTTTTTGACTTTTTCGTCGTAGGCCCTCGGCGCCACTTTTCTTTCAATCTGCGCCGAGACGTGAGCGCCGAGCCTTAGTTGCCCCATATTTTTTGAGTCCTGGGGCACGGCCAGCTCACAGTTTGTTTTCTGCCTAGGCCGTTTAAAAACCCGGCTGGGCCGAGAACTCGGCCTCCTTAGTACATGAATGTAACGGCCGTGGGTGTAGGCATATGATGCCCCCGTGGCCGAGCCCTTTAGTACGCGACGTGTCCGAGCTGGCTTGGGGAACAAATCGTGCAGAGTCTTGGGCTTCCCTAGCGGCCATAGATTAGTAGCGTTGGGTGCCCCCGGCCACTTTTGAGCCGAGTCATTTTCGGATATGCGTTGGATTCCCTTGATCCCATGATGCCGAGGGGTTGGTGTCGGCTGAGTTAGGAGTGGCGGCTGGGCCGGCTGTCCTTCGTTTGGTGGCTCAGTCTGCCGGGTTTTTTGAACAAAACGTTGGGCCGTAGCGACCGAGCCGGGCGGTTTTAGCTCATCACCGTTGCTTTGGCCGAGACGTGCGTCAGTCGCTTTTGCAACGGCCGAGCCGTCCTGAAAGCAGGTTTTCGAAGGAGACCGCGGCGCCTGTGACGGTAAAGCAGTCGGACTGCTCTGACCGTGTCGTTGTATCGAAGCTGCGGCCGTGTTGGTTGGGCCAGTCTGGACGTGGATGGCCATAGTGCACGTTGGGTCGCCTTGCTGGGCCGCGGGGTAGTCGGGGCTGCTTTCCTCAATGATACGGCCAAAGCGTGGAGTGGTCCACGCGCCGTTTTTGCGGGCTGAGAAGGCCCAGAGGTCACCCCGGTTGGCTGAGGTTGCCCCCAGTTGTTTGCTAGCGGCCGTGGCTGTCGGCCGCAGTCTGGCGTTTGGATGTGGGCCGGTGCTGTCGGTCTTCCATCTTGGAAGAGCGTCCGTAGCTCTGTTGAGAACCTGTCTATTGCGGCCGTAAAGGACATTTCCATCCTGTAGGCCTGCCTATCCATTGGATTCATGGTGAGTTTGTTGACAAGGGTCCCACCGGGCGTGCCAAAAGTGTTGGCTGCGCAAATCTCTCGGCCTGATTCTCCGGGCCGAGGGGACGTGCGTTTAACACGGAGTCCTACTTTTGGATGCGGTGCGGTTTGTGCGCGGGTGTGCCAGCACGGTCTACCGTGCATCGAGTTCGGTGGAGTGTTTGGGTAGAAGGTGTTTGGAATGTTGCGCCTGTTTGGTCTGGACTTCTAATCAAACGATTGTGGCCGAGAAAGGAACTGGTCTCGGCCGTCAGGTTCACGACCTGAGCTACAAGGCCGTTAGTGGTGGTGTAGGTGGTGGATTTCGGGCAGTGCTCCGGCGCGTTGCTCGGAGAGCGACGGTCGTATGATATATGGGGTGAGTGAGGCGATAACAAGGATGATGCTCCGGCGCCTTGAGAAATCAAGGGTCGTATGATATATTGATGAATGGATGTTTCTTACAATCTATCACTACTCCTAAGAAAGCATGTAAAGATATTGAAAGTACATGACAGAAAAATAAGTTGCTCCGTGGGAGGCTTTTGGTTTTTGGTGTTAGACCCCTTGCATGTGGTCTTGAGCTTGGTTTTTATAGTGGGAGCCCTGGAGAGACAATCGAGGCTTGACAAGACCTGCATGGTGGAGTCTAATCAGGGCAAGCATGGCTGGGTCTGATCAGCATTTGGGATTGTGAAGCATGGTGGTGTGACCCTCATAAATCTCGGCAGATCTCGGCCATCACCCAGATCGAGGGCTCTGCACCTCTGGCCGTGGGAATGCATTAAATGCTCTGGTTTAGTGGTTGGTGAAGAGACTGCCAATTGCAAGAACATTTGCAAGAATGTTTGTGGGACTTCAATCACTTCCCTTCTGCCCTCATGCATTAAATGCTTCATGCCCTAGTGGATTTGCTGCGACGGACAGAAGCACTACTTCATTAAATGGGGTGTGGGACCCAGAAGCCATGTGACTTTCTGACCATAATATCTTCGGCCGTGCCCTGCATGTTCCTCGGCCTCGGCCCGCGAGGCTACTTGAGAGGCCGAAAAAACCTTGCCTTGGCGTTTTTCCTTCGTTGTAGGGAAACAGGGAACAACGAAACGTTGCCGTTTCTTTGAGTTCATGAGGAAAAGCCACGGCCGAGAGGAGGATTTCTCGGCCACAAAGGTCGTGATTTATTTAGGCACAAACATATACCTCGACCCTGGTATAGTATCCGATACTCCCCCAATTTTGAACCGTAACTAATATTCTAATCCCTCATAACCAACACACAATCAAAATCCGCCACGCGCCGCCACACTCGCCGATAGCGCCTGGGTGTCCAAAGCGATACCCATTGCCCGAAAACTTCCAAATCGAGACCCACCCTTCCGACTACAGCTACTACTCGACGAATGGAGCAACTTATTCAACTACGGCAACGTCCAATTCGGACGGCAAGTGGCCGGAATTTCCACCCGAAATCCGATCAAAACCTAGATTTTCAAAATCGGGATTCTATGCGAGAAATTAATCCAATCCTACACAACAGGCAGCTAGAGCAGGTAAAATGAGGGAGGAAGCTCACCTGTTTCACCGGGATTGGGCGGCGGAGACGACGGCGCAACGCCGTGAAAAATCTGGTTTGAACCAGTCGCTACCGTCGGCTGAAATCAGGTTTTCCGGCGGGGAAAACCAGTGGGTCTTGACCGGGGCGTCGAGACGAAGCGAACGGGACCGGTCTCACGTCCCGCCGTGGCCGGAGCTGCGAGAACAGAGGAGAGAGAGAGTCGGTGTCGGGGAGAGAGAAACGGAGGAGAGAGAGAGAGAGAGAGAGAGGGCTGTGCGCGTGGGAGAGGAGAGAGAGTTGAGGGCATTTTCGGACTTTTAACCAAAAATCCCTTTTTGCCAAAATTACGATTATGCCACTGGGGGTATTTGGATCATATCTCTCTCGTTACAACTCCGATTTGAGCCCACTACATCTCTACGAACTCGTCTCACCGTGCTCTACGCAACGGTATAGTAGAAATTCCCAAATTCCTTCCCGGTCAAAAAGTCAACTTTAAACCTAATAAAGTATTCTAGGGGTAAAATGGTCCTTTTATTTGAATAAATTAATGTTCGTCAATTTATTTAGGACCGGGTCGTTACACTTATTGCATCTCAAATTAAGAGAAGAGTTTCACAGTCCCAATTCCATTTTATTGACCAACCATATGGATTGGTAGTGGTTGGGAAATTCTCATTAAATGCCTAGAGCATCTTGGAAGGATTTTCAATGAAAGTCAGTAGAGGCCATTTAATGGCCAAACCCATGAGCTGAAGAAAGCTCGATAAATAACTCATCAGAAGAAGTGAAAACGATGCCAGACTCAACACACAAAACCTATCTTTTTATCCTGCACCTTTCAATTCCTAGTCTAGGATTTTATCTTGCAAGCATTTTAGATGATCCAAGTTCTTCATTTTCTTAGTGTAAGCTTACTTTCTTGCAATTTAAATTCAATTATCTTTAAATTCAAGTTTAATTAAAGTCTTTATCACTTTAATCTTTTTTATCGCCTTTACATTTCTGTCATTTCGTTTCTTGCTTTTACATTCATTGCACTTATCACCAAAGTCGTACAAAGCTCAGTCATTCTTGATCCCGAGGAAGTGAAAGAACCTAGGCTAAGAGGAGGTTCTTTGTTTGGCCAATCAATCATTTGATTAGAGGTCAGAAGCATAAACACACTCGCACAGTTTTTCCATCCAAGCCATCAAGTGGCTTGGTGGTGGCACGCCTACGCATCTTAAGAGATAAAGGACCAAAAAATCCTTCCTTTGGCCTACTTGGCCAAAAAGAGGGAAGCATGTAGACTTCAATTTATGTCCTCTATTGGAAGTATTTGTCTCATTTAATCCTGATTTGAAACTAAATTAAATCAAAGATTTAAAGTTACCCGTACAGAAATTCAAAAATTATTGTAAGAGGACAAGTGCAAATTCTATAGTACCTTTGTTGTGTGATCCCCCATAAATTTGAATTGTTGAAGTAATATTTGTAGTGGACTGCGTAAGTTTTCAATTAAAATTGGTGACAGATAATAATTAATGTACAGTTGTGATGAATTAGTAGTGGAAAGTGTGGGCTCAACGCTACTAAGGTCTTCCTTTGTTCCTCTTTATGAAATTACTGTGAAGCAGAGGTTTCGAGCTTGACCATTTCTTGATAATTCCACGTTTCCTGGCCAAAAAAACAAACTTAATTTTCTGAATAGACGCGCTTTAGGCCTTCTCCAACCCACGAGGGCCTAAACTCAAATTTCCCCCCTTCAGAAAGTGACTATTTGGGTTTTGCTCGGACTCAAATCATTTTTTCTCCTAACCCTCCGGACTCAAATTTTAGGTCCGCAACTTTATTAAATTGTTTAAGAATGGTTTAAGTCTATGTTTTTTTTATGGATAACTTTTCTTCATTCAATCTTTTTAAATAACTTCATAATTAAATTTTTTGAACAATTTGACCTAAAAAAATTAAAATTCCACAAATATAATTTTATTTCAAAAGAAAACACACAACATAATTCTAAAAGAAAACACACAATACTTCAAATTCACCATACATGAATGCCAATAGGAATAAACTAATAACCACCATCGTGGGGGCTTGGATAATAGTCCCCTAAGTTATCTTCAGGATTAATGGTAGGCTGTTGACCCCCTGCATGTTCTTGCATAATTTCATCTTGTTTATCCCCTAATACTTCTTCTTTCTTGGAGTAAATTTGGACATGTCCATGGACATTATTTTTTGTTCTTGGGCTTCCTTATCTTGTTGCTTCTGATACGCATAAGCATCAGCTTGATATTGGACTTGTCCAATATGTTGAGCTTTCGTCTCCTATCATCCTCGAAAGCAATACCTTGCTCCACCAATGTTTCCAAGTACTTATCCCTTTTTTGTTGAGAAGGGTCAGCCATCTTCCCTTTTTTTTTTTTTTTTTTTGTAGCCTTTTGTTTATCTCGGCCCTCAAGCCTTGGACTAGGCATGGTGATTTCGTCTGCATCGTTATCCAAATTCACCATACTTGCACTAGCTCCATAAGAACGTTGTGTGGGAGGCTCATTTATATCGTTCTACTTTGGGCAATCTTTTAAGATTTCCCAAGCATGGTACAACTTGAAAAGCCTATTTGGAGGCTTATTATCATTAAGAAATATTGTTTTCGCATACACGTCCTACGCATGAAAAAATAAATTTAAAGCTTGGAGTTGAATAAAATTACAAATTTAAATTAAAAGCTTTAATAAGAATGGTTACTTACCACATCATGTAAATTTGAGCCACTTCGTGGGTTTGTGTTGGCCTTAGTGAAGCATGCCTTCCAAAGAGAACATTGTTGGTTGATAGTCTTGAACCGAGAATCAATGGCTTGATATGTTTGTTGCTTGGGTCCACTAATGCCCGGATCATTTTCTAGAAACTTTTGATATACACACTTCCAAAATGTGTCGCTTGCTTGATTGGTGCCAATAGCCCCATCTTCATTGACAGAAACCCACCCTTTGCACAATGCCTCATCTTCTTGGGGCCTCCAATTCACACCTCTTTGAGATTTTTTGGACATCTTCAACAAGAATGAAAGGAGATTGATGAGATTGATAAAGGAAAAATAAATTGAGAAATAGATAAAATGTTTTTGGTAGATTATTTGAGAAATGGATGGGTATTTATAGAGTTTGGAGTGAGTTTTGGGGTTAGATCTGATCTAGATTAATTAAAATATTATTTTGACCGTTGGATTTAAATTTCAGCCGTTGGATCTTTTTTTTTTTACCGTTAAAATAGCTTAAATTTAATCCTCATCGTTGATTTAAGTTACATGAGAAAAAATAAAACAAACAGCAAAAAGATTCAAATGTTGCCGTTGGATTCCAACGGCAACTACCTAGGTGATTGACAAGTGGCGAGCCTGTAGAAAAGATGGCAGCATCAAAAAATGAGGTGGGGCCCACGGAGGAATATTTGCACATGTGGGGGGGGGGGGGGGGGGGGGGGGGGGGGCGCTGCTGATATAAAAGTGGACTCCACGAAATATTTGGGTCTGGGCAATAAATGGTCTAGTATTTGGGTTCAAATTTGGGTTTTCCCAAATTTTGGCCCTTTCATTTTCATGGGTTGGGAGAAGTTTGGGGCCAAATTTTGGGTTTAAGTCTTTGGGTTGGAGATGGCCCTAGTGGCATCAAAATTTCCATTGACTGGCACTTCTATCAAACAACAGAAAAGTCTTATAAACATAAAGAAAGTCTTAGGGTTAATGACCTAAATGATCCCCCAACTATGCCTCAATTATCATTTTGGTCCACCAACTAAAATTTTCAATTCAAACGTCCTTAAACTTTTTATAATGTACCAAAATCGTCCTTCCGTCAAAGTCTGTGTATTATTCCGTTAAATCGAGGGACAAAACCGTATTTTTAGGTGAGTATATTTAACGGAATAATACACAGACTTTGACGGAAGTACGATTTTGGTACATTATAAAAAGTTTAAGGACGTTTGAATTGAAAATTTTAGTTGATGGACCAAAATGATAATTTCGCGATAATTGAGGGACCATTTAGGTCATTAACCCAAAGTCTTATAAACCGAAAAGTCCTATAATAAGTCTTATAAATTTATCCTTCTGTAGGTTTTCGTTTATTGGGCTTGGGCCTTGTTAAGTAGCCAAAAATTGTATTATTATATCTATCATAATGTCAAAGTCTTCTATGTCCCATTCATTGAATATTTCGAAGTCTTCTATGCCCCAAAAAACACGACTCATTCCTTAATCACGACGACCTGTGAATTTCCTACTTGTAATCTTGTGCTTCCCTTTTTCTATTTTTAAACTTGTATTGGTTTGTCACTTACCTGAGCCTTCCCAGCAAAAATGCATACCCTTCTGCTTCAATCGTTGTTTCCCTTGCTCTTGATCACTTCCTTTCTTTTGATCAACGTTGAGTTAAGTCTATGCCAGGACAATGAACAATATACAAACTGCAGCGAAGCTATTAACTGCGGTGGCATCGGAGGCATCTCATATCCCTTTTGGGGAGTAAACCGGGCTAATTACTGTGGTCTGCCGGGGTTTGAGGTCAAATGCCAAGATAATGTCCCCATGATCAACATATCGAGCATCAACTACAGAATTCTTAAAACGAACTCTACTGCTCCCTCTGTTACAGTTGCTAGGCAGGACTATTGGGGAACTCTCTGTCCTCCGACTTATGTCAACACCAGCATCAACTTCTCTCTGTTTAATTATCCGTCTGGGCTTACAAACATGACCTTTTACTACGCGTGCAGTACAACTATAACTATCCCGGGGCTGGGGGATGACTATGTAAGACAAATTATTGTCTTAACCACTTAATTGTGGTCTTCTAATCACGTAGAGATTCTAAGGTGTTTGCGTGTTCAGAAACTTACTCAGACTTATCGGGTTATCTCTAGTATAAAAGCTGTTCTAATTGAAATACAAGAGATAATGGAATTCCTAATTCTATATGGATTGAACAACCTAATCCTAATGCAACCATGAACACTTGACAGCTCCTTGATGGGCAAGGCTGTCAAGTGATGCATATAAAAGGAGGTCCCTTCTCTAGCAACAAATCACGCTAAAACACAGCTCTTACCCCATCTAGAGAATTAGCACTACAGCGTTGCATAGAGAAGAAGATCTTCTACAGCCAAGATGTCAGAACAAGGTTAGTATTAAGTTATAAAACCTAGTATGGAGTTACATGTGGTATCAGAGCTCTAGGCTTTTGTTTCTTGATCTAATCCATGTTTCGGCTAATCTGCATAAAAGGTTTTTCTATTCAAATCAAGTTATATGAGTTTTTTCAAATATTTTATTCTATCTGTTACAGCATGATCAAAGGCATAAAGGTTTATTGCTGGATTATGCTGCAAAAGTTTTGATCAAGTTTTGAGATTTACTGTGCAGACTGAGTAAGCCACAGCTGCTCAGTTTGTATGAGAAATCTTGAAACAAAAGTTTGATCAGAAAATTGCATCAGTATAAGCAGCCTTCTGTATTTTTCTCCATCCACAGATGGGAATTTTATAGATTGATAGCGATACTGATGGAACAATCTAAGCAACAAACTGCACAGACAAGCAGATATCTCTACATCCACAGATGTGAGATTTCTGCGCAGGAAGTTTGTACAGTTTGCTGGTTGGGATTCTGGAATATGTCTTTTTAAACCCACAGGTATAAACTGACATATTTAAGTAAATTTTGGGGATAGTTTGCTTATTCTTATTTTATAAAAATACTTACAGTGAACCACAACACCATCGAAACTCTTACTGGATCAAACTACCTGAGATGGAAGCAGGATCTGGAAATATCTCTTGGTTTTCTGGATTATGACTTTGTTCTAAAAGAAGATCCTCCTCAAGAGCCTGCTGCAGATGCCTCTGCAGAAACCAAAACCAAGTTTGCTAGGTGGAACAAAGCAAATAAGATGGCAATACTGATCATGCAGAGGGCTATGGCATCATCAGTTAAGGGCAGCGTTGCAAAGTCAGATATTGCTAAGAAATACTTTGAATCAATTGCACAGAGGTTTAAAGAATCAGAAAAGGCAGTAAAGAGTACTCTGCTGAATAAATTGATAGGTATGAAGTATGATGGACAAGGCTGTGTGAGAGCTCACATTCTGAACATGATTGACATAGGAACCAAATTGCAGGAACTAGAGATGACAGTTGATGAATACATGATGGTGCATTTTGCTTTGAACTCATTACCAAAGGAATTCAAGTCTCTCAGAGAAACTTATATTGCTCAAAAGGAAAGCTGGAACTTGAATGACTTGATTACCATCTCAGTTCAACAGGAACACAACATCATAAGGGAAAGAGGAACAAAAATGGTGAATATGGTTCAGGTCAAAGAGAAAAAGGAAAGCAAGAAAAATACCATGATTGAAAAAGGGAAAAGTAGCAACACTGAAAAGTATCTGAAACCATCAACTGGGATGAAATGTTTCTTCTGTAAGAAACCAGGGCACATGAAGAAAGAATGCAGAAAATACAAAAAGTGGCTGGACAAGCAGAAAACTAAAGGTAATTCTGAACAGATTCTAGTTTGTTTCGAATCAAATTTGGTTGATTTCTCTCATGATTCATGGTGGCTGGATAGTGGTGCTTCAATTCATGTATCTAACTCTTTGCAGGGATTCATAAGGAGGAGATTGCCAAGGAAGGATGAAGTAAAGGTGTTCGTTGGCAATGGAGAAAAAGTTCAAGTAGAGTTCATAGGAACAGTTAGAATTGAGTTAGAGTTTGGTTTTGTTTTGGAATTAGATGAAGTAGTTTACATTCCTTCCATGAAGAAGAGTTTAATTTCAGTTACTAGACTTGTACAATCAAAATTCAATTTGAATTTTGATGGCACTGGTTGTTCTATTTTCAAGAATAAAGAGTTAATTGGCAAAGCAAAGCTTGTTGATGGAATGTTTCAATTAAATTGCAAAGGAACAGTTTTTGAAGCTAACACTGTGCAAATCAAAACTAGCATTGACGTCTCCTATAAATTATGGCATAAAAGGCTTGGTCATATCTCAAGAGAAAGGATTAACCAACTATGCAAAGAATCAATCTTGCCCCCACTGAATCATGACAGTCAAAAAGAAATATGCATTGAATGTGTCAAAGGGAAATTAACGAATTTAAGGAAAAAGGGAGCCATAGGAAGCAAAGGTGTTTTGGAAATCATTCACACAGACATCTGTGGTCCCTTTCCTAATCCAACTCATGATGGATTCACCTACTTCATAACCTTTACAGACGATTTCTCAAGATTTGGACATGTTTATCTCATAAAAGAAAAATCAAGTGCCTTAGACATGTTCAAAATATACAAAGCCGAAGTAGAAAATCAACTGAACCTCAAAATAAAAGTAGTTCGTTCAGATAGGGGTGGAGAGTATTATGGAAGGTTTGATGAAACTGGAAGGAACCCAGGAGCCTTTGCAAAATTCCTCCAGCAAGAAGGAATTATAGCTCAATACACAAATCCAGGCACTCCTCAACAAAATGGAATTTCAGAAAGAAGGAACAGAACATTAAAAGACATGATTAGGAGCATGATGAGTTGTGCAGACTTACCAATTTTCCTATGGGGAGAGGCCTTGAAAACTGCAAATTATATTCTAAATAGAGTTCCAACTAAGAGCATAAATCAGATCCCTTATGAGATTTTGAATGGAAGAAAACCTAGCCTAAAGCATCTGAGAACTTGGGGTGTTAAAGCAGAAGCCAAGCCCTATAATCCTGCAGAAAAGAAACTAGACCCTAAGACTGTGAGTTGCTACTTTATTGGTTACCCTGAAAGAACCAAAGGCTATAGATTTTACTGCCCTCACCACACTATGAGGTTCATAGAAACATCAAGAGCAGTGTTTATAGAAACTGATGAAGTTAAACCTGCAGAAGAGAACTTCAGTTTTGAAGAAATTATTACAGACAGTCTGGCAGCACAAGATCCTGCAGTAGATGCTGTGAGACTGCCTCAAATAAATTTAGACACATCACAGCCGGATCAAATTGAGGATTCAGTCACGAATCAAATGGAAACTGAAGAACCAATGCAGATGGATGGAAATCCAACACTGCCAGCAGAAAACCAAGAAGATGCAGAAATGCAGCAAAACTCAGAATTAAGAAGATCACATAGAATTAGAAGACCTGCATTGACAGATGATTATTTTGTGTATTTACAAGGGGCTGAACATGATATAAACAGAACTGAGGATCCCATGACATTCAAACAAGCAATGATGAGTGAAAAGAGTGAAAACTGGTGGGCAGCCATGAAATCAGAGTTGAATTCAATGGAGAAGAATGGAGTTTGGGAGCTTGTGACCATACCTCAAGGTTGCAAACCAATAGGATGTAAATGGGTGTTCAAGACAAAGAGAAACTCAAAAGGACAGGTGGATAGGTACAAGGCAAGACTGGTTGCCAAAGGGTTTACACAGAAAGAAGGAATTGATTATAATGAGACTTTTTCACCAGTCTCAACCAAGGATTCATTGAGAATAATTATGGCATTGGTAGCTCATTTTGATTTGCATCTACATCAGATGGATGTTAAGACTGCCTTCCTAAATGGAGACCTTGAGGAAGAGATTTACATGATGCAGCCAGAAGGTTTTATTCAAGAAAAGGAGAAGAATTTGGTCTGCAAACTGTGCAAATCAATATATGGATTGAAGCAAGCCTCGAGACAATGGTATTTGAAATTTAATAAGGTTGTCAAAGCATATGGATTCACAGAAAATGCATTAGATGAGTGCATCTACATGAAGACCAGTGGGAGACATTTTATTATTCTAGTTCTTTATGTGGATGACATTTTATTGGCTTGCACAAATCTGACTATGCTACATGATTGCAAAAGTTTTCTGTTCAAACACTTTGATATGACAGATATGGCAGAAGCAAGCTATGTTTTGGGGATAGATATAAGCAGAAATCGAGAGAAAGGTGTACTTGGACTATCACAGAGATCTTACATAGAGAAAGTGCTGAAGAGATTCAATATGCAGGATTGTGCAGGCAGTGATGTTCCCATTGCAAAAGGCGATAAATTAAGCACTGAGCAGGCACCTAAAACTGAACAAGAGAAGCTTGAAATGGCTGACAAACCTTATGCTTCACTAGTAGGGAGCCTAATGTACGCACAAGTATGTACAAGACCTGATCTGGCTTTTGCAGTCAGCATGTTAGGAAGGTTTCAGTCAAATCCCGGTCAAGCACATTGGGTTGCAGGAAAGAAAGTCATGAGATACCTACAAAGAACAAAAGACTACAAGCTGGTATTCAAAAAGAGTGAAAGTTTGGAATTACAAGGATTTGCAGATGCAGATTTTGCAGGTTGTCAAGACACTTTAAAATCCACATCTGGTTTTGTGTTTATGTTTGGGGGAGCTGCAGTCTCATGGAGAAGCATAAAGCAGCCTCTCACAGCAGGTTCCACAATGCTTGCAGAATTTCTAGCATGCTATGAAGCCACTTCACAGGCTATGTGGTTGAGAAACTTTATTATTAGCTTAAGTGTGGTGGAATCAATTCACAGGCCTATTCAGCTATGGAATGACAACAGTGCAGCAGTGACTTTTGCTAAAGGAAACAAAAGAACAAGAGGTTCAAGACTGCTGGATGTAAAGTTCATAATTGTAAAGGAAAAGATCAGTCAAGGTTACACCACCATAGATCATATAGGGACAGATCAAATGATTGCAGATCCACTCACTAAAGGAATACCAAATGCTGTTTTTCACAGACATGTTTCCAGCATGGGATTGACAGCAGACATGGATGCCTAAATCAGTGGGAGCTTTGTTTTGTTTACGTTTAAACAGTTGTTGTTTTCTATAGTTCGATGGATGTTGATAAGTGTTTTGGTTCAATTAAAGTTAATTTTATTTTAAAATTTATATTGTTTCTTTTGGAAAAACACATGAACAACATTCAGCAGCATTTGCTAGCTTAAGGAAGCTGCGCATGGCAATGTGTTCATGACAGTGAAAACAAGACCTTGGTAGTCAAATTTTGGGGACATTGAATAAACATGGTCAAATTCCAGCTTTTACAGTGCATCATGTTGTTCTACAGTTCAATCTTGATCGAAGCTTATGTGATTATAAAGGGTGATGAGTGTGGTTATAAAGACCTTGAAGTACAAGATATTCACAGAAGTCCTGATAACCCCTCTTCATACTTCATAATTGACAATTGCTTAGTGGGAATTGTTTTGAGTCATGTTTTACAAGGCCTTAAAGTGATCTATGCAAACATTCTTGTGATTAATCGACCAAGTGGGAGAATGTAAGACAAATTATTGTCTTAACCACTTAATTGTGGTCTTCTAATCACGTAGAGATTCTAAGGTGTTTGCGTGTTCAGAAACTTACTCAGACTTATCGGGTTATCTCTAGTATAAAAGCTGTTCTAATTGAAATACAAGAGATAATGGAATTCCTAATTCTATATGGATTGAACAACCTAATCCTAATGCAACCAGGAACACTTGACAGCTCCTTGATGGGCAAGGCTGTCAAGTGATGCATATAAAAGGAGGTCCCTTCTCTAGCAACAAATCACGCTAAACACAGCTCTTACCCCATCTAGAGAATTAGCACTACAGCGTTGCATAGAGAAGAAGATCTTCTACAGCCAAGATGTCAGAACAAGGTTAGTATTAAGTTATAAAACCTAGTATGGAGTTACAGACTATACTTCCCAAGTTTGCAGTACGAACAACGGTAACATTACTGTTTGGTCTTTCACCACGAATCCCCCAGTTGATCCAGTTGCTGCCCGCGCCTGTACAACTGGGGTCATTGTTCCTGTTTTTACGACAGCTGTTCAGGCTCTAGTGGCCAGTCAAAAAACTATCCAGGAAGCCGTAGATGAGGGCTTTGAATTGGGATTGGAGATTGATAATGTTGAATGCAACAGTTGTGTGGAATCAGGAGGGAAGTGTGGCGTTAACGCTACTGGTGGATTCAGTTGCTTTTGCCTGGATCAGGCCTATGCAGCCGTATGTAATCCAACTGCACCCGGAGCACAAGGTATGTCTGTCCCTTGTCATTCTCTTATAAATTACAGAATTGAATTGCAGGATTGGTGGCATCCACAGTTTTTTTATTACATCCTAGACAGCTACCTAGGTGTGTGTCATTAGGCTCGTCTGTTAAAAACCTCGGTCGGAAATCGGGAATTGTGTGCAGAAACTACTGAACTTGACGTATACAAGAAAAGAGATCATGTTGCTACGAATTTCAGAAATCGAACATTTTGGATAGAAAATTTTGTTAAACTTTTAAACCCTTAAGAGTGTTCATGTTTTGATCATTTGATCCTTTGGCACATGCATCGAATTGGAAATTTGATGGTGACAGTCAACACTTTTTGTGGCTCTCACTTGACTTCAAAATCCGATTCCTATTGAAGAGGGCTTGAGGTACAGTTGCTGGCAGGACTCTTGGGAAATTGCCTGTCCTCCAACTTCAGTTAACACCAACATCAACTTGATCTCTGCTAAATTATACTTGTGGGCCTTTTTATAATGGCCTTGATGAAGAGTAAAAGGTCTGTGAAGCAGAGGTTTGGGTGCATAATTGAAACTTCTTGATAATTCCATGTTTCCTGGAAAAAAAAAAAACCTGCATCAAAGACTTTAGGGGGTTGTATCTAATCCGTACTTGTAAAGACATTTTTAAGTTAGTGACTTGACATATTCTTAAACACTGTCATAGACTTTTGTTATAAATAATTAGCCTTATAAAAGTATACAAAACTCATTCATTTAATAAGTTTTTTAAAAATTATTAATTTCATTTATGCATGCTCCTTGTTACTCTCTTTAAAAAAAAAATTAAAATTTTTTTTTAAAAAAATTATTGGGAAGATGACTTTGAATTTTTTTTAAGTAATTTAATTCCAGAATTGGTAACTCTACATTTTTCTATTATGCATCCTACCTACTGATCGTCTTTGTTCAAGTTGATAATTCCATGTTTTCTAGCAAAAGAAAAAACTTTGTTTTTGTGGTTACCAAAATTTTCATTGACTAAGTCTTATTCTCGAAGTATTGAACATAAAAAAACTACTCCACATCATTTTGAAAGGAAGTGCACGACATTTTTGGAGTGCCAATAACAGTCTTCTTTTTAAATAATTATATAGGGTTCTTTCTTTTTCTTTAATTTTTTTTTTTAATGAAAATAAGGGAAGGGGAGGCTATCCCATCTCAGGGCCAGGGCATACCAAGGCCTCTTTGTGGACTTACAGAGGTGGTCTTAGACCCTTTTTTTATTTTTATAGATTACCCAGCAAGAGGCATTGTCGGTAGGGGGATTTGAACCTAGGCCTTGATAGCAAAGATAAGGATCTTACCAACTCAAAAAAAACTAACCAACAACAAAAAATTGACTCGATTGAGTAAAATTAGCGACATAATGACCAAATTTAAGGCAAATAAGGTAGTTTTTGTTTATGTAATCTACCAAATATCTTTGTTGCAATTGAGGTAGTCTTTTTTTAATAATTGATTATTCATTCAACGATTAACATTTCTCTATCTTGTGGCTGTTTCAGGAAAGCAGAAGGAAATTGCAATAGGTAATATTTCACTTCTTTAAAACAGTATTTGACTGCTTCGTTACTTGTTTTCGTTGTAGTTCTTGATTGACTGTTAAAATGGTAGCCCTCCAAAGTGGTTTTAGAACTTAAATGACTGTTTAAAATGACTAGGAGCTTAACTAATAACTACATAAAATAAAAATCCAACAAATCAAATAATTATAATGAAAACAAGTATTTTGTTGCAGGTTTGGCTGTTGGTGGATTTTCCGTGATGGTAATCATTCTTTGTATTATATGCATATCAATCAAGAAAGATAAGAGGGATGAGTTTGATGTTGAGGCATTTATAAGGAACTACGGATCGCTTACTCCAAAGCGGTATACCTATGCAAATGTCAAGAAAATGACAGACTCTTTCAGAGACAAAATAGGTAAAGGTGGATATGGAACTGTGTACAAAGGCAGGCTACCTGATGGGCTTCTGGTGGCGGTTAAAGTCCTAAGCGAGTCCAAGGGTAATGGAGAAGACTTTGTTAATGAAGTTGCTAGCATTGGTAGAACCTCCCATGTCAACATAGTCACTCTTTCTGGATTCTGTTACGAGCGGGGCAAAAGAGCTTTGATTTATGAGTTCATGCCTAATGGATCTCTGGATAATTTCATACATAAGCACGGATCTGAAATAGCAAATTTTCGATTAGAATGGAAAACACTATCTGAAATTGCAGTTGGTATTGCTCGAGGACTAGAATACTTACACCGTGGATGTAACACAAGAATTTTGCATTTTGACATAAAGCCACAGAACATTCTTCTCGACCAAGATTTTCGCCCAAAAATCTCTGATTTTGGCCTTGCCAAATTATGCAAAACGAAGGACAGTATTGTATCGATGATGGGGACAAGAGGAACTGCAGGATACATAGCACCAGAAGTGTTTAGCCGGAACTTTGGTGGAGTATCTCACAAATCTGATGTTTACAGCTACGGTATGTTGGTTCTTGAAATGGTTGGAGTAAAAAAGAATTTGGATTCGGGAGTGTCTCATACGAGTGAAATGTTTCCACATTATGTTTATAAAGATCTAGAGCTAGAAAAGGATGAAAATGCATTTGGGGCAATCACAGAGGAGGAAAAAGAAATAGCAAGAAAGATGGTATTAATAAGTCTGTGGTGCATTCAGACCATTCCTTCTGATCGGCCATCAATGAGCAAAGTTGTAGAGATGTTGGAAGGACCCCTTCATTCCTTGCGAATTGCACCCAAGCCTTTCTTGTTTTCTCCTACAATAGCTGCAGAAGACTCTATGACTACAACCAGTGGCGGATCCACCATGGGGTCAATGGTGTCAGACGGCCCCATGGCAGCCCTGGAAATGGCTTCGAGGTCCCATGTTGGCCTTGGCAGCCTTGTGAGACGACTCCATGGAGAAGAAGACATGCAACCTGTGAGGGAGAAGATAGAGGGGGGAAGAAGAGAGAGTGAGAGGGAGGAAGAAGAAGAAGACAATGATTGAGAGGGAGAAGATAGAGAGAAGAAGAAGAGAGAGAGAGAGAGAGAGGGAGGAAGAAGAAGAAGACTGTTATTGAGAGGGAGAAGAAAGAAGGCACTGCGCAAACACAAATAAAGTAAAGATATCACTTACCATAGTGGCCTCTGAATTGAAAAGAATCTTTTGGTCTGTAAAAAAGTTGGTTTGGATAAAATGAAACAGTTTTCATTATCTGAAACTGAGAGTGAAAAAATTGTTTTCATGATTTCTCTGTTTTCAGCAACTGCTACAGTACTTTTGGTGTTTAAGTAATATAGAGAGTCTCTGATTAACGAAGATGACGAAGATCACGAAGATGGCCGTTGTCATTCATTCTTCTTATTCATTCGCTTCGAAGAGTATGAAGAACCACAGTTTTTCTTTTCAGCTGAACTAACAGACTTTATAGTCACGTGTCACTCATTAGGCGTCAATATGCTCATTGAAGTAACCTCGTTATGGCCAGACAATCTGCACACGCACATATATATGAATTGGAACAACGAAACTAACTGTGAATGAAAGACTTCAATCTCATTAGTTGAATATATCAAGGGCTTCAAGACTTGGCATTACAATATTGATAGAGAAAAAACAAATATACATAGAATAATACCTTTATGGGGACTTCATCCCTAATTGTAATGCCCGTGTTTCACCTCTTCTTTGTCCCCTAGATCACTCCGACTTAGTCTAAAAAAAGATGTAGTCCCTTGTACTTCAATCTCTGACAGATTATCAATACCAATCTTTACAGAATATCAATACATATCTTTACCAATTATCAATTCCCAAGGGTAATTTTATTGTTTATAGCAACTATCTCATTTATAAATGCATAAACAATTGTCTAATAGACGGAATACGAAAGAGAGAGAGTAATCTAATGAAGTTAGATTCATCAGACCTTTCTCTTCTAATCCTTGTATTCTAATAATGGTTCTTAATTAGGCACGGACCTAGGCCCGTCTAACTAGGGCTATAACCCGACCAAAAATATGGAAACATAGTCTACATCTCAACTGCACGTCAACTAAGTACGCTTTTCCATTAGGCCATCACATGTTTTTTTATCTATATTTTACTTATAGGAATCTTATACTAGTAGCTTTTCACCCACATCCATCCCTGCAACTATGGAATCTGATATATAAAATCATAAACTCGTATCATTCCAAGTTTCCATAAAAAAAATTCTTTCAAAACATACCTCTCATTTTGAGAATAGGATTTCATTTATAAGCCAAAAAAGCATACAAAAACCTTCACGAATACATCGACCTCATTAAAACCTTCCTAGGAAAATCACATGGGACAAACCCCATGGTAATAAAAAGTACCACACATGTCATGGACTAACAAGAGAGTCTGACACAGGCCACTTTGGACCGCTACAAAGAACCCAAAAGAAAACAGACAAAAAAAAATAAAGCGTAACTCCAAGCCCCGCAAAGAACAACCCACTACAACGTAAGACTGTAAAAGAAAAACTCCTATATATGCATGCATAGTTCGATATACAAAACAACGTGTGGTGAGCATCAGAACATAGCCAACAAAAGTACCAATACCAACTCCACGAGTCTACAAAGAACCCAAAAGAAGACAGACAAAACAAAGCACAACTCCAAGCCTAGCAAAGAACAACCTACCACAACGTAGTACTGTCAAAGAAAAACTCCTATGTATGCACAATTCGATGTAAAGAACTATGGTGATCGTCAAAACATAGCGAGCAAAAGAACCAATACCAACTCCATGAGTCTTAGGCCTAGTTTGGGATTGCTGCCGCTTTAAAAAAAAAAAGCTGCTTCTGATGTGCTTTAAAAAGAATCAACTGTAAAGTAAAGCAGTTAAACGTTTGGTAAACTGTAATTTTAAAAGTGTTGTGAGTATGAAAAGCAGTGTCAGAGCGTTTGGTAAATTTTACCGTAAAAGTGCTGTAACTATTTATAAGGACTAAAATGGACATGATGCTGAAAGTGCTTTTTACTAATTTGTTTGGTAAAAAATAAAACTGTAAAGTGCTTTTATACTTTTCTCCCTAAAAATTATATTAATCTTTGCTTAAAGAAAAGAAAAAAATCACATTGAATAAACTCCAACAAAGATAATTATGTATTGAATAAATTCCAACAAAGATAAAGAGATCACCACGGTAGTAGGTTCATACACCATCCTTGATATTGAATAAGTAATAAATATTTTTTTTAAGGTTTGAATTGTAGCAATAAAAACAAATTGAAACTAGGCTTAAATAAATGGAAATAAAGAAAATGTCTAAGAAGATGCATGCATTAAACTTGCAGCAATCTTGTTCCTTAATGTTTCTAGTTCTTGTGCTCCAGGCCCTTGAGTAATATGATATTCTTCTTGTGCATCACCCTCCATCTCCATTGCATTTGGGTTGTCATTCACTTTGTCAAAATGAATATCACGTTGGGCATGCCTCCTTATATAGTTGTGAAGTGCCATAGTTGCAATTACTATCTTCACTTGCTTATCGAATGGATAGCTAGGCATGTCTCGTAAAATACTCCACTTTTTCTTCCATACACCAAAAGTGAGTTCAATGACACTTCTAAGGGAAGAGTGTTGATCAGTTCACAATTATATATCATTTTGTACCCTTCTAGTTTATGTTTTGCTTACATTCTTAGAGAAAAACTTGTGCTTTTAATCTATTTTGGTTTGTTATTCAGTTCATTGGGCCTTAGGTGACAATGGGTGGCTTTGGATAGGAAAATATGCAAAGTGGTGCAAAAACGTGCAGACTGAGTTAGCAATTCACTTCGGCCTTAACTTCTTTGTCCGAACTTGGATTGGCCCAAATAATATGTGGTTGGAAAGATGAGAGTCTGAACTTCAAGATGGACCACTCTAACGTATCAATTGAGTAAGACTACCCTAATCCGTGAGCCCATCAAAATACACAGGAATGCAGCTTCCAGCTGTTGAGCCATGTGCTTCATCAGCCACATGGGGAGACAAAGCTTCATCAACCTAATGGGCAGCTCAGAAATAGGTGTGCTTCATCAGCCACATGGGAGACAAAGCTTCATCAGCCACATGGGGAGACAAAGCTTCATCAACCTAATGGGCAGCTCAGAAATAGGTGTGCTTCATCAGCCACATGGGAGACAAAGCTTCATCAGCCACATGGGGAGACAAAGCTTCATCAACCTAATGGGCAGCTCAGAAATAGGTGTGCTTCATCAGCCACATGGGAGACAAATCAGATAGGAACCCAATGGGCAGCTCAGAAATGGGTGTGCTTCATCAGCCACATGGGAGACAAAGAGCCATGTGCTTCAAAAGCCACACATGGAACCATATGGGCAGCTCAGAAATAGGTGTGCTTGATCAGCCAAAGGGGAGCTTCACACTCTATAAATAGAGAGCTTCACACTCATTCAACCATATCACACTCCATTCAGCCTAGAATTCTCTTTAGCCATCCTCTAACACTTCCATCCTTCCCCAAACACTCCATTCTATCCAAAATCACCAAAACAGCTCCAGCAAGCCTCCCTTCCATTTCCCTACGAATTTCCTCTTTCTCTACCATCACCACTCACCCAAACTCATCCCAAATCACCTCTTTAGTTGCCATACTCTAGATGTGAGGAAGCTCTTGGAGCAGCACAAGACTTGGAGAAGCACTTGGAGAAGCCTTGGACACCACAAGTAACTTCAGAAATGGGTTTTTCCACTCTTATTGCATTCATTATGTTTTCTCATTTATGTTTAAGTTTCATTTCCAGTATGAGTAGCTAAATTCATAACTAGGGCTTCGATGTAACCTAACATGAATATTCTGGGTTTATAAGTTGAAGATTTGAGTTTCAACTTTGATTCATGATTCATGTTCTTATACATTATGCTTATCAGTTAATATGCTTGTTTGGATGATTGATCACCATTAGAACTTGTATATTAGCTATCTTGGTTTGAATCAAGAGTAGACACCATGCTTTGATTCGAATTGAACTATGAATAAGAAAAGTATGTATGGACATTCGACAACAGGGATTAGATACATGCTTGGTTGTTTAAATTGTTCTTCTATGCTCAATGGGTTCCTAATGCTTAATTTAGGTTAGACAACAAATGATCAAGTTAGGGAATTAGGAACACAAGGTTAGAACCAGACACCATGGCCTAATCATACATTAGCTAGAATCAATCTTTGAATCCGAATTAGACTTGTCACTTGACTCCTTATAACCCAGAATTGAATTGTTATGGTGAATCGAATGCCCTAGTCTCCCAATCTGTTTTCCAGCCCCAAAACATTCTTTGTTACATTTGCTCACTTTGCTTTTGTTTACAATTTCGTCTTGCTTCATTTGGTCAACAATTTCAATCACTCTTGCTTTAATTTCTGTTTTAGACTTAACCTCCAACTTTCTTGAATTTGGTAATCTAAGTACATAACTAATATTAACTTCTCAATCCTCGTGGGTACGACCTCGTACTTGTCTTGCTATACTACTAATTGGCCCGCACAATTGCGAGTTAACATTTATAACAAGTGTACGTGATTAAATACTTCTCTAGAACTTGTTGGTTGAGTACCCCTACGGAAATCCGGAAGATGATACCTTTCACCTTTATATGGTCCCAAATACCCACTCATTTGTGGGTAACCCGCATTCACAAGATAATATTTTCCTGTAACAAATAAGATATGTTTAATTATAATATAATTTGAAAGTGAAAAAATTTGAAGTTTAATGATATGCACATATTTGAAACATTACCATTTGGAGGTTTGGGAAAATTTAAAGCATTATTTCGTAACATTGATAAAAATACTCTTGTATCGTGTGCAGTGCCTTCCCAACCTGCACATGCAAATATGAATTGCATGTCAAAATTACATGCAGCCATTATGTTTTGAGTCGATATTCCTTTCCTGCCAATATATGGTACTTGATCTTCAGGAGGTATTGAGGCTTTAACATGTACGCCATCTATAGCACCAATGCAATCCTGCAAACAATAAGAGAAACATTTCAATAAACATTACTTTGTTCCTAAAACAAATGATAAATTGTTGTATCTAATATTTACCTTAAAATGGGGCATATATCTTGAATCTCTCAATATCTCTTCCGGGACTCCCTTAAACTCAGGATCCAATGGTTTTATGATATCAACGGCCATAAGGCATACAATATCAAGTAATTTACCAAAGTATCTACTCACAGTTTCACCAGAATGTTGAAATTGTTCTTGTGCTAGCCTATTCCCTATACCATGTCCTAGAATGTGCACAAAGAGTCCCAACATCTCAGCAGCACACATTCTCCTAGAACCTCTCAACCCATAATTATTTTCCAAGTCAGTGCATAATTGCAAAAATACACATTTATCCATTCTAAACATTCTATAACATCGTTTTTCATTCCCCCGTAACATTTCCATCACCCACTTATTCCCTGTTTGAAAAGAATCCATACAAGGACTTTTATGAATATACTTCTCATAATAATATTCCGTAGTACGAATACAGACACATACAATTTGGTTGAACTCCCTTTCATCTTCTGAAATTTCCATATCTTGCTATAAACCATTGATATAAATAAAAGTCATATGAATTTTCAATAAAAACAACCAACCAAATAACAGTCACATATAACTAACCATCCAAATAAAAAATTCAAATAGCAAACCCAAATACGACACCTAAAAAATAAATCCAAGTAGCAAAACAAAGTTCTAAGAAATATTAGACATTGAAGCTTGATCATAATAAAAGTGCGGTTAGCTTATTTTTCAGAAAGCTCATAGTTTAGCCATTGAAGCTTGATGTTAGGATCTTCCATAGTTGTGAACATTTCTCTTTTCTCTTGCTTAGGAATAACCCAGTTGCAAACAACCACAAATGGCTCCCAAGCCCTGCACCAGGTAAAGACGAGACTGCTTTCAGCACTTCAGCAATGCTGCTACCTTGGGATCCTTTCATCATCATTGAAGTCGTACTCCTATTCTCCATTACATCAACCATCCGCTCAATTTGTTGTGACAATTTAACAGCACCTCCTACCTTCCCCACTTTTGTAGCAACTCTATTTCCGTTCTTCTCTTTCTCAACCTGTGTATCAAATTGTTGATTTGTTCTCTTTTCCCCTTCCCACAAGATTTTTCAGTAACTTGAATTGTTTCATCTGGTACATATACGGGATCATCAGAATCATCACCACTGTCGAGTAGAATATCACCATATTCGAAGGAATCATGAGTTGGAAGTACACCAGATGAAAGTGCCCAAGCATGGTCACCAGTGGCAGTGGTGTTCATGAACATTCTATCAAACTTCTCTTCCATATCAGGACTAATACCTTTTCTACGTAATTTTGCATATTTAGGATTTATCTACAAATCAAAGAGAACAACATTAAAAACTATTACAAATGTTTCATTGAATTATAATAAACAAACAACATTAAAAAATATTAATAACATACCTCAATTTGTTATGCCACCATTCGTCAGAAGCATCAATAGTCCCAAGTTTGGAATTCCACCCAAGACCAGTTTCTTTTCCAATTAGTTCTTTCCATATTTTCCATTGTTCCTTAAGTGCATCCCACTTATTTTTCAATTGTGATTTATCATACTCAGCTCCTGTCTCTTTACGCAAGCTAATCCTCACATTTTCCCATCCTTCTTTCTTAAAGTGAGTACCAAGACGATTACCTGCCTCCACCTCCTTGATACACAGGTCACAAAATATAGTTGTATTCTGATTATTCCATACAGCCGGAACTCGTGATCCACTAGCCACATTATTATTCTTCACCATATGTGCATGTCCTTATATAAATATGTATGTATTGGGAGATGAACATGTTATAGCAAATAATGTTTTTACTAAAAACATGCATAGTACCTAAGTAATTACCCATAGGAAAACTTGGGCAAAACTACATACATCAAAAGCAATACACAAGTCGTACAAGATGACAAGGATTCAAACACAGTCCCATATATTTTTCCCTTATTTTTTGGGTCTGTAGTTTTGATATTTATTCACAAAAGATTAATGGAGGTCAAAGAAATAAAGTTTGCATCAAAACTAGTTTATCATAAAGGGAATTAAAAGAAAATAGAGCTTGTTTGGAATTGTTATAACTTTTCAGTATGCCAAAATTTCTCTCACAATTCATAAAAGTGATTTCTTTTTTGATTATTCAGTGAAACGTGTAATACATGCAGCATGCTCTGTTTGCACACTAAGAAATATGATAAGAAACAAATTAGGACTTGCCCAAAACACAACAGAAATATAGTTTACAAACATGTAGATAACACAAATCCAAAAACAAAGATTTCACGCACGTAGATTTCCCAAGAAATATTATATTACAAGTATGCAGATTATATAAACATATAATATTTGTACCAAGATGAAGACGAAGAAAAATAGAAAACCAGTAGAAAAATAAAGCCCATTGACAACCAATGGAGGCCTCGCAAGCCAGTAGAACGTAGAAAAATAAAAAAATTGAAAAACTAGAGCAGCACGTATATAAAAAGTTTGAGAGATTGAAGAGATTGAAGAATCTACCTTGTGAAAGAGATTGAGAGAGATTGAGAGAATGGTTGTCTCCAAACTTGGGAGGCTACGTGAAGATGAACTTCGGTGTATGCAGATTTGAGAGAAATACGTGAGGATAGATTTCTAACCTAATAAGGGTATTTGTAGAATTGCGAAAATTTCATTAAAAGGAGCACACTGCTTCAATTAAAAGCAGCTTTAAAAAGCAACCCCAAGGTTGCTTTTAAAAGCTGCTATCAAAAGACCATTGCTTTTTAAAAAAGCAGGATATTTTATTTTTACCAAACACCTAAGTTAAGCAAGTTTTTGGGGGAAAAAAGCAATCCCAAACGGGGCCTTAATCTAGAACCCTACCCAATAGGGTGGGGGTGATCAAAATTGGCCTTTTAGCGTGAGGAACTTCTAACAAAAGAGCATTATAATAGAAACGTTTATCGAATGCCATGCCCACAAACGTTTCAGCGAACACATCAGGGAGAACTGGGAGACCCCTCGAGGTTGGCCTTCGTCACCTTTTCAGCAAACTCGGCCAAATATGGCTCAACAACAGTAAACGCTCTATCGCCACCCAAATCCCAGATCCCCACCACAAAAGAACCCAAAGAGATGGGAACAGAGATTGCAACCAACAACCCTATCCTCCAAAAATCGTACCCAACACCGAGGATCCTAGAACGCACCAGATCCATTGGATCCAAGAACTCATAGATGTTAATCTGAACTAGACTTTTATATCTCAACACTAACCTTGGTCAGACACCTTGGTAGTAGAGGATCTTCTTCTCTATGCAACACTATAATGCTATTTCTCTAGATGGGGTGAGAACTGTGTTTAGCGTGTATTGTTGCTAGAGAAGGGACCTCTATATATATATATGCATCACTCGAAAGCCTTGCCCATTAAGGAGCTGTCGAGTGTTCTAGTTGCATTAGAATTTGGTTCATGATAAGGTCATAAATTCACACATTTGCATGCCTTCTTTGCTTAGTAATTCTGTTTAGTTTCTCTTTATGTTGAGTCTGTTACTTATGTTTGTATGTTTTGTAGGTTAAGACAGCAAGGGGATCACACTTGGTACAATTCATGCATGTTAAGGGCTGATTGGCACAAAAGGAATATGAGCTTAATGACAGAACCAATTTGGGCCACACTCCTTGTCAGTCCAATTTCGTGGGTCTTCTTGCAGGCCTAATTTCAGCAACCTGGACTACTTGGATGAAGAGACATCCTTCACAGAAAATGTTCCAATGGGTGTCTAGTATATCATCACCAAATGTCGGCCCAATTGAAGATATATAGAGTCCTTAGCCCTTCAAACACTGGATCATGCTCAGAAGTATGGGCAGCTGCCAGCTGTAGAGCCATGTGCTCTTAGCAGCCACATGGGAGACAAGCTAGCATGTAAACTTAGAAGTATGGGCACCTGCCATTCCTAGAGCCATGTGTTACATAGAAAGACAGCCACACATGATAGACAAGGCAGCATGGGAATAATATGGGCAGTTCAGACCATTGGGAGCAGCTAGGAATGGGTGTGCTGCACCAGCCAAAGGGGAGCTCGAATTTCACTCTATAAATAGAGAGCTGCACATTCATTCATTCATTCATTCACTTCAGCCATTACTCACACACACATTCAGATTCCATCATTCATTCCAAAGAGAGAAGAGAGCAAGTTGCAAAGGAGGGAGAGCTTGGAGCTGTCCTGGGAACTACATTGCTGCCAGCTAGTCTTTCTCTTCTCTCTATCCCATCTATGTATCTTTTATCTTCTGTATTCATTGCTATGTCTAGCTAATCTATTTAGTTAGGGCTTAGGATGAAGCCCTAGTCATGAATATTCAATGTTATGAATGATTTATAGTTAATGGATTTCCTTGCTTTCATTATCAAGTTGTTAATCTCCAGTTTACTATGTGCTTGATGTATGCCTTCTTGGAGTAGCTAACTAGGATTTTATGCATCTAGCACAGGTTGGGAAGGGGTTTAGATTCACCAATTCTACTCTCCTTCCACAAGCAATACTTGAATGGCCTAAGAATCATTCAAGGGGTTAACAACCATAAGTTGACTAGGACAGATACCATGTTCTAGGACTTGTGTGATTATCATATTCTCAAGGAACTTAATGACTCTTGTATGCCTTATTCTAAGTAGATACCATGCTTAGGTTGCTTATTAGAGATCAGGTGTTGTGTAGATACCATGCACAATCACATGCCTTAGGAGAATCATGCATCCTGCACCTAGATACCATAGGCTTGTATGCGATAATCTATTGATGATGAAGCTTGAGTCAATTTCTGTGCATTCATAACTTGGATAGGAAGACTAGTGGTAGATTCCAAGGCTCTCAATTATTGTTTCACAATCTGTTAATTGCAGCTAGTGTTTACTTTCAAGCACTTTCAATTCATGTTCTTGTTTTCATTTCAACAAAACAAAACCCCCCCATTTTGAGTGCGTGTGTGGTGCTAGGATTCTGTCCTAGACCTTGAGTAATTAGCAAGAGGCATTGTTGAATTCGACCTTGCCTTTAGCTAATTAGTCAGTTTCTATGTTTTGTGTTTTTATAGCATTCTAAGTAATTTAACTTGCAACCAAGTTACCATTCTCCCCGGCAACGACGCCAAAAACTTGTTGATCAAATTCTTAACAACTAAAATGAGTTATTAAAAACAGCAACTTTAATTCTCGCAAGTGCACGAACCGTTTATAGTATAGCTTATGTAAGTGCGAGGTCGATCCCACGGAGAATGGTAACTTGGTTGCAAGTTAAATTACTTAGAATGCTATAAAAACACAAAACATAGAAACTGACTAATTAGCTAAAGGCAAGGTCGAATTCAACAATGCCTCTTGCTAATTACTCAAGGTCTAGGACAGAATGCTAGCACCACACACGCACTCAAAAAGTTCACCAGAGCCACTCTCACCAAGAACCGCTGCTGTACGTGCTGGTTTGAGAAGGAACTATAGTTCTTCAAGCACTGAATCTAGGAGTTGCGAATCTGAAAGTTCAAGCAAGATGGCAGAGATTCCGAACAACAACAATAATGTTGAAGGAGGTGCTCCGCTTGTTGTCCAACCTCGAAAACCCTTGTGTGAGTTTTCCATTCCCAAAGTCACCAATCAACCTTCATGCATCGTCTATCCTCAACTCACGGTTGACAGGTTTGAGCTTAAAAGTGGTATGATTCATCTTCTCCCAACTTATTATGGTAATACCACTGAGGATTCTTACATGCATATTAAGCAATTCTTTGAAATATGTGCTACGATTAAAATTCAAGGCCTTGATGATGAGCAGATTAAGATGAGGCTATTCCCATTCAGTTTAAAAGATAAAGCTAAGTCTTGGTTATACTCTTTGCCTAATGCTTCAATTCATACTTGGGAAGAGCTTTCTAATAAGTTTTTGCAGAAATTCTTTCCAGCTCAAAAAACTAACAAGATTAGACAGGAAATCCTTCGTTTCACACAAAAGGAAGGAGAAGCTTTTCATGAATGTTGGGAGAGGTACAAGGAGATGATAAGTTCTTGCCCACACCACAACATAGAGACTTGGATGCAAATGCAGTCTTTCTATGAAGGTTTGCTTGATTCCGAAAGGATGATGGTGGATGCAACAAGTGGAGAGGGACTGATGAACAAAACAGCAGAGGAGGCTTATACTCTCTTTGAATCCTTGAGTGCTAACTCTCAACAATGGAGCCACAATAAGGGAAGAGGAGCTCCTATGAAAGCTGTGGTCTCTGAGGTAAGTACTAATAATGAGATTGCTGCAAAACTTGATGTTATGTGTTCTTTGCTTCAACAGGCAGTGACTGGCCCTCTAGGAAGCAAAGTGGAAGTTCAAGATCAATCTTTTGCAGAGCACATGCTAGAACAAGCAAATGCCCTTCAAGCAAGGAATCCTAATAATGATCCTTACTCAAACACATACAATCCGGGGTGGAGAAATCATCCTAATTTCAAGTGGAGCAATAACTCAAATGTGCAACAATCTCAAGGACCTCCCCCAGGATTTCAAATACAACAAAGGCAATTCAAGCAAGCTCCCCAACAAGTGCAAGAGCAAAGGGGTGATCAAATGGGAGAATTGCAAGACATGTTCAAGAAGTTCATGGGGCAACAAATGCAAACCAATCAGAATCTTCAAAATGCAGTGAACAAACTAGAAGTTCAAGTCGGGCAGATTGCATCCTCCTTGAGCAATAGAGCATCCGGAACATTTCCAAGCCAAACGGAGGTGAATCCAAGGATCAAGAGCATGCTAAAGCAGTACACATCTTGAGAAGTGGTAAACAAGTTGATAATAAGGTTGGAGATGCCAATGAAGAGCAAGAAGATTGAGAAAACGTAGAGATCCTTCACCCACCACAGAGGCAGCCCACAGGTTCCACCAAACAGCCCCTCAATGCTCCTGGAAAGAGCACAGGCCCTAAGGTATCACCTAATGCTAATCAAGTTCCAATTTCAACTAATGCTTTTAGGCGTATTGCACCCTTTCCCAGCAGGTTATCAAAGTCAAAGAAAGACCAAGGCTTTGATGAGATAATGGAAACATTCAAGAAGGTGCAAATCAACATCCCATTGCTCAATGCCATTACTCAGATTCCAAAGTATGCAAAATTTTTGAAGGATCTATGCACTAACAAGAGGAGATTCAAAGAGCATGAACAAGTTGCATTGAGTGAGGAGGTAAGTGCAGTGTTACAAAGGAAGCTACCTCCAAAACTGAAGGATCCAGGTTCGTTCTCTATACCTTGCATAGTTGGTGATTGTAAGTTTCAAAAAGCTTTGCTTGATCTTGGTGCTTCTATAAATCTTATGCCATATCATGTTTATGAGAAACTTAACCTTGGTGAGTTGCAAGCCACATCTGTGAGCATTCAATTGGCAGATAGAACCATTAGGTACCCTAAAGGCATTCTAGAAGATGTTTTGGTGAAAGTGGAAGAGCTAATTCTGTCAGCTGATTTCTTGGTATTGGAAATGGAAGAAGCACCAATTCATGACAATCAGTTACCACTTATTCTAGGTCGGCCATTCATGGCAACTGCAGGTGCTATTATTGATGTGAAGAAGGGTACATTAACCATGAACGTGTTTGATGAGACAATAGCATTCAAAGTGTTTGAAGCCTCCAAGTTTCCCAGTGATGAGCATGAAGTTTTCCAGCTTGATGCAATTGATACTATGGTGAAAGAAGCACTGCCAATGAGTTATTTGGAGCCTATTGAAGCATGCATCACACAAAGCATCAGAAAAGAAGAAGTGGACAGCTTAGAGGCTGTGATCTCTCCTTTACTTCTTGAGCTTGTTTGCAGCATGGATAGCTACATAGAAGTTGGAAAGAGGTATGCAAACCAATTTGAATCATTACCCCCACCTACTAATAAGGTTTTGCCTTCTATTGTGCAGGCACCAGAGTTGGAATTAAAGCAATTGCCAAAACACCTTAAATATGCTTATTTAGGTGAAAGTGAGACTCTACCTGTTATCATTGCCTCTCAACTCGAACCAAGTGATGAAAAGAAGCTTTTGAGAGTTCTAAAGGAGCACAAAACAGCAATTGGGTGGAGCATTGCAGATATCAAAGGCATAAGCCCGACATTGTGCATGCACAAGATATTACTGGAAGACAATGCAATGCCAAAGAGGAATGCCCAAAGACGTCTCAATCCGAACATGAAAGAGGTGGTAAGAAAAGAGGTAATGAAGCTTTTAGATGTTGGTATTATTTACCCTATTTCTGACAGTAAATGGGTGAGCCCAGTGCAAGTTGTCCCCAAGAAGTCAGGTATCACAGTGGTGAAGAATGAAGCAAACGAGCTGGTACCTACACGGATGACCACGGGCTGGAGAGTTTGCATTGATTATAGGAAGCTCAACACAGCAACAAGCAAGGATCACTTCCCTTTTCCATTCATTGATCAGATGCTTGAGAGATTGGCTGGCCATAGCCACTATTGCTTCCTTGATGGATATTCAGGCTACAACCAAATCACCATAGCCCCTGAGGATCAAGAGAAGACGACCTTCACGTGTCCCTTTGGCACTTTCGCTTATAGGAGGATGCCTTTTGGTCTTTGTAACGCCCCAGCCACTTTTCAAAGGTGCATGATGAGCATTTTCTCCGACATGGTAGAAAAGTTCATTGAGGTATTCATGGATGACTTCTCTGTCTTTGGTGATTCTTTTGATCAATGCTTGCATAACTTATCTAAGGTGTTGGCTAGATGTGAACAGATTAACCTTGTTCTTAATTGGGAAAAATGTCATTTTATGGTTAACCAAGGCATAGTTCTTGGTCATGTCATATCTAGTAAAGGAATCGAGGTAGATAAAGCTAAGATTGATTTGATTGCCTCCATGCCCTCACCTACTTCTGTCAAAGAAGTACGCTCTTTCCTTGGCCATGCAGGTTTCTATAGGCGTTTCATTAAGGATTTCTCTAAGATTACAAGGCCTTTGTGCAATCTCCTTGCCAAGGACATGGATTTTGCGTTTGATCAAGACTGTGAGAATGCTTTCAATGCTTTGAAGAACATGCTCACAACTGCCCCAATCATTATACCACCGGACTGGAGCTTGCCTTTTGAATTGATGTGTGACGCCTCAGATTATGCCGTTGGAGCTGTTTTGGGACAGCGAGTTGATAAGAAGCCACACGCCATCTACTATGCTAGTAGAACCCTCAATGATGCCCAACTCAACTATTCCACCACAGAAAAGGAGTTGTTAGCTGTCATATTTGCTTTAGAGAAATTCAGATCGTATTTGATTACTAACAAGGTTATTGTTTACACTGATCATGCAGCATTGAAGTACTTGTTAGCCAAGAAGGATGCCAAGCCACGACTCATTCGATGGATTCTCTTGTTGCAAGAGTTTGACTTGGAGATAAAAGATAAGAAAGGAAGTGAGAATGTTGTGGCTGATCACTTGAGTAGATTGGTGCATGTATCTAATGAAGAGAAGGATTCATTGCCATTGAGTGAAAGCTTCCCGGATGAGCAACTCTTTTCCATTTGTGCTTTGAATTCTCTCACTCCATTGCCTTGGTTTGCTGATATCGTTAACTACTTATGCACTAATGAACTCCCTACAGGGTTATCTACATTCCAACGTGACAAGCTTAGGAAACAAGCAAGATACTACTTTTGGGATGATCCATATCTATTCAAGCACTGCCCAGACCAAGTAATTCGGAGGTGTGTGCCGGAAGGTGATTTCAAGAGCATTCTTGAGTTTTGTCACTCCCATGCATGCGGAGGCCATTTTGGAGCAAAGAAAACTGCCAACAAAGTGCTACAATCAGGTTTCTTTTGGCCTACCCTTTTTAAGGATGCTTATGCTTTTTGTGCTTCATGTGATAGATGCCAACGGATGGGTAATTTACATGCTAGAAATCAGATGCCTCTCACCAATATCTTAATCATTGATATATTTGATGTTTGGGGAATTGATTTCATGGGGCCTTTTCCTACCTCTTATGGATTTGAATATATATTAGTTGCTATCGATTATGTTTCTAAATTGGTGGAAGCCATTGCCACTAGAACTAATGATGCTAAGGTTGTGATCAGTTTTCTCAAAGGAAATATTTTTACAAGGTTTGGCACACCTAGAGCAATCATTAGTGATGGTGGATCCCACTTTGTTAACCAAGCTTTTGCAGCACTCTTGAAGAAATATGG
Organism: Prunus salicina; assembly: GCA_020226455.1. Lineage (NCBI taxonomy): Eukaryota > Viridiplantae > Streptophyta > Magnoliopsida > Rosales > Rosaceae > Prunus > Prunus salicina. The sequence continues at coordinate 16,394,422 of CM035344.1, read as the reverse complement.
AATCACTCATAAGGTGGCAACACCTTATCATCCTCAAACTAGTGGGCAGGTTGAGATAAGCAATAGGGAGATTAAGCACATACTTGAAAAGACAGTGAACAGCACAAGGAAAGATTGGTCAATGCGTTTGGATGATGCATTGTGGGCTTATAGGACTGCTTACAAGACCCCTATAGGTATGTCTCCGTATAGGCTTGTTTTTGGTAAACCTTGTCACTTACCAGTGGAGCTTGAGCACAGGGCTTATTGGGCAATCAAGGCTTTCAATTTTGATATGAAAGCTGCTGGTGAGAAGAGGAGGCTTCAACTCAATGAATTGGAGGAATTGCGACATGAAGAGTATGAGAACGCTAAGCTTTACAAGGAGAAAACAAAGCAATATCATGACAAGAAAATTCTTAGGAAGACGTTTGAGAAAGGGCAGAAGGTTCTCCTATTCAACTCACGCCTTAGGCTCTTCCCAGGTAAGCTTCGTTCTCGGTGGATTGGCCCTTTTGTTATTACTAATGTGTTTGATCATGGCGCAGTGGAGATTCAAAATATTAAGGATGGCAGCACCTTCAAGGTGAATGGACATCGGTTAAAATCTTACTTTGATGCCAACTTTGATGCCAATATTGAGTCTCAACCACTCAAGGAGCCTCCACCACTCTCTTGAAGCTCACCAGAGTGTGGACGTCCGGCTGAAGACATAAAACTTAGCGCTTCTTGGGAGGCAACCCAAGGTGACGAAGAGAAGATAGAATATGCGAGGAAGCTTGCTTGCATCCTAATCGCTTCAAAGGGGGGTTTTCTGAACTCTATCCTTTGATTATGTCTTTTCCTTATCTTCTTTCCTTTGATTTATGAGGCATTGCATGTTCTGACATTCTAAACATTGAGGACAATGTTTCATTTAAGTTTGGGGGGAAGGATTATGTTGTTTTTGTTTCAAATTGTCAAATTTCAAAATTTTGAGTGTGTCTAAATGGCCAAAAACGCAGGTTTTTAGTGTTTGTTCAAAATCCTTCCAAACACCTATGATAAGACATGAATTTAATGCTAATATGGTTTCTCAGAAATTGATAGTTATTGTTTAAGGACTTTGTGTGGTTCTGAGTTAACTCTGTCTTCCATGCCATCCTTGCACTTATTGAGCACTTTGCCAAGTTAGTCCAATTTCTTGTTACTTGGAGATGTTATGCAATTCTACTTATATCATGATCTTGGTTTCGTGCTTTAGAACTTATTTGAATATCTCTTGAGACATTTTGTTGCCATGCAATGCTTTGGAAGTGATTTAGGCCATGTTTGAACTGTTTGAACCTTTCTAACCATCCCTCTACATGTATTCATCCCTAGCCAACCCATTTGAGCCTATGTTAAACCTTTCTTTGTGTAAACTATTCTTACCATAATGAACCCTCTGTTTTCTTATCCTTACCTATTCTGTGAGCAACTAAAGCTATCTTTAAAAAGAGTTATAAAGAACGCAAGGTGTTGGAGCAAAAGTGAATCATTAGTGCCATAACCCAAGTGTTGAAGAAATAAGTTTGGGGGTATTGGTAACTAATCAAAAGAGGTAATGAAGTGTGACTAATGTAGTCACGGCCCTAGGGTGTTATAAAAGAGAAGATCATGGTGATCTAGGGTAAAGAGCCACAAAATTAGGCCAAATAAACACATTGGAAGGTGCTGAAATTATGTTGAAAATCTGCTCATGAATGTGTTCCTTGCTTGTTACAAAATTCAGAAATCTCTTATGCTCTTACCTATTCTTTAGTTATGCTCAAAATATTGTATATCTCATATCCCTTCTTTCATTCAACCACTACCCTAAACCTCATTACTACCCTTGTAAAGTCCTTTTGATCCTTGGTGTTGCATGGTATTATGTGGAGAGCAGATTGGATAATGAGCTTATGGGGTTCGGAATTTTTGATTTTGCTCTAAGTGTGTGCGCATGTACTTATTTGAGTTGCAGGTGTTGTTCTGATTTGGCATTCACACACTACACTTAAGGATGTCATTGTGAGCCTTGGTTACCCTTGAATCATGTGTGGGGAACTTAGATTGTGGTTGTTGTGTTTCTTTGAAACCATATATGTTGGAGATTCTTTGAGGATATTGTTTGGAAGGCTAGTTGCTTTTTTTTTCTGCTTCCTAAGTTATAGTTTTATTTTGTTTGCTTGAGGACTAGCAAAATCTAAGTTTGGGGGTATTTGATAAGGTCATAAATTCACACATTTGCATGCCTTCTTTGCTTAGTAATTCTGTTTAGTTTCTCTTTATGTTGAGTCTGTTACTTATGTTTGTATGTTTTGTAGGTTAATACAGCAAGGGGATCACACTCTCGGTACAATTCATGCATGTTAAGGGCTGATTGGCACAAAAGGAATATGAGCTTAATGACAGAACCAATTTGGGCCACACTCCTTGTCAGTCCAATTTCGTGGGTCTTCTTGCAGGCCTAATTTCAGCAACCTGGACTACTTGGATGAAGAGACATCCTTCACAGAAAATGTTCCAATGGGTGTCTAGTATATCATCACCAAATTTCGGCCCAATTGAAGATATATAGAGTCCTTAGCCCTTCAAACACTGGATCATGCTCAGAAGTATGGGCAGCTGCCAGCTGTAGAGCCATGTGCTCTTAGCAGCCACATGGGAGACAAGCTAGCATGTAAACTTAGAAGTATGGGCACCTGCCATTCCTAGAGCCTTGTGTTACATAGAAAGACAGCCACACATGATAGACAAGGCAGCATGGGAATAATATGGGCAGTTCAGACCATTGGGAGCAGCTAGGAATGGGTGTGCTGCACCAGCCAAAGGGGAGCTCGAATTTCACTCTATAAATAGAGAGCTGCACATTCATTCACTTCAGCCAATACTCACACACACATTCAGATTCCATCATTCATTCCAAAGAGAGAAGAGAGCAAGTTGCAAAGGAGGGAGAGCTTGGAGCTGTCCTGGGAACTACATTGCTGCCAGCTAGTCTTTCTCTTCTCTCTATCCCATCTATGTATCTTTTATCTTCTGTATTCATTGCTATGTCTAGCTAATCTATTTAGTTAGGGCTTAGGATGAAGCCCTAGTCATGAATATTCAATGTTATGAATGATTTATAGTTAATGGATTTCCTTGCTTTCATTATCAAGTTGTTAATCTCCAGTTTACTATGTGCTTGATGTATGCCTTCTTGGAGTAGCTAACTAGGATTTTATGCATCTAGCACAGGTTGGGAAGGGGTTTAGATTCACCAATTCTACTCTCCTTCCACAAGCAACACTTGAATGGCCTAAGAATCATTCAAGGGGTTAACAACCATAAGTTGACTAGGACAGATACCATGTTCTAGGACTTGTGTGATTATCATATTCTCAAGGAACTTAATGACTCTTGTATGCCTTATTCTAAGTAGATATCATGCTTAGGTTGCATATTAGAGATCAGGTGTTGTGTAGATACCATGCACAATCACATGCCTTAGGAGAATCATGCATCCTGCACCTAGATACCATAGGCTTGTATGCGATAATCTATTGATGATGAAGCTTGAGTCAATTTCTGTGCATTCATAACTTGGATAGGAAGACTAGTGGTAGATTCCAAGGCTCTAACACTTCTCAATTATTGTTTCACAATTTGTTAATTGCAGCTAGTGTTTACTTTCAAGCACTTTCAATTCATGTTCTTGTTTTCATTTCAACAAAACAAAACCCCCCATTTTGAGTGCGTGTGTGGTGCTAGGATTCTGTCCTAGACCTTGAGTAATTAGCAAGAGGCATTGTTGAATTCGACCTTGCCTTTAGCTAATTAGTCAGTTTCTATGTTTTGTGTTTTTATAGCATTCTAAGTAATTTAACTTGCAACCAAGTTACCATTCTCCGTGGGATCGACCTCGCACTTACATAAGCTATACTATAAACGGTTCGTGCACTTGCGAGAATTAAAGTTGCTGTTTTTAATAACTCATTTTAGTTGTTAAGAATTTGATCAACAGTTCACTACTACAAAAAAGGCAAAAGACGACGGGCATTCACCGTCGTGTATTCGATTTCTCAATGGTCGTGGAATCCACCGTTATCTTTTCCCTAAGAAACCACGACGCGAAATCACCGTCGTTGTTACAACAAACAACGTCATCAAAAAAATAAAAACCGACGTCTTTGTACTGCAGAAGATCTAAAAAATCAGTCGAGGATAAGAATAGACGACTAGATCAAACAAAAAAACCGTCGTTAAAAAGGAAAAATATGACAAATATTAACAGAACAACGACGCAATATAGACATACAACGACGAACACCAAAACCTGACGCCGTTAAATAATCTTTTAACGACAATAAAAAGTATGATGTCTTCAATACATGAGACGACGACGTTATTGAAATATACTACGTCACTTAGTTACAACAAACCGTCGTAAAATAAGTTTTCTACTTCGATTTTTCTATGAAAGATGACGTGGAAATAGTTGTCAGTGTCATTTTTTACGACGTATGTATTTCTACAGATGACGTTGACATATGAAACAACGTCGGTTTCAAATATATGAGAGCCGTATTACAGAATTTATATGTCATATTTTTCTATTCAAACAACGACGGTAATAAATCGTCGTTGTTAAGAATATCAACGTAAAAAAAAAACAAAAAACCGACGTTCTAAAGAGCTAATAAATAGTCGAGGATGAAAATAGACGACGAACTCTAACAAACAATCGTCGTTAAAAATAAAACATATGACATATATTAACAGAACATGGCCGCAAAATAGACATACAATGACGGTATTTAAAACATAGCGCCGTGAAAAAAGCATTTAACGACAAGAAGAAAAATGACGTCTTTAAAAACATAAAGACGACGTTATCTACGTCACTACATTTAAAAAATCCGACGTGAAATATATTTTCCACTTCGATTTTTCTATGAATGATGACGTGGAAATAGATGACATTGTCATTACTCACGACGCATGAGTTTATATAGACGACGTGGAACGAAGAAACAACGTCGGATATAAATAAATGAGAGCTGTATTACAAAATAACGTCGTCTAATATTTATTAGATGGCGTTTAAAATGAATTACCGTCGGGAATTACATCTGTTCCTCTGCGTTTTGAAAGAACTTGCGACGTGGTAAATTAATCATGACGTCGTGTTTTTAAATTAATGATTATTTATATTTTCTTTTAGACGTCGGTATTATGGGATTGGAGTCGTGATATTTTTAATTACATGGCGGTTCTTAATAATTCCCCGACGTTATATCCTGAATATCTTTTTCACAATAGCGTCGTGGTTCTTCATTGTTACGTTGCTTTAAGACGTCGGTAAATATGCTGAATAACTTGTTCACAATTACGTCGTTTTTTATTTGAACAGACGTCGGTTTTTTACTTTTTTATCAAGACCGTCGTGTTTGTAATCTGGAACCTGTATTTTTTGCCCTGATTGTTTTGTGGACAAAACCTGTATAATGAAAGTGAAGAAATCACATTACAATATATTACAAAATTAATGTCATACACTGCTAATTACATAAGCATCATTCAATCCATATATCTTCACACCCATCTCTAATATTTTGACCACCTAACTCACCCACCAGTTCATCAAATGTGTCAACATTTGGCATCCCTCTAGTAAATGGCTCACACTCAATTATCACATCACCTAAGACATCATCACCAATAGCATCATTATATTCTCTATTAGGCATTGATAACACTACCGACCAACCACGATGCATGGGGTCGTCAACAAAAAATACTTGTTTGACTTGAGAAGCCAAAACAAATTGGTCATTCCTATGTCCAATTTTACTCAAATCTACAAGGGTAAATCCAAGTTCGTCGACTACAAGACCAGAAGCACTATCTATCCAATCACACCTAAAGACTGGGATTGTAAACTTTTGGTAGTCAAGGTCCCAAATTTCTTGAATGACACCATAGAAACCCATATTTGAGAGAATTGGGTTTTTATCCTTGGCACTAGCAACTTGCATGGTATGTACAAGTAAATAAACTCCACTATTTTGAGTTGTCCGCACATCATCTTGTGCCTTGATGTTGAATTTAATACCTTTAATAAGATAGCTCCTATATAATGGCACTGCTATGTTTGGACCAGCTGCTAGCCACCTTAAATTTTCTGATACGCCATGATTGTCTTCCTCAAGTTCACTTTGAACCTGCAAATTAATCATATCTTAATTCAATCAAACATAGAAATAAGAAGAAAATTAAAAGAGAAATATGTTATTCAATAACATATACCTTGAAGCGTAGCCATTGAATGAAAGTGCTATTGTGCTTATCCTGCAGCCACTTTGTTCTCTTTCTAAATTTTGGATAAGTGGTCTTAATGTAGATCATATGTTGCCTACATGACACGAAAAATTCAAGCATTACGGTCCCAAATATATAAGATAAACATAAGAAATAATTTAAAATGGAAACTTAAGGAATAAAACTCATACGTACTCGATATAAGGTAGGACTTCCTCCGTATTCTCCAAGACATATAGATGTGCTTGATTCAACAGGTCCTGATCAACTACGCTCACTGTGCAACCTGATAATGGCTTTGAAACTCCCATCTTTTGGCTTGAAGGCACTCCAACTGTACTAACATCAGATAAATGCTCGGTACAAAACTCTACAGCTTCTTCAGCTATATACCGCTCAGCAATGCAACCTTCGGGACGAGTACGATTCTGAACATACCCCTTTAGCACTTTCATATATCTTTCAAACGGATACATCCACCTAAAATATACTGGCCCACATAGACGAACTTCTCTGACAAGATGTACTACTAGATGAACCATGATATCAAAGAATGAAGGGGGAAAGTACTTCTCAAGCAAACACAGAGTAACTACTACATCTTCTTCCAACTTATCTAGCTTGGAAACATCAACAGTCTTTGCACATATAACATTGAAGAAGAAGCACAAACGAGTTATTGCATACCTTGCAGGCTTCTCCAAAACAGAACGAATTGCCACAGGGAGCAATTGTTGCATTAAGGTATGACAATCATGTGATTTAAGGCCCAGAAGTCTTGAATCTTGTAAAGATACAAGATTTTTTATATTTGAAGAATAACTTTCAGGGACCTTCATACCATAGAAAGAATTGCAAACCTCTCTTCTCTGCTCTCGACAAATTCCAAGGCCCAGGAGGCAAACGAGTACGTCTTTCTCCATACTCGGGTTGCAAATCAGTTTTGACCCCCATGTTCAATAAATCTAATCGAGCAGCAACCCATCTTTATTTTTTCCAGGGATCTCCAGCAATGTACCAATGATACTATCGCAAACATTCTTCTCAATGTGCATAACATCTAACGCATGCCTCACAGGAAGGTATTTCCAATACTCGAGATCAAAGAATATTGATTTCTTCTTCCAACAAACGCTGTCACCATCTTCAACCATATGCAGCACTTCTTCTCCGGTTAATGGCTCGGGAGGTGTGCCATATTCAGGTTTCCCATTAAAAGCTGCACGTTGCCTCCTATATGGATGATTGATTGGTAACCATTTTCTATGCCCAATGTAACAAATTTTGTGGCCATTTTTCAACCTGTGACTAGGTGTATCATCGCCGCATATTGGACAAGCTTTATATCCTTTAACAGCACAACCAGATAAGTTTCCATAAGCGGGGAAATCATTAATTGTCCACATTAATGCAGCTCTGAGTGTAAAGTATTCTCCATTATGTGCATCATACACTCCTCTAATCCCATCCCACAAAGATTTTAAATCATCAATCAAAGGCTCCAAGTAGACGTCTATATCATTTCCGGGTTGTTTAGGACCGGAAATCAATAAGGTCAACATCATGAACTTTCGTTTCATGCACATCCATGGAGGGAGATTATATGTAACTAAGATAACTGGCCAACAACTATATCTGCTACTTAGAGAACTGTGGGGATTGAATCCATCAGATGAAAGAGCCAATCTCAAGTTTCTCGGGTCATTACCAAACTCAGGCCATTTATCATCAAGAAGTTTCCAAGACGGGGAATCCGCCGGATGAGACATCTGACCATCAATTGATTTTCTAGCAGCATGCCAAGTCAAACTCTTAGCTGTCTCATGTGATTGAAACATCCTTTTAAACCTTGGAATTGGAGGAAAATACCACACACCCTTCGCTGGCACACCCTCTTTCAAGATTGAATCTTTGCCTTCCTTCCACCTTGAGATACCACAACTAGGACAATTAGTTGAATCCTCATACTCCTTCCTATACAAGATGCAATTATTGGGGCATGCGTGCATTTTCTCATAACTCAGCCCCAATGCACACAAAGTCTTTTTAGCCTCATACATAGAGGTGGGTATTGTATTTCCTTCTGGAAGCAAATCGCCTTGAAGTATCAATAATTCTGTAAAACAGACATCACTCATCCCATGTTTTGCCTTCAAATTATACAACTTCACTAATGCCGATAACTTCGTGTACTTTCTACAACCAGGGTACACTGGTTGATCTCCATCCCCAATCACATTGGCAAACTCATAAGGATCGGATCCAAAATCACCAAAATCATTATCATCCATGTCAATTTCTTCAGACACGAAACTTTACCTACTATGGCCATCATCTTCTTCAACATTTCTACTAGCATTAGTAGTTGCTTCCCAAGGTTCTCCGTGAAATGTCCAATTCTTATAGCTTTGGTCAACTCCATTAAAGTATAAGTGATCCCTTATAATTCCAACCCCAAACATCTTCAAATTAACACATTTAACACATGGACAACGGATATGTGTTGTAGTTAGAAGATTTTCTACAGAAAAGTTCAAAATGCTTCAACCCCAAACTCATATGCCTTCGATCTTCTATCTGAGTGCATCCATGACTTATCCATCTCCGACACTATAACCTATTATCTATAATAAAGTGAAAATACAGGCAATGACCATCACTATAGCAGATTTAATACAAAGATCTAATGGCAAGTAACAGACGACGGTTTTTAAAAAAAACAGACGTATTTGGCATATATAGACGACGGCTTTTCAACAAACGTCGTCTAATGTAAGTAATACACACGACGGTAGTTAATTTACCGTCGTGTATACTTAATACAAACGACGGTAGTTAAAAAACACCGTCGTGTTTAGGTAATACAAACGACGGTTTATGAAAAAACCGTCGTCAAAAGCGTCGTAGCTCAGTTTATTTTCCAGAACCCAAAACCCTATTAAGAACACAACAAATACAAAGCATGAAACCAACATATAAAAAACCCTATATGAAACCAAGCATGAACCCTATTAAGAACACAACATATACAAAGCATGAAAACAATAAAGGAATTCAACATAACATAGAGTGATTAAAAGATCCGACAAAATTAAATCCATTGCCAATTCAACATACCTAAAACCCATCAATGAAAACATTAAACAGAAAATCCATCAATGAATTTACAGATCGCAAACCATATACCTAAAACCCTTTAACAAAACAACCTAATATCATTCAATGAATTTACAAGGGGAAGATAGGGTTTGTACTTACAGGTTGGACGAGTTCACAGATTATGGATTCGACGGAGCTTGGAGAGCCAACTTTGAATTAGAGCAGAAGAGAGAGAGCGAAATGTTATGTTGCGCGAAATCTGAAAATTTTGGGGTTCAGGGCTGGAAGTATAAGAATAAAAGCCAAATGTAAAAATTTTAGGTCGCGCGAAAATTTTTAGGAACCGCGCTTTTTAAAACGTCGACATAAAAACCATGGCGAAAGTTCTACAAGAACCGACGTAAATATAGTATTCCACGACGAAAAACCTGAACGTTACGCCGTCTATTTTGACGATTCATTTTTCGGATTTATTTTAAATTTATTTTGAATATTTTAAAAATAATAAAATATTATTAGAACAACATAAAACCACGTCGGTGTTATTAAACAGGACGTTGTAAATAATAATAAACGACTCACTTGTAAAAGTGACGTCGTTTAAATTTGAAACCATGGCGGATATTTTAATATACGACGTAAATTAAGTATTCCACGACGCAATCACCGTCGTTAAAAAGTATTACACTAAACCCTTAAAACTAAATTATATATTTTAAAAAATTAATTTTATAAAAGGGTTCATGGTTTTACCTCCTAATATATAACAAACATAAACCCTAAACCCCAAAAATTATACTTTAAAAATAAACCCTAATAAATAACAACCCTAAACTCTAAACCCTAGACTCTAAACCCTAAACCATAAAAACTATAAGTGATGTTAGGACAAACCAAAACAATTTGGTTTTGGTTGGACATTTTAAAATTTTATTATTCAAAATGAATTTTTTCAAGGTTTAGGGGGAAGAAAATATATCAATGACTTCATAGGAGTTGACGTTGCATTTTTCGGATTTATTTTAAATTTATTTTGAATATTTGAAAATAAAAATAATAAAATATTATTATACAACATAAAACCACGTCGGTGTTATTAAATACAGGACGTTGTAAATAATAATAAACGACTTCACTTTAAAAGTGACGTCGTTTAAATTTGAAACCATGGCGGATATTTTAATATACGACGTAAATTAAGTATTCCACGACGCAATCACCGTCGTTAAAAAGTATTACACTAAACCCTTAAAACTAAATTATATATTTTAAAAAATTAATTTTATAAAAGGGTTCATGGTTTTACCTCCTAATATATAACAAACATAAACCCTAAACCCCAAAAATTATACTTTAAAAATAAACCCTAATAAATAACAACCCTAAACTCTAAACCCTAGACTCTAAACCCTAAACCATAAAAACTATAAGTGATGTTAGGACAAACCAAAACAATTTGGTTTTGGTTGGACATTTTAAAATTTTATTATTCAAAATGAATTTTTTCAAGGTTTAGGGGGAAGAAAATATATCAATGACTTCATAGGAGTTGACGTTGCATTTTTCGGATTTATTTTAAATTTATTTTGAATATTTGAAAATAAAAATAATAAAATATTATTATAACAACATAAAACCACGTCGGTGTTATTAAATACACGACGTTGTAAATAATAATAAACGACTTACTTTTAAAAATGACGTCGTTTAAATTTGAAACCATGGCGGATATTTTAATATACGACGTAAATTAAGTATTCCACGACTCAATCACCGTCGTTAAAAAGTATTACACTAAACCCTTAAAACTAAATTATATATTTTAAAAATTAATTTTATAAAAGGGTTCATGGTTTTACCTCCTAATATATAACAAACATAAACCCTAAACCCCAAAAATTATACTTTAAAAATAAACCCTAATAAATAACAACCCTAAACTCTAAACCCTAGACTCTAAACCCTAAACCTAAAAACTATAAGTGATGTTAGGACAAACCAAAACAATTTGGTTTTGGTTGGACATTTTAAAATTTTATTATTCAAAATGAATTTTTTCAAGGTTTAGGGGGAAGAAAATATATCAATGACTTCATAGGAGTTGACGTTGCATTTTTCGATTTATTTTAAATTTATTTTGAATATTTGAAAATAAAAATAATAAAATATTATTATAACAACATAAAACCACGTCGGTGTTATTAAATACACGACGTTGTAAATAATAATAAACGACTTACTTTTAAAAATGACGTCGTTTAAATTTGAAACCATGGCGGATATTTTAATATACGACGTAAATTAAGTATTCCACGACTCAATCACCGTCGTTAAAAAGTATTACACTAAACATAAACGTCGTCTAATCATCCTTTTACGTCGTCTTTGTTTAAATCCAACCAACAACAAACGACGGTTTTTGACTTAATTAGGTCGTTGGAATTTTATTACACGTCGGTTACGAAATTTGTTTGTTTGTTTGTTTTTTTTAATTTATTGATCCTCAACATATTTTCAGGGAGAAAAAAGGATGTATATTATATATAAAATTTGTACATTATATATTACAGACAAAATTTGTATATTATACAAAAAAATCAAGTTTTCTATGATTCCAAATGAAGGCTAACAAACTCTGCCCATTCATTACGGACTTCATCAATGGATTCTTGGGGGTATGGCGCTTCCTCTTTTCTCTTGGCAAACTGCAATCCATAACAATGAATATTAGGGTTTAAAAAAAAAAAATTCAATAACAGACGACGCTATTTTTCATAACCGACGTAGTATATATATTCAACGACGCTAATTTTAAATCTACCGTCGTTGATAATACAAAAAACGACATAAAATATATGAAGTAATTTCTTCTTACCGTCTTCTCAAACGCCAAGGAAGGATCCATGATGATGTCCCTCATGAAGCGCATCACATAATATCCGCATTCCACACTGCTGGGTTGCTTTGCTGTCCCTGGAAGAGTTTTCCATATTGGTGCTTTACGGCCTTGCCTGCCAATGTGGGAATTATAAATTTTTATAGCACTGTTGACGATGTTTTTGGCCTCCTCATCAACCACACGAGGTCCAGGCAGAGGATCTACAAAGTAGACGGTTTCCCTCTTTGCTCTCATAATCAGCAAGATCCAATGACGGCTGCACAAAAACGACAGTTATTTATAAAATGGACGTATTATAAAATTTCGCACGACTATTATTTATAAAAACGACGTATTATATTATTTCACACGACGAAATAAGTAGAAATCGACGACATTATAAATTATAACGACGCAAAATAAAAACCGACGTGGTTACTAATTTCAAACGACTCGATAAAATAAAACACCGACGTGGTTAGATATTTCAAACGGCAAAAAATTATTGAAAATCATAAAAACAAAATCCTGTTAAGGAGACTAACCCTGGATTGTAAGGCATCATGAAAATCTGTTCACCGTCAGTCTTCTGAAGTCGACCTGCTACGATTCGTGATCTGGAAGAGATTGTACCAGCGTTGGCACTAACTGTAGCAGGGTCGATAAAGCCAACCATGCTGCACATATTTGCTTTTTTCAATTTTTCATATAAGACCCTAAACATATAAACAAAGATATATAAAAAAGTCAGCACAAAAAACACACGACGGTTATGTATAAACTAACGACGTATTATATAATTTAAAACGACGGGCTGATATAGAAAACGACGTTATTTGTTCCATGCCTCAAACGACGGGCTGGGACATACTAACGACGTGGTTAGTGAGTTAAAACGACGCAATAAATACTACCGACGTCTTATGTTAGATTTAAAATGACAAACCTCATATATACAGCAATCACAGTAGCCCCTATTTCATCCATGGCTGCAAGTTGTGTAATATCTTCAGGCAGTAAGAAGGTACTGCGATCTTCACCAAACACCTCCTTCTCAATTGTAAAGTTAATTGTCTGCTCCTTAGGTTTGGTTTCCACATAAGTACAGAGGGATTTTAAAGAAGATGGCGCCTCAGTATTTGAATAATCAACACCTTCAATCACCTGTTTAAAGAAATAAAAAAATGACGTGGTAATTCAATAAACACGACTGTTTAAATAATAAAACGTCGTCCGAAAAGAATTTAAACGACGGTAACAAAAACAACGTCGTGTTGAACAACTTATTACGTCGTAGGAAAAAATTCCGACGTCTAAATTGAAAACAAACGACGGTTTAAAAGACAAATTTCGACGTCTGAAATTTTTAAAAACAAATGAAAAGGAAAAGTTATGAGAACATACCTCCACGTCATGCTTTTCTTCATCTTCTTTTTTGTCTTTTTCATTTTCATTTTTTTTTTCTTCTTCCTTCTCTTCAGATTTTTTTTCTTCTTCCTTCTCTTCAGACTTTTTTTCTTCTGTCTTCTCTGCTTCTTTTTTTTCTTCACCCTTCTGTTCATCTTGTTTTTCTTCATTCTTCTGTTTATCTTGATTTCCTTCATTTTCCTGTTTTAAGTAATAAAGAAAGTAGAGAAAGTAAAAAAAATTAAATTAAAACGTCGTGGTAAGACATAAAACAGGACGGTATGTAAGAATTACGACGTCTTAAAATTATTAAACGACGGTACATAGTAAACGTCGTGGGAGTTATATATTACGTCGGTAATTATTAAAAACGTCGTCTAAAGAGAACAAAGTTTTAAAAATAACGACGTTTAAAGGCGTGTAACACAAGTAAAATAAATACGACGTGGTATTGAAATACAAACGACGGTTTATTTTACAATCGTCGTGGTATGTATTTCAAACGACGTTTTAGTCATAATAACGACGTCTTATAATTTAAAAAAAAACAGAGAATTCAAAGTAAGATATGTTACCTTTTCTTCATGATGTTCCCCATTTTTGGCAGTATCATCCTCAAACTGTAGGGATCTCACATCACCCCAGAGCAGCTTGCTTTGTCAGACATTGGATTTTTGGGACTTTGGTTTTGACAGGGCTAATTTTCGGTTTAAGCAAGCTTGGATCAAAATTGGGAATGAATTGGGAAAGCTGACTCAGTAAATGCTCCCTCTCAGCCTCTACCAATTGTTTGGTTCTAGCCTCCATCCTTAAAGCCTCTTCCCTTGCCTTAGCTTCCATCTTTTTAGTCTCTTCTTGAAGGAGAACTCTTAACTTGTCCTTTAAACGGTCGTCAAAGCTCATCCTGTGTGGTTTGGGTAAATTGAAATATTGCTTTGGGGAAATCCCAGCACCTACACCTCTCACTCTGCCTGGATGCTCGGGACCCAAAGCCATGGTCAGCACATCATTGCTGCCAGATACACTGACTTTGCCTTCCGAGACTTTTTTTTGCAACTCATCCTAAAACAAAAACAAGAAAACACACGACGGTTATTTATAAACAAACGACGTATTATACAATTTCAAACGACGCAATAACACAGAAATCGACGTTATTATAATTTATCACGACGGTATTTCTACCGACGTGGTTATTTATTTAAAACGACGCAATGAATAAACATCGACGTCTTATGCTATAATGACAGATAACAGAGTAATTCAATTTCATACATTTAACGACGTTGTTTTAAAACATTTCGACGTAGTAGTATAATTAAACGACGCGAAATTAATCACCGACGTCTTATGCTATAATTACAGGTGATTCCAGATTTAGAACTTTAACGACGGTTTTTTAAACATTTCGACGTGGTAATATCATTCACACGACGTATAATATAACATAAGACGTAATAAGAATTATGCACAGTTTAATAAAAAATTAAAACAGAGTGAGTAGGCTTACAATTAATTTTGCTTTCTCTGCCACCTTTGGATCAGGGATGTTACCATGTTTGTCGTTCTAGCTCTCTTCCATAAGGTAGATCGATCAATTTCTACCCCAGGCATGGTTTCCTCCAATTCATCCTCCAAACCAGCATATCCTTTTCGAGACAATCGATGATTGTACTCAAGTTTCTCCCTAATCCCTGCATGTTGAGAATGCACAGACTGAAATTCTTTGGATAACCTTGAAGCTACAAAGGCATCCCATTGTGCTTTCTCTATGAATTTATATGTTTCAGGGGGGTGGCTTAATCTCTCCCTGTCATTGATGTATGGAAGGATATAATGCCTCGTTAGTGTAGACTTGAAATCCTTCCATTTCTTGGCAGCAGAAGATAACACAGAGTTCTTGCCCCCTTGACCTACCACAAAAGCCATGTCAACGGCTTCCCAAATCTGCTCCTTTATATCCTTGGGGATTTCAGCCCATTTCTTGTCCACAAGTGGTACTCTGGAGCGTGCCAACACACCAATGTAGGACTGCATCTCAATATGTGCTTGGCCAATTCCTTTCCCCCTTTTATTGTACTCAACAATTGGCTTGATTTTCTGAAGTTTTCTCTTCACAACACGAGGCATTGTGCTCATACCTCTACCTGACTTTGAATCATCAGAAATTGTTGTCGTGCTGGTTGGTTCTGTCTCAGCAGATGAAACAAACTTCATCTTCTTCGAAGACTTCTCTTGAGGAGTTACCATTCCAACCTCCTCACCTCCATTTCTCTTGGAGCCAGATTGCTTACTTTGGTCTTGAGAAACCATTTTTACAGACAAAACAAACCTGCATGTGAAAATATTTCAGGAAAAAAATAAGAACACAAACGACGGTTATTAATAAAAGACGACGTATGATATGATTTTAAACGACGCAATGAATAATCTCAGACGTAATAAATGTTTAAAACAAAGTACTTGAACAACGACGAAATAATATAAAATAAGACGTAATAAGATATTATTACGGCGATATTTACATGACGTCGTGATAATTAAATATAAACGACGCAAATATTTACATGACGTCGTGGTATGTCTATTCACACGACGTCAATATAAATATTTGCGTCGTCTATACCGTCGTCTATCTTAGATACAAACCCTACTTTCTTTCTCTTTATATTTTATCAAATTAGGAAAAACAAAAACCATGGTTCAGTGAAATCAAACTTGCAATTAAAAACAAGCTAATAAAAAAAAGACTGTCATTTTAAAAGCAACTTTGATCAATTTTCAGACGACGCAAGGACGACGGAAGAAGCTACCGTCGTCTTACTTAGTTGAGGTAGTTGCTTTCAAAGTTGGAAACTTTCCCTCATTGTCTGTAAATTTTATCAAACTTGGAAAGAATTTACAGCGAGAAAGTGAGAAATGATTTTGCCCAGAAAAAAAGTAAAAACCTCAACCCAAATAGTGAGAAATGAAAGCTTACCTTTTGCGTGCAATGAAAGTTTCTCTCGGAGTTTGTTGTTTAAGTTCAGAGACGACGAAGAAGACAAGAGGAAGACGATGAACTACTCTGACAGTGCTCTGACAAGGAAAAAAGACGAAAAGTTTTCTCTGGGCGAAATGTTTCGAAACAGTTCATGTGTAACTAAGGTAGACGAAAAGTTGCCTATGTATACGAACCGTTTCAAAAAAATAAGACGGCGGTTATATATAACGACGACGTAAAAAAAAAAACAACGACGTATAAATACTTTTAAAATGTCGACGTGGTAGACCATTTAAAATGTCGTTTTTAATAATATACCGACGTGGAATTTATAAAATACGTCTGTTATACCGACGTTGATTGTATAATTAAACGGCGGTTTTTGTAAACCGCCGTTGGTTTTAAAATTTATTCTATAAATTTTTCGCTTTCATTCAGTTTCAGTTTATATTTAGGGTTCCAAGTTCTTCCTCTCTCACAGACACTCTCTCTCACATCTCAAAGACAATAATTTAGATGTCTTTCTCAAAGAGAAATGGAGCTTACTCGCATCAAATCTATGTCCACAAGAAGAAGTTTGTCAACTAGCCTTCTCACTTCCGTGTACAAGCCTGATAGGACACTTAGTGCTTCTGAATACTCCTTGCTTTCCATCAAAAGAGATGCAAGCCTGGCCTCCACTCGCTGTCGAAGGAAAGTTTGCTTCTCAGGGAAATCTGAAGATCAGATGCGCCTGATCCTCTGCTTGATTTTCTTGGCTAAAAAGATCCGCAGATTTGTGATAGCCTGTTCCTTTATCCGTAGAGCTTCAGAAGAAGAAGATGGGTTTCAAGAATGCGATAAAGAATAGAAATGGCTTCAGATGGCCTCTAAAGCATGAGCAATCGAATCAGTAGTTGCTGGGAGATATGATGAAGACATTGTCAATGCTTTGAACAATACTGCAGACGTAGATTATTCTGACGACGTGTTTCTGTTCTACCGTCGTCTTTTCTAGTCGTCTTTTAGTATAAGTGAGATGGCGGTATATTTATAATTACCGACGTAGATTATTCTGTTAAACGTCGTTAAGTGTAATACAACCGACGTGGATTTTATTTTTAAATTATAAATAGAGTTTTTTTTCGAATACTTTCAGTTTTAGTTTTCAATTACAATGCGTTATAAATAGATTTTTCTTTCCCGAGGATAATTAAAATGAGGGAAATTAATGTTCTAGAATTTGTAAACTAACACGACGCATTATTACTAACCCGAGGAAATTATAAATAGATTTTTCTTTCCCGAGAAATTTTAAATTAATTCAATTTGGGACATAAATTGTTAAAAGAAAAAAAATTATAAGTAGATCTACGTAGGATAAGAAAATCAAGAAAAAAATTCTTATTAAGAACGACGGTTTAAATTAAAGGTACGACGTATAAAGTGAATAATACGACGTTAAAGTTTATAATACGTCGATTAAAAATACAACGTCGTCATATTTAAAGATAACGTCGTAGAACTATAAGATAATGACGTCGATATATTTTATATTTAACGTCGTTGTAAATTTAATTTAATACGGCGATACTTTTCATTTAAAAGCGCCGTGATTTTTTTATAATTATACGGCGTATTATACGAAAAACATGGTCGTGTTATTTCTAAGTAAATACGGCGGCTTTTTTTTGAATCGTCGTCTTTACTTTCTAACGTCGTATATCATATTTTCTGCCGTTGTTTTTTGGCTTTGATTTTACACTTCGGAAATCTTGTTTCAAATAAACGTCGGTTGTTGAATTAGATACGTCGTTGTTTTTGAACAGCCATTTGAATCTCGGTTTTTTAGGTGTCTAAGGTGGTATTACACGGCGGTTTTTTTATAACCGTCGTCTTTTTAAAAACCACGACGGCTCTTACTCCGACCGTCGTCTTTTTCTTGTCGTCTTTTACCCTTTTTGTAGTAGTGGTTGTTTCAATCCATATAGAATTAGGAATTCCATTACCTCTTGTACTTCAATTAGGATAGCTTTTATACAAGGATAATCCGATAAGTCTGAGTATATTTTTGAACTTGCAAACCTCTCAAATTCTTACTTGATTAGAAGACCATAATTTGTGGTTAAGACAATGAATTGTCTTACAATAGAAGCTAACCATCAATAAACTCCCAGTTGGCAAAACCAACACCTCACAAAAATCCCTATCACGGCCCTCACCACTAAGCCACCACGAATGCGGCAGAGACCCACAAAGCCACACAACCACGCAAGATCCGAGAACTACACTGCTAATGTATGGTATTTGCTATTTTCTTTTGGCTTCCCTTGACAACTTTGTAATAGGATGTGTATTGTAATTTATCAAGCTCAAGTCTAGATTAGGGAAAACTTTTATTGGTGCTCTTCTCTAATCTCTGCTCTATGAAGGCTCAAGCAAGTTGACAAAGGTATTGAGCATTGCATATCATTACATTAACAGTCTTCATAAATTGATTACTATCCTCCGTTTCTCATAATGACTAGTCATCCTTGCTCCAGCTGGATAACAAACTGTTTTGTCCTATTCTTCTTTCTCTCTCTCTGCTGCCATGTGGGTTTCTGACCTAAGGGAATTTTTTGGTCGTAAAGGCTACAAATTTTGGTCATTTGGCGCTGTCTCTTTTGCGTGGAAGTTTTGGAAAGATTGGCTTGCTTTCTTTCTCTTCTTCTTCCTCAAGAGAGAACCAAATATTTCATCTATGAGTTTTTACAATTGATTTCTTTTTGAAAAACTACTTCTGAAACCCGAATCTGCATCTAGCTACTTAAATCATCTCTCATTTATATCTAGGTCAGATTCAAGACTGATTTCTTCAAGAGTATGGTTTCTTGAAGAAATTGGTTATTCTCCTTTGAATCCAAATATTGGTTTCGGTTTGTGTTGGAGCTTGCAAGCTAGTGCCATGGGATGAACGAGCTGGAGAAGGAGTTGCCATTGCCGTGAAGAACTGAGCTTCAAGTTTTTGCTAAGTTGGAGAAGAAGATTGCACAAAGGAGGTATTGCTCATATTCCTAAATAGACCTAGGTGCATCTTGAGCTTGGTTGTGTTTCCTTTGTAAGAATCTTTTTCTACTTAGTGGAGTGCCTGGTCGGTTGATGACTCCCAGTTTTTCCCAATGGTGGGTTTCTGGGTGAACAAAATCTGTTTTGCATATTTGTAATTTTTCTAGGTTTGTGTTCTTGGTGGTTGACTAGTCATCTTTATTTGATGTTTGATATTCACATGATAATGATGATTTCACACACTTTCACCATAGTTGTTGCTAGCACAGGGGATGCCTAGATTGATGGGTCCTTCTGAGTGCCTAGTTTGTCACTAGTAATCTTCTAGGGTTGTAGGTACATTGTGGCATGATCTGTGTGTTCTCTTGATCGTGATTGTTCATGACTAGCAGTTGATGGCGTGAGAAATAACTAACGCACAAATTAAACCCTATAAATCATGCATCGTAGTACGAGTAAGTAGGGATTGTTCTATTCCGGGGATTAGGAGGGATGCTAATCAACACAAATTAAACTTAACACAAATTAAATTCATTAAACTGGAAATTAAGTTGAGGGAACAATGATTGGGGGGGATTTTGATGATTTAGACAAAAGTAAAATTGACAGCAGCAAATAACTAAGTTGTGAATGAAATATGGATTAAGGGATAGCTAGAGGATTCTTCTCCACACATGGAACATATGCATACAAATTGATCTCCAGTTACTCTTTCAATAAAATATGAATGTCAAAGCCCCAAATTAATTGTGAACTGCACTAATTAACTCTCAGATTTTCCTAAGTTCATTGAATTGGACTCAGCGACTCAATCAAATTATTCTTATCAAGTTCCCTATATGAACAGCATGATAGAGATACATATCAAAGATCATTAAGTTCTATGAAAATCATAAGCTTTGACAAAACATTTGTAACTATGAAAAGCATGATACTCCTGCCAGGAATTTACTTAACACAATCATGACTAGTGATTTTTACTACTTGTGAATATAAGTTCATAACAATTAGGTGAAATTCCCTTATATCCTAGCATCAAATCCCTGCATGCAAACTAAGTATGCATCCTTAATAAACATGCAAGAATAAGTCCTGAATAAAACAGAAAAGTAAATCACATTCATACTTTACGAAACCATAACTGGAGTGATCAATTCATATAAAACATATGTCATGGCTTCGAATTCACCTCTAACTAAGAAGAAATTCAGTTACTCATATTTAATAATTGAAAAACAATATAGAATGGAAATACATAAGATAGGATAAAGAGAAGAAAAGAACTAGATGATGGCAGCAAGGAATTCCCAAGACAGCTCCAAGTTTTGCTCCTTTTGCAACTAGCTCTCTCTCTCTCTCTCTCTCTCTCTCTCTCTCTCTATTTGAATGTGTATGAGTAATGGATGAAGTGAAGTGATGGATTGTTGAATGAATTGTGTTTAGAATTGGAGTGCTATTTATAGGGAGAATGGAAGGGGAATATTTGAATTGAATATGGTTTATGCCAATAGCACTTGTAATTAGAAATTCATTCTTTTGGCTAGTGCATTTCACCAATAAATCCCATTGTAATTAGAAACTCATTCTTTTGGGTAGTGCACTTCACCAACAAATCCCATTGTAATTAGAAACTCATTCTTTTGGCTAGTGCACTTCACCAACAAATCCCACTAGATAGTCACGCATGACATAGTCAGCTTGTGGGCCGATTTTGGGCTTGTTATTCACTCCAAAAAGTTCTGGAAAAATATGGATCTTCAAGCCCTTTGTCTTATCTTTCCAAGCATATGCAGCCCAACTCAAGGAAAAATAGGAAAGACCTTCAAATGTCATTTTTGGCCTAGTAACGCAGATGCTGCCGAATTTTGACCTTGAGCTGCTAAATCGTGGATAACTTCCTCTAGAAGACTCCAAATCATGAACCGTAAAATGCTACGGAAACTAGACTTCCGTATCTTTCCAATGATGTATGGCTCATTATCTGGTTCTTCTTGAGCAAGTACAGGTTAATCCGCGAATGTGACTGATCTGCAGACACTGTTTTGAGCTAACTTGTCTTCAAAATGCATGTAATGAGTCTCATCCTTATTACACTAAAACATACACAAACTTTATTAAAAGCACAAGTTTAACTCAAAAACATAACCAAATCGTAAGTTAGAAGGGTACAAAAAGATATGTAATTATGCACTGATCAAATACCCCCAAACTTAGATTTTGCTAGTCCTCGAGCAAAACAAAATAAAATTACAACTTAGGAAACAGGAAATAAGCAACTAGCCTTCCAAACAATATCCTCAAAGAATCACCAACGTTTATGGTTCCAAAGAAACACAACAATCACAATCTAAGTTCCACATATGATTCACGAGAAAGCAAAGCTCACAATGACACCCTTAAGTGTAGTGTGTGAATGCCAAATCAGAACAACCCCTGCCACTCAAATAAGTATATGCGCACACACTTAGAGCAAAATCAATAATTCTGAACCCCATAAGCTCATTATCCAATCTGCTCTCCACAATAATACCATGTAACACCAAGGATCAAAAGGACTTTACAAGGGTAGTAATGAGGTTCTAGGTAGTGGTAGAATGAAAGAAGAGATATGAGATATACAATATTTTTAGCACAATTAAAGCACAGGTAAGAGCATAAGAGATTTTTTTGAACTTTGTAACAAGCAAGGAACACATACATGAGCAGATTTTCAACATAATTTCAGCACCTTCAAATGTGTTTATTTGGCCTAATTTTGTGGCTCTTTACCCTAGATCACCATGCTCTTCTCTTTTATAATACCCTAGGGCCGTGACTACATTGGTCACACTTCATTACCTCTTTTGATTAGTTACCAATACCCCCAAACTTATTTCTTTTCAACATTTGGGTAATGGCACTAATGATTCATTTTTGCTCCAAAAACCTTGCATTCTTTATAACTCTCTTTTGAAGATAACTTTAACTGCTCATAGAATAAGTGAGAATAAGAAAACAGAAGTTCATTATGGTAGGAATGGTTTACACAAAGAAAGGCTTAACATTGGCTCAAATGGGTTGACTAGGGATGAATACATGTAGAGGGATGGTTAGAAAGGCTCAAATGGTTCAAACATGGCCTAAATCACTTCCTAAGCATTGTATGGCAACAAAATGTCTCAAGAGATATTCAAATAAGTTCTAGAGTACAAAACCAAGATCATGAGATAAGTAGAATTGCATAACGTCTCTAAGTAACAGGGAAATTGGACTAACTTGGCAAAGTGCTCAATAAGTGCAAGGGTGGCATGCAAGACAGAGTTAACTCAGAACCACACAAAGTCCTTAAAAAATGACTCTCAATTTCTGATAAACCATATTAGTATTAAATCCAAGTCTTATCATAGGTGTTTGGAAGGATAACGAAACAACACACAAAATCCTGCGTTTTTAGACGCTAAACACAAAAAAAAATAAAAATAAAATAAATAAATAAATAAATTTAAAATTTGACAGTAAAACAACATAACCAAATCCTTCCCCCCAAACTTAAATGAAACATTGCCCTCAATGTTTAGAACGTAAGAACATGCAATGCCTCATAAATGCAAGGAAAGACGAGAAGGAAAAGACATAACCAAATGTTTAGAGTTTAGAAAAACTCCCCTTTGAAGCGATTAGGACGGTTCATCTTTCAATCCGACTCACTTTCCGAATGGTCTGAAACAGAAGAATCATATATGGCTCCATCTATCATCAACTCATCCATCTGCTCCACAAAGTCTCGGAGCCTTGTGGTCATGTACGCTAATTGGAAGTGAAACTCATCAAGCACACTTAAGTAAATGCCAAATTCGTCTCGAATGTTACCTGTAGAATACATGTGACTGCTCAACACAACAGTTCTTGCCACAAACCTCCTATCTAGCAGATATACCCTCCAAGTATATAGACAACGTGCCAGCGCCGCAAGCTGCATCTCTTCCAATCCACAATCCATATCCCAATTTGGAATCATGCCTTCAATTTCCCCTATCACCCTACCTCTTTGAAATAGAAAGGCATCTATGGTAACTTCTGAGGGATCCATGGCAAACACAACCACGAGCACCTCAATCACCTCAAACACCCGTTGCATAATGGTGTCCTCTCCCAAAGGATCTTCTGGTGGGATAGCTGGCAGTGAGTTCAACAAAACCATTGGGCTAGGCACCTTCACCATGCTCAATTCGGACTCCTCCTCCTTGAGCTTTCCACCGATGGCATCCTTGAGTTTCTCCATTGACGAGCCCTACAATAAGCAATAATTTGGAGAAGGCTTGGGAAGAGAAGGTTTGGTTTCAGGGGTTAGCGGGCGACTAGATCGAATGAAAGATGGAGAGTTAGGGTTAATGTAGTGTTTCAGAGAAAGAGAAGGTTTTTATTTATTTATTTTATTTTATTTTATTTTATTTTTTATTTTTTTATTTGTTTATTATTATTATTATTATTATTTTTTTTTTTGAATAAAACACACGAATATACAAGTGACTCATGGATTACCAGTTAAGAACCTCAGAAAACACAGCCAGGGGATCCGGGAAGTTTGGAGAGGTCACAATGGTCCCGCTTAAAACCCAAACTTCTTAGACACCGAAGGTGTCGCCTATAGAACTCCTAGACACTGTATTAACAAAGGTGCTTATTGGAGTTACCAGAAGTCAACTCATATGAAAAATCTTTTTTTTTTTTTTTTTTTTTTTTTTTTTTTTTTAAAGGCTTGCCAGACATTGAACAAAATTATACTAAGCAAAACAAAGCTCACACAACTTAACTCTACCATAAAACCTAACAAAATTGTCAATCCCTAATAAATGTAAGGAAAGAAGATAAGGAAAAGACATAACCAAAGGTTAGAGTTTAGAAAAACTCCCCTTTGAAGCGATTAGGACGTAAGCAGCTCCTTGCAGGTTCTATCTTCTCCTCATCACCTTGGGTTGCCTCCCAAGAAGCGCTAAGTTTTATGTCTTCAGCCGGACGATACCTCCCTTTAAGCTTCACTAGGGCCAACGGCATGGAGGGGTACATCCTCCACTACATGCTCCTCAAAACACTCATAGTATGGCTTCAAGCGGTGTCCATTCACTTTGAATTCTTGTCCTGTCTTTAAACTTTGAATTTGGACTGCACCATAGGGAAAAACATTAGTAACAACAAAAGGACCAATCCATTTAGAACGCAATTACCTGGAAACAAACGAAGCCGAGAGTTGAAAAGTAACACTTTCTGCCCCACAGAAAACGTTTTACTACGAATCATCTTATCATGGGCAGCCTTTGTTTTCTCCTTATAAATATGAGCATTCTCATAAGCTTCAGTCCGAATTTCCTCAAGCTCATTTAATTGCAATTTCCTATGAAGTCCAGCTGCATCAATGTTCATGTTGAAAGTCTTGACTGCCCAATGTGCACGATGCTCCAACTCAACTGGAAGATGGCATGGTTTCCCATAAATGAGCCGAAAAGGAGACATTCCAATTGGTGTTTTGTAGGCAGTACGATATGCCCACAATGCATCATTCAAACGCAAGCTCCAATCCTTTCGAGTTGGTCCAACTGTCTTCTCCAAGATCTGCTTGATTTCCCGATTGGAAACTTCGGCTTGTCCACTTGTTTGGGGATGATAAGGTGTTGAAACCTTATGTGTGACATTATACTTCTTAAGCAGTGCCTCTATGGTCCGATTACAAAAGTGAGAGCCCCCATCACTTATAAGTACTCGTGGCATTCCAAATCTTGCAAATATGTTAGTTTTAACAAAATCTGCAACCACTTTGGAATCATTAGTACGGGTGGCTTTTGCTTCCACCCATTTCGAAACATAATCCACAGCAAGTAAGATATAATTAAAACCATGTGAGGAAGGAAAAGGGCCCATGAAATCAATACCCCAAACATCAAAAATCTCAACAGAAAATATAGGAGTTTGTGGCATTTGATCTTTTGCACCTATATTGCCCATTCTTTGACAACGATCACAAGTCATACAAAAAGTTCTAGCATCCTTAAAGATAGTAGGCCAATAAAATCCACATTCTAAAACCTTAAGTGCTGTGCGTTGTGTACCAAAGTGACCCCCGCATGCATAAGTGTGACAGAAGTTTAAGATTGAATTAAACTCGGAATCATGCACACATCTACGAATAATTTGATCAGGGCTATATTTCCACAAATAAGGGTCATCCCACACATAAAACCGTGCCATTTTTTTAAGTTTATTGCATTGGTGCCTAGTTATGGTGCTTGGTACTTGTTTAGACACAATATAATTCACAATATCAGCATACCATGGCTCACTTACCTCAATGGTCAGCAATTGTTCATCTGGGAATGCCTCTGGAATAGGTAGAGGGTCTTCTTCATGTACCAAACGGCTCAAGTGGTCAGCCACTACATTTTCACATCCTCTTTTGTCCCTAATTTCCATGTCAAACTCCTGAAGAAGAAGCATCCAGCGAATAAGCCTTGGTTTGGCTTCTTTCTTTGTGAGTAAATACTTCAAAGCTGCATGGTCAGAGTAAATTATTACTTTAGTACCAAGTAAATAAGAACGAAACTTATCTAAAGCAAACACAACAGCAAGAAGTTCTTTTTCAGTTGTGGAGTAATTCAATTGAGCATCATTCAAGGTTCGGATGCGTAGTAGATAACGTGTGGCTTCTTGTCCTTCCGTTGCCCCAAAACATCCCCTAAAGCATAATCTGAAGCATCACACATAAGCTCGAACGGAATGCTCCAATCTGGTGGAACAATGATAGGTGCCGAAGTTAACAATTCTTTGAGGTGATCGAACGCCTTCTCACATTCGTCATCAAACACAAACGGCACATCCTTTTGTAGAAGTCGACACATGGGTGTTGAAATCTTTGAGAAATCTTTGATAAAACGTCTATAGAATCCTGCATGTCCAAGGAAAGAATGAACCTCTCTCACCGAAGTGGGAGAGGTTAAGTGGCGTATAAGACCTATTTTTGATTTATCAACTTCAATTCCCTTTTCTGAAATTATATGTCCTAAAACTATGCCTTGTTTTACCATGAAATGACATTTTTCCCAATTTAAAACAAGGTTAGTTTCAATGCAACGTTTTAATATCAACGTGAGATTAGTTAAACAGCCATCAAAGGAGTCACCAAAAACACTAAAATCATCCATAAAAACCTCAGTAATCTTCTCAACGAAATCAGAAAAGATACTTACCATGCATCTTTGAAAGGTGGCTGGCGCATTACATAAACCAAATGGCATTCGTCGATAAGCAAAAGTACCAAATGGACAAGTAAAAGTAGTCTTTTCCTGGTCATCTCGGGCTATAACAATCTGATTATATCCCGAATAGCCATCAAGAAAGCAATAAAAAGAATGACCAGCTAACCTTTCAAGCATTTGATCAATGAACGGCAAAGGGAAGTGATCTTTCCTTGTGGTGGCGTTGAGCTTCCTATAGTCAATGCAAACTCTCCAGCCTGTTTGGATACGAGTCGGGACAAGTTCATTCTCTTCGTTTTTTACCACAGTGACTCCTGATTTCTTTGGTACAACTTGAACTGGTGAAACCCAACGACTATCCGAAATTGGGTAAATGACCCCACAATCGAGAAGCTTAATGATCTCCTTTTTCACAACTTCCATCATTGGAGGGTTGAGTCGGCGTTGAGCCTCTCGAGTTGGTTTAGCCCTTCCTCTAGAAGTATGCGATGCATGCATGTTGTAGGACTAATTCCCTTGATGTCGGCTAAAGTCCATCCAATCGCTGTTTTGTACTTTTGCAACACCCGAATTAGTTTTTCCTCCTCCACTGCCGTGAGTGATGAGGAGACTATGACGGGCAAAGTCTCTTTATCTCCCAAGAAGACATACTTCAAATGATTCGGTAACGGTTTAAGCTCAAGAGTGGGTGCCTAAATCACTGAAGGTAACAACTTATTAGCAGAAACGGGAATTGGAATTGGGATTGGAGGCTTACCAACATATTTTGGCAATGACTCAAGGGTAGCCACCATCTCGCAGATTTCTTCATGATTAGGTTCGGCCCCATTGGTGATGAGTTCAATTCCTTGAACAATTGTGGTTTCAAGGGCATCCCTATCCAAGGATTCGAGATATTCCTGCGCCAAAGAATCAAATGCATCAATAGAGAAACAAGAGTGATCATCAATAGGGTACCTTATAGCTTCAGAAATATTGAAATCAATGATATCGCCATCAAATTCCATTGTCAATGTCCCTTTGAATACATCGATCTTGGTTCGGGCTGTTTTCATGAAAGGTCGTCCAAGTAAGATTGGCAATGGTGTAGAGTGGGCCGAATCCTCCATCTCAAGCACATAAAAATCTGCTGGAAATATCAAGTGGTTAACCTGCACCAAAACATCTTCCAAAACTCCTTTCGGATATGCATTAGAACGATCGGCTAATTGAATTATAACTCCATCATTTTTAAGCTCCCCTAAGTTCATAGATGCATAAATAGAGTATGGCATGACATTTATGGAAGTACCTAAATCTAACATGGCATGTTCAAACTTGGTGTTACCAATAACACAAGGGATTGTGAAACTACCTGGATCTTTGCATTTAGGTGGCAGTTTTCGTTGCAAAACTGCAGAAACATTCTCACTTACCCTTACCACTTCTTTGTTCGAATTCCTCCTCCTTGTTGTACAAAGCTCTTTCAAGAATTTAGCATACTTTGGAACTTGCTTTATTGCGTCAAGAAGTGGGATATTTACTTGTACCTTCCTGAAAGTCTCTAAGATGTCTTTTTCATTCTCTTCTTTCTTAGACTGCATAAACCTGCGAGGGAAAGGTACATTTGGTGGGATAGGGTTAGAATGAGTTGAATTTGGAACAACCTTACCTAAGTTTGGTTGTGTAGGAGCTTTGGGGGATTGCGGCAATGGTTGTTCCTCCCTTGCCGTGGCTTTGTCCTCCTCCTTCTCTTTGAAAATCAACTTTTCGTTCTCTGTTGGGCTTTGTTTGGACATTTTGGGATTGGTTCCAATCTCTTTACCACTCCTCAAGATGATAGCTTTAGCCGTTTCAAAACCTCCTTTTGGGTTGACAATGGTTGAGCTAGGTAGTTTGCCTTCTTCTCTAAACTGTCCCATGAATTCCGCCATCTGCCCAATTTGCTTCTTCACTTCGCTCATCTCTTTGGCTTGATTTTGTAAACCCTGAGTCAAAGAAGTTAGTACTTTAAGCATTTGATCATTATCTATTGGGAACCTGAATTTGATTGGGCAGTTTGTGGTTGAGGTTGTGGTGGTGCGAATGGCTTTTGATAGAACCCCGGAGGTGGCTGTCTATATCCGCCTTGTTGTTGAGTTTGTTGAGGCTCCCTCCACTTAAAATTTGGATGATCTCTCCAGCCTGGATTGTAGGTGTTTGAAAATGGGTCATACCTAGGTTGAGTTTGGCCTTGGTAACCTATGGCATTGGCACTTTCCCATCCACCATTCGCTATTAATTGAGGACATTGATCAGTGTGGTGTCCATGCATAGAGCACACGCTACAAGTGGCTGCACTTTGCACTTTGGGTCCTTCAACAACCTGCGAAATAAGAGTAGAGAGATTAGCCATTTGAGATTGAAGTTCTGAAATAGCACTTACCTCATTAACTTGACTTGGCTGTGCATGATCTCTCCCTCCAACTCCTTCATATTGTTGTGCATTCAAAGCTCGGTTTGCTATTAAGATCTTTGCAGCAACTGGTGTTTTGTCAACCAAAGCACCTCCTGCTGAAGCATCAAGCATTTGTCTCTCCAGTGGAAGTAGTCCTTCATAGAAATATTGAATTAAAAGCTCTTCCTTCATTTGATGTTGTGGGCAGGATGCAACTAACGTCTTAAAACGCTCATAGTACACTGGAAAGGATTCTCCCGGGCCTTGTTGAATTCCACTAATTTTCTTCCTCAAAACAATGATTCTTGAAGTTGGGAAGAATTTTTCTAAGAAGGCTCTCT
The DNA here is from genome assembly GCA_020226455.1 of Prunus salicina. Lineage (NCBI taxonomy): Eukaryota > Viridiplantae > Streptophyta > Magnoliopsida > Rosales > Rosaceae > Prunus > Prunus salicina. The sequence goes on along the minus strand of CM035344.1, from coordinate 16,364,760 downwards.
TCATACTTTCCCAAGAAGTAACGGTTCCAGGTGCTAGTTCATAGAGCCAATCCTTAGCCTTGTCCATAAGAGAAAATGGAAAGGCTTTCATCTTCAAAATATTTCCATCCACGTTAATGGGTGTCATACTTGAACATACTACTTCAAATTCCTTCAAATGCTTGTTTGGATCTTCCATGGACAGCCCATGGTATCTGGGAATTTGATGTAGCAAACTTGACTTCAATTCAAACACATCGGTCTTGCCTGCAGCAGCCCCGGGGTATTGAATGCAAAGAGGGACTGCATTGTCCAATTCAGAGGCTGAAAGTTCCTTGATTGATCTATTGTCTACAGCCATGTCTTGTTCCTCTTCCAAGTCCGTTTCTGCTTCAGATTCGGGTTCGGAACCAGAACTAGAGGGACTGAGTTCTGGCTGTTTCCTCTTCCTTCTCAAAGTTCGTTCGAGATCGTCGTCAAAGTCCAATATGTGCGCATGAACACGGTGTGAACTTCGAGTCATACACTTGTACCTAAAACAAAGAAAATAAAACAAAACAAAATCAGAAACACAAGAACAACGAAAACGCACGGAAGATTAGCAATTTTGCTAATCCCCGGCAACGGCGCCAAAATTTGGCGTGAGAAATAACTAACGCACAAATTAAACCCTATAAATCATGCAATCGTAGTACGAGTAAGTAGGGATCGTTCTATTCTGGGGATTAGGAGGGATGCTAATCAACACAAATTAAACTTAACACAAATTAAATTCATTAAACTGGAAATTAAGTTGAGGGAACAATGATTGGGGGGGATTTTGATGATTTAGACAAAAGTAAAATTGACAGCAGCAAATAACTAAGTTGTGAATGAAATATGGATTAAGGGATAGCTAGAGGATTCTTCTCCACACATGGAACATATGCATACAAATTGATCTCCAGTTACTCTTTCAATAAAATATGAATGTCAAAGCCCCAAATTAATTGTGAACTGCACTAATTAACTCTCAGATTTTCCTAAGTTCATTGAATTGGACTCAGCGACTCAATCAAATTATTCTTATCAAGTTCCCTATATGAACAGCATGATAGAGATACATATCAAAGATCATTAAGTTCTATGAAAATCATAAGCTTTGACAAAACATTTGTAACTATGAAAAGCATGATACTCCTGCCAGGAATTTACTTAACACAATTATGACTAGTGATTTTTACTACTTGTGAATATAAGTTCATAACAATTAGGTGAAATTCCCTTATATCCTAGCATCAAATCTCTGCATGCAAACTAAGTATGCATCCTTAATAAACATGCAAGAATAAGTCCTGAATAAAACAGAAAAGTAAATCACATTCATACTTTACGAAACCATAACTGGGAGTGATCAATTCATATAAAACATATGTTCATGGCTTCGAATTCACCTCTAACTAAGAAGAAATTCAGTTACTCATATTTAATAATTGAAAAACAATATAGAATGGAAATACATAAGATAGGATAAAGAGAAGAAAAGAACTAGATGATGGCAGCAAGGAATTCCCAAGACAGCTCCAAGTTTTGCTCCTTTTGCAACTAGCTCTCTCTCTCTCTCTCTCTCTCTCTCTCTCTATTTGAATGTGTATGAGTAATGGATGAAGTGAAGTGATGGATTGTTGAATGAATTGTGTTTAGAATTGGAGTGCTATTTATAGGGAGAATGGAAGGGGAATATTTGAATTGAATATGGTTTATGCAAATAGCACTTGTAATTAGAAACTCATTCTTTTGGCTAGTGCATTTCACCAATAAATCCCATTGTAATTAGAAACTCATTCTTTTGGCTAGTGCACTTCACCAACAAATCCCATTGTAATTAGAAACTCATTCTTTTGGCTAATGCACTTCACCAACAAATCCCACTAGATAGTCATGCATGACATAGTCAGCTTGTGGGCCAATTTTGGGCTTGTTATTCACTCCAAAAAATTCTGGAAAAATATGGATCTTCAATCCCTTTGTCTTATCTTTCCAAGAATATGCAGCCCAACTCAAGGAAAAATAGGAAAGACCTTCAAATGTCATTTTTGGCCTAGTAACGCAGATGCTGCCGAATTTTGACCTTGAGCTGCTAAATCGTGGATAACTTCCTCTAGAAGACTCCAAATCATGAACCGTAAAATGCTACGGAAACTAGACTTCCATATCTTTCCAATGATGTATGGCTCATTATCTGGTTCTTCTTGAGCAAGTACAGGTTAATCCGCGAATGTGACTGATCTGCAGACACTGTTTTGAGCTAACTTGTCTTCAAAATGCATGTAATGAGTCTCATCCTTATTACACTGAAACATACACAAACTTTATTAAAAGCACAAGTTTAACTCAAAAACATAACCAAATCGTAAGTTAGAAGGGTACAAAAAGATATGTAATTATGCACTGATCAGTTGACTAGTCATATGTGTATTTGGTCAAGGTTTAAAGTGTGTGAAGATTGTTGTGTTGTTGTGTCTTGTTTGTGTGATTAAATTTACCCCTCGTCACCTAAGTACCAATTTCACACCAACACAAAAACCAGACTAGACCACTAGTGAAGCACAAACTCTAAGAACACCACGACATAACCACCACTCCAAATAGACCCCGCCAAAAACTAGTGAACCAATGACCACGACAGAACCACCACCAATGAATTAGAAATGGTAAACGTTAGAGACGTAAATGGGGTCATATTTGAAGCAAACACAAGTGTTTACTACAATAAAGTTAATTAATAAAGTTAATTAAAAGCTAAGGTACCATAACTTTGTAAACTATATCCTAAATCTAATAAATTACAAGATTTATGTGCCAATTTACATATTTATGCATAGGGTTTACCATATCATGGTAAGCCCTAATCCATATTGTAAATCTGTATTTATGCTTGTAAGATAGTATTGTAAATCAATAGACAATAATTTCCAAATCGATATCTCTAAATTGCCAAAGCGATACCTATCAATTGCCACATCGATACCCAACAATTGCCAAATGGATATATATTAATTGAAAAATCGATATATGATAGTCTACTCCAAAACACCCTGCTCCAAAATGTGACCTACAATTTTAAACTCAAAAACCCTTGCTATCACTACAAAAACATTATGAAAAACACACAAACGTATATGATGATGTGGGAACAATTTTTTCTATAAATAAAGTTAATTAAAAGCTAACATATAAATTCATAAAACTATTTCAATAAATTATGTGGAACCGATTTATATTGATCATGCATCACAAAACTATTTTAATGATTTTTTTATTTTTTTATTTTTTATTTTTTATTTTTTATTTTGTAATAATAGAAGTGCAATACAATGACTTTTTGAAGAGCAAGGAAAAAGAGAGTCATGTTAACGTTAAAATCCACAGCACCTTAACCTGCTATAGTAGATATTTATAAATAAATAAATAAATAACAACTCAATTAGCATGTGCAATGCACATGCTTCATTAACCAAACGTAGACGTTGTCATGGGGACCCTTGTTGGAGAATTAAACCAAATATGCATCATTATTGCATTCAAGAAGTTTCAATATATATATGCTATTATGTTGAGTCTTTTCATATTCTCTGTTTTAATAAGTTCATGTATTAATGAATTGAATAAACTGTCAGCTTCATGAATTAGTGGGTTGATGAAGAGTCTAAGATATGAGAGTGGGTTAATCTGTTATAATACGAGAAGTCTTTAAATTGTTCTTTTATCATTATTATTTTTGTAGTGCTGAATTATAATGAAAGAGCCTATTCTTCTAAGAAACTAGTGTCCATTTGTTTTATTTTATTTCTCTTCCTCCTTCAACCCTCCGAATATCATACAGAATGTCTTAGTTGAAGATCGTGTGTAATGGTTTGTTTCAATAAATCATTGTCTTTTTTTTTAATTTAAAAAATAACATGTGGTTTTAAATCAATTGAAATTTTCATTTACCAATTTATTTATTTATGATTAGCATAATATAATAAGTTAATTATAATTGTAAAATAACCAATATCCCCAAATTCATTGATCTTTGATCTGAGCATGCAAGTGCTTTGTTCATGACGTCAGATGAATATCTCAGCTAGAATTGCTGATTTTGGGTCTTTTTAGAGGTGGTTAATTAATCGGATCCATTTATTATGTTCTTCTCTGTTTTGTTTTCTTCTTATATTTCTTCCCTTACAAGTTACCACGAACCTCCTCAATGAATACCAACTTGTTCTTTCCGGCGGAACTTACAACTGAATTTACAGTCACCAAGGCCTCAATATGCTGATCAAAGTAACCTCATTATGGTGAAACTATGTAGGCATAACGGTTTGCATGGTTGCCAGAAAAGAACTAAGTTTAAAAAATCCGACATATGAACAGCATGTCTGGCCAAGACAATCTGATCTGCATACTGGTTGACATTGTATTAATATGCTCCTTTTTATTTCCTGACATTTGTGTAGATTTCAATTTATGTCCTCTATTGGAAGTATTCGTCTCCTTTAATCCTGATTTGAAACCAAATTAAATTAAAGATTCAAAGTTACCCATACAATAATTCAGAAATTGCAAGAGGAGAAGTGCAAATTCTGTAGCACCTTAGCAGTGTGGACCGCATAAGTTCGGATTGTTGAAGTAATATTTGTAGTAGACTCCATAAGTTTTCAATTAGAATTGGTGATAGATAATAATCGATGTAACAGTTGTGATGAATCAGTAGTGGAAAGTGTGGGCTTAACACTACTGAGGTCTTCCTTTGTTTCTCTTTCTGAAATTACTGTGAAGCAGAGGTCTCGAGCCTGACCATTTCTTGATAATTCCACGTTTCCTGGCCAAAAAAAACATCATTTTCTGAGTAGACGCGTTTTAGTGGTCATCAAAATTTCCATTGACTGGCACTTTTTTATCAAACAACAAAAAAGTCTAATAAACATAAAGAAAACTCACCTATAAGTCTTATAAATTTGTCCTTTTGTGGGTTTTCTTTTATTGGGCTTGGGACTTGTTCAGTAGCCAAAAATTATATTATTATATCTATCATAATGTGAAGGTCTTCTATGTACCATTCATTGAATATTTCAAGTCTTCTATGTCCCAAAAAATATGACTCATTCCTTAATCACGACCTGTGAATTTCCTAGATGTAATCCTGTGCTTCCCTCCTCCTATTTTTAAACTTGTATTGGTTCTCTTACTCTGAGCTTTCCCAGCAAATATGCATACCCTTCTGCTTCAATCGTTGTTTCCCTTGCTCTTGATCACTTCCTTTCTTTCGATCAACGTTAAGTTAAGTCTAAGCCAGGACAATGAACAATATACAAACTGTGGCGAAGATATTAACTGCGGTGGGTTCAGAAACATCTCATACCCCTTTTGGGGAGTAAACCGGGCTGATTACTGTGGTCTGCCGGGGTTCGAGGTCAAATGTGTAGACAATGCCACCATGATCAACATATCGAGTATCAACTACAGAATTGTTAGAACGGACTCTAGTGCTCCTTCTGTTACAGTTGCTAGGCAGGACTATTGGGGAACTATCTGTCCTCAGACTTATGTCAACACCAGCATCAACTTCTCTCTGTTTAATTATTCTTCTGGGCTTACAAACCTGACCTTTTACTACGGGTGCAATACAAGTAATATCCTGGGGCTTAACTCTAGTTCCCAAGCTTGCAATACAAACAACACAACTGTTAGGTATGCCACGCGAAGTCCCCCAGTTGATCCAGTTGCTACCCGCGCCTGTAAAACTGGGGTCAGTGTTCCGGTTTTTACAACAGCTGCTCGGGCTCTAAAGGCCGATCGAATAACTATCAAGGAAGTGGTAGGTAGGGGCTTTGAATTGAGATTGCAGATTGACAATGTTCAATGCAAAAGTTGTGTGGAATCAGGAGGGAAGTGTGGGCTTAACACGACAAGTCGTGGATTCATTTGCTTTTGCCTGGATGAGCCCTATGCAACCACATGTAATGCGAAAGGTATGTTTGTCCCTTGTCATTCTCTTACAAATTACAGAATTGAATTCCAGGATTGGTGGCATCGACAGTTTTTTTTTACATCCCAGATAGCTACCTAGGTGTGTGTCATTAGGCTCGTCTGTTTAAAAACCAGGTCGGAAATCGGGAATTGTGTGCAAACTACTGAACTTGACATATACAAGAAAAGAGATCATGTTGCTACGAATTCAGCAATTGAACATTTTGGATAGAAAATTTTGTAAACCAATTGAACTTTAACCCTTAAGAGTGTGTTCATGTTTTGATCATTTTGATCCTTTGACACATGATTCGAATTGCAAATCTTGATGGTGCCAGTCAACCGTTTTTGTGGCTCTCACTTGACTTCAAAATCCGGATTCCTATTGAAGAGGGCTTGAGGTACAGTTGTTGGCAGGACTGTTGGGAAACTGTCTGTCCTCCAACTTTTGTTAACACCAACAACTGTTCTCTGCTAAATTACACTTGTGGGATATTGGCCTTGATGAAGAGTAAAAGGTCTGTGAGGCAGAGCTTTAGCTGCATAAATTGAAAGCTTGACAAATTTCTAGATAATTCCATGTTTCCTGGGAAAAAATAACCTGTATTTTCTGTAAAAACGCGTTTTAGCGATCACCAAAATTTTCATTGACTGACACTTTAATCAAACAACAGAAAATCTTATATTGAAGGAATAAACATAAAAAGCTGATCAACCAGTAAGTCGAATTTAACTTTTTAGTCACCCAATCTGTCCCGCTGATCCTTCATAATTTGCGGAACATAATTTTTTAGTACACCAGAAATTGATGAACATAATTTGCACCTTCATATGTTCTCCTTTCTCAAACTTTAAGTACTTCCTAATATCTTTTTGTGCTGGTGATGAGCAGAACTACCTCAATTGCAGCGCATCGTTTTAATGCTCAAATATTTGTAAAATATTGGTGTACCCCAAAAGTGTTAGCGTGGACTTCCAGCCTCAGTTATTGTTATCCAAGACAAATGGGCCTCAAACTGGCCTTCAATCATCTCGGAGTGTGCTTATAGACGTGCCACTAGTCGTACTCGAAAAGCCCAATAGAAAATGGTTGAATCGAACATGGTGTTAGTACTGGTATCTTGCACCTTAAGAAATTCTAACTTCTAATCAAGCCATTGTACTCTCCTAGTGGCGAACTGGCTTAGATTAGTTCTTTTCTATGCCTTGATTAATAAGGGCAGCAATATTTCACTTGTGCAATTCAAAAACTAAACAAATAGACTACTACAAGAATTATCGGATTGAAATTGTAATCTTTACTGCTCATGAAATTGTGTCCTAATGGACATTACAAACCAAGAAAAAGCTATTGAGTCTAAACCTCAACACCCACTCATCGAGCTTTTGAACAACCACAATCTTTAAGACGATGAGGTGAGACATGTGATAAACTTAGGGTTGGTTTGATAACCATTTGATTTCATTTTTTTGTTCACGATTTAATCTTCAATATCTAGCATGCTTTAAATTGGTTGCAACTGCTATTTCTGTTTGTCCAATGAAAAGAAAAGAAAATGACCGATGCAGCATGATAAACCATGGTCACCTTGAACATTTTCATCCGAAGAACTCTTATTATTTAACCTTTCTTCTGTGCAGGTTCAGAGAAAGAATTGGCCATAGGTGAGCATATTTGATCAATTAAATTTTAGAAAATACCGGAAGTTTCGATCTTTGCTTTCTTTCACAAATCACTGAATGCGTAACTTTTTCCATATAGGCATTGCGGTTGCTATTCCGTCGATCATCATAATCATTTTTTTTACTATATACATATCAAGGAAAAGAATAATGGCCTTCCTCAAGAGAGATAAGAGGGATAAGTTTGATGTTGAGGCATTTATAAGGAACTATGGATCCCTTACTCCAAAGCGGTATACCTATGCAAATGTCAAGAAAATGACAGACTCTTTCAGAGACAAAATAGGTAAAGGTGGATATGGAACTGTGTACCAAGGCAGGCTACCTGATGGGCTTCTGGTGGCGGTCAAAGTCCTAAGCGTGTCCAAGGGTAATGGAGGAGAAGATTTTATTAATGAAGTTGCTAGCATTGGTAGAACCTCCCATGTCAACATAGTCACTCTTTTTGGATTCTGTTATGAGGGGAACAAACGAGCTTTGATTTATGAATACATGCCTAATGGATCTCTGGATAATTTCATACATAAGCACGGATCTGGAATGGCAAATTTTCGCTTAGAATGGAAAACACTATCTCAAATTGCAGTTGGTATTGCACGAGGACTAGAATACCTCCACCGTGGATGTAACACAAGAATTTTGCATTTTGACATAAAGCCACAGAACATTCTTTTAGACAAAGATTTTTGCCCTAAAGTTGCTGATTTTGGCCTAGCCAAACTATGCAAAACGAAGGACAGTATTGTATCGATGATGGGGACAAGAGGAACTGCAGGATACATTGCACCAGAAGTGTTTAGCCGGAACTTTGGCGGAGTATCTCACAAATCTGATGTTTACAGCTACGGTATGTTAGTTCTTGAAATGGTTGGAGCAAGAAAGAATTTGGATTCGGGAGTGTCTCATACGAGTGAAATGTTTCCACATTATGTTTATAAAGATCTAGAGCTAGACATGGATGAAAATGCATTTGGGGCTATATCTGAGGAGGAAAAAGAAATAGCAAGAAAGATGGTGTTAATAAGTCTGTGGTGCATTCAGACCAATCCTTCTGATCGGCCATCAATGAGCAAAGTTGTAGAGATGTTGGAAGGACCCCTTCATTCCTTGCGAATTGCACCCAAGCCTTTCTTGGTTTCTCCTACAATAGCTGCAGAAGACTCTATGACTACAACCGAGCCATCTGAAACAGACAAAGGCAATGAGTTTGATCAGCAGCATGATGTCTGTTAAATAGGAAATGCCAGTTGAATTGTAAAAAAGTTGGTTTGGATAAAATGAAACAGTGTTCATTATCTGAAAACTGAGAGTGAAAAAACTGTTTTCATGATTTCTACCGGTTATTTTTATTTTTTTATTTTTTTATTTTTAAGTTTCAAAAATTTCGCAAAAGCATATTTCTTCAGCGAAACAGAAGATAGCTTTCAGTGATGAACACGCATTTGGAAGTTATTTCCAATGAAAAGTAGAGTATGAAAGATTAGAAACTTTGTTTGCTGCGATTCTGTGAAAAGTAGAGTACGAAGTCAGAGATTGGAATTCTCTCTGTTTTCAGCAACTGCTACAGTACTTTTGGTGTGTTTAAGTAATATAGAGGGTCTCTGATTAACGAAGATGGCCGTTGTGATTCATTCTTCTTATTCATTCGCTTCGAAGAGTATCACGAACCACAGTTAGTACCAAGTTTTCTTTTCAGCTGAACAACTAACAACTGACTTTATAGTCACGTGTCACTCATTAGGCGTCAATATGCTCATTGAAAGTAACCTCATTATGGCCAGACAATCTGCACACGCACATACATATAAATTGGAACAACTAATCTAAACTGTGAATGAAAGGCTTCAATCTCATTCGTTGAATATATCAAGGGCTTCAAGACTTGGCATTACAATATTAATAGAGAAAAAACAAATATACATAGAATAATACCTTTATCGGGACCTCTTCCCTAATTGTAATGCCTGTGTTTCACCTCTTCTTTGTTCCCTAGATCACTCCGACTTTAGTCTAAAAAGAGATGTAGTCTCTTGTACTTCAATCTCTGACAGGTTATCAATACCAATCTTTACAGAATATCAATACATATCTTTATCGATTATCAATTCCCAAGGGTAATTTTATTGTTTATAGCAACTATCTCATATATAAATGCATAAACAATTGTCTAATAGAGGGATACGTAAAGAGAGAGTAATCTAATGAAGTTAGATTTATCAACCTTTCTCTTCTAATCCTCTTATTCTAAATATGGTTCTTAGTCAGGCACAGACTTAGGCCCGTCTAACTAGGGCTATAACTCGACCAAAAATATGGAAAAATAGTCTACATCTCAACTGCACGTCAACTAAGTGCGCTTTTCCATTAGGCCATCACATGTTTTTTATCTATATTTTACTTATAGGAATCTTATACTATAGTAGCTTTTCACCCACATCCATCCTTGTAACTATGGAATCTGATATATAAAATCATAAACTCTTCTCATTCTAATTTTCCATCAAAAAATTTCGTTCAAAACATACCTCTCATTTTGAGAATAGGATTTCATTTATAGGCCAAAAAAGCATACGAAGACCGTCACGAATACACCGGCCTCATTAGAACCGTCCTAGGCAAATCACATGAGACAAACTCGGGTAGGAAAAAGTACCATAGAGTACCACACATGACATGGACTAACAAGAGAGTTTGACACATGCCACTTTGGATTACTAGAAAGAACCCAAAAGAAAACAGACAAAAAAACAAAGCGCAACTCCAAGCCCAGCAAAGAACAACCCACTATAACGTACGACTGTAAAAGAAAACTCATATATATGCATGTAATGACCCGGTCCTAAATAAATAGGTAAATATTAATTTATCTAGATAAAAGACCATTTTGCCCCTAGAATATTTTATTAGGTTTAAAGTTGACTTTTGGACCAGGAAGGAATTTGGGAATTCTGACTATACTATTGCGTAGAGCACGGCGAAATGAGTCCGTAGACACGTAGTGGGTTCAAATCGAAGTTGTAACAAGAGAGATACGATCAAAATACTCTCAGTGACATAACCGTAATTTTGGCAAAAAGGGTTTGGTAAAAGTCAGAAAAGCCCTCATTTCTCTCTCTGTCTCTCCTCTGTCGCGAACCCCCCCTCCCGACTGAAGCAGCCGTGCGTTCCGCAGGCTGCCATTGCCACATCCGGTCACCGCTTGGGCCGGGACCGGTCCCAAAATGACCAGCCCGGCTCTGCCGTCCTTCCCCACTAGTTCTATGACGTCAGCCGGCAGCAACACCTCCAGATTTTGCAGAAAACTAATCGGTTTCTGGAGGAAAATTCCAACCGCTCATTCTCCCTCCCCCAGCCACCGTTTATGGTGAATGAGGTATGCTTTCTCACCTATTTTTCATGATCTAGCTGATGGTTAGGTAGGATTTCGTTAATTTTGAGTGTTTGTGGTTCGATTTACGAATTGAAATTCGGCCAATTTTGGGATTGCGATTCCGGCCACTTCCGGTCAGTTTTTGGGGTAGGTCCAAGAACAAAAATGGTTCCAAATAAGGTGTTATACGTAGGGTGGGAGTCTTGAGCCGTGATTTTGAGATTTTACGGCGAAGTGTAATCGCTTTGGACAGCCACGCGCTGCTGGCGCCTGTGGCAGCGCGTGGGCACTGTAGAAAAATGGCATTGTGTCCCGAGGTGATCTCCTGATACTCAAAAGTGCGTAGGTGTGCTCGGATTTCAATTTGGATACCGTTTGAGTCTCGAACGGATATCGCATATTGTGCGTTATTCGGGTTCGATAGGTTTGAACCGTTGGATAGTCTTAAATTTAGAATATGTTAGTTTGGACATTCTTAGGATTGTGTAGGATTTGATGGATCGTAAAACGGAGTCCCAGATGCTCCGGAAATGCCAACCCTAGGGCTAGGTTACAGTAACCGTCCCATCATGCCATCGTGAGCGATCCGACCGTCCGATCTGGACCAAACTTGCAGGACGCGTGTCCTAGGTTTTGTGGAACCTATAGGAACGTTCAGATCGGAGTTTGGAGGTCGTGGGCCCCGTGGGCCCGTTTGACCCAGTTTGGGGTAGTTTAACCCTTGGTTGACCGTGAGTCTTCCAGGGTAGTTTCACCTCCCCAGATTGATTAAAATGACTATACAGACAGGTCTTGATTGTTAGTTGAGTTATATTGTGTATGTGGGATTAGGATATTATTTTATTGTTTTAAATTGGGGGATTATCGGATGCTATATTATGGTTGAGGTTTATGTAATATTGAAAACTAATATATAAATATATTATAAAGATATAAAGATGTTTGATTACACTGTGTAAGTACCATCATGTGATTGTTAGGTCTCACGTGGCGTAGGATTTTCGAGCGTTGAGACAGACCCCATACGTGGCATTGGATTTTCCGGCATATGGGGAGATTATGTGATATGATGGCTAGATCCCACATGGCGTAGGATTTTCCGGCATGAGGACAGACCCCATACATGGCTTTGGATGTTCAGGCGTATGGGGAGATTATGTAATATGAGATGAGAGGTCACACGTGGCATAGGATTTTCCGGCATGTTGACAGACCCCGTACATGGCGTTGGATGTTCTGGTGTATGGGGAGATTATGTAATATGAGATGAGAGGTCACACGTGGCATAGGATTTTCCGGCATGTTGATAGACCCCATACGTGGCGTTGGATGTTCCGATGTATGGGGAGATAATGTAATATGAGATGATAGGGCACACGTGGCATAGGATTTTCCGGCGTGTTGACAGACCCCATACGTGGCGTTGGATGTTCCGGCATATGGGGAGATTATGTGATTATTTAGAAAGATGTTTGAAAAAGATTGTGTTTGGTGAGTTGTGATTTAAATTAAAAAGGGAATGGAATAAATTGTAGAATGTATGAAATTGTATGGCTGTAATGGTTTGTATGTTATTGGGACCAGGATTTTGTTGTTGAAAGAACTACGTGTGGCTTGATCCCTTAGTAAGGGTACGTAGGCAACCTAGGGTAGTGCCTAGGTGCAGCCGCGGGCTAAACTTAATTCTATGTTGATTACAGTGGGCGTTCATAAATAAGTTTGAGGTTGTTATATGCATTATTTTGATTTAGGAACATTGTTGGCGGTTCTGTTTCGAATCATTTGAAGGCCGGAGGCCGTTTATGTGAATTGCATGAAATTATGTTGTGCGTGCTGCCTGTTGGGATATTAAATGTGTTTTATGCAGATTGAAATTTTTAGGAATTGTTCAAATTACAGGGGAGACTCTGCCGAAATTTTGGTAGAAAGTCTCGTTCCCTTACTCCTTTTAGGCAAAAGAGGTTATAGTTTTAGAAGTGGGCCCAACATCAGGGTGATGTCGGGAATTCCACAGGATTCGTCTCGGGTTTCGAAGTGGGTGGGTCCTGTCAATGCATGCATAGTTCGATATACAAAACAACGTGTGGTGAGCATTAGAACATAGCTAGCAGTAGTACCAATACCAACTCCATAAGTCTACAAAGAACCCAAAAGAAGATAGACAAAAGAAAGCACAACTCCAAGCCCAGCAAAGAACAACCTACCACAACGTAGTACTATCAAAGAAAAACTCATATGCATGCACAGTTCGATGTAAAGAACAACTTATGGTGATTGTCAAAACATAGCAAGCAGAAGTACCAATACCAACTCCAAGAGTCGTAATCTAGAACCCTACCCAACAGGGCAGCGGTGATCAAGATTGGCCTCTTAGCGTGACAAACTTCTAACAAAATAGCATCATAATAGGAATGCTTATCGGATGCCAAGCCCACAAACATTTTTGCGAACACATCAAGGAGAATTGGGAGACCCCTCGATTTGGCCTCCGTCACCTTTTCAACAAACTCGGCGAAATATGGCTCAACAACAGTAAACACTCTTTCACCAACCGGATCCCAGATCCCCACCACAAAAGAACCCGGAGAGGTGGGAAAAGAGATTGCAACCAACAACCCTATCCTCCAAAAATCGCGCTCAACACCAAGGATCCTAGAACGCACTAGATCCATTGGATCCAAGAACTCATAGAAGCCAACCACCAATAAACTCCCAACTGGCAAAACCAACACCTCACAAAAATCCCTATCACGGCCCTCACCACCAAGTCACCACGAAAGTGGCAGACCCACAAAGGCACACAACCACGCAAGATCCGAGAACTACACACCAACACAAAAACTAGACTAGACCACTAGTGAAGCACGAACTCTAAGAACACCACGACAGAACCACCACACCAAACAGACCTCGCCAAAAACTAGCGAACCAACGAAATAAGAACTCTAGTACACCACGACAAAACCACCACCAATAAATTGGAAATGGTGAATGTGTAAGGATTATATTTTGGCTCTTCTCTTATGACAAAACTAATGTATTTTGCTAAAGTATAAATATTGGTTAAGTCTGTTTGAATGCACATGCTAGATTCAAAAGTGTCATCTTTGCAATCCAAACTTAAATTCATTACATACATTCACATGGGTTAATACACAGGATTGATACAAGCCTTAAAATCGTTTTCTGCTTTATTCTGTATCAATCCTACAGATTCTGTTTCAATCCACTTTGAGCTGTGTCAATTAATATTTTATTAAAATATCTTCAGCTCTTGAAATATCTTTAGCTCAAAGTGCAGTCAAGGCTCCATGCTTTCAACCGACTCTTTCTATGCCTTTAGTATTCTTGAATACAACATATTATTATATAATATGTTCCTTCTTGAAACTTGTTTTCAAAAGCAAGAGTCTTGCACATGGGCTACTTCTTTTATTGCAAAGTAGAGTCAATGCTCCATGCTTTCAACCGACTCTTTCTATGCTCTCCTTTAGTATTCTTGAAAACAACATATTATTATATAATATGTTCCTACTTGAGAGTGTTTTCAAAAGCAAGAGTCTTCCTTCATTCTCACCTAAAGATATGGTTGTGTTGAATACCTTTAGTCAAAACTTACGGCTCCTTCACTTGTTCTGACAAAGCATGGGTTCTCTCTTTTCAATGGTTGAAAGCTCATGGCACGGCTGTTTCCCAAAAGCATGTTATCCTCTTCATGACTGTATATGCAGATTACATATACTTTATTATTTTCTACCACTTGGACAGACCATGCTTAGCTTTATCTGTGTTGCTCCTTATTGGACAAACAAATAGGTTGTTTGTAGAGATACACTTGCATACTTGTTTTCCAATATCACTGTGAGCTCGTGACAAGAGATTAGTAGTAGTCTAGTAGAATATAATCCAGTTCTCAATTAAAGAACAAGTTTATGTTGTGGTACCAATAATAAAACAAATTTCAGAGGTACTACCTTTTGTTCAATGAGAAGTGACTGCTATATAATTAAATTGTGTAATCAAATCCTCAATTGGATATTCCAAGTTAGGTCCTTCAGAGGATGTCATATAAAAATAAACTATAATGTTCTCTTTGACCATGTATTACTTTATTTTAGAAATGTCATGATTCATATTCACAATTTCACAACATAAAATATGTGTCTAAATTTATTTGTATGATAATAATAAAAAAACACTATTGATATATATAGTGTACATGTATAACTAAAACATTACATTGAACTATAAGCAAATGATGAATTTATAATTTATTGAAATTGGACATTTAAACTTCATTTAAGTTTAACTTAGTAATTAGCATATAAAAAAGAACATAAATTTAAAGTAACCACACATTACACCAATTAATCATTGGCTAGTGTGGTATTGATTTTTTTTCAAATGGTGAAAATTTGTCAAGTTTGAAACCCCTTTTTACTGTCAATACAAAGAAAGTAAACACATATAACATTAGATGATCATAATAGTAATAATATTAAGAGAAAAAAAACATTGGAATGGTGGAAAAGTATAAATTGGGTATTAGATAGTCTTTTCAGACAACCACTAGATGCCCTCTCAAATAGACATCCTTTTGCGAGAGCTACTGATTGCCCTCGGAAATAAATAATCAGTTCCGACGACCTCTAATTCCCGTCGAAGCTCCCTTGGAAATGGTTATGGTTTCCGACAACATGAACATTCCGTCGAAAGAAAGCACAACTATTACCGACTAGGATGCCTTTGGTCGTAAATAAATGTGGCGCCAATTTTTCCCGCTAAAAAATAGTTATTTCTGACGGCAAAAGCACTCTTTTCTGAGGGCAATTTGGGTGTCGGAAATGGTGAACACCTCATTGATGTATTTCCGACGAATGGTACTTTGTTGTCGGAAATAGTGTTTGTTCCAACGATATTTGGAGTCCCTCGGAAAAAATTGGTCACAAATGACTACTTTTTTTGTAGTGCGGTGTAGCAGGTTCAGCAGGTTCGGTCGGTTCTTCCCTTTCTATCAAACTATCCAATACTACTCCCCCTTGTAAATCTAGCCAGCTATGTCCTTCACTACTAGTCTCCCCCTGAAGGACATGCTCGGGTGTATCAGAGAAGAACATTTCATCCTCAACAAAGGTAACATCCATAGAGACATATAGACGTCGGGTTGCAGGATGATAGCATCGGTAACCTTTCTGATGAGGAGAAAAACCCAGAAAGACACACTGGAGAGCACATGGGTCCAGCTTACTCCTCTGATTCTGATGGAGGTGAACATAGACGACATAACCAAACACCTTTGGAGACACAGTCAACATAAAAGAGGCAGAGACATGATGGGTCAGTACCTGCATCGGAGTTTGGAAATCCAAAACTCGTGAAGGTAGACGATTCAAGAAATAGACTGCATAGGTAACAGCATCCATCCAAAACCGCTTTGGAACTGACGCACCAAGCAGCAGAGCACGGGCAGCAGCAAGGATCTGCCCATTTTTACGTTCAGCAACCCCATTCTGTTGTGGTGTTTGAGGGCAAGTAGTCTCATGGAGGACACCCGTAGTGTGAAAAAAATGGGATAACGCCGAATTAACAAATTCTCCACCATTATCAGATCGAAAAACCTTGATAGGGAGCATAAATTGAGTCTGAATCATCTGATAGAAACGCTGAAAAATTTCGACCACATCACTTTTATTTTTCATTCCATATAACTGTTGCGTCGATTCAACTGCACCAAAATAGATTCAGCTGCATCCTCAACTTGTGATACTCGCAAGTGCACGAGCCGTTGGTAGTTTAGCATATGTAAGTGCGAGGTCGATCCCACGAGGATTGATGATAGATTGATTTAATTCAATTCCCTGTACAAAACAGAAATGAAAAAAAGAAAGAAAATAAATCAAACAAGAAAGAAAGAAAAGAAATTAACTCAAGCGAATAAGTTCCCAAGTTCAATTTAGATTAACGGATTGATTCTAGCTAAAGTATGATTAAGCCATGGTGTCTGGTCCTAACCTTGTGTTCCTAATTCCCTAACTTGATCATTTGTTGTCTAACCTAAATTAAGCATTAGGAACCCATTAAGCATAGAAGAACATTTTAAACAACCAAGCATGTATCTAATCCCTGTTGTCGAATGTCCATACATACTCTTCCTATTCATAGTTCAATTCGATTTAAAGCATTGGTGTCACTAATCTTAATTCAAACCAAGATAGCTAACATGCAAGCCTTAACGGTGATCAATCATTCAAACTAGCATATTAACTTATAAGCATAATGAATAAGAACAAAAACCATAATTGAAACTTGGAAACTACTCAAACTTGAATTGCTAAAGAAA
Organism: Prunus salicina; assembly: GCA_020226455.1. Classification (NCBI taxonomy): domain Eukaryota; kingdom Viridiplantae; phylum Streptophyta; class Magnoliopsida; order Rosales; family Rosaceae; genus Prunus; species Prunus salicina. The sequence continues at coordinate 16,347,394 of CM035344.1, read as the reverse complement.
AGAATTTACATTACAATGGAAAATTAAGAAGAACTTAGAAAAACTTAGCAAAAGGAATTTATTACAACAATTGAGAACTAGAAAGGAAAATAAGAGAATTTGAGGGAGAGAAGGGAGGGGAGCTCTAGAGAAATGTTTGACAGCTCCCCCCCTTGGGGTGTGTTTACAAGCTTGGGAAACCCCACTATTTATAGGCCTAAGGGAAGTTGAAAATCTAAATTAAATATTGCTTTCCACTCATTTCATCAACTTCACCTAACACACCATTACATTTAAAAACAATTTTTCTTTCTTTAAACTTAGTGTTTGAGAGGATCCAAGGCTCTCTTAATTGCTCAACATGTAAGGCTCAAAAGAGGATCCAAAGCTCAAAAGATGATCCAATGCTCAAAAGATGATCCAATGCTCAAAAGAGGATCCAATGCTCAAAAGAGGATCCAATGACATTGCATTGCAGTCAGCTTGTGGGCAGGTTTTGGGCTTGGTATTTGCTCCGAACAAATCTGGAAAAATATGGATCTTCAAGCCCTTTGTCTTATCTTTCCAAGCATATGCAGCCCAACTCAAGGAAAAATCGGAAAGACCTTCAAATGTCATTTATGGCCCAGTAACGCAGATGCTGCCGAATTTTGACCTTGATCTACTAAATCATGTATAACTTCCTCTAGAAGACTCCGAATCATGAACCGTAAAATGCTACGGAAACTAGACTTCCGTATCTTTCCAATGATGTATGGCTCATTATCTGGTTCTTCTTGAGCAAGTACAGGTTAATCCGTGAAATTGAATGATCTGCAGACACTATTTTAAGCTAAATTGTCTTCAAAATGCATGTAATGAGTCTCAACCTTATTACACTGAAACATACACAAACTTTATTAAAAGCACAAGTTTAACTCAAAAACATAACCAAATCATAAGTTAGAAGGGTATAAAAGGATATGTAATTATGCACCGATCAATAACCACATCATACGAGTGCAATCATCCACAAATAACACAACCCAACGAACTCCCAAGGCTGTAGAAACCGGTGAAGGTCCCCAAACATCAGAATGAACTAAATCAAATGGCATAAGCCGTTTATTACGACTTGGAGGGTAGGATACCCGATGACTCTTAGCTAAAATACAAGTCTGACATTGGAAATCAGACTCGTTGACACCACTAAATAATGCAGGAAACAAATGCCGTAAATATCCAAATGAGGCATGACCAAATCGGTAATGTAGCAACCAAATTCGGCGATGCTGAGAAGTGTTGGCACTACCAGCACGAAGAACCCGACTAGTTGTCACATCATCCACATAATAAAGCCCCCCCTTTTTAGTACCACAACACAGTTTAACTGCTCAGTAACTTGCGGTACAGATAATGAATTACTAGACAAAGTTGGAACCAGTAACACTTTGTCCAATGGTAAAGCAGGTGTCAAAAGTATAGAACCAGCCCCCGTGACAGGAGCAGCAGCATTATTAGCAGTCAGAACATGATCACGATGAGGCGGAAGAGTAGTAGAGAATAAAGCATAATTATACGTCATATGGTCAGTAGCTCCTAAATCAATAATCCAACCTGTATCTCGGGTATCATGGGCATGGAAAGCCTTGCCAAAGTTACCTGGAGGCGGAGGTGTTGGAGTGCCTGAGACGGCGGTCAAAGTCGGAGGAGTAGCAGTAAGGTGATCGTGTCCAGTGGTGATGTCAGCCATAGAAGTGGGGGCAACAGCCACATGAGCTTTGCTATCCAATTGTTCCTTTTTTAAACGCCTCCACTCCTTCTCCCAATCTGGTACCCCATGCAATGCCCAGTAGGTGTCGATAGTATGTCTCTTTTCACCACAATGATCACACTTTAGTTTGTCTTTTTCTGCAGAAGTCAGGCGACGAGGCGGAACATCAGAAGAGCCAAACCTTGTATGCTGAGAAACCAAAGCAGGGTTTTTGGAAGCAAACACAACAGCAGGTTTCCCAATCTTGGTGCCGGATCCAAGCATAGTAATCTGGCATTGAGCCTCTTGACGAACCATAAAAAATACATTTTCAATACTTGGAACTTTATCACTTCGTAGAATATCACTGCGGACCTTGTCATAGGTATCATCAAGGCCAGCCAAAAAATCATACACACGATCTGCTATAACAGCAGCCTGAAAAGTCTTCATATCATCAGCACACTTCATCTGAAAAGGACGTCTCTTGTCCAATTCAAGCCAGATTGCCTTAAGTTCGGCAAAATAGGTAGAGACAAGAGGTAGCCTGGCACCGCAGTTCATAGAGCTGGGATATGTCAGAGCCATCATAAAACATGTGATTAATAGCATCCCAAATTTCCTTAGCAGTAGGTAGAGTATGAAACATATTCAACAAACTGGGTTCCATAGTTCGCAACATCCAACTTTTCACAACAGCATCAGCAATTTTCCACTTCCCAAATTTCGGGTCTTTGGAATCAGGGGCATCAGTGTTGCCAGTTAGGTAACCCAATTTGCCTTTTGTAGTAGCATGGAGTTCGATCATCAAAGCCCATATCTCATAGTTGGATCCATTCAATTTGAATCCCATAGGTAGGTTAGTGGACGATTCGGTATGAACCGTCACAATAGGAGTAGAAGAAGAAGAGTCAATGACATCTGACATGGTGATAGATAGCGGCAGCAGCAAAAGATTAGGTGACGACGACGACAGTAGGAGATATATGATAGCACAGGCTTAGGTGTATAGGCTAGGTGCAGCGGAAATAGGTATTTTTAGGATTAGGGTTTTGACGTTGTAAAGACGGATCGGAACCCGCTCTGATACCAACTCAAAATAATTAGGGTTTAAAACTGATATCTTTATTCTTCTCTCAAGGAGGAAATATATATACTACATACAGAGTGGTTACAAATAGGAAATATGTACAAAATCTCCTAATTCTACTCAAATTAGATAATTACAATAAAATAGAAATTCTATTCCTAATAGGAATGTTGAGTCACGCCAACATAAGGTACCATAACTTTGTAAACTATATCCTAAATATAATTAATTACAAGATTTATGTGCCAATTTACATGTTTATGCATATGGTTTACCATTTCATGGTCAGCCCTGATTCAAATACTATTGTAATTCCGTATTTATGCTTGTAAGATAGTATTGTAAATCAATAGACAATGATTTCCAAATCGATATCTCTAAATTGCCAAATCAATATCTCTAAATTGCCAAAGCGATACCTATCAATCGCCACATCAATACCCAATAATTGCCAAATGGATATACATTAATTGAAAAATCGATGTACAATAGTCTACTCCAACAAACCCTGCTGCAAAATGTGACCAATTTTAAACTCAGAAACCCTGCTATTACTACAAAAACATTATGAAAAACACACAAACGTATATGATGTGGGAACAATTTTTTCTATAAATAAAGTTAATTAAAAGCTAACATATAAATTCATAAAACTATTTCAATAAATTATGTGGAACTGATTTGTATTGATCATGCATCACAAAACTATTTTAATGATTTTTTTTTTTTTTTTTTTGCAATAATAGAAGTGCAATACAACGACTTTTTGAAGAGCATGGAAAAAGAGAGTCATGTTAATGTTAAAATCCACAGCACCTTAACATGCTACAGTTGATATTTTTTAAAAAAAAAAAACTCAATTAGCATGTGCAACACACATGCTTCATTAAAAACAGATGCTGTATTGGTACACCTATGTACCATAAATGTTGTCATGGGGACCCTCCGAATATCATACAGAATGTCTTAGTTGAAGATCGTGTGTAATTGTTTGTTTCAATAAATCATTGTCTTTTTTTTTTAATTTTAAAAAAATAACATGTGGTTTTAAATCAATTGAAAACTCCATTTACCAATTTATTTATTTATGATTAGCATAATATAATAAGTAAATTATAATTGTAAAATAGCCAATATCCCCAAATTCATTGATCTTTGATCTGAGCATGCAAGTGCTTTGTTCATGTCGTCAGATGAATATCTCAGCTAGAATTGCTGATTTTGGGTCTTTTTAGAGGTAGTTAATTAATCGGATCCATTTATTATGCTCTTCTCTGTTTTGTTTTCTTCTTATATTTCTGTTGATGCTCAAAATGGTTAGGCCCAGATTGAGTCCAACTTAGTGATGAGGTGTGATGGATGATGGAGAAAGGTGAGGACCTTAAGGATGTATGCAAAGACTTGGGCAAGCGATCAATGTGAAGAAGACAAGATGTACGTGGTTCACCCTTAATGAATGGGCTACGTCCACGGAGAAGTATGTTCTCATTATAATGGTGTATGATTACATTTGTACATGGGGTTGGACCCAAATATAAAGATGACAAATGAGATGCCTAGACCAAGGATCTATAAGAGAGTCCCCGGCTCAAGGGTCTAGCTCTGAGACCCGGATCCTCTTCCAAGTAGAGAGAGGAAGTCCCAAGCACTTAGGGTTTAGCTCCTTTAGCGATAGAAGGAGGGTTTCCCTAGCAGGAGAGAGGTCCTTTTCTCAAGGGAGAGTAGTCTTCTTTTATAGGTGATGGGGAGTCTTCACTTCTTGTAGTTTTCCGATGTGAGACTTTGTGCAAATCGATGTGGTGTAGTTGTTTTGAGGCTAGATATGCTCGGTTGATTATGGTGTAAACAGTAGTCCCCCAAGTTCGCGGTCAAGAAGTAACTTCTGGGTTGGGAACTTGTTAGATTTTGTGTAATCATAACCGAGCACTCCAGGTTCAGTGGGAGCCGTAGGGCAGTCCCTAGTCCCCCAAGTTGGCAAGCTAGAAGTTGCGTTAATACCTAGAATGTATGGTACGAGCTTGTGTTAGCCTCAGTGATTGTTGGTAGCTGGGTACCTGGGCGTTTGGTGAGGAAGCCGGGTCTCGGGCCTTGATGCTTCGGTGGCCTTGGGAAAAAGGGATGGGATTACTCAGAAGACCACGAGCCTTATCACACCGAGACGTTCGAAAAATTTTATCCAGCCCATGGCCACCCACACACAGGACCTCCAGCGCCCGAGACTCTCTCTCATGCCGACCCGGCCATGAGGCTTCTCTTTGAGAAGGTTCGGCGCTTGGAGAGCGAGCAGCAGGGCACCCATCAACCCCTATGGGCGAAGCCACGGCCTGGGCCCTTTACGGAACGCATCCTTAATTACCACCAAGAGAAGGAAATCCAGCCCCTCCGCATCGCCTTCTACACTGGCACAGAGGATCCTCTTACCCATATACATTCTTTCCAATCTGCCTTGGGGTGCAAGGGCCTAACTGACGAAGGCATGTGCCTCCTCTTCCCTTCCACCCTCAGCGGCGCGGCCCTGAATTGGTTCTACAGGTTGAACCCTTGCACCATCAACACATTCGACAGTCTGAAGCAGGCCTTCCTGGACCATTTCATGATTCATACTGACCGCCTCTACTCCGCAGACGACCTGTACATGCTTAGACAGGGTGAGGACGAGCCCCTTCGAGAGTATGCAGCCAGGTTCAGCCACGAATACTCCCGCTGCCCAGACACTGATGATCGTGACGCCTTTGGTGCTTTCAAGAGTGGCCTCCGAGAATCCAACTTCCGGTACCTGGTGCACAGCAACCCTTGGAACACATATGCTGAGCTAATGAAGCAGGCGGCAGTTCATGCCAAGGCTGAGTACTTCAACTCCAAGCGTGGCCCGGCCACCCCAGCGCGTAATCCTTTTGCTAATCCTCCACCTGCTTCAGCACCCACCCCGGCCCCACCTCAACATTCTACTCCCGCCCCAAGTACCCAGGATGCCCAGTACCCCAAAAGGAAGGATAGCTACCAGCATACCTTCAACAATAACAAGCGGGGCAGACATGGCAACCACCACCAGTCCAGCAGAGGCAACCCACACGGGACAGGTGATCGGGCTCCACTCCCCTTCTCACCCAAGCCCAGGTTCGAGGTGTTCACCACCCTGAACACGACCTACGAGAATCTCCTGGTGCACGAGGCACCTATCATACCTAAGCCTCCCCCTCGGAGACCGGGGCAGCAAGCCTATGCCTAACACCGGGGTCTTCTGTCGCTTTCATCAATTCGGCGGCCACGATATTGAATCTTGTGTTGCCTTGCGCAACATCATTGAGGGACTTATTCGCGAAGGGAAGCTGGATAAATACGTGCACAATCTCCCACCCCCACCTAACCCTCACCAACGGCAGATCAACATGATCTCAACTATCAGTGGTGGTCCTACCCTGGCTGGAACATCTAACAACTCCATCAAGCATTATGTCCGCTCCACCTATGCGTACCAGGTCTTCAGGGGCTGAGCAGGGACGCTTGCCAAAGACACATAAATCAGGCTGGGCTCCCATTACCTTCTGCGAGGAGGAGGAGCGTGGTGTCATTCTCCCCCATGATGACCCAATCATTATCCATGCCGACATTTCTAACTTTGATGTTGGGCGTATCTTGGTGGACACTAGCAGCTCGGTCAGTGTGATGTTTACTGAGGCCTTCAACGAGCTCCAGGTCCCATCTCACTTACTCGACCGGAGCATTACACCCCTGGTGAGCTTCTCTGGTGAGGTGGTCCAGCCCATTGGAAGCATTCATCTCCCCATCTCTATTGGAGCAGCACCCCAGCGGAGGACAATCACCACTCTCTTCCTCATTATTGACTGCCCAACAGCCTACAATGTCATCCTTGGGCGCCCGGCCATGGCCCAAATGAAGGTCTTCATTTCCACACATATGCTACTACTAAAATTCCCCACGCCCTATGGCACAGGCACGGTGTGCGGCGACCAACTTGGTGCCCGAAGTTGCTATACTTCAGCAGTGAAGTCTACTAATCGCTAGCATAGGGGCGAGGCCCTTGCAGTAACCCAGGCTCCAGCCCCACCTCGAGCTGGCACTGAGCGCCCAGAAGACCCTAGGGAGGAATCTGTCACCCAACAGGCCGAGCCTGTGGAGGACCTTGAGCTGGTTACTCTCGATGAAGACATCCCGGACCGGCAGGTCAGGATCGGCACCTCCCTCTCACAGGAACTTTGCTCTGATCTTGTCGCTTTCCTCCGCCTTAACTCCGAGGTCTTCGCTTGGTCATACAATGACATGCCCGGCATATCACCAGACATCATCTCCCATCGGCTAAGCATTAATCCTGCCGTCCGACCCGTTCGGCAGAAGCGTCGGGCTTATGACCCAGAGCGATATGAAGCCATGAGGGCAGAGGTGGATAAGTTGAGTACCATTGGATTTATCAAAGAGGTGGACTATCCCACCTAGTTGGCTAATGTGGTGATGGTCCGAAAGGGAACAAAGGGCTGGCGCATGTGTGTGGACTACACCAATCTCAATCGGGCCTGCCCGAAGGATAGCTTCCTCCTACCCCGCATTGACCAGCTCGTTGACGCCACGGCTAGCCACGCCCTCCTCAGTTTCATGGATGCTTACTCAGGGTACAACCAGATCTTCATGCACCCTGAGGACCAAGCCCATACATCCTTCATCACTGACCGTGGCCTTTATTTCTACAAAGTCATGCCCTTTGGCCTCAAGAATGCCGAGGCCACGTATCAGCGTTTGGTGAACAGCATCTTCGCTCCATTGATTGGCAATACCATGGAGGTATATGTTGATGATATGCTAGTCAAGAGTCGCACTACTGACCAGCACATCCCCAACCTCTCTACCATGTTCACCATTCTGAAGCAATATAAGATGAGGCTCAACCCTACCAAGTGTGCATTTGGGGTGGCTTCAGGCAAATTCCTTGGCTTCATGATCAGCCAGAGGGGTATCGAGGCCAATCCCGAAAAGATCCAGGCCATCTTAGACATGGCGATACCCAAAACGGTCAAGGACATTCAGAGCCTTACTGGGCGTGTCGCAGCCCTGGCTAGATTCATCTCCAAGGCCACTGATCGCTGTGCCCCTTTCTTCAAAGCACTTAAGGGTAGCAAGCGAAACATTACCTGGACCATTGAGTGCGACAAGGCTTTCAACGAGCTCAAAGAGTATATGAGCCGGGCCCCCTTATTATCCACACCTGAGCCCGGAGACACCTTCATGATTTATCTCTCCATCTCGGCTACAGCGGTTAGTTCCGTGCTCATCTAGACAAAGGAGGGTGCTGAGCACCCAGTGCATTACGTCAGCAAAGCATTACAAGATGCCGAGGCTCGATACCCGGACATTGAGAAATTGGCATTTGCCCTGGTGGTTTCGGCTAGGCGTCTCAGACCATACTTTCAAGCTCACACCATCCATGTTTTAACCAACCACCCGCTCCGGCAAGTGTTGCAGAAGCCGGAGACTTCTGGGAGGCTAGTTAAGTGGGCCATTGAACTTGGTGAGTTTGATATCCACTACAAACCCCGCCCAGCCACAAAGGGCCAAGTCGTGGCTGACTTCATATCTGAATTCACCGAACCCTCTACTGTGGCCAGTTCACAGATTACGATCGAGCCTACTCCTACATCAAGCCAGATCCACGTCGCCAGCAACGGCACTCTAGACTTGACTCAGCCCTTGTGGACCTTGTATGTAGATGGCTCTTCCAATGCCCAGGGATGCGGAACTGGCCTCGTTCTCATCTCCCAAGACAAGGTTGTTCTTGAGTACGCCCTTCGCTTCAAATCCCACACCTCCAACAATGAGGCCGAATACGAAGCACTTTTGGCTGGCCTTCGGTTAGCCAAGGATATGGGCGCCAGGCAAATTCAAATATTCAGCGACTCACAACTCGTTGTTCACTAAGTGAACCAGGACTTCACTGCCAAGGACGTCTCCATGACAGCCTACCTCCAACATACCCGTCATTTGCTTACAACTTTCAATGCTTATCTCATAAGCCAGGTGCCATGCTCTGAGAATAGTCATGCCGATGCTTTGGCTAGATTAGCCTCGGCCATAGAGCAAGGCATCGGTCGTAATATCCACATGGAAATCTTGGATCAGCCCAGCACACGGGCACCACTCATCTGCGCCATCGATCACAGCCCCACATGGATGGACCCCATCCTTCAGTTTTTGCAGAACCAGACACTACCTGCTGACCCTGCTGAAGCGCGGCGTATTCGCTATCGCTCTGCCCGATACCTAATCCTTAATGGCGCCCTATACAAGCGTGGCTTCAGTCTCCCCTACCTTCGGTGCCTGACCCCAGAGGAAGGTCATTATGTCCTCAGAGAAATCCATGGAGGCATCTGCGGTAGTTACTCAGGCGCTCGGTCACTAGCGCATAAGGCCATTAGGCAAGGATAATTCTGGCCCTCACTTCACACTGACGCCCAGGCCTTCACCCAGAAGTGCGATACGTGTCAGCGATTTGCCAACATCCCTCAACTCCCAGCTGAACCATTGACAGCCATGGTTAGTCCCTAGCCATTCGCGCAATGGGGACTTGACCTCATTGGTCCTATGCCTGAGGGCAAGGGCCAGGTCAAGTATGCAGTCATAGCCGTCGACTACTTCACTAAGTGGGCTGAAGCTGAGGCCTTAGCCACCATCACTGCAGCTCGTATTGAGACGTTTGTCTGGCAAAATATCGTATGTGGCTTCGGCATCCCCAACACCATCGTCATGGACAACGGACGACAATTTGACAACGCAAAGTTCAAGCAATTTTGTTCCAACCTCAAGATAAAGCTTTGCTTCGCCTCCCCGGCCCATCCTCAATCCAATGGCTAGGTCGAAGCCGTGAACAAGATTATTAAGAGGACCCTGAAGACTAAGCTTGACAAAGCCAAGGGTTGCTGGCCAGAGCTACTCCCAGAAGTACTCTGGTCCTATCGCACCACCTTCCGTACCTCCACAGGGGAAACACCGTTTTCCCTTTCCTTTGGTACTGAAGCCGTGGCACCAGTGGAAATTGGCCAGCCCACATACCGAATCTCCACTTATGAGGCCGAAGCCAATGACGAGCAGTTAGCCCTAAACCTCGACTTCATTGATGAGTTCCGTGACCAGTCCAACATGCGCAACGTCGCGTACAAACAGCGCATCGCTAAGTACTATGATTCCTGGGTCAAACCCCGTGCCTTCAAGGTTGGGGACTGGGTCATGCGCAAGGTTTCCTTGGCCACCAAGAATCCTACTGAAGGTACCTTGGGCCCAACATGGGAAGGTCCTTATGAGGTTACCAGAGTCTCTCGCCCCGACGCTTATCAACTTCGTGATCCCAAGGGCAAGACCTTGCCTCATCCCTAGAATGCCGATCACCTCAAGTACTACTACAAGTAAGCATGTCTAGACCCTCGGACATTATGTTTTCTTAAATGTTGGTCTCGAGCTTTGACTCAACCAACTCTTGTATTTTTTGCCTTTCGGCACATATTTAATGAAACGCCCGACTCTGGCTCATTCTCATCAATCACATGGTTATCATTTTGCTAGCACAATTGATACCAAATGACAACAAGTCTAATATCATAGCATATCAAAATAACCTTGCCCCAGGCAAGGCAAATTGTTCATACATAAGCAAAAATAAACATCAAGTGTTTTACATAAATAACTGGAACACATAAGGAAGGCCAAGCCTTCAGGACATGCGAGCTTTGTGTTGTCCCCAGCACCCTTGTGCCTAACCACATCGCTTTGCGACACGCAAGCTTTGTGTTGTCTCCAGCACCCTTGTGCCTAGCCACATTGCCTTGCGACATGCAAGTTTTGTGTTGCCTCCGGCACCCTTGGGCCTAGCCACATCACTCTGCGACATGCAAGTTTTGTGTTGCCTCCGGCACCCCCGTGCCTAGCCACATTGCCTTGCGACATGCGAGCTTTGTGTTGTCTCCGGCACCATCGTGCCTAGCCACATTGCTTTGCGACACTGATAGGTGCATAATTACATATCTTTTTATACCCTTCTAACTTATGATTTGGTTATGTTTTTGAGTTAAACTTGTGCTTTTAATAAAGTTTGTGTATGTTTCAGTGTAATAAGGTTGAGACTCATTACATGCATTTTGAAGACAATTTAGCTTAAAACAGTGTCTGCAGATCATTCAATTTCACGGATTAACCTGTACTTGCTCGAGAAGAATCAGATAATGAGCCATACATTATTGGAAAGATACGGAAGTCTAGTTTCCGTAGCATTTTACGGTTCATGATTCGGAGTCTTCTAGAGGAAGTTATACATGATTTAGTAGATCAAGGTCAAAATTCGGCGGCATCTGCGTTACTGGGCCATAAATGACATTTGAAGGTCTTTCCGATTTTTCCTTGAGTTGGGCTGCATATGCTTGGAAAGATAAGACAAAGGGCTTGAAGATCCATATTTTTCCAGAATGTTATGAATGTATTAATAAGCCCAAAACGAACCCAAAAGAAGAGTGCAATGCATTGTCATGCATGACATATGCATGATGAAATGCACTATCTAGTGGGAATTGTTGGTGAAGTGCACTATCTTGTGGGAAGGTTAGATGAAGCATATTCAAGTCTTATAATTGAAGTGGGAGTTGCAACACTAAGTTTAAAGAAAGAAAAATTGTTTTCAAATGTAATGGTGTGTTAGGTGAAGTCGATGAAGTGAGTGGAAAGCAATATTTAATTTAGATTTTCAACTTCCTTAGGCCTATAAATAGTGAGGTTTCCCAAGCTTGTAAACACACCCCAAGGGGGGGAGCTCTCAAACACTTCTCTAGAGCTCCCCTCCCTTCTCTCCCTCAAATTCTCTTAGTTTTCCTTTCTAGTTCTCAATTGTTGTAATAAAATTCTTTTGCTAAATGTTTCTTTGAGTTTTTCTAAGTTCTTCTTAATTTTCCATTGTAATGTAAATTCTTTTCTTTAGTATTCAAGTTTGAGTAGTTTCCAAGTTTCATTATGCTTATAAGTTAATATGCTAGTTTGAATGATTGATCACCATTAAGGCTTGCATGTTAGCTATCTTGGTTTGAATTAAGAGTAGACACCATGCTTTAATTCGAATTGAACTATGAATAGGAAGAGTATGTATGGACATTCGACAATAGGGATTAGATACATACTTGGTTGTTTAAAATGTTCTTCTATGCTTAATGAGTTCCTAATGCTTAATTTAGGTTAGACAACAAATGATCAAGTTAGGGAATTAGGAACACAAGGTTAGGACCAGACACCATGGCTTAATCATACTTTAGCTAGAATCAATCCGTTAATCTAAATTGAACTTGGGAACTTATTTGCTTGAGTTAATTCTTTTCTTTCTTTCTTGTTTGATTTATTTTCTTTCTTTTTTTCATTTCTGTTTTGTACAGGGAATTGAATTAAATCAATCTATCATCAATCCTCGTGGGATCGACCTCGCACTTACATACGCTAAACTACCAACGGCTCGTGCACTTGCGAGTATCACAAGTTGAGGATGCAGCTGAATCTATTTTGGTGCAGCTGAATCGACGCAACAGACACGCAGGCTTTGTGTTGTCTCCGGCACCCCCGTGCCTAGCCACATTGTCTTGCAACATGCAAGCTTTGTGTCACATTCGGCACCCTCGTGCCCAGCCACTTCACCCTGCAACATGCATGTTTGTGCCTTCGGCACCCTCATGCCAACTTCACTCCCTCCAATGTCCTTCTTACTTGGGGACTTGGGGGACTATGGGTATTGTACTATACAGCTTGGAAGATGAACTATGGTACTGCTCGCGAACAACCAAGCTTTAACGGTCCAGCTCCCTGCCCAGCTTCAAATGTCAAGGACCATCACAGCTACAAGAGCCAGGGAGGCCAACCACCATTTCAATCCAACGGGAAGGCAAGTATCAACTACTTCACACAGTTATAAACTTGACTGTCAAAATTCATGTTCAGACAAAGGAACAACACCTCAGCTACAGAGACAGCAAAGTTGAGCTCTTGCCGAACCAATGAGCCGTGCTCCTTTGCCGAACTTCCAATAGCTAAGCCCATTGCTACACTGCTCGGTTCCAAGTCACGGTTAGCTTACGAAACCCAGACCACCCAACTCGACATGCTGGCACTGCACGGTTCATCCTTCAAACATAGCATTTCTCAAAATGCTATCGATGGCTGAGCTCACCCATGGCTCTTCTTCTGACTCACTTTCCGAAGGGTTCGAATCAGAAGAATCAGATTGGGCTCCATCTATCATCAACTCATCCATCTGCTCCACGAAGTCTCGGAGTCTTGTGGTGGTCATGTACACTAATTGGAAGTGAAACTCGTCAAGCACACTTAAGTAAATGCCAAACTCGTCTCGAATGTTACCTGTACAATACATGTGACAGCGCAGGAGGTCTCAAAAATCCCAATGAACCCTTGCCGAACGGCAAGGGTCGTGCTTCAACTAAATAGGGGCAAAACCAAGTCTTGCCGAATGCTCCCAGCTTCTGAAACCTAGGGCCTCATTTGGTCCAGACCCACTCCAGCCTTAGCCAAGGCCCCATGGACCCAGCTCTCTGCCGAATCTCTAATGGCCCGACTCCAACTTATGCCCAACCCAAGTTGAGCTGCCTAGGCCCAAGATTCTTATTTTACTCAAGACACCCAGCTCGAAAGAAGCCCAGCTTCAGCACCTTGTCAGCTCACAAATCCTTCCAAAAAAAAAAGGCACAGCTCCTTCCACAAAAAAAAAAAAAAAAAAAAAAAAAAAAGAGCCCAGCTCCTTCCAAAAAAAAGGGCCCAGCTCATTCCACAAAAAAGAGCCCAGCTCCTTCCACAAAAAAGAGCCCAGCTCCTTCCAAAAAAAAAAAAGACAGCCCAGCTCCTTCCAAAAAAAAAAAAAAAAGGGCTTGGCTTCCTCGGCGGGGAGATGTGGAGGAATCGCGACTTGGTCGTCTCCGGATGGAGGGGGCCTTTACCCTTACTGGGCCCAGGCTGGATTGGGGGACCATGGTGGGAGTGCTCTGGCTGGGTATGCTCAGGTTCCTGGGTAAGGCTATGTTGGGAGTCCTGGGCCTGGTTCCTCTCCCAGTTACGCTTCAGGGTGCGGTAGTCATGCTCCAGCTCAACGTTTTTGGAAAGAAGATGGTCACACTTCTCGGACATCTTGATGACACTAGCGCGGAGGAGCTCCACCTCGGCCTGGAGATTGACCTCCGCCGATGGTCTCCTCTGGGAGGTACCCTCCTGGGGGGGATGGTGCTGGGCACCGTGGCTATCCTCAGTAGGCATAGCTGAGTGTGGAGTGAAGGAGAGGCGACGGGGCCGAATAGGTGAAGGAGCCAGCCGGGCTGATAGAGAAAAATGGGATTCAAGTATCGGTTCCCACAGACGACGCCAAACTGTTGATGCTCAAAATGGTTAGGCCCAGATTGAGTCCAACTTAGTGATAAGGTGTGATGGATGATAGAGGAAGGTGAGGACCTTAAGGATGTATGCAAAGACTTGGGCAAGCGATAAATGTAAAGAAGACAAGATGTACGTGGTTCACCCTTAATGAATGGGTTACTTCCACGGAGAAGTATGTTCTCATTATAATGGTGTATGATTACATTTGTACATGGGGTTGGACCCAAATATAAAGATGACAAATGAGATGCCTAGACCAAGGATCTATAAGAGAGTCCCCGACTCAAGGGTCTAGCTCTGAGACCCGGATCCTCTTCCAAGTGGAGAGAGGAAGTCCCAAGCACTTAGGGTTTAGCTCCTTTAGCGCTAGAAGGAGGGTTTCCCTAGCAGGATTGAGGTCCTTTTCTCAAGGGAGAGTAGTCTTCTTTTATAGGTGATGGGGAGTCTTCACTTCTTGTAGTTTTCCGATGTGGGACTTTGTGCAAATCGATGTGGTGTAGTTGTTTTGAGGCTGAATATGCTCGGTTGATTATGGTGTAAACAATTTCTTCCCTTAGAAGTTCCAGCGAACCTCCTCAATGAATACCAACTTGTTCTTTCCGGCAGAACTTGCAATTGAATTTACAGTACGTCTCACTCATTAGGCATGGAAGTTAACATCACCAATGCCTTGATCCAAGTAACCTCATTATGGTGAAACTATGTAGGCATAACAGTTTGCATGGTTGCCAAAAAAGAACTAAGCTTAAAAAACGCGACATATGAACAGCATGTCTAGCCAAGACAATCTGATCTTCATACTGGTTGACATTGCATTAATATGTCAGATTGTCTTCTCAAGGTAGTGCTCTTTTTTATTTCCTGACATTTACGTAGTGTTTGGGGCGGTCAAAATTGACCCAATCCACCAAGAGTTGAATTAATGCCAGCGGCCGCTAAGAGAAACTTCAGAAGGAAGTTCTGAAATATAACAAGAGGATCTTTGCAAGTCTGGGGTGCTAAAATCACAGAAGGGAAGGAAAGTCATCCAAATGGCTTTAAAAGAAAGTTGCTGGGATCCACACCTATATATTCTAAGAAATTACACTAGAAGGGATATATTCATTTATAGAGACAATAAAAGAGGACTGAAGTTTTCAGAAAAAGGAAGAAGATTGCTCACCTAGAATTTTGAATATGAATTCTTTTCTTATATTCTTTGTCTCAATCTTTCTCTTTACATATTGTGTACATTTATAATATGTGTATATTTGTCCTATACAAGAAGTCTCTAGAATAATTATATAGAAATGGAATATGCTATATTCATCCATATCTTCTCAACATTAGTATGGAGTGAGCTGGCTCTTTAGTCTTCAAATGAGGTGTAGTGCACAGCTGTGCTGGGTGTCTTGAGTAATTTGCTCTTTTTCCTTGGGGTGTTGGGTGTCTTGTGAATGTATTACTTTACCATATATATATATATATATATATAAACATATTTATGTATGCGTGTGTTTGAAAAAGAGAACTCTTGAGATATCTTGTCTTAATTTTGTTGTTCGACCGCTCCGTTATTGTAATCGCCCTTTGTGGCTAGTTTGTTTTGGCCTCTTGTGGCTAATGGCTTTTTTGGCTGAATTATGAATACAATCCTAGAATTTCTCAACAAAAAAAAAAAAAAAAACATACGTTAGTTACACCAAGAAAGTAGTAACTAAAAGTATGGCCATAGGTGAAAAACAAAAGTATGCGGCCATCACCCATCCAGGTTCCTCGCTGATTTTCTTCCTCATTGCTATTGCCTTACTCAAATTTATTAATATATATATATATATATATTAATAAATAAATGTGACAATTAAATAAGAGTTTCCTCTATGGATCTTGGAGCTTTCATGCCAATTTTTGCAGTTTCTCAACCAAAGCCAGAATCTCCAACATCCAAATATTTGGAGAACTCACCATGCTGCCGACATCCAAATAGTTGGAGTTCACATACCACTCAACGTTGGTAGGAGCCTCAACCAAGTCAGAAGCTCGAAGTGCATAACATCTCACCAGATGTCAGATCAAGTCCAAAGCTCAGCCTACGAAGCTAAGTTCAGAAGTTCTGGTAGAAGCCTCCTTGCAAATGGTGGAATTCAAAGATAGCCAGCATACCAACACTTATTGCATCTCAAATCAAGAGAAGAGTTTCACAACCTCAATTCCATTTTATTGACCAACCATATGGATTGGTAGTGGTTGGGAAATTCTCATTAAATGCCTAGAGCATCTTGGAAGGATTTTCAATGAAAGTCGGTTGAGGCCATTTAATGGCCAAACCCATGAGCTGAAGAAAGCTCTATAAATAATTCATCAGAAGAAGTGAAAAGGATGCCCGACTCAACACACAAAACCTATCTTTTATCCTATTCCTAGTCTAGAATTTTATCTTTCAAGCATTTTAGATTATCCAAGTTCTTCATTTACTTAGTGTAAGCTTACTTTCTTGCAATTTAAATTCAGTTGTCTTTAAATTCAAGTTTAATTAAAGTCTTTATCACTTTAATCTATTTTATCGCCTTTACATTTCTGTCATTTCGTTTCTTGCTTTTACATTCATTGCACTTATCGTCAAAATTCTAAAAATAGTCGTACAAAGCTCAATCATTCTTGACCACGAGGAAGTTAAAGAACCTAGGTTAAGAGGAGGTTCCTTGCTTGGCCAATCAATCGTTTGATTAGAAATTAGAAGCGCAAACACACTCGCACAGTTTTTCCATCCAAGCCATCAAGTGGCTTGGTGGTGGCACGCGTACGCATCTCAAGAGATAAAGGACCAAAAAATCCTTCCTTTGGCCTACTTGGCCAAAAAGAGGGAAACATGTAGACTTCAATTTATGTCCTCTATTGGAAATACTCGTCTCCTTTAATCCTGATTTGAAACCAAATTAAATCAAAGATTTAAGGTTACTCATATAGAAATTCAAAAATTGTTGCAAAAGGAGAAGTGCAAATTCTATAGCACTTTAGTAGTGTGGACCCATAAATTTAAATTGTTGAAGTAATATTGACCCGTAAGTTTTCAATTAAAATTGATGACAGATAATAATCAATGTACAGTTGTGATGAATCAGTTGTGGAAAGTGTGGGCTCAACACTACTAAGGTCTTTGTTTCTCTTTCTGAAATTACTGTGAAGCAGAGGTTTCGAGCCTGACCCTTGATAATTCTACGTTTCCTGGCCAAAAAAACAAACTTCATTTTCTGAATAGACGCGCTTTAGTGGCATCAAAATTTCCATTGACTGGCACTTCTATCAAACAACAGAAAAGTCTTATAAACATAAAGAAAACTCGCCTATAATAAGTCTTATAAATTTATCCTTCTGTAGGTTTTCTTTTAATGGGCTTGGGCCCATTCATTGAATTATTAAATCTATCATAATGCCAAAGTCTTCTGTGTCCCATTCATTGAATATTTCGAAGTCTTCTATGCCCCCAAAAAAACCGAATCATTCCTTAATCACGACCTGTGAATTTCCTAGTTGTATTCCTGTGCTTCCCTTTTTCTATTTTTAAACTTGTATTGATTTGTCACTTACCCTGAGCCTTCCCAGCAAATATGCATTCCCTTCTGCTTCAATCGTTGTTTCCCTTGCTCTTGATCACTTCCTTTCTTTTGATCAACGTTGAGTTAAGTCTATGCCAGGACAATGAACAATATACAAACTGCAGCGAAGCTATTAACTGCGGTGGCATCGGAGGCATCTCATATCCCTTTTGGGGACTAAACCGGGCTAATTACTGTGGTCTGCCGGGGTTTGAGGTCAAATGCCAAGATAATGTCCCCATGATCAACATATCGAGCATCAACTACAGAATTCTTAAAACGAACTCTACTGCTCCCTCTGTTACAGTTGCTAGGCAGGACTATTGGGGAACTCTCTGTCCTCCGACTTATGTCAACACCAGCATCAACTTCTCTCTGTTTAATTATCCGTCTGGGCTTACAAACATGACCTTTTACTACGCGTGCAATGCAAGTATAACTATCCCGGGGCTGGGGGATAACTATACTACCGAAGTTTGCAGTACGAACAACGGTGACATTAATGTTTGGTCCTTCACCCAGAGTCCCCCAGTTGATCCAGTTGCTGCCGGCGCCTGTAATACTCGGGTCAGTGTTCCGGTTTTTACGACAGCTGTTGAGGCTCTGATGGCCAATCAAAAAACTATCCAGGAAGCCGTAGATGAGGGCTTTGAATTGGGATTGGAGATTGATAATGTTGAATGCAACAGTTGTGTGGAATCAGGAGGGAAGTGTGGGGTTAACGCTACTGGTGGATTCAGTTGCTTCTGCCTGGATCAGGCCTATGCAGCCGTATGTAATGCAACTGCACCCGGAGCACAAGGTATGTCTGTCCCTTGTCATTCTATTATAAATTACAGAATTGAATTCCAGGATTGGTGGCATCCACAGTTTTTTATTGCATCCTAGACAGCTACCTAGGTGTGTGTCATTAGGCTCGTCTGTTAAAAACCTGGGTCGGAAATCGGGAATTGTGTACAGAAACAAAAAACAGAAACTACTGAACTTGACATATACAAGAAAAGAGATCATGTTGCTACGAATTTCAGAAATTGAACATTTTGGATAGAAAATTTTGTAAAACAATTGAACTTTAAACCCTTAAGAGTGTTCATGCTTTGATCATTTTGATCCTTTGGCACATGCATCGAATTGGAAATCTTGATGGTGCCAGTAAACACTTTTTGTGGCTCTCACTTGACTTCAAAATCCGGATTCCTATTGAAGAGGGCTTGAGGTACAGTTGCTGGCAGGACTCTTGGGAAATTATCTGTCCTCCACCTTCAATTAACACCAACGTCAACTGATCTCTGCTAAATTATACTTGTGGGCCTTTTTATAATGGCCTTGATGAAGAGTAAAAGGTCTGTGAAGCAGAGGTTTGGGTGCATAATTGAAACTTATAGATAATTCCATGTTTCCTGGAAAAAAAAAACCGAACTTATAGATAATTCCATGTATCCAATCCGTGCTTATAATGACTTTTTTAAATTAGTGACTTGACATATCCTTAAACACTTTCATATAGACTTTTGTTATAAATAATTAGCCTTATAAAGTATACAAAACTCATTAATTTAATAAGTTTTTTTAAAAGTTATTAACTTCATGGATGCATGCTCCTTGTTACTCTTTTATATATATAAACAAATAATTAATTAATTAATTGGGAAGATGACTTTGAAATTTTTTAAGTCATTTAATTCCAGCATTGGTAGCTCTACATTTTTCTATTATGCATCCTACCTACTGAGGTCTTTGTCCAAGTTGATAATTCCATGTTTTCTAGCAAATGAAAAAACTTCATTTTCTTCAGAGACGCATTTTTGTGGTTACCAAAATTTTCATTGACCTAAGTCTTATTCTTGAAGTATTGAACATAAAAAAACTAACCAGTGACAAAAAATTGACTCGATTGAGTAAAATTAGCGACACAATGACCAAATTTAAGGCAAATACGTAGTGACAAAAAAGGTAGTTTTTGTTGATTATGTAATCTACCAAATATCTTTGTTGCAATTGAGATAGTCTTTTTTTAACAATTGATTATTCATTCATCGATTAACATTTCTCTATCTTGTGGCTGTTTCAGGAAAAAAGAAGACAATTGCAATAGGTAATATTTCACTTTTTTAAAACAGTATTTAACTGCTTCGTTACTTGTTTTCGTTGTAGTTCTTGATTGACTGTTAAAATGGTAGCCCTCCAAAGTGGTTTTAGAACTTAAATGACTGTTTAAAATGACTAGGAGCTTAACTAATAACTACATAAAATAAAAATCCAACAAATCAAGTATTTTGTTGCAGGTTTGGCTGTTGGTGGATTTTCCGTGATGGTAATCTTTCTTTGTAGTATATGCATATGGTGGAACCAAAATGTCCGAAAATCGCTCCCGCACATATCAAGCGAAAGAATGGTCTCATTCGTCCAGAAAGATAAGAGGGATGAGTTTGATGTTGAGGCATTTATAAGGAACTATGGATCGCTTACTCCAAAGCGGTATACCTATGAAAATGTCAAGAAAATGACAGACTCTTTCAGAGACAAAATAGGTAAAGGTGGATATGGAACTGTGTACAAAGGCAGGCTACCTGATGGGCTTCTAGTGGCGGTCAAAGTGCTAAGCGAGTCCAAGGGTAATGGAGGAGAAGATTTTATTAATGAAGTTGCCAGCATTGGTAGAACCTCCCATGTCAACATAGTCACTCTTTCTGGATTCTGTTATGAGGGGGACAAACGAGCTTTGATTTATGAATACATGCCTAATGGATCTCTGGATAATTTCATACATAAGCACGGATCTGGAATGACAAATTATCTCTTAGAATGGAAAACACTATCTGAAATTGCAGTTGGTATTGCGCGAGGACTAGAATACCTACACCGTGGATGTAACACAAGAATTTTGCATTTTGACATAAAGCCACAAAACATTCTTCTCGACAAAGATTTTTGCCCAAAAATCTCTGATTTTGGCCTTGCCAAATTATGTAAAACGAAGGACAGTATTGTATCGATGATTGGGACAAGAGGAACTGCAGGATACATAGCACCAGAAGTGTTTAGCCGGAACTTTGGTGGAGTATCTCACAAATCTGATGTTTACAGCTATGGTATGTTGGTTCTTGAAATGGTTGGAGCAAAAAAGAACTTGGATTCGGGAGTGTCTCATACGAGTGAAATGTTTCCACATTATGTTTATAAAGATCTAGAGCTAGAAAAGGATGAAAATGCATTTGGGGCAATCACAGAGGAGGAAAAAGAAATAGCTAGAAAGATGGTATTAATAAGTCTGTGGTGCATTCAGACCATTCCTTCTGATCGGCCATCAATGAGCAAAGTTGTAGAGATGTTGGAAGGACCCCTTCATTCCTTGCGAATTGCACCCAAACCTTTCTTGTTTTCTCCTACAATAGCTGCAGAAGACTGTATGACTACAACCAGTGGCGGATCCACCATGGGGTCAATGGTGTCAGACGGCCACATGGCAGCCCTGGAAATGGCTTCGAGGTCCCATGTTGGCCTTGGCAGCCATGGGAGACGACCCCATGGAGAAGAAGACATGCAAGCTGTGAGGGAGAAGATAGAGGGAGGAAGAAAAGAGAAAGAGAGGGAGGAAGAAGAAGAAGACAATGATTGATAGGGAGAAGAAAGAGAGAAGAAGAAGAGAGAGAGAGAGAGAGAGGGAGGAAGAAGAAGAAGACTGTTATTGAGAGGGAGAAGAAAGAAGGCACTGCGCAAACACAAATAATAATAAAAAAGAAGAGATCTGTTATGGTTTTTTTAAATATTTTTATAATTATGTTGCGTAGACCTATAAATACTAAAAGTAAAGATATCACTTACCATAGTGGCCTCTGAATTGAAAAGAATCTTTTGGTCTGTAAAAAAGTTGGTTTGGATAAAATGAAACAGTTATCATTATCTGAAAACTGAGAGTGAAAAAACTGTTTTCATGATTTCTCTGTTTTCAGCAACTGCTACAGTACTTTTGGTGTTTAAGTAATATAGAGTGTCTGATTAACAAAGATGGCCGTTGTGATTCGTTCTTCTTATTCATTCGCTTCGAAGAGTATCACGAACCACAGTTAGTTCCAAGTTTTTCTTTTCAGCTGAACCAACTAACAACTGACTTTATAGTCACGTCTTACTCATTAGGCGTCAATATATGCTCATTGAAGTAACCTCATTATGGCCAGACAACCTGCACACGCACATTTCGCAAGGGTAATTTTATTGTTTATAGCAACTATCTCATTTATAAATGCATAAACAATTGTCTAATAGAGGGATACGAAAGAGAGACTAATCTATTGAAGTTAGATTCATATCAGACCTTTCTCTTCTGTAAAATTAAGCATTCATGGTTATAGGCTACATAGCTCTAGTAAGGCAAATTAGTTCATGACAAAAGAGAAGATAAACAAAATAATTGTTGTTATAAAACCGATTTGGCAGATGGATTTGATCTCTGATTTTCCACAGCAACACCTTCGTAAGATTCAAAAGCACCCCGGCAACAACTAGCGACTCTCTCTCTCTCTCTCTCTCTCTCTCTCTCTCTTATATATTTGTGGGTGTATTGAAATATGTTGAAAAAGTATATGGTATCAAGATGGTCCATAGAGAGAGCTTAAGGTGACCTTATATAGTTTAAAAAACTAAATCCTACTCTAAAAAGGTCTGGAAAAGCTCTCCTAAAGCAAAACAAAATCCCAAACAATTAAGGAAACAAACTAGGAAAGAATCATTCTTTGTCTTGGAAGCACATCAGCCAACTGGCATGCATATTTTTGGGTCTTTCCATTTCCTAGAAAATTCTGCAAAAATATGAGAACTTTAGCTTGATCTCTAAGCTTTCCAAGCATATATCACACGCCACTAGGAAAAATCGGAAAGGTCTTCAAATCTTCAACCTTCTACAGTAGTGCAATTTTGATGGGATTTCAACTTAGGCTGTGTTGACTTGTTAGTCTTTAGCATTTAGCTTGATAGAAAATTATGAAACTTTGACACAATGATCCTCAATGTCTTAGATTTCCTCTCCAATTGGCCTTGTGCTAAAATTCATTCGAAAAGTCGATTTTCAGTCAAAACCCTTCCATTGGCCTTGCGCCTAATACCTGAAAATAAGGAAAGTAAGGTAATAATACTATTTTTAATTAACATTCCCTACAAAAACTAAATATAAGATATATACAAATATAGTAAATAATGCACTTCAATTTAGGATTATCAATTGTTGAATCTTGGGAGATAGACGCCTATAGAACTGTGAGCACAAGAGTAGGGGCGAAATCTGTCTTTAGGACATTACAATTCTTACAAGCCACAATCGATAAAGTTGTCAGTATTTTCTATTTGTGTTTGTTAATTTACATTAATTTCATGTAAATTTATTATTGTATTTGATGATTACAATTTTATTGAAAAGTATTATTATCTTTAAATTCATATTTCCTATTCTTCCTCCAACGATTTCTTCACGGTAGACAACTTGTTGTTTACCTTCATGCTGCTAATGAATAGAAATTGCAAGCTTTTGTCCCATTAGAGAGCCCCGCGCGGATGCTCTAATGAATATAACTCGTCAAATAAAACTGGGAAGATTTCATAAGTTTATAACCACATAAAAAGAACAGAGACGACCGACAGTCCAAGACCACAAGTCAAGTTGTAGTTAATCAAAGCGTTCTTCATCAAACCTGTATTTAATCTTTATTGGCATTTACCAGCAAGCCCACAACACTCCCACCCCCGTCCAAAATGCACCCAATCCTCCTCTCTCCCATCCTCACCCTCCTCCTTCTCCTCTTCTTCTTCTACTCCGTGGACGCCACGACACCGTTTTCGCCTAAGGAAACACAGAATAAGGAAATCCAGCCAAAGGAAACCCCTTCCGTCTGCTCCCAGACTTTCGCTGTGGCCGCTCCAAGGCCTCTCATACCCGTTCACCGGCGGGGCACGCCCTGCCCACTGTGGTCCACCGGAGTTCCACATCAGCTGTGTGGACGACTTGCCCGAGCTGACCATCATGTCGCTGAGGTACCGAGTTCTCGAACTCAACCCAGTTGACCAAAATCTAAGGTTAGTCCGCTCAGACCTCTGGAACTCGACATGTACAGACAAACTCGCCAACACAACTATCAAATCCGAGTTCTTCGCCTACAATGAGAACGACAACACGGAGGTATCCATTTTCTACGGCTGTAATTCCTCTACTATTATCCACAAGCCCGAGAATTGGTTTTCCTGCAACGTCAATCTGCCTTTCAAAGACTCTTATTACTTGATCTGGACGGTCCCGATCGATCAGATTATGAGCGGTGTTAAGTGTAAGATTGAAACTACAGTGCCGATTCTCAAGACCGCGGTTGCCAATAGGTCGCTGTTTCAGGAAGCGATCATGGAAGGCTTTAATGTTAACTATACCCACCCTTATGATGATGAATGCGCTAAATGTCTTGAGGTAAATGGGGGCTGTGGGTTTGACTCCCATTCGAGCAAGCCTGTTTGCTTTTGTGGGGATCGGGTTTGTGTCATATCAGGTACCATATTCAATATCAATAGTATACGTACTTGAAGTTTAAATTTGGGAGTTTCACTAAAACACCCAAAATGGGGACTGAAATTATAAAAAAATCCAACACCCAAAACACTTTATAAACACATCCAAAACCCATCATTACACACACTCAAAATCCATTGATAAACACATCCAAAAAATATACAATTGTTGATTTTGGGTGTGTTTCTATGTTTAAATAGTGTTTAGGTTTTTTTATAAATACATGTCTAGAATTGAGTTTATTTATAAATTTGTATTTAAATTTTTTCTTCATTTTATAATTTTTTGGGAGTTTCACTAAAACACCAAAAATGGGGGCTGAAATTATAAAAAAAAAAAAACCAAAACACTATTTAAACATAGAAACACACCCAAAACCCATCATTACACACACTCAAAACTCATTTATAAACACACCCAAAAAATTGACTTTGGGGTTGATTTTGGGTGTATTTCTATGTTTAAATAGTGTTTGGGTTTTTTTATAAATACATGCCTAAAATTGGGTTTTTTAAAAAATTTGTATAATTTTTTTTTAGTACAAATAATAGTTTAAACTATAATGAAGAGAGGTTTTTCACACATGCCATTAAATTATAATGGAAGTTTTGACTTTCTCTTCTTTTAGTTTTACGAACCTACTTCGCTTTCCTCTTTGTCCCACTGTCAAATTAAAACGACAGGATTATTCTTATTGATTTTAAATTGATTAATGAATATTTTAATAAATTTATAGAGAAAAAAAATGCCATGTTCTCAAATTGCGAACCTTTGGCAACAAGTGACTAGATTTAGTGAAATTATCAACATGTAATGTAACTAAAAAATATCTGTTGGCAAGGTTTTTATTTTTTATTTTTTTATTTTTTTATCAATGGATTATATATATTCATTTATTGATTAACATTTCTCTATCTTGTGATTGTTTCAGGAGAACATATTGCGATAGGTAACTCTGCTTGGTTCCTTTGTTTCGTTCTAGCCCTTGATTCAGTAACTATTAAATGGTAGCCCTCCAAAATACATTTCAAAGTTACATGACTGCTTAAAATGACTAGGAGTTTAACTATCATCTAACTCACTACAATAAATTAAAGGTAGATTCACTATTATACCCAATATAGGAATTCGAATTATAAAAAAAATCTATATGAAATGGACTTTAAAAATACATCCAAAACTCACTTACAACATAACAAAGAGGCTTTTAACTTCCTATAAATTATAAAATTGCCATCTATTTCTTAAAACAAGCCCAAACCTAAAACCTCATTTTTTAAAAAAAACCCAAATAACTCAATAGGGTATCAAAGTAATTTAATAATCAAAATTCAATTCAATAGGGTCAACTGTCAGTTTTTGGGTTTGTTTATAGAGATTAATGGTGTATGGTTTATCTATATCATTAGTGCTAAGAATTGGTATAAGACTAAATATCTCTAAATAAAAATACAAGAAGAAGAGTGTAAGTATAAAGAAACAAATATTTTGTTCCATGTTTAATTTCATTATCACTTTATTCTATTGCTTTTATTCTTAGTAAATTTAGGTTTCAGCCATAAAAGAATGCTTTTATGTCTTTCACCACTTAATGAAATGCATAACTTGAAAATATTTTTGAATTTATAGGGATTTTATCGGGTGTAACTTCCGCCATTGTTTTCATTGTTTGTATGATATGCGCATAAAAAAAAGAAGTGCTTTTCTTGAAGAAATATAAGAAGAATGAGATTGACATCCAGGAAGTAATAACAAATAATGGATGGATGGCCCCAAAGCGGTATAGTTACTCCGATGTGAAGAAGATGACTCATTGGTTCAAAGATCAAATAGGTAAAGGAGGATATGGCACAGTATACAGAGGAAAACTACCTGATGGCCTTCTGGTGGCAGTTAAAGTCCTAAGTGAGTCCAAGGGTAATGGAGAAGACTTCATTAATGAAGTTGCTAGCATTGGTAGAACTTCCCATGTCAACATAGTCACTCTTTGTGGATTCTGTTATGAGAGGGACAACAGAGCTTTGATTTATGAATTCATGCCTAATGGATCTCTGGATAATTTCATACGTAAGCAAGAATCTGAAATGGCAAATTCTCGCTTAGAATGGAAAAAACTATCTGAAATTGCAGTCGGCATTGCCCGAGGACTAGAATACTTACACCGTGGATGTAACGCAAGAATTGTGCATTTTGACATAAAGCCACAGAACATTCTTTTGGACAAAGATTTTTGCCCAAAAGTAGCTGATTTTGGCCTTGCCAAATTGTGCAAAACGAAGGAGAGTATCGTATCGATGCTGGGGACAAGGGGAACTGTAGGATACATCGCACCAGAAGTATTTAGCTGGAACTTTGGAGGCGTATCTCACAAATGTGATGTTTACAGCTACGGGATGTTGGTTCTTGAAATGGTTGGAGCAAGAAAGAATTTGGGTTCAGCAGTGTCTCATACGAGTGAAATGTTTCCGCATTACGTTTATAAAGGTCTAGAGCTAGACAAGGATGAGAATGTTTTTGGGGCAACCACAGAGGAGGAAAAAGAAATAGCAAGAAAGATGGTATTAACAAGTCTCTGGTGCATTCAGACCAATCCTTCTGATCGGCCATCAATGAGCAAAGTGGTAGAGATGCTGGAAGGACCACTTCATTCCTTGCAAATTGCACCCAAGCCTTTGTTGGTTTCTCCTACAATAGCTGCAGAAGACTCTATGACCACATCTCAACCATCTGAAACAGAAGACTCTATGACCACATCAAAGCCTTTGCGTGTAAGCTTAAGACATATCGGTATATAAGTGTTGATTTTCAATTTTAAGATGGAGAACATGTATAATCTTTTCATAATCCAAAAAGGAAAAACATGTAATATTAGTTTGTCTGAAGATGAATAAAATATAAAACTCCATTTTTGAAGTGCACAGCTTTTGTTAGGCTGCGTAAGTTGACCGCCATCCCAAGAATATTCTATGCTTAATAACCTTTCAAATGGTAATCTTGGTGTTCATAGCTCAAATCTTTTTCAACGTCTGGTTCCAACCAGTAGTTCTGTCTTCTGAATGCGGTGCTCTGTTTTTCTTAGTTTATGTTCTACATTTTGGTATATATATACTTGTCTCCTGCGACTCTGAATGAAAAGAAAACAAGAACGAAGATTATATAGTGTGCTAAGTTACCTGTGTGTCAAAAGTTTAAAAATAGCAAGAAAAGGAAACGAAAATTCTTCCCATATACGTGTCTGATCTAACAACTCTAGACAAATTTGGGGCGTGTCAGATTCCTATATCTTTCTCGCCCGGCAATTCGCATCTCCATGACTTCAGATGAAGACTATAGTTGGTGTCATTCCACATGATTTCAGCAGGCAACCCAAATTGTCATTCTGAATGGTGTGGAGTTGCAAGCAGTTAAGGTAGGGGTTTCAATTGGATTTGACATTGTAGCGGAATTTGTTTGTGGGATATATATGCTTTGGGAAGGATACAGGTAAACTATGATGTTTGAATTTGATTTGGGTTTTGGTATGAGGATAAATTCAGAGTTTGAAAACAATTTGAGGAAAAAGAAAACAGATTTAGAGATGACTTGAGATCGGTAGCTCTAATACTGTGCTAAAATATTTGGGGAAATTTCTCAATAATTCATTCATCTCTATAAAGAGGTATATATGGTTACATATCTATGTATATGAATGTATGTAAATAAAACCCTATTATACAATAATAAGTCAATTACATGTTGACTTGACTTCAAAGCAAAAAGAAATATTTCTTGAGTATTAAACATAAATAACTTTCTGGCACTTTTATTAAACAAGAGATAAGTCTTATTATACTCACCAATCAATAAGTCGACGTTGACTCCAACGTCCACCTAATCGGTCCTGCTGATCCGTGAGATCTTGATGAACATAATTGCTTCATCTTTTCCTTTCTCAAACTTTAATTACTTCTCTCTCTCTCTCTCTCTCGCTCTCTAAAAATGAATCTCTATCCCTTGCAAAAGATCTCTTTTCTCCTTGTGATCACAATTACTACATGCCTATTGTATATTCCGAGATCTTTGGGTGAGGATGATGATGCGCAATACCTCAACTGCAGCGCTTCGTTTCAATGCGCAAATATTCCGAATATTGGTTACCCTTTTTGGGGATCAAGCCGGCCCGATTATTGTGGCTACCCGGAATTCAAGTTGAACTGCACCGGGGACGCCCCGGTGATCTCATTCCAGGACGAAGATTATCGAGTCCTGGATATCAACCAAAGTGCAAGTACTCTTAGAATCGCTAGGACAGACTACTGGAACAACGTTTGTGCTGTGTCACCTGGCAACACCACAATAGAAGTAAACCATGTAGAATATGCTTCAGATGTTCAAGAACTACTGCTGTTCTATGACTGCCCCCCACTCAATATTCCTCTTCCAACTCAGCTAACAAGTCAGTTCAACTGCAGCATAAACAGCACTGCCAATTACATCAATTACTTTGTCACACAAAACCTCACGAATTATGGGCTCACGAATATTAGTGGTACCTTTGGAAAGTGCAGCACGGCCGTCACTGCCCTTGTTTCGCAATCAGCGGGTGAAAATTTGGCGATGAATTCCACCAAGGACAATCTAGTTGCCGTTCTTGATTCTGGGTTTGGGTTGACATGGGATGCAAGTAATACCTTGTGTAAGCAATGTGACGGAACTGGTGGTCAGTGCGGGTACAATACATCTACAGCTGAGTTCACCTGCTATTGCAAGGATGGACCTAATCCCTCAAACTGTGCAGGTATGCATGCGCTTGTAATCTTTTTGGTCTTAATTCCTTGTCTTTGGGGCTTTTTATCAAACACATACATGTCATATGTGGGTCGTTTAGAATCTTTATGCTACTTTCAATCCCTTCACCATGCCAAACCCTCCTTAGCAAGCAATGCCTAAGGGCTTTGGCTCAGATTAGAGAGTTAGAAATCTAGCGTTTAGGCTAACTACTTCTTGTTTCCTCTGTTTTCTTTTAGTATATAGTTTGGTCTAGAAACAAGTGAGGGGCCAAAGCTAGATTGGTTTTTTGAGTGGGGGTCTCAGAAGATGATGAAATTAGTTTTGATAGACAAATAGAATTTTCTTAGATGAGTGCAAGATTTGTGCAAGATTGAGTTCTTTTGCAGCTCCTGCTGCATCTTCTAGTACAAATTCACAGACATTAGTGCAGAGTATGCAAACATAATACCAATTGTTCCATAAGGCACTATCGGAGCCCACTATTAAGTCCAAGCAATCACCAATATTATCCCCTGCGTAATTATTAGGTCTAATACATCGGGTGAAATAAGACTGGCCCGATAAACTCATTTAGGTGTGAGGTTTCAACTTAAAAGGCATCGATGTATTTAATACCAAACCACACCTATAGCTTGTGTGGACCTACACAATTCCAATATTATAGATTTAAATGATTCTTTGTTAAGCTTCTTCACCTTAGACCTCTACATCCCGTCTGGTCATTGGAACTAAACACAACTAATAATTCTATTAAAAATGATTAAGTGTGTCATCTCATATTTAGAGAACTTAACAACATAGACAAATGTCCAACATTCAATTGGAGCACAACTCTATGGGACTAGATTTTACAACCTTGTCCCGATCACTAAACGGGGCCTTATTGTTCTGCTCAATTCTCTATCCTAGAGTTCAGTAATGTCAAATTATGTGTTCCTGCTTGCAATTGTCTCTTATGATTATATTGTGGTCTGAACTATGTGCTCTCCTAAACTTTCACCTATACCAAACATTTTCTTACTCCTACTCCTATTCCATCCAAATTCCTTTCACATAGCCATGGAAAACCCGTGCGGCATCCCATTGGAAACTTCAAGTTGGGTTCTTCTGGTCTTTTCCATGCCAAAACAAAACCAAACGATTCATACCACGTGTTATGCTTCATATGTTCTGACTTCTGAGTTATCTAGGCTGCTAAGACATTTACTAGAATGACCTTATCTGAATTTAGAAACTTGTATGAATTTGTTTAGCTTTTGGACTAGTCACAACTCACAGAAAATTCCCTAGGTACAAGTCAAAGAAATTAATTTCCGTGTCGATGTTTGTTGAATGAAATCACAGAGGCATGCGTGTTTCATACATTAAACTATTAGAAGGTAGTTGGTCCATTTAATGAATTCATTCTTTCATAACATACCTTAATAAAACAAGCTTTCATTTCATTGCAGGGACTGAAAAATGTCTTATTCCACTTGCATATGCAATTTTAAAAAATATGCTTTCATGAATACTTGGTATATAATTCATGTATTGAAAATAAGAATTTTCAGCAAAAATTCCACTAGTGTAGTGCTTTGGAGTAATTGCTTCTTCAAGAAACGTTCTGGATTTGAGTCGTAGCACCCATGTAATGTGTGTGAGTTTAGCATGTTATCCTCCCTCCAAATTATTAAAAAAAAAAAAAAAAGAGTCCTAAAAAACAATATGAAGGAATTTCCAGACAAAACCGGACATTTTGGAAAATGCCAAAGGAGAGAAGTATTTTGAAAAGAAGCCAAAATGGACACAAATGCCCTTATGTATTTTTGGATTTTCTAAGGAATTCTTTACATTTGCATGTCTTTGGTTTGAAAGTTAAGGAGTTTTTTTGTCATTTTAAAAAAAGTTTTGGCTTTTTCCAAAAGTGAAATTTTTTTTGTAGCTAAAATCAAAATTTACTTTTGAGAAATTGCTAAGTTTGGCGTTCACACAGTTTGACTCTACGTTTGAAGTTGACCAGGAGTCTTACTAAATCGAATAAATAAATAATAAATAATCATTTTAATTTTTGAATTACTAAAATACCCATCAATTATTGAACAGAAAAAACTCATAAAGTACAAAAGATAACATATTTGGTCAGCAGCCTCCAAAATATTCCAGAGCTGTATGCAGTGTGCACTTCCACCCACAACAGTCCAAGTCAACCTACGCCGGCCATATGATCAAACCAAAACCTCATTGCATTTCATCACTCAACTCTCTAAGCCACTTCCC
The DNA here is from genome assembly GCA_020226455.1 of Prunus salicina. Classification (NCBI taxonomy): domain Eukaryota; kingdom Viridiplantae; phylum Streptophyta; class Magnoliopsida; order Rosales; family Rosaceae; genus Prunus; species Prunus salicina. The sequence continues at coordinate 16,316,033 of CM035344.1, read as the reverse complement.
GCCTCGCCCACTCCACATCCAAACGCCGTCGTTTTCCCGCGCCTTCCCCAATGCACCCACTCTTCCTCCTCTTCTTCTTCTACTCCTTCGAGGTTACGAAGTCGTTTCCCTCGAATGCCAACCTCTCCAACTGCTCCCAAGCCTTCGACTGTCACTCCCGCGTTTCGCAATCAGCGGGTGCGAATTTGGTGATGAATTCGACCAAGGACAATCAGCGGGTGCGAATTTGGGATGCAAGTAATGACTTGTGTAAGCAAAGTCACAGATCCGGTGGTCAGTGCGGGTACAATACAACTACAGCTGAGTTTGACCGAATCCCTCAAACTGTGCAGGTATGCATGCGCCTGTATATATATATAATCTTTTTGGTCTTAATCCCTCTAACTGTCGAGGTATATGTCTAATTTTGTTTTTAGACAACAGGTCACTGGAATGCCTAAGAATCTTAGATATTGTGGCTAACTTTAGTTCTGTCCTATGTTAATCCTTTCCATTGAAAGAGAGAGATTACTTTCATCGCCAACCAAAAGTGCAGGCATAGCTTTGTCATGCCTAAGAATCTTAGTATAGAGGACAATGAGAGTGAGAATGGGAGTAAGGATGAGATTGAGAGAGGGAATGAGAGGGAGGGGGTAACAAAACTGTAAACAAAAACTTGGAAGTGAACGCAATTCGAAAACTAAACAAATAGATTAGTACAAGAGCGATGGGACTGAATTGTAATCTTTACTGCTCATGAAACTATGTCTGAATCGACATTACAAACCCAAAAGCGATTGAGTCCGAATGGACTGATGAGAAATGATGAATTGTGAGATCGGACTAAGTATATCTCGATTTGGACAAACGAGAATATAAATTGAACTAGAACATACATAACAATTGAAATCGGTCGTCAACTGGAAATCATACCAACAAAGAGTGTTTAGGGAGAAAACTGACTAGTTTTTTATGGAAGAGAGAGGTGCACGGAAAATAACTATTTCTCTAATGAATTGAGTGATCGAGCTTAGGACAAACCACAATCTTTAAGACGATGAGGTGAGACATGTGATAAACTTTGGATTTGGTTTGATAACCATTTCATTTTCAGTTTTGTGTTCACGATTTAATCTTCAATCTCTTGCATGCTTTAAATTGGTTGCAACTGCTTTTTCTATTTGTCCACTGAAAAGAAAAGAAAATGACTGATGCAGTTGAAGAAGCACATGATATACCTTGGTCTTGCAAATTTTCATCCGAAGAACTCTTATGATTTAACATTTCTTTTGTGCAGGTTCACGGAAAGCAATTGCCATAGGTGAGTATATATGATGAAGACAAAAAACCAGAAGTTTTAATCTTCGCCTTCTTTCACAAATCACTGAAATGCATAACTTGAACAATTTTTCCATACAGGCATTGCAGTTACTGTTCCGTCGATCATCATAATCATTCTTTTTACTATATGCATATCAAGGAAAAGAATACTGGGCTTCCTCAAGAGAGATAAAGGGGACGAGTTTGATGTTGAGGCATTTATAAGGAACTATGGATCGCTTACTCCAAAGCGGTATACCTATGCAAACGTCAAGAAAATGACAGACTCTTTCAAAGATAAAATAGGTAAAGGTGGATATGGAACCGTGTACAAAGGCAAGCTACCAGATGGCCTTCTCGTGGCGGTCAAAGTCCTAAGCGAGTCCAAGGGTAATGGAGAAGACTTTATTAATGAAGTTGCTAGCATTGGTAGAACTTCCCATGTCAACATAGTCATTCTTTATGGATTCTGTTACGAGAGGGACAAAAGAGCTTTGATTTATGAGTTCATGCCTAATGGATCTCTGGATAATTTCATACATAAGCATGGATCTGAAATGACAAATTGTCGCCTAGAGTGGAAAACACTATCTGAAATTGCAGTTGGCACTGCTCGGGGACTAGAATACTTACACCGTGGTTGTAACACGAGAATTCTGCATTTTGACATAAAGCCACAGAACATTCTGTTGGACAAAGATTTTTGCCCAAAAATCTCTGATTTTGGCCTTGCCAAATTATGCGAAACAAAGGAGAGTATTGTATCGATGTTAGGTGCGAGAGGAACTGCAGGATACATAGCACCAGAAGTTTTTAGTCGGAACTTTGGAGGCGTATCTCACAAATCTGATGTGTACAGCTACGGGATGTTGATTCTTGACATGGTTGGAGCAAGAAAGAATTTGGATTCGGGAGTGACTCATACGAGTGAAATGTTCCCAAATTATGTTTATAAAGATCTAGAGCTACACAAGGCTGAACATATATTTGGGGATATACCTGAGGAGGAAGAAGTAGCAAGAAAGCTGACTTTAATAAGCCTGTGGTGCATTCAGACCATTCCATCTGACCGGCCATCAATGAGCAAAGTTGTAGAGATGTTGGAAGGACCCCTTCATTCCTTGCAAATTGCACCAAAGCCTTTCTTATCTTCTCCTACAATAGCTGCAGAGGACTCTATGACCACAACCCAACCGTCTGAAACTGACTAGGGCAATTAGTTTCATCAGCAGATCTCTTGTAATTAGGAAATGCCAACTGAATTATAAGAAAGTTGGCTTGGTGAAAATGAAACAGTTTTCATTATCCGAAATGTCTATGTATGGCAAGACAATCTGCATACTGGTTGACATTGTATTAATATGTCACATTGTCTTCTCAACGTAGTGCTCTGTTTTATTTCCTGACAATTGTGTAAACTTTAATTCATGTCCTCTTCTGGAAGCATTAGTCTCCTTTCACTCTGATTAGAAACCAAATTAAAACAAACATTATGTTCTTCAAAGTTGCCGTGTGTCAGAAGTTCAGAAATTGCAAGAGGAGAATTGCAAAATCTTGCCTACTTATGACTAAACCACCATACAGAAATATGAAATTGTGATGTCTACATCTCTTTCATTGACTATATCATTTCTATGATATTTTTTTCTTTTTATGAATTCATTGATTAAGATTTCAATGGTCGAAATTGAAGATTTAATTTTATAGTAAAATTTGAATGAAAGACTTCAATCTCATTCCTTGAACATTTGAAAGGCCTATAGCTCAAGACTTGGCACTACAATATTGATAAAAGAAAAAATATATATACAGAGCATTTCCTTTATCAGAACATCCTTTCCTATTATAATGCCTGTGGTTTACTCTGACTTTCGTCTAAGAAAGATGCAGTTCCTTGTGCTTCACTCTCTGCTTCCTTTCCTTTTGATCACCTGCTTTATTTGAATCAACCTTCAGCTATGTCAATGTGCAGATGATCCACAATATGTTAACTGCAGCCAAGCTATTAACTGCAGGGATATCAAAAACATCTCGTACCCCTTTTGGGGAGTAAATCGACGAAGTTACTGAGGTCAACCTGGGTTTGAGGTCAAATGTGAAGGTAATATCTCAATGATCACCACGAAGAACATCAAATTCAGAATTCTGGAAATGAACTCTAGTACTCATACTGTGACAGTTGCTGACGGATTACTGGGGTACTATCTGTTCCCTGAGTTTTGTTGACACCGACATCAACTTCTCTCTATTTTATTATAGTTCCAGGCTCACAAACTTGACCTTTCACTAACGGATGCAGTACACCGGCTTCATGGACTTTTATTACGCAGGATTGCCCTGCATACAAGAGAAACATTAGTGTTTCGTGTGCCAAGGGAAGTACCGTGATTGATTTGATGAACTGTGAGAGTGTTATTCATGTTCCAGTTTTTGACACAGCTGCAAAGGATCTAGAGAACAATGAAAAGGATATCAATGATGTGTTTGATGGGGGTTTTGAATTGGGATTTAAGACTGATAATGATCAATGCAACAGATGTGAGGGATCAGGAGGAAAGTGTGGGCTACTGATAGTAGATTCATTTGCTTTTGCCAAAATCAGGCCTATGCAACCACGTGTTCAAAGAACTTTGAATCAGGTATGCACGTTAAATTATTGCAAACTTTTTAAACCATTTAAATTAAGGGTTGCTGTTAAATTATGAAAGTTAGTGAGTTGCTAGATGAGAACTCAGAATCCGGCCTCTTTCTCATGTCTGTCTTTTGAGGGCTCCTTTGTGTTGTGTGAAATGTGTTCCTTTCTTCTTAGAAGCGCAACTTACAGCAGAGCATCTGTCCCAAACAGACAACCCTCCTAGAGCTAGGAAAGTATGTATATAAATATGTTCAAAAGACCCTCAATTGAAAACTTGGCACAATCATGGTTGACACAACCATATATATATAGAGTTTTGCTCTAATGCGGACATCCGCATTTTGTTAAATTATGGTTGTATATACATATATATTGGCAAATTTGTGGACAATCGTAGTTTAACAAAATGCAGACGTCGGCATTTATATATATTAAAATCAGCACATCTCTATTAATTAGCAAATTCCAGCTGAATTGTAAGAAAGTTGGCTTGGTGAAAATGAAACAGCTGAATAGTAGATTCATTATCTTCCTCAACCCTCAGCATCATCATCATCATCACGATCAATGTCAACAATAACATATTAAAATTACACAAAACAAAAAAATTTAGAGTTGGTTTAATTCAAGAATAAGATGAACCTGGCCGAGATCTTTGGATCCACTAGAATCTCCCCTTTCAGCTTCAACCCCAAAGATTTCTTTGTCTCTGTACCTCTCAACCTTGAAAGCCCTCAGTATCCAGAAGCAAGGTGGTTCTATATAGCACACACAAAAAACTCATTATAAAATTTAAACAGAAACATACATTACCAACAAACAAAACCCAGCTATCCAAAAAAATTCCAGAAACCAAAAAGACAAAAGGAATAGAAAAGGCATTACCTTTGATATTGGAAGAATCCCAAATTTTTAGGGTTTGAACTAATGAGAGAGAGGGACGAAAAGAGAGAATGACGAAGAGAGAGATGGAGAGAGAGGTAGCAAGAGAGCTTCAAGCTTCTGCCATGGAAACCTGAAGCTTGAGCGAGCTCGAGGGAACCAGCAGCAAAGCAGGATCCAGCTCGAGCGAACCAGTACCGAAGCGATACAAAAGTTCAAGAAAAACTCATTTATTTTGTTTTCAACAATAGGGGTCTTTTTGAGTTTGTTTTAGGTTTGGATTTTTAAAAATGTGCCAACCAAACCAGTTTTTGGGCTTTGAACTTAAAATCTAATTTTGAATTTATAAAATTAGACTAAGGGTTAATGACCTAAATGGTCCTCCAATTATTGCGAGATTATCATTTTGGTCCATCAACTAAAATTTTCAATTCAAACGTCCTTAAATTTTTAATAATGTACCCAAATCGTCCTTCTATCAAAGTCTGTGTATTATTCCGTTAAATCGAGGGACAAAACCGTATTTTTAGGTGAGTATATTTAACGGAATAATACACAGACTTTGACGGAAGGACGATTTGGGTACATTATAAAAAGTTTAAGGACGTTTGAATTGAAAATTTTAGTTGGTGGACCAAAATGATAATCGCGTGATAGTTGGGGGACCATTTAAGTCATTAACCCATTAGACTAAAATCAAATACCAAATGGGCCCTTAAATACTTTTTAACTACTTTTTAAAAATCACAATTGAATACCACTAGATTTTTATAAACTCTTTAAACATATAAATTGAATACTTCCAGACTTTAAATTCTATAAAAGTCATTAAAAGTTTGAATTGGATACACCCTAAATCTAATTATTAGGCCATCCCTAAGAGCAACTCTATCCATTTGCCCTTAGAGCAAGTCCAACAGTGGACCTAGCCCAAGGCTAGGGGGAAAAAAAAAGTTGTTCTAGCGGTCAGTCCAGGCCCGGGAGAGGTGTGGGACCCACCAATTCGGGCTGGCCCGAAGGCAGCTTCAACCTGAGGTCCAAAACGAGGGCTACTGACGTCAGCACTACAGTACCCAGTACTGTATCGCTACAGTACCCCCACTGATTTGATTTTTTTTTTCTGTTGCCACATGGCGTCGTCTGGGCTCTCCGATATGATTTTTTCCTCCAATCCAACGGTAGCTAATTTTTTTGCAATAAAATACTGGAAAAAAATCGGAAATTTTTTTAAAAAAATACCCAAAAATTAATGAATTTTTTTCTATAAATACCAGCCAAATTTTTTTTAAAATTTATCTGAAATTTGAAATTGAAAATTTTATCCGATTATGAGATATGAATAGTATTGACACATAGGAAGCCGAAAATATTATCCAAATTAATTATTGTGGTAAAAAAAGTTGTGAAAAAAATTAAAAAATGAATAGTAATTGCCCTTTGCCATGGCAACAAGTGGAAATGGAAAATACTATTTGCAAGGGCAATTACTATTCACGTGAATAGTGGCTGCCCTAACTCCCCCCTTTGAACTTGACTAGGAGTCTTTCTAAATCTAATAAATAAATAATCAGTAATCAATTTAATTTGTTGAATTACGAAAATACCCATAAATTATTGAACAGAAAAAACTCATTAAAGTTAAAAAGATAACATATTTGGTCAGCAGCCTCCAAAATATCCAAAAGCTGTGTGCACCATCCATCCACGCACAACAGTCCAAGTCAACTTGACTTGACTTCGAGCAGATAACCCCACAAACAATAAAAATTACCTGTACAGAGAACAAATTTCAGGCCTGCGTTAAAATAAATTTCTTATTCAAGTCCACAAACCTTCCAAGCACTCATAATTTATGTATCTCTATCTTCGAACGAACTTTCCTTAACGTCACTTAGCTTAGCTCCAGTTGCTTCCCCACTGCCCCTCCAACCACCAAACCAAACTTTCAATTCATTTCATTTCTATCAAACACTCTCTCTTCCCCTGAAAAACCTAAAAAATGAAGTCCTGGCTTTTCTTCTCATCCCCTTTTGCCTTCTTTGTTTTCATGAACATTCCTTTAGCCTCAAGCATTGATGGGTACATAAGTTGTAGCAATAAGTTCAACTGTGGAGAGATCACAAACGTTGGTTTTCCTTTCTGGGGATACGGCAGGCCAGAGAGTTGTGGCTATCCAGAACTGAAGCTCACATGTTCCAAGAATGTCACCACCACTATAGAGATTATGGGGGTCCAATACAGAGTGTTGAAGATAAACCAAGAAGCTGAAGAAACACTCAAACTTGTGAGAGATGACTACTATGACAAAATTTGTTCTCCAAAGTTTGGGGACACCAAACTGAATTCCAATCTTTTCGACTATGTTTCAGGCTCTGTCGATGTTGCATTAGTGTATGATTGTACTCCTAGCGGTGTCCTCAGTTGCCCCAAGGGTGAAACTTATGGTGATGTGGCCGCCGTACTTGCAACTTTGTCAGTGTCTCCCATGTGTAAATCAAAGGTGGTGATTCGGATTCCGTACGCAATGAGTTTCGGAATCTTTAGTTTAGAGAATGTAACAGAACTTGAACAGGCAGTTAGAGAAGGATTTGAGGTGAAGTATAAGGTGGACAGTGCAAAATGTGATGAGTGTGTTGGTTCAAAGGGTGTTTGTGGTTATGATTGGGATTTGAATGAGACTGTTTGCAATTGCCCGAATCAAAGTTCTCCATCCCGGATTTGTTCTGCCATAGCAGGTGCCATAGACACTCCAGTTTTGCCATCAGCTAAAGGTACGAGCTATGAACCCAAATAAATATGCTAACAAGAGTGGTTTTTTGCATTTGAAGCTGAATTTCTTAGCTTTTGGCAATTGGGTTCCTCATATCAACTCATTTTTGGTAGTGTTCAACATGACTTCATTTTGTCCCATGGACTTGTGTGCAAGAGGACTGCAAAAATTTTGAGAATATTTTAGTCCCTTGACACTCTGACCATAAAAAAACCAAGTTTGTTTATTGTCAACTGTCTAAATTCAGCATAGCATACAACGATTTTTTAACATCCATTTTAATCTTTTGGCAAAGATAGAAATATAATTATATTTAAGAATGATTTTGATGGATTGCCTTTTCTTTGGACTATATGAGACTTTTACTCATTTACAATAAAGGGTGGATGAAACAGAAGTGTGGATAGATAATTAAATGTTAATGTTCCATCACAATTTGGGGCCATATATATGTTAGTGGCCAAATTAGTGCTGAATTTTCTTTAAGTTAGATGGCTTGTCCCTTTCATATTTTAATGAGGTTGGTTGAGGGTGGAGGAGGGGTCACTCGGTTTGCCTCCAGCGCCTGGCCTCACGTCCTCCCTCTCCATTTGAGATGAAATGGTTGAGATATTTTTGAATGTTTGTTGTTCTGAGGTTATCCTTGTCCAAAAAACAAGTCATGCAATCTTTGTAACTATTATTTTCTTCCTGCCGTGTTCTTTGCATTGTACTTTTTACAAGTCATCCGAAGAACTCTTATGATTTAACCTTTCTTTTGTGCAGGTTCACAGAAACAAATCGCCACCATAGGTGAGTATATATCGTAAATAGAAAATACCAGAAGTTTCGATCTTTGCTTTCTTTCACAAATCACTGAAATGCATAACTTGAACAATTTTTCCATACAGGCATTGCAGTTGCTGTTCCGTCGATCATCTTAATCATTTTTTTTACTATATGCATATCAAGGAAAAGTATACTGGCCTTCCTCAAGAGAGATAAAAGGGATGAATTTGATGTTGAGGCATTTATAAGGAACTATGGATCGCTTACTCCAAAACGGTATACCTATGCAAAGGTCAAGAAAATTACAGACTCTTTCAAAGATAAAATAGGTAAAGGTGGATATGGAACCGTGTACAAAGGCAGGCTACCAGATGGCCTTCTCGTGGCTGTTAAAGTCCTAAGCGAGTCCAAGGGTAATGTAGAAGACTTTATTAATGAAGTTGCTAGCATTGGTAGAACCTCCCATGTCAACATAGTCATTCTTTATGGATTCTGTTATGAGAGGGACAAAAGAGCTTTGATTTATGAGTTCATGCCTAATGGATCTCTGGATAATTTCATACATAAGCATGGATCTGAAATGGCAAATTGTCGCCTAGAGTGGAAAACACTATCTGAAATTGCAGTTGGCACTGCTCGGGGACTAGAATACTTACACCGTGGTTGTAACACGAGAATTCTGCATTTTGACATAAAGCCCCAGAACATTCTGTTGGATAAAGATTTTTGCCCCAAGATTGCTGATTTTGGCCTTGCCAAACTATGCAAAAAGAAGGAGAGTATTGTATCAATGACGGGCACAAGAGGAACTGCAGGATACATTGCACCAGAAGTGTTTAGTCGGAGCTTCGGAGGAGTATCTCACAAATCTGATGTTTACAGTTACGGGATGTTGGTTCTTGAAATGGTTGGAGCAAAAAAGAATTTGGATTTGGGAGTGTCTCATACGAGTGAAATGTTTCCGCATTATGTTTATAAAGATCTGGAGCTAGACAAGGATGAAAATATATTTGGGGATCCGGATATATCTGAGGAGGAAAAAGAAATAGCAAGAAAGATGATATTAATAAGTCTGTGGTGCATTCAGACCATTCCTTCTGATCGGCCATCAATGAGCAAAGTTGTAGAGATGTTGGAAGGACACCTTCATTCCTTGCAAATTGCACCCAAGCCTTTCTTGTTTTCTCCTACAATAGCTGCAGAAGACTCTGTGACCACATCCCAACCATCTGAAATGGACTAAGGCAATTAGTTTCATTAGAAGATCTCTTGTAATTAGGAAATGCCAGTTGAATTGTAAGAAAGTTGGCTTGGTGAAAATGAAACCGTTTTGATTATCCGAAAACTCAGAATGAAAGCTGTTTTCATTAATTCTACTGTTTTTGTATAATAGAAAAAGTAGATTATGAAATATTATTAGAAACTTTGTTTGCAGCCACTCTCCCCTTCGAGTGAAGTGTATCCATCACATTCTCACGGATAAGCTCAAGCCTACGAAGCAACAGATTGGAATCCTCTCTGTGTTTCAGCAACTGCTACAGAACTTTTGGGAAGATGCCTTCGAAATTTTTAAGTCATTTAACTCCAGGATTGGTAGTTCTACATTTTTCTATTATATTGACCAGTGTTTTTCAAGCGCGCGTAGGAACGAGGTGGAAATTGCCTGAGGCGTTCGTCTATTTAACAAGTTGCACGTTTAGCGCGACGAGTTGTGACGGGGCGTGATGAGGCGTGGCGAGGCGGACGAAGCGCCATTGTTCTGCAAGCGGCTGCGAGAGGAAGAAGATGACCTCGCGTGTTTTTTTCAGGGTTCGTTGGGAATGAAACGACTTCGTTTCATATAGTTAATGAAACTCAATTTCAGCACTGGGATTCCATAAAGAAACGCATGCGTTTTTTTTATTATTTTTAAATCATGATTTTTTGTTTTTAACACAGTACTTACCCTTTTTTTCCTTTCTAAATTAATATATTAACATTGACCTATATTTATATATATTTATAGTATAACCTTAATATATTTATAGTAGGGGTGGGCATCTCGTCCGAATTATCCGCGTACCGACCGTACCGTACCGACGGTTTGGTTAAATAATTATTTTTTAATTTTAATTATTCTGATCCGATCCGTACCGAAACATTTGGTTTGGTTAACGGTTAACAATATCCATTATCCGACGGAAACCCGTACCGATCCGATATTTATAATTATTTTATTATTTAAATACTAATATATGTATATGGTTATTATGGGTTTAGAGGCGATGGGTAATTTGCAATAACAAAATTGCAATAACATTGTCTCATCCTTTATTTATTTATTTATGTGTAAGGGCATCTCATGTTCATATAAAATATTGGTTAACTTACTATATTATAATTAGAAAATATGATGGAATCAAATATAATTTTTTAATGTTAATTCTTAATAATAATGTTGGAATGGATTCGAACGTAATGATGCCCGGCATAAAGTAACTCTAGTAGATAATTTGGAAAGAGCGGGAGTTTCTTAATTTTTAGTGAAAAAATAGGTGGCAATAAAATTTTGAAGCGGTGGAAGCGATATTATCATAATTTTTATTATAACAGGAAAGAAGGCATACAACATATAGATTTTTTTTAATTTGTGGAACCCTCATAAGGATGATGCCGGCGTTTTTTAAGCTTAGCCATGAGCCTCTCATGGTCTCCCAGAATCCTTTCATTGGAAACTTGCAGCATATCCCGCCTCCTCAATGTATCAACAGAGGATGAACTCACCGTGAGAGTGTTTTTTGGTTCAAGGTGATGCGTATGTATGTTGTGCCAGGGAATCCATACCCTTATAATTACTTGTAATATGTTTCAGATTTGGATTGAAGATTACTCAGCCTCTATGTTGCAATTTTTGGTTCTTTGAAGTGTTTAAACTAATTTCTTATTGTTTTGTAACGTTATTTGCTATTTTATTATGTAGTTTTAATGTTCGTTTGTAACTTTAAAACTAAGTTATTTGATTTTGTATTTTACAAGGATAATTTGGTGTATTTGTTCAAGAACTTATTTCATGTGAAATTATTATAAATTGTATTTTTATTAGTATGTTTTTATTACGGTACTACCGGCGTACCGATCTGTTCCGAACCGAATGTTAGGTTAACCGATCCGAAGTCTACCGAAGTCTTTGGTTTGGTTAACGGAAGAGAAAATGTTCTACCGAAGTCTTTGGTTTGGTTAACGGAAGAGCCCTCTACCGTTCCAAACCGATCCGCGCCTAGCCCTAATTTATAGTATAACCTTAATATATTTATAGTATAACCCTAAACCCTTAATACATTATTAGGGTTCAATAATAATTATTAATTTAATTTAATTTTGTATTGTATTATTTATAAAAAAATTTATCTAAATAAATTAATATTTGAAAGGTTTACGCCTCAACGTTTTAAGACTTACGCCTCGTATAACGCGAATAAAAACAGCTCACCTCTACGCCCTTTGTTTCTCTTTCTGAAATTACTGTGAAACAGAGGTTTCGAACCTGACCATTCATAACTACATGTTTCCTGGCAAAAAGAAAAAGAAAACTGCATTAATTTTCTGCATAGACGCGTTTTAGTGGTCACCAAAATTTTCTTTGACTGCACGTGCCACTTTTATCATTCAAACTACAGAAAAGTCATATAAACAAAAAAATAAAAATACAAACTTTGACTCTTAGTCCACCTCTGCCCCGCTGATCCGCGAGAAATTCATCTTCTCCTTTTGCAAACTTCAAGTATTTTCTAACATCTTTTTGTGCTGGTAGTTATCAGAAGAACTACCTCAATTGACAGTTTCTATTTCCATGCCCAAATTTATCCTTGTGTCTTTTCTTTTATTGGTCTTGGGCCTTTTTTAGTGGCCGAAGATGGTGGGAATTCCAACTTCTGTATCTCTTCTTTTTTTATTTTTTATTTTTTTTAATAACTAAAAGTGATAGTCTAAACTAAGAGGGAGGGGGATTTCTTATACACACACAAATGATGTCATGTAAGTTTGAACTTGAGACCCCTTGTCTGCAAGTCAAGGCTCTTTTTCACTGAGCTAGACCGGTTGACTTATTTGAATACAAGCGATAGTATAAACGAAGAGAGCAGGGGAACTTCATATCTCTTCTAATTTTGAAAGCAGGAGTACCACCACAAGCTAGTTGGTGGGAAAAAAAAAAAATTTATTCAAAAGATCCACCATTGAAATCTTGGCAGATCCAACATCAACTTCTCTCTGTTTGGTTATACTTCTGAGGTTACAAACCTGACCTTCTACTACGCAATACAAGTGTCCCAGGGCTTACTTCTAGTTCCCAAGTTTGCAGTAAGAACAATGGTAACATCACTGTTTCGTATGCCACACAAAGTCCCCCAAGTGATCCAGTTGCTAACGGCGCCTGTAAAAATGGGGTCATTGTTCCAGTTTTTAGAACAGCTGTTGTGGCTCTAGAGGCCAATCAAATGACTATTGGCGAAGCAGTAGATGGGGGATCTGAATTGGACTTGGAGATTGATGATGATCAATGTAACCGTTGTGTGGAATCAGGAGGGAAGTGCGGGCTTAACACTACTAATGGTGGATTCAGTTGCTTTTGCCATGATCGGGCCTATGCAACCATATGTAATACAACTTCACTCGGACGACAAGGTATGCCTGCCCTTTGTCATTTTCTTATAAATTACGGATTATGAGTAAGATGTTAGAAGATTTTGAAGTCATTGAATTCCAGGATTGGTGCTATCCACACTTTTTATTATTATTACATCCTAGCTATAGCTACCTTGGTTTGTGATTAGGCTGGTCTGCCAAAACCGGAGTCGGGAATTGGGAATTCTGTGCTATATAGTCCATGTGAAAGTAGGAAGAGTCCATGGTAGTTAGAGCCAACTATCTGCAGAAACAGAAAATAAAAACTGCTGAACCTCATATCTCACGTATGCTTTAAATTGGTTGCAACACTGCTTTTTCTATTTGTCAGTTGAAAGAAGAAGCACGTGATTTACCATGGTCGCGTTGCAAATTTTCATCCGAAAAACTCTTATGATTTAACCTTTCTTCTGGTGCACGGAAACAATTGGCTGTAGGTGAGTATATATGATAAATAGAAAATACCGGAACTTTCGATCTTTGTTTTCTTTCACAAATCACTGAAATGCATATAACTTGAACAATTTTTCCATATATAGGCATTGCGGTTGCTGTTCCGTCGATCATCATAATCATTTTGTTTACCATATGCATAACAAGGAAAAGAATATTGGCCTTCTTCAAGAAAGATAAAAGGGATGATGAGTTTGAATTTGATGTTGAGGCACTTATTATAATTAGGAATATCAGATCGTTTACTCCAAAGAGGTATAGTTATGCAAATGTCAAGAAAATGACAAACTCGTTCAATGATAAAATAAGGTAAAGGTGGATATGGAACCGTGCGTTAGAATTCTATGGTTGTTTTTATATTTTAGTTTATGAAGGTTTTGTAATATTTAGAGAAATGGAGATTTTTCATAGAAGAAGAGAGAAAATGAGAAGGAACTGTTCTATTGTATTTTCACAAACAGTTGGCCTACATAGTGTGCTCAGTAGAGGAGAGAGAAGAGAGATTCTACTCTAACCGAATTACAGCTGTCACTCTATGAGGTGTTTACACTTTTCATCCCAAATCTAAGCTAGAGAATCCACCTGAACTATGATCCAATGGTTCTAATTTCATCACAGATAAAATAAACATAAAATGATAGAAATAGAGCTTGGTGACTTCGGCTTCAAGAAAGCAGTTGCAGGATTACATTTCAACACTCCCTTCTAATCCTTTAGCTGATTTCACACCAAGTAAACTTCTTAGACTAACAAAATGATCCTTAGGCAGAGCCTTGGTCAAAATATCTGCTATTTGATATTCTGTCTTGTAGTAGATTAGCTCAATTTCTTTTGCTTGAATAGCTTCCTTGATGAAATGAAATTTCGGACTGATATGTCTGGTTTTCTGGTGATGAACTGGATTTCTTGCCATTGCAATAGCAGAAGTGTTATCACATAGGATTGGTGTACCTTCTACTTGTTCTTCACCAAAATCCTCAAGCACAAATCTTAGCCACTTGGCCTGTGAAGTTGCTTATGCAGCACTCACATACTCAGCTTATGCTGTGGACAAAGCCACTGTGTTTTGCTTGATAGAAGCCCAAGAAAATATGCCTGAGCCTAATGTGAAAGCATATCCTGAGGTGCTTCTCATATTATCCTCACTCCCTGCCCAATCACTGTCACAATACTCTATTAGAGTAGTCGTTTTCCCTTTCACAAACTCAATGCCAAAATTGATCGGTGCATAATTACATATCTTTTTATACCCTTCTAACTTATGATTTGGTTATGTTTTTGAGTTAAACTTGTGCTTTTAATAAAGTTTGTGTATGTTTCAGTGTAATAAGATTGAGACTCATTACATGCATTTTGAAGACAAATTAGCTTAAAACAGTGTCTGCAGATCATTCAATTTTACGGATTAACATGTACTTTCTCAAGAAGAATCAGATAATGAGCCATATATCATTGGAAAAATACAGAAGTCTAGTTTCCGTAGCATTTTACGGTTCATGATTCTGAGTCTTCTAGAGGAAGTTATACATGATTTAGTAGATCAAGGTCAAAATTCGGCAGCATCTGCGTTACTGGGCCACAAATGACATTTGAAGGTCTTTCCGATTTTTCTTTGAGTTGGGCTGCATATGCTTGGAAACATAAGACAAAAGGCTTGAAGATCCATATTTTTCCAGATTTATTCGGAGTGAATAACAAGCCCAAAACCTGCCCACAAGCTAACTGCAATGCAATGTCATGCATGATGAAATGCACTATCTAGTGGGAGTTGTTGGTGAAGTGCACTATCTAGTGGGAGTTGTTGGTGAAGTGCACGAATAAGTTCCCAAGTTCAATTTAGATTAACGGATTGATTCTAGCTAAAGTATGATTAAGCCATGGTGTCTGGTTCTAACCTTGTGTTCCTAATTCCCTAATTTGATCATATGTTGTCTAACCTAAATTAAGCATTAGGAACCCATTAAGCATAGAAGAACATTTTAAACAACCAAGCATGTATCTAATCCCTGTTGTCGAATGTCCATACATACTCTTCCTATTCATAGTTCAATTCGAATTAAAGCATGGTGTCTACTCTTAATTCAAACCAAGATAGCTAACATGCAAGCCTTAATGGTGATCAATCATTCAAACTAGCATATTAACTTATAAGCATAATGAATAAGAACAAAAACCATAATTGAAACTTGGAAACCACTCAAGCTTGAATGCTAAAGAAAAGAATTTACATTACAAAAATAAAT
Organism: Prunus salicina; assembly: GCA_020226455.1. Lineage (NCBI taxonomy): Eukaryota > Viridiplantae > Streptophyta > Magnoliopsida > Rosales > Rosaceae > Prunus > Prunus salicina. The sequence continues at coordinate 16,300,321 of CM035344.1, read as the reverse complement.
TACAACTAAGAAGCAAAAGGAAAACGAGAATTGAGAACTAGAAAGGAAAACTAAGAAATTTGAGGAAGAGAAGGGAGGGGAGCTCTAGAGAAATGTTTGAGAGCTCCCCCCCTTTGGGTGTGTTTACAAGCTTGGAGAACTCACTATTTATAGGCTTAGGGGAATTGAAATTCTAAATTAAATATGGTCTATGCCAATAGCACTTGTAATTAAAAATTCATCCTCTTGGCTAATGCTCTTCACCAACAAATCCCACTAGATAGTGCACTTCACCAACAACTCCCACTAGATAGTGCATTTCATCATGCATGACATTGCATTGCAGTAAGCTTGTGGGCAGGTTTTGGGCTTGTTATTCACTCCGAATAAATCTGGAAAAATATGGATCTTCAAGCCCTTTGTCTTATGTTTCCAAGCATATACAGCCCAACTCAAGGAAAAATCGGGAAGACCTTCAAATGTCATTTGTGGCCCAGTAACGCAGATGCTGCCGAATTTTGACCTTGATCTACTAAATCATGTATAACTTCCTCTAGAAGACTCAGAATCATGAACCGTAAAATGCTACAGAAACTAGACTTCCGTATCTTTCCAATGATGTATGGCTCATTATCTAGTTCTTCTTGATCAAGTACAGGTTAATCCGTGAAATTGAATGATCTGCAGACACTGTTTTGAGCTAATTTGTCTTCAAAATGCATGTAATGAGTCTCAACCTTATTACACTGAAACATACACAAACTTTATTAAAAGCACAAGTTTAACTAAAAAACATAACCAAATCATAAGTTAGAAGGGTATAAAAAGATATGTAATTATGCACCGATCAAAAATCAAACGTGCCATGTATGTATCTCAAAACTCTTTTGGCAATTCCCATGTGTTTCTTTGTGGGATTGTGAATGAATCTAGCAAGTAGGCTAGATACAAACATTACATCTGGTCTTGTGACAGTCAAATAAAGCAAGCTCCCTACTATCTGTCTATATTCACTCTCATTTGCTGCTTCACTTCCATCTTCTTTGCACAGTTTCTCATTCACCACAAGTGGAATTGCCACTGACTTGCAATCTTTCATTCCAAACTTCTCAAGAAGTTTCATTGCATATTTCTTTTGATGAATAAAGATGTGTCTATCTGTTTATACCACTCCCATGCCAAGAAAGTGATGCAACAAACCCAAGTCTGTCATCTCATAGTGTTGCATCATATCCTGCTTAAACTCTTTAAGCAATTTGGAACAACTACCAATATATACAATATCATCTACATAAAGTGAGACAATAATAATACCTGAAGTGTCATTAGTTTTGACATAGAAAGTAGATTCACTATAACTCTTTTTGAATCCTGCATTGTTGAAGTAGGCATCTATCTCATCATACCAGGCCCTTGGAGCTTGTTTCAGTCCATATAGAGCCTTGTTCAGCTTGTACACTTTGGTTTCTTTATTCTCTTGGACATAACCTTGTGGCTGTTCAACATAGACTTCCTCCTTTAGATGCCATTGAGAAAGGCAGACTTCACATCCAGCTGATACAGATTCCATTTCTTTTGTGCAGCAAGAGCAATCAAGGTTCTGATTGTGTCTAGCCTTGCCACTGGGGCAAATGTTTCATTATAATCGATACCAGGCTTTTGTGAGTAGCCTTTAGCCACCAGTCTAGCTTTATTTTTCTGCACAGTGCCATCTAGATTAAGTTTCATCTTGTAGACCCACTTGACACCAATTACAGGTTTGTCAAATGGTCTGTCAACTAATTCCCGTGTATTGTTCTTCTCAATCATCTCTAATTCAGCCTTCATTGCATTTCTCCATGATTCATCCAAATTAGCTTCTTCAAAGGTTTCAGGTTCCATAATGCACATGTTACATTGTGGCATGATTTCATTACTACTCCTCCACTTGTGAGGTGTGTGATAAAAAACTTGAGACCTGTCAAGTATTTCCTCATCTTGAGGTACAATATCTTCTTCGACTTGCATTTGAGTATCCAAGAACTGAGTTGGTTCATCAAATACCATATGTTCATGTTCTGCATTACCTTGGTTTTCAATTGGCACGGGCATTCTCAACTCTGCATTACTAGTATTCTCCCATTTCCATGAGGCATCTTCATCAAAGTAAACATCTCTAGACAAGATAATCTTTCAAGTTCTAGGATCATATAATCTGTACCCCTTTTCACAAAGTCCATAGCCCACAAAAATGCATTTGCGACTATTTTCTTCCAACTTGTGTCTTAATGCTGAAGGGATAAGCACATGACATAGAGATCCAAACACTTTCAAGTGTGCAATACCTGGTTTTCTTCCAGTGTAAGCCTCAAATGGGGTCACCTTCTTAAGAGACTTAGAAGGACACCTGTTAAGTAGATATACTATAATATTAATAGCTTCTACCCAAAACTCGTAAGAAAGACCCTTTTTATGTAGCATAGACTTTGCCATCTCTATCATAATCCCATTCTTTCGCTCAGCTACTCCATTTTGCTGAGGAGAATATGCTACTGTCAGCTGCCTTTGTATTCCAACCTCACTGCAATACTCATGGAACTCATTTGACATGAATTCTCCACCTCTGTCACTTCTTAGGCATTTCACCTTATATCCACTTCGCAATTCTGTCATAGCCTTGAACTTCTTGAAGCATTCAAAAGCATTTGATTTATTTCTAAGAAAATAAACCCAAGCCATTCTTGTACAGTCGTCTATGAATAATAGGAAATACCTGTTTTCTGACATGGATGCAATTTGCATTGGTCCACAGATGTCTATGTGTACCAACTCTAGTGGAAATTGAGCTCTCTAAGTGGATTCTGCAGGAAATGAGTCTCTATGTTGCTTTCATAGCTTTCAGCCTTCACAAACCTCAAGATCTTTTTCCAAACTAGGCAAGCCATGAACCATGTCTTGATTTTCAAGTAGCCTAATGCTTTGATCATTAATATGCCTCAGTCTCTTGTGCCAAGTTTGCAAGCTGTGTGTCACACTTACTTTCAGCAACAACTGAGTAGCTGGCACCATTGTGAGAGGAAAGCACCTATTGCTAGTCATTTGAACTTTAGCAATAGGATTTTGCAGTGACCAGTCATCGAATATTGTCACCATTCCCTTTCCAAACACTAGGCAATATCCATGCTCCATCATCTGCCCAACACTAAGCAAATTTTCTTCTAATCCAGGCACCAACATCACTTCTTGAACGTGCTTTCTGCCCACTTTGGTTTCTATCACAAGTGTGCCTTTCCCTGCAACCTGGACTGTTTCTCCAGTCCACATTTTCACCTTGGAATTTACATTCCTTCGAATATCCACCAATAACCTTTCATCTCCAGTCATGTGGTTACTGCAACCACTGTCAACATACCATGAGTTGTTCATCTTCACATCTGTCACAACATTGCACACATAAGAGTTCCAGTTTCTTTAATTTGGTTTGCATAATTCGCCTTATGTACAGATTGATTTCCAAGGCAATCTTTGAGTATGTGTCCAAACTTTCCACACCCTTTGCATTTTGGTTTTCCTTCAAACCAACACTTGCCATAGTGCAGTTTCTCACAATGCTTGCAGGGTGTTTTGGTTCCTTCATTTGATGCATTTGGTTTGGGAGTAGAATTAGACTTGTTACTCCAATTCTTTCCATTTGACTTCCAGTTCTTCTGAGATTTATGATTTCCAGAAGAACTTCCACTCTTAGAGTTTTTACTCTCTATGTTCAGGCTAGTAAAAGCCCTTTCTGTGGAGTTTTCAGTATGCCTATCCAATCTGAGCTCAAAGCTCTTCAGAAATGCAACCACTTCTTGAACTTCAAGAGGGTCAAGGTCCTTAGAATGCTCAATCACAGAGCATATAGAATCATACGATCTAGGCAAGCTAATCAGCAATTTCTGCACAACTCTTCACCATAACTCTTCATTTGATTAATTAAATCAAACAGTTTAGCGATATAAACAGACAGTGGTTCACTATCCTTCATACGGATATATTTAAACTCTCTATGTAGACCTTGCAACTTGACACTTCTTACCTGTTTATCACCTCTAAACTCCTACTTTAGAATATCCCAAGCACCCTTTGAGGTTTCTTCATTCACTATTCTAGGGAAGATTTGGTCTGAGACTGCACTTTGGATCAATCCAAGTGCACGAGCATCCTTCATCAAAATCTCAGCCATCGTAGACTTCTCCACTTCAGCAGCCTTAGATCCTTCTTCTTTTACCTTTCCCTTCTTTGGATCTGAAACATCAAAATCATTTTCCACCAAATCCCACAACCCATGAGATTTCAAAATGGTTTTCATTCGAATGCTCCAAAACTCATAGTTTTCTCCATTGAAAATTGGTGTGCGAAGCTCAGCAGTGCTTGACCCTGCCATATTAGACATCAGATTCAAACAGATACGCCTCTTGGAATGTTGAGTGAGCTTGATTTCAGCTTAACCAAACACCATCTTTCGATTTTTCACAGATGCACGCCCAGCAACCAACCGAACCTGGCTCTGAGGCCATGTTAGAATTCTATGGTTGTTTTTATATTTTAGTTTATGAAGGTTTTGTAATATTTAGAGAAATGGAGATTTTGCATAGAAGAAGAGAGAAAATGAGAAGGAACTGTTCTATTGCATTTTCACAAACAGTTGGCTTACATAGTGTGCTTGGTAGAGGAGAGAGAAGAGAGATTCTACTCTAACTGAATTACAGTTGTCACCCTATGAGGTGTTTACACTTGTCATCCCAAATCTAAGCTAGAGAATCCACCTGGACTATGATCCAATGGTTCTAATTACATCACAGATAAAATAAACATAAAATGGTAGAAATAGAGCTTGGTGACTTCGACTTCAAGAAAGAAGCTGGAGGATTACATTCCAACACCGTGTACAAAGGCAGGCTACCTGATGGCCTTCTCGTGGCGGTTAAAGTCCTAAGTGAGTCGAAGGCTAACGAGGAAGAATTTATTAATGAAGTTGCTAGCATTGGTAGAACTTCCCATGTCAACATAGTCACTCTTTCTGGATTCTGTTATGAGAGGGATAAAAGAGCTTTGATTTATGAGTTCATGCCTAATGGATCTCTGGATAATTTCAAACATAAGCACGGAACTGAAATGGCAAATTGTCGCTTAGAATGGAAAACACTATCTGAAATTTCAGTTTGCATTGCACGAGGACTAGTGTTTGGATGTGGTCACCAAATTCAAGCCAAACCAAGTCAAGTGGAACCCAAAGGCTTAACCAAAACAAAAGATATTGTTGTTTAGAATAACAATAGTCAAATAATAAAATAGAATGGTAAGACCCACAAGCTTGGCTTGGGGCCAACCAAGAGATATAAGAGAATGAAGAATTCTCACCACCAAAAATCAGCCGAAGTATAGGTTTCCTTCAATGGCAGCTGGAATAGTAAAAGAAAGATGAGTTCTTTAGTTGAGATTGCTTTTTGTCAAGCTAAAGCAAATGGTTTTCAGTCCCTTGGGTGATGTCAAGAAGGCCAGATCAAGTCTTCACGTTGATTATTGTCTCTGAACTGAAAAGCCAATTGGTATTTGGTTTTTGAATTGATGGCCCCACGTCAGTTGTTTCTTTGGTGAGGTGAAAGGTTGGCTAGTCAAAGCCAACCTGCTGATTCGCAAGTCTCAATGTTAATAATCTCAAGGTTGGAATACAATCTCATTATATGTATATAATATTAATGTAATATTATATATATATATATATAATAAGCATGGGTTGAACCTGTCACTTTGGACATGCATATATATATATATATTATATTATAATAAAAAGTGGGCTGCTATTATATATATATATATAATATTATATATAATGTCATATATATATATATACATATATGAATGTCAATTGATGTTTTCAAAGTTGGCTGATAGGATGGCCAAGGAGTTGGCCTTTTGAGGTTGATTGGAGAATAGTTGGCTGGAGGTGTTTGAGAGCTGGCCGGGTAGAGGTGTGGCTGAAAATGGTTCACTCTCTAGCTTAAATACAAAAAGCCAAATGCCTAAAGACCTTAAGGCCTGCTGAAGAAGTCAGATAACCATTTAATGGCTTTGTACCATATATGTTATAATATATGGATATATTCTATAATATATTATATATTCATTTACATATATATATATATATATATATATATAGATAAGCCAAATGTCTAAAGACCTTGAGGTCTGTTGATGAAGTCGGATGGCCATTTATGGCCTGGTACAATATGTAATAATATATGGATATTATATACTATATATATATATTTGTCTATATATATATATATATATGGTGCAGATGGACTCATTGAAATTTCAAGTCACCCAATATTGACGGATTATGTTCAAACAAAGTTAGAGACTTCGAAAGCCACATTGCCTCATCAGATGTTAAGCCCAAGTTTTCGGAGGTCCAAGCCCTACCCTCGAAAGTAGGCCCAAAAGACCTCCAAATATTGTTATGCACGTGACTAGATCCATCCGAGGAAAGCAATCAAAGAGAATGATATCATTCCGGAACGATCCTAAGGAGGAGAGAATCAATTGATCAGATTTGCAATCTGATGATATTCGAATCAATTCCACGAATCTAGGAAGCCACACAAGGAAAGATTTTGAACGAAGTTGACCTTTGGCCATTTAATGGCCAGCCCATGGGCTGACGAATGCCCCTATATAAGCTACATCAGACAAAGAGCAAAGGACCCCGACATCAGACACAAAAACCTACTTTTTGTCTTTCAATTTTCTATCCCTAGACTAAATCTTTTATTTCCCAAGCAAGTAGACTAGATCAGTTCTTCACTTTCGTTAGTGTAAGTTTAATTTCTTGTATTTTCTATTACATTGTTTTAAGATTCAACTTTATCGCTTTATTGTTAATTGTTATCGAATTTGTTTTAAGCTTAATTTAATTTCAAATTGTTTTATTTTATTGCCTTTATCATTTATATCGTTCTTATTTCGTTCTTTGCTCAATTTAAGTTTATTTATCGCTTTGATTACTTTATCGCACTTCAATTCTCGTCTTTAATTTTAAACGCATATTTTTAATTTAATTCGCATCACTATCATTGAAAATCTCAAAAATACTAAAATACCTATACGAAATCTAACCATCCTCGATTCCGAGGAAGTGAAAGAACCTAGGCCAAGAAGAGGTTCCTTGCTTGGCCGATCAATCGGCTGGTTAGAAGTTAGAAGCGCGAACACAATAATCCGACCTTTTCCATTCAAGCCAGTCAGTGGCTTGGTGGTGGCACGCCTACGCAACCTACAAGAAGAAGGACCAAGAACTCATTCACTCGGCCTACCCGGCCGAAAAGAGGGAAATATAACTAGAATACTTACACCGTGGATATAACACGAGAATTCTGATTTTGACATAAAGCCATAGAACATTCTTTTAGATAAAGATTTTTGTCCAAAACTCTCTGATTTTGGCCTGGACAAATTATGCAAAACAAAGGAGAGTATTGTGTCGATGTTAGGCACAAGAGGAATTGCAGGATACATAGCACTAGAAGTGTTTAGTCGGAACTTTGGAGGCGTCTCTCACAAATCTGATGTTTACAGCTACGAGATGTTGGTTCTTGAAATGGTTGGAGCAAGAAAGAACTTGGATTCAGGAGTGTCTGATACGAGTGAAATGTTTCCACATTGTGTTTATAAAGATCTAGAGCTAGACAAGGATGATATTGTTTTTGGCGCTATATCTGAGGAGGAAAAAGTAGTAGCAAGAAAGACGGTATTAATAAGCCTGTGGTGCATTCAGACCATTCCTTCTGATCGGCCATCAATGACCGAAGTTGTGGAGATGTTGGAAGGACCCCTTCATTCCTTGCAAATCGCACCGAAGCCTTTCTTGTTTTCTTTTACACTAGCTGCAGAAGACTCTGTGACCACATCCCAACCATCTGAAACAGAATAAGGCAATTAGCTTCGTCAGCAGATCTTTATTAATTAGGAAATTCCAGCTGATTTGTAAGAAATTTGGCTTGGGAAAATGAAACAGCTTTCATTACCCGAAATGAGAATGTAAACTTTTTTATTATTGATTAATTCAAATTTTTTTGTTTTTTCAATTGTTAAATATTTCGGAAATCATATTTGTTCTGCAAAACAGAAGATAACTTTCAGATATGAAGACAGATTTGGTAATTGTTTTTTTCTTTTTCAATGAAAAGTAAATTGTGAAAGATCAGAAACTTTGTTTCCATGCTTCATTTGGTTGAATTTTTTGCTACAATGGTGGTCCTACATTTTGAAGGCCCTAGGCGAACATCCTAAATAGGGCATTCTACTCTATATGTATATTGATGCGATTTTGTTTTTGGTAACTTAAAAAAAATACTATACATATGAACTAAAATTTGGTTACGGTTGCTTCTAGTGGGATGCTAAACTGCCTACGTACCCTTAATAGGATCAAACCGACGTAGTTCCAAAATTTGAAAATTAATGGGTAAGTGTGGCCCACTAATTGAGAATTTGTATCTTTGGGACAATTTGGAGATTTTTATATGTAGATGACCTATGGGAAAAATTTGAAATTGATGGGTAAGTGTGGCTCAATAATTTAGAATTTGTGTTTGAGAGATTTGATTTTAATCTCATTGGAATTGTTATGGGTAGATGACCCATGAGAAAAATTGGAAATTAATGAGTAAGTGTGGCCCAATAATTTGGAATTTGTGTCCTTGAGACAATTTAAATATTCTCATAGGTAGATGATTCATGGGAAAAATTAGAAATTAATGAATGAGTGTAGCCCACCAATTGAGAATTTGTGTTTTGAGATTTAAATTTAATCTCATTAGAATTTTCATGGATAGATGACCCATGAGAAAATTTGGAAATTAATGGGTGAGTGTAGCCCACTAATTGAGAGTTTGTTTGAGAGAGTTGAATTTAATCTCAAATTAATGGGTGAGTGTGGCCTATTAATTGAGAATTTCTGTTAGAGAGATTTGAATTTAATCTCAGTGAAATTTGCATGGGTAGATGACCCATGGGAAAAATTGGATGGTTTTGTACCATTTTTCTTTTTGTCAATGTTCAAGAAAAATAATGAGCAATTTTGATTAACCCACTAATTTTCTAAAATTGATATTTGCACTTTGACCCAAATGTGGCCATGAGGATTTTTAAAATTGATCCATAAACCATATAATAGGCAATTTGGGCCTTTATAAATTTAATGTGTAATTATTTGGATTACCCATTAATTACTATTGGCTTTTGAGCATTAATGGACAATTATTTTTAATAGTCCATTATTCTATTTTGGGCCTTTGATAATTTGACTGACCCATGAACAGAAATTGGTTCACAACTGCGGTCCTTGTGACAAAAGAGACCAGCGTGCAGCTCATCCTTTAAGTGGATCAGTCATACTTCAATTGGGACTTCGGGAATTGAAGAGTCAAAGGAATTGGACATGTGAAGGAAGTGTAGCCCTTATAAAATTGGAGATCAGTTGCACCAGACTCTCTCCCATACTTAAAGCAGACCCATCTTCTGTTTTGTCTGTTTACAAACACCAAAACCCAGTGTATGCAACGTGGCCAACCCCCCATCAGACTTCCCTTCTTTCTTTTAGAGCATTTCCAGCAAGCAAGCTGGGGGCGGGCTGGGGGAAAAATGGGTTTCCAGCAACAAAAAACAACCAGGGCAAGGTGTGGGCCCTACCCAAAAAATTTTGCCCGGGCCAGCCCGCGGGGAGGTCCAGCCCGTGTGCCAAAACTCGTTTTGGCCGACGTCATCACGCTGACGTCAGGATGACGTCAGCGCGCCAGTTCAAATTTTTTAACATTGGCGCGTGCAATGCACGCACCAGATTTAAAAAAAAATTGACGCGCCGCTACAGTGCAAGGCCAACGGTAGGATTCCACGTGGCTGATTCTGGGCCATGCGATCACCTTCTTCAACAGATCCAACGGGAGGCCTTTTTCCGCGAATAAAAAAATCGAAAAAGCAACCCCCAACGGCTCTCTGCCACGTGGACGCTTCTGGGCTCTCCGATCCTTTTTTTCCAGCAATCCAACGGCAGGCAATGTTTTGCCAATAAAAAAATGAAAAAAAATCGGAAAAAATTTTAAAAAATACGAAAAAAATACTGAATTTTTTTTTCTATAAATACCAACCAATACTCTTCACTTTTAACACCAACAACCAATACTTTTGTAATAAAAAATTGAAAAAAATACCAAAAATTTACTTTTTTTTTTTTCTTCTTCTCTCTATACCTTATTTCCAAGTAAATGTCTTTGTCCTTTTACTTTTATTTATTTTTATATTACTCCATTTACTTAAGTTTACAATGTAAATAAGGAAGTACCCCCCATTTGGATTCAAATAAAAATACTAGAAAATCAAATTCCCACCAAATCAAAATATGAAAAATCGGTTTTAGTGCAAAATACGATTTAGGCTAAAAATGATGGCTCATTAAGTCAATATATACTTTATATTAAAATCCCATAAAATCAAGTTTTCTTATTTGATGTGTAAGGAATAAAAGCCGCCAAATTTTTTTTTGAGAAAATGATTATTTCGAAAAACCATTTTTCATACTTAGTCAATATTGCACCTCCGCTAAAAATCTTGAGAAAATGATTTTTCATACGTAGGAACCCAAAAATCTTATCCGAAAATATTATCCAAATTAATTGTTTAAGTAAACAAAGTTGTGAAAAAAACAAACAAAATGAATAGTATTTGCCATGGCAAGGGTTGCATTGTTGGAAACATAATTTTTTTTTTGGTGCTAAGGCAGCCACTATTCACGTGAATAGTGGCTGCCCTAGGGCAGCCCTTGCCATGGCAAGAGGCTACTGCTGGAAATGCTCTTAGTTGAGCCCTATTTTCCTTTGTCTTTCAGTGCACTATTCGTATGCGAACCAACACAAAATAAATTCCAAAGGTGCTGTGCGATCTGCTAGACAGAGAAGAAGAGAGAGAGTTTAATGAAGATGCCATTTTTTACTTTTCTCCATGTTGGTCTACAACCCATCCGCCAACAACACCAAGCTGCCAATCCCTTCTTTTTTTTCTCTCTTTTTTTTTTTTTTTGGTTACAAAGAGGTCTAAGCCCAGACAACAACTAAATATAAATCAATCTAGACCTAAAAGGCCATCCCTGTCTTCTTGGAGAACACCGGTAATACCACCAGGAGGCAAAACAAAGCAGTGAATACCCATTTCCATCTCATGCCCCATCTTGACCAGAGAGCCAGCAGCAAAGTTAACCTCCCTAAAAACATGAAAGACCAATCCCTTCTTTTTCAAATCTCAACCAAAGTGGCTGACGCCACTTTCTTCTTCTTTTTTTTTGTCTTTTCTTTTTGTTGTTTTACTTTTCTTTCTTTGTTTTTCTGTTTTGGTGGCATACAGACGAAAGTCTCCCTGCAACATGACTTTTCTTATTTTGAAAGACCTCCATCCTTCCTTCTTCCTTCCTTTGTTTTGATTGTTTGCAAACAATCCCCAGATGAGGAATTCAAAGAATGGGCTGCACAACGTGGACTCCGTTTTCAAGCTTTGTTTCTCTCCTTCATGTGCACACAGCTGACTTTTTTTATTTGCTGTGAGATTCAACCCCCAGTGATTTTGTTTGTGGGTTTTGTACCCAAATTTATGCCCAAAACAGATATACCATTCAGAGTATTTGATTGAGGGTTACACACACATGATGGATTTTGTATCCAAGATTTTTTTGGGGTGTAAAAGTCAAAGCCTTGATTGAGGGTGAAACACCCAGACTTTATTTCTAGGGTGCAATACCCAAACTTGTTTTCAGGGTGAAATACCCAAGTTTTGTTTCCGGGGTGCAAAACCCAATGCTTTGATTTCAGTGTTTATTACCCAAAGATGGATTGAACATCCAAGAAATTTTGATCCAAGGGTTGGCACCCTACATGGATTGCCATCCATCTGACCGATTAAAGGGTTGCCACCCAACATGGAGGACCTCAAGAGAGGAGCTTTGTTGCAGATGCATCTTTGATTGCTTCTGTCTCTTTTTTTTTTTTTTTCTCTCCAACCTTTCGGCTCTCCTCCCCTGTATTTGTGGCCTTGCAGGCTCTTTATTTCTCTTTGAAGCCTCCTCTTTTATTTTTGTATCTGCAACCTCACGGCTGCCTTCCCTTTTTCTCTGCAACCCTCCTCGCTTTCATAAAGTGATTGCCAGAAAGAGTTTTGAGATGGAACAATCCTTGTTCAAATTGGACTCCTCCTCCCACTTGATCAAACTATCCTTTCTTTTATTTATCCCTTCCTTTTCTCTAGGGATAAGATCAAGAACCATTTGATATTCATTTTATTTCAAAGTTGTTTTAAAAACAGGCATGGGGTGAGGACCAGACCCACGCAACATTGTAGGCATGTGTTGATTTGATTTGATTTGATTTTGTGAATTTTTTTGGTTCAACAATGTCTTTATCACTTTAATCTATTTTATCGCCTTGACATTTATGTCATTTTATTTCTTGCTTTTACATTCATTGCACTTATCACCAAAATTCTAAAAATAGTCGTACAAAGCTCAATCATCCTTGACTCCGAGGAAGTGAAAGAACCTAAGCTAAGATGAGGTTCCTTGTATGGCCGAACACACTCGCATAGTCTTTCCATCAAAGCCACTGGTGGCATGCCTACGCATCTCAAGACAAGAAGGACCAAAACATCCTTCCTTTGGCTTACTTAGCCAAAAAGAGGGAAACACGTAGACTTCAATTTATGTTCTCTATTGGATTTCGTCTCCCTTAATTCTGATTTGAAACCAAATTAAATCAAAGATTCAAAGTTACCCATACAAAAATTCAGAAAATTGCAAGAGTAGAAGTGCAAATTCTATGCCACCTTAGTAGTGTGGACCCCATGAATTTGACTTCTTGAACTTCATAAGTTTTCAATTAGAATTGGTGACAGATAATAATCAATGTACAGTTGTGATGATTCAGTAGTGAAAAGTCTTCTAAACAACAGAAAAGTCTCACCTATAAGTCTTAAAAAACACGACTCATCCTTAAAACACGACCTGTGAATTTCTTAGTTGTAATCCTGTGCTTCCCTTTTTCTGTTTTTAAACTTGTATTGGTTTGTCACTTGCCCTGAGCCTTCCCAGCAAATATGCATACCCTTCTGCTTCAATCGTTGTTTCCCTTGCTCTTGATCACTTCCTTTCTTTCGATCAACGTTGAGTCGAGTCTAAGCCAGGATGATCTACCATATGCAAACTGCGGCGAAGATATTAACTGCGGTGGCATCAGACTCTCATACCGTTTCGGGGAGTAAACGAGCTAATTACTGTGGTCCGCCAGGGTTCGATGCGGAATGCCTAGAGAATGTCCCCATGATCAGCTATCGAGTATCAACTACCAGAATTCTTAAAGCCAACTATAGTGCTCCCTCTGTTACAGTTGCCAGGCAGGATATTGGGGAACTATCTGTCCTCAGACTTATGTCAACACCAACATCAACTTCTCTCTGTTTGATTTACTTCTGGGCTTACAAACCTGACCTTTTACTATGGGTGTGCAAGTATAAATATCCCGGGGCTTAACTCTAGTTCCCAACCTTGCGATACAAACAACGACAATGTTACGTATGTCGTGGGAAGTCTCCCATTTGATCCCGTCGCTAACGGTACCTGTAAAAATGGGGTCAGTATTCCCGTTTTTACGACAGCTGCTCTGGCTCTAGAGGCCAATCGAACAACTATCAAGGAAGTGGTAGATGGGGGCTTTGAATTGGGATTGCAGATAAATAATAATACTCAATGCACCAATTGTGTGGAATCAGGAGGGAAGTGTGGGCTTAACACGAAAAATGGTGGATTCAGTTGCTTTTGCCTTGATCAGACATACGCAACCGTATGTAATGCAACTGCACCCGGGAGCAGAAGGTATGTGAAAATACCTGTAGGATGACTAAAAATCCCTAGAGGGAGGTGAATAGACCAATTTAAGATTATAATCAATAAACAAAAATTAAACTTCAGTAGTAGGATTGATATGGCTTATCAATCCTGAAACTTGCTGGGCAAAAAATAAAAGAACACGCAGAGAATTATTTTACGTGGTAAAACCCCACCTCTGGGGAAAATCCACGGGACTCCTCAGTCCAACACAAATCCACTATAGAACGATGATTACAAGAAGTACTCACACAGTTATCCTAGACACATTCTAGATAATGTTTACCGACTTCTTCGTAACTCAACTTCTGTCACGGGATGATCTTCGACACTCCTTATGTTGAACGCAATACTGGTCACGATTGCTTCAAGCTCACCGGAGAAAAACCGCCACCACGGTCTTGGTGCCCTCAACCGTATGAGTCACCGACATGCATATGAATGCAATATGAATGATTAAAGGATTTGATAAATCACCAAGTAAACATGGAACACTTGATGATTTATCTTAAATAAATGCGCAGCAGCTTATTCTTAAGAATTCTATATGCTCAACACAAATATCAAAAGCTGTACCTAAACAAGGCAGTACGTCATGTTTTTATACATATCTATTCTCCTTGTTGCAAGAGGAATGAATGCCTACAGCCAAAAGAACATTAGCTAATAATATTTGATACCTAATTCAATTCGTCAGCTTATGCTTTATCAAAGATGGTTTTCCAACCATCAATTGCTATCCAATGAAACAATGTATATCAGCATGTAAATAACGAAGCCAAATAGGATATTAATTAAAACATCCTTTCCAAGTCCAAGATAATGAAAACATAATATTTTCATCTAAATCAAAATAGAGTTCAACTAGGAAAGTAATCTCGTGAGATAAAATCTAATCCTATTAAAAATAAGATTAACATAAAAATACTTGAGTGAAAATAACTCAAACTAGGAATCCTATAATGAATGCATGGTTATGTCATGATTTACCTGAAGTCAAGTTTCTCATACGGTCAAGTCATGCCTCGGATGTATGGGGTTGAATGAGTTGTGCCAAAACATCCAGTAACAATTCTTCACACACTAATTTTCAACCTGTGCTAGAGTCTAGGAAATGACAATACAAATTTCATACTAACAATCTCCCCCTTTGGCATTTCCTAGACAAAACACCTATTACAACTCAAAAGAAATTGCATGGGATTTAACAAATGAAATCCTATTCTAAACTCGAAGCTCTAAATCCCTGCACATTGTGAAACAACAAAACCAGTGACACATGTGGGAGAAGAAATGTAATTCAAAGCAAAATTACAACACAACTCCCCCTTAATTCCACAACACAATCTCTCCCCCTTTTTGTCAGGAAATCCAAAGGGCAAGGAAATAACATACAGGAGCATATATAAGAGGAAAAAATCAGATGGCAATCCCAACATATAAAGGCATATAGATTAACCAATTGAATGCCCAAGAAAAAGCAAGATGTTAGAAGCCAAAAAAACCAACAATATGAGGGATAACATTTGTTTGAAAACAAAAGCTGTTTCGTTTTTTTTTTTTTTTTAAATTTTAAAATAATTTATTATTATTATTATTTTTTTTTTTGAGAAAAAAAAAAACGAAAGGAAGAAAAAAAAAACAGAGTTAAAGGAATTAAAGGCTCAAAACATAACAAAAAACAAAAACAAAAACATAGCATAACAAAAACACAAGCAACATGCTTAAGACAGAAGGCTCAACACAACCAAGATAAAGAACACAATGTAGATGCAAACCCAAAGCTCTCTTGAAGATATAATTATTTTCCATTCATAAACATGCCAGGTATGTGAGCAAGAAGAGATAGTAGGAGCAGACCCATCGCTGTCTGTAACGCATAAGAAGCAAAGCATGGCAGGGACAAAAGCAAGCCACCAAATGAAACGCACAAATTCACAGATAATCAAGGAGGCATACCACATGCATGGTGAAAAATAAACATTACCAAACGAGTCTACCATCAGGAAGCAAAAGTGTGAAGTGAACTCCTTTTAATGAAGCACAAAAAACATGGCCACCCAAGACTGATCCTTCCAAAGATGACACATACACTAAGTGCATGGTAAGTATAAAAGGATCGGTTTATTTAAGACTTGAATTGTATATAATTTTTTTTTTCAATATTTTGGGGGCTTACTTTATTTGGCTTTCTACATGATCCATGTAACGGATGGTCAATCAGTGTGCTCACGTCAGATGACTGGAAGCCACTGGGTGATAAAGCACCCCTGGGGAAATATTAATCCGAATCATGAAGGCTCCAAAGATAAGCAAGGATAGCAAACCATCACAACCTGTTGACTCGAACCTCGACGTTGGTTAGACAAGAGGCCCGGTTACTGAGCAATGAGTGGTCAACACCTTTTTTTTAATTATTTATTTATTTATAAATAACATATCAAGAACTTACGCACAGTAGTGTTATGGCAATCCAAAGAGAGACAAGTGCATGAGAAGAGATATTCAAAGGACTTCAAGGAAAAGAGTGTGGTGTGCAATATAAAAATAAATAGATGGATAGATCATTTAGTGAAGTTTATAATGCACCAAGACAATGGAAACCTTCGTGGAAAGTTGTGAGTGTGTGGCTTCAATAGAGTGATGTACCAGAGCCCAATCTAAGATCAGCAAATACGTTCAGACAACTACAGGATTGATGCAGCCTAACAATCCTTGCACGAGCTGGACAGAGTTATAAGAATAGAAAATAATTCAAACAGCAAACAGCAAGAATAGGCTTTGGCATGCAGTAAACGCTGAATTAATCGAGAGCACAAATACCTAATGACTGTCTAAGAGTATCAAATCGAAGATTATCCAAAGGTTTTGCAACAAGACATTTAATATCCAAATTTTCTAAAGTAACGGGTTCATGCACAACATCAGTAGAAGCCAACATGCAATTATGATTTTCCTTTTTCCTCCAAACTAACTTTGTCTTAGTTGATGGCAAACAATGAAAAGAAGATAGTTTGGATAGGCGGTTTACCTTTTTCATAAGATTTGAAATCTTATGTTGGATACTTACTTTTCCACCCATGACATGAGAATTTGAACGAAGCTTATTGCATCTTGGTCTTATGTGCCCACGAGTTCCACAAAAGTGACAGATTGGAATGAATTTATTGACTTCATGAGTGGCAGAAGGTTCAATGGGTGAAGTGGATTTGACAAACTTTGTTTTAGACACAGCGGAAGACTTATTACTTGGTTCAAATCCCAAGCCTCGTTTGTCGCCATCTCTTCTTCCCATGCTAATCATCTTGTCAATTTTTTCTGCACCAATGGTTAAAGAAACAATCCTTTCCTTTGAATTTTTAAGTTCAAGTTCAAGGGCTTTGTTGTTAGAAGTTAGAGAAGCAATTAATTTATTCTGATTAGTCAATTTTTTCTGCAAAAACATCAATTTTTCGTTCATACCTGCACTTACCTTTTCGGAATCTGCATCAGGGGATTGAAACTCGTTTGCAATCCTGCAATTTTTCAGCTTCAGCACAGCAACTTCTTTGACGAGCTCACTATTTTGTTTACTGAGCTTCTGAGATGCAGCCAACAAATCATCATATTTGTTCATGATAAACTCAATATTTATACCTTTACAATCATCATCCTCATGTGATTCATCCAAGCTAACTGTGGTTATGAGTGCAACCGTCTTTTCATCATTCTCGCATTCCGATTCACTATCACTCCAAGTAGTATGCATTGCCTTATTCTTGCCATCCTTTTGTTTCTTTAAGGTGTTGGCACATTCCGAAGATATGTGTCCATAGCCTTCACATTCGAAACATTGGACCTTTTCTCTTGGATTCTTTCGTTCATTTAACCTGCGAAATTTAGACCCACCATCAGTATAATTAACAAACCTATTTTTAGAATTTATACCTTTTGAATCTCGACTCCTTGGATCCTGATTCTTGAGAAAGTTCATGAATCGTCTTGTGAGATTCGTTAATTCCTCATCACTGCAATCTTCATTTGAATGCCCATCATCTTCTTCATTCACAACCTTGAACGCAACATTTTTGCTCTTTTTAGGAGGTAGATGTTTCATCTCATAGGTTTGTATGGACCCTATAAGTTCTTGCACTTTCAATGTGTTCAAGTCACGGATCTCTTCAATAGCCGTGATCTTTGGTTGAAACCGTTGAGGCAAGGATCTCAAAATCTTTTTCACAACTCTTCTGGAATTTTTTCACCTAATCCTGAACAAGCATTCACAATTACACAAAGTTTAGCATAAAATTCAGAAAAAGTTTCATTCTCATCCATCATAAGTGTCTCAAACTGTAAAGTTTGCATTTGAAGCTTGGCTCCCTTAACAATATCTGTTCCTTCATGAGTAACCTGCAAAATATCCCAAGCTTCCTTAGAAGTATCACAACCAGATATATATTCAAATTGATAAGAAGAGACAGCAGTAAATAAAGCATTTAACCCCTTTTGATTATTAGTGCTGTGTGTGACTTCTGCAGTGGTCCACTCCTCTCTAGTTTTGAGGACTGTGGTTTCTTCATCTCCTTTTCCAATCGTCTTTGTGGGTTTAGGAAATCCATGAACCACTGTGCTCCATACACGTTCATCTAAGGACCAAAGAAACGACTTCATTTTGGCCTTCCAAGCGCCATAGTTGTTGCCATCGAAATATGGTGGATGTGCAATTGAGCCCGAGGCACGATCCATCCTAAGGTATGTTAGATCTTGCTGAGTATGTCCAGCAACCTGCTCTGATGCCAATTGAAAATACCTGTAGGATGACTAAAAATCCCTAGAGGGAGGTGAATAGACCAATTTAAGATTATAATCAATAAACAAAAATTAAACTTCAGTAGTAGGATTGATATGGCTTATCAATCCTGAAACTTGCTGGGCAAAAAATAAAAGAACACGCAGAGAATTATTTTACGTGGTAAAACCCCACCTCTGGGGAAAATCCACGGGACTCCTCAGTCCAACACAAATCCACTATAGAACGATGATTACAAGAAGTACTCACACAGTTATCCTAGACACATTCTAGATAATGTTTACCGACTTCTTCGTAACTCAACTTCTGTCACGGGATGATCTTCGACACTCCTTATGTTGAACGCAATACTGGTCACGATTGCTTCAAGCTCACCGGAGAAAAAACCGCCACCACGGTCTTGGTGCCCTCAACCGTATGAGTCACCGACATGCATATGAATGCAATATGAATGATTAAAGGATTTGATAAATCACCAAGTAAACATGGAACACTTAATGATTTATCTTAAATAAATGCGCAGCAGCTTATTCTTAAGAATTCTATATGCTCAACACAAATATCAAAAGCTGTACCTAAACAAGGCAGTACGTCATGTTTTTATACATATCTATTCTCCTTGTTGCAAGAGGAATGAATGCCTACAGCCAAAAGAACATTAGCTAATAATATTTGATACCTAATTCAATTCGTCAGCTTATGCTTTATCAAAGATGGTTTTCCAACCATCAATTGCTATCCAATGAAACAATGTATATCAGCATGTAAATAACGAAGCCAAATAGGATATTAATTAAAACATCCTTTCCAAGTCCAAGATAATGAAAACATAATATTTTCATCTAAATCAAAATAGAGTTCAACTAGGAAAGTAATCTCGTGAGATAAAATCTAATCCTATTAAAAATAAGATTAACATAAAAATACTTGAGTGAAAATAACTCAAACTAGGAATCCTATAATGAATGCATGGTTATGTCATGATTTACCTGAAGTCAAGTTTCTCATACGGTCAAGTCATGCCTCGGATGTATGGGGTTGAATGAGTTGTGCCAAAACATCCAGTAACAATTCTTCACACACTAATTTTCAACCTGTGCTAGAGTCTAGGAAATGACAATACAAATTTCATACTAACAGTATGTCTGTCCCTTGTCATTCTCTTATAAATTACAGAATTGAATTCCAGGATTGGTGGCATCCACAGTTTTTTTATTACATCCTAGACAGCTACCTAGGTGTGTGTCATTGGGCTCGTCTGTTAAAAACCTGGGTAATTGTGTGCAGAAACAAAAAACAGAAACTACTGAACTTGACATATACAAGAAAAGAGATCATGTTGCTACGAATTTCAGAAATTGAACATTTTGGATAGAAAATTTTGTAAACCAATTGAACTTTAAACCTTAAGAGTGTTCATGTTTTGATCATTTTGATCCTTTGGCACATGCATCGAATTGGAAATCTTGACGGTGCCAGTCAACTCTTTTTGTGGCTCTCACTTGACTTCAAAATCCGGATTCCTATTGAAGGGGCTTGAGGTACAGTTGCTGGCAGGACTCTTGGGAAATTGTTTGTCCTCCAACTTCAGTTAACACCATCAACTGATCTCTGCTAAATTATACTTCTGGGCCTTTTTATAATGGCCTTGATGAAGAGTAAAAGGTCTGTGAAGCAGAGGTTTGGGTGCATAATTGAAACTTATAGATAATTCCATGTTTCCTGGAAAAAAAAAACCGGACTTATAGATAATTCCATGTATCCAATCCGTGCTTATAATGACTTTTTTAAATTAGTGACTTGACATATCCTTAAACACTTTCATAGACATTTGTTATAAATAATTAGCCTTATAAAGTACACAAAACTCATTAATTTAATAAGTTTTTTTAAAAGTTATTAACTTCATGGATGCATGCTCCTTGTTACTCTTTTATATATATAAAAAAATAATAATAATTAATTAATTGGGAAGATGACTTTGAAATTTTTTAAGTCATTTAATTCCAGCATTGGTAGCTCTACATTTTTCTATTATGCATCCTACCTACTGAGGTCTTTGTCCAAGTTGATAATTCCATGTTTTCTAGCAAAAGAAAAAACTTCATTTTCTTCAGAGACGCGTTTTTGTGGTTACCAAAATTTTCATTGACCTAAGTCTTATTCTTGAAGTATTGAACATAAAAAAACTAACCAGTGACAAAAAATTGACTCGATTGAGTAAAATTAGCGACACTATGACCAAATTTAAGGCAAATAAGCAGTGACAAAAAAGGTAGTTTTTGTTGATGTAATCTACCAAATATCTTTGTTTCAATTGAGATAGTCTTTTTTTAGCAATTGATTATTCATTCATCGATTAACATTTCTCTATCTTGTGGCTGTTTCAGGAAAAAAGAAGGAAATTGCAATAGGTAATATTTCACTTCTTTAAAACAGTATTTATACTAGTAACTGCTTCGTTACTTGTTTTCGTTGTAGTTCTTGATTGACTGTTAAAATGGTAGCCCTCCAAAGTGGTTTTAGAACTTAAATGACTGTTTAAAATGACTAGGAGCTTAACTAATAACTACATAAAATAAAAATCCATACAGGCATTGCAGTTGCTGTCTAAAATGACTAGGAACTTAAATGACTGTTTGATCTTCGCCTTCTTTCACAAATCACTGAAATGCATAACTTGAACAATTTTTCCATACAGGCATTGCAGTTGCTGTTCCGCTGATCATCATAATCATTCTTTTTACTATATGGATATCAAGGAAAAGAATACTGGCCTTCCTCAAGAGAGATAAAGGGGATGACTTTGATGTTGAGGCATTTATAAGGAACTATGGATCGCTTACTCCAAAGCGGTATACCTATGAAACTGTCAAGAAAATGACAGACTCTTTCAGAGACACACTAGGTAAAGGTGGATATGGAATTGTGTACAAAGGCAGACTACCTGATGGGCTACTGATGGCGGTTAAAGTCCTAAGCGAGTCCAAGGGTAATGGAGAAGACTTTGTTAATGAAGTTGCTAGCATTGGTAGAACCTCCCATGTCAACATAGTCACTCTTTCTGGATTCTGTTACGAGCGGGGCAAAAGAGCTTTGATTTATGAGTTCATGCCTAATGGATCTCTGGATAATTTCATACATAAGCACGAATCTGAAATGGCAAATTTTCGATTAGAATGGAAAACACTATCTGAAATTGCAGTTGGTATTGCTCGAGGACTAGAATACTTACACCGTGGATGTAACACAAGAATTTTGCATTTTGACATAAAGCCACAGAACATTCTTCTCGACAAAGATTTTCGCCCAAAAATCTCTGATTTTGGCCTTGCCAAATTATGCAAAACGAAGGACAGTATTGTATCGATGATGGGGCCAAGAGGAACTGCAGGATACATTGCACCAGAAGTGTTTAGTCAAAACTTTGGTGGAGTATCTCACAAATCTGATGTTTACAGCTACGGTATGTTGGTTCTTGAAATGGTTGAAGCAAAAAAGAATTCGGAAGTGTCTCATACGAGTGAAATGTTTCCACATTATGTTTATAAAGATCTAGAGTTAGAAAAGGATGAAAATGCATTTGGGGCAATCACAGAGGAGGAAAAAGAAATAGCAAGAAAGATGGTATTAATAAGTCTGTGGTGCATTCAGACCATTCCTTCTGATCGGCCATCAATGAGCAGAGTTGTAGAGATGTTGGAAGGACCCCTTCATTCCTTGCGAATTGCACCCAAACCTTTCTTGTTTTCTCCTACAATAGCTGCAGAAGACTCTATGACTACAACCAGTGGCGGATCCACCATGGGGTCAATGGTGTCAGACGGCCCTATGGCAGCCCTTGAAATGGCTTCGAGGTCCCTTGTTGGCCTTGGCAGCCATGGGAGACGACCCCATGGAGAAGAAGACATGCAAGCTGCGAGGGAGAAGAAAGAGGGAGGAAGAAGAGAGAGAGAGAGGGAGGAAGAAGAAGAAGACAGTGAATGAGAGGGAGAAGAAAGAGAGAAGAAGAAGAGAGAGCAGGGGGAAGAAGAAGACTGTGATTGAGTGGGAGAAGAAAGAAGGCATTGCGCAAACACAAATAATAATAAAAAGGAAGAGATCTGTTAGGGTTTTTAAAAAAAATATTTTTATAATTATGTTGGGTATGCCTATAAATACTAAAAGTACACATAAATAAAGTAAACATATCACTTACCATAGTGGCCTCTGAGTTTAAATATTTTTATAATTGTGTGTATTTATTGTTTGAGTTGGTGTTATTATTTTGATGAAATTTATGGTAAGTTTAGCGAGTTTTTAAATTTTTTTAAACAGACAGTAAAGTCAATGAGTTCAATAGGAAATGCCAGCTGAATTGTAAAAAAGTTGGTTTGGATAAAATAAAATGAAACAGTTATCATTATCTGAAAACTGAGAGTGAAAAAACTGTTTTCATGATTTCTCTGTTTTCAGCAACAGCTACAGTACTTTTGGTGTTCAAGTAATATAGAGAGTCTCTGATTAACGAAGATGGCCGTTGTCATTCATTCTTCTTATTCAATCTCATTCGTTGAATATAACAAGGGCTTCAAGACTTGGCATTACAATATTGATAGAGGAAAAACAAATATACATAGAATAATACCTTTATCGGGACCTCTTCCCTAATTGTAATGCCTGTGTTTCACCTCTTCTTTGTCCCCTAGATCACTCCGACTTAGTCTGAAAAAAGATGTAGTCACTTGTACTTCAATCTCTGACAGATTATCAATACCAATCTTTACAGAATATCAATACATATCTTTACCGATTATCAATTCCCAAGGGTAATTTTATTGTTTATAGCAACTATCTCATATATAAATGCATAAACAATTGTCTAATCGAGGGATAAGAAAGAGAGAGTAATCTAATGAAGTTAGATTTATCAACCTTTCTCTTCTAATCCTCTTATTCTAAATATGGTTCTTAGTCAGGCACAGACCTAGGCCGTCTAACAAAAATATGGAAAAATAGTCTACATCTCAACTTCACGTCAACTAAGTGCGCTTTTCCATTAGGCCATCACATGTTTTTTTATCTATATTTTACTTATAGGAAATCTGAAGATCAGATGCGCCTGATCCTCTGCTTGATTTTCTTGGCTAAGAAGATCCGTCAGATTTGTGATAGCCTGTTCCTTTATCTGTAGAGCTTCAGAAGAAGAAGATGGGTTTCAAGAATGCGATAAAGAATAGAAATGGCTTCAGATGGCCTCTAAAGCATGAGCAATCGAATCAGTAGTTGCTGGGAGATATGATGAAGACATTGTCAATGCTTTGAACAATACAAGGACTGCAGACGTAGATTATTCTGACGACGTGTTTCTGTTCTACCGTCGTCTTTTCTAGTCGTCTTTTAGTATAAGTGAGATGGCGGTATATTTATAATTACCGACGTAGATTATTCTGTTAAACGTCGTTAAGTGTAATACAACCGACGTGGATTTTATTTTTAAATTATAAATAGAGTTTTTTTTCGAATACTTTCAGTTTTAGTTTTCAATTACAATGCGTTATAAATAGATTTTTCTTTCCCGAGGATAATTAAAATGAGGGAAATTAATGTTCTAGAATTTGTAAACTAACACGACGCATTATTACTAACCCGAGGAAATTATAAATAGATTTTTCTTTCCCGAGGAAATTTTAAATTAATTCAATTTGGGACATAAATTGTTAAAGAAAAAAATTATAAGTAGATCTACGTAGGATAAGAAAATCAAAGAAAAAAATTCTTAAAAAAAATTCTTATTAAGACGACGGTTTAAAGTAAAGGTACGACGTATAAAGTGAATAATACGACGTTAAAGTTTATAATACGTCGATTAAAAATACAACGTCGTCATATTTAAAGATAACGTCGTAGAACTATAAAATAATGACGTCGATATATTTATATTTAACGTCGTTGTAAATTAATTTAATACGGCGATACTTTTTATTTTAACGCCGTGAATTTATTTATAATTATACGGCGTCTTATACGAAAATATGGTCGTGTTATTGTCTGAGTAAATATGGCGGTTTTTTTTGAAATCGTCGTCTTTACTTTCTACGTCGGTATATTCATATCTTCTGCCGTTGTTTTTTGGCTTTGATTTTACACTTGGGAAATCTTGTTTCAAATAGACGTCGGTTGTTGAATTAGGTACGTCGTTGTTTTTGAACAGCCATTTGAATCTCGATTTTTTAGGTGTCTAAGGTGGTATTACACGGCGGTTTTTTTATAACCGTCGTCTTTTTAAAAACCACGACGGCTCTTACTCCGACCGTCGTCTTTTTCTTGTCGTCTTTTACCCTTTTTGTAGTAGTGCAAAGATGATGTCTTAAAGCCTTTGTAGCCTCCCTATGTGCAAGTACTAACGGGCTACAAGACTCCAAGATACGGCCCTAATACATAAGCTCAAGATCCTCTATGAGCACGTTCACAAACGGATATGTTTCAAATTCACATAACCATTGCCCAAAAATACTAATAGAAAGTAGATAATATATATAAAAGTAGAAAAAGAGAGAATCAAATTGTGGTAGTGATTGTGCTATGTGATATTCTGATAGTATTGTGTGTATAAATGTGAAGGAGGAGTGACCTTTTATAGGCATCTAATAACTTGTAACCTTCACCACATTAAACTAAAAATTACGGCATTTAATATAAAAATAAAACCTAAAAATTAAATATTTATAACCCCACCATAAATAAAATAAAACAACTAAAATAATTAAATAAATTAAAATGATTTGATTTTTATAACCTTTTTAAAATTCCAACACTTCTCTCCCACTCCTAATCTTGCAATCAATATAATTGCGCCACTCCGTGAATATAAACAATCACATGCAAAAAGTGATCATATGCAGTCAGACTTGCTTTTCTCATTTTTCTGGCATGCTTCACATTGCTTTTGTTCCCTTCCTTTTGACAAAGGCTAACTTCAGCCATCATTCCCGTCCTTTTTGTTCCCTTCTTTTTGACAAAGGCTGATTTCAGCCATCATTTTCCTTTGATAGCCATCGTTCCCTTCCTTTTGTACTTTTCAACAAAAAAACACTCTTCTTTTTCAACGTTTGGTTCCAATGTCTTCTGATATACTTAGTTTATGTTCTACATTTTGGTATATACTTGACTCCTGCAACTCTGAATAAAAAGAAAACAAGAACAAAGATTATATAGTGTGCTAAGTTACCTGTGTGTCACGTTCAAAAATAGCAAGAAAAGGGAAAAAAAAAATTCTTCCCCACATACGTGTTCATCTAACAACTGTAGACAATATTTGGTACGTGACACTAGTCAGGTACCTATATTTTTCTCGCCCGACAACTTGCATCTCCATGACTTTAGACTAAAGACTATAGTTGGTCTCATTCCACATGATTTCAGGAAGCAGCCCAAAATTGTCATTCTGAATGGTGTGGAGCTGCAAGCAGTTAAGGTAGGGGTTTCCATTGGATTTGACATTGTAGCGGACTTTGTTTGTGGGATATTTATGCTTTGGGAAGGATACAGGTAAACTATGATGTTTCAATTTGATTTGGGTTTTGGTATGAAAAATAAATTTAGAGTTTGAAAACGGAAAAAGAAAAGTGATTTAAAGATGACTTATGATCAATAGCTCTAATACTGTGCTAAAATATTTGGGAAAATTTCTCAATAATTCATTCCTCTCTATAAAGAGGTATATATGGTTACATATGTCAATTATACAGGTTGACTTCAGTTGAAAGCCTGACCAATTTCCTGGTAATTCCATGTTAAGAAGAAAAAGAAATGTTTCTTGAGTATTAAACATAAAAAACTTTCTGGCACTTTATTAAACAACAGATAAGTCTTATTATACTCACCAGTCAATAAGTCAGGTTGACTCTAACGTGCACCGTGAGATCTTGATGAACATAATTGCTTCATCTTTTCCTTTCTCATACTTCTCTCTCTCTCTCTCTCTCTCTCTCTCTGAAAATGAATCTCCATCCCTTCCAAAAGATCTCTTTTCTCCTTGTGATCACGAGTGCTATATGCCTATTGTATATTCCAAGATCTTTGGGTGAGGAGGAGGATGAGCACTACCTCAACTGCAGCGCTTCGTTTCAATGCGCAAATATTCTGAATATTGGTTACCCTTTTTGGGGATCAAGCCGGCCAGATTATTGTGGCTACCCAGAATTCAAGTTGAACTGCACCGGGGACGCCCCGGTGATCTCATTCCAGGACGAAGATTATCGAGTCCTGGATATCAACCAAAGTGCAAGTACTCTCAGAATCGCTAGGACAGACTACTGGAACAACGTTTGTCCTGTGTCACCTGGCAACACCACAATAGAATTAAACCATGTAGAATATGCTTCAGATGTTCAAGAACTACTGCTGTTCTATGACTGCCCCCCACTCAATATTCCTCTTCCAATTCAGCTAACAAGTCAGTTCAACTGCAGCATAAACAGCACTGCCAATTACATCAATTACTTTGTCACACAAAACCTCACGAATTCTGGGCTCACGAATATTAGTGGTACCTTTGGAACGTGCAACACGACCGTCACTGCCCTTGTTTCGCAATCAGCGCATGAAAATTTGGCAATTAATTCCACCAAGGACAATCTAGTTGCCGTTCTTGATTCTGGGTTTTGGTTGACATGGGATGCAAGTAATAACTTGTGTAAGCAATGTAACGGATCTGGTGGTCAGTGCGGGTACAATACATCTACAGCTGAGTTCACCTGCTATTGCAAAGATGGACCTAATCCCTCAAACTGTGCAGGTATGCATGCGGTTGTGATCTTTTTGGTCTTAATTCCTTGTCTTTGGGGCTTTTTATCAAACACCTACATGACATATGTGGGTCGTTTAGAATCTTTATGCTACTTTCAATCCCTTCACCATGGCAAACCCTCCTTCTTAGCAAGCAATGCCAAAGGGCTTTGGCTCAGGTTAGAGAGTTATATAGAAATCTAGCGTTTAGGCTAACTACTTCTTGTTTCCTCCGTTTTCTTTTAGTATATAGTCTGGTCTAGAAACAAGTGAGGGGCCAAAGCAAGATTGGTTTTTTGAGTGGGGGTCTCAGAAGATGATGAAATTAGTTTTGATAGACAAATAGAATTTTC
Organism: Prunus salicina; assembly: GCA_020226455.1. Lineage (NCBI taxonomy): Eukaryota > Viridiplantae > Streptophyta > Magnoliopsida > Rosales > Rosaceae > Prunus > Prunus salicina. The sequence goes on along the minus strand of CM035344.1, from coordinate 16,272,492 downwards.
TTAGATGGGTGCAGGATTTGTGCAAGATTGAGTTCTTTTGCAGCTCCTGCTGCATCTTCTAGTACAAATTCACAGGCATTAGTGCAGAGTATGCAAACATAATACCAATTGTTCCATAAGGCACTATCGGAGCCCACTATTAAGTCCAAGCAATCACCAATATTATCCCCTACCTAATTATTTAGGTCTAATACATCGGGTGAAATAAGACAGACCCGATAAACTCATTTAGGTGTGAGGTTTCAACTCAAAAGGCATCAGTATATTTATTACCAAACCACACCTATAGCTTGTGTGGAGCTACACAATTCCAATATTATAGATTCAAATGATTCTTTGTTAAGCTTCTTCACCTTAGACCTCTACATCCCGTCTGGTCATTAGAACTAAACACAACTAATAATTCCATTAAAAATGATTTAAGTGTACGTCGTCTCATGTTTAGAGAACTTAACAACATAGACAAATGTCCAACATTCAATTGGAGCACAACTCTAGGGGACTAGATTTTACAACCTTGTCCAGATCATTAAACGGGGCCTTATTGTTTTGCTCAATTCTCTATCCTAGAGTTCAGTGATGTCAAATTATGTGTTCCTGCTTGCAATTCTCTTTTATGATTATATTGTGGTCTGAACTATGTGCTCTCCTAAACTTTCACCTATACCAAACATTTTCTTACTCCTACTCCTTTTCCATCCAAATTCCTTTCACATAGCCATGGAAAACCCTTGCGTTATTCCATTGGAAACTTCAAGTCGGGTTCTTCTGGTCTTTTAATATCATCTCCCCAATTGGCAAGCCTGGAAATTTCCATGCCAAAACAAAACCAAATGATTCATACCACATGTGCATGCATGTTTCATATGTTCTGAGTTATCTAGGCTGCCTATGACATTTACTGTAATGACCTTATCTGAATTTAGAAACTTGTATGAATTTGTTTAGCTTGTGGACTAGTCACAACGCACAGAAAATTCCCTAGGTACAAGTCAAAGAAATTAATTTCCGTGTTTGATGTTTGTTGAATGAAATCACACGAGCATGCATGTTTCATACATTAAACTATTAAAAGGTAGTTGGTCCATTTAATGAATTCTTGATAAAGATTGTTCTTTCATAATATACCTTAATAATAGCTGAAGTATGTCAATAAAACAAGCTTTCATTTCATGTGCGCGGTGGTTGTGTTTTTTTTAAAAATAAATATGTAGCATTGTAGGGACTGAAAAATGTCTTATTCCACTTGCATATGCAATTAAAAAAAAAAAATGCTTTTTCATGAATACTTCGTACATAATTCATGTATTGAAAATAGGAATTTTCATCAAAGATTTCACTAGTGTAGTGGTTTAGAGCAATTGCTTCGCCAAGAAACGTTCTAGGTTTGAGTTGTAGCACCCGTGTAGTCTGTGTGAGTTTAGCATATTATCGTCCATCCAAATAAAAAAAAAGTCCTAAAAAACAATATAAAGGAATTTTCAGACAAAAATAAGATATAATAATGTCTGCCTCAGAAAAAAGTACTTTATAATTTGCTATATTTACGTGAGAAAAAGGTGGGGGATAGTAGAAGTTTTCTGCCTATGAAAAACATGCCCAAAAATTGTATGAGATTTTCTTCTGTTCACATTCAAAGCCGCCCTCCAAATCCAATTCATCAACTACCCTTTTGAAAAATTGCTAATTTGGAGTTCACATAGTTTGATTCTACCTTTGAAGTTGACCAGGAGTCCTACTGCTCCCAACTAGGCTTGGGCACGGTCCAATTTGGACCGGTTTTCAACCAAAATGAATGGCAAAATCGAACCAATCCGGACCTCTAAAGACCGGTTCGGTTCTTCCGATTCCCAGTTTCAAGTTGGTCTTCTTTTTTCCTCATATCTAATAAATTTCTCTGCCACCCAAACGATATAAGAATAATCTCAAATATAAACAAAGGAATGCAAATAAACCAAGCTAAAAATATATTCAACAATAACATATCTAAACTGCTAAACATATTCAACAAACAAATGCCCACATATCTAATTTTAGAAGAGAGAGAGAGAGAGAGAGAGAGAGAGAGAGAGAGAGAGAGAGGGAGAGAGGGAGAAAAAAAAAAGAGGAAGAAGAGACGGAGAAAGAGGGAGAAAAAGAGAAAAGGAAGAAGATGAAGAAGAGACTTAAATCGCAGAGAAGGAGAAAAACCAGAGTAAGAAAAGAAAACTGCATCGGAGAAAGAAAGAGGAAAAATAGAAGATAAAAAAAGGAAGAAGAGACGAAGAGAGGGAAAAAAAGAGATGGCTCAAGTATATATATATATATATATATAATTAAATAATTATATATATTTAATTTGGTCCGGTTCGGTTTACTATAGTTTTAAAGGAGACAAAATCAGATCCAGAATCGGTCTGAACCGGTTCGGTTCAATTTTTGAATTTTTTGTTGACTTTTTAGTCAATTCGGTTTTTTCCGGTTTGATTCGGTGCGGTTCTACTTGGATTTCCGGTTCGCCGGTTTGAGTGCCCACCCCTACTCCCAATAGTCCAAGTCAACTAACGCCGCCCATATGATCAAACCAAAACTTCATTGCATTTCATCACTCAACTCTCTAAGCCACTTCCCGCCTCGCCCACCCCACATCCAAACGCTGTCGTTTTTCCGCCCCTTCCCCAATGCACCCACTCTTCCTCCTCTTCTTCTTCTACTCCTTCGAGGTTACGAAGTCGTTTCCCTCAAATGCAAATCTCTCCAACTGCTCCCAAGCCTTCAACTGTCACTGCCCGCGTTTTGCAATCAGCGGGTGCGAATTTGGCAATGAATTCGACCAAGGACAATCTAGTTGTTGTTCTTGATTTTGGGTTTGGTTTGACTTGAGATGGAAGAAATAACTTGTGTAAGTAATGTCACAGATCCGGGGGTCAGTGCGGGTACAATACAACTACAGCTGAGTTTGACCTAATCCCTCTCAAACCATGCAAGCCTATGCAACCTGTGTAATGCAACTGCACCCGGAGCACAAGGTATCTGTCCCTTGTCATTCTCTTATAAATTACAGAATTGAATTCCAGGATTGGTGGCATCCACGGTTTTTTATTACATCCTAGATAGATACCTAGGTGTGTGTCATTAGGCCATCCGTTAAAAACCTGGGTCGGAAATCGGGAATTGTGTGCAGAAACAAAAAACAGAAACTACTGAACTTGACATATACAAGAAAAGAGATCATGTTGCTACGAATTTCAGAAATTGTTGGACATTTTGGATAGAAAATTTTGTAAAACAATTGAACTTAAAACCCTTAAGAGTGTTCATGTTTTGATCATTTTGATCCTTTGGCACATGCATCGAATTGGAAATCTTGATGGTGCCAGTCAACACTTTTTGTGGCTCTCACTTGACTTCAAAGTCCGGATTCCTATTGAAGAGGGCTTGAGGTACAGTTGCTGGCAGGACAGGACTCTTGGGAAATTATCTGTTCTCCAACTTCAGTTAACACCAACATCAACTGATCTCTGCTAAATTATACTTGTGGGCCTTTTTGTAATGGCCTTAATTAAGAGTAAAAGGTCTGTAAAGCAGAGGTTTGGGTGCATAATTGAAACTTCTTGATAATTCCATGTTTCCTGGAAAAAAAAAAAAACCTGCATCTCCTGTAAAGACTTTAAGGGGCTGTATCCAATCCGTATTTATAAAGACTTTTTGAAGTTAGTGACTTGACATATTCTTAAATACTTTCATAGACTTTTGTTATAAATAATTAGCCTTAAAAAAGTATACAAAACTCATTAATTTAACAAGTTTTTTTTTTTTAAAGTTATTAACTTCATGTATGCATGCTCCTATTACTCTTTTATAAAAAATAAAAAAAAATTAATTGGGAAGATGACTTTGAAAATTTTTAAGTCATTTAATTCCAGCATTGGTAGCTCTACATTTTCTTACTAGGCATCCTACCTACTGAGGTCTTTGTTCAAGTTGATAAACTTCATTTTCTTCAGAGACGTGTTTTTGTGGTTACCAAAATTTTCATTGACCTAAGTCTTATTCTTGAAGTATTGAACATAAAAAAACTAACCAGTGACAAAAATTGACTCGATTGAGTAAAATTAGGGACACAATGTCCAAATTTAAGGCAAATAAGCAGTAACAAATAAGCAGTAATCTACCAAATATCTTTGTTGCAATTGAGGTAGTCTTTTTTTAACAATTGATTAACATTTCTCTATCTTATGCCTGTTTCAGGAAAAAAGAAGGATATCGCAATGGGTAATATTTCACTTCTTTAAAACAGTATTTATACTAGTAACTGCTTCGTTACTTGTTTTCGTTGTAGTTCTTGATTGACTGTTAAAATGGTAGCCCTCCAAAGTGGTTTTAGAACTTAAATGACTGTTTATAATGACTAGGAGCTTAACTAATAACTACAGAAAATAAAAATCCAACAAATCAAGTATTTTGTTGCAGGTTTGGCTACTGGATTTTACGTGATGGTAATCATTCTTTGTAGTATATGCATATGGTGGAAGCAAAATGTCCGAAAATCGCTCCCGCACATATCAAGGGAAAGAATGGTCTCATTCGTCCAGAAAGATAAGAGGGATGAGTTTGATGTTGAGGCATTTATAAGGAACTATGGATCGCTTACTCCAAAGTGGTATACCTATGAAAATGTCAAGAAAATGACAGACTCTTTCAGAGACAAAATAGGTAAAGGTGGATATGGAACTGTGTACAAAGGCAGGCTACCTGATGGGCTTCTGGTGGCTGTCAAAGTCCTAAGCGAGTCCAAGGGTAATGGAGGAGAAGATTTTATTAATGAAGTTGCTAGCATTGGTAGAACCTCCCATGTCAACATAGTCACTCTTTCTGGATTCTGTTATGAAGGGGACAAACGAGCTTTGATTTATGAATACATGCCTAATGGATCTCCGGATAATTTCATACATAAGCACGGATCTGGAATGGCAAATTTTCGATTAGAATGGAAAACACTATCTGAAATTGCAGTTGGTATTGCGCGAGGACTGGAATACCTACACCGTGGATGTAACACAAGAATTTTGCATTTTGACATAAAGCCACAGAACATTCTTCTCGACAAAGATTTTTGCCCAAAAATCTCTGATTTTGGCCTTGCCAAATTATGTAAAACGAAGGACAGTATTGTATCGATGATGGGGACAAGAGGAACTGCAGGATACATTGCACCAGAAGTGTTTAGCCGGAACTTTGGTGGAGTATCTCACAAATCTGATGTTTACAGCTATGGTATGTTGGTTCTTGAAATGGTTGGAGCAAAAAAGAACTTGGATTCGGGAGTGTCTCATACGAGTGAAATGTTTCCACATTATGTTTATAAAGATCTAGAGCTAGAAAAGGATGAAAATGCATTTGGGGCAATCACAGAGGAGGAAAAAGAAATAGCTAGAAAGATGGTATTAATAAGTCTGTGGTGCATTCAGACCATTCCTTCTGATCGGCCATCAATGAGCAAAGTTGTAGAGATGTTGGAAGGACCCCTTCATTCCTTGCGAATTGCACCCAAACCTTTCTTGTTTTCTCCTACAATAGCTGCAGAAGATTGTATGACTACAACCGGTGGCGGATCCACCATGGGGTCAATAGCTGCAGAAGACTGTATGACTACAACTAGTGGCGGATCCACCATGGGGTCAATGGTGTCAGACGGCCACATGGCAGCCCTGGAAATGGCTTTGAGGTCCCATGTTGGCCTTGGCAGCCATGGGAGACGACCCCATGGAGAAGAAGACATGCAAGCTGTGAGGGAGAAGATAGAGGGAGGAAGAAGAAGAAGACAATGATTGAGAGGGTGAAGAAAGAGAGAAGAAGAAGAAGAGAGAGAGAGAGAGGGAGGAAGAAGAAGAAGACTGTTATTGAGAGGGAGAAGAAAGAAGGCACTGCGCAAACACAAATAATAATAAAAAAGAAGAGATCTGTTAGGGTTTTTTTAAATATTTTTATAATTATGTTGCGTAGACCTATAAATACTAAAAGTAAAGATATCACTTGCCATAGTGGCCTCTGAATTGAAAAGAATCTTTTGGTCTGTAAAAAAGTTGGTTTGGATAAAATGAAACAGTTATCATTATCTGAAAACTGAGAGTGAAAAAACTGTTTTCGTGATTTCTCTGTTTATAGCAACTATCTCATTTATAAATGCATAAACAATTGTCTAATAGAGGGATACGAAAGAGAGACTAATCTATTGAAGTTAGATTCATATCAGACCTTTCTCTTCTGTAAAATTAAGCATTCATGGTTATAGGCTACATAGCTCTAGTAAGGCAAATTAGTTCATGACAAAAGAGAAGATAAACAAAATAATTGTTGTTATAAAACCGATTTGGCAGATGGATTTGATCTCTGATTTTCCACAGCAACACCTTCGTAAGATCCAAAAGCACCGCGGCAACAACTAGTCACTCTCTCTCTCTCTCTCTCTCTCTCTCTCTCTCTCTCTCTCTCTTATATATTTGTGGGTGTATTGAAATATGTTGAAAAAGTATATGGTATCAAGATGGTCCATAGAGAGAGCTTAAGAGAGCTTAAGGTGACCTTATATAGTTTAAAAAACTAAATCCTACTCTAAAAAGGTCTGGAAAAGCTCTCCTAAAGCAAAACAAATTTCCAAACAATTAAGGAAACAAACTAGGAAAGAATCATTCTTTGTCTTGGAAGCACATCAGCCAACTGGCATGCATATTTTTGGGTCTTTCCATTTCCTAGAAAATTCTGCAAAAATATGAGAACTTTAGCTTGATCTCTAAGCTTTCCAAGCATATATCACACGCCACTAGGAAAAATCGGAAAGGTCTTCAAATCTTCAACCTTCTACAGTAGTGCAATTTTGATGGGATTTCAACTTAGGCTGTGTTGACTTGTTAGTCTTTAGCATTTAGCTTGATAGAAAATTATGAAACTTTGACACAATGATCCTCAATGTCTTAGATTTCTTCTCCAATTGGCCTTGTGCTAAAATTCATTCGAAAAGTCGATTTTCAGTCAAAACCCTTCCATTGGCCTTGCGCCTAATACCTGAAAATAAGGAAAGTAAGGTAATAATACTATTTTTAATTAACATTCCCTACAAAAACTAAATATAAGATATATACAAATATAGGAAATAATGCACTTCAATTTAGGATTATCAATTGTTGAATCTTGGGAGATAGACGCCTATAGAATTGTGAGCACAAGAGTAGGGGCGAAATCTGTCTTTAGGACATTACAATTCTTACAAGCCACAATCGCTAAAGTTGTCAGTATTTTCTATTTGTGTTTGTTAATTTACATTAATTTCATGTAAATTTATTATTGTATTTGATGATTACAATTTTATTGAAAAGTATTATTATCTTTAAATTCATATTTCCTATTCTTCCTCCAACGATTTCTTCACGGTAGACAACTTGTTGTTTACCTTCATGCTGCTAATGAATAGAAATTGCAAGCTTTTGTCCCATTAGAGAGCCCCGCGCGGATGCTCTAATGAATATAACTCGTCAAATAAAACTGGGAAGATTTCATAAGTTTATAACCACATAAAAAGAACAGAGACGACCGACAGTCCAAGACCACAAGTCAAGTTGTAGTTAATCAAAGCGTTCTTCATCAAACCTGTATTTAATCTTTATTGGCATTTACCAGCAAGCCCACAACACTCCCACCCCCGTCCAAAATGCACCCAATCCTCCTCTCTCCCATCCTCACCCTCCTCCTTCTCCTCTTCTTCTTCTACTCCGTGGACGCCACGACACCGTTTTCGCCTAAGGAAACACAGAATAAGGAAATCCAGCCAAAGGAAACCCCTTCCGTCTGCTCCCAGACTTTCGCCTGTGGCCCGCTCCAAGGCCTCTCATACCCGTTCACCGGCGGGGCACGCCCTGCCCACTGTGGTCCACCGGAGTTCCACATCAGCTGTGTGGACGACTTGCCCGAGCTGACCATCATGTCGCTGAGGTACCGAGTTCTCGAACTCAACCCAGTTGACCAAAATCTAAGGTTAGTCCGCTCAGACCTCTGGAACTCGACATGTACAGACAAACTCGCCAACACAACTATCAAATCCGAGTTCTTCGCCTACAATGAGAACGACAACACGGAGGTATCCATTTTCTACGGCTGTAATTCCTCTACTATTATCCACAAGCCCGAGAATTGGTTTTCCTGCAACGTCAATCTGCCTTTCAAAGACTCTTATTACTTGATCTGGACGGTCCCGATCGATCAGATTATGAGCGGTGTTAAGTGTAAGATTGAAACTACAGTGCCGATTCTCAAGACCGCGGTTGCCAATAGGTCGCTGTTTCAGGAAGCGATCATGGAAGGCTTTAATGTTAACTATACCCACCCTTATAATGATGAATGCGCTAAATGTCTTGAGGTAAATGGGGGCTGTGGGTTTGACTCCCATTCGAGCAAGCCTGTTTGCTTTTGTGGGGATCGGGTTTGTGTCATATCAGGTACCATATTCAATATCAATAGTATACGTACTTGAAGTTTAAATTTGGGAGTTTCACTAAAACACCCAAAATGGGGACTGAAATTATAAAAAAATCCAACACCCAAAACACTTTATAAACACATCCAAAACCCATCATTACACACACTCAAAATCCATTGATAAACACATCCAAAAAATATACAATTGTTGATTTTGGGTGTGTTTCTATGTTTAAATAGTGTTTAGGTTTTTTTATAAATACATGTCTAGAATTGAGTTTATTTATAAATTTGTATTTAAATTTTTTCTTCATTTTATAATTTTTTGGGAGTTTCACTAAAACACTCAAAATGGGAGCTGAAATTATTAAAAAAAAAATCAAAACACTATTTAAACATAGAAACACACCCAAAACCCATCATTACACACACTCAAAACTCATTTATAAACACACCCAAAAAATTGACTTTGGGGTTGATTTTGGGTGTATTTCTATGTTTAAATAGTGTTTGGGTTTTTTTATAAATACATGCCTAAAATTGAGTTTTAAAAAAAATTTGTATAATTTTTTTTAGTACAAATAATAGTTTAAACTATAATGAAGAGAGGTTTTTCACACATGCCATTAAATTATAATGGAAGTTTTGACTTTCTCTTCTTTTAGTTTTACGAACCTACTTCGCTTTCCTCTTTGTCCCACTGTCAAATTAAAACGACAGGATTAATTTTAAATTGATTAATGAATATTTTAATAAATTTATAGAGAAAAAAAATGCCATGTTCTCAAATTGCGAACCTTTGGCAACAAGTGACTAGATTTAGTGAAATTATCAACATGTAATGTAACTAAAAAATATCTGTTGGCAAGGTTTTTATTTTTTATTTTTTTATTTTTTTTATTTTTTTATTTTTTTATCAATGGATTATATATATTCATTTATTGATTAACATTTCTCTATCTTGTGATTGTTTCAGGAGAACATATTGCGATAGGTAACTCTGCTTGGTTCCTTTGTTTCGTTCTAGCCCTTGATTCAGTAACTATTAAATGGTAGCCCTCCAAAATACATTTCAAAGTTACATGACTGCTTAAAATGACTAGGAGCTTAACTATCATCTAACTCACTACAATAAATTAAAGGTAGATTCACTATTATACTCAATATAGGAATTCGAATTATAAAAAAAACCTATATGAAATGGACTTTAAAAATACATCCAAAACTCACTTATAACATAACAAAGAGGCTTTTAACTTCCTATAAATTATAAAATTGCCATCTATTTCTTAAAACAAGCCCAAACCTAAAACCTCATTTAAAAAAAAAACCCAAATAACTCAATAGGGTATCAAAGTAATTTAATAATCAAAATTCAATTCAATAGGGTCAACTGTCAGTTTTTGGGTTTGTTTATAGAGATTAATGGTGTATGGTTTATCTATATCATTAGTGCTAAGAATTGGTATAAGACTAAATATCTCTAAATAAAAATACAAGAAGAAGAGTGTAAGTATAAAGAAACAAATATTTTGTTCCATGTTTAATTTCAGTATCACTTTATTCTATTGCTTTTATTTTTCTTAGTAAATTTAGGTTTTAGCCATAAAAGAAATTTCACTTTTGGAAAAAACCAAAGCTTTTTAAAAAAAGACAGAAAAACCTCTCAACTTTCAAATCAAAGACATGCAAGTGTAAATGATTTCTTAGGAAATCCAAAAAGAAATAAGGGCAATTTTGTCCATTTTGGCTTCTTTTACAAACTTTCTCTCTCCTTTGGGTTTTTCCAAAGTCTCCCTTATTTCTTTACAGTATTGAGATGCTTTTATGTCTTTCACCACTTAATGAAATGCATAACTTGAAAATATTTTTGAATTTATAGGGATTTTATCGGGTGTAACTTCCGCCATTGTTTTCATTGTTTGTATGATATGCGCATCAAAAAAAGAAGTGCTTTTCTTGAAGAAATATAAGAAGAATGAGATTGACATCCAGGAAGTAATAACAAATAATGGATGGATGGCCCCAAAGCGGTATAGTTACTCCGATGTGAAGAAGATGACTCATTGGTTCAAAGATCAAATAGGTAAAGGAGGATATGGCACAGTGTACAGAGGAAAACTACCTGATGGCCTTCTGGTGGCAGTTAAAGTCCTAAGTGAGTCCAAGGGTAATGGAGAAGACTTCATTAATGAAGTTGCTAGCATTGGTAGAACTTCCCATGTCAACATAGTCACTCTTTGTGGATTCTGTTATGAGAGGGACAACAGAGCTTTGATTTATGAATTCATGCCTAATGGATCTCTGGATAATTTCATACGTAAGCAAGAATCTGAAATGGCAAATTCTCGCTTAAAATGGAAAAAACTATCTGAAATTGCAGTCGGCATTGCCCGAGGAATAGAATACTTACACCGCGGATGTAACACAAGAATTGTGCATTTTGACATAAAGCCACAGAACATTCTTTTGGACAAAGATTTTTGCCCAAAAGTAGCTGATTTTGGCCTTGCCAAATTGTGCAAAACGAAGGAGAGTATCGTATCGATGCTGGGGACAAGGGGAACTGTAGGATACATCGCACCAGAAGTATTTAGCTGGAACTTTGGAGGCGTATCTCACAAATGTGATGTTTACAGCTACGGGATGTTGGTTCTTGAAATGGTTGGAGCAAGAAAGAATTTGGGTTCAGCAGTGTCTCATACGAGTGAAATGTTTCCGCATTACATTTATAAAGGTCTAGAGCTAGACAAGGATGAGAATGTTTTTGGGGCAACCACAGAGGAGGAAAAAGAAATAGCAAGAAAGATGGTATTAACAAGTCTCTGGTGCATTCAGACCAATCCTTCTGATCGGCCATCAATGAGCAAAGTGGTAGAGATGCTGGAAGGACCACTTCATTCTTTGCAAATTGCACCCAAGCCTTTGTTGGTTTCTCCTACAATAGCTGCAGAAGACTCTATGACCACATCTCAACCATCTGAAACAGAAGACTCTATGACCACATCAAAGCCTTTGCGTGTAAGCTTAAGACATATCGGTATATAAGTGTTGATTTTCAATTTTAAGATGGAGAACATGTATAATCTTTTCATAATCCAAAAAGGAAAAACATGTAATATTAGTTTGTCTGAAGATGAATAAAATATAAAACTCCATTTTTGAAGTGCACAGCTTTTGTTAGGCTGCGTAAGTTGACCGCCATCCCAAGAATATTCTATGCTTAATAACCTTTCAAATGGTAATCTTGGTGTTCATAGCTCAAATCTTTTTCAACGTCTGGTTCCAACCAGTAGTTCTGTCTTCTGAATGCGGTGCTCTGTTTTTCTTAGTTTATGTTCTACATTTTGGTATATATATACTTGTCTCCTGCGACTCTGAATGAAAAGAAAACAAGAACGAAGATTATATAGTGTGCTAAGTTACCTGTGTGTCAAAAGTTTAAAAATAGCAAGAAAAGGAAACGAAAATTCTTCCCATATACGTGTCTGATCTAACAACTCTAGACAAATACCTATATTTGGGGCGTGTCAGATTCCTATATCTTTCTCGCCCGGCAATTCGCATCTCCATGACTTCAGATGAAGACTATAGTTGGTGTCATTCCACATGATTTCAGCAGGCAACCCAAATTGTCATTCTGAATGGTGTGGAGTTGCAAGCAGTTAAGGTAGGGGTTTCAATTGGATTTGACATTGTAGCGGAATTTGTTTGTGGGATATATATGCTTTGGGAAGGATACAGGTAAACTATGATGTTTGAATTTGATTTGGGTTTTGGTATGAGGATAAATTCAGAGTTTGAAAACAATTTGAGGAAAAAGAAAACAGATTTAGAGATGACTTGAGATCGGTAGCTCTAATACTGTGCTAAAATATTTGGGGAAATTTCTCAATAATTCATTCATCTCTATAAAGAGGTATATAATGGTTACATATGTGTGTATAGGAATGTATGTAAATAAAACCCTATTATACAATAATAAGTAAATTACATGTTGACTTGACTTCAGAGTACAAAGAAATATTTCTTGAGTATTAAACATAAAAAACTTTCTGGCACTTTTATTAAACAAGAGATAAGTCTTATTATACTCACCACTCAATAAGTCGACGTTGAGTGGTGATCCGTGAGATCTTGATGAACATAATTGCTTCATCTTTTCCTTTCTCAAACTTTAATTACTTCTCTCTCTCTCTCTCTCTCTCTGTCTCTCTCTCTCTCTCTCTAAAAATGAATCTCTATCCCTTGCAAAAGATCTCTTTTCTCCTTGTGATCACAAGTACTACATGCCTATTGTATATTCCAAGATCTTTGGGTGAGGAGGAGGATGAGCACTACCTCAACTGCAGCGCTTCGTTTCAATGCGCAAATATTCTGAATATTGGTTACCCTTTTTGGGGATCAAGCCGGCCAGATTATTGTGGCTACCCAGAATTCAAGTTGAACTGCACCGGGGACGCCCCGGTGATCTCATTCCAGGACGAAGATTATCGAGTCCTGGATATCAACCAAAGTGCAAGTACTCTCAGAATCGCTAGGACAGACTACTGGAACAACGTTTGTCCTGTGTCACCTGGCAACACCACAATAGAATTAAACCATGTAGAATATGCTTCAGATGTTCAAGAACTACTGCTGTTCTATGACTGCCCCCCACTCAATATTCCTCTTCCAATTCAGCTAACAAGTCAGTTCAACTGCAGCATAAACAGCACTGCCAATTACATCAATTACTTTGTCACACAAAACCTCACGAATTCTGGGCTCACGAATATTAGTGGTACCTTTGGAACGTGCAACACGACCGTCACTGCCCTTGTTTCGCAATCAGCGCATGAAAATTTGGCAATTAATTCCACCAAGGACAATCTAGTTGCCGTTCTTGATTCTGGGTTTTGGTTGACATGGGATGCAAGTAATAACTTGTGTAAGCAATGTAACGGATCTGGTGGTCAGTGCGGGTACAATACATCTACAGCTGAGTTCACCTGCTATTGCAAAGATGGACCTAATCCCTCAAACTGTGCAGGTATGCATGCGGTTGTGATCTTTTTGGTCTTAATTCCTTGTCTTTGGGGCTTTTTATCAAACACCTGACATATGTGGGTCGTTTAGAATCTTTATGCTACTTTCAATCCCTTCACCATGGCAAACCCTCCTTCTTAGCAAGCAATGCCAAAGGGCTTTGGCTCAGGTTAGAGAGTTATATAGAAATCTAGCGTTTAGGCTAACTACTTCTTGTTTCCTCCGTTTTCTTTTAGTATATAGTCTGGTCTAGAAACAAGTGAGGGGCCAAAGCAAGATTGGTTTTTTGAGTGGGGGTCTCAGAAGATGATGAAATTAGTTTTGATAGACAAATAGAATTTTCTTAGATGGGTGCAGGATTTGTGCAAGATTGAGTTCTTTTGCAGCTCCTGCTGCATCTTCTAGTACAAATTCACAGGCATTAGTGCAGAGTATGCAAACATAATACCAATTGTTCCATAAGGCACTATCGGAGCCCACTATTAAGTCCAAGCAATCACCAATATTATACCTAATTATTTAGGTCTAATACATCGGGTGAAATAAGACAGACCCGATAAACTCATTTAGGTGTGAGGTTTCAACTCAAAAGGCATCAGTATATTTATTACCAAACCACACCTATAGCTTGTGTGGAGCTACACAATTCCAATATTATAGATTCAAATGATTCTTTGTTAAGCTTCTTCACCTTAGACCTCTACATCCCGTCTGGTCATTAGAACTAAACACAACTAATAATTCCATTAAAAATGATTTAAGTGTACGTCGTCTCATGTTTAGAGAACTTAACAACATAGACAAATGTCCAACATTCAATTGGAGCACAACTCTAGGGGACTAGATTTTACAACCTTGTCCAGATCATTAAACGGGGCCTTATTGTTTTGCTCAATTCTCTATCCTAGAGTTCAGTGATGTCAAATTATGTGTTCCTGCTTGCAATTCTCTTTTATGATTATATTGTGGTCTGAACTATGTGCTCTCCTAAACTTTCACCTATACCAAACATTTTCTTACTCCTACTCCTTTTCCATCCAAATTCCTTTCACATAGCCATGGAAAACCCTTGCGTTATTCCATTGGAAACTTCAAGTCGGGTTCTTCTGGTCTTTTAATATCATCTCCCCAATTGGCAAGCCTGGAAATTTCCATGCCAAAACAAAACCAAATGATTCATACCACATGTGCATGCATGTTTCATATGTTCTGAGTTATCTAGGCTGCCTATGACATTTACTGTAATGACCTTATCTGAATTTAGAAACTTGTATGAATTTGTTTAGCTTGTGGACTAGTCACAACGCACAGAAAATTCCCTAGGTACAAGTCAAAGAAATTAATTTCCGTGTTTGATGTTTGTTGAATGAAATCACACGAGCATGCATGTTTCATACATTAAACTATTAAAAGGTAGTTGGTCCATTTAATGAATTCTTGATAAAGATTGTTCTTTCATAATATACCTTAATAATAGCTGAAGTATGTCAATAAAACAAGCTTTCATTTCATGTGCGCGGTGGTTGTGTTTTAAAAAAAATAAATATGTAGCATTGTAGGGACTGAAAAATGTCTTATTCCACTTGCATATGCAATTAAAAAAAAAAAAAGCTTTTTTCATGAATACTTCGTACATAATTCATGTATTGAAAATAGGAATTTAGCATATTATCATCCATCTGAATAAAAAAAAAGTCCTAAAAAACAATATAAAGGAATTTTCAGACAAAAATAAGATATAATAATGTCTGCCTCAGAAAAAAGTACTTTATAATTTGCTATATTTACTAGGCTTGGGCACGGTCCAGTTTGGACCGGTTTTCAACCAAAATGAATGGCAAAATCGAACCAATCCGGACCTCTAAAGACTGGTTCGGTTCTTCCGATTCGCGGTTTCAAGTTGGTCTTTTTTTTTCCTCATATCTAATAAATTTCTCTGCCACCCAAACTATATAAGAATAATCTCAAATATAAACAAAGGAATGCAAATAAACCAAGCTAAAAATATATTCAACAATAACATATCTAAACTGCTAAACATATTCAACAAACAAATGCCCACATATCTACTACAAGAAGAGAGAGAGAGAGAGAGAGAGAGAGAGAGAGAGAGAGAGAAGAAAATCGCACCAGAAAAGAGAAGAAAAAAAAAGGAAGAAGAGAGAGAGAGAGAGAGAGAGAGGGAGAAAAAAAAAAGAGGAAGAAGAGACGGAGAAAGTCGTTTTTCCGCCCCTTCCCCAATGCACCCACTCTTCCTCCTCTTCTTCTTCTACTCCTTCGAGGTTACAAAGTCGTTTCCCTCAAATGCAAATCTCTCCAACTGCTCCCAAGCCTTCGACTATCACTGCCCGCGTTTCGCAATCAGCGGGTGCGAATTTGGCAATGAATTCGACCAAGGACAATCTAGTTGTTGTTCTTGATTTTGGGTTTGCTTTGACTTGGGATGGAAGAAATAACTTGTATAAGTAATGTCACAAATCCAGGGGTCAGTGCGGGTACAATACAACTACAGCTGAGTTTGACCTAATCCCTCAAACCATGCAAGCCTATGCAACCTATGTAATGCAACTGCACCCGGAGCACAAGGTATCTGTCCCTTGTCATTCTCTTATAAATTACAGAATTGAATTCCAGGATTGGTGGCATCCACAGTTTTTTATTACATCCTAGACATCTCCTAGGTGTGTGTCATTAGGCCATCCGTTAAAAACCTGGGTCGGAAATCGGGAATTGTGTGCAGAAACAAAAAACAGAAACTACTGAACTTGACATATACAAGAAAAGAGATCATGTTGCTACGAATTTCAGAAATTGTTGGACATTTTGGATAGAAAATTTTGTAAAACAATTGAACTTAAAACCCTTAAGAGTGTTCATGTTTTGATCATTTTGATCCTTTGGCACATGCATCGAATTGGAAATCTTGATGGTGCCAGTCAACACTTTTTGTGGCTCTCACTTGACTTCAAAGTCTGGATTCCTATTGAAGAGGGCTTGAGGTACAGTTGCTGGCAGGACAGGACTCTTGGGAAATTATCTGTTCTCCAACTTCAGTTAACACCAACATCAACTGATCTCTGCTAAATTATACTTGTGGGCCCTTTTGTAATGGCCTTGATTAAGAGTAAAAGGTCTGTGAAGCAGAGGTTTGGGTCATAATTGAAACTTCTTGATAATTCCATGTTTCCTGTAAAGAAAAAAAAAAAAAACTGCATTTTCTATAAAGACTTTAAGGGGATGTATCCAATCCGTATTTATAAAGACTTTTTGAAGTTAGTGACTTGACATATTCTTAAACACTTTCATAGACTTTTGTTATAAATAATTAGCCTTATAAAAGTATACAAAACTCATTAATTTAATAAGTTTTTTTTAAAAGTTATTAACTTCATGTATGCATGCTCCTTATTACTCTTTTATAAAAAAATAAAAAATAAAAAATAAAAAAAATTAATTGGGAAGATGACTTTGAAAATTTTTAAGTCATTTAATTCCAGCATTGGTAGCTCTACATTTTCTTATTACGCATCCTACCTACTGAGGTCTTTGTTCAAGTTGATAAACTTCATTTTCTTCAGAGACGTGTTTTTGTGGTTACCAAAATTTTCATTGACCTAAGTCTTATTCTTGAAGTATTGAACATAAAAAAACTAACCAGTGACAAAAAATTGACTAGATTGAGTAAAATTAGGGACACAATGACCAAATTTAAGGCAAATAAGCAGTAACAAATAAGCAGTAATCTACCAAATATCTTTGTTGCAATTGAGGTAGTCTTTTTTTAACAATTGATTAACATTTCTCTATCTTATGCCTGTTTCAGGAAAAAAGAAGGATATCGCAATGGGTAATATTTCACTTCTTTAAAACAGTATTTATACTAGTAACTGCTTCGTTACTTGTTTTCGTTGTAGTTCTTGATTGACTGTTAAAATGGTAGCCCTCCAAAGTGGTTTTAGAACTTAAATGACTGTTTAAAATGACTAGGAGCTTAACTAATAACTACAAAAAATAAAAATCCAACAAATCAAGTATTTTGTTGCAGGTTTGGCTACTGGATTTTACGTGATGGTAATCATTCTTTGTAGTATCTGCATATGGTGGAAGCAAAATGACCAAAAATCGCTCCCGCACATATCAAGAGAAAGAACGGTCTCATTCGTCCAGAAAGATAAGAGGGATGAGTTTGATGTTGAGGCATTTATAAGGAACTATGGATCGCTTACTCCAAAGCGGTATACCTATGAAAATGTCAAGAAAATGACAGACTCTTTCAGAGACAAAATAGGTAAAGGTGGGTATGGAACTGTGTACAAAGGCAGGCTACCTGATGGGCTTCTGGTGGCTGTCAAAGTCCTAAGCGAGTCCAAGGATAATGGAGGAGAAGATTTTATTAATGAAGTTGCTAGCATTGGTAGAACCTCCCATGTCAACATAGTCACTCTTTCTGGATTCTGTTATGAAGGGGACAAACGAGCTTTGATTTATGAATACATGCCTAATGGATCTCTGGATAATTTCATACATAAGCACGGATCTGGAATGGCAAATTTTCGATTAGAATGGAAAACACTATCTGAAATTGCAGTTGGTATTGCGCGAGGACTAGAATACCTACACTGTGGATGTAACACAAGAATTTTGCATTTTGACATAAAGCCACAGAACATTCTTCTCGACAAAGATTTTCGCCCAAAAATCTCTGATTTTGGCCTTGCCAAATTATGTAAAACGAAGGATAGTATTGTATCGATGATGGGGACAAGAGGAACTGAAGGATACATTGCACCAGAAGTGTTTAGCCGGAACTTTGGTGGAGTATCTCACAAATCTGATGTTTACAGCTATGGTATGTTGGTTCTTGAAATGGTTGGAGCAAAAAAGAACTTGGATTCGGGAGTGTCTCATACGAGTGAAATGTTTCCACATTATGTTTATAAAGATCTAGAGCTAGAAAAGGATGAAAATGCATTTGGGGCAATCACAGAGGAGGAAAAAGAAATAGCTAGAAAGATGGTATTAATAAGTCTGTGGTGCATTCAGACCATTCCTTCTGACCGACCATCAATGAGCAAAGTTGTAGAGATGTTGGAAGGACCCCTTCATTCCTTGCGAATTGCACCCAAACCTTTCTTGTTTTCTCCTACAATAGCTGCAGAAGATTGTATGACTACAACTAGTGGCGGATCCACCATGGGGTCAATAGCTGCAGAAGACTGTATGACTACAACTAGTGGCGGATCCACCGTGGGGTCAATGGTGTCAGACGGCCACATGGCAGCCCTGGAAATGGCTTTGAGGTCCCATGTTGGCCTTGGCAGCCATGGGAGACGACCCCATGGAGAAGAAGACATGCAAGCTGTGAGGGAGAAGATAGAGGGAGGAAGAAGAAGAAGACAGTGATTGAGAGGGAGAAGAAAGAGAGAAGAAGAAGAAGAAGAAGAGAGAGAGAGAGAGAGAGAGAGGGAGGAAGAAGAAGAAGACTGTTATTGAGAGGGAGAAGAAAGAAGGCACTGTGCAAACACAAATAATAATAAAAAAGAAGAGATCTGTTAGGGTTTTTTAAAATATTTTTATAATTATGTTGCGTAGACATATAAATACTAAAAGTAAAGATTTCACTTACCATAGTGGCCTCTGAATTGAAAAGAATCTTTTGGTCTGTAAAAATGTTGGTTTGGATAAAATGAAACAGTTATCATTATCTGAAAACTGAGAGTGAAAACTGTTTTCATGATTTCTCTGTTTTCAGCAACTGCTGGTGTTTAAGTAATATAGAGTGTCTGATTAACAAAGATGGCCGTTGTGATTCGTTCTTCTTATTCATTCGCTTCGAAGAGTATCACGAACCACAGTTAGTACCAAGTTTTTCTTTTCAGCTGAACCAACTAACAACTGACTTTATAGTCACGTGTTACTCATTAGGCGTCAATATATGCTCATTGAAGTAACCTCATTATGGCCAGACAACCTGCACACGCACATTTCGCAACTATCTCGTTTATAAATGCATAAACAATTGTCTAATACAGGGATACGAAAGAGAGACTAATCTATTGAAGTTAGATTCATATCAGACCTTTCTCTTCTGTAAAATTAAGCATTCATGGTTATAGGCTACATATGTAACACCCCGACCCCAAAATTAACCCCTATTTAAAGGATTTAAGTGAAATTACGAATTTGCCCTTGGAATAGGGGTAATTTGGACATTTATTATCCGAAAGGAATTTGGGAATTCTGGCTGTACCGTTGCGTAGAGCGCAGTGAGATGAGTCCGTAGACACGTAGTGGACTCAAATCGGAGTTCTAACGAAGAAGTTACGATCAAAGGAAGTTCAATGGCATAATCGTCAATATTTCGAAGTTTGGATTTAATAAACCCAGAAATTTCTGGGTTTCGGGGGGCTGCACCAGCCATCTTCAGATGGCGATTTCTCCCAACTCCGGTGACCAAATCAAGCAAGACTGGTCACGTTAGAACCACCAGACTTCCCTCTTCCAGCCCCAGCCCATATCAGCTTCGATCTGCCGTCGTGGTTGCCGGAAACTGCCACGAAACAGGGCGGTTTGGACAGTTTTGACGGAATTTCGTGGAGCTCGTTCTCCCTCCTCCGGCCACCGTTTCAGGCGAGTGAGGTATGCTTTCTCACCTATTTTCCGTGATCTAGCTGTCTGTTGGGTAGGATTTGATCAATTCCTAGCGTAGGTAACTCGATCTGTAACCCAAGATTTGGCCGGATTTCGGGGTGAGATTCCAGCCACTTCCGGTCAGTTTTAGGGGTATGCCCAAGAACAAAAGTGGTTCCAAATAGGGTGGATTACCTAGGATAGGAGTCTTGGCCCGAGATTCTAAGATTTTCCGACGATATGCCCAAGAACAAAAGTGGTTCCAAATAGGGTGGATTACCTAGGATAGGAGTTTTGGCCCGAGATTCTAAGATTTTCCGACGATCGATTATTGCTTTGGACACCCACGCGCTACCGGCGTGTGGGTGGCGCGTGGGCACTGTAGCTGAGGGGCATTTTTGTCCCATTGTGATCCTCTCGATGTCACGAGCGCGTGGGTGTGCTCGGATTTAAGTTTGGACACCGTTAGAGTCCCGAACGGATATCGCATATCGCGTATTTTCCGGGTTCGCTAGGTTTGGACCGTTGGATGGTCCTGAGTTTATAATATTTTGATCTAGGTATCTCTAGGATCATGTAGGATCCGACGGATCGTAAATGGAGTCCCGGATACTCCGGAAATGCGAACCCTAGGGCTAGGGTTTTAGTAACCGTCCGATCGTGCGATCGAGAGTGATCCGACCGTCCGATCTGGACCAAACTTGCAGGACATGTGTCCGAGGCCATGTGAAACCTTTAGGAACTTTCAGATCTAAATTTGGAGGTCGTGGGCCCCGCGGGCCCGTTTGACCTGGTTTGGGTAGTCTGACCCGTGGATGACCGTGGGTCTTCCGAGGTAGTTTCGCCTTGCGAAGAGTACTAGAATGACCTTATTAATAAGTCTCGACTGTTATTTGGGTTGGGTGAGTCCTGAGTGTGAGCTCTGGGTTCGGTTATGTTTTTTAGAGAGTGGACTTTTGTTTTCAAGCTCACGCTTGGTTTTAGTGATAAAAGAGTTGTGCATATGTTTTAAATGGTAAATGGGATTTATTAAATACTTGGTTGATGGATTTTGATATTCTTATATGCATTGGAAGTATATTTTGGGTATCTTGAGTATATATATTTATATATATATTATTCGAGAAAGAGCTATTTATGTTGTTTATGTGTGGGGTACTTGGGCTGTTGAGGTTGAGTTTGTGGGTCAATGAGTTTATTTTAGGGTTTTGTGATGGAAAGTTTATGCGTTGGTTTTAATGGTTATTGTGGTTATAAGGGTTACGAACTCCACCATCATACGTACCTCCCCTGAGCACGGATCCCGGAAATTGTGGGATGCCGGAATTTGTGATATGAGCACGGATCCTGGGAATTTGTGGGATGCCGGAATTTGTGATATGAGCACGGATCCTGGAAACTGTGGGATGCCGGGAATATTATGATATGGTTTGGATGTGTTGAGATACGGGGCATCCTTGAGGAGATGTTGCCGTGGACCCTGAGGGGTGGTTTTGAGTGGATACCCGGGCATACCTTAACGGGGTGTTACCGTAGACCCTTAACTGGGTAGTCTGTGCGCGTAGGACTTTACAGGCGTACGGGTCTTGATTTTTCGTCCGTACGTGCTGGCTAAGAGTTAGTCCCCCAGTTGGACGGCTTGTCCCTAACCACATGGTCTTTTGGAGGACGGAATACATGTGGTTAGTCAACAATCCCCTGTTGGATTGTTTCCCCCAGTACATGATGTGCAACATCACGTGTACCTCCCCTTGGATACTAATACATGAAAATGGTGATGGATATGTGGATGTGATGATACCCGGGCATACCTTAACGGGGTGTTACCGTAGACCCTTAACTGGGTAGCCTGCGCGCGTAGGACTTTACAGGCGTACGGGTCTTGATTCTTCGTCCGTACGTGCTGGGCTGAGAGTTAGTCCCCCGGTTGGACGGCTCGTCCCTAACCACATGGTCTTTTGAAGGACGGAATACATGTGGTCAGTCAACAATCCCCGGTTGGATTGTTCCCCCTGGTACATGATGATGGTGAGAGGTGGGTGTTATTATATATATATTATATATGTATATGTGGTTTTCGATTTGGGATTGAGATTTGTGGGTTTGTCCTTTGAGAGGACCTGGTACATGTATAAAAGTTTACGCCCCGGTTTGGGAGGTGTTGTTCGGCAACATACGCCTTGGATATAGGGTATGGTTGCAGGGTTGATTTGATATAAAGGAAGAGTTTGAGAATGTGTCCTTGTGTTTGGTTGGAATGTGATTGGTGATAAATCTGAAATATATTTGTTGGTTCTGCTTTAAATAATGGTATATTATCGGAGTTGTGGCCTTTGAGGGAAGAACTACGTGTGGCTTGATCCCTAGTTGAGGGTACGTAGGCAGCCTAGGAGAGTGCCTAGGCGCAGCCGCGGATTAAACTTTAATTAAGTGACTTGTTGAGATTGATGTGGACCTTGTCGTTGGTCTCGGGTTTTGGGTGAAAGTGTGATGCAGTCATGTTAGGAGGTGGGAGCCTCGTATGCTAAATGTTTGGGAAGTTAAATGTTATAAATTACTGTTGGCTTTCATAAGTGTGTGAATTTATTATTTGGATTGGTAGTTTGTTTTAAAGTATCTGAAGGCCGGAGGCCAATTAGATGAATTGCATGAGTTTATATTGTGCGTGCTGCCGGTTGGTATATATATAAAATGTGTTTTATGCATGTTGGAATTTTGGGGAATGTCCAATTTACAGGGGAGACTCTGCCGAAATTTCGGCAGAAAGTCTCGTGCCCTTACTCCTTTTGAAAAAGGAGGTTAAAATCTTAAGGAGTGACCCGGCATGGGCGTGATGTCGGGGTCTCTGCAGGATTCATCTCGAGTTTAGGGAAAAATTCGGGACGGGTCTTGACAACATAGCCCTAGTAAGGTAAATTAGTTCATGACAAAAGAGAAGATAAACAAAATAATTATTGTTATAAAACCAATTTGGCATATGGATTTCCACAGCAACACCTTCGTAAGATCCAAAAGCACTGCGGCAACAACTAGCGACTCTCTCTCTCTCTCTCTCTTATATATTTGTGGGTGTACTGAAATATGTTGAAAAAGTATATGGTATCAAGATGGTCCATATAGAGAGCTTAGGGTGACCTTATATAGTTTAAAAAACTAAACCCTACTCTAAAAAGGTCTAGAAAAACTCTCCTAAAGCAAACCAAAATCCCACACAATTAAGGAAACAAACTAGGAAAGAATCATTCTTTGTCTTGGAAGCACTTCAGCCAACTGGCATGCATATTTTTGGGTCTTTCCATTTCCTAGAAAATTCTGCAAAAATATGAGAACTTTAGCTTGATCTCTAAGCTTTCCAAGCATATATCACACGCCACTAGGAAAATTCGGAAAGGTCTTCAAATCTTCTTCAACCTTCCACAGTAGTGCAATTTTGACGGGATTTCAACTTAGGCTGTGTTGACTTGCTAGTCTTGAGCATTTAGCTTGGTAGAAAATTATGAAACTTTGACACAATGATCCTCAATGTCTTAGATTTCTTCTCCAATTGGCCTTGTGCTAAAATTCATTCGAAAAGTCGATTTTCAGTCAAAACCCTTCCAAGAGCGCATAATACCTGAAAATAAGGAAAGTAAGGTAATAATGCTATTTTTAATTAACTTTCCCTACAAAAACTAAATATAAGATATATACAAATATAGGAAATAATGTACTTATCATTCACCCAAGTCTTAAATTGAAGTACTTCAATTTAAGATTATCAATTGTTGAATCTTGGGAGATAGACGCCTATAGAACTGTGAGCTTGAGTATGGGCGAAAGCTGTCTTTAGGGCATTACAATTCTTACAAGCCACGATCGCTAAAGTTGTCAGTATTTTCTATTTGTGTTTGTTAATTTATATTAATTTCATGTAAATTTATTATTGTATTTGATGATTACAATTTTATTAAAAAGTATTATTATCTTTAAATTCATATTTCCTATTCTTCCTCCAACAATTTCTTCACGGTAGACAACTTGTTATTTACCTTCATGCTGCTAATGAATAGAAATTGCAAGCTTTTGTCCCATTAGAGAGCCCCACGCGGATGCTCTAATGAATATAACTCGTCAAATAAAACTGGGAAGATTTCATACGTTTATAACCACATAAAAAGAACAGAGACGACCGACAGTCCAAGACCACGGGGGGTGTATCCAATTTTAACTTTTAAAGACTTTTTGTAAGTAAGTGACTTTTATAGAGTTGAAGATTCTTAATGACTTTTACATACTTTATAAAGTTAAGTGATATACTTTCATATACTTTTCTCATAGAGTTTTACATATTTTTATCTACTTTTTTTAAATATTTATTTATGAATAGTATTTATCTTTTTAATATTTATTATAGAGTAGTATAACGAAAAAAGAAATTGCTTCTAATATTTATGTTTTGTATGGTGAATTAACTAGTCCGCATATGGAATAAGTAGCCAAAAAAAAAAAAAAAACAATTGGATACAATTGTGTAAAAGCAAAGAAATATTTTTCCATGTCTAAGAACTTTTCACTTGAGAACAGTCAAGTATGGAGAAAATAAGGTTGTTGCTCTTGGATGCAACTCAAATATAAGGTGTGTCATCAATATTATGCATTTAATTAGTTTTTAGTTTGTAGAGCTGGGTCTTGGGGAAGAAGGGACATATTATCCCATTGCTGGAACAAAGTTGAGATCCTCAAGATCTTCTATATACTCTGTTTGGGTGGGAGATACCAGTAAAGTGGCATGGTGATGGAGCCAAACCAAATAACAGCACCAGAATGTAGAGTTAGCTATAAATCCCAGGATGCTAAGAGCTAAATTGTTGTTGGAGAATGTGGGTTTTGTAACAAAATCATATGTTCCTACAGATAGGCCTTAAAAATTGCAAATGGAGGCAACAAAAATATATGGAAGAAACCAATGCAGTCCCACCATAGCTCTTTTAGTACGTAGCAATTGTTTCAAGCATTGAAAAGAAATAAAAAATAAGCAAGAAACGGCTCATCATCATAACAATTCACAGGACATATAATGGAAGCCAAAAACAAAATCAAATTGGCGGTATAAGTAGGCCATCTCTTGATAGTACATCGACCAAAGAGGGAGGGGGTCTAGAGACTCAAACATGGTGGCACACCCTCGCAATGGCCAAAGTTGCAGCATGATCGAATTCATTGATAAAGTCTTGGGTAAATTAGCAAGACTTTTGGTGTTAAGAATTAGGCTTAAAAGTATTGAAAAGTCATTCATTTAACAAAGTTTTCAAAAGTCATTAATTTTTTGGATACCACAAAACTTTTGAAGACTTTTTAAAATCACAATTGAATACCATTAAACTTTTAAAGACTATTTAAAAATCATAGTTGAATACCTCCAGACTTTTAAACTCATTAAAAATATTTAAAAGACGCGTTCTTCATCAAACCTGTATTTAATCTCTATTGGCATTTACCAGCATGCCCACAACACTCCCACCCCCGTCCAAAATGCACCCAATCCTCCTCTCTCCCATCCTCACCCTCCTCCTTCTCCTCTTTTTCTTCTACTCCGTGGACGCCACGAGATCGTTTTCGTCTGAGGAAACACGGAAAAAGGAAATCCAGCCAAAGGAAACACCCGTCTGCTCCCAGACTTTCGCCTGTGGCCCGCTCCAAGGCCTCTCATATCCGTTCACCGGAGGGGCGCGCCCTGCCCATTGTGGTCCACCGGAGTTCCACATCAGCTGCGTGGACGACTCGCCCGAGCTGACCATCATGTCGCTGAGGTACCGAGTTCTCGAACTCAACCCAGTTCACAAAAATCTAAGGTTAGTCCGCTCAGACCTCTGGAACTCGACATGCACAGACAAACTCGCCAACACAACTATCAAATCCGAGTTCTTCGCCTACAATGACAACGACGACGTGGAGGTGTCCATTTTCTACGGCTGTAATTCCTCTACCATTACCCCCAAGCCCGAGAATTGGTTTCACTGCAACGTCAATCTGCCTTTCCAAGACTCTTATTACTTGATCGGGACGGTCTCGATCGACCAGATTATGAGCGGTGTAAAGTGTAAGATTGAAACTACAGTGCCGATTCTCAAGACCGCGGCTGCGAAGCTCGGTGCCAACAGGTCGCTGTTTCAGGAAGCGATCATGGAAGGCTTTAATGTTAACTATACCAACCCTTATGATAAGGAATGCGCTAAATGTCCTAATTTTAAAACGGGCTGTGGGTTTGACTCCCATTCGAACCGGCCCGTTTGCTTTTGTGGGGATCGGGTGTGTGACTTTTCAGGTACCATATTCCACAGCATACGTCCTTGAAGTTTAAATTTTTTCTTATATTCGTATATTTTTTTAATACAAATAATAGTCTAAATTGTAATTAAGAGAATTTTTTTACACGCCATTAAATTACAAAGAAAGTTCAAACCGGAGACTACCAGTGACAATTAACTAGGAATTGTTGACTACATATTTTTATTTCTTGTTTCACAGGTGGGATTTAGAAAGATAGCAACAGTAAGCCGTCGTGAATTAGGAATTTCTGGAAATTTTTACGTAGTGTTTTGACGATCCAGTATCCAAAACTTTCTCGTCTTTTAGTTTTGCGAACCTACTTTGCTTTCCTGCTATGAAATACCACAGTCAAATTAAAACGACAGGATTCTTATTGATTTTAAATTGATTAATGAATATTTTAATAAGTTTATAGAGAGAAAAAAAAGAAAAAAAAAGCCATGTTCTCAAATTGTGAACATTTGGCAAAAAAGTGACTAGATTTAGTGAAATTAGCAACATGTAACTACAAAATGTCTGTTGGCATGGTCTTTTTTTAATCAATGGATTATACATATATTCATTTATTGATTTACATTTCTCTATCTTGTGATTGTTTCAGGAGAAGGCATTGGGGTTGCTAGTCTGTTGATTTTCATAATCCTTTTTTTTACTATATGCATGTCAAGGAAAAGAATAATGGCCTTCCTCAAGAGAGATAAGAGGGATGAGTTTGATGTTGAGGCATTTTTAAGGAACTATGGATCGCTTACTCCAAGGCGGTATACCTATGAAAATGTCATGAAAATGACAGACTCTTTTAGAGACAAAATAGGTAAAGGTGGATATGGAACTGTGTACAAAGGCAGGCTACCTGATGGGCTTCTGGTGGCGGTCAAAGTCCTAAGCGAGTCCAAGGGTAATGGAGGAGAAGATTTTATTAATGAAGTTGCTAGCATTGGTAGAACCTCCCATGTCAACATAGTCACTCTTTCTGGATTCTGTTACGAGGGGGACAAACGAGCTTTGATTTATGAATACATGCCTAATGGATCTCTGGATAAATTCATACATAAGCACGGATCTGGAATGGCAAATTTTCGCTTAGAATGGAAAACACTATCTGAAATTGCAGTTGGTATTGCGCGAGGACTAGAATACCTACACCGTGGATGTAACACAAGAATTTTGCATTTTGACATCAAGCCACAGAACATTCTTTTGGACAAACATTTTTGCCCGAAAGTTGCTGATTTTGGCCTAGCCAAACTATGCAAAACGAAGGACAGTATTATATCGATGATGGGTACAAGAGGAACTGCAGGATACATTGCACCAGAAGTGTTTAGTCGGAACTTTGGAGGAGTATCTCACAAATCTGATGTTTACAGCTACGGGATGTTGGTTCTTGAAATGGTTGGAGCAAAAAAGAATTTGGATTCGGGAGTGTCTCATACGAGTGAAATGTTTCCACATTATGTTTATAAAGATCTAGAGCTAGATAAGGATGAAAATATATTTGGGGATCCGGATATATCTGAGGAGGAAAAAGAAGTAGCAAGAAAGATGATATTAGTAAGTCTGTGGTGCATTCAAACCATTCCTTCTGTTAGGCCATCAATGAGCAAAGTTGTAGAGATGTTGGAAGGACCCTTTCATTCCTTGCAAATTGCACCAAAGCCTTTGTTGTTTTCTCCTACAACAGCTGCAGAAGACTCTGTGACCACATCCCAACCATCTGAAATGGACTCTGTGACCACATCCCAACCATCTGAAATGGACTAAGGCAATTAGTTTCATTAGAAGATCTCTTGTAATTAGGAAATGCCAGTTGAATTGAAAGAAAGTTGGCTTGGTGAAAATGAAACCGTTTTTGATTAACCGAAAACTCAGAATGAAAGCTGTTTTCATTAATTCTACTATTTTTGTATAATAGAAAAAGTAGATTATGAAATATTATTAGAAACTTTGTTTACTCTCCCCTTCGAGTGGAGTGTATCCATCCCATTCTCACGGATAAGCTCAAGCCTACGACGCAACAGATTGGAATCCTCTCTGTGTTTCAGCAACTTTGTATCTTTTCTAATTTTGAAAGCAGGAGTACCACCACAAGCTAGTTGGTCGAAAAAAAAAATGTTCAAAAGATCCACTATTGAAATCTTGGCAGAACCATGTATCTATGAAAATGTGAAAGTCTTATGTCCCATTCATTGAATATTTCAAAGGCCTACAACTGAAAACCAAATATGCATCCCCTACTGCTTCCATGTCGCTTTTTCTATTTTTGAATATGTATTGGTTTCTCTCACCCTGATCCTTCCCAACAAATATGCATCCCCTACTGCTTCAATCGTTGTTTCCTTTGCTTTTGATCACTTCCTTTCTTTTGGTCGAAGTTGAGTTAAGTCTAGGCCAGGACAATGAACAATACGCAAACTGCGGTGAAGATATTAACTGCGGTGGCGTTGGAGGCATCACGTACCCCTTCTGGGGAGTAAACTGGGCTAATTACTGTGGTCTTCCAGGGTTCGAGGTCAAATGCGTAGACAATACCCCCATGATCAACATGTCAAATATCAACTACAGAATTCTTAAAATGAACTCTATTGCTTCGTCTGTTACAGTTGCTAGGCAGGACTATTGGGAAACTATCTGTCCTCGTACTTACGTCAACACCAACATCAACTTCTCTCTGTTTAGTTATACTTCTGAGGTTACAAACCTGACCTTTTACTACGGGTGCAATACAAGTGTCCCAGGGCTTACTTCTAGTTCCCAAGTTTGCAGTGCAAACAATGGTAACATCACTGTTTCGTATGCCACACAAAGTCCCCCAAGTGATGCGGTTGCTAATGGCGCCTGTAAAAATGGGGTCATTGTTCCAGTTTTTAGAACAGCTGTTGTGGCTCTAGAGGCCAATCGAATGACTATTGGCGAAGCAGTAGATGGGGAATCTGAATTGGACTTGGAGATTGATGATGATCAATGTAACCGTTGTGTGGAATCAGGAGGGAAGTGTGGGCTTAACACTACTAATGGTGGATTCAGTTGCTTTTGCCATGATAAGGCCTATGCAACCATATGTAATACAACTTCACTCGGATGACAAGTGATCGGTGCATAATTACATATCTTTTTCGTACCATTCTAACTTATGATTTGGTATGTTTTTGAGTTAAACTTGTGCTTTTAATAAAGTTTTGTGTATGTTTCAGTATAATAAGGTTGAGACTCATTATTTACATTTTGAAGACAAGTTAGCTCAAAACAGTGTCTGCAGATCAGTCATATTTACGGATTAACCTGTACTTTCTCAAAAAGAACCAGATAATGTGTCATACATCACTGGAAAGATACGGAAGTCTAGTTTCCGTAGCATTTTACGGTGCATGATTTGGAGTCTTTTAGAGGAAGTTATACATGATTTAGTAGCTCAAGGTCATACATTCGGGCCTCAGTCCAGTTTCCGTGGGTCACTTTGCAGGCCTCATTTCAGCTACTTGCACAAGTCAGATGGGGCGACACCCTTGACAGAAGTTGTTCCAATGGGTGTCTACTATAACATACCAAATTTCAGCCCAATTGGATAAGTTTGGAGCCCTCAGCATGTCAAAAACCGAACCTGGTTCACAGACAAACCTTTGCTGTCACATGTGCTTAAAGCAGCCACACATGGAGGCAAAGCATGGGCAGCTGTTGAACCATGTTCTTAAAGCAGCCACACATGGAGGCAAAGCATGGGCAGCTGTTGATCCATGTGCTTAAAGCAACCACACATGGAGGCAAAGCTTGTGGCAGCTGCAAAGCATGAGCTGCCACACATGGGAGACAAAGCACATGGGACAAAGCATGAGCTGCCACACATGGCAGCTAAGAGACCAGCCAAGGGGAGGACGAATTTGAAGCCTATAAATAGAGAGTTTCAGCTCATTCAAAGGAGGATATCATTCCATAAATTACATTTCCATTGTACACCATCAAAGAGTTGTCTACACCATCAAAGAGTTGTCTACCATCAAAGAGTTGTTTACACCATCAAAGAGTTGTCTTCTTTATCAAAGAGCTATCTTCTTCTTATTTCTCTTTTTATTTTCTGTTTTGTATGTTCTTGCTATCCATTCAAATTATGGATAGCTAAATATTTTAGTTAGGGCTCGATTGAAGCCCTAATCATGTTTCTTTAAGGATTTCGATATGTCTTTGCTATAAACTTCTTTTGTGATGCTTATTGATTAATTTCAGATTATATTTTATTCTTTACATACGTTATGTTATGCTTGATCATCATATGCATGCTATGTATTGAGTTTGTTACATAGGTAAATTTAGATGACCGAGTCTTGTACCTATGAAAGTAACAAAAGAACTAGTTATAAGTTCTTGAAATTAATCATCATGAATAACTAGAATAGATACCATGTTCTAGAATTTGTGTGTTTGTCGATTTCCATTGTGTTATGCATTCTTAAAGTACAACTTAGTAGATACCATGCTAAACACTTTAAGAATGAAAAGAGTTAGAGTAGATACCCATGCCTAACTTGTTGTTTAGGGAAATCAATAACTTAAAGAGTAGATATCATGCCTTTAGGTTGACAAACATAAGCATCCAAAATCTGTTTTGTAGCATTGTGCATGTCGTTTGCTTAAGGAAAAAGATTAGTGTGAACATCGAATCCCTAACTAGTTTTCTCATTGTTTTAACCTCAATCCAATTCTATTTTTAATCAAACACTGTTTTCAATATTTAGTATTTAAATTTTTAGTTTTCAATACCATCATAAGAAAATCATCATTTTGAACACCTTGTCTACACCGTATGCCATTTAGTTTAAGGAAAATAAATTAAGCACAAATTAATCCAATCCTCGTGGGAACGATCTCGTATTTGCTTTCTATACTATTTATCTGATCTTGTGCACTTGCGAGTTAAAACGTGCATATAGTTGCTTAATTTTTAGGTTACTATTTGTTCAACAAGTTTTTGGCGCCGCTGCCACGGATTGTGTAACTAGTTTGTGCTGAATTTTATTTTTTTTATTTGTTTTCTTTTACAGGTTGAATTTTGTTTATGCAAGGTCGTCGATCCCAAAATTTAGGTGCTGTTGTCTACAATCCTGAGATTGAACGAACTCTTACACGTCTTCGTAAGCAAGCTGAGAGGGAAACTGTGAACGAAATGGGGGATGAACAGGTTCGAAGGCCAATGAAGGACTCTTTTGTCCCTCAAAACCTTAATCAACCATCATGCATTGCCTACCAACCAAATGTGCAAGGCACCTTCAATTTATCACCTCAATTGCTTAACATGGTGCCACACTATAGAGGCACACCTTCTGAAGATCCATACTTGCACATTAGGGATTTCTTTGATCTCTGCAAGACTCAAAACATACAAAGCTTGACAACAGAAGGAATTAGGTTAATTCTTTTTCCTTTCTCCTTAAAAGATAATGCTAAGTTGTGGTTGAATTCTCTGGCTGCAGGTTCCATTACTACTTGGGAACAATTGGCCACTAAATTTTTGAAGAAGTTTTTCCCAGCCCAAAAGACAAGACAACTTAAAAGGGAGATTCAAACCTTCCAACAGAAGGATGGAGATCTTTTCTTTGAGGCATGGGAGCATTTCAAGGAGTTGCTTCTCAAGTGTCCACACCACAATCTATCTCAAGATGATCAGGTACAAGCTTTTTATGAAGGTTTAAATGATACTAACAAAAGTCTTGTTGATTCAGGTTGTGGAGGTGTGCTTATGGAAAAGAGTAGTGATGAAGCCATTGTGCTATTTGAGACCCTAAGTGAAAATTCTCAGCAATTCTCATCAAGAGGGAGACAAGGAGTGAAAGGTAAAGGTGTATATGAAGTTAGCACAAATGATGGAGTCCAGAGTCAAATGGCAGCAATGGAGAAGAAGTTAGATATACTAGTGAAAGCAATGTCAGCTCAGAACATCTCTCAAGTTCAACAAGTTGCTAAAATCGAGGTATGTGCTATATGTTCTCATTCTAATCATACTACTGAGACTTTTCCTACGTCTTGTTTTACAAATCATGAGCAAGCTAATTATGTGGGGCAAAACAACTATCATCCCAAGAACAATCCATATTCGAACACATATAATCCAGGATGGAAAGACCACCCAAATTTTTCTTGGAGCAACAGTCAAAATGTGCTTAATCCACAAAGGCAACAGAAGAACTTCCAACAGGGAAGTAATTATCATACTTCATCACAGGTGACACAACCAAATACTGACCAGAAGAATAATAATAATCTTGAAGGTGCCATACTCCAGTTCTTGACTGCACAGCAACAGACAAATGCTCTAACTAGTCAGACCATTCAGAAACTAGAAGCAACAACTAGCCAAGCTATTCAGAGATTGGAGGCACAAGTAGGGCAATTGGCAAAAGAGTTGAGTGAGAGGAAGAAAGGAGAGTTTCCAGCACAAACCATACCTAATCCAGGGGGCCAGGAGCAGCTCAAGGCTGTGACAGTCCTTAGAAGTGGTAAGGTAGTTGACAACAAGGTGGGAACAGATAAGAAAGAACAAGAAAATGTTGAATCTTCTCCAGCCACAAAGGTAAGTGAGAAGGAGAATGTGATATTTCCACCCTTCCCTCAAAGGTTAGTTAAGCAAAAGAAAGAAAAACATATTCTTGATATTTTTGAAACTTTGAGAAAAGTAGAAATCAACATTCCTTTACTTGATGCAATTAAACAAATTCCTTCTTATGCTAAGTTTTTAAAGGATTGTTGCACACACAAAAGACAGTTTCAGAAACATGAGAAAGTTGCATTAACTGAGGAGGTAAGTGCGGTTTTATTGAGAAAATTACCACCTAAACTAAAAGATCCAGGTAGTTTTACAATTCCTTGCAGGGTTGGTGACCGTCTATTTGAACGTGCTTTGCTTGATTTAGGAGCAAGCATCAATTTGATGCCTTATACAATTTATGAGGAATTGAGGTTGGGGGAGCTCAAACCAACCTCAATTACATTACAATTGGCAGATAGAAGCATCAGAAGACCTAGAGGTATTTTAGAGGATGTTTTGGTTCAGGTAAATGAATTTATTTTGCCTGCTGATTTTGTTGTTCTGGATATGGAAGATTCTCCTATGCCATCTTCATTACCTATTATTCTTGGTAGGCCCTTTATGATAACTGCTGATACAAAGATAAGTGTAAAAAAGGGTACTATATGCATGAAAGTTGATGGTAAGAAGATAGAATTCATGTTGTCTGACACTATCAAATTGCCACATGATAACCATGATTGTTTCAAGATTGATGTGGTAGGAAGTGTTGTGGAGCAAGTGTTTCAGGTACATAGCATTGAACCATTGGAGGCATGCATAGCCCACAGCCTCACAAGGATGAATTATGAACGTGGATGTGATGTTACAGAGATAGACCTCCATAAAGCTGTGCATTCTCTTGAGGCTTCTATGCCTTATCCAAGTAAGTATGTACCTCGCTTTGAAACTCTTGTGTCTACTAATACTACTCTTGTCCCTTCCATTGTCAGGGCACCAGATCTAGAATTGAAGCAACTACCTGAACAACTGAAGTATGCTTACTTGGGAGAGAACCAGACATTACCAGTGATAGTTGCTGCAAACTTGAGTTTGGTGGAACAAGAGAAGCTATTGAGAGTTCTTAGGGAGCACAAGACTGCATTAGGGTGGACCATTGTCGATATCAAAGGCATAAGTCCATCCAAGTGCATGCACAGGATCCTCCTTGAAGATAATGCAAAGCCTAACAGAGATGCTCAGAGACGGCTTAACCCACACATGAAGGAAGTAGTGAGAACAGAAGTTCTTAAGCTCTTGGATGTTGGCATTATCTACCCCATCTCAGATAGCAAATGGGTGAGTCCAGTTCATGTTGTGCCTAAGAAGAGTGGAATCACAGTGATAAAGAATGAAGAGAATGAGCTTGTTCCTACCAGGCTCACCACAGGTTGGAGAGTCTGCATTGATTACAGAAAGCTCAATAATGAAACCAGGAAAGATCATTTTCCTCTTCCCTTTATTGATCAGATGTTAGAAAGGTTAGCAGGTCATAGTCATTATTGTTTTCTAGATGGTTATAATGGTTATAATCAGATTGCTATAGCACCAGAAGACCAGGAGAAGACCACATTCACTTGCCCCTTTGGCACATTTGCATACAGAAGGATGTCATTCGGTTTGTGTAATGCACCTGCCACATTCCAAAGGTGCATGATGAGCGTATTTTCAGACATGGTGGAGAGATTTATAGAGGTATTTATGGATGATTTTAGTGTTTTTGGTTCTAACTTTGATAATTGTCTTAACCATTTGCAGCTTGTTCTAAAGAGATGTGAGGAATGCAACCTAGTGCTGAATTGGGAAAAGTGTCATTTCATGGTACAACAAGGTCTTGTTTTAGGTCATGTAATTTCTAGCAGGGGCATTGAGGTGGACAAGGCAAAGATTGACATCATATCAAAATTGCCTCCTCCTACATCTGTGAAGGGTGTGAGAAGTTTTCTAGGGCATGCAGGGTTTTACAGAAGATTCATAAAAGATTTCTCTAAAATTTCTAGACCTCTTTGTGCATTATTGTCTAAAGATGTTGAGTTTATGTGGACAGAAGGGTGCATGAAAGCCTTTAATACATTGAAAGAGCTACTCACATCTGCCCATTATGATGGCACCTGATTGGAACCTCCCATTCGAGCTTATGTGTGATGCCAGTGATTATGCTCTGGGAGCTGTTCTGGGTCAGAGAGTTAAGAAGGTACCTCATGCTATTTTTTATTCTTCTAGAACTTTAAATGATACTCAGCTTAATTATTCTACTACTGAAAAAGAATTGTTAGCTGTTATATTTGCTTTAGAGAAGTTTAGGTCCTACTTGATTGGTTCCAAAGTTATTGTTTTCACTGATCATGCTGCTTTGAGATTTTTGTTTAGTAAGAAAGATGCTAAGCTAGGTTGATTAGATGGGTGCTCTTACTGCAAGAATTTGATCTTGAGATTAAGGACAAGAAGGGTAGTGAGAATGTGGTTGCAGATCACTTGTCCAGGTTACTTCATGATGAGGAAGAAAACAAGCTTCCCTTGAGTGAAAACTTTCCAGATGAGCAGTTATTTGCAATTGATTTACAACTTCCATGGTATGCAGATATTGTTAATTATATAACTACTAAGGTTTTTCCTCCAGGTATGTCTAGCCAAGAAAGGAAACGATTAGTGTCTATGTCTAGGCACTATTATTGGGACGAGCCCTACTTGTTCAAATTTTGTCCAGATCAAATTATCAGAAGATGTGTTTCAGAGGAGGAGCATATGAGCATTCTCCAACATTGTCATCAATTTGCATGTGGAGGACACTTTGGAGCGAAGAGAACATCACTTAAGGTATTACAATCTGGGTTCTATTGGCCTAATGTGTTTAAAGATGCTTTTTGGTTTTGCAGGGCTTGTGATAGATGCCAACGGACAGGGAATATCTCTTCTAGAAATCAAATGCCATTGCAAAACATTCAAGTGGTGGAGCTCTTTGATGTGTGGGGTATCGACTTCATGGGTCCATTTCCTAACTCCTTTGGTTATTTATATATTCTTGTGGGTGTGGATTATGTATCTAAATGGGTCGAGGCTATCCCCTCAAAAACTAATGATCACAAAGTTGTTGTGAAATTCTTGCAGGAGGAAGGAGAAGGACAGGGGTCGCTGGGTCATAAAAGCTAAAACTAGAAATTCTCCCCAAGTAGGATTTGAACCTACGACCAGTCAGTTAACAGCCGACCGCTCTACCACTGAGCTACTGAGGAACAACGGACTTAAGGAAGCCGACTCTCGTTCTTTGGACCAACCTATGACCGAAAAAAAAATGGGTTCGTCACTCTTTTTCTTTACTAGGTTTGGGACACCAAGGGCGATAATTAGTTAATGAGGTAGCCATTACAATAACCAAGTTTTTGCTTCCTTAATGAAGAAATATGGGATCACACATAAGGTTGGCACTCCATATCATCCTCAAACCAGTGGTCAAGTAGAGATAAGCAATAAAGAGATCAAAATCATCCTAGAGAAGACAGTGAATACTATAAGGAAGGATTGGTCTCTACGCTTGAATGATGCCTTGTGGGCATATCGGACTGCGTACAAAAGCCCAATTGGCATGTCCCCATATCGTTTAGTCTTTGGAAAGGCATGTCACCTACCAGTGGAGTTAGAGCATAGAGCATATTGGGCTATTAAAAAATTCAATTTTGATATGCAACAAGCAGGTGACAAGAGGAAGTTACAGCTGAATGAGCTAGAAGAGTTGAGGTATGATGCATATGAGAATGCT
Source organism: Prunus salicina (assembly GCA_020226455.1). Lineage (NCBI taxonomy): Eukaryota > Viridiplantae > Streptophyta > Magnoliopsida > Rosales > Rosaceae > Prunus > Prunus salicina. The sequence continues at coordinate 16,235,761 of CM035344.1, read as the reverse complement.
AAGTTGTATAAGGAGCGGACCAAGGCGTATTGATAAGGTCATAATTTCACACATTTGCATGCCTTCTTTGCTTAGTAATTTTGTTTAGCTTCTCTTTATTTTGAGTCTCTTACCTATGTTTGTGTGTTTTGTAGGTTAAGACAGCAAGAGATCACATTTGATGCAATCCATGCTTGATAAGGGCTGATTGGGATAAGAGGAATATGAGCTTAAGGACAAACCCAATTTGGGCCACACTTCTTGTCAGTCCAATTTCGTGGGTCATCTTGCAGGCCTCATTTCAGCAACCTACACTACTTGGATGAGGTGACATTCTTCATAGACGTTGTTCCAATGGGTGTCTAGTATAACATATCCAAATTTCGGCCCAATTGAAGACATCTAGAGTCCTTAGCCCATCAAACACTGAACCATGTTTAGAATATGCATTGGATCCTCTTTTCAGCCTTGGATCCTCTTTTGAGCATTGAATCATCTTTTGAGCATTGGATCCTCTTTTGAGCCAAACATGTTGAGCAAATTAAGGGAGGTGTGGTCAGCTATTCAAGTGTAAAGGACAAAAACATGGGATGCTTAAATCATGGAAAACATGCTAGCATAAATCAAGGAGCACTTGTCTTCACCAGCTAAGGGGAGGACGAAATTTCTCTCTATAAATAGAGAGCTACACAGACATCCACTTCATCCATTACTCACACACACATTCAGATTCCATCATCCACCACAAAGAGAGAAGAGAGCTAGTTACAAAGAAGGGAGAGCTTGGAGCTGTCCTGGGAACTACATTGCTGCCAGCTAGTTTTTCTCCTCTCTTTATCCTATCTATGTATTTCTTATTTTCTATATTCATTGTTATGTCTAGCTAATCTATTTAGTTAGGGCTTAGGATGAAGCCCTAGTCATGAATATTCAATGTTATGAATGATTTATAGTTAATTGATTTCCTTGCTTTCATCATCAAGTTGTTAATCTCTAGTTTACTATGTGCTTGATGTATGCTTTCTTGGAGTAGCTAACTAGGATTTTATGCATCTAGCACAGGTTGGGAAAGGGTTTAGATTCACCAATTCTACTCTCCTTTCACAAGCAACACATGAATGGCCTAAGAATCATTCAAGGGGTTAATGTTGAGCTTTTTTCTTAACAACTAAAAGGAGTTATTAAAAAAACAGCAACTTTAATTCTCGCAAGTGCACGAACCGTTTATAATATAGCTTATGTAAATACGAGGTCGATCCCACGGAGAATGGTAACTTGGTTCCAAGTTGAATTACTTAGAGTGCTAGCAAACAGAGAAATAATTGAACAAATGAGGCAAACGAAACTTCAAACAAAAACAAAGCAAATGTAACAAAGGTTATTTTTGTAAGCAGGAAAACAGATTGGGAGATTAGTTCAATTCCGGTTTATAAGGCGTCAAGTGACAAGTCTAATTTGGATTCAAAGATTGATTCTAGCTAAAGTATGATTAGGCCATGGTGTCTGGTTCTAACCTTGTGTCCCTAATTCCCTAACTTGATCATTTGTTGTCTAACCTAAATTAAGCATTAGGAACCCATTAAGCATAGAAGAACAATTTAAACAACCAAGCATGTATCTAATCCCTGTTGTCGAATGTCCATACATACTCTTCTTATTCATAGTTCAATTCAAATCAAAGCATGGTGTCTACTCTTGATTCAAACCAATATAGTTAATATACAAGTTCTAATGGTGATCAATCATCCAAACAAGCATAATAACTTATAAGCATAATGAATAAGAACATGAATCATAAATCAAACTTGAAACTCAAATCTTCAACTTATAAACCCAGAATATTCATGTAAGCAATGTAGTTCCCAACAGAAAAACAAAGTAAAGGAAAGGAAAGGAAATACAAGAAGAAAATAAAAGACAAAGGGAGGAGAAGAAGATAAGGATAACATGCTAGATATGGAAAAGATTCATTTCCATGGCTGCCAGGAGGCCAAAGCCTCCCAGCTGCTGCCTTCCCTCTTCTCTCCCTTTGTGACTCTCAACCTTCCCTCTCTTTGTGTACAATAAATATGTAAAATGATGGAATGAAAGAGGATTTGTGAATGAGCTGCAACTCTCTATTTATAGACTTCAAATTCGTCCTCCCCTTGGTTGGTGTAGACAACCTACCATAAATCATGGAAAACAAGGCTCCTTAATTTGTGCAAACATGTTTTCCTTTAATTATGCCATGTTTTGCTCCTTTTGACTTCTTTAGTTGAAATGCTTCCTTAATTTGCTCCATATGTCAGGTCCAAAAGAGTATCCAAAGCTCAAAAGAGGATCCAATGCTTCAAAGAGGAAACTGCAATCCTGAGCCTAGTTCTGTGTTTGACGTGCTGAGGGCTCCAAACATAACCAATTGGGCTGCAATTTGGATATGTTATAATAGACACCCATTGGAACAACGTTCATGAAGGAGTCGACCTCATCCGAGCTGTGTAGGTGGCCGAAATGAGGCCTGCAAGATGACCTACGAAACTGGACTGGCAAGGGGTTGTGGCCCAAATTGAGTTTGTCTTTAAGCTCTTCTTCCATTCATCCAAATTAGGCCTTAACATGCTTGAATTGCATGAATTATTCTCTTTTGATCTATTGGCCTACAAAACACACAAACAGAGACAAATAACTCAGAATTCCAAGAACTTAAGCAAAATAATTAAGTAAATTGGGCATGTAAATGTATGAAATTATGAGCTTAACAGTTAACAACTGTTGTTAAAAATGTTAACTCGCAATTGTATGGGCCAATTAGTAGTATAGCAAGACAAGTACGAGGTCGTACCCACGAAGACTGAGAAGTTAAAACTAGTTATATGCTTAGATTACCAAATTCAAGGAAGTAGGAAGTTAAGTCTAAAACAGAATTTAAAGCAAGAGTGATTGTAAGTGTTGAACAAATGAGGCAAAACAAAATTTCAAACAAAAGCAAAGTGAGCAAATGCAACAAAGAGTATTTTTGTAGGCTGGAAAATGGATTGAGAGACTAGGGCATTCGATTCACCATAACAATTCAATTCTGGGTTATAAGGAGTCAAGTGACAAGTCTAATTCGGATTCAAAGATTGATTCTTGCTAAAGTATGATTAAGCCATGGTGTTTGGTCCTAACCTTGTGTTCCTAATTCCCTAACTTGATTATTTGTTGTCTAACCTCAATTAAGCATTAGGAACCCATTAAGCATAGAAAAACAATTTAAACAACCAAGCATGTATCTAATTCCTGTTGTCGAATGTCCATACATACTTTTCTTATTCATAGTTCAATTCGAATCAAAGCATGGTGTCTACTCTTGATTCAAACAAAGGTAGCTAATAAACAAGTTCTAATGGTGATCAATCATCCAAACAAGTATATTAACTGATAAGCATAAAGAATAGGAATATGAATCATGAATCAAACTTGAAACTCAAAACTTCACTTATAAACCCAGAATATTCATGTTAGATTACATCGAAGCCCTAGTTATGAATTTAGCTACTCATAATGGAAATGAAACTTAAACAGAAATGAGAAAACATAATGAATGCAATAAGAGTGGAAAAACCCATTTTTGAAGTTACTTGTGGTGTCCAAGGCTTCTCCAAGTGCTTCTCCAAGTCTAATGCTGCTCCAAGAGTATGGCAACTAAATAGGTGATTTGGGATGAGTTTGGGTGAGTGGTGATGGTAGAGAAAGAGGAAATTCGTAGGGAAATGGAAGGGAGGCTTGCTAGAGCTGTTTTGGTGATTTTGGACAGAATGGAGTGTTTGGGGAAGGATGGAAGTGTTAGAGGATGGCTGAATGGATTGTGATCTGGGAATTGGGCTAGAGGACTTATGTTTGGGAGATGATGGGGATGTGAAGGATGGAGTGGTTGCTGGGAATTGGACTAGAGGAATTGTTGAATGCTCAGATGATGTTTTTGGAATGAAATGGATGTGGTATTTATAGGGAGAGTGAGAAGAGGAATCTGAATTGATTTAAGCCTCCACCGTCAACACTTGCAATTGAATAAGAGTTTCTTGGCTGCTCCACTTCACCAACCAATCCCACCAAAATCCACACCTCATCCTTAGCTCAGCATGATGCAAGCAATGAGCTCATCCTTAGCTCAGCATGATGCAAGCCATGAGCTCATCTGTAAGTCAGCATGACGTGTATTTTGATGGGCTCACGGATTGGAATTGCCTTGATCAAATGATGACACTAAGCTATCCATCTTGAAGTTCAGGCTTTCATCTTTCCAATCACATGTTATATGGGCCAATCCAAGTTCAGATGAAAAAGATGAGTCCGAAATGAATTTGTAACTCAGTCTTCAGTTTTTACACAACGTTTTCACCATTTTACTCCAAATGTCTCAAGTATTACCTAGAGCTCAATGAACTGAATGACAAACACAAAAGAGATTAAAAGCACAAGTTTTACTTAAAAACATACCAAATCATAAGTTAGAAGGGTACAACAAGATATGTAATTATGCACCGATCAACAACCATAGGTTGACTAGGACAGATACCATGTTCTAGGACTTGTGTGATTATCATATTCTCAAGGAACTTAATGACTCTTGTATGCTTTATTCTAAGTAGATACCATGCTTAGGTTGCATATTAGAGATCACGTGTTGTGTAGATACCATGCATAATCACATGCCTTAGGAGAATCATGCATCCTGCACCTAGATACCATAGGCTTGTATGCGATAATCTATTGATGATGAAGCTTGAGTCAATTCTATGCATTCATAACTTGGATAGGAAAACTAGTGGTGGATTCCAAGGCTCTAACACCTCTCAATCTTTGTTTCACAACTTGTTCATTGCTGCCAGTATTCACTTTCGAGCACTTTCATTTCATGTTCTTGTTCTCATTTCAAAACAACAAAACCCCCCCATTTCGAGTGCGTGTGTGGTGCTAGGATTCTGTCCTAGACCTTGAGTAATTAGCAAAAGGTATTGTTGAAATTCGACCTTGCCTTTAGCTAGTTAGTCAGTTTCCTTGTTCTATGTTTTTATAGCATTCTAAGTAATTTAACTTGCATCCAAGTTACCATTCTCCGTGGGATCGACCTCACATTTACATAAGCTATACTATAAACGGTTCGTGCACTTGCGAGAATTAAAGTTGCTATTTTTAATAACTCATTTTAGTTGTTAAGAATAGGCTCAACAAGTTTTTGGCGCCGTTGCCGGGGAATCCGGTAACGATGGTGCTATAGTTAGATTACTTTGATTGTTTTGTTTTTGTTTGTTTCATTTGTTTATTTTCGTTGGTTTTTCCTTTAGTATTCTGTTTTTGTATTTAGTTGTTATCTCCCTTGAAAGCACTGAATTGAGTTCCTTGGTGTTTGCATGTCCGAATCTGACCAGGAGCAAAGTTCACCGGAGCCACTTTCACTAAGAACTGCTGCTGTACGTGCTGGTTTGAGGAGGAATTATAGTTCTTCAAGCACTGATTCTAAAAGTTACGAATCTGAAGGTTCAAGCATGATGGCAGAGATTCCGAACAACAACAATAATAATGAAGGAGGTGGTGCGCTTGTTGTCCAACCTCGAAAACCCCTGCGTGAGTTTTCAATTCCCAAAGTCACCGATCAACCTTCGTGCATCGTCTATCCTCAACTCACAGTTGATAGGTTTGAGCTTAAAAGTGGTATGATTCATCTTCTTCCAACTTATTATGGTAATACCACTGAGGATCCTTACATGCATATTAAGCAATTCTTTGAAATATGTGCTACGATCAAAATTCAAGGCCTTGATGATGAGCAGATTAAGATGAGGCTATTTCCATTCAGTTTAAAAGATAAAGCTAAGTCTTGGTTATATTCTTTGCCTAATGCTTCAATTCATACTTGGGAAGAGCTTTCTAATAAGTTTTTGCAGAAATTCTTTCCAGCTCAAAAGACTAACAAGATTAGACAGGAAATCCTTCGTTTCACACAAAAGGAATGAGAAGCTTTTCATGAATGTTGGGAGAGGTACAAGGAGATGATAAGTTCTTGCCCACACCACAACATAGAGACTTGGATGCAAATGCAGTCTTTCTATGAAGGTTTGCTTGATTCCGAAAGGATGATGGTGGATGCAACAAGTGGAGAGGGATTGATGAACAAAACAGCAGATGAGGCATTTACTCTCTTTGAATCCTTGAGTGCTAACTCTCAACAATGGAGCCACAATAAGGGAAGAGGAGCTCCTATGAAAGCTGTGGTCTCTGAGGTAAGTACTAATAATGAGATTGCTGCAAAACTTGATGTTATGTGTTCTTTGCTTCAACAGGCAGTGACTGGACCTCTAGGAAGCAAAGTGGAAGTTCAAGATCAATCTTTTGCAGAGCACATGCTAGAACAAGCAAATGCCCTTCAAGCAAGGAATCCTAATAATGATCCTTACTCAAACACGTACAATCCGGGGTGGAGAAATCATCCTAATTTCAAATGGAGTAATAACTCAAATGTGCAACAATCTCAAGGACCTCCCCCAGGATTTCAATTACAACAAAGGCAATTCCGGCAAGCTCCCCAACAAGTGCAAGAGCAAAAGGGTGATCAAATGGGAGAATTGCAAGACATATTCAAGAAGTTCATGGGGCAACAGATGCAAACCAATCAGAATCTTCAAAATGCTGTGAACAAACTAGAAGTGCAAGTTGGGTAGATTGCATCCTCCATGAGCAATAGAGCATCCGGAACTTTCCAAGTCAAACGGAGGTGAATCCAAGGCATCAAGAGCATGCGAAAGCAGTACACATCTTGAGAAGTGGTAAACAAGTTGATAATAAGGTTGGAGATGCCAATGAAGAGCAAGAAGATGGAGAAAACGTGGAGATCATTCAGCCACCACATGAGCAGCCCACAGGTTCCACCAAACAGCCCCTCAATGCCTCTGGAAAGAGCACAGGCCCTAAGGTATCATCTAATGCTAATCAAGTTCCAATTTCAACTAATGCTTTTAGGCCTATTGCACCCTTTCCCAGCAGGTTATCAAAGTCAAAGAAAGATCAAGGCTTGGATGAGATAATGGAAACATTCAAGAAGGTGCAAATCAACATCCCATTGCTCAATGCCATTGCTCAGATTCCAAAGTATGCAAAGTTTTTGAAGGATCTATGCACTAACAAGAGGAGATTCAAAGAGCATGAACAAGTTGCATTGAGTGAAGAGGTAAGTGCAGTGTTACAAAGAAAGCTACCTCCAAAGCTAAAGGATCCAGGTTCGTTTTCTATACCTTGCACAGTTGGTGATTTCAAGTTTCAAAAAGCTTTGCTTGATCTTGGTGCTTCTATAAATCTTATGCCATATCATGTTTATGAGAAACTTAACCTTGGTGAGTTGCAAGCCACATCTGTGAGCATTCAATTGGCAGATAGAACTATTAGGTACCCCAAGGGCATTCTAGAAGATGTTTTGGTGAAAGTGGAAGAGCTAATTTTACCTGCCGATTTCTTGGTGTTGGAAATGGAAGAAGCACCAATTCATGACAATCAGTTACCACTCATTCTAGGTCGGCCATTCATGGCAACTGCCGGTGCTATTATTGATGTGAAGAACGGTACATTGACCATGAACGTGTTTAATGAGACAATAGCATTCAAAGTGTTTGAAGCCTCCAAGTTTCCAAGTGACGAGCATGAAGTTTTCCAGCTTGATGCAATTGATACTATGGTGAAAGAAGCATTGCCAATGAGTTATTTGGAGCCTATTGAAGCATGCATCACACAAAGCATCAGAAAAGAAGAAGTGGACAGCTTAGAGGCTGTGATCTCTCCTTTACTTCTTGAGCTTGTTTGCAGCATGGATAGCTACATAGAAGTTGGAAAGAGGTATGTAAACCAATTTGAATCATTACCCCCACCTACTAATAAGGTTTTACCTTCTATTGTGCAGGCACCAGAGTTGGAATTAAAGGAATTGCCAAAACACCTTAAATATGTTTATTTAGGTGAAAATAAGACTCTACCTGTCATCATTGCCTCACACCTCGAACCAAAAGATGAGAAGAAGCTTTTGAGAGTTCTAAAAGAGTACAAAACTGCAATTGGGTGGAGCATCGCAGATATCAAAGGCATAAGCCCAGCACTGTGCATGCACAAGATATTATTGGAAGACAATGCAATGCCTAAGAGGGATGCCCAAAGACGTCTCAATCCAAACATGAAGGAGGTGGTAAGGAAAGAGGTAATGAAGCTTTTAGATGTTGGTATTATTTACCCTATTTCTGATAGTAAATGGGTGAGCCCAGTGCAGGTTGTCCCAAAGAAGTCAGGTATCACAGTGGTGAAGAATGAAGCAAATGAGCTTGTACCTACACGGGTGACCACGGGCTGGAGAGTTTGCATCGATTATAGGAAGCTCAACATAGCAACAAGCAAGGATCACTTCCCTCTTCCATTCATTGATCAGATGCTTGAGAGATTGGCTGGCCATAGCCACTATTGCTTCCTTGATGGATATTCAGGCTACAACCAAATCGCCATAGCCCCAGAGGATCAAGAGAAGACGACCTTCACATGTCCCTTTGGCACTTTCGCTTATAGGAGGATGCCTTTCGGTCTCTGTAACGCCCCAGCCACTTTTCAAAGGTGCATGATGAGCATTTTCTCCGACATGGTCGAAAGGTTCATTGAGGTATTCATGGATGACTTCTCTGTCTTTGGTGATTCTTTTGATCAATGCTTGCATAACTTATCTAAGGTGTTGGCTAGATGTGAACAGACTAACCTTGTGCTTAATTGGGAAAAATGTCATTTTATGGTTAACCAAGGCATAGTTCTTGGTCATGTCATCTCCAGTAAAGGAATCGAGGTAGATAAAGCTAAGATTGATTTGATTGCCTCCATGCCCTCACCTACTTCTGTCAAAGAAGTACGTTCTTTCCTTGGCCATGCAGGTTTCTATAGGCGTTTCATTAAGGATTTTTCTAAGATTGCAAGGCCTTTGTGCAATCTCCTTGCCAAGGACATGGATTTTGTCTTTGATCAAAACTGTGAGAATGCTTTCAATGCTTTGAAGAAGATGCTCACAACTGCCCCAATCATTATACCACCAGATTGGAGCTTGCCTTTTGAATTGATGTGTGACGCCTCTTATTATGCCGTTGGAGCTGTTTTGGGACAGCGAGTTGATAAGAAGCCACATGCCATCTACTATGCTAGTAGAACCCTCAATGATGCCCAACTCAACTATTCCACCACAGAGAAGGAGTTATTAGTTGTCATATTTGCTTTAGAGAAGTTCATATCATATTTGATTACTAACAAGGTTATTGTTTACACTGATCATGCAGCATTGAAATACTTGTTAGCTAAGAAGGATGCCAAACCACGACTCATTAGATGGATTCTCTTGTTGCAAGAGTTTGACTTGGAGATAAAAGATAAGAAAGGAAGTGAGAATGTCGTGGCTGATCACTTGAGTAGATTGGTGCATATATCTAACGAAGAGGAGGATTCATTGCCATTGCGTGAAAGCTTCCCTGATGAGCAACTCTTCTCCATTTGTGCTTTGAATTCCCTCAATCCATTGCCTTGGTTTGCTGATATTGTTAACTATTTGTGCACTAATGAACTCCCTACAGGGTTATCTACATTCCAACGCGACAAGCTTAGGAAGCAAGCAAGATACTACTTTTGGGATGATCCATATCTATTCAAGCATTGCCCAGACCAAGTGATTCGAAGGTGTGTGCTTGAAGGTGAATTTAAGAGCATTCTAGAGTTTTGTCACTCCCATGCATGCGGAGGTCATTTTGGAGCAAAGAAGACTGCCAACAAAGTGCTACAATCAGGTTTCTTTTGGCCTACCCTTTTTAAGGATGCTTATGCTTTTTGTGCTTCATGTGATAGGTGCCAACGGATGGGTAATTTACATGCTAGAAATCAGATGCCTCTTACCAATATCTTAATCATTGATATATTTGATGTTTGGGGAATTGATTTCATGGGCCCTTTTCCTACCTCTTATGGATTTGAATATATATTAGTTGCTGTCGATTATGTTTCCAAATGGGTGGAAGCCATTGCCGCCAGAACTAATGATGCTAAGGTTGTGATCAGTTTTCTCAAAGGAAATATTTTTACAAGGTTTGGCACACCTAGAGCAATCATTAGTGATGGTGGCTCCCACTTTGTTAACCAAGCTTTTGCAGCACTCTTGAAGAAATATGGAATCACTCATAAGGTGGCAACACCTTATCATCCTCAAACTAGTGGGCAGGTTGAGATAAGCAATAGGGAGATTAAGCACATACTTGAAAAGACAGTAAACAGCACAAGGAAGGATTGGTCAATGCGTTTGGATGATGCATTGTGGGCTTATAGGACTGCTTACAAGACCCCTATAGGTATGTCTCCATATAGGCTTGTTTTCGATAAACCTTGTCACTTACCAGTGGAGCTTGAGCACAGGGCTTATTGGGCAATCAAGGCCTTCAATTTTGATATGAAAGCTGCTGGTGAGAAGAGGAGGCTTCAACTCAATGAGTTGGAGGAATTGCGACATGAAGCGTATGAGAACGTTAAGCTTTACAAGGAGAAAACAAAGCAATATCATGACAAGAAAATTCTTAGGAAGACGTTTGAGAGAGTGCAGAAGGTTCTCCTGTTCAATTCACGCCTTAAGCTCTTCCCAGGTAAGCTTCGTTCTCGGTGGATTGGCCCTTTTGTTATTACTAATGTGTTTGATCATGGTGCAGTGGAGATTCAAAATATTAAGGATGGTAGCACCTTCAAGGTGAACGGACATCGGTTGAAACCTTACTTTGATGCCAACTTTGATGCCAATATTGAGTCTCAAGCACTCAAGGAGCCTCCACCACTCTCTTGAAGCTCACCAAAGTTTGGACGTCCGGCTAAAGACATAAAACTTAGCGCTTCTTGGGAGGCAACCCAAGGTGATGAGGAGAAGATAGAACCTGCAAGGAGCTGCTTACGTCCTAATCGCTTCAAAGGGGAGTTTTTCTGAAAATTTAACATTTGGTTATGTCTTTTCCTTATCTTCTACCCTTTCATTTATGAGGCATTGTATATTCTTACATTCTAAACATTGAGGACAATGTTTCATATAAGTTTGGGGGGAAGGATTTGGTTACGTTGTTTAATTGTCAAATTTTAACTTTTTTTGAGTGTGTTTAGTGTCCAAAAACGCAGGATTTTGTGTGTTGTTTCGTTATCCTTCCAAACACCTATGATAAGACTTGGATTTAATTCTAATATGGTTTCTTAGAAATTGATAGTCATTGTTTAAGGACTTTGTGTGGTTCTGAGTTAACTATGTCTTGCATGCCATCCTTCCACTTATTGAGCACTTTGCCAAGTTAGTCCAATTTCTTGCTACTTGGAGATGTTATGCAATTCTACTTATCTCATGATCTTGGTTTCGTACTCTAGAACTTATTTGAATATCTCTTGAGACTTTTGTTGCCATACAATACTTTGGAAGTGATTTAGGCCATGTTTGAACCGTTTGAGCCTTTGTAACCATCCCTCTACATGTATTCATCCCTAGTCAACCCATTTGAGCCTATGTTAAACCTTTCTTTGTGTAAACTATTCTTACCATAATGAACCCTCTTTTCTTATCCTTACCTATTCTGTGAGCAACTAAAGCTATCTTTAAAAGAGAGTTATAAAGAACGCAAGGTGTTGGAGCAAAAATGAATCATTAGTGCCATAACCCAAGTGTTGAAAAGAAATAAGTTTGGGGGTATTGGTAACTAATCAAAAGAGGTAATGAAGTGTGACCAATGTAGTCACGGCCCTAGGGTGTTATAAAAGAGAAGATCATGGTGATCTAGGGTAAAGAGCCACAAAATTAGGCCAAATAAACACATTGGAAGGTGCTGAAATTATGTTGAAAATCTGCTCATGAATGTGTACCTTGCTTGTTACAAAGTTCAGAAATCTCTTATGCTCTTACCTACTCTTTAATTATGCTCAAAATATTGTATATCTCATATCCCTTCTTTCATTCAACCACTACCCTAAACCTCATTACTACCCTTGTAAAGTCCTTTTGATCCTTGGTGTTGCATGGTATTATGTGGAGAGCAGATTGGATAATGAGCTTATGGGGTTCGGAATTCTTGATTTTGCTCTAAGTGTGTGCGCATGTACTTATTTGAGTTGCAGGTGTTGTTCTGATTTGGCATTCACACACTACACTTAAGGATGTCATTGTGAGCCTTGGTTACCCTTGAATCATGTGTAGAACTTAGATTGTGATTGTTGTGCTTCTTTGGAACCATATATTTTGGTGATTCTTTGAGGATATTGTTTGGAAGGCTAGTTGCTTATTTCCTGTTTCCTAAGTTGTAATTTTATTTTGTTTTGCTCGAGGACTAGCAAAATCTAAGTTTGGGGGTATTTGATAAGGTCATAATTTCACACATTTGCATGCCTTCTTTGCTTAGTAATTTTGTTTAGCTTCTCTTTATTTTGAGTCTCTTACCTATGTTTGTGTGCTTGTAGGTTAAAACAGCAAGGGGATGACATTTGATACAATTCATGCATGTTAAGGGCTGATTGGCACAAAAGGAATATGAGCTTAAGGACAAACTCAATTTGGGCCACACTCCTTGTCAGTCCAATTTCGTGGGTCATCTTGCAGGTCTCATTTCAGCAACCTACACTACTTGGATGAGGTGACATTCTTCACAGAAGTTGTTCCAATGGGTGTCTAGTATCACATATCCAAATTTCGGCCCAATTGAAGACATCTAGAGTCCTTAGCTCATCAAACACTGAACCATGCTCAGAATATGCATTGGATCCTCTTTTCAGCCTTGGATCCTCTTTTGAGCATTGAATCATCTTTTGAGCATTGGATCCTCTTTTGAGCCAAACATGTTGAGCAAATTAAGGGAGGTGTGGTCAGCTATTCAAGTGTAAAGGACAAAAACATGGGATGCTTAAATCATGGAAAACATGCTAGCATAAATCAAGGAGCACTTGTCTTCACCAGCTAAGGGGAGGACGAAATTTCTCTCTATAAATAGAGAGCTACACAGACATCCACTTCATCCATCAATTCACTTCATCCATTACTCACACACACATTCAGATTCCATCATCCACCACAAAGAGAGAAGAGAGCTAGTTACAAAGAAGGGAGAGCTTGGAGCTGTCCTGGGAACTACATTGCTGCCAGCTAGTTTTTCTCCTCTCTTTATCCTATCTATGTATTTCTTATTTTCTATATTCATTGTTATGTCTAGCTAATCTATTTAGTTAGGGCTTAGGATGAAGCCCTAGTCATGAATATTCAATGTTATGAATGATTTATAGTTAATTGATTTCCTTGCTTTCATCATCAAGTTGTTAATCTCTAATTTACTATGTGCTTGATGTATGCTTTCTTGGAGTAGCTAACTAGGATTTTATGCATCTAGCACAGGTTGGGAAGGGGTTTAGATTCACCAATTATACTCTCCTTTCACAAGCAACACATGAATGGCCTAAGAATCATTCAAGGGGTTAACAACCATAGGTTGACTAGGACAGATACCATGTTCTAGGACTTGTGTGATTATCATATTCTCAAGGAACTTAATGACTCTTGTATGCTTTATTCTAAGTAGATACCATGCTTAGGTTGCATATTAGAGATCACGTGTTGTGTAGATACCATGCATAATCACATGCCTTAGGAGAATCATGCATCCTGCACCTAGATACCATAGGCTTGTATGCGATAATCTATTGATGATGAAGCTTGAGTCAATTTCTATGCATTCATAACTTGGATAGGAAAACTAGTGGTGGATTCCAAGGCTCTAACACCTCTCATTCATCGTTTCACAGCTTGTTGATTGCTACCAGTGTTTACTTTCCAGCACTTTCATTTCATGTTCTTGTTCTCATTTCAACACAACAAAACCCCCCATTTCGAGTGCGTGTGTGGTGCTAGGATTCTGTCCTAGACCTTGAGTAATTAGCAAAAGGCATTGTTGAAATTCGACCTTTCCTTTAGCTAGTTAGTCAGTTTCCTTGTTCTATGTTTTTATAGCATTCTAAGTAATTTAACTTGCAACCAAGTTACCATTCTCCGTGGGATCGACCTCGCATTTACATAAGCTATATGATAATGTCATAATTTCACACATTTGCATGCCTTCTTTGCTTAGTAATTTTGTTTAGCTTCTCTTTATTTTGAGTCTCTTACCTATGTTTGTGTGTTTTGTAGGTTAAGATAGCAAGAGATCACATTTGATGCAATCCATGCTTGATAAGGGCTGATTGGGATAAGAGGAATATGAGCTTAAGGACAAACCCAATTTGGGCCACACTTCTTGTCAGTCCAATTTCGTGGGTCATCTTGCAGGCCTCATTTCAGCAACCTACACTACTTGGATGAGGTGACATTCTTCACAGAAGTTGTTCCAATGGGTGTCTAGTATAACATATCCAAATTTCGGCCCAATTGAAGACATCTAGAGTCCTTAGCCCATCAAACACTGAACCATGTTCAGAATATGCATTGGATCCTCTTCTCAGCCTTGGATCCTCTTTTGAGCATTGAATCATCTTTTGAACATTGGATCCTCTTTTGAGCATTGGATCCTCTTTTGAGCCAAACATGTTGAGCAAATTAAGGGAGGTGTGGTCAGCTATTCAAGTGTAATGGACAAAAACATGGGATGCTTAAATCATGGAAAACATGCTAGCATAAATCAAGGAGCACTTGTCTTCACCAGCTAAGGGGAGGACGAAATTTCTCTCTATAAATAGAGAGCTACACATACATCCACTTCATCCATCAATTCACTTCATCCATTACTCACACACACATTCAAATTCCATCATCCACCACAAAGAGAGAAGAGAGCTAGTTGCAAAGGAAGGAGAGCTTGGAGCTGTCCTGGGAACTACATTGCTGCCAGCTAGTTTTTCTCTTCTCTTTATCCCATCTATGTATCTCTTATCTTCTGTATTCATTGTTATGTCTAGCTAATCTATTTAGTTAGGGCTTAGGATGAAGCCCTAGTCATGAATTTTCAATGTTATGAATGATTTATAGTTAATTGATTTCCTTGCTTCATTATCAAGTTGTTAATCTCCAGTTTACTATGTGCTTGATGTATGCTTTCTTGGAGTAGCTAACTAGGATTTTATGCATCTAGCACAGGTTGGGAAGGGGTTTAGATTCACCAATTCTACTCTCCTTTCACAAGCAACACATGAATGGCCTAAGAATCATTCAAGGGGTTAACAACCATAGGTTGACTAGGACAGATACCATGTTCTAGGACTTGTGTGATTATCATATTCTCAAGGAACTTAATGACTCTTGTATGCTTTATTCTAAGTAGATACCATGCTTAGGTTGCATATTAGAGATCACGTGTTGTGTAGATACCATGCATAATCACATGCCTTAGGAGAATCATGCATCCTGCACCTAGATACCATAGGCTTGTATGCGATAATCTATTGATGATGAAGCTTGAGTCAATTTCTATGCATTCATAACTTGGATAGGAAAACTAGTGGTGGATTCCAAGGCTCTAACACCTCTCAATCTTTGTTTCACAGCTTGTTGATTGCTGCCAGTGTTTACTTTCCAGCACTTTCATTTCATGTTCTTGTTCTCATTTCAACACAACAAAACCCCCCATTTCGAGTGCGTGTGTGGTGCTAGGATTCTGTCCTAGACCTTGAGTAATTAGCAAAAGGCATTGTGAAATTCGACCTTGCCTTTAGCTAGTTAGTCAGTTTCTATGTTTTGTGTTTTCCAGCATTCTAAGTAATTTAACTTGCAACCACGTTACCATTCTCCGTGGGATCGACCTCGCATTTACATAAGCTATACTATAAACGGTTCGTGCACTTGCGAGAATTAAAGTTGCTGTTTTTAATAACTCATTTTAGTTGTTAAGAATAGGCTCAACAAGTTTTTGGCGCCGTTGCCGGGGAATCCGGTAACGATGGTGCTATAGTTAGATTACTTTGATTGTTTTGTTTTTGTTTGTTTCATTTGTTTATTTTCGTTGGTTTTTCCTTTAGTATTCTGTTTTTGTATTTAGTTGTTATCTCCCTTGAAAGCACTGAATTGAGTTCCTTGGTGTTTGCATGTCCGAATCTGACCAGGAGCAAAGTTCACCGGAGCCACTTTCACCAAGAACTGCTGCTGTACGTGCTGGTTTGAGGAGGAATTATAGTTCTTCAAGCACTGATTCTAAAAGTTACGAATCTGAAGGTTCAAGCACGATGGCAGAGATTCCGAACAACAACAATAATAATGAAGGAGGTGGTGCGCTTGTTGTCCAACCTCGAAAACCCCTGCGTGAGTTTTCAATTCCCAAAGTCACCGATCAACCTTCGTGCATCGTCTATCCTCAACTCACAGTTGATAGGTTTGAGCTTAAAAGTGGTATGATTCATCTTCTCCCAACTTATTATGGTAATACCACTGAGGATCCTTACATGCATATTAAGCAATTCTTTGAAATATGTGCTACAATTAAAATTCAAGGTCTTGATGATGAGCATATTAAGATGAGGCTATTTCCTTTCAGTTTAAAAGATAAAGCTAAGTCTTGGTTATACTCTTTGCCTAATGCTTCAATTCATACTTGGGAAGAGCTTTCTAATAAGTTTTTGCAGAAATTCTTTCCAGCTCAAAAGACTAACAAGATTAGACAGGAAATCCTTCGTTTCACACAAAAGGAAGGAGAAGCTTTTCATGAATGTTGGGAGAGGTACAAGGAGATGATAAGTTCTTGCCCACACCACAACATAGAGACTTGGATGCAAATGCAGTCTTTCTATGAAGGTTTGCTTGATTCCGAAAGGATGATGGTGGATGCAACAAGTGGAGAGGGATTGATGAACAAAACAGCAGATGAGGCATTTACTCTCTTTGAATCCTTGAGTGCTAACTCTCAACAATGGAGCCACAATAAGGGAAGAGGAGCTCCTATGAAAGCTGTGGTCTCTGAGGTAAGTACTAATAATGAGATTGCTGCAAAACTTGATGTTATGTGTTCTTTGCTTCAACAGGCAGTGACTGGACCTCTAGGAAGCAAAGTGGAAGTTCAAGATCAATCTTTTGCAGAGCACATGCTAGAACAAGCAAATGCCCTTCAAGCAAGGAATCCTAATAATGATCCTTACTCAAACACGTACAATCCGGGGTGGAGAAATCATCCTAATTTCAAATGGAGTAATAACTCAAATGTGCAACAATCTCAAGGACCTCCCCCAGGATTTCAATTACAACAAAGGCAATTCCAGCAAGCTCCCCAACAAGTGCAAGAGCAAAAGGGTGACCAAATGGGAGAATTGCAAGACATGTTCAAGAAGTTCATGGGGCAACAGATGCAAACCAATCAGAATCTTCAAAATGCTGTGAACAAACTAGAAGTGCAAGTTGGGCAGATTGCATCCTCCATGAGCAATAGAGCATCCGGAACATTTCCAAGCCAAACGGAGGTGAATCCAAGGCATCAAGAGCATGCGAAAGCAGTACACATCTTGAGAAGTGGTAAACAAGTTGATAATAAGGTTGGAGATGCCAATAAGAGCAAGAAGATGGGAGAAAACGTAGAGATCTTCAGCCACCACATGGGCAGCCCACAGGTTCCACCAAACAGCCCCTCAATGCCTCTGGAAAGAGCACAGCCCTAAGGTATCATCTAATGCTAATCAAGTTCCAATTTCAACTAATGCTTTTAGGCCTATTGCACCCTTTCCCAGCAGGTTATCAAAGTCAAAGAAAGATCAAGGCTTGGATGAGATAATGGAAACATTCAAGAAGGTGCAAATCAACATCCCATTGCTCAATGCCATTGCTCAGATTCCAAAGTATGCAAAGTTTTTGAAGGATCTATGCACTAACAAGAGGAGATTCAAAGAGCATGAACAAGTTGCATTGAGTGAAGAGGTAAGTGCAGTGTTACAAAGAAAGCTACCTCCAAAGCTAAAGGATCCAGGTTCGTTTTCTATACCTTGCACAGTTGGTGATTTCAAGTTTCAAAAAGCTTTGCTTGATCTTGGTGCTTCTATAAATCTTATGCCATATCATGTTTATGAGAAACTTAACCTTGGTGAGTTGCAAGCCACATCTGTGAGCATTCAATTGGCAGATAGAACTATTAGGTACCCCAAGGGCATTCTAGAAGATGTTTTGGTGAAAGTGGAAGAGCTAATTTTACCTGCCGATTTCTTGGTGTTGGAAATGGAAGAAGCAATTCGTGACAATCAGTTACCATCAATCATTACCACTCATTCTAGGTCGGCCATTCATGGCAACTGCAGGTGCTATTATTGATGTGAAGAAGGGTACATTAACCATGAACGTGTTTGATGAGACAATAGCATTCAAAGTGTTTGAAGCCTCCAAGTTTCCAAGTGATGAGCATGAAGTTTTCCAGCTTGATGCAATTGATACTATGGTGAAAGAAGCATTGCCAATGAGTTATTTGGAGCCTATTGAAGCATGCATCACACAAAGCATCAGAAAAGAAGAAGTGGACAGCTTAGAGGCTGTGATCTCTCCTTTACTTCTTGAGCTTGTTTGCAGCATGGATAGCTACATAGAAGTTGGAAAGAGGTATGCAAACCAATTTGAATCATTACCCCCACCTACTAATAAGGTTTTACCTTCTATTGTGCAGGCACCAGAGTTGGAATTAAAGGAATTGCCAAAACACCTTAAATATGTTTATTTAGGTGAAAATGAGACTCTACCTGTCATCATTGCCTCACACCTCGAACCAAAAGATGAGAAGAAGCTTTTGAGAGTTCTAAAAGAGTACAAAACTGCAATTGGGTGGAGCATCGCAGATATCAAAGGCATAAGCCCAGCACTGTGCATGCACAAGATATTATTGGAAGACAATGCAATGCCTAAGAGGGATGCCCAAAGACGTCTCAATCCAAACATGAAGGAGGTGGTAAGGAAAGAGGTAATGAAGCTTTTAGATGTTGGTATTATTTACCCTATTTCTGATAGTAAATGGGTGAGCCCAGTGCAGGTTGTCCCAAAGAAGTCAGGTATCACAGTGGTGAAGAATGAAGCAAATGAGCTTGTACCTACACGGGTGACCACGGGCTGGAGAGTTTGCATCGATTATAGGAAGCTCAACACAGCAACAAGCAAGGATCACTTCCCTCTTCCATTCATTGATCAGATGCTTGAGAGATTGGCTGGCCATAGCCACTATTGCTTCCTTGATGGATATTCAGGCTACAACCAAATCGCCATAGCCCCAGAGGATCAAGAGAAGACGACCTTCACATGTCCCTTTGGCACTTTCGCTTATAGGAGAATGCCTTTTGGTCTCTGTAACGCCCCAGCCACTTTTCAAAGGTGCATGATGAGCATTTTCTCCGACATGGTAGAAAGGTTCATTGAGGTATTCATGGATGACTTCTCTGTCTTTGGTGATTCTTTTGATGAATGCTTGCATAACTTATCTAAGGTGTTGGCTAGATGTGAACAAACTAACCTTGTGCTTAATTGGGAAAAATGTCATTTTATGGTTAACCAAGGCATAGTTCTTGGTCATGTCATCTCTAGTAAAGGAATCGAGGTAGATAAAGCTAAGATTGATTTGATTGCCTCCATGCCCTCACCTACTTCTGTCAAAGAAGTACGTTCTTTCCTTGGCCATGCAGGTTTCTATAGGCGTTTCATTAAGGATTTTTCTAAGATTGCAAGGCCTTTGTGCAATCTCCTTGCCAAGGACATGGATTTTGTCTTTGATCAAAACTGTGAGAATGCTTTCAATGCTTTGAAGAAGATGCTCACAACTGCCCCAATCATTATACCACCAGATTGGAGCTTGCCTTTTGAATTGATGTGTGACGCCTCTGATTATGCCGTTGGAGCTGTTTTGGGACAGCGAGTTGATAAGAAGCCACATGCCATCTACTATGCTAGTAGAACCCTCAACGATGCCCAACTCAACTATTCCACCACAGAGAAGGAGTTATTAGCTGTCATATTTGCTTTAGAGAAGTTCAGATCATATTTGATTACTAACAAGTTATTGTTTACACTGATCATGCAGCATTGAAATACTTGTTAGCTAAGAAGGATGCCAAACCACGACTCATTAGATGGATTCTCTTGTTGCAAGAGTTTGACTTGGAGATAAAAGATAAGAAAGGAAGTGAGAATGTCGTGGCTGATCATTTGAGTAGATTGGTGCATGTATCTAACGAAGAGGAGGATTCATTGCCATTGCGTGAAAGCTTCCCTGATGAGCAACTCTTCTCCATTTGTGCTTTGAATTCCCTCGATCCATTGCCTTGGTTTGCTGATATTGTTAACTATTTGTGCACTAATGAACTCCCTACAGGGTTATCTACGTTCCAACGTGACAAGCTTAGGAAGCAAGCAAGATACTACTTTTGGGATGATCCATATCTATTCAAGCATTGCCCAGACCAAGTAATTCGGAGGTGTGTCGGAAGGTGATTTTAAGAGCATTCTTGAGTTTTGTCACTCCCATGCATGCGGAGGCCATTTTGGAGCAAAGAAAACTGCCAACAAAGTGCTACAATCAGGTTTCTTTTGGCCTACCCTTTTTAAGGATGCTTATGCTTTTTGTGCTTCATGTGATAGATGCCAACGGATGGGTAATTTACATGCTAGAAATCAGATGCCTCTCACCAATATCTTAATCATTGATATATTTGATGTTTGGGGAATTGATTTCATGGGCCCTTTTCCTACCTCTTATGGATTTGAATATATATTAGTTGCTGTCGATTATGTTTCTAAATGGGTGGAAGCCATTGCCACTAGAACTAATGATGCTAAGGTTGTGATCAGTTTTCTCAAAGGAAATATTTTTACAAGGTTTGGCACACCTAGAGCAATCATTAGTGATGGTGGCTCCCACTTTGTTAACCAAGCTTTTGCAGCACTCTTGAAGAAATATGGAATCACTCATAAGGTGGCAACACCTTATCATCCTCAAACTAGTGGGCAGGTTGAGATAAGCAATAGGGAGATTAAGCACATACTTGAAAAGACAGTAAACAGCACAAGGAAGGATTGGTCAATGCGTTTGGATGATGCATTGTGGGCTTATAGGACTGCTTACAAGACCCCTATAGGTATGTCTCCATATAGGCTTGTTTTCGGTAAACCTTGTCACTTACCAGTGGAGCTTGAGCACAGGGCTTATTGGGCAATCAAGGCCTTCAATTTTGATATGAAAGCTGCTGGTGAGAAGAGGAGGCTTCAACTCAATGAGTTGGAGGAATTGCGACATGAAGCGTATGAGAACGCTAAGCTTTACAAGGAGAAAACAAAGCAATATCATGACAAGAAAATTCTTAGGAAGACGTTTGAGAGAGGGCAGAAGGTTCTCCTGTTCAATTCACGCCTTAAGCTCTTCCCAGGTAAGCTTCGTTCTCGGTGGATTGGCCCTTTTGTTATTACTAATGTGTTTGATCATGGTGCAGTGGAGATTCAAAATATTAAGGATGGCAGCACCTTCAAGGTGAAGGAATCGGTTGAAACCTTACTTTGATGCCAACTTTGATGCCAATATTGAGTCTTCAAGCATCAAGGAGCCTCCACCACTCTCTTGAGCTCACCAAGTTTGGACGTCGGGTGAAGACATAAAACTTAGCGCTTCTTGGGAGGCAACCCAAGGTGACGAGGAGAAGATAAACCTGCCAAGGAGCTGCTTTACGTCCTATCATTCAAAGGGGAGTTTTTCTGAACTTTAACCTTTGGTTATGTCTTTTCCTTGTTTTCTTTCCTTTCATTTATGAGGCATTGCATGTTCTTACATTCTAAACATTGAGGACAATGTTTTATTTAAGTTTGGGGGGAAGGATTATGTTGTTTTATTGTCAAATTTTAAAATTTTGAGTGTGTCTAATGGCCAAAAACGCAGGATTTTGTGTGTTGTTTCGTTATCCTTCCAAACACCTATGATAAGACTTGGATTAAATTCTAATATGGTTTCACAGAAATTGATAGTCATTGTTTAAGGACTTTGTGTGGTTCTGAGTTAACTATGTCTTGCATGCCATCCTTGCACTTATTGAGCACTTTGCCAAGTTAGTCCAATTTCTTGCTACTTGGAGATGTTATGCAATTCTACTTATCTCATGATCTTGGTTTCATGCTCTAGAACTTATTTGAATATCTCTTGAGACAAATTGTTGCCATGCAATGCTTTGGAAGTGATTTAGGCCATGTTTGAACCGTTTGAGCCTTTGTAACCATCCCTCTACATGTATTCATCCCTAGTCAACCCATTTGAGCCTATGTTAAACCTTTCTTTGTGTAAACTATTCTTACCATAATGAACCCTCTGTTTTCTTATCCTTACCTATTCTGTGAGCAACTAAAGCTATCTTTAAAAGAGAGTTATAAAGAACGCAAGGTGTTGGAGCAAAAATGAATCATTAGTGCCATAACCCAAGTGTTGAAAAGAAATAAGTTTGGGGGTATTGGTAACTAATCAAAAGAGGTAATGAAGTGTGACCAATGTAGTCACGGCCCTAGGGTGTTATAAAAGAGAAGATTATGGTGATCTAGGGTAAAGAGCCACAAAATTAGGCCAAATAAACGCATTGGAAGGTGCTGAAATTATGTTGAAAATCTGCTCATGAATGTGTTCCTTGCTTGTTACAAAATTCAGAAATCTCTTATGCTCTTACCTATTCTTTAATTATGCTCAAAATATTGTATATCTCTTATCCCTTCTTTCATTCAACCACTATTCTAAACCTCATTACTACCCTTGTAAAGTCCTTTTGATCCTTGGTGTTGCATGGTATTATGTGGAGAGCAGATTGGATAATGAGCTTATGGGGTTCGGAATTCTTGATTTTGCTCTAAGTGTGTGCGCATGTACTTATTTGAGTTGCAGGTGTTGTTCTGATTTGGCATTCACACACTACACTTAAGGATGTCATTGTGAGCCTTGGTTACCCTTGAATCATGTGTAGAACTTAGATTGTGATTGTTGTGCTTCTTTGGAACCATATATTTTGGTGATTCTTTGAGGATATTGTTTGGAAGGCTAGTTGCTTATTTCCTGTTTCCTAAGTTTTATTTTGTTTTGCTCGAGGACTAGCAAAATCTAAGTTTGGGGGTATTTGATAATGTCATAATTTCACACATTTGCATGCCTTCTTTGCTTAGTAATTTTGTTTAGCTTCTCTTTATTTTGAGTCTCTTACCTATGTTTGTGTGTTTTGTAGGTTAAGATAGCAAGAGATCACATTTGATGCAATCCATGCTTGATAAGGGCTGATTGGGATAAGAGGAATATGAGCTTAAGGACAAACCCAATTTGGGCCACACTTCTTGTCAGTCCAATTTCGTGGGTCATCTTGCAGGCCTCATTTCAGCAACCTACACTACTTGGATGAGGTGACATTCTTCACAGAAGTTGTTCCAATGGGTGTCTAGTATAACATATCCAAATTTCGGCCCAATTGAAGACATCTAGAGTCCTTAGCCCATCAAACACTGAACCATGTTCAGAATATGCATTGGATCCTCTTCTCAGCCTTGGATCCTCTTTTGAGCATTGAATCATCTTTTGAACATTGGATCCTCTTTTGAGCATTGGATCCTCTTTTGAGCCAAACATGTTGAGCAAATTAAGGGAGGTGTGGTCAGCTATTCAAGTGTAATGGACAAAAACATGGGATGCTTAAATCATGGAAAACATGCTAGCATAAATCAAGGAGCACTTGTCTTCACCAGCTAAGGGGAGGACGAAATTTCTCTCTATAAATAGAGAGCTACACATACATCCACTTCATCCATCAATTCACTTCATCCATTACTCACACACACATTCAAATTCCATCATCCACCACAAAGAGAGAAGAGAGCTAGTTGCAAAGGAAGGAGAGCTTGGAGCTGTCCTGGGAACTACATTGCTGCCAGCTAGTTTTTCTCTTCTCTTTATCCCATCTATGTATCTCTTATCTTCTGTATTCATTGTTATGTCTAGCTAATCTATTTAGTTAGGGCTTAGGATGAAGCCCTAGTCATGAATTTTCAATGTTATGAATGATTTATAGTTAATTGATTTCCTTGCTTCATTATCAAGTTGTTAATCTCCAGTTTACTATGTGCTTGATGTATGCTTTCTTGGAGTAGCTAACTAGGATTTTATGCATCTAGCACAGGTTGGGAAGGGGTTTAGATTCACCAATTCTACTCTCCTTTCACAAGCAACACATGAATGGCCTAAGAATCATTCAAGGGGTTAACAACCATAGGTTGACTAGGACAGATACCATGTTCTAGGACTTGTGTGATTATCATATTCTCAAGGAACTTAATGACTCTTGTATGCTTTATTCTAAGTAGATACCATGCTTAGGTTGCATATTAGAGATCACGTGTTGTGTAGATACCATGCATAATCACATGCCTTAGGAGAATCATGCATCCTGCACCTAGATACCATAGGCTTGTATGCGATAATCTATTGATGATGAAGCTTGAGTCAATTTCTATGCATTCATAACTTGGATAGGAAAACTAGTGGTGGATTCCAAGGCTCTAACACCTCTCAATCTTTGTTTCACAGCTTGTTGATTGCTGCCAGTGTTTACTTTCCAGCACTTTCATTTCATGTTCTTGTTCTCATTTCAACACAACAAAACCCCCCATTTCGAGTGCGTGTGTGGTGCTAGGATTCTGTCCTAGACCTTGAGTAATTAGCAAAAGGCATTGTGAAATTCGACCTTGCCTTTAGCTAGTTAGTCAGTTTCTATGTTTTGTGTTTTCCAGCATTCTAAGTAATTTAACTTGCAACCACGTTACCATTCTCCGTGGGATCGACCTCGCATTTACATAAGCTATACTATAAACGGTTCGTGCACTTGCGAGAATTAAAGTTGCTGTTTTTAATAACTCATTTTAGTTGTTAAGAATAGGCTCAACACTATACTATAAACGATTCGTGCACTTGCGAGAATTAAAAGTTGCTGTTTTTAATAACTCATTTTAGTTGTTAAGAATAGGCTTAACAAGTTTTTGGCGCCGTTGCCGGGGAATCCGGTAACGATGGTGCTATAGTTAGATTACTTTGATTGTTTTGTTTTTGTTTGTTTCATTTGTTTATTTTCGTTGGTTTTTCCTTTAGTATTCTGTTTTTGTATTTAGTTGTTATCTCCCTTGAAAGCACTGAATTGAGTTCCTTGGTGTTTGCATGTCCGAATCTGACCAGGAGCAAAGTTCACCGGAGCCATTTTCACCAAGAACTGCTGCTGTACGTGCTGGTTTGAGGAGGAATTATAGTTCTTCAAGCACTGATTCTAAAAGTTACGAATCTGAAGGTTCAAGCACGATGGCAGAGATTCCGAACAACAACAATAATAATGAAGGAGGTGGTGCACTTGTTGTCCAACCTCGAAAACCCCTGTGTGAGTTTTCCATTCCCAAAGTCACTGATCAACCTTCGTGCATTGTCTATCCTCAACTCACAGTTGACAGGTTTGAGCTTAAAAGTGGTATGATTCATCTTCTCCCAACTTATTATGGTAATACCACTGAGGATCCTTACATGCATATTAAGCAATTCTTTGAAATATGTGCTACAATTAAAATTCAAGGTCTTGATGATGATCATATTAAGATGAGGCTATTCCCATTCAGTTTAAAAGATAAGGCTAAGTCTTGGTTATACTCTTTGCCTAATGCTTCAATTCATACTTGGGAAGGGCTTTCTAATAAATTTTTGCAGAAATTCTTTCCGGCTCAAAAGACCAACAAGATTAGAAAGGAAATTCTTGGCTTCACACAAAAGGAAGGAGAAGCTTTTCATGAATGCTGGGAGAGGTACAAGGAGATTATAAGTTCTTGCCCACACCACAACATAGAGACTTGGATGCAAATGCAATCTTTCTATGAAGGTTTGCTTGATTCCGATAGGATGATGGTAGATGCAACAAGTGGAGAAGGACTGATGAACAAAGCAGCAGATGAGGCTTTTACTCTCTTTGAATCCTTGAGTGCTAACTCTCAACAATGGAGCCACAATAAAAGAAAAGGAGCTCCTATGAAAGCTGTGGTCTCTGAGGTAAGTACTAATAATGAGATTGCAGCAAAACTTGATGTTATGTGTTCTTTGCTTCAACAGGCAGTGACTGGACCTCTAGGAAGCAAAGTGGAAGTTCAAGATCAATCTTTTGCAGAGCACATGCTAGAACAAGCAAATGCCCTTCAAGCAAGGAATCCTAATAATGATCCTTACTCAAACACATACAATCCGGGGTGGAGAAATCATCCTAAATTCAAGTGGAGCAATAACTCAAATGTGCAACAATCTCAAGGACCTCCCCCAGGATTTCAAATACAACAAAGGCAATTCCAGCAAGCTCCCCAACAAGTGCAAGAGCAAAAGGGTGATCAAATGAGAGAATTGCAAGACATGTTCAAGAATTTCATGGGGCAACAAATGCAAACCAATCAGAATCTTCAAAATGCAGTGAACAAGCTAGAAGTGCAAGTTGGGCAGATTGCATCCTCCTTAAGCAATAGAGCATCCGGAACATTTCCAAGCCAAACAGAGGTGAATCCAAGGCATCGTGAGCAAGTTAAAGCAGTGCACATCTTAAGAAGTGGTAAACAAGTTGATAATAAGGTTGGAGATGCCAATGAAGAGCAAGAAGATGGAGAAAACATGGAGATCATTCAGCCACCACATGGGCAGCCCACAGGTTCCACCAAACAGCCCCTCAATGCCTCTAGAAAGAGCACAGGCCCTAAGGTATCATCTAATGCTAATCAAGTTCCAATTTCAACTAATGCTTTTAGGCCTATTGCACCCTTTCCCAGCAGGTTATCAAAGTCAAAGAAAGATCAAGGCTTGGATGAGATAATGGAGACATTTAAGAAGGTGCAAATCAACATCCCATTGCTCAATGCCATTGTTCAGATTCCAAAATATGCAAAATTTTTGAAGGATCTATGCACAAACAAGAGGAGATTCAAAGAGCATGAACAGGTTGCATTGAGTGAAGAGGTAAGTGCAGTTTTACAAAGAAAGCTACCTCCAAAGCTAAAGGATCCAGGTTCGTTTTCTATACCTTGCATTGTTGGTGATTTCAAGATTCCAAAAGCTTTGCTTGATCTTGGTGCTTCTATAAATCTTATGCCATATCATGTTTATGAGAAACTTAACCTGGGTGAGTTGCAAGCCACAACTGTGAGCATTCAATTAGCAAATAGAACTATTCGATACCCCAAGGGCATTCTTGAAGACGTTTTGGTGAACGTAGAAGGTTTAATCTTGCCAGTTGATTTCTTAGTCTTGGAGATGGAAGAAGCACCAATTCCTGACAATGAATTGCCCCTCATATTTGGCCGACCCTTCATGGCTACTGCTAAGACCAAGATCGATGTGGAGCAAGGCACTCTCACCATGACTGTTAATGGAGAAACTGTTGCCTTCAAAGTGTTTAATGCCCTGAAGCCAAATATTATACAAGATTGCTTTCAAATTGAAGTATCTGGTAATACAGGGAAAGAGAGACTTGATGGCCTTCCATATTCAGTAGAGTCATGCTTGCTGAAAAGAGGAGACAAGGAGGAAAAAGGGGCTGCCCACATGTTCAATGCTAAAATTCCAACACACAAAAAGGGGCTGCCCAAATTCGCATATGTGAATATTCGAATCATTCCTCCAATTATTTGCGATGCTGTTCACAATCAAAAGAGGAAAAGGAAAGCAGCACGGAAGAGATGGAAAAGGAAAACAAGCCTGCTAAATAATCTTGCATTGCATGCGGTACCAATTGAGCCCAAACCTCCCCATTCACTATAACAAGTTGGATGTCCGGCTGAAGACATAAAACTTAGCGCTTCTTGGGAGGCAACCCAAGGTGACGAGGAGAAGATAAAACCTGCAAGGAGCTGCTTACATCCTAATCGCTTCAAAGGGGAGTTTTTCTGAACTTTAACCTTTGGTTATGTCTTTTCCTTGTTTTCTTTCCTTTCATTTATGAGGCATTGCATGTTCTTACATTCTAAACATTGAGGACAATGTTTTATTTAAGTTTGGGGGGAAGGATTATGTTGTTTTATTGTCAAATTTTAAAATTTTGAGTGTGTCTAATGTCTAACAACGCAGGATTTTGTGTGTTGTTTCATTATCCTTCCAAACACCTATGATAAGACTTGGATTTAATTCTAATATGGTTTCTCAGAAATTGATAGTCATTGTTTAAGGACTTTGTGTGGTTCTGAGTTAACTATGTCTTGCATGCCATCCTTGCACTTATTGAGCACTTTGCCAAGTTAGTCCAATTTCTTGTTACTTGGAGATGTTATGCAATTCTACTTATCTCATGATCTTGGTTTCGTACTCTAGAACTTATTTGAATATCTCTTGAGACTTTTGTTGCCATACAATGCTTTGGAAGTGATTTAGGCCATGTTTGAACCGTTTGAGCCTTTGTAACCATCCCTCTACATGTATTCATCCCTAGTCAACCCATTTGAGCCTATGTTAAACCTTTCTTTGTGTAAACTATTCTTACCATAATGAACCCTCTGTTTTCTTATCCTTACCTATTCTGTGAGCAATTAAAGCTATATTCAAAAGAGAGTTATAAATAACGCAAGGTGTTGGAGCAAAAATGAATCATTAGTGCCATAACCCAAGTGTTGAAAAGAAATAAGTTTAGGGGTATTGGTAACTAATCAAAAGAGGTAATGAAGTGTGACCAATGTAGTCACGGCCCTAGGGTGTTATAAAAGAAAAGATCATGGTGATCTAGGGTAAAGAGCCACAAAATTAGGCCAAATAAACACATTGGAAGGTGCTGAAATTATGTTGAAAATATGCTCATGTATGTGTTCCTTGCTTGTTACAAAGTTCAGTAATCTCTTACCTGTGCTTTAATTGTGCTCAAAATATTGTATATCTCATATCCCTTCTTTCATTCAACCACTACCCTAAACCTCATTACTACCCTTGTAAAGTCCTTTTGATCCCTGGTGTTGCATGGTATAATGTGGAGAGCAGATTGGATAATGAGCTTATGGGGTTCAGAATTTTTGATTTTGCTCTAAGTGTGTGCGCATGTACTTATTTGAGTTGCAAGTGTTGTTCTGATTTGGCATTCACACACTACACTTAAGGATGTCATTGTGAGCCTTGGTTACCCTTGAATCATGTGTAGAACTTAGATTGTGATTGTTGTGCTTCTTTGGAACCATATATTTTGGTGATTCTTTGAGGATATTGTTTGGAAGGCTTGTTGCTTATTTCCTGTTTCCTAAGTTGTAATTTTATTTTGTTTTGCTCGAGGACTAGCAAAATCTAAGTTTGGGGGTATTTGATAAGGTCATAATTTCACACATTTGCATGCCTTCTTTGCTTAGTAATTTTGTTTAGCTTCTCTTTATTTTGAGTCTCTTACCTATGTTTGTGTGCTTGTAGGTTAAAACAGCAAGGGGATGACATTTGATACAATTCATGCATGTTAAGGGCTGATTGGCACAAAAGGAATATGAGCTTAAGGACAAACTCAATTTGGGCCACACTCCTTGTCAGTCCAATTTCGTGGGTCATCTTGCAGGTCTCATTTCAGCAACCTACACTACTTGGATGAGGTGACATTCTTCACAGAAGTTGTTCCAATGGGTGTCTAGTATCACATATCCAAATTTCGGCCCAATTGAAGACATCTAGAGTCCTTAGCTCATCAAACACTGAACCATGCTCAGAATTGCATTGGATCCTCTTTTGAGCATTGAATCATCTTTTGAGCATTGGATCCTCTTTTGAGCTTTGAATCATCTCTTGAGCCTTGGATCCTCTTTTGAGCTTTGAATCATCTCTTGAGCCTTGGATCCTATTTTGAGCCTTGGATCCTTTTGAGTATTGAATCATCTTTTGAGCATTGGATCCTCTTTTGAGCCTTGCATATTGAGCAATTAAGAGAGAGCTACACCAACCAAAGGGGAGGACGAAATTTCTCTCTATAAATAGAGAGCTACATAGACATCCACTTCATCCATCAATTCACTTCATCCATTACTCACACACACATTCAGATTCCATCATCCACCACAAAGAGAGAAGAGAGCTAGTTGCAAAGGAAGGAGAGCTTGGAGCTGTCCTGGGAACTACATTGCTGCCAGCTAGTTTTTCTCTTCTCTTTATCCCATCTATGTATCTCTTATCTTCTATATTCATTGTTATGTCTAGCTAATCTATTTAGTTAGGGCTTAGGATGAAGCCCTAGTCATGAATATTCAATGTTATGGATGATTTTATAGTTAATTGATTTCCTTGCTTTCATTATCAAGTTGTTAATCTCCAGTTTCCTATGTGCTTGATGTATGCTTTCTTGGAGTAGCTAACTAGGATTTTATGCATCTAGCACAGGTTGGGAAGGGGTTTAGATTCACCAATTCTACTCTCCTTTCACAAGCAACACATGAATGGCCTAAGAATCATTCAAGGGGTTAACAACCATAGGTTGACTAGGACAGATACCATGTTCTAGGACTTGTGTGATTATCATATTCTCAAGGAACTTAATGACTCTTGTATGCTTTATTCTAAGTAGATACCATGCTTAGGTTGCATATTAGAGATCACGTGTTGTGTAGATACCATGCATAATCACATGCCTTAGGAGAATCATGCATCCTGCACCTAGATACCATAGGCTTGTATGCGATAATCTATTGATGATGAAGCTTGAGTCAGTTTCTATGCATTCATAACTTGGATAGGAAAACTAGTGGTGGATTCCAAGGCTCTAACACCTCTCATTCATCGTTTCACAGCTTGTTGATTACTGCCAGTGTTTACTTTCCAGCACTTTCATTTCATGTTCTTGTTCTCATTTCAACACAACAAAACCCCCCATTTCGAGTGCGTGTGTGGTGCTAGGATTCTGTCCTAGACCTTGAGTAATTAGCAAAAGGCATTGTTGAAATTCGACCTTGCCTTTAGCTAGTTAGTCAGTTTCCTTGTTCTATGTTTTTATAGCATTCTAAGTAATTTAACTTGCAACGAAGTTACCATTCTCCATGGGATCGACCTCGCATTTACATAAGCTATACTATAAACGATTCGTGCACTTGCGAGAATTAAAAGTTGCTGTTTTTAATAACTCATTTTAGTTGTTAAGAATAGGCTCAACAGGGAGCATTCTAATCCTTTCCCTTAATTTGTTTTCTTATTATTTGAAGTTTATGTTTCTTTTTACAAAAAAAAAAAAAAAAAAAAAGTTTTTTTTCATATGAGTTGACTTATGGTAACTCCAATAAGCACCTCTGTTAATACAGTGTCTAGGAGTTCTATAGGCGACACCTTGGGTGTCTAAGAAGTTTGGGTTTTAAGCGGGACCATTGTGACCTCTCCAAACTTCCCGGATCCCCTGGCTGTGTTTTCTGAGGTTCTTAACTGGTAATCCATGAGTCACTTGTATATTCGTGTGTTTTATTCAAAAAAAAAATTATATATATATAATAATAATTATAATTTATAAAATTTAAAATTCAAATTTAAAAAAAAAAAAAAAAAACCTTCTCTTTCTCTGAAACACTACCTACATTAACCCTAAAAATAAACTCTCTTTCGTTCATTTGATCTAGCCGCCCTCTAACCCTGAACATCTCAGCTTCCTCTTCCTCTCGAACCAAACCTTCTCCAAATTATTGTTTATTGTAGATCTTGTCAATGGAGAAACTCCAGGAGGCCGTCGGTGGAAAGCTCAAGGAGGAGGAGTCCGAATTGAGTATGGTGAAGGTGCCTAGCCCAATGGTTTTGTTGAGCTCACTGCCAGCTATCCCACCAGAAGATCCTAAGGGAGAGGACACCATTATGCAACGGGTGTTTGAGGTGATTAAGGTGCTCGTGGTTGTGTTTGCCATGGATCCCTCAGAAGTTGTCATAGATGCCTTTCTGTTTCACAGAGGTATGCTGATAGAGGCAATTGAAGACATGATTCCAAATTGGGATCTGGATTGTGGATTGGAAGAGATGCAGATTGCAGCGCTAGCACATTGTCTAGATACTTGGAGGGAATATCTGCTAGATAGGAGGTTTGTGGCAAGAACTGTTGTGCTGAGCAGTCACATGTACTGTACAGGTAACATTCGATACGAGTTTGGCATTTACTTAAGTGTGCTTGACGAGTTTCACTTCCAATTAGTGTACATGACCACAAGGCTCCGAGACTTCGTGGAGCAGATGGATGAGTTGATGATAGATGGAGCCCTATATGATTCGTCTGTTTCAGACCCTTCGGAAAGTGAGTCAGAAGAAGACCCATGGGTGAGCTCAGCCATCGATAGCATTTTGAGAAATGCTATGTTTGAAGGATGAACCGTGCAGTGCCAAGGTTACCCTTAATCCATGTTTTCTGTTTTCTTATATGCTTTCACATTGGGGACAATGTCCAATTCAGGTCTGGGGGTATCAATGGAGGTTTTCAATTTTTGTTCACTTGTATTTCAATTTTTTGTTAATTTGTGTTTTCAAAATTTTTGTTCATTTGTGTTTCCAATTTTTGTTCACTTGTTATTAATTTTTTTTAGAATGTCATACAACCAATGCTATGGAGCTGCCATTGAGATTTTCATATCAAACATTTTACACTTCACAAAGCTTTTGCTCTTAGAATTCTGGTGGCTAAAGTACCATGCTCAGGTTCTTGAAGGATAATAGTGGAGACTACCCTAGTGAGCTATTTCGAGCCTAATTGCTTTCTTGAGAGGGTTTAAAGTGTTTCTATTCCTCATCTCTACTTATTTTCTTCAATTCACTCTAAAATGATCTCATTGTTCCATTTTGATTGAATACTAAGGATGATTCTATTTGCAGATATCAGGTGCATGCTCTCACTCATGAATGAACTCATTGAAATGATGCTAGGCTATGTGTGTATAACCATTCTCTGTGCTTTCTTTTCACCCTACCTATTCGTGTGTTCCATCAGCTCTCTTGTAGCCAAACACTTCAAGCCATTTTCTTCTATCACCCTCATGATTCCCCTAACTTTGTATCTCAATCTGGGATATTTAAACTTATTATAACCATACCCTATAAAGCTTAGAAATATACCAAGGTGTGCCAAGATAAAGTTTGAAGCAAGGAAGTTGCTGCCACATTCCTAAATGTAAATTGGTGTGAATCTGTGCAATAAAGTTAAAGAAGAAGTAGATCAAGTCACAAAAAAAAATAAAAATAAAAAAAGAATATAAAAAAAACCAAAAAAAAAAAAAGAGAAAGTGTTTCGATTTGATCTAAATGTGAAATTTAAAGTCTATGCCAGATGATGCTATGAAGTTGCAGCCATACCATTCTAAATCAATGATACCTTGCAGATCAATGAAGAATGCAACCTTGGTATGTTCTTAAGTTAATTGTGTTCCTTCCAATTCTTCCACTTCCCTTAACCTTAGCCTTTCATTACAACCTTGAGAAAGACCTAGCTGATCTTTGAGGATGTATTCATGGGTGTTGGTATGTATGTGTGTATCTTTATTCTTAATATTTGATTCCCTTCATGAGATCTAACCAAATATTGTGCTTCTATTTCATATACTCATCTTGCTTATTTGAGAGAATAAAGCCATAGGTTCTGAGTGATTGAGTGCTATATGTGAGAATTAGAGTTGAAACATGTTCTTCCTTCAAGAATTGAGTATGTTTACTTTGAAGCCGTGTGCCTTTGAGCTATAGCTTCTACTGTACACACTTATTGATCATCTATCTTGACAACTCTATGGTGTTGGAGGTATGACTAAAGTTTTCTTTCAATTTCATTAGTTGTTTTCAAAGTTAGTTTTCTAACCTTTTGTTTTGTAGAGTCAGTAATATTTTTGTGGGTATCGTAACTGTTAAACCCTCAGGAGACACAACTCCTCCTACTAGGGATGCCTAGAGGTTTAAAGGCTTGTTGCATGTGCTCAATGCAATCGAGTTACCTACGAAAGTGGTCTAGTTTTGTTTTTATCTTTATTTTCATTTCGTTTTACTCGATGACTAGTAAAATCTAGGTTTGGGGGTACTTGATCGGTGCATAATTACATATCTTTTTCGTACCATTCTAACTTATGATTTGGTATGTTTTTGAGTTAAACTTGTGCTTTTAATAAAGTTTTGTGTATGTTTCAATATAATAAGGTTGAGACTCATTATTTACATTTTGAAGACAAGTTAGCTCAAAACAGTGTCTGCAGATCAGTCATATTTACGGATTAACCTGTACTTTCTCAAAAAGAGCCAGATAATGTGCCATACATCACTGGAAAGATACTGAAGTCTAGTTTCCGTAGCATTTTACGGTGCATGATTTGGAGTCTTTTAGAGGAAGTTATACATGATTTAGTAGCTCAAGGTCAAACATTCGGGCCTCAGTCCAGTTTCCGTGGGTCACTTTGCAGGCCTCATTTCAGCTACTTGTACAAGTCAGATGGGGCGACACCCTTGATAGAAGTTGTTCCAATGGGTGTCTACTATAACATATCCAAATTTCAGCCCAATTGGATAAGTCTGGAGCCCTCAGCATGTCAAAAACCGAACCTGGTTCACAGACAAACCTTTGCTGTCACATGTGCTTAAAGCAGCCACACATGGAGGCAAAGCATGGGCAGCTGTTGAGCCATGTTCTTAAAGCAGCCACACATGGAGGCAAAGCATGGGCAGCTGTTGATCCATGTGCTTAAAGCAACCACACATGGAGGCAAAGCTTGTGGCAGCTGCAAAGCATGAGCTGCCACACATGGGAGACAAAGCACATGGGAGACAAAACATGAGCTGCCACACATGGGCAGCTAAGAGACCAGCCAAGGGGGAGGACGAATTTGAAGCCTATAAATAGAGAGTTTCAGCTCATTCAAATGAGGATATCATTCCATAAATTACATTTCCATTGTACACCATCAAAGAGTTGTCTACACCATCAAAGAGTTGTCTACCATCAAAGAGTTGTTTACACCATCAAAGAGTTGTCTTCTTTATCAAAGAGCTATCTTCTTCTTATTTCTCTTTTTATTTTCTGTTTTGTATGTTCTTGCTATCCATTCAAATTATGGATAGCTAAATATTTTAGTTAGGGCTCGATTGAAGCCCTAATCATGTTTCTTTAAGGATTTCGATATGTCTTTGCTATAAACTACTTTTGTGATGCTTATTGATTAATTTCATATTATATTTTACTCTTTACATACGTTATGTTATGCTTGATCATCATATGCATGCTATGTATTGAGTTTGTTACATAGGTAAATTTAGATGACCGAGTCTTGTACCTATGAAAATAACAAAAGAACTAGTTATAAGTTCTTGAAATTAATCATCATGAATAACTAGAATAGATACCATGTTCTAGAATTTGTGTGTTTGTCGATTTCCATTGTGTTATGCATTCTTAAAGTACAACTTAGTAAATACCATGCTAAACACTTTAAGAATGAAAAGAGTTAGAGTAGATACCCATGCCTAACTTGTTGTTTAGGGAAATCAATAACTTAAAGAGTAGATATCATGCCTTTAGGTTGACAAACATAAGCATCCAAAATCTGTTTTGTAGCATTGTGCATGTCGTTTGCTTAAGGAAAAAGATTAGTGGTGAACATCGAGTCCCTAACTAGTTTTCTCATTATTTTAACCTCAATCCAATTCTATTTTTAATCAAACGCTGTTTTCAATATTTAGTATTTAAATTTTTAGTTTTCAATACCATCATAAGAAAATCATCATTTTGAACACCTTGTTTACACCGTATGCCATTTAGTTTAAGGAAAATAAATTAAGCACAAATTAATCCAATCCTCGTGGGAACGATCTCGTATTTGCTTTCTATACTATTTATCTGATCTTGTGCACTTGCAAGTTAAAACGTGCATATAGTTGCTTAATTTTTAGATTACTATTTGTTCAACAACAAGGTATGCCTGCCCTTCGTCATTTTCTTATAAATTACGGATTATGAGTAAGATGTTAGAAGATTTTGATTATTATTATTAGGCTGGTCTGCCAAAACCGGGGTCGGGAATTGGGAATTCTGTGCTATGTAGTCCATGTGAAAGTAGGAAGAGTCCATGTTAGTTATAGCCAACTATCTGCAGAAACAAAAAAAAAACTGCTGAACTTCACATATACAAGAAAAGAGATCATGTTGCTATGGATCAGGAATTGAACATTTTGGATAGAAAATTTTGTAAACCAATTGAACCTTAAACCCTTAAGAGCATCTACAATCATGCTCTCTATTTTTCAGTTAAAATATAGCTAACAACACATAAAAGCTATTTTAGGAGCTCTCTATATAAAATTTGAATTACAATCATACTCCATAGTTTAGGGAGTCATAAATACTATAATTATTTTTTGATTCAATATAATTGGTCTATCTCTATTAAAAATAATAATATAAATATAGTTAGTATTAATGGAACTGCAGGATACATAGCACTAGAAGTGTTTAATCGGAACTTTGGAGGCGTCTCTCACAAATCTGATGTTTACAGCTACGGGATGTTGGTTCTTGAAATGGTTGGAGCAAGAAAGAACTTGGATTCAGGAGTGTCTGATACGAGTGAAATGTTTCCACATTGTGTTTATAAAGATCTAGAGCTAGACAAGGATGATATTGTTTTTGGCGCTATTCTGAGGAGGAAAAAGAAGTAGCAAGAAAGATGGTATTAATAAGCCTGTGGTGCAATCAGACCATTCCTTCTGATCGGCCATCAATGACCAAAGTTGTGGAGATGTTGGAAGGACCCCTTCATTCCTTGCAAATGGCACCGAAGCCTTTCTTGTTTTCTCCTACACTAGCTGCAGAAGACTCTGTGACCACATCCCAACCATCTGAAACAGAATAAGGCAATTAGCTTCGTCAGCAGATCTTTATTAATTAGGAAATTCCAGCTGATTTGTAAGAAATTTGGCTTGGGAAAATGAAACAGCTTTCATTACCCGAAATGAGAATGTAAACTTTTTTTTTATTGATTAATTCAAATTTTTTTGTTTTTTCAATTGTTAAATATTTCGGAAAGCATATTTGTTCTGCAAAACAGATATGAAGACAGATTTGGTAATTGTTTTTTTCTTTTTCAATGAAAAGTAAAATGTGAAAGATCAGAAACTTTGTTTCCATGCTTCATTTGGTTGAATTTTTTGCTAATACCAGACAATGGCAGTCCTACATTTTGGAGGCCCTAGGCGAACATCTTATATTGATGTGATTTTGTTTTTGGTAACTTAAAAAAAATACTATACATATGAACTAAAATTTGGTTGCAGTTGCTTCTAGTGGAATGCTAAACTGTCTACGTACCCTTGATGGGATCAAACCGACGTAGTTCCAAAATTTGAAAATTAATGGATAAGTGTGACCCACTAATTGAGAATTTGTGTCTTTGGGACAATTTGGAGATTTCATATGTAGATGACCTATGGGAAAAATTAGAAATTAATGGGTAAGTGTGGCCCAATAATTTAGAATTTGTGTTTGAGAGATTTGATTTTAATCTCATTGAAATTTTTATGGGTAGATGACCTATGAAAAAAATTGGAAATTAATGGGTGAGTGTGGCCTATTGCATGGGTAGATGACCTATGGGGAAAATTTGATGGTTTTGTACCATTTTTCTTTTTGTCAATGTTCAAGAAAAATAATGAGCAATTTTGATTAACCCACTAATTTTCTAAAATTGATATTTGCACTTTGACCCAAATGTGGCTATGAGAATTTTTAAAATTGATCCATGAACCATATAATAGGCAATTTGGGCCTCTATAAATTTAATGGATAATTATTTGGATTACCCATTAATTACTATTGGCTTTTGAGCGTTAATGGACAATTATTTTTTATAGTCCATTATTCTATTTTGGGCCTTTGATAATTTGACTGACCCATGAACATAAATTGGTTCACAACTGTGGGCCTTGTGACAAAAGAGACCAGCGTGCAGCTCATGCTTTAAGTGGATCAGTCATGCTTCAATTGGGACTTCGGGAACTGAAGACTCAACGGAATTGGACATGTGAAGGAAGTGTAGCCCTTATAAAATTGGAGATCAGTTGCACCAGACTCTCTCCCATACTTAAAGCAGACCCATCTTCTGTTTTTGTCTGTTTACAAACACCAAAACCCAGTGTATGCAACGTGGCCAACCCCCCGTCAGACTTCCCTTCTTTCTTTTAGTTGAGCCCCCTATTTTCCTTTGTCTTTCAGTGCTCTGTTTGTATGCAAACCAACACAAAATAAATTCCAAAGGTGCTGTGCG
Source organism: Prunus salicina (assembly GCA_020226455.1). Taxonomy (NCBI): domain Eukaryota; kingdom Viridiplantae; phylum Streptophyta; class Magnoliopsida; order Rosales; family Rosaceae; genus Prunus; species Prunus salicina. The sequence continues at coordinate 16,197,555 of CM035344.1, read as the reverse complement.
ATCTGCTAGACAGAGAAGAAGAGAGAGTGTTGAATGAAGATGCCATTTTTTACTTTTCTCCATGTTGGTCTACAACCCATCCGCCAACAACACCAAGCTGCCAATCCCTTCTTTTTTTTTTCTTTTTTTTTTTTGGTAACAAAGAGGCCTAAGCCCAGACAACAACTAAACATAAATCAATCTAGACCTAAAAGGCCATCCCTGTCTTCTTGGAGAACACCGGTAATACCACCAGGAGGCAAAACAAAGCAGTGAATACCCATTTCCATCGCATGCCCCATCTTGACCAGAGAGTCAGCAGCAAAATTAACCTCCGTAAAAACATGAAAGGCCAATCCCTTCTTTTTCAAATCTCAACCAAAGTGGCTGACGGCACTTTCTTCTTTTTTTTTTTTTTTTTGTCTGTTCTTTTTGTTGTTTTACTTTTCTTTCTTTGTTTTTCTTTTTTGGTTTGTTGCTGCCAATTTTTTTTTTTTCTGTTTTGGTGGCATACAGACGAAAGTCTCCCTGCAACATGACTTTTCTTATTTTGAAAGACCTCCATCCTTCCTTCTTCCTTCCTTTGTTTTGATTGTTTGCAAACAATCCCCAAATGAGGAATTCAAAGAATGGGCTGCACAATGTGGCCTCCGTTTTCAAGCTTTGTTTCTCTCCTTCATGTGCACACAGCTGATTTTTTATATGCTGTGAGATTCAACCCCCAGTGATTTTGTTTGTGGGTTTTGTACCCAAATTTATGCCCAAAACGGATATACCATTCAGAGTATTTGATTGAGGGTTACACACACATGATGGATTTTGTACAAGATTTTTTTGGGGTGTAAAACCCAAAGCCTTGATTGAGGGTGAAACACCCATACTTTATTTCTAGGGTGCAATACCCAAACTTGTTTTCAGGGTGCTAACCCATATTTGTTTTCAGGGTGAAATACCCAAGTTTTGTTTTCGGGGTGCAAAACCCAATGCTTTGATTTCAGTGTTTATTACCCAAAGATGGATTGAACATCCAAGAAATTTTGATCCAAAGGTTGGCACCCTACATGGATTGCCATCCAGTTGCCACCCAACATGGAGGACCTCAAGAGAGGAGCTTTGTTGCAGATGCATCTTTGATTGCATCTGTCTTTTTTCTTTTTTTTCCTCTCCAGCCTTTCGGCTCTCCTCCCCTGTATTTGTGGCCTTGCAGGCTCTTTATTTCTCTTTGAAGCCTCCTCTTTTATTTTTGTATCTGCAACCTCACGGCTGCCTTCCCTTTTTCTCTGCAACCCTCCTGGCTTTCATAAAGTGATTGCCAGAAAGAGTTTTGAGATGGAACAATCCTTGTTCAAATTGGACTCCTCCTCCTACTTGATCAAATTATTCTTTCTTTTATTTATCCCTTCCTTTTCTCTAGGGATAAGATCAAGGACCATTTGATATTCATGTTATTTCAAAGTTGTTTTAAAAACAGGCATGGGGTGAGGACCAGACCCACGCAACATTGTAGGCATGTTTGATTTTATTTTATTTTATTTTGTGAATTTTTTTGGTTCAACAATGTCTTTATCACTTTAATCTATTTTATCACCTTTACATTTATGTCATTTTGTTTCTTGCTTTTACATTCATTGCACTTATCACCAAAATTCTAAAAATAGTCGTATAAAGCTCAATCATCCTTGACTCCGAGAAAGTGAAAGAACCTAGGCTAAGATGAGGTTCCTTGTATGGCCGAACACACTCGCATAGTCTTTCCATCAAAGCCACTGGTGGCATGCCTACGCATCTCAAGACAAGAAGGACCAAAACATCCTTCCTTTGGCTTACTTAGCCAAAAAGAGGGAAACACGTAGACTTCAATTTATGTCCTCTATTGGAATTCGTCTCCCTTAATCCTGATTTGAAACCAAATTAAATCAAAGATTCAAAGTTACCCATACATAAATTCAGAAAATTGCAAGAGGAGAAGTGCAAATTCTATGCCACCTTAGTAGTGTGGACCCCATGAATTTGACTTCTTGAACTTCATAAGTTTTCAATTAGAATTGGTGACAGATAATAATCAATGTACAACAGAAAAGTCTTCTAAACAACAGAAAAGTCTCACCTATAAGTCTTAAAAAACACGACCTGTGAATTTCTTAGTTGTAATCCTGTGCTTCCCTTTTTCTATTTTTAAACTTGTATTGGTTTGTCACTTACCCTGAGCCTTCCCAGCAAATATGCATACCCTTCTGCTTCAATCGTTGTTTCCCTTGCTCTTGATCACTTCCTTTCTTTCGATCAACGTTGAGTCGAGTCTAAGCCAGGATGATCTACCATATGCAAACTGCGGCGAAGATATTAACTGCGGTGGCATCAGACTCTCATACCCGTTTCGGGGAGTAAACCGAGCTAATTACTGTGGTCCGCCAGGGTTCGATGCGGAATGCCTAGAGAATGTCCCCATGATCAGCATATCGAGTATCAACTACAGAATTCTTAAAGCCAACTATAGTGCTCCCTCTGTTACAGTTGCCAGGCAGGACTATTGGGGAACTATCTGTCCTCAGACTTATGTCAACACCAACATCAACTTCTCTCTGTTTGATTATACTTCTGGGCTTACAAACCTGACCTTTTACTATGGGTGTGCAAGTATAAATATCCCGGGGCTTAACTCTAGTTCCCAACCTTGCGATACAAACAACGACAATGTTACGTATGTCGTGGGAAGTCTCCCATTTGATCCCGTCGCTAACGGTACCTGTAAAAATGGGGTCAGAATTCCCGTTTTTACGACAGCTGCTCTGGCTCTAGAGGCCAATCGAACAACTATCAAGGAAGTGGTAGATGGGGGCTTTGAATTGGGATTGCAGATCAACAATACTCAATGCATCAATTGTGTGGAATCAGGAGGGAAGTGTGGGCTTAACACGAAAAATGGTGGATTCAGTTGCTTTTGCCTCGATCAGACATACGCAACCGTATGTAATGCAACTGCACCCGGAGCAGAAGGTATGTCTGTCCCTTGTCATTCTCTTATAAATTACAGAATTGAATTCCAGGATTGGTGGCATCCACAGTTTTTTTATTACATCCTAGACAGCTACCTAGGTGTGTGTCATTAGGCTCGTCTGTTAAAAACCTGGGTAATTGTGTGCAGAAACAAAAAACAGAAACTACTGAACTTGACATATACAAGAAAAGAGATCATGTTGCTACGAATTTCAGAAATTGAACATTTTGGATAGAAAATTTTGTAAACCAATTGAACTTTAAACCTTAAGAGTGTTCATGTTTTGATCATTTTGATCCTTTGGCACATGCATCGAATTGGAAATCTTGACGGTGCCAGTCAACACTTTTTGTGGCTCTCACTTGACTTCAAAATCCGGATTCCTATTGAAGGGGGCTTGAGGTACAGTTGCTGGCAGGACTCTTGGGAAATTGTTTGTCCTCCAACTTCAGTTAACACCATCAACTGATCTCTGCTAAATTATACTTGTGGGCCTTTTTATAATGGCCTTGATGAAGAGTAAAAGGTCTGTGAAGCAGAGGTTTGGGTGCATAATTGAAACTTCTTGATATATAAATCCATGTTTTCCTGGAAAAAAAAAACCTGCATTTTCTGTATAGACTTGGTTGTATCCGATCCATACATATAAAGACTTTTTAAGTTAGTGACTTGACATATTCTTAAACACTTTCATAGACTTTTGTTATAATAAAAGTACACAAAACTCATTCATTTCATAGACTTGACATATTATTAATTTCATGTGCTCCTTGTTACTCTCTTATTAAAAAAAATTAATTCCAGATCAATGTTAGAAACTATGTACCAACACTGCCTACCCTTGGGTACCAGATCTCTCTCCCAAATATGTCAGCTTACACTGGTCCCTCATAAAAATGTAAGGGAGATGTACTTCTTTTATATTGAACTTGAAGTCACTCCACAACTGTCATTCTAAAAGGAAGTGCACGACATTTTTTGAGTGCCAATAACAGTCTTCTTTTTAAATCATTATATAGGGTTCTTCCTTGGGCTTCTTAGATCTACGTTCAAAACGATTAGCTGTCATTGGATTTAGTCCACGCGTTTTTGGTTAGATGTAGGTCCTTTGACATTTATTACTCTATTTTTTAGTCGATTTTACCTTTTAATGTAAATAAGGAAAACACATTGAAAATATAAATTTAATGTATTATTTCCTTGTAATTGCATTTCAGAATTTAAATTTTGAATTATATCCTTGATAAATCGTGTTAAGGCAAATAAGCAGTGACAAAAAAGGTAGTTTTTGTTGATCAAATCCAGAAAGATATATCGATTAACATTTGTCGATAGTCTTATTTTATCAATTGATTATTCATTTATCGATTAACATTTCTCTATCTTGTGGCAGTTTCAGGAAAAAAGAAGGAAATTGCAATAGGTAATATTTCACTTCTTTAAAACAGTATTTATACTAGTTACTGCTTCGTTACTTGTTTTCGTTGTAGTAATTATGATGAAAAAAGTATTTTGTTGCAGGTTTGGCTGTTGGTGGATTTTCCGTGACGGTAATCATTCTTTGTATTATATGCATATTGTGGAAGCAAAATGTCCGAAAATCGCTCCCACACATATCAAGCAAAAGAATGGTCTTATTCGTCAAGAAAGATAAGAGGGATGTGTTTGATGTTGAGGCATTTATAAGGAACTATGGATCGCTTACTCCAAAGCGGTATACCTATGCAAATGTCAAGAAAATGACAGACTCTTTCAGAGACAAACTAGGTAAAGGTGGATATGGAACTGTGTACAAAGGCAGGCTACCTGATGGGCTTCTGGCGGCGGTCAAAGTCCTAAGTGAGTCCAAGGGTAATGGAGAAGACTTTGTTAATGAAGTTGCTAGCATTGGTAGAACCTCCCATGTCAACATAGTCACTCTTTTTGGATTCTGTTACGAGGGGGACAAAAGAGCTTTGATTTATGAGTTCATGCCTAATGGATCTCTGGATAATTTCATACATAGGCAAGGATCTGAAATGGCAAATTTTCGATTAGAATGGAAAACACTATCTGAAATTGCAGTTGGTATTGCTCGAGGACTAGAATACTTACACGGTGGATGTAACACAAGAATTTTGCATTTTGACATAAAGCCACAGAACATTCTTCTCGACAAAGATTTTCGCCCAAAAATCTCTGATTTTGGCCTTGCCAAATTATGCAAAACGAAGGACAGTATTGTATCGATGATGGGCACAAGAGGGACTGCAGGATACATTGCACCAGAAGTGTTTAGTCGGAACTTTGGAGGAGTGTCTCACAAATCTGATGTTTACAGCTACGGGATGTTGGTTCTTGAAATGGTTGGGGCAAGAAAGAATTTGGATTCGGGAGTGTCTCATATGAGTGAAACGTTTCCACATTACATTTATAAAGATCTAGAGCTAGACAAGGATGAGAATGTTTTTGGGGCAATCACAGAGGAGGAAAAAGAAATAGCAAGAAAGATGGTATTAATAAGTTTGTGGTGCATTCAGACCAATCCTTCTGATCGGCCATCAATGAGCAAAGTTGTAGAGATGTTGGAAGGACCCCTTCATTCCTTGCAAATTGCACCCAAGCCTTTCTTGTTTTTTCCTACAATAGCTGCAGAAGACTTGGCACTAGAATGTTGATAGAGGAAAAACAAATATACATAGAATAATACCTTTATCAGGACCTCTTCCCTAATTGTAATGCCTATGTTTCACCTCTTCTTTGACCCCTAGATCACTTCGACTTGAGAGAAAAATGAAACTTTGTTGCCTGTGTTTGTTTCTCCTTCGCTCTATTGCAAATGTCCTCCCCTCTCTGTCTGCCGGCTATGATAAGCAATACCTAAACTGCAGTAAAACATTTTGGTGCTCAGGAATAGATGACAATGCCATAGGATATCCATTCTGGGGTCTCCACCGGCCAGAGTACTGCGGTCACCCTGCATTTGAACTAGAATGCAAAACTGATGGCCCTGAGATCTCAATCATGTCACAACATTACCAGGTTTTTGGAATCAACATGACAGACTCTCAAAGTTGCCTTAGCAGATTTGTGGAACAATACTTGTCCAGCAGGCATTGTCGTCAATACTACTCTGGATCACCGCTTCTTTAACTAAGCTTCTGATAGTCATAAGCTCATACTGTAGTGTGGATGCCCTTCAATTCCAAAGCTTTCTCCCCAGTCAATTGATTGCGCAGTAAATGGAAATGGCACAGGCAACTTCAGCAACTACGATGTGGCAAGGAACCTAACATCAGCAAGCAGTCGTTTGGGCATGTGGAACAGCCACGTCAACGTTCCTGCAGATCAAACGGCATTGTTAAATCTACAAAACAATCAAATCAGTATGGCTGCGGTTTTACAGGGTGCTTTTAGATTGTTGTAGACAGCAAATAATAGTCTATGTGATGAGTGTACTATATCAGATGGGCAGTGCGGGTATAATCTGAGTTCAACAGGATTTTCATGCTATCGCCCTGATCAGCCTTATCTATCTAAATGTCCAATGGTTCGGATAAAACCAGGTATGTCTTCCTTGTTCTTTTAAAATTCATTTTGGAATAGGAAATTCATCCTAAACTAATGAATATGCAGGTCAACCAGCACAGTTTCTCGCTTAGATTTGAAGTTTTAGCTCTCGAGTTTTGGGCCCCATAACCTAAAATCTAAGTTTGTACGGTCATTCTATACTTGAGATAATTAACCCTATCAAAAATGTGACTGAAAATATAGATAAAATATGATAAAAACATGCTGCCAGTTGAAGGATCTAGCATCCTTCAGTCAAAATCAACGGGCTAGTCTACCGGCCTCCTATGCTGCTCAACCGGCACTGCATCCAAAATTATTTTTTTAACTCCAGACGTCACTGTAGAGAGAATGTCCACACAAATGACACCTTCACTAAACCACTTCATCAATTTTTCCTAGTGTAGTACATATTTGTATTTCCACATCATATTTTTAACAAAATATTGGAAGAAAGTGAAAGCCATAGCATTTAAAACTGAGGGATTTAGGTCTCCAGGGATTACTACTGGCGAGGAAGAACAAACAGTAAGGAAAATGATTTTGGTAAGTTTGTGGTGCATTCAGATTAATCCCTCTGATCGGCCATCCATGAGTAAGGTCATAGAAATGCTGGAAGGTAGCCTTCAAACCATGGAAATTCCTCCAAAGATATTCTTGGCTTCTCCAGCAAGATCTCATCATTCCGGCACAACATCGTCATCTCAATAAAATCAATGATTTAGAAAAGAAATGATGTTCCAAATTGTTCAAAAAAAATACTGCATGCAATGTAATTACTATCAAGTTATCAAGTAGCAGTAACTGCAGGTAAATTCAAGTCTTGCAACCTGAATTGTTATAGCAAAGGTGAATGTCATACAAATGCATTACAAATTTACAGTGAAGTCCTCAGCAACAATTAGTTTCAAGTTTACACGATAAACTCAAGATCCATATGAAAAAGTAGTTTTTGTTTGCAAGCCCTTGGCAAAAGCAATAAAATTTCGTACTGACAAGACTCTCACATCCTTTCTATTTTTCTTTTTCAATTTCAAGAAACTACTTTCAGGCCATCGATCAGTACTTTCTTTTTGTTGGCAATATAAAATACAACAATGCTTTTCAACAACAAAAGTAAAACAAAAAAAGAAGAAAAAGAAAGTCCAAATTCCTTATTAAGATGCTTATAACAACCAATTTAACCAGTGATTGGATCACTGAGACCAAGCAGATTATGGGGATTCAGAGAATGCAAGCAACAGATTTTATAAATTTTCTAATATTAGGAACAGATATGATTTATTAAGAGAGTTTAAATGGATCTCATAATCTAACTGAATGACACAAACTATGCTTAACCTGGCAGAGAAATCATACTAGGCAGGAACATTCTAATGTATTATTAAATACATCATGTACAATCAAGTGAACTTAAACGAATTGGCTCAAGCTTTTCTCCAAAAGGTCATAAAGAACTGACCTAACTTTTTTCTTTTGTAGAGATATAATGTATCTAAGCTAAAATCTGGTGTACATGTGAACTAGTCTATCATAGTCAAATGCTTGGGGAATATATGATACGAACAATTTTGCAGACTAATACTTTGAGATTCCAAGGCCTTACTTGTAAAGTGAATTGATGACTGAGAAGAAGTTTCTGTCCTATGGCAAATCAACATGAAGGAGCCGAAAATTCAAGGGAAACAGCATGATACATCAATTAGTCAATAGTATTTCAAACTTCAGATTCTCTTTGATCAACTCCTCTGCTTTTTTCCAGAGTTTCCTGCCATTCATGGACTCAAAATGATTTTAGGTTCATCTTGAAGTTCTTACTAATGAGGCAACGCATGAAACAAGTCATATTAGATGTCTAACGTTTGGCATAAAAGTTTTAAAGTGAGGATAAAAAAACAAAGAAGGTTGCTGACAATGGAACAAAGATCGAAGAAAGTTAACTCATTTAGGATTTAGTAAGGATTTGTAAGGCGCATTAGACATAACTTGAAAAAGATGGAAGAGTAAGCCTCAAGCATTTTGTTTCAGGAAAAAAAATTGAAAATCTTACCAGTTTGAGTTTCAAGTCTAAGGTTGCTTGCTGTCTCTGGGATGCAAAAAACTTGAGTGACTGAGATTGAAAAGAAGGAAGTGGATTAGTATTGGAAACAGTGGTATCAAACAAAGTTAGAGAAATAGTAGAATGAAAGGAAAACAAGATCTTACTCCAATTCTCTGCATTTCAAGAGATCTATGCAATGCTTTTCTTTTAGATAGAAGATTCCCCCCTGTTGGCCTTAAAGGCCGTCGGTAATTTTTCCCACGGTAAATAATAATAGCATGGCCTTCTTTCAGCTTATCTACTGAAACTAGAATCCCACCGCTTTCTGCTTCAAGCAACTTTGCAGTGTGCATGACCTGTCTAAACAGTTTCTGCATCGTAATAACCTTGACTACCTCTCTGTGCTTCCAATGCTGATGAAGACCTTCCATTACACCATTAAAAACCCCACGCCTGCCTGAAGCCGACAATGAAGTAAAAAGGTAATAACTTATCAAACCAGGAAGAACAAGATTTAAATTAAGCCTTCAAATTAGAACTAGTGCCCCTTCCAGACAAACTGTTAAATAACACCAGATATATCATAGGGCTCTGAGAGATTTATGAAAACATTATTAGGAAAACATCAATAGGAATAGGCAACATATCATAATCAGAAGGAATTCTAATGAATGCATGAAGAAAGGAAAAGTAAAGCAAAGCGTTATGTCATTTGTGCTGCTTTTAAAAAAACAACCTAGCTCTCTCTTGAACTTTAGTTGCAGACTGCTAAAACATCTGAGTTGGAACCTCCATGTGGCTAGGAATTTAAAATCTTTAGTAATGAGAATCTGATTTTCTTCACAGCCTGTGAAATGCAAACCATTTTTTTTTTTTTTTTGGTGATACCCAGAAATTCACAAATCCCGTTTTGAGGATACAACTTTGAAACTGGGGCCCCACCCAACCTTAGAATCTTTGGGAGGCAAGGAAACACTAGCAAATAGCTAGCCTGTGGGGGTTTCGAACCTTAGACCACATGGAGCAAACCATGGGCCTGACCATTCCAAACTTTTTTATTTTTATTAGATGAAATCGAACCATAATTCATAAGAAAGAAGAATAAAATCTGAAAAAACAATAAATGGTTATACACATATATATAAATTAAATTGCAACAATCAAGATTAATCTATTATCTTATTAAAATGAAAAATAAACCAAGGATGGTTTGGGCAGCAAAAAGATAAAGCTCCATCAGCCATAAGGAATCCATTGACCAACACAAAAATATATTCTATTTACATACAGTTATTCTCTCATCCAGATGTCTGCACGTTATTACTATGTGGATGCCATGTAAATGGGGAGGAAAACAAAGAGGGGTAGTAGAAAATACATGGCATCCGCACCGTAATAACGTCCGAACATCCACATAGGAGAATTTCTGTATATATATATATATATATATATATATATATATATCAGACATTTTACTTTCACATGACCCAAATAGTGACACTAAAAGTGAAATTCCTTTCAAGTTGTGATATGGGACTAATGAGTAGTCTATATAAATATAACACTGAAGATAATGAATGTATGGAGAATAAAGATTACAGGGTTAGAGCTATTAATGTTTATAAGTGATGAAAGTTTCTCTTTACCGAGCACCAAGCAACTATGCATCTTCAGTCCTATCGTTCGTAAACATTCTTTCTCTTCTTCAGTCATCATTTCCTTGTCAACATCCTGCTCAGCAGGTGTCCTTTGAGAATTCAACTTTGATAACTCGTTTGTTGATTTCTCTATTTTTTTGTTTAGCTGAAAAAACAATAACAAACTATTATGAATGACAAAACAATTATGAAAAAGAAAAGCAGTAATGAATGTTTTACGAGTTAGAATCTTACAATGAAAAACTTCCGTTCTTGATTCCTCAGTTCCCTCTCTTGTCGTTCCCTTTCAGCTTCCAGCTTAATTTCGACATTCTCATTTTCTTTTATAAGTTCTCCATACTCTGTTTGGATATCTTGGAATTCTGATAATGTTCCAACTGTATTCACTAACGGTTCACCAGATTCACAAAAAGTTTCAATTGCTTTTTGGCGTGCATGTTCTTCGTAGAGTTGCCATCTTGTGAGCTCCACTTCCCTTTTTGCTACTAAATCTGCAACCCCACAAGGAAGGAAGTCCTTGCCTCTATAAAGTAATATAATAAACTTATTACGTAGTATCAGAACTCCTCCTGTGAGACACTGCATTAATAAAAATTACCTTTAAAATACATTTATATTTCACAAGCAATATGCAGCAGTTGCAACGTAGAAATGGAACATAGACATGCATGTCGACTAGCGAAAGAGTTAATTTCATACAACTTGGTGGACAAGAGACAACATGATACCCAATGACATAGGTGCAAGTAACATGAAGGACATGCCTCAAAGTGCAAAAGAGAAAACAGCTTCAGGAAGGGATGAATGAAAAAAAGAAACATTTAAGCCAATACGTACTTAGTTGAGATTAAGGCTTCATTTTCTTGTTGAAATTACAGCTTAATTAAATTTATCTATTATGGCTCAAGCTTGGTGAAGCTATTGTGATTTTTTGTTGAAAAGAAGAATTGGCAATTGTGAATTCTGATCAAGCGGATAATCGTTCAGGAAATTAATAGGTGGGCAATTTTCCCACAAAAGGTGAGTCATTAATATACACCTTTAATTACCCAATACCGATATGCATAAGTAAGGTTTTCAAAAAATAATGGATGTCATATATGTGCTATATTCTCTTAAACTTGCCTTCAGCTCATATGCCATTTGCTCGTTGTTTGTGTTCGGAACTCCGAACTTCACAGCAATCTTCGCTATAAGACTTTTCTCCCACAATTTTAAAATGGCAGCAGCGAGGCCTTCAAGTTTTCTGTTCCTTCCTTCAGAAAGTAAAAAAATTTATATTTAAATTTTAAAAAAGGCAAACAAAAGTACAGAAGTTGAGTGCATAGAAATGTATGCACGCACCACCATGCATTGCCAAGTATGGTCCATTTTTGGGGAAAATTGACATATAACAGCAGGAAAGGTAATACCTAAGACAAAATGAGTAGGTAATGAGCGAGCAAACTTCCTCAAGAATGTTAGTTCATCATCTGTCAGCTTTGATCTAGTGTGTGGTGGACAACGCCTAATTGGAGCTTTGAACCCAGGAACCACTTCCGGAAGCAAGTCCGCATCTACTGGCAAAGGTTTGTGCATCCACCAGTCAATGAATCGAGGTCCCAAGCCATCCAATAATCTATCTGCTTCCTTCTCATATAATGACCTACTAGTTGGTTGGCAACTCATACTGGTTTCTTGAAAGGTTCCAGTTTGAATACAATCCTCTTCTTCATCCTTTCCGCTCATCTTTTCATCCACAGGACTTTCAAATGATTTATATTGATAACTGCTACTTTCTTCCAAATCCGGCTGCATGTGATCAGAGGACAATGTTTCTTGACGGTCAGCAGAGCATGGACGCATCTTTGGAAAAATTTTGAACTCGACTGATAATTGCATCCTCTATAAATTACAAGTGTATCTTTCTTTCTCCAAACAACCATGCCTCCAGTCTTGGTCTGTATATGAAATATATGCACACACACACACAAGCACAAGCTGTTATTGAAATGAATCTCTTAAGTTCAATGTTCTTCAAGCAGACAACTAAAGTAACTGAACATAAAGCATATATTTTCAAAAAATGAAATGCTGCAGAACAACAATTAGATGTTATGCCAAGACAAAAAGTACTTTTGGCATCAAGTACCATGAAACTAAAGCTTTCCCATATCAGCAGATAAATTTTGGCTAATGTAAATTGACTTCAGTTACTTTATATTAGTTAGTGTTACTCAAATCTTTGAACAGTAAAGCTATGTCATTCTAGAATATAATTCTTCCTCTTAATTATACATTAAATATGAAGCCACTACAATCAGTTTTGTTAAACTCAAGAAAATTATTAGAAATTGTCAGAATATAACATTCTCTGCATGAAAAAAGAAAGTAAAGCAAAAGAACAAACCCAACCTCAACTATTTCTTGAGCTCTATGCATATTCCGGCAGAGAGGCACATCAAATTTGACCATGGCAAGTTCATTTGCTTTCCAAATGAACTTTATATCATCCACAACGGCTTGAGTGACCCCAGCTTTCTTGACCTTCACCCATTTCCTCATCTTAGCAGCCTCACCTCTCAACCTCTCAAGCAACTCTTTCTCGAGGCTCAGTTCGGCTGCACTTGCCACCCTTTTCTTCTTTATTCTCTGAAAGACGATTCTTTCATCCCTCTCCCACGGCATTTTCCCTCCAAATCTCGAATCCGCAGCTTTTCCAAGTCCCTCCAAGCAACCGCCAATTCCAAATCCACAAAATCTTTGTGGGTTTCATCCCATTTTTCATTTTGTCCAAGTCCCTCCAAGGAATCCCAAATTCTAAATTCCCCAAAACCTTTCTGGGTTTCATCTGTTTTCTGGTTTGGTCCAAGCCTTTCAATGCTTTGGACAATTTGCTTGATTGCTTTATCGCCTCTAATGCCAACTAACTTCCCAGCCAACAGTATCCGGCTTTTCGGCTTTGGCATTGTTGTGGGTCTTCTTGTTTCGGGGTTTTGAGAAGTCCATGACTTCATGGGGTTGAAGAAGAAGAGGACCCTTCATCCATGGAGCTGTGGGCGCCTTAATACAAGCATCAGTGCTTGAATTAGGCTCTGATGGAGCCTTCGAATTCGGGGTTGTCGTGGTGGAGCTGAGTGAGAGAGAATTGGGAGATTTTGAGGGAATTGGGTTATTTGGTTTGGGGTTTTGTGGAGGTTTTGAGTTTAAGGCAGATGAGATGGGATTGTATGAATGGAATGGTGGGTTTGAGTGAGAGGGAAGATGATGGGTAGTGTTTAGTAGAGTGGAAAGAGGAGTGAGAAAGAGAGTGGCAGGCATAATTTGCTTCTGAGGGACTGTGGAGGACAGGGGAGAGTGAAGTGAGGATGAAGTCTCTCTCAGTTTCTTATCTTGGGTTTTCTCCAAGAACTGGTGATGGTTTGATCATGGGATAACAGAAAAAGAATTGGATATTTTGAGACAGTTTGCATTTTGGGTTTGGCAGTTTCTATTTGCACCGGAGATGCGGACCTCATAAGCACCAAAAAATAACTCCAAAATTAGGAAAATTAGAGGTGGTAATGCCATCAAATTCGTGTTAACTTTAATTGACCCGTTTAATTGATTAATGCCATCAAATTACTCTCGGTCCTGCTCTGAGGGAGAAATTTTTATATGTTTCGGATACACCACGTGGCTGGTGTATCATCCAATAAATATAGAACATATGGAATTATTGTCTAACTTACTGCATTTCTTTTTATAACATGTGGCGATTACATTGCAAATATTCCGTATGTCTTCTGTCTATTAGATAATACACCAGTCACGTGGTGTACCCGAAACACCCAAAAATTACTCGCTCTGAGGACATGTTAGGATCTAGCTCTTCGATTAATTTAAGGGCACATATAGTTAGTAGTTTAAACCCGCATTTATGGTTCTTGTCTTTTTTTATACAAACGATATTAGGGAAAGGTAGAATCCAACCTAGGACCAAAGGTACAGGGATAAATTCTCTTAACCGATTTAGCTATAAATCCCTTACCTAAATTGAGTTTCTATTTTCTAAAAATCATTTTACTCATGTTTGACATTAACCCCGAACTGTTTATTATTCATGTTAGTGAATGATGTCATATTTTATAGAATTCAAATTGTGTCATGTCATTTCAAAAAATTGTCACTCCTACCCAACTCACCAAATTAAACTTTGGCCTCTATATGACCTCTATTATTTGAAAGTCTAATACATAAGTTACCACCATGCTCACCTAATCTTTCAAGAACACCTTCCCTGAAACCCAAAACAAGTTAACCTCATTGTTCTATGCAACATCTACATAGTATAGAGACTGTTTCAAAGGTTCTATGCAATGTTGTACAATCAACTTAAGCAAAGATGCAATCCTGTTGTTCAAAGGTTCCTTTCACTCATTTCCACAATTCCATTATCTTTAAATCTTAACAGAAAAATTTCCACAGCACATCTCTAATTCCAGTCGGAAAAAAATATATCCCCAATTAAGAAAACTCCTAATTCATTCAAAACATGCCCCAAAAGTTCACAACTGCAGTTTATTTCAGTGACAACATGGGCTATGGGATTTAGGACCAACTGAATAAATATGAAGGAGATAAAGCCCCTCCCAATGATGAAAACATCTTCTTTGCCAGCTTCTATGTACAAGCAAAGACCACATACATGAAAAGAAACCCAACCAGCATAGAAAATCAATGAAAAATCAAAGCTGCATAAAGGTAACCGACGCAGTGAGTTCATCATAAGACCTTTAATTCGTCGTCAATAGGATCACGAAGCGTTCCAAACATCCAATCCATCCATATTGTATAATGGCCATAATTATGGCGGTAAGTTGTATGATGTATGGTGTGGTAGCCAGCACCCATGACAGGCCATATTTTGGCATGGATGCAATCGTGAATGTTTGCTGTCCATATGGCCTCGATAAATAGGAGTGCTATGTGGGTTGTGAAATGCATTGGCACAACAAACAGAGCTATAACATGTGGAACTGCCTGCAGTATCCCATCAATTGGGTGAAAAGCCAAACCTGAAAATAACACATCCAAAATAGTCAGTAGCACAAAAGTAGGAAACAAATTTCGACGCTTGATAGAAAGGTGGAGGTTCAAAAGAAATCAAGTATTTGAACCTGAAGGTAATAAAGATAAGTTGAACATATTTGATTTTATGAAGTGAAAACCAGTAAATGTTCTTTCCTTCTTATGCTTTTGGGTGATCAAGAAAAGTGAACCACTACATAGTGCATGATAGACTAATCCATATAACGATAACAGCCCCGTTCATCAAAAGCCTTGAGTACACGCAGAATGGACCAAAAGACAAGTAATGGACAAGCTGTCCACTGGAGTACATAAAATCCATAACCACGTAGCTTCTATAAACATTAAAATTAAAAATTAAAAAACAATCTTAAATGATCCCAAGCAGAATGCAGAACAGCTAAACAAAGCACCATAAAAAACGAACTCTATCCCATAATCCCCCACTTAGAATAGACTTTTTAAATCGCTTTCATAAATACAAACCATACATGGAATATTATTACCTGCGTACTATCAAATCCAAGTCCACTTCATTGTCAATGCATAGATTGTTTTCTACAACCTGATGTTGGAATGGCCTTAGTAGCAAAAGCATAATATCAGAAGCCTATGCCATACCAAACTCTAATTGGTGAGAATACGGTTGAACTATTGGTCAATCAGTGTCTCTGGGGGAGAACTTGAGGACATTCAAGTTTTGTTAATCCTAGAGAGAGAGAGAGAGAGAGAGAGAGAGAGAAGAAGTTTGCAGAGGAAATGAAAGATGGTACATCATTAGCTTGTTAAGCTGCCAGAAAGAGCGGATGTAAATGCACAATTCACCCAACTCTACAAATATGAAAACTAGATATCATAAACTGTTCAGTTTTGCTTGATAAAGCTGAAAGGCCAAGGCCATAATATTGTGGGAATGGTATTTGTATCAATAAATTTTAAACAGGGTAGCTTTAGAAGAAAGAACAATTTAAAGTGTACACACATTTCATGTAGTTCATGCTTCTTACTGTTCCAGAAAGCAACTGAGAATTGCACAGTTAATTTCCTGAAAGCAACTGAGAGCTGCAGAGCTCTACAGCCAAAATCACTTTGAGAGAGAACAAACATCTTAAAATATGAAGAAAAAAAACATGAAAAACAAGAATATTAATGGAATTTTATTTGCACTCCAAAAGTGGCCTCTTGCACTTAACGGTTATTAATTAATAACAGTAACTTTAAGAATATTAAAGGAATTTACATACGGAATAAACAAGAAGGGATTATAAAGTTTGAAATGTCTAGAATTCGTCTATGGCATTAAAAGTCTTTTAAAAAAGAAATCCGGCACATGCTTAAATTGGGGCAGAATAGAGAACTCAATTGGCAGGATAGAAAAAATTAAACAAGATGATAATAACATTGTATATGGTGCTCCAGCATGAGATACGCACAGAAGGAAAGGTGGGAGAGCAAGAGAGAGAGAGACAGAGAGGGAGAGACAGAGAAAGAAAGAAAAGAAAGAGTTCAGGAAAGAGCATAAGAGAAACATGCAACCTCATGAAGTCCACCAAACATTTTTCACATATATAGTAACACAAATAATAAAATCAGGTAATAAATCAGAAATTACTAAAATATATGTGCACATGCTTGCATCCAATTTAGATAGATGAGATAAATATAATTTTTTTCAGTTACAGATGAGATAATATTAAAATTGGCATAAAGCATGAAAGTTGGGTAGTTTGACAGCTTACCAGCAAATGGAGAGAGGGTATTCTGCTTGTTGTAGATGTGGTGGGTAGCATGAAGATATTTATACAGAGGTTTTATGTCATGTAACTCTCTATGCATCCAATAAATTCCGAACTCCACGAATATAAGATAAATTGCTAAATACATCAGGTATGCATGCCAACTGACATCACTTATTCTTGAGAAGCACCTTGCCCAGCCATTTTCAACCATGTACTCAGAAATGGTTGGAAGAGCACTGTACCAAGGCATGGCCTTCATGGCAACATATATTTGCAAAAGCATGGCTTTATTAGAGGGAATGGCATCTGCAATGAGGGAGCGAAATGTCAATCTGTACTAAGTGGGAAGACATTTTTTCCCTAGTTTTTCAACATTCAAGAAAGCAGAATTCCAAGTTTCAAGTGTCATGAAGTCCCCAACTTTCAGTCATACAAATAAGCATTCATACTCACTCTTCAAGAGTCCTTATAAGTATGGATTTTGATGTTCTAAAGTTATTCCTACCTGTTAATTGACTAACATAAAACAGTTTCAGGGTACTAGCTACTTTAAAGCACGTAGTGTAGGATCAGTTTGTACATGGGATTACACAAAAACCAACAAAATGGTTGTAAATACAGAA
Organism: Prunus salicina; assembly: GCA_020226455.1. Taxonomy (NCBI): domain Eukaryota; kingdom Viridiplantae; phylum Streptophyta; class Magnoliopsida; order Rosales; family Rosaceae; genus Prunus; species Prunus salicina. The sequence goes on along the minus strand of CM035344.1, from coordinate 16,179,919 downwards.
GAAATCCTACAGTCAATAAACAAAATAGCAGAGGATCAATAACCTTGTAGTGTATCAGGTGAATGAATGCCGATATTATTTTCTTTTTCCTTCTTTTCTCGTCTCTGAACAGTTTTCAATCCAAACAAAAATTTTGAGAAAAAAAAAAACAAAATTACAACTCCTGACACACATATAACCATGTGGGAAAACCAAGAATTCTGCAGAATGGTAGACTGAAACATGACGGGTTCATTCAGATAAATATTGTCCACACTGAGCATTTACAAGGGATCATAAACACATGTTCAACAGTGAAAGAACTCAAAAAATAAAATAATATATTCATCTCATCCTTTATGTTTTCATCTGGGAAACAGCAAGCTCGCATCATCATAGCCAAGTAGCCAAACTCTGTTTTTTATTTATTTATAAAATTACACAAGCCATGATGAAACAGAGCTTGAAAATTAAAAAGACAAAGGTCAAGAAAGAAAACAAACAAAACCCATTTCATATCAAACTTTTGAGCACGTCAAAAAAAACGCAGTAACTCAAATTTTGCTCATCAATCAATATCAACTAAAAAGCTAAGATACAGATCCGTCGTTGTACATTAGAAACAAGTTGAACAAACTGTTCCACCTAATTCGTAGAAAACCCAAACAGATTCAAAAGTTCTGAACCAAGCAAAACCAATCTGCAAATTCACTAAATATAAATAAAACATAGCCCAACTCTCACAAAATATAAACTTCCAAAATCAGAAATGAAAATGAAAAACTGAAAATAAAATGGAAAATAACAAGAAGAACAAAATAAAGTTTTAACATATGGCATAGACCACTCCCATCAGTCCAGACTAAGCTAATTCACCAAAATAAATAAATAAATAATGGAAGACAAAACAATGTGTTGGTCTGCAACTCTGTTTTCTGATGTTCATATAATTTCCCTTAAACCCAAGAGAGAGAGAGAGAGAGAGAGAGATTCAGAATCAATAACCAAACAGAACCCATCAAATTCCAGACTCATATATCCCATCCCAACAACCAAATCACCACAAAACAGTGTTTTTATTATTTTTAAAATAAAAAAAGTCAATACCACTGAAGAATGAAGAGAGAAAAAATCAGAAAACATATATGCAGGTGTGTTTGTGTTTGTACCTTTTGGGATATAAACGCTGCGTTTCACGTAGTATATGTAGAAGCACCACAAGACGCCGGAGACGAGATAGAGCAAGGTTCCGCCGAGGTAGTTGCGCAGCCATGTCTGGAAGAAGTGGGGGAGTGGGGCCCACAGTCCATTGGGCACGAGGCTGCCGAGCACAATGCGGTTGTAAAACGCCGTCTCCTCCAAGAACGGGTTCAGGTACGTGCCGTTCATCTGCACGATTGTCCCGGCGATGGGTCGCCGGAGATTTCAACGACACAGAGATTGAGATTGAGAGAGAGAGAGAGAGAGAGAGAGAGTTGAAGTAGTATACTATTGTGAGATTCCTTTTGTATGTTTTTATGTGTTTATATGTTGTGTTCCAGGGACGAGGAAATTTCCCTTATGTTTAATGGTTGCTACAACATTTTATGTGGCCCAGCTAGCACCGTTTCCAAATTTTGAAATAAATAAATAAATAAAATTGGAAATTGAACTATAAAAACCAAACGAGTGCTGCTATTTCCACTTTTTGTCTTATATTTCACAAACTATGTAAATTTTAAAAAATAAAATCTTATCTTTTTACCCACCATTATTTCTAAAATACATTTTAATTATTAATTCAAAAAAAAAAAAAGGAAAATATGTCTGAGCAACTCAAAATAAAAACACTCAACCCTTCCCGTCCAAACCTACCCCCTCTACCTACCATAGGCTTCACCTCTCTTCCTCAAGAGTATTGCTATTTTCACCCCGTCTTATTTCCTCATCCGCTTTAGGAAATAGAATGTCTATATGGATATTCCAAACCTCAATACCAAAGACGAACAGTTACAGATTTTTTTACCCAAATAGTTGCATGTTTGTCCGTTGAGTGAATCTATTCAACGCATAAAAGGAATCGCAGTCATTGGAATTCGCAGTCCATAGATTTCACATTCATACCATGGTCTCAATTATTATATTCTGGCAAACTGAATGCCAGATCTTACCAGAATTCATTACACTCCACCTGATGCACATTGGCTGTATATAGTAGTCAAGTACGCCATGATGCATATTCAGTAACGTCATGTAGGAGACGTACTTTTTTATGCTCTGCATTATGAATCTGATTTTGAAATTGTTTGACTGATAAGTGATCGAGTTTATTTTATTTTATTTATTTTTATTTTCTACTGATTTTTTTTTTTTGTGGTGGTTCTTTTAGTCTTGTTTTTGGTCGAAATTGTTGTTTGATCACTTTTTTTTGGGTTGAGAAAAGTGGATCGCTTTAGACTTTTTGTCAAATTAATACTGTATAGGCATATATGCATTTTAGATTAATCTGACGTTAGATAAATTTATGAACTTGATCCGCACGCATAAGCGTAGTTTATTAGAATTCAATTATGAATGGGCCAAAGATGACAACCCGGCGTTCACGCCACGGGTGACACAGCTGCTTGATTTACACATTTGGGACCATTTTTTTGTAGTCTTTTTCTATTAGGTGTACCGTCATATATGGTTCTTAGGTGCATACCTGTATTATCAGCCGTAGGATTTAATTGAATTATTCGGATTTGAAATTAAGAGAATATTGCTACAGCTGTTGAGCACAACCCCACCCACTTTTTACTCAACAAACATTACTAGGCGTGTACATTGGTTCGAAACCAATGAATTTTTATCAATCCAATCCAATCAATCTTTTATTGGATTTGAGATTTTACAATTCGATTCAATGTATTCGGATGTCAGGATCCAATCCAATCCAATGTACAAATTGGATTGGATTTGAAGATCGGTTTGTATGAAAATATGATAATCGCAAAGATTTGTATAGAATTCAATTCGATAGAAAATATTATTAAGTATATACTAAATAGATATAAATAAATTTTAGAAAACAATATATACTAAATAGACATAAATAAATTTTAGAAAACAGTCAAACAATAAAGGGTAAAATATTTTCTAAAATATTTTCATTATCCAAAAGGGAAAGAAATAAAATCTTAATTACACAAGATTTGTACAAAAGAAAAGAAATAAAATCCTAATAGAATAGGAAATAAATCTCTTGATCAAACTAGGATCTCGTCATCACTCCCCCTCAAGTTGGGGAAAGATGTCACACATGCCCAACTTGTCAAGCGAGTTGAGAAAGACACTGGTAGAAATAGTTTTCATAAGAACATCTACTAACTGATACTCGAAACTTATGAACGGAAAAGAAATAATCTCATCATCCAACTTCTCTTCAATAAAATATCGATCAACCTCCACATGCTTTGTGCGATCATGTTGCACAAAGTTATGGGCAATCGCAATTGCAACATTATTATCACAATATAAATCCATGGGTTTATGTGGCTCAAACCCAAGATCTCCCAACAATCTCCTCAACCACAATAACTTGCACACACCTTGAGCCATCCCACGATTCTCAGCCTCGGCACTAGACCGAGACACTATATTTTGTTTTTTACTTCTCAAAGTAACAAGATTACCATCAACAAATGTGAAATACCTAGATGTAGAACGTGTACCAATGACTGAACCAGGCCAATCAACATCTGTATACCCTTCCACATTCGTATGACCATACTTGGAAAATTAACCCCTTGCCAGGAGTTACTTTCAGATACCTCAAAATACGCATCACAGCACCCATATGATCTTTACTAGGAGAATGCATAAATTGACTCACTACACTCACTACATATGCAATATCAGGACGTGTATGAGCTAAATAAATCAATTTCCCCACGAGTTGTTGATAACACTCCTTATCAGTAGAAACTTGATCAGGATATAACCCCAACTTATGATTCTTTTCACTAGGGGTATCAGTTGGTTTACAATCCAACATTCCAGTCTCTGCAAGTAAATCCAAAACATACTTTTTTGGGACAAAAAGATACCATGCTTAGATTGGGCAACTTCAATCCTAAGAAAGTACTTCAAGTCACCCAATAACTTCATCTCAAGCTCGGAAGCCAAATACTTCTGAAGATTTTGCATTTCTGCCTAATCATCTCCAATCATAATCATATCATCAATATAAATAATTAAAGTTGAAAAATTTACATTTATGATGCTTTAGAAACAAAGTATGGTTCGAATTACTCTGTACATACCCAAATTTCTTCATAAATGTAACAAACCTCCCAAACCATGCTCTTGGAGAGTGCTTTAATCCATATAAGGATTTTCGCAGCTTACACACAACACCCTCCTTGGAGGTCACATGAATACCATAAAGAAGATTTATATATATATATATATATTCAATGAGGTAACCATGTAGGAACGCATTTTGACATCAAACTACAATAAGGACTAGTCACAATTAGTAGCTAGGGACAAGAGTACACGCACAGTATTGAGCTTTGATACTGGAGCAAAGGTCTCTAAGTAATCCACTCCATAAGTTTGAGACTAACCCTTTGCCACCAATCTAGCCTTATAACTGTCAATGAAACTATTAGTCTTATGCTTCAAAGTAAACACCCATCTACATCCAACAGCTTTCTTCCCTCATGGCAAAGGAACTAAATTCCAAGTTTCATTCTTGTTCAAAATTTCCATTTCAACATTCACGGCATCCACCCATTTGGGGTCGGATAAAGCATCATGCAGCTTAGTTGGCGCACATACACTAGATATTTGACACAAATAGGATGCATATGACTTAGATAAATGATGAGTTGACACATAATGGCTAATGGGATATTTAGACTTAGCATGTATATCAGGAGAATATTGTACTTTAGGTTTCCCACGAGTGGTTCGTGGGGGTAACTGATAAGTTGACATAGATAAATCATGGGAAATCAACTCATTTAATTCACTATCACGAGTAGATTAAGACAATGGCATGGTAGATGGGGTATTGCATCGAATTCATCCATACAAGCATCATCGTCACTTTTTTCAGACACAGGTGACCGGTTGCTTTTTGAAGGTCAACTAGTCGTTTCTTCACCAAGAGGAACAACTTGATTTCCAGACATTGGTGATCAGTCTCTTTCTTCATAAGGACATGTCATTTCCTTCCGAGCGCAACATCTTCAAACACCTCATTTTGTACATCAAGTCCAAGATTCTCCAATCTAAGACTCTCTAATTCACTCCCTTTATCCCCATGAATTGGAGAGGATGGAGAAACATAATAGACCACTTCTTCATGGAAGGTCACGTCCAAAGTAACATGCACTTTGTTGGTAGGAGGATGATAGCACTTATAACCCTTCTGAGTAGAAAAGTAGCAAATAAAGACACAGCGCAGAGCACAAGGATCAAGTTTACGCTGCTGATAAGAATAGACATGAATATATTCAACACACCCAAAAAATTTAGAGGGCAACTTGAAGACGGTGACATGGGAAATATGGTCACCAAACACATCATGAGGAGTCCTAAAATCAAGAACACGACTAAGAGTACGATTAATCAAATAGGGAGCACATATAGAACAACATGTCCCTAAAGATGATGAGGAACAAACATATCCAATATTAGTGAGCGAGCAACTTCAAGCAATTGTCGATTCTTCCTTTTAGACACACCATTTTATTGAAGGGTAAAATGGGTTATCGTTTAGTAAATAATACCTTGAGCACGGAAGCAACACATCAAAGTATTATTCACATATTCTCCTCTATTATCAGTTCGAAATACTTTGACCCGAGCTTGAAACTGAGAAGACAACATAGTACAATACTTGGAAGAATTGAAGCAACATCATTTTTATTTTTCAGCAAGAAAACCCAAGTAAGCCAAATACAATCATTAATAAATATGACAAACTAACGAAATTCGTTCGAAGTAACGCGAGTTGGACCCCACACATCATAATGCACTAAATCAAAAGGCTTTACAACTTTATTGTACTTAAAGAAAACACAGTGCGATGACTCTTGGTCAAAATACATGCCTCACACTTAAAACTAGACTCATCATAAGTGCAAAATAGAGGTGGAAACAGATACTTAAGGTAGCCACGGGTGTCCCAAATGACGATGTCATAACCAAATTTATTGTTTGTCTTTGACACTGCATCTTTGAACAGTATTAACGACACGTGTATAAATACAAGTGTATAAACCCTAGTAAGGTTATACAAGGAAACATATAAAATCCTAATTACACAAGATTTGTACAAAAAAGAAAGAAATAAGATCCTAATAGAATAGGAAATAAATCTCCTAATTAATCTAAGATCTCACCAACAAAAACAACACTACAACATGAAGTTCGACATTTAGATTTCAAGTTACATCAATTCCTTAAAAATGAAAAATAAAAAAAGGCTAAAGTCGACACAAAAACTTAGAAATCTTGATGTTTTGCTTAGCACGGGTTGAGATTCTCGACTTCAGATCTACAGTGACCTAGTAATCCACGGCAACAGACACTTCCTGCTCCTTAAACAGACTAGTAACAACATCAACAAGATTTGGATCATTCACAAAGATGACTTTTCATGCCATCAGAAAGTTGTGCATTTTTCTAGCTCTTTTTCAACTTTCTCCTTGCTCTTTTTGTTGACTTTTTTTTAACCTTCTTCAATTTTATCATGTAATTCTTGAGCAATGCCAAAGAAGCAGGCGCCATCCATTAAACCATAATACACAAACAACATTCATTAAAGGTCAAAACAGCTTAACTGCATGCACAATGCCCATAAACAAATATACCAATTACTTCTCAGCAATAAGTGTATGTGTGTGCCCAAAAACCTTTGAGACTTGTTAGCAATTAATTTTCTTAATTTTTCTTAATTGAGAAGAATTAAGCTTTTATGCAAGTATTAATGTGAACATGCCTAGTATATGCCAATCAAAATAGGATAAACATCCATTAAGCTTTTATTCTCATATTTCAGATTTTCAAATAGTCTCTGCCCATTCTCAAATTTCAGATTGTTTAGGGTTTCTTTTAAATCCAAAAACCAAAAGTTAAACCCCCACTCCCAAAAGACCATTCTTTCATACTATTTTGTAAGCAACAAAACTTAACCACCTAAGAACCAAATACTAAGCACTAGACTAATTTTACTTTAGGGGTTTCTATTATCTCATGACACATACCAAAAACAGAGATCATGGCTACAGTGCTCACCTTGATCAAAGAGCTACCAAATACTAAGCACTAGAGTAATTTTACTTTAGGGGTTTCTAGATTAATGAAAAGAGATACTAAAGATCCACCAACTGGTCTGGAATAGTAACTGCCAAATAATTAACTATAAAGTTGCTTAAAGATAATATACATTGATTAAAAATATGAATGAACTAAGCTGAGTCTATAACTGATTCGCCGTCTACTTTTACTAAGGCTATTTTGAAGTTTATAGATACATGAATGCTCGACTTCTCATATATCAAATCTTCAGTCTCTATCTCTCTCCCGACTCTTATAATTAGATGTTACTTTTATTAATTAGCAGTGCAATTTCTGATCATATATGACACAAATAGCAAAAACAGAGATCATGGCTACAGTGCTCACCTTGATCAAAGAGGATTAGAGCCCAATTGAATGATCACAAGGTTGTGTTGCCTCAAGTTGCACCGCAAAGAAGCCTAAGGGTTTCTTTTAGTTAATGTTATATATATAGAGGAAGGGAGGGCAACCTAGGTTTTAGTTTACTTCAATTATTTTTTTTTATAAAGCATAACATGTATCTTGTTAAGGTTTGTATATTTTTTTGGTAGACAATCGAAGTGTTTGTTAATCATGCTTAAACCGCATATGTGTTGTGAACCAAAAATTCAAGACTAGGCTAGGCATCAAGGAAAAAACCCTTTGACTTACAAGGATCTAATTATATTTATACACACACATAAAAGAAATAGATATCTTTATACAATATATGCTAAACTTGTTTATATGGGTCATTTGTGTTTCATGCTAAGAAGTATGGCTTACCAAAACATATTTTTTTCAAAAGAATATCAACAAAGTTGTGTTGGTGTGTTGGTGTGTTGGTGTGTTGGTGTAAGTGGAACGTGAAAGGTGGTTTATGTTCGAACACTAGCTAGGAAAGATAAATATTTGCATATATTTTTATAAGGTTGGATCGGTTCGGTTTGAATTGGATTTCAAACTCTGGCTAACCAAACCAATCCAGTCGATTTTTCATTTTTTTGGATCTAATCCAATCCACCAATATTATCGAAACTAATAAAATTGGATTGAATTGGCCAGTTTTGACGAATTAGTTTGAATTTTGTACAGCTGTAAACTTTCAAATCCAATCAGTTTGAACCCTGTACAGCCGTAAACTTGGTCCAATTGTATGTAGAGACCTATAGGAGATAAACTTTGTTGTGTCATGTTTGAAGGCTAAGGTGTCATGCCTACATGGTCAACATTGACATGAGGTGTCACAATTGCATCGTGCACAGCGTGATGAGATGCAACAGTTGCAAAGAGAGAACCGCGACCTAGAGAGGAGATTAGTGAATCTGGAGATGTACATTTTAGGAGGTATAAGGAAGAAGAACAAGGCATAGAAAGATGATAGGGGATAAGGAGGCCGAGCACGAGGAACATGTAGAGAATGAGAAGAAAAAGACTGTGAGCAATGATAAGGAGGAGAAATAAGGAGATGATGACAAAATTAAGAATGTGGTAATGGCTAGCATAAGGATAAGGAAGATAAAGAGATAGAGGATGTTGAGGAGGTGAACAAGGAAATAAAAGTTAGAACATAGAGCACTTGAAACAAAATGAGATGATGCTAGTGTTGTGAGTCATACCTACTTAACTTGCTTGAGAAGTAAATAAAAATTATTGTCTCAGTGGACGGTGATGGAATGGCTGAGGGTACTGATGATGGCAAAAAGGGCAAGGACTGTGGAACAAATTGTGTGAAGGCTCAAACCATGTAATGAACCTGGATTAAAGATTCCAGATATCAAGGATGTCACTGTTAGGCCTAGTGACCCCATGAGACGAGTTCCTCATGATACTCTTCTGCAAGTGGCGGCATTCTTCTAGAAATGGAGAAAATAATAATAGTAAGTTGTCTGCTAATAGCAATGGTGATGCTAATACTTATGTTTTATGTTATTGGACCTGTGCAATTTTACTTAAACCCTAGTTGAATATTAGTGAAGTCAGTGGAAAACATAGTGAAACTAAGTTCATGAATACTGAAACTTGTTCTTATATGATGTTGCTTGACCATTACAGTACACATGTGAATATTTTAGGAACTAAAGTGTGTCTGGATGTTCATCATGATTTTGTCAAAGTCCTCACTAAATAAGGTTGGCTGGATGATAGGGTAAGCACTTATAGAAACGACATTCTGTGAAGATTGTTTTCTTACCATTTAACATAAGGTAGAAGCGTTGGATGGCTGCGATGATTGATCTTTCTAGTTGCAGAATTATTGTATATGACTCAAAGCTTGATCAGACTAGAGATCCCCAATTCAATAGGGCACTACAACTTTCTGCAAAAATGATCCCACGATTGTTAGAAGAAGCCCAATATGTTGAGAAGGGTCTTAAAAAGGATCAATGGCAAGTTCTTTAGGAACATTATGGTCCACAGCAACTTGGCGGGTTGGTAACTTTGAACCTAAGTCTTGAAGTTATCTCATCTTGTAATTACATTTGTTAATTGTACATTGATATTGTTGTTTCCTTTTCTTAGTGGTGATTGTAAGATTTATGTCCTCAAATTTTTGAGTTTCTAAGCGCTAATGTCAATTAACCAGAATGACCAATGAAGACATGTCTTTCTTCTATTTGAGGCTTGCTACAAAATGTTTACACGGACATGCCTATGTTTAACATGATGCTTGAAGTGTTTAACTGTTTTCTAACTTTAATTTGTAAGGGCACTTGTTGGAGAATCATTCTTTAATACTGCGATTGCATTTTGTTGGGAAGCTATTACACAAACATTAAAACAATAAGTTTTTGTAAGTTATTTTCACGTCATTTTACTTAAAAACAAATTGGAGCACAATATTTAATTTATAACCTGTTGTAACCTTGATGGAAAATAGTATTAACATACAACATTAATATTAGTTATTACAAAGCTATTCATCCAGCTAAAACATGCGTTGGTGGGTCCCTTTCTTAATGATAAATCCTTATCAACGAAATCATGGGATTTGACAGACTAGTAACTTTTGGTTCAGTTAACCCTTTTACTTTCCATAGTTGGGTTAATGGGTTCAATTGGCGTAATTCAAAGCAGTAAAAAAAAAAGAATCAATACGTTAGTAACCGACTCAGAAGCATTACCCAACTAGGTTCAAAGTGTATATTCAATTGTGTGGATCCTTAAAACACTTGTTATGTTATAAAATAGACTATAGCTCATAAATTTGAGAAATTATATCAATATATCAATTATCGTGGAACTAATAAAATGAATTCCATTAATGGTTATTCTTGTCATATGTCTATTCATTATATCATACCTATTTTGTATAAGTCTCATCCTAATTTGCATACTACATCTAAACTCATCTGATGTGACAATACAGAACTTTTTACTTTTTTCTGCTTAATATGGTTGTATTTTCTATATAATAAATGAGTTTACACATCAAGTTTTAGATGAATGGAGCAAAAAATCATGTCTACTCATTATAGAGGAGTGTTTGCTTGCTAGCTGCATATATGTATTTATTATATGAAAAGAAAATATGTAGGTTTTTAGCATTTCTAATCCTTCATAGACACTATCCCAATCCTTCATATTCTTCACAAAAAATTCAAATCTCCATTTCCTTAACTGTGAAATGAACGAAATGTGTCCCAAGTAAATCCAAGAAAACTTCTCATCCAAAGGAAACCCCTATCTCATTCTCTGAATTTTAGGAACTGTCGAAATACAATGACATGCCTTCTCGAAAATAGGCCTCCAAATTGTTAGCCATAAGACAACGATCCAAAAACGTTGGAAGTGTGGGTCTTGGTTTCCAGGCATAATCAGGGGACTTGTCCATTGACATGTATTTCCACACTAGTTTGTGCCATGCCATTATGCTGAACTCTTTGCATACCAATGTTATCCTTCGAAATTCTTCACAAGAGTTGGCAACAACCTTTTGAATGATCGTAAACCATCAAACACAATTCAAGGATGAGGTTATCCATTTCACGGCTCTATTTGCAACTTAGAATGGACTTTATGGTTTGCTTCTCAAGCTTTTATGGTGTGGTTAGTACAATCAGGCGCCTCTTTTTTATAAACCTAATTATCATGTTTAATTAATAATTATCCTTCGCATTTGAGCGTTTATGGTATGGTTACCACAATTTTGTTTAAATAAAGTTTCATGAAAGTTTGATTGATATGTCCCAATAATTGCACTAATTTAAACATTAAAGAATTCGTTTCGAATACTGAGTTGAAATAAAATATGTCAACTCATTTACCGACACTAGTACACAACAGGTTGCTCTAAGTTCTGAATATACACATCTTATCAACATATATTCTTTTTAGGCAGTTGCATAAAGACAGAGGAAAGCAAATACTTCGGGTTATGAACAATCACATTTTTTAGGGTAATCGATGCACATACCAAATAAGAATGAAATTCGTGGAGGTACTTCATGAGAGGTGGGTAATGTGGACGATTGGTTGATGTCAGATGATGATGATGATGATGATGATGATAGTGATGGTGATGATGGTGATGCTCATGGGAATGCTTTTAATGATGATGACGAGGATTCAACCTTCGATCTAAGACTAGATCCTAAGTTTTTTCCTCCTTCTGCTGTCGCTTGAAATATTCAAACCACTTTATGTGTTTTGGGTGAATGTAAGATTTTTATGTTTTAAATCTCACTTAAGTGGTTTGCTAATCAACATAGAGTTTCAAACCAATGTGGAGACTAGGAATTTGATTATAACTGGACTTGTAAGTCTTGGAGAGAAATGTTTCAGTTTAAGTCCAAGACTGCTAAGGTTCCTAATTCATAGTGGATTAGAACTCCTAATTCTAACGCAATAAGGAGAGGTTGAGGACTCCTTGATGGGCAAGGAGTTCCAACTGATGCATATAAATACATAAGTCCCTGCTCATATAGAATGACCCTACTATAGAGAGCTCATACCCTATCTGTGAGAGAGTATACAGAAATCGATATTGAGGAGAAGTGTTGTGTGTGTCAAGTTGCTCTTTCGATCATTCCAATGGCTACAGAACAAGGTAGTTTTCTCTTATATGCAATCTACTTAGTTAACATGGAGAACATCGATCTCTTCTACACTACAAAAGTATTAACAAAATCCTTAATTTCTTTGACCTCGCTATCATAAACCACATCGACCTTTGCAATTTTTAACCACTGAAACCCCCGACCTTATGTATACCCTCTCAGTTACTTTGTACAAGCATTGAGTATCATTTTCCTTTACCAATACCAAAAAACACAAAAGACTTTTTCATTTCTCCGCCCAAAACCTATGAAGTATTGCACGAGTGTATAGACATGAAAACATAACATGTTGAGTTGTAGCCTATTTAATATATTGTTTGTTGCCATCTAGATTAATAATTGATAAAGAATTATAAAATAGGTTTTTAAAAAAATAAGTTATGATTTTGAAGTCAATTCACATTAATACTGTACAACTAACAAATATAAGATAACATCAATTAAAGAAAAATAAAAGTTCATAAAACATAAAAGACTTTTTAGGTATTGCACACATACCCTCCATTTGAGTTTCCATTGATGTACGGAGTGAGGGTGTAGGTTATTCGTTCTGATCAACATGGTTAGTAACCACCATCTTTTGGGAACATGATCCTCCTGGATCCTATGATGCCCTTCTTTATAGCAGACATATTCTTTTCACAAAATCTCCCTTGTATAAGATCATTTTCTACTTGAATTTATCCAAGTGCCAAAACCAACTTTACTTGCATACATATTATAGAAATTGTATACATCGTCCTGAGATGATCAAACTCAAATTCGGCACTTGTTTCCGGTACCACACATATGCCATCCCTAAGTACTTGATCACCATCTCCTAGGGGGCTTTCAAGAGGGTTCTCCACCTCTCCCTTATCATTCTAATATATTAGCACATGCTTGCAAACTATATTCAATTAGATGGGAATCAAAATAATTATACTTAATATAGAAATTGCTTGTTCACTCACTGAATGCCAAAACCTAATAACCAAAAAACCTGAAATTAGCTTTTTTTGGTAATTAATGAGCTACCCAACTTCAGGGTACCATACTAATATATTTGCACATGTTTGTAAACCATATTCACTTACATTTGCAAAATAATCATACTTATATAGAAATTACTCATTCGCTTACCCAATGTCAAAACCTAATTAGCAAAAATGCATAAATTAGCTTTTTTGGTAATTCAAATATCAAATCAAAAATACAAAAATACACAATTTCAAAATCACCTTACAACTGTTTGAGCTCAACCAAGATGTTTTGAATGATGAAATTTTGTAGTATCCAAAGACCAAAACACCAAAACACCATCACTACAAAACCCAGAGAGTTCGAAGGATGCACATGTCACATAGTTTGAAGGAGAATCAGTATTGAATAAAGTGTGAGAGAAGATGGAGAGCTCATAGAGTTATGAAAGAAAGTGTGAGAGAAGACAGACAACTCAAAGAGTTATGGAAGAAAGTGTGATACAACATGGAGAGCTAAGAGAGAATGAAAGAAACTGTAAGAGAAGATTGAGAGGTTGCATCAATTTTTTAATTTTTTTGCCCATATGTTTTAATTTTAGTGTTTAAAAAGTTTTAAAATTTGAAGCTCAATGTCTAGTGGGTTGCAGGAGCGGGTAAAATTAACTTATTTATACTATAATTTCGCCCATCATATTTAATCTAATGGCTACCAAATATAACCCAGGGACTAGAGACAAACTCTTTTTTTTAGCCCTGCATATGCGTAGGAGAAACAATGGGCCTAAGAGAAATAGTTTTTATGTTTGTTAGATTTTGTTTTGTCACGTGTTCTTTATGGTAAAACTTCACATTTCTTTTGTTACAATAACTATAAAACAACTCATAAGCCTAAATGAGCATTAGTACCACTGCCTAAAGCAATGCCATCATCAAATCCACCACATTTAGTCTCGAAGAAAATGTAAAATATCGCGTGAATATGGGTAATCCTTAGTTTCCAGCAACAAAATGCGCATAAACTAGCAAACAAATGTCTTAAACTAACACTAATAGCAAAAAAAAATAAAAAAGCAATATTGTATCAAACTCCTTCAAATATAGGGAAGAACTATATTTAGAAGAAAAAAAGAAACTTTAAGGCATAAACCATCTATTTTTTTCATATGTCAAATTTTGAAGCCAATTTATCTAGCAAAAAATTCATGTATGAAATAAATTGATCAATTGAGAAGGGGATTAAATTACATCATAAGTATAATATTGTTCTAACAAATTCTATGGATCAAAACCAAGCACCAAAGGAGCAACCCGCAACAAAGGCTCCAATGTATTAGGCATAAATTTTCTAGCAAACAAGAAACATATTGAAGTTGTATTGCCATTGTATTCACATTCTGATCCAAACCGAATCCGATTCAAAAACTCATCTGTGATATCACTCCATCCAAATTTTCCAGGATGAGGACCACCCCTTGACCAATCCACCCAGGTAATGCTCCTTTTTGAATTCAACTTTGAGTACAACAAGTTCACCAGTGTTGGAATATAATGCTCATCAATATAACAAGGAGGGTGACAGTATTCTTGAAAGATAGGATAATATTTGCAATCAGACACAATGTGGATGGCAAGCTCACGGTGCACTTCAAACCATTGAGACCCTTTTCGCCAATTTGTGATGTTTATAACTGGATACATTTTAGGGTTATATCGGCCACGGCCTGGCTTCCTTGGGTCGTCAAATGAGCTTAGGAAGCTTAGATTTGAGTTGATGAGGTAGTCATAAGTTGTTGTGAAGTTGAACAATGGAATGCACGATTCAGACAGCAACACAAATCTTTGATTGGAGAAGTCAAGGAGTGCATTAGCTAGGAGGCGTCTCTCGGCATCTAACATTGTTGATGTTCCCCAATAGACTGGCTGCATGCAAATCAGGTGTTGACATCAAATAATTGTTATTAGTAATTTGATTGCAATCTAACGTAGCGAAAATAACTTTATGTTGTGGCTTTATACAAGTCATCAGTTGGGAATGGAGTTAAATCTCATATTGGATCCATGACAAAATAAGTTAGATTATGAGTTTGGTGGTCCATGTGGACATAAGTTGTACATAATGATAATGAGGTGGCTAAAAGGAGCTATTACAGTTATTGGTGCCCATTTAGCTATTAGACACTAATAGTGCTTTTAGCCACCTCATCACGTACAACAGTAGTGTCTAATATTAGTTGTTTTTTTTTTCTAGTGGACACTTACAATTTCTATTTCCTAGACATCAACCCATTAATTTTGAAATCTATGTATAAAACCCAAATTAAAACTAAAATACCTCGTAAGATATAAAAGGTCATAGTACTCCTACATATTTACATTGTTTGCCACCACACTTCAGATAAGTCAACTTGATGATTTTAAGCATGTCATTAAGTCCCTCATTTCTAATTAATACTTCCTCATTTATAGCATATCAATAACTCCCCTTTTTTTTTTTGGGCATTCCCTCTAATCCCTAAAATTTCGACCAGTAAAAAAATTCTTAAATTTTCAACCAATAAAAAATCCCTCAAACTTCGTCCTATTATAATATAATGTTCCTATAAATTTACCTATCTTGTATATATCCAATACAGTAGGTAAATTATTTTCATAATATACCTATTATTATGCTGACTTTAATATACCTACAATATGTATATATCCAAGACAATACCAATACAATATAATGTACCTACAAATTTACCTATAGATCTTGTATATATTCAATACGGGTAGGTAAATTATTTTCATAATATACCTATAAATGTGCTGGCTTTAATATATCTTCAATATAATAGGTAAATTACAAGTTAATTATTAGGTAAATTATATCAAAAATGCGTTTATACTATAGTTGGGTACATTATTTGAGTAATATAAGTAAATTCATTCAAGGTACATTATTTTTCGTAAAAGAAGTAATAGGCACGTTATTTTTTGGGTCATGCTAGGGATACTATTTTTAGAGACCAACTTGTGTGCCATCTCTCTAATAGAGGTGGAGCCTACCAATACAATGGGTGTCACCTCTATTATAAAGATGGTACACAAGTTGGTCTCTAAAGATGGTCTTCCTAGCATCATTTTTTTTAAATCATAAAATTGTATGTACGCTATTATATTTATAAAACAATAATATGTAGATAATTAATCACGTATACTTCATAAATAAATAAATAAACCGATTAGTTATGTTAAATCTAAATTTAATGTTAAATAAAAAAAATCCAAAGTAATTCCTACATCCTTTTCCAAATTCAACATGTGTCATTAGTTACAATCCAATTAAAAATTGTTTCAATATTGGTTCCTACATTAATATACAAAATGCAATAATAGCTTAGTTGGGGTATTTTAGAAATTGAAAAAGTACAATAAATTTAATTTTGTGCTTGATTAGGTAACTTGCCATGTTGGATCCTAATTATCAGGATATATTTAGAAAAAACAGTTTTTTATTCAAACAAAAATAAAGAGATGGGTTGCCCTTCAGGAAAAATGACTTTGAAGGGGTTAAGCTAAATTTACTATAAAATCGTTACCCTTCAAAATCAGTAATTAAAACCCTTCTGATTTTTTCTTCCAAAATAAAAAAACCCATATAATTTTTGTTTTGATATGTAATTGTTAAAACCATTTTAATTAATAAAGCTAACTTTGACATTTCAACTCTGTTCGTGAAGTTGGACACAGTATCAATTTGAGATCAAAGATTAGTAGTGGTTCCACCCCGATGCATTTCTCAAGCATGGCAGCAAACACATAAACACATAGTAATGTAACTAATGTACAAAAACTTCAATTTAGCAATTATTAGAGGAACTAGTTACCTGGCTATGAATTCTTCTACCATGGAAGACAGAATCTTCAGGCACTGATTCATTAAAATCAGGGTGTGCGTGCACATAAATGGAGTATAAGCCTTCATGTCCCTCGAAAAATTTCTCCCACAAGGGACCCAGAGGTAGAGGCCCCTTTGTCAAGAACATGAAAGCCACTTTAGGAACATACTTGTAAGGCAACTTTTGAATTCGAGGAACCATTGAAGCTCTCCAAAACAACTCCTCGTCACTCATATTGTGTACTAGGAGTTTTTGTTCTTTCAATGAAACACTAGTATAATTAGAGGTCACATTCGTGAATGACAGCACTAGAAATGGCGGTGGTAGCGGTGGTTGCGGGGGCGGGGGCGGTGGTGGGGGCAGGGCCGGCAATGTTGGTGGTGGTGGTGTTTGAGTTGTAGATGATGATGGTTTTGGAGAACTAAAATTAATGGAATTTAGAGAGGCTTGGAAAGTAGTGAATGAGAAGCTCTGGAAATACGAGGTAGTTATGATACCGATTGACAAACCTAAACCGAAAAATAGGAAATGTAAGACATGATTTAATTGGACGTGTGTACGGGAGGGTCTGAAAATTGATTGAGGCTGGTGCTGCTCATGGCTGCTGCTCATTGTGATTGGGGTGAGAAAGAAAGAGAGAAAGGAGTTTCCTAGCTCATCAAGTAGAAAACTCTTGAAAATTTGCAGCTCGGCTTTTGTAGAGAAGGTAGCATGTTCTTAGTGGACTTTGTATACGGTGCTTGAAAGTGAAGCTGGAGGAAAGCGCAATTGGCTGTAAGATAAAGTGAGGATTGACCCATTTGGAGTTTGCATCGGTTTGGAATTGAAGTCGTCAGAAATATCTACCCAACTTTATTTTTGGACCGTGACAATTTTTATTAAAAAAAAAAATTAAGAAGCTTAGCATGACAGCTAATGCGATTGACAAACTTTTCTTAAATACCCCCCAAGAAAAGAGAAAAAAAACAACAAATAGAATTAAAACACGAAATATAATTTTTAAATTACGCATTCAGAGCACACCTTGGATAGGTTCAATTAACTTTCCATAAAGCAACTTATATATGGACTATGGATTGAGACAATTTTTTATTTATTTATTTTTTTCTAAACTCTCTCACTTAAATATATGAAGTTCCATTTTTCTTTTACACATGCTTTTGGGCAAAGAATCTGTGACTTTTGGACAATCCTATCTGAAAGATATAGGGCAGTCTGTCGTTTCATCTAAACAAAGGGCAACAGCCGATTGAATGGTCAAACTCGTTGGATTGAAGGCAAATTAATGGGTTTGGTCTTGGTCCAACAATTCCCCAAAAATAATGAGAATCGCCACTCACCGAACATGAGAAACAGCACCCACAAGCACTGCGAAAATTTAGGTTCGTAGCCACTTTTCTACTCTTTTCTTTCTTTGAATGGCTACCGGTTTTTATGTCATCTTACTTCCCCACCCAAATAAAAACAATCTACCGGTTTTTATGTTGACTTATTAGTACATCCATATGGTTGCTTGAATTAATCACACAGTTACAAGTTCTGTCTGTCATTAAAACATCTCATCTCCTCTAAGGTATATAGGACTTCTGCGTTACTTAATCCATGCATTTGATTCTTGACAAGCCATTAATGCAATACACTTTTTTTTTTTTTTTTGGCTTAAATGCAAAAATTGTCCGTGTGTTAATGCCTTTTCAATTTGCCAATTCGATCTCTGTGTTTAGGATTGTTAGTCAATATATTGTCCATTCCGTTAAATTTTCTCTTAAATAAACACAATAAGCCTTTTTTTTTCTTTTAAAAACCTATAAACCTTTTCAAAATTAATTTAAAAAATTGAATTAATCTAAAAATATTAAAAATTCATTAAAAGCAAATCATATTACATTGGAGAAAAGAAAAAACTTGTAAAAAATAAAAAAGGATGGGGTTGTCGGGGAGGGAGGGTCTACCGTGGAGAAGTTGGAAGGAGAGTGATGAGCGGAGGGGCGAGGCCGAATGGGGAGAACACAGGGACTAAATTGGCCAAATTAAGAACGCATGGACTAAATTGGCCACCATGGTAAAACATGGGGACCAATTTTTTTAAAGTCTCAACCTTTATTATTCCCTTGGTGGAACATGACTAGAAAATTATTGTTTCATAGGTGATCTTGATTGGGAGTGATTTTAGATAGGCCAGAATCATTTTTGGGGAGAAGCACCTACCGTCTTCTTCATATAATCACTTTTAGTGATTTGAAGTGATTTTGGGGAGAAGCACCTCTCATGTGATTCTCCATAGATTTATTTAAAACCATTTAAAGTGATTATATGGAGAAGTGATTCTCCATAGAAGTGATTACTGGCCTATCCAAAATTACTTCCAAACGAGCCCTTAACATCTTAATTCATTAATCCAATTTCACCCGTCAACACCATATATATAATTTGCTCACCAATACTTTTAAGTGTTTGACCTTACTTTTTTTGCAATTCCAATTGTTTATACCAGAATTAATAGGCCAATAAGGGCATAACACGTGGACAAAATAGGGCATCGGCAAGGTAGCCCTCGGTACCCAAGACTGCCGATAATAAGGATAGGATGAATACATCCCTTGGCCACGTGGAGCATACACAACAAATGTCTATAGTCCCACATTGAAAATTCTACACAGCATGCACACCTCCCAAGGCTTATAAAAAGGGGCACAAACCCCAAAATGGAGGTAAATGGAACTTTCGGCATACTAGCCACTGCTATGTCCAGATTATTTATTAAATCCGTACTTACTTAAGCGTTGGAGTGCCTTCGGCCGGTACCACACCAGCCCCCTAGGTCTTACCGAGTGTACTCTCATTTTGTAGATCAAGCGTTCTATCGAGGCCCAGAGCATTCCGAAGGCCCATACATCACTAAGTTGAGCCCAAAAGTGGCGAACCACTATTTTGCATCAATAGTTTGGCTTCATCTGTGGGAAACGACACGAATTGACCCACCGTCTCTATCACATAGGGACCGCATCAGTACCGGTGTTCCTACCACAAGAAGGACTACCATTCAGAAAGCAAAGTGGAGCTAGCCCAGCGTTACCTCCATGCACTCCTGTCGGCATTTCATCCGTAATACAATCCACGGCCGCAGTCGAACTTTAGCCCAAATCACTTCTCTTCGGCAAGACATGGCTAGTTTACAGGAACACAACAATCTTCTCTCCTCCAAGATGGACGAAACAGAGCAGCTACTCAATCAGCAACACACACAAAACTAGGGGTGGTTGCGGTTACCATACCGCAAATTTTCAGAGAAACCGCAAACTGACCGTGATTTTGCAGTATTGACATATTTGATACCGCATCCGTCCGAGAAAATGCGGTTGACCGAGAAATGCGGTCGGTGTCGGCAAAACCGCAAAAACCAAACAGCGGTGGAGAAATGCGGTCGGTGTCGGCAAAACCCCAATTCACTGTAACCACTCTCTCCAGTCTATGTGGTCGTAAAAGAAGGTCTGGTTCCAGTTGCCGTCTTGTGGTGCTCTCAATCCACTCCAACCCCAAAATTCTCAAGTCCAATCGGAGGTCGCGCTATGGCCAGCCTTTGTCTCCCTACGACCAAGATGACGACGAAGAGGTTTCTCGTGCTAGTGATGTGTTGGATGACGATTGGTTGCTCAATCTGAGTTTCTGTTCTGGCTCTTGTGCTTGAGCTGCTCGACTTTGTGGTTGTGTCTGTGAGATCGAGAGAGAGAGGAGATGAGTTCGATTCGATGGGTTGGGTCTGTGAGAGAGAAGCGTATTTTGAGAGTTGAGAGAGAGAGAGAGAGAGAGAGAGAGAGAGAGAGAGTCGAATGAGAGTTGAGAGAGAGAGAGGATCGCAATTGCATCTAACGGCTTAGATTAGACACAAGGCTACAGAGTACAGACAATTAAATGGAAATAAGGCTACAGAGTATAGCCGTGCGGCTATACTTTGCGGTTTGCGGTAACCGCAATATTTGAATATCGAATACCGCAACCGCAACCGCAAATGCGGTTCGGTTCTTAATACCGTGATTGCGGTTCGGTTTATCGCGATTGCGGTTTTATTGCGGTAATTTTGCGGTTGATTTTTGCGGTTTTGCGATTTTTCGGTCCAAAATGCCACCCCTACACAAAACATCCAAGCCACTCAATCTTCCCAGAGTCTGCAAACTCCTAGTCGGCAGAAGAAGGGTAAACAGGGGGCAAAGGCAACACCCACACCCTCCAAACACCTGGTAGTTCCGGCTCCTAAGGATAAACCCGACCTGCCGAAGAAGGTTTATTCAAAAGGGTACATCTCCCTTGCAGGAATCAAGCCACTTATAGTTCAAAGAATCGCAATGAATAAATGACTCATTGTGAGGGATTATTTGAATTGTATTGAGGAATGTTTGAGTGAATTTAGCTGAATAAACTAGGGATTCAATATGGAATTGTGTTTGAGAAGAATTTGGTTAAGAATAAACCAGGTATTCTATTTGGACTTGGGATTTGGGCAATTGCATCTAGATTAAGTCTCTAGAGGGATCAAACCAACGTAGTTCGGCATTGAATTGTATGGAGACATATTTGATTTGGGGAAATTTGGTTGATGCAACCAGTGATTCAAATTTGGTTGCGATTGCGCCTAGTAAGATGCTAGACTGCCTATGTAACCATGACGGGATCAAACTAACGTAGTTCGGAAATTTGGAAAAGTGTTTGGGTGAATTTGGTTAGGATAAACCAGGGATTCAAATTTGGTTGCTGTTGTTGCTAGTGGGATGCTAGACTACCTACTTACCCTTGATGGGATCAAACCGATGTAGTTCCAAAATTTGGAAAAGTGTTTGGGCGAATTTGGTTAGGATAAACCGGGGATTCAAATTTGGTTGCGGTTGCGTCTAGTGGGATGCTAGACTGCTTACGTATCCTTGATGAGATCAAACCGACGTAGTTCTAAAGTTTGGAAATTAGTGGGTTACTAATTTAGAATTTGTGTTTGAGAGATTTGAATTTGATCTCAGTGAAATTTGCATGGGTAGATGACCTCTGAGAAAATTCAAAATGGTTTTGTACCATTTTTTTCTTTTTAATGTCAAAGAAAACTAATGGGCAATTTTGATAAACTCAGTAATTTAATTTAATCATTAATACATGCATTTGTATCCATACATGATTTGGAGAATTTAAGATTAATGGGCTATTGTGATTGACAAACCTGTTAATCCATATTGATGCTCCTTTGGTATCTTTTAAGAGTGAGCTTGATCCTCGGAGCATGACCAATCATTTATTTGAATTGGAGTCATTGTCACAACATGGTTGAGTTGCTTGGCACTCATTTATGAATGGATTCTTTGCCACAATGATTGATTCCCACATTTCTTAGTGGGGCTTTTGTCAGTGTGTTTGATAGTCATTGTGCATTTGAGAAAACCCTTGCTACTTCAATTCATGGGAACATTGAGACAGATAAACCCAAATGTCGTAAGCATTTTATTGAGGCTTCTTGACCGTCAATGGATTTAGTTCTGATGAACCTTCGCTAACTCTCTTGTGCACTTGCTTAGCTTTATGCTGCAAGTAGTGAACTCACGTCTTCGTCTCTTGGAATACAATTGGGATAGAAGTGCCAGGGCACTTAGTTTTCTTTTGTTTCTAAACGGCAAGAGTGATGTGAGGGAGTTGAAAACTTCAGGAGCCTTGATTCAAATAGGACTTGCACATCATTAATTGATGATGAATTTTGGCTAACGCCTTTAGTCTTTTTTAATTGGACACGCACACAAAGTATGGAGAACCTCTGTTTTGCTTCAGCCTCTTTTTGCTTTTGGCGTTAGTATGATTTACCTTCGATTCTATTTGAACCAAATTAATTTGATAACAAGTGCCCATTGCTCACTTGCTGTGAGCCCACATTAATGCTTGGACATCATTTATTTGATCTGGTTTTGAAGGCGTTTGAATGTCCATGATCATTAGCGTTTGGTTATTTGCTGACTGCCTTAGATGGATCCACATGCTGCAAAGTTGTCAATGAACTTGTCCATTTGATTCAATTTATAGAACAGAACCATCCAAGAGATGAAAGTTCTTGACACTCTTCTTGTTTCATTTGATTGTCAACAAATATTTCCTTTCTTCTTGGCTTTAATGTGATGTTGCAGCATAACAAAAGAAAGAAACAAGTTTTTGTTTCTTCCTTTCTGCACATCTCACGTGGTGGCTTCTCCACCACTTTTTTTTTTTTTTTTTGGCTTTAGATTTCGAACTTCTGCATGGCTATTCAAGATGGATGTCCATGATCATCAGAGCATTATTGGTTTGCGGGTTCTATTCCCAAGATGGATTCATCATCCATGAAGAGTGGGTTTGACCCCAAAATGGATCAATCATCCGCATAATTTGGTTCATGGGTTTCTCACCCATATGGATTTTTACATCCAAATAATTTTGGGGTTACTCACCCATGGATTTGCATCCAAATAATTTCAGGGTTTGTCACCCATGAATTTGTATCCAAATGATTTTGGGGTTTCTCACCCATGGATTTGTGGCATGCTATGCCTAACACATAAAAAATGGATTCATCATCCATAGAATTTGTTTTGTGAGTTTGACCCCATTTGATTAATGGATAACCATCCATTTGATATATGGGGTGGACAGAAAAGTAACCGGGGTGGTGCTCCGGGGCCTTGAAAATCAAGGGTCGTATGATATATTGATGGATGGAAGAACTTAACTTTACCACTACTCCTAGGAAAACATTTAAAGATATTGTAAGTGTATTATAGGAAGATAAATGGTTGGCTGGAAAAGATAAGTTGCTTCGTGGGAGGCTTGTTTGGTCAAGGACCCTTTGAATGTTGCTGACGGTCTTGTATTTATAGGAAGAAGATGAAGCTTGTGAATGCATGATCTGGGGAGCTGCATCTGGCCTTCTTCTTTTGGTGGTAGGTCCCTTGGACAGCTAGCTTTGGATTTGTTTATTTCAAGTACCTTGAGTGGCTGACAGTCTAGAGGTAGTGAAGGCGTCAGAATCTTCACCCTCGGCCAAGCACTGTTCATGGCCAAGGTTGAGTTTTTAACCCTCATCCTAATTTGATTAGAGGATATTGGGATTTTGGACATATTTCAGGAGGAGCAACCTTTGTCGTTTTACCTTTAATAATGATCTCATGTAGCTCCATTCACAGATTCCAAAACATGTGCTTGTCCTGCTGTGGAAAGTCTCCCCCTTTTCCAGAAAACAAGTACCATATTCTTTGTGATGCTCCACTTTTCCAGAGAAGCCCACTTCATATTTTATTTAGTGCACCGTCCTTTTTCAGCCCCTGAGATAATGGCCATGTGTGGCCATGTAAAGATGTCATCCCTTAGCTAGAAGATGGATTGTAATTTGGGTCGTGGTGAGCTTGCTAGTGATCGGTGCATAATTACATATCTTTTTATACCCTTCTAACTTATGATTTGGTTATGTTTTTTAGTTAAACTTGTGCTTTTAATAAAGTTTGTGTATGTTTCAGTGTAATAAGGTTGAGACTCATTACATACATTTTGAAGACAATTTAGCTTAAAACAGTGTCTGCAGATCATTCAATTTCACGGATTAACCTGTACTTGCTCAAGAAGAACCAGATAATGAGCCATACATCATTGGAAAGATACGGAAGTCTAGTTTCCGTAGCATTTTACGGTTCATGATTCGGAGTCTTCTAGAGGAAGTTATACATGATTTAGTAGATCAAGGTCAAAATTCGGCAGCATCTGCGTTACTGGGCCATAAATGACATTTGAAGGTCTTTCCGATTTTTCCTTGAGTTGGGCTGCATATGCTTGGAAAGATAAGACAAAGGGCTTGAAGATCCATATTTTTCCAGAATTTTATGAATGTATTAACAAGCCCAAAACGAACCCAAAAGAAGAGTGCAATGCATTGTCATGCATGACATATGCATGATGAAATGCACTATCTAGTGGGAATTGTTGGTGAAGTGCACTATCTTGTGGGAAGGTTAGATGAAGCATATTCAAGTCTTATAATTGAAGTGGGAGTTGCAACACTAAGTTTAAAGAAAGAAAAATTGTTTTCAAATGTAATGGTGTGTTAGGTGAAGTTGATGAAGTGAGTGGAAAGCAATATTTAATTTAGATTTTCAACTTCCTTAGGCCTATAAATAGTGAGGTTTCCCAAGCTTGTAAACACACCCCAAGGGGGGGAGCTCTCAAACATTTCTCTAGAGCTCCCCTCCCTTCTCTCCCTCAAATTCTCTTAGTTTTGCTTTCTAGTTTTCAATTGTTGTAATCTTTTTGCTAAATGTTTCTAAGTTTTTCTTAACTTTCCATTGTAATGTAAATTCTTTTCTTTAGCAATTCAAGTTTGAGTAGTTTCCAAGTTTCAATTATGGTTTTTGTTCTTATTCATTATGCTTATAAGTTAATATGCTAGTTTGAATGATTGATCACCATTAAGGCTTGCATGTTAGTTATCTTGGTTTGAATTAAGAGTAGACACCATGCTTTAATTCGAATTGAACTATGAATAGGAAGAGTATGTATGAACATTCGACAACAGGGATTAGATACATGCTTGGTTGTTTAAAATGTTCTTCTATGCTTAATGGGTTCCTAATGCTTAATTTAGGTTAGACAACAAATGATCAAGTTAGGGAATTAGGAACACAAGGTTAGGACCAGACACCATGGCTTAATCATACTTTAGCTAGAATCAATCCGTTAATCTAAATTGAACTTGGGAACTTATTCGCTTGAGTTAATTTCTTTTCCTTCTTTCTTGTTTGATTTATTTTCTTTCTTTTTTTCATTTCTGTTTTGTACAGGGAATTGAATTAAATCAATCTATCATCAATCCTCGTGGGATCGACCTCGCACTTACATATGCTAAACTACCAACGGCTCGTGCACTTGCGAGTATCACAAGTTGAGGATGCAGCTGAATCTATTTTGGTGCAGCTGAATCGACGCAACAGCTAGTGGGAGAATCGGCCATAGTTGATCCGGCCAGGGATTGGGGTGAGTCCATTTGATTGTTGGGGAGGACCTTCCTAGTTAGGTCGAGCCTGGCTCTTAGGCTGAGTTGGCTTGTTGGGGGAAAACTGCCAATCAGGCTAAAACAGCTCATCTGGATGAGCCTAATTGCTAGGGCGAGCTTGTCTAGCAGGCCAAACTTGGCCATTGAGGGAGCCTTGACTGCTAGGCCGAAGAACAGCCATAGAATTCTTTTAGAATACCCCAGGTCACGATGTCTAGACCGAATTTGGGGCCAAGATCCTGGCCTTTGGATACCAGGCATGTCATCAACCTTCAATGTGATCTGGGCCAAAAATTCCAGGTGTAAACAACAACGAGCTATATATGCAATGTGTTTGCTTAAATCTCCCTTTCTAAATTGCTTATTTCTATGAAATTATTAAGATTAATGCTACTTTTACCATATTCTCATATCACATTATATGACAGATGAGGTGGATAGCTATATCAATTAAAATTAATTTAAAGTTTTCTTTTCTTTTATTATTTATTGACACTTTTTAATCGATGTAGTTGTCCACCTCATATTCCATATAAGGTGGTATGAGAATGTGGTATACAAATTTAATATGGTAAAAGTAGCATTACTCTTTGTGATAACTTTATGGAAACATAAGTAATCGTATCCACTATTGAGATATTTTGCATATCACATTTAATAATTTGATAAAAATAGATACGAATTTATTTTGGCCTTTCTAGGCCTAGGGTGGTCCATTTAAGCCCGTTGGGTTAGGCAATTCGTTTCTTTTTGGGCTTCTTCCCCCTTTGTTACTAAAAAGGAAATTAAGATTCTTATTATAGTATTTTTTTAAATGTGATTCACGGTAACCACCATAAATCTAACTAGTGGGCGCACCATAAATCTAACTACCTTATTAATTTATAATTAAATAACCTAGAAAATTTTAGTCAACTAATGGAAAAAAATTGTAATGGAAGAGGAATGACTTAGCATAATAAGAATTGAGAGAAACCTCAGGTAAAGGGAAGGCAATTAAGCGATAGCCTTAAAACATAAAAGTTTGTACTTCACTAGAAAATTTAGAGAAACCTTAGGTAAAGTTTTCTTTTAATACTACCTCAAACCCTAGAACCACTAGGAAGCCTAATGGAAGCAAAATACAGAAATTACAAAAATTGTAATGCAGTATCCTCATACCCAAAACATGTACTTGGAATTGGCGGTCAAGTCAGACTTAGCCCCTGATCATATCTGAATAAGTTCAATGTCAAACTTTATCTAAATTCAAAATGAAAGGATATATAGAGAAGTTAAGGTTCAATCATATAATCATTCAAATATACTTGCACTGAATCCATATACTCCTATTTTAAATGGCAGGAAAGGGGTCATAACGTCAGTTACCCTCAGTGATTGGGTGAATAGGTCGAAAGGGATCACAATGTAGATTAATAGTCAAAGAGCTTTCGTGTGGGGATGTATATATGATCTCAGAAAATTTTGTAGCTAGAAAATAAGGCGTGGAAAAATGGGTCTGGCTTTGAAATTAAACATGAGTAAGGCATAAGACGGTGCAGAATGCGGTTTTCTTGAGAATAGTATGTTGAAGTTAGGCTTTCATTGGTGATAGGTGGATATGATCATGGTGTGTGCTCATTTCTCATTAACGGTAGTCGTAAGGTGGGCTTGGTCCTTCAAGGAGACTTCGACAGGGTGATCCGTTATCGACTTACTTGTTTCTTGTTTGTGCTGAGGGTTTTATTACTCTCTTTTCTAGTGCGGAGAAGAAGAGGTGAGCTACAAGGAATTGTAACATGCCGACGGGTGCCTAGCTGAAGTCCTATCTTTTCCACTAATGATTGTTTCTTGTTTCTTGTCTCCACTAACAATAGAGACTATGCAGCCACCATTGTTTTATCAGTTTCCTAGTTTCGTGTTGCTATTGCTTATAGGGTACCATTTAGTGAGTCAGTCCTTCCCTATGTAAGAGTGCATGCTGTTAGTTGGGGTTACACCAAAACCCTGGTAACGAAATGCAATTGGGGGCAGGTATTAAGCCCCTTCTCAGCCCCTTCTCAGCCCCTTCTCTTATTTTCCAACTTTGGTTCGGTAATGAAGTTTTCCCTATTGACCCTGTGATTTTTTTTATTTTTTGAAAGGCAGGAAAAGAAATAGATTTCAAAATTGCTCACTATTCACTAAGAAGTTTGATCTTGTATAAGATAGGATCCTAACTTATCTTGACTGACCACGATTCCAAATCACAAATTGTGCTATTCTATAAGACACATCTAAAACAAGCGCTCTAGCTAAATGTTATTAAAAAGAAAAGAAAACCATAGATAAAAGCAACTCCACCAATTTTAGGACATTTTCATACAAAATTTAAGAATTCTAAAAAGCTTAAAAATGTGTTGGCTCACAAAAAATATCCTTCGATATCGGCAGCTAGAATGTAAAAAAGGCATAAATTTAAAACACAAGTAATTTAATTGAAAACTGCGATTCTTTAATTACGGTCTCGAAATTTTAACAATAAGTAAAATGGAAAGTTTTCAAGAAATATGAAGCTTACCTACAAATATCACCGGCAACAAACTAACATGCCAACCGCAGGTCAGGAGTAAAATATTTGAGAGGTTGAGTGACAAAATAAAGAAGGATCGGCCGTTAGAGAGTGGATGGTTACTTTGAGAGAGCAAGCTTCTCCAGAAAATCTTCAATGGTGGATGAAGAGGATGAGGTGAGAGACGAAGAGGGATGAGAGCACTATATTGAGATTTACAGGTCTTTTTGCCCATAGTTTACAATTTTATAACTGCATCTTTTTGTTTGTTTCCTCGTGATATAACAATGTGATATATAAATGATAAATTAATAATTCACGAGAAAAATGAGTTTGATTTATCGCCTCATCCAAATATCCGCGCGATAAAGTCAATATATCTAGCTACTAGAGATTTTGATTATTTATCACAATCATTGCGACCTATATGGGAACTTCTAATTTTAGCAAGTTATTGTTGAACCATGCAAAAACAGAAAACTGAAAGCAAATTATCTACCAGAGATTAGGAAAATGTAGTATTACTTAGGTACGTATACACGTAGTCTATGTGACATAGAGATAAATTTTCTGCTTTGGTTTTGCAATTAGCTGTGTTGCTACATTGTTTTGGGTGTCCACCATGATGTCTAAAGGACGACCGGTTGGAGGCAAAATATATTCAATATAAAAATTGGAAGCCTCAATAAAAGGATAAATTGCTCTACTTAAAATTGAAGCAAAGCAAGAGAATTAACTAATACTTCTTTGAGAGATTCACTATTATACCAAATATAGGGGCTCAAATTATAAAAAAAAAAAATTCCATATGAAATGGACTTTAGAAACACACCCAAATCCTATTTACAACATAACAAAAAGACTTTGAATTTCCTATAAATTACAAAGCTGCCGTCGATTTCTTAAAACAAACTCAATCCCAAAACCTCATAAAAAAACTCAAAACACTCAATAGGTATCAAAGTAATTTAATAATAAAAAATAAATTCAATGGGCTAGTTGTCATTTTTTGGATTTGTTTATAGAAATTAAATAGTGTAAGGGTTTATCAGTAGTGTTAAGAATTGGTATATAACTAAATATCTCTACTTCTCTTATGACGCCTCATATGTAAATAGTTCTGTATATATACATACATATATATATATATATACAGTGACGAGTAGTAATCAAGACCTTCATCTGTACATAAGTTATCAGAATTGAAATTTCTGTCAATGCTTTAAATTTTTTTAGAACACAAATAAGATAATTTCTTAATTAATACTACGTAATCATGTAAAAATTACTGAAAAAAACAACCCTTTCGCATAATACATTGCCTTGGGGGCACTGTAACATTTGGGTTCTGTGGTAAGATTGTTGAAAGTTTGACTGTTGGCCATGATGGAGATGTAGTCAGGAATTTAAGAAAGATTGTAAAACTCAAGTTTGTATGCATTGTGTAAGTGTACATAATTTTTATAATATAATTAATTTTCACAAATACAGAAGATAACAACAAAAACAACATATATAACTTAGGACTTGGGATTTCGGGGGAAGTAATCAAATGGAGCATTCCAAAGATCATCGTCCCAATAAACATCATCATAATCATGACTTGGATTATCTGGATCAACAAAACGATACCCAAGCCCACTACGAAAATCCCAGTCAAACCACACAGCCTGCTCCAACGGGGACTCCCATGGAGACCACCCCAAATGGCTCAACCCAAGTCCTAAATCATTCTCTTCATTCTTCTCCACCGCCTGTGGTGCCGGTGCCGGTGACGAAACATTTTCAGTCTCCTTCATCTCCACCTCCACCTCCACCTTTACTTCCACCTCCCCTTCAAGACCAGTTAGGTCAACTACATTATCCTCCTTGTTCTCTTCCTCTTCCTCCTCTTCCTTCTCCATATCCTCCATGACCTCGTCTTCCATACCCTTCACGACCTCCACGTCCTCCTCCACAGCCTCTACCACCCCATCTTTCTCTTCCATATCCTTCACGACCTCCTTCTCCACCTCTTCCATAGCCTTCACGACCTCCACGTCCTCCTCCACGGCCTCTACCACCCCATCTTTCTCTTCCATATCCTTCACGACCTCCTTCTCCACCTCTTCCATAGCCTTCACGACCTCCTTCTCCATCTCTTCCACAGCCTTCACGATCTCCTCTTCATGCTCATCATCCTTTATGGGCTCCACCACCACTACCTCTTCTTCTTGCGCCTGATCTTCCTTCTCTTTTATCGTCATCATCTCCCTCGCCATTTGCCTCGTCAGAACTCCATGGCCGCATTGGATTCCATCGTTGTTATTCATCGTCCTTCTCCAGGATGAGCTCCCTTGACCTGGCTCTCTGCTTCTCCTCCTCGTCACCTGCCTTTCTCCGTCCACTGGGCTCACAGCCGGCCTCCTCATTTTCTGTGTGTGAGTGTATATGTGTATGAAAGAGTATAGAGAAAGAGAGATAGAGAGAAAGAGAGGAAAAAACAGCGTCTGAATGGGGTAGGTACTTAGCTAACAGCTATAGCAGAAAGAGAGAGCTTAATTTTGAGCCTCTTTGAGCACAGAAAATGTGAAAGGGATTGCTCTCTTTTATAGACAACCCACCTGCTGGCTATTAGGGTTTGATGAAATGAAACTGAGAGAGAGAGAGAGAGAGAGAGAGAGAGAGAGAGAGTGAGAGAGAGATTTCAGAGGTTTCTAGAGTCACCATTTCTCGAGAAAATCATCATATCCTTACACACACGATACTTTGAATTGGGTACTTAGAGCAGTTTTGCTTATACATTATTTTCTCGCCGAGTCCTGATAAAATCAGCACCACGAATACTTTAAACTGCGTTTCAGGCCACCTGGATGGTGTCCATGCAAAACCTGTGGGTCCCACACATGCAAGCAAAGAGTGGAGTCCTTGAAGTTGATGATGATCTGGAAGTTAGCTCGAGAGCCTTGCTCTGCATGTGAGGCTAGAGCTCCACGTATCTCAAAACGCATGTTCCATGCAACCGTTCTGTTTATGGTTCTTGGATTTTATTGAAGTAATTGCCCTTCCACTTTCTTCTTCTTCTTCTTCTTCTTCAGTTTTCTGTCAGTATACGTTTCTTTCTCCTCTAGTTTGAGAGGACTTTTCTCCTTTGTGCAGGTAATTAGGGTTTAATTATAATTAATTGAAACTAGCTAGCCTGGAAATTGTCATCTTTTGGAGGTTTCTAATTATCTGGTTTTGGAAGGCAGTTTGAGTGCATTAATTACATCCGTTTAATCAACTTGGGTTTGGGATTTCTTTACGGATGAAAATCAATAGCAGACTAGAAATTTTTTGTTTCACCTTCTATGGAAAACCGATACGAAATAGAATATATATATATATATATATATATAAATAAGTGTAGTCTAAGATCTATTTGCAGGAGGTTGGTTGATAAAAATTGAATAAATAACAAGGTGTATTCAAGCCCAGCATCAAATTTCCGTTAATACATACTCTGTGGCAAAGGCACTAGTGATTTGTTGCCGGCCCTGGCTACCATTGTCTATGAACATATGCTAGAGCAAAGATAGATGCTAACTTATTTTGCTTGAAAACTTCTACTCGCATTATAAATGATCGAGTGATATTGTGATGTCAAATGCATTGTTTTTTTATTTCAAATTCTATATATGAAAAAAATTATCTTCGCTAAATTTCAAAAAAAATTATAATTTGTCACATGAGAAACATTGACATCTCCTAAATGCTGAAATTAGTGGTGGAGCCAGAAATTCATATTAGGAGGGACACTTTAAGCGATGTGAAAGAAATTATAGTGTAGAAAAAAGAAGCGATATGGTAATAGAACATAAAGTGACTTATTTATTTCTGTTTGAATTTCTTTCTCGTTTTGATTTCATATGATTACGAATAAAGGGAGGGAGAGAAAAACATAGGGAAAAAAAGAAGAGCAAAGATTTATCAATTATATTCAACACACCACAAGCTAGTAATCGGATGGTATTCTAAGTTGTAGCTAGAATAACTGATATATGAAAAAAAAAAAAACAAAACAAAACAAAACAAAACTCCTTGAAACCTTCATGTCTCCTCATATCTATCCCATCCTGAACCTTATGGTCCCGTTTATTTCATGGAAAATATTTGATGGGAAATAATTTCCCACGTCTTTTCCAAGGGATAGGAAATGAAAGATTTCTTTCTCATGTTTGGTAATGCTTGTTAATGTATGGTTTTGTAATTTTCTTTTGGCTTCCCTTGACAACTTTGTAATAGGATGTGTATTGTTATTTATCAAGCTCAAGTTTAGATTAAGAAAAACTTTTCTTGGTGTTCTTCTCTAATTTCTGCTCTATGGAGGTTCAAGCAAGTTGACAAAGGTATTGTGCATTACATATCATTACATTAAACAGTCTTCATAAAATGATGACTAGTCATCCGTTTCTCATATGACTAGTCATCCTTACTCTGTAGGATTTCCAGCTGAATAACAAACTGTTTTGTCCTATTCTTCTTTCTCTCTCCTTGCTGCCATGTGGGTTCCTGACCTAAGAAATTTTTTGGTATGTAAAGGCTATAGATTTGCTCATTTAGCGGCTGTCTCTTTTGGGTGGAAGTTTTGGAAAGATTGGTTTGCTATCTTTCTCTTCTTCTTCCTCAAGAGAGAACCAAATATTTCATCTCTGAGTTTTTCCAATTGATTTCTTTTTGAAAAACTGCATTTGAAACACGAATCTGCATCTAGCTACTTAAATCATTCTCTCATTTATATCTAGGTCAGATTCAAGACTGATTTCTTCAAGAGTATGGTTTCTTGAAGAAATTGGTCATTCTCCTTTGAATCCAAATTTTGGTTTCGGTTTGTGTTGGAGCTCTAGTGCCATGGGATGAACGAGCTGGAGAAGGAGCTGCCATTGCCATGAAGAACTGAGCTTCAAGCTTTGCTAAGTTGGAGAAGAAGATTGCACAAAGGAGGTATAGCTCATCTTCCTAAATAGATCTAGGTTTTTCTTGAGCTTGCTTGTGTTCCTTTGTAAGAATCTTTTTCTACTTAGTGGATTGCCTGGTTGGTTGATGACCCCCAGTTTTTCCAAATGGTGGGTTTCTGGGTGAACAGTTTCTGGTTTCCAACTCTGTAAATTTTCTGGGTTTGTGTTTTTGATAGTTGACTAGTCATCTGGGTTTGTGCGGTTGATTAGTCATCTTTTTCTGCTGTTTGGTGTTTGCTTGATTATGCTGTCTTCACACACTTTCACCATAGTTGTTGCTAGCACAAGGGATGCTTAGATTGACGGGTCCTTCTGAGTGCCTAGGTTGTCACTAGTAATTCTCTAGGCTTGCAGGTACATCTTGGTATGCTCTGTGTATGTTATTGTTTGGTATAATTCATATATGACAGTTGACTAGTCATAAGAGTATTTGGTCAAGGTCTAGAGTGTGTGAAGTTTGCTGCGTTCTTGATTGAATATCTTTTAAATTTATCCCTTGTCACCTAAGTACCAATTTCAATGCTGGGAAAGTAACCAGGAAATATCACTTTTTTTCCTTTCACCATTAACAATTTAGAATTACAATATAGCATTAAATACATTCTTTTTATTTAATTTTTCAATTATACTCATATGAAATCAAATAAAAATAACGTATTTAATGCTATATTGTAATTCTAAATTGTTAATGGTGAGAAAATGGTCATGAAAAATGTGCATTTAATGTTGGCACATTTTCCCAAACTTTCCCATGAGAAGGGAAAACAAAACCCAACGGGGAGGAGGGCTTCACTTTCCCCCCTACTTTCCCATGTGCTAGACAACCATTTCTCATGCCTGAACTTGCCAAACATGGGAAAAAAATTTGATTTCTCATCCCCTCATTTGAGAAGGGTGGTGAGGGTCAAGGATTAAAATATCGGTCGTGCAGATAATATTAGGCCTCCAATTTACAGATATTTCGAGGGATATATCGTTATCGTTTTAGGCATCGGGGAAAAAATAAACTAATATGACATATATAGGCACTGAGACACAGAATTTTGGTGTAAAACTTTCATAAATGTTATGTATATTATCAATGAATGTATTGAACAAATAAAACTCAAAATGTACTAATAATAAGATATACATATGATGAAATATAAGTGGTATGTAATGTGCATTAATGAAAAGTTTGAAAATAAAATATTGATTAGAATGAATAAACCACGCATAAATTCATAATTTATTTAAACATTGAATTACAATTTAGATAAGTGTCCATCTACATAATTGAAGAGCTCCTATGAGGTTCAAACAATGAGGAACAACCATCTAGATTCATACAATAGTCAAACCAAGTCATGTAACCAGAGCAGTTTATAAGCCATGTTTGAACATGGTGCACATATGTCTCTCTTAAGCTCTCTACTATTCTCCCATATATTGGATAGTTAGGATTAACCCAACTAGTAGGTCCATAATACGTTTCATCATCTTGAGCTCCATAACTACTTGCACTATAATCAGATATGACATAACCATAGCCATCATAAGATTCATTTGAGTTAGTACTAGGTCTAGTTCCTGTCCTCATAGATCCAAAACTGATCGCCATGTCCTCTTCAAATGGATTGATTAGTTGGCTTCTTCTCTTTGAGTACTACTTCCCAATTGCGCCAATGCGTAGTCCAACTTCTTTCCATCCATCATCCTCATCTTGGGTGGCATGAGTTAAATCACCCTCAATAATAAATGGGCTATAGTGTCTTCCTTATTAATTACCTCCTTATTCAACATTACTTCCTCCATCATTATCTGATAAATTGGATGAACTTTCTTTCCTACTAGTACCAGCATCGTCACTCAAGGGATGTCTTTGACCTTGACGAGGTCCAAGCATATCCCTTTCAAATGATGAAGTATCTCCACTCCTAACATCTTCAAATATGACTCTATCAACATCAACTCCTTCTTGGGCAGCATGTTGTGCTATAACGACATCAGGGTTGTCTTATTCATTATCCATGTTAGCTGCCATAATCCATTATTGAATTTCACTCACATGTCGATGATTACGTTGTTTGTAACAATATACGCGTAGAAATTTTTTGCAAGTTTGGGGTAGAATTGCCATGAAGATTCCACCATTATTCTAGAGGGGTCGATTCTCTAAAATTTATCACCTAGATTCACAATGTTTTGTGTTTAGTATGCATAAAACTAAACTTAATGAGGAAGACGTTGTTTTGTGTTCACTTACCTCGGCCCCAAATTCTTGTAAACCTCTATCCCCAGTTGGGTTCAATCTTTCAAATAAGTGTTGGAGTCCTGAAAGTAACTCTTTATTGTGGCCAACCCCTGTTTCATATTTATATCTAGGGTTCAAGTAGTGGGCTACAAATATGAAGATTAGTTAATACCTGCTGTATAAGTTTAAAAATCAATGCAATTTTTACTAAGAGATTAAAACATACTCAGCTTGATGTAATGGACAAGATAATATGACATCCCATCTGTGATTGATGATTTTGAGAATCCATTTTTTTCCATTCAATTTGGAAATCTTCTCTTTCATTAT
Organism: Prunus salicina; assembly: GCA_020226455.1. NCBI lineage: Eukaryota > Viridiplantae > Streptophyta > Magnoliopsida > Rosales > Rosaceae > Prunus > Prunus salicina. The sequence goes on along the minus strand of CM035344.1, from coordinate 16,143,635 downwards.
GTGAAACATATTATATAAGATAGGCATGGTAGGAACTACCTCTGTGTCATCAATTCGCAGGATGCTATACAAAGACTCATAGATGGCATGCACTCATTCCATGGCATCCTAGAATCTATGATCAAGGACTCGACTTTCAATTCTCTTCCCATCTTCTAATTCACCGAATCTACTATTATACCATTCCGCACTTGTAAAAAGTTGCCTAAACCAGCTTTCTTCTTTAAGATGACATTGATGCTGATGTACTTTGTTGCAAACCGGGTTGCACCCGGTCAAACCAAATCCCTTTGACAAAAGATGCTCATCTATGCCAATAGCGAACCATGATTGCAAATGTAGTTCGTTAATTTTCTAGCCTTATTTATGACATTAGCCACCAACTCTTGCTTCCCAATATCTTCAAATATTATATCTATGCAATGTGCATCACAAGGAGTCCAATAAATAGGGTACCGCTCCATCATCGTCTCTCCAGCCTTAACAGAGGCTGAACCATTATCGATGACAACCTTTTTTATGACATCCCTCAACAATTTGGCCATGTACTTTGCATCCTTGGTTTTATTTGAAGCATCCACTGATTTTTTTTTTTTTTTTTTTTTTTTTTAAGTTTTCCCATTTGAGTAGACCATGAAATTTATTATGGACAACCTTGTCGGGCTAGTCCTTCGATCACTCATGATGGTGCATCCATATACGTCTCAATCTTCCTTTACCTTTTCCACATAGGCTTGCATGTATGTGTGCTCCATATCTAAGTACTTATTCTTTATTTCATACAACGATGGTGTGGGGGTACGTCTTAAGCTAATAGAATCAAACTCATATTAGTAATTGATGTGTTTAGAATACTTAACTTCAAGAAAGGGAAGTCATAAGGAATAAAGCAAAACCTGCTTGTTGGGCTGCAACAATCATGTTCTTGTTGGGAACCTGCTTTATGAAGAGCCACATTCTCAAGTATGAAGAATTTGCTACAGTATCTTCCAAGTACCTCTGTTGAGTTTCTAATCATGCCTTCAATTGTTTTATGTTTTTCTCTAGTGTTCTTATGTGTCATTGGTATTGGAGGAGATTGGAGTGGGTCTCGAAGGCTTTGAGTGCGACGGTATTGTGGTTGGCTACTACCACTTGCTCCCCTTGCAAATCATCTGCTTCCTATTCCGTAAACTCCTCATTCTCTTAACCGTTCTTCTTACTTCGACGCTCTAATGATAGCAAGGTAATCTTTTTTCTCCTCTAGGTACCTATTTGGAGGATATGCATATCCATCATCATCATCATCAGGATTGCTACTTTTATTACCCATCTATCCCACTCTTGTTGTATATATTATGGTCTCTTCAAGAGACTTCTTATGTTGTTTGCTAGACTCTTTATCCTTTACCCATGCAATTACCTCATTCTTAATATCTTGTGGTATTTCTTCTCACTTCTTTACACTCTTACATGGATCAAATCCACCCAAATGATACTTTAGCTGTGTAATTCCACCACTTTTAAATGTGGATTCACAAAATATGCATATTGTGCCATGCTTATTGCCTTCTATTGGACGAGCATATTTTCATGCCACATTAACACCACCAGGCAAACTAGCTCCACTCGGTCCATTACTACTTTCCATTTTAAATTTATCACACTTAAATATATCAAATTAACTTACAATATCAAATCTATGACAAAAATGATACACACCATGAGGGAAAGCCACATACATGAAACAATAGTCAAAGGGAACTTGCAAACAAGGAAAGAAGCTTGCAAACCAAATAAAAATTGAAAAGCTCGCAGAGAAAGAAGAGAAGTGAATGTTTGGTGCCCCAAAAGAAGCAAAACAGCCTCTGATTTAAAGAGGGCTCTCTCGCGGTAACAGTGGCAATTTTTAGGGGTTGGGGGACAATGGTATATGGGCTTTACATACTTTATTTTATGGATTCCAATTGGATGATTGTCTAGGTTTGATGGAACTAAAGGTAGTCAGATGTTTTTGGAGGTATGTCGGCAATGGACTGTGGTTAGATTCTTTATGTTAATATATTATAGGGTTCTATATAAGAATTATATATTTTTGGGTTTCAATTTGCTTCAATTGCCTTCAAAATTACTGAAAATTTTCTAAGTTCTGTTATGGGTATTGGGAAATATCGAGGATGTCAGCAAAATATCGAGGATATCGCACTTATTGACGATATATCGCCGATACAGGGGAATATATGGCCTTACCCCACCAGTATCGATTGTCGACACTTGAAAATACCGATATATCGGTGCATCGGCCGATATTTCAATCCTTGGTGAGGGTACACATTGGGTTAAAGTTGTGAACAAAAATGCTCCCCATTCTCTTTATAGTGTTTTGTTTATTCAATTCCAAAATATTAGGAGTCATAATCATAAACTCATATCTCTCTATCATCTAATTCACTGGATCTTTTTGTACCCTCACAATGAGAGAATATGGATCCGGCACTGGGCTTCCAACGGTTATAAGAAAATAAAAAATATTTTAGGGTACGCTATGTGAAAGAGTTTGTGGGTAGAAGAAGCATTAATTGTCAAAGGTGAGGAAATCCCTTTTAATTCATGTTGTAACTCAAGTCATCCCAACGTATGCCACGAGCTTGTTCAAGTTGTCTAGTAGCCTTTATGGAGAATTGGCATCCATGATTAGAAGATATTGGTGGAGTGGAGGAGGAGAGTGTAAGGGCATTTGTTCACTAAAGTAGTAGTCAAAGCTTCGGTTGGATATTGTTACATGATTCATGCTCATTAATGCGTTTAGGATTTTTAAGCATGTTTTTAGCACATTATCTGAGCATGAAGTGGTTTGTGATTATGGTTGGCATGAGACTCAAGAGAAATCTGGTAGTACATGGCAATACATTCATATGCAAAGGTAGTACAATTTCAGCAAGAACTTAGGTTAATTCCAAAATTTCAAAGCCTAAGAGCATTTCCACTAGTTAGCCCCTTGCCATGGCAAGGGGAGCCCTAGGGCAGCTACTATTCACGTGAATAGTGCTGCCCTAGCCCCCCCAGCAAAGTGTGTTTCCAGCGGTTTAGGCTTGCCATGGAAAATACTATTCATGTTTTTTTTTTTCACAACTTTGTTTACTTAAACAATTAATTTAGATAATATTTTCGGATAAGATTTTTCGGTTCCTACGTGTCAATACTATTCATATCAGATAAGATTTTCGGTTTCAAATTTTAGATACATTTCAAAATTCAAATTTCAGATAAATTCAAAATGTCAAATTTCAGATACATTTCGAAATTCAAATTCCAGATAAATTTCAAATTCCAAATTTCATGTGAATTTCAAATTTTAGATAAGATTTTCACCCTCTAAAATTGTGCCACGTGTCATCTTTATCTGCCTAAATTTTTCTATAAAACCAGAGGCTCAGCTCATACCTCCCATACCATATCTTCTCTACATCTTCATTTCTCAGATTTTAGATTTCATTCTCCATTCTCAATGGTAGACATGGAAGAGGTTTTGGAGAGGCAAGAGCAAGAAAGGCGACAAAGAATGCGTAGAAGAGCTGCAAGTTAAAGGGCGCAGAGAGAACTAGATGAGCAACTTGGCATGGCCGTTGCTTTGCTGGAGGAAGAAAACCAGAGCTGCCGTGGTTCACGAGAAGGCCGAGCACCGAATGTGGACGGACATAGACATTCTCGGGGTAAGAATTTTATGGAAGATTATTTTATCCCACAATCTCTGTACTCTGATGTTCATTTTCGAGCAAGATATAGCATGCAACCCCATTTGTTCAATAAAGTCATGCATGATATTTGCAATTATGTTGACTATTTTGTTCAAAAGAAAAATTGTGCTGGAAATTTGGGGCTTCTTCTTGAGCAAAAATTCACAGCTGTGATACGAATGTTGGCGTATGGGTCATCTGCTGATCAGGTGGATGAGATTGCCCGGATGGGGAAGTCCACTATTTTGGAGAGCTTGGTGCGATTTTGTGATGCAGTGGAAACTCTGTACACCAGGGACTACCTGTGTAGACCTACACCCAAGGACTGGCAACGGCTTCTACAAAAAACTGAGTCTCGTGGATTTCCTGGAATGATTGGTAGCATTGACTGCATGCACTAGCAATGGAAAAATTGTCCAACTACTTGGCAATGGGATTATGGCAATCGGAAAGGGCAGAAAAACATCATCCTCGAAGCAGTTGCTGGTTTTGATACATGGGTTTGGCACGCCTTCTTTGGAGTTGTCGGCTCTCAAAACGATTTGAACGTCCTGGGTCAATCCTCGGTGTTCAATGATGTTCTGAGAGGTGAAGGCCTAAATATCACATATCAAATTAATAATACCGTCTACTAGAATGGGTATTATCTAGCTAATGGTATCTACCCGAGGTGGACAACATTTGTGAAATCAATTCCACATCCCTGATCCCATAAGTGAATTTTTTTTGCTGCCTATCAAGAGGGGTACAGAAAAGATGTGAAGAGGTGCTTTGGTATCCTTCAAGCCTGGTGGGTTATTATCAGGGGCGCGTCACGTCTTTTTGATGAGGAGGTGCTTAGGAGTATCATGATGACTTGTATCATCCTCCACAACATGATTGTGGAAGATGAGTATGAATATGATGCTGATGAAGTGTATAAACTAGATCCCATGAACATGGCATTAACACGAATTTATGAAAAACCTATGGGGCCAAATGGAGAACCAGTGCAGCATGATCCATTGGTTAGAGACGGTAGTTTCATGCATCGTATGATTGAGCGCTACATGGAGATGCAATCGTCGTATATTCATGAACACCGTCAAGTTGACTTGATGGAGCATTTATGGGCGGTGAAAGGCAATGAAGGTCAATGAAGTGAAGTGAAGATGTTTTTTTAATGTATTATGTTTATGTTGTATTTTTAGTTATGCTTTGTTGTTTTTTTATGCTTTAGTTGTAGTTTGTTTATTTTTTATGCTTTGGTTGTGGTTTGCTTTTTATGTTGAATATTTTCTTCATTCACTAAAAGAAAATCAATACAACTCATAAAATAAAATACATGAATTACCACTAATTTTTTAAACAAAACAAAAAACACAATGAAATGAAAGGCAAGCAAACTAACTTAATGGTACAATGAAATGAAAGGCAAGCAAACTAACTTAATGGTTTTGATCATTTAACCAATCCATGTTGCTAGGTCCATCGTCACGAAAAAGTCTTCGTCTCATAACATCCCTTCGTTCTACCTTCCAAAATTGTTTCAGGGGACATATGGGTTGTATCCATGGCCATGGTTCCCGATCCTTTTTTTCAATCTTTTCTTGGCGTACATACTCCCTTTCTTTTGCATTTTGTGCTCTTGTTGTTTCATGTCCATTTCAATTCTCATGGCTTGCATCTTTGAAAGTTCCTCCAAAAATTTAGATGCATTCTTGGTAGCAATTACTCCCTCTCTTCGCCTTCGCCGCCTTCCTCCCAATAGGCCTTTGCTCTTTTTCGATGGGTGAGTCTTGACTCATCGGGGAATCCATAGGTGAATCCGATGCCAGTGTCTCATACAGTGGCATCTCATTCAACACTACCGTTGGACCCGTTGGAATAATTTGGAATCTCTTACAATTCTTCACCACCTCCCAACATAGGGTATGGTTGAAACTTTTTTTGCCTTGCCTAGTAGCACCAAAAAATATTTGTGCTTGCATAATCTATAAAAAAAACAAAATGGAAATGCAAGAAACTTTAAAAAAATATTGGCAATGCAACAAGTATAAAAAATAATAATGGAAATACAAGAAACTTTAAAAAATATTGGCAATGCAACAAGTATTAAAAAAAATAATGGAAACGCAAGAAACTTTAACAATTTATTAGAAATGCAAAACAAAATATAAATATTGCAAGAAACATTCATATTAATATTGGAAATACAAGAAATATTAACAAAATATATAAATTGCAAGAAACATTTAAATAAAATTTAATATGACATAGAAATTAATAAAACAAAAACTACAAATAATTTACCTCACTGCTAAGGTTTTCCCCGCTTCTATGGTTGTCCATTGCTTTTGCCAAGGCATCTCTCCATTTCACTAACTCTTTATTAAGCATTTTCCACCTACTAGATAATGTCATTTCCGTAAGGGTCGAACCAATTACCCTTTCACAAAATTCCTGATGAATTTTTTTCCACATATGAGAGAATTTCATCTCATTGCTCGTTACGGGACAATGACTAACTTGGAGCCAAGCCTCACACAAGCTAACATCTTCCATCATGCTCCATGCCCCTCTGGTTTCACTAGAAGAACCCATAATATGATAGAGAAAAATACAACTTCAAAGTGAAAAAAATATTGAGTAGAAAGTGAATAATAGTAGAAGGAGAATAAAATGTATGAGGATTTGGTGTTAAAAGTGAAGAGTATTGGTTGGTATTTATAGAAAAAATGGCTGCCGTTAGATTGAAGGAAAAAATCAGATCGGAGAGCCAATACGCCGACATGTGGGAGGTAGCCGTTGGCGGCTACTGTAGCACGAGTGGTTAATTTTTTCTTTAACATTGGCGCGTGCAATGCATGCGCCAAAGGTAAAAAAAAATTCAAATATGAAGGGCTGATGCCAGGCTGGCATCAGGGATGACATCACCCGTCCTCGGGCAAGAGCTCGGGCCGAACCCCACCTCGGGCCAGCCTAGTCTTCTGGCCCCCACCTCTTGCCCGGGCTCCTTTTTGTTGCTGGAAACGCCAAAAAGCCCCAAACCCCCGCCCCCCAGTTGGAGTCCAGCCTGTATTGCTAGAAATGCTCTAGGGGGAGGGGGAGAGGGTTGGGGGTCATCGGCAGTGTTGGCTTCCTTCAAATTAAATGTTGACGGTGCTTTCTCATAGAAAGGATAGTTGAAGGAGCTGGATTAATTCTTCGTGATGGAAAAAGGGGATTTTGTGGAGGCTAAGAGTAGCTCCAGCGCTGCACATGAACCGGGCAAAAGGCCCCCCGACACAGCCCAAACGACGTCCATTGCAGGAGAAGAGGCCCGGGCCAGAGCTGGGTCCCACCAGCCCGGGCAAGCCCAAGGGCAAGTTCCGCTCGAGGTCCAAAACAAGTTTTGGTTACGTCACGCTGGCATCACATTGACGCCAGCGCAAGGTAAGTCAATTTTTTTTTTACTGTTGGCACGTGAATTACACGCGCCAACGGTAAAAAAATTTGACTTCTGCGCCTTGACGTCAGCGTGACGCCAGCGATGATGTCAAATCTGACAGGATCCAACGGGTATTTACCACGTGTCGCGATAGGGACTCTCCGATCGTTTTTTTCCAAAAATCCGACGGTCCTCATTTTTTTGGCTTAAAAAATTGCAAAAAAATTCGAAAAAATTCTGAAAAATTCTGAAATTTTTTTTAAAATATGCCAAAAAATTATGTATTTTTTCCCTATAAATACCTAACCGTTTTATTTACTTTACACACCAAAGCTTCATACAATTTCTTCTCCAATCCAATATTTTTTACCCTCCACTCACATTATTCACTGTCCACACCAATTCTCAATACAAACTCTTCTCCTTCCAATATTTTTTACTCTCCACTCACATTTTTCACTTTCCACACCAATTCTCCATACAAACTCTTCTCCTTCCAATATTATTTACTCTCCACTCACATTTTTCTACTACTTTCCATTTGTATAAAAAAAACAAATGGCATCTTCTGCCGAAGTTGGAGGCTCGTGGTTAACTCAAGAAGATGTTGTGTTGTGTCAATGTTGGGTGAATGTTAGTCATGACCCTATCACGGGCAATGAGATGAAGTTCCATCATATGTGGAGCAAAATTCATGGAGAATTTTGTCAAAGATCGAGTTCCATTCGGACCGAAATGGCGTTATCTAGTAGATGGAAACTTCTGAATAGGGAGTTAGGGAAATGGAGAAATGCTTTGACAAAAGCAAGGGATAACATTCGAAGCGGTCAAAATCTATCCGATGAGGTAAATTATTTATAATTGCCATTTTAATCAATTTAATGTAACTTTTTTTTAATTGCATATTCTATTTCTTTTTCTTGCATAATGTTTTTTTTTTCTTTTTGCATTTCCAATTTGTCTATATTTTCTTGCATAATCAATTTTATTCTTACATTTCAAAATAGTTTATATTTTCTTGCATAATATATATTTTTTCTTGCACTTCCAATTATTTATTTTTAATAAATCATACAAGCACAAATGTGGTTTGGTGCCACGGGGCAAGGCAAAAAAAATTTCGTGCATTTCCAATGTTGGGAAGTTGTGAAGGATTTTCCGAAATTCAGAATTATTCCCACCGGTCCGCCGGTTGTGATGAATGAGACGCCGCTCCACGATTCGCCATCAACCGATTCGCCATTGGACTCCCCAATGGAAACGGAGTCACCATTTGTGCCACAACCCCCGAGACCTATTTGGAGAAAGGCAGCAAAGGCCAAGAGAGGGGGCACTTCGACCACTGAATGTGTACAATTATTGGAGCAAATAGCTAAGAACACCTCACTAAGAATGGAGAGAGACTTGAAAAGAGATGAAATGGACGTGGCACGAGAGGAAGCATTTGTTATTCAACAACAGAAGGCACAAGAAAAAGACATGGAAGATAGAGAGATGAAAATCATGGTCATGGATACGAGTCATATGTCTCCCGAAACAAAGTCCTATTGGAAGCTAAGACGAAGGGATGTGATGAGAAGAAAACTTTTCCATGACGATGGACCTAGCAATACGGATTGGTTAAATGATGAAAACCATTAGGTTGTATTGAAACACCTTTGCCATAGTATTATCCTTTAATTTGTTGTATTGTTTCCTTTTTATTCAATAAAATAAGCATTAAATAAAATGACTATTTATTACAAACATTTGAGCATCAAAATAAATATTAATTAAAAACAAACCTTAATTTATTGCAAACAACACACAAAACAAACCATACATAAAAGCATAATAATAATAAAAAGCATAATTCCAAAAAACACCACACATAAAATAAACCATAATTAAAAACAAAGCATAATTCCAATCAAAGCACTAATCTTGACTTCATCCATTGTGATTGCCTTTCATCTCCCACAAGTGCTCCACCAAGTCACCTTGACGTATCTCGTGAACATATGAAGATTGCATTTCTTGATATCGATCAATCATGGGGTTGTTGAAATGACCATCCTGAAGTAACGGTTCGGGCTCCATTGGTAGTCCATTTGGTCCAATCGGCCTTTCATATATTCTTGTCAACGCTGTGTTCATTGGATCGGGTTCAAACACCTCTGGAGCATCATAGTCATACTCATCCTCCACAATCATGTTGTGGAGGATGATGCAAGTCATCATAATACTCCGCAGCACCTCCTCATCTAGCATCCGAGCAGCACCCCTAACAATTGCCCAATGAGCTTGCAAGATACCGAAACACCTCTTCACGTCTTTCCTGTAACCTTCTTGAAAGGAAGCAAAGCTTCTTTCCTTCTTGGATTGGGGATTCGGAATTGTTTTCACGAATGTCGTCCACGTAGGATAAATTCCGTCGGCAAGGTAGTACGCACTAGATTAAACGAAATTGTTGATTTGGTACGTGACCTGGGGGGGAATGACCTCGCAATACCTCGTCGAACACCGGGGATTGACCAAGGACATTAAGGTCATTCTGAGATCCGGCAACCCCGAAGAAGGCATGTCAAATCCAACAGTCGAATGAAGCTACGGCCTCCAAAATTATACTTTTTTGGCCCTTCCGATTCACGTACGCTCCTTGCCAAGTAGTAGGACAGTTCTTCCATTGCCAGTGCATGCAATTGATGCTTCCAATCATTCCTGGGAAACCTCGAGCCTCGCCTTTTTGTAGAAGCCGTTGCAGGTATCTTGGCGTGGGTTTGCGAAGGTACTCCCTCGTGTACAAATTTTCCACTGCATCACAGAATCTCACCAAGCACTCTAGGATAGTAGATTTTTTCATCCTTGCAATCTCATCCACCTGCTCTGCAGATGCCCCATAAGCAAGCATCCGCAAAGCAGCTGTAAGTTTTTGCTCCGGGATAAGACCCAAAGCTCCAACAACATCATGCTTTTGAATGAAGTATGTGTCGTAATTACAAATATCATGCATGATTTTTTGGAACAAATGTGGCTACATTCTATATCTCTCTCGAAACTTAGAAGCAGGATATAACAAATTTGGGATAAAATAATCCTCCATGAGATTCTTACCCCGAGACTCCCTACGTTTGTCCACATTCGGGGCACGATGACGACGGTGTTGGCTTGATTGATACATCATACACACCGCTGCTGCAAGCATTTGTTCCTCTTCTTCATCGACGTCCCGATCTTCTTGAGCACGTCTACGCCGGATTTCTTCCCTTTGTTTCTGTTGCCTTTCCAACACCCTCGCAAGTTTGACATTGAGAGTAGAATGTGTTTTGTAAAATCTGAGAAATGAAGGAATAGATAAGAGATGGTATGAGAGGTATGAGTTCATGGTGTAGTTTTATAGAGGGATTTAGAAGATAGAGATGACACGTAGCACAATTTTAGACGATGAAAATTTTATCTAAAATATGAGATTATAATTTTAAAAAACTATCTGAAAATCTTATCTGACATGGGACACGTGGCATAATTTTAGAGGGTGAAAATCTTATCTGAAATATGAGATTATAATTTTAAAAAAATATATGAAAATCTTATCTGACATTGGGCACGTGGCACAATTTTAGAGGGTGAAAATTTTATCTGAAATCTGAGATTATAATTTTTTTTTAATATCTTAAAATCGTATCTGACATGGGACACATGGCACAATTTTAGAGGGTGAAAATCTTATCCGAAAATTTAATTACAAAACATTATCAAAATTAATGGTTTAAAGTATAAAAAAATAGGAAATAAAGTACAATGAATAGTAATTGCCTTAGACTTGCCCTAGACTTTGCCCTCATGGGTGGAACCACAAATGCAAAGGCTGACACTATTCACGTAAATAGTGGCAGCCCTTGCTTGCCCTTGCCTTAGACTTATCCCTTGTGGATGGAGATGCTCTAAAGCCCTTCCCCTAGTTCACATCTCCAATCTCAAGCAAGTATAGATCTAATTTGGCAATCTTTGCGCTCGGAAATCTTTGCATTGGGCAAGGACCTATTGAATGAATATGTAACAAAAGTGAAGATAAAAATAAAAATGTTACATACAAAAGTAACAATTAGGTCCTATTTGCATCTCCAAAATTCAAATGCTTCTCAAAACTTTTAGTCAAAATAGCAAGTGTAATAGAAAATTGAATCGATAGTGATATAAATGTCAATAGAAAATGCTGGCTAAACTCTTATTACTCATACAAAACACACACTAAAGGATAGAGCAATTTAAAACGAGCAAAAACTACCAATCAATGAATCAATATATTGAAGTGTGGCCTCATCTTCGGATAGATTGGATTAAAATTAGGGGGTTTCCATTCCAATTACAATTCAAAAAATTTCGTAATGAAAATTGTCTCCCAATTTTGTTCCATAATTTGTTGGAATTTCAACATCTATTTTGATTCAAAAAATTTCAGCATCCATTTTAATTCCGAAAATTAGGGAATTTTTTTTCAAATTTCAAAAGTATTTCAAAAAAATTTTAAAAATAAATCTGAAATTTTGAAAATTTAAAAAAGGACTAAAAGGTGAAAACCAATAATGAAATCCTAAAGGTTATTCTTTTCAACACAAGAGATAGTCTAAATTGGATAGGGTTTTCTCACATGCACACATTACCAAGGTAGGTACCATGTGGATTGGAATTAGAGACTACTGATTTGCAAGTCAATACCCTTTTTCATTAGGCTAAACCTCGTTGACATCCTCCGTTGACATCCTAAAGGTTATTCTAATAAAATAGCAAAGCGCATGTAAGGAATCCAATGAATTTGTTGTACAAGAGAAAAAGGTTGTGGATCCGCAAGTGATGTGAGAATAGTACTCACCTGCCATAAAAATTTATTAGTTTTCATGGAATAACTCATCTTTGAACATGAATTTAGACATGGTCAATATTTCAAGCTTTAAAACCATATATACTACATAAATTGAAATTCTCAGAACTTTTAATATACATTTCAATCCGATTTAAACTTTTGTATAACTTTCAAATTGGATGTCGGATTTAATTCGAGGGTGCAAAAGTTGGAACTCTTTGGATTAGAGTCGATAATAATAATAATTTTGAGCTTTTTTAAAATGATTTTTGTTTTAATCATTTTGGGAGGACAACTAATTTAGAATCATGCAATATTGAAAAGATAATACCATTAAATAAAGATCTAGTTGGTAACTTACACTATATTCGACCTTAGGAAAGTTTAAAAATAAAAAAAAAAAGTTGGGGGAAATGAAGTGCGCAGGTCGGGTGGTTGTCATGGTGGTGATGATATTGGCGGCGGCAGCAATGGTAGCGGCCGATGGTTAAAGATGACCTTATTTGACATGTTAGGGTTTGTAGTGATTTTGGGCTTAGTTTCAGTTTGTTTTGTTTTGTTTTATTTTAATGATATTGGTCTCGGCTACTTTATTTTTTGTTATTGGGCCTTCTGTAATATTAGTAATGGAAACACCTTGACCAAAAAAAAAAAACGAAAAAAAAAGTACTCCGATTACGCGGGTGGGCATCCGTAAATAGAGAAAGGGGAAAAGAAGGAAAATAAGGAAGACTAGGAAAACAGAGGACATGGGCAAGGAACCAGACAAGGAAGATGAGAGAAAGGAAGCAGCAATAGCATCAACGCCATGTTTACAGCCTAATTACAAGCCCAGACGCATCACCCAAGACCAGCTCTCCAAGTTCCAGGTACTCTTACCACCTCATATCTCTACGGAAATTGAAATCTTTCTGTGCTAGCTAAAGAACCAAACATTGGATAATAAGGAAATAGAAAAACTTGTTTTGAATGATTTTCATCCAGAACCTTAAATTACCATTTTTTTGTATTTGGGTCTTTCACATGGTTGCTGATTTTGTGTGTGCATATTTTGATCCATCCTTCAACTTTTTGAACAATCCGTTCGATTGGGTTCTTGTAGCTGTGACTAGTTCTAAGATCTTCTGGAGTTTTAATAGGGGTATTGCTGATTTAATGACTTTTGAATATGTTATAAGCTTCATCAAATACACACCTCTGGACAAGGGTGGGAAACTTTTAGAGGACCTAGGACTGATTCTTTTAGTATTTCTAAGACCATGCAAGTGTGTGAGTTTAGAATTCAAATGCTGGTCATTGCTTAGGAATGTGGAAATGTAGATTTCGATAAGAAACGTGAAACTTTATTAAAAATACAACAGGACAACAAAAGTGAACAAGGAGTCCACCTCTAAAAGAAACTTATCATGCTTTCGTTCTGGAGATGTTTGGAAAAAAGTTCCGTAGTTTAGGATTTCTTTTGTGAATGAACATCGTAAGCCCATCAAGTATCTTTTTGGTTTTCTCCATTCAATGCTTTAATTACTTATAAAGGCTTAAACTCTTGAATCTTATAGGAACTGCACAGGAGACGTTTACAGATAAAATCAACATCAAAGATTGAAAAGAAACCAAAAGGTTCCTTGGTTTCTTTGGTTATGTTCGTTTTCTTTCGTATATGTTTTTGGTTTTCTGTTTAATCTTCAAGTGAATCACAGGTGGTACTGGAAAGTCTCACAGCAAAGGCCTGAATGCCAAACACTCAGCAAATCAAGATTCAATTGTACCAATTGAAAATTCAACTAACTTTAACTCTGAGAGCCACCAGAAAGAAAGCAGTTCCTTTGTACAGCAAGAGGGCATAGCAACCTATCATGCACCACAGAAGCGCCAGAAGTTGCATTGGGGGTATGATATGCCTACTTAGTTAGCTGAAAGTATGCATGCCTAGATACTATTATTATGGGACTTCTGTGCCACATCTGTAGAACACTGCACACTTGTAGATATTAGAAATGCTCGTTGCATGGATGTGAGGTCACCAATTTATTCCCCAATTGCTATGATTTTTGCTTGTAGTTTGAAAGAGACAATATATCTCTTGTGCGAAAAACAAATATTAAATAGAAAATCACCATATTTGGAGGGGGAAAACTGGTGAAATTTTTTGGTAACTTATTCAACAATTTTACAGCAGCTTCCTCTGTGTGCAGCCGCATGAACGTATCAGTTGTGTGTGTGTGGGTGTGTGTGTGCACACATATGTCCATGAGTAATGCTAGGTGTACCATCTTTTGGCACCACATTTTTATACCAGTTGATGTGTCATCTGACTTGTACATCCCACATCAGCTAAGGACTCCAACAATATTTTGAGCCTTTTCATCTTCTCATCATTACACTGCTCTCTGCGACTCCTAACCCACTGGCCGAACTTCATCTTCTTATCTTTACACTTCCATCCTCTCTCTGTGCTTGAGATGGGAGAATCCTTCGATATATAGTTCCTGAGTCTTGACCCTTTCAAATAAACCATTGCTGATAGGAGCCATCTGACTGGAGAAACAAGGAGTGTACCAGAATCTAGATCTAGAATGCGTGGTCAATTTTTCACCGGTGATTGATGATGCTATATCTGCCTGTGATGGGAAGTTTTTCGGCCAGGGAGGAGGGAGAAGCTAAAACAGTTTCTCCAGTGAATAAAAATTTAAATAAAGTTGGAATCATTAGTTGATGTGGCATGCACAAGTCTGATGCCACATTAGGTGGTATGAAAATGTGGTACCAAAAGATGGTACGGCTAGCATTCTATATGTCCATGGCGTGTGTATGTGCACGCACATGCTTCTATGTGTGTGCATCCCATGTATTGTGCACCCATGTATTTTTTTCATATGTATGACTGGAAACATAGGAAGATGGCTTTGAGATGATCTGTTCGGCTCATAATGAACATTCCAATCATTGTAGTGTTGCATTATTTATTTATTGTTTTAATTTATATACTGTACTTTTTTAATCTAATGTTACTATTTTGTTAGGCTGGACACAAAGGAAAGGTGGGAAAGGAAAGCAAACATGTAAATACTGCCACGAAGATGAAATATGGTTCCCCTGAGTGCTGGTTTCCAAAAGGTTCTAAAATTTGTCCCTTGATTTCAGAAGATTTGGCTGCAAGGTGATTGCTTAACCTAGGTGATTAGTTTTTTATTGGTAGAGAGCATCTACCTTGCAAGTGTTAGTTATAATGTTGGGGTAATGTTCAACTTTTCTGTCAAACACTTCATTCCTGTATTTCTTGTGCACTGTATAAGGTAGAAAACATGAAATGACCAAACGAAAATTTTATAAAGAAAAAAAGAACTGACGACTATTTTATTTTGTGATTTCTAACATTGTTAGACTCTGTATGAATCATTTTGCAATATGTTTTAGCTCAAACCAATCATGTATGTCTCCACTAGCTGCATGTGTTGGATTGAAAACTCATTTGGTGGCTTTTTCTGGCATTTTTGCAATTGAATCAGACTATTTCCGAATATGTTTTGTGTGTTTTCATTATAAGTAAAATGTTTTGCTGATATAATTCGTTATGTTTCCAGCTTTATAGCTTTTGGTGCAAATATGTTGAACATGGGCAGAGTGAATGATATTACCTATAAAACTTTAACTGGGTTGTTGCTATATTCATCCAAAGAACAAAGAGGTCTTTGTTGTACATGAACAGAGTCAGCCCAAGTTGATTGAGTAAGATTCAGATCTGAGAAGCTTCACTATTTGAAAGCATTGAAGTTGAATAGCTCATTAGTAGGTTACTTGGCTTGGCTCAAAGACCAAAACGTGCTAACCTACGAGTGACGCTATTGCAAGCACGAGGCACATGAGAGAGACGCACTTTGGATTTGCAACCACGAAAACACCTGCTTTGCAATCTTCATAGACTACGCCAAGCAAATCACTTCTTTTTTGTTGCCTTCATATGTTGTCATTATTTAAAGATAAAGATGCCAAGTCATGACTCATGACAGCTCATTTAGTTTGTTAAGCTATTATGTTTGTTACAGCAGGTTGTTAGGGAAAGTTTAGTACAGCCTTGGTTATATATATACACCTCAAATGTAAATGTAATTAAGAAAGAAAAGTCAGTAAATGAGAAGAGGATTATTCAGTAAAACTATTCTTCTGTTTTCCTTTGTTTATCTGGTTTCTTTGTCTTCTTCATGGTATCAATCGCCACTGCCTCATGGCACTCTTCGATCCTAGTCTCTTCCGCTTCTGTGCTCCGATCTCTGGTTTGATCTCTGATCTGTAAGCAATTGACTGTTGCTGTTCTTTTTCTTGATTCTTTGTCGTCTTCATCTCTGATGGCGTCACCTCTTGAATCCTCTTCTCCGATTCCGTCTATCCCCACTCAGAATCCCAATTCTTCCTTTTCAAACCCTAATTCACCCCAAACCTAAAGATAAAGAAACCAGAGAAACAAAGGAAAACAGAAGAATAGTTTTTCTGAATAATCCTCTTCTCATTTACTGACTTTTCTTTCTTAATTATATTTGCATTTGAGGTGTATATATATAACCAAGGCTGTACTAAACTTTCCCTAACAACCTGCTGTAACAAACATAATAGCTTAACAAACTAAATGAGCTGTCATGAGTCATGACTTGGCATCTTTATCTTTATTATTTTCAACATACTTCTTGTAACATGAACTTTCATTCTATGAGGTCGAAAAATTACATTTCTAAGTTTCAACAAAATAGGTGTTACTTCTCAGTTCGGTAACTCAACTTAGTCAAAACAGAAACTGAGACCTTGAGCAAGTGGGCCCACTCGTTACATCTACATGACACTAAAACTGTGCGACCCCTAGCCCTGCGACCACAAACTAATTTTAACACTCAAACTCATCCCCTTAAACACAGGCCCCGCACAAACAAGAGACTTTTAGGCCCGACTTGGTGACCCGCTGAACGAGCCTTGTGACAACTGGATCAAACACGACAACAACTAGACCCAACCCTAGTGACCCATTGGTCCGACCCGATGACACTTGAACCCAAACGAGTGATTTCCTAGCCAACCTAGCCACCCACATACCCCTCCAGCGATTGTCGAAGCAGATTTGGGCACCATTGAACTTGAATTGGTGACCAGTTGATCTAAGACTGTGACCTTCGCAACCCAACTAGGTGATTCCCGAACTTGACCTAGTGATCCCCAAACCCGACTCCATGACCTTCGAACGCAACCCAAGAGTCACCTAGTCATGATTATGTTTTAGAATCACCAAAACATAAAAGTAGATTATATGAATTTTTGTAGAAATGTCACCTGAATTTATACCTTAGTTTTAATTTGTCACCATTAAGAAAAATTTAAGAGAAATGTCATCTTAATTTTTCAAAATCCATAATTTGTTATATGACTGTAACAACATCCAATTTTCTATCCATTTTAAGGGTATTTTAGTTTTTCATTTTCAAGCGAAAAAAAAAGAGAAAAAAGAGACCACTCTCTCCCCTTCTCCACTCCCTAGATTATATGAGTCTTTTAGAATGGAACATTAATTTATACATAACATTTTACAAAGAGTTATGAACTAATACTAACTTAAGAGCCTCTAGATATGTCATAATCCGAGAACAAGTTGCTATTTTGTTTTTGTTCGTTATCTCTCTATTCGATACAACCCAAGGTACTATAGTTTTTTTAAGGTAATTTTGTAACAGTTAAACCTTAGTTTCTAATGTGGATATACAAAAGATAATTTATTATTTTTCTTATAATGAAAAAGAAAATAAAACAAAACATATTTGGTTACTATTTTTGGTTTTTTTTTCTCAGTGTGTATTTGAAAACAAAAAGACTAAAAACTGAAAATTGAAAAACTCAAATGATTTCCAAACAAGCTCGAAAACAGTAACTAAATAGGCCTAGAAATCTGAAAACAAAACCAAATAGGAGAGAAACTCTCGTGAAACGGGGATAGCACTTTTTGCTATCCCCGACCAATAACACAATGACACATAGGATAACTTTTCCGACACATATGACAAGTTATCCTATGTGTCATTGTGTTATTGGCCGGGGATAGCAAAACAGTGCTATCCCCGGTATAGGTAAGTTTTTTTCACCAAATAGGCCCAACATTTTTTATGGTAAACGCATAAAAGTTTCCGAGCACTTGCTCCCAACACGATCTTTTTGGTGTTCGGCCAACACCGGAACTTTTTTTTTTATGGAATCTTCCAAATCATACCATAAAAAAAAAAAGGGAGATTTACTATAAAACTCAATAAGAAACCCAAATTATAAAAAAGCCATATATGAAATGAACTTTAGAAACACACTCAAAATCCATTTACAACATAACAAAAAGACTTGTAACTTCTTTTAAATTACAAAACTGCCTTTGATTTCTTAAAACAAACCCAACCCAAAAACCTCATAAAAAAACCCAACACTTAATGGGGCATCAAAGTAATTTAATAATTAAAATTAAATTCAATAGGGCAAGCTATTATTTTTTGGGTATGTTTATAGAAATTAAATGGTGTAGGATTTATTTATAGTTTTAGTGCCAAGAATGAGTATTTGATTAAATATCTCTAAAAAAAATGTTGGGCTTATTTGGCTGGATATTGGCCTTCTCTCACCATTTAAGGTCCTGTACACAAGTCATTCAATCTGAGAACAAATTAAGAACAGTATCAAACTCCACGGTAGATACCAAGATATTTTATTCACATAGCACTCATCACCGAGTATTATTGTGCACAGCTATGGAATTCCATAGACACCATTTTATCCGGTTACAATCAGAAGTTCAATCCCTAAATACAAGACGCCGAGAGGTGGAAATGAACTAGTCCACATAGCATGAAAAGAAGTGATGGTGCCTATGCTTCGGCCAAAATCCAAAGCTGTTGTGAGATTTTTACATGTAGTTTGGATCATATTATAATCAAGTTGCAACGCTAAGAGCACGCTCTATTTCCTCCAATGACCGCCCTTTCGTTTCAACAACATTACCAGCTATGTACAAGACAGCAAGAAGACAGACACCAGCAAATCCGAGATACACTGAGCTGATCCCGAACTTGGTTACAAAGCTCAAGAAATAGAGGCCTATGACGAAGTTTGAAATCTGGTGAAACAGCATAAACATTCAGTTAATAAATGAGATAAGAAAGGTAAACCGATGGAGTATAAAAGCACAGCCAAAATAACCTTGTGCAAACAGGATCAATGTAAGCATAATATCCATCTCTTCATTCGTTTTCATTCCACACAGAAAACAGAGTAAAGTTTTTACATACTTAACAGGCATACCAGATATGTATGTATATGCAAACACAGTTAGGCATGAATATATAAATATCCGACTGCAGGTCTAGACAATAACACAAAGTCATTGGCAAGATAAATGAATATCCTTCCTGCAATCAAGTTCATTTGGTTTGAATTATTTAATTATCCAAAAATTGGTCTTGCTTCCTGCATCTAAAATATAAATAACAGCCATGCTTTACTGGAAATCTTAATCCTTCAAACATACTGACTGGTCGGGCAGGATATCATAACTAATAGCTGTTGGAAAAAAAAAAAAAAAAAAAAAACTCTTTCCTATTATCACTTACCCAGTGCATGCCCAATGACAAAGAAACTGCTTTTGCTCTGATTCTTGAAGCAAATATCTCTGGAAGAAGGAGAGCAGGCACAGGGCCAGCGCCAAGTGAAAAGGACAATACATAGCTGTAAAGAAAAAAAAAATGAAAACCATGTTAAAATAGGAAATTAAGCTTTCAAATGTATAAAGAGTATGGATCTATATGACTTACAGAACAGTCCCAGCAACAGCAAGGGGGCCAGAATATGGAGCCAGGGCTTTCCATGTAAAGGACAAAGCAAGCAGCAACATTGAAGCAGCCTTAATGAATCAAGAAAGAAAAAATTATCAGTAATACATGAGAAAGAGAGGGAAAAACAGGAAACCATTTTTATCACAATTTCAGTTAAAGCAACAGCACTGCCAAAGCTTTTTTAAATGCATTGGGGGATGACAATTTTTTTTTTCAGAAAAATCATCCACTCATGAAGCCATTTATGGTCAATGTACAGGACATAAAGGAGAAATAGCGTGCTACTTTTCCATGATTTTTTCAACTAAATTGACTTTCCAAGCCTCATGACCTTTGTCTGCTACCTATGCAGACAGTGAATCTAAAACTGAAGGGGCACACATGTAGAGCACTTGGGTTAATGGAGAGGAAATATCTATAATCATTAAGTACAGATCACTTTTAAATCACGTTGGAACAATGTATTGACTCAACATTTCTACTTATCCGAAAAAGGACCCTTCAAGCCCTGACACGCCATAGAATTCATGGCCACTTCTGCAGCCAACAGCCTCACATTACTATAAGTGGTCTGCACGGCCAAGCCACAATGTACTACATATCCAAATGATTAGTTAACAAGTGCAAGAGCGGCAAGCCAATGCAGCTACTGTACTACTCTCAAGTTAGCGTTTCTACCAGATTGACCCATACATGTGGGAGCTTAGTATTTGTATATTTGCATATATATAGAGCCATGAGCAGAGTCACCAATAGTTAGGTTAAAATTCAAGAGTTGAAATTTAAACCTAGATCAATGCCAATAAATAAAAAAAACTTTACCTTTTTGAATTAATGTCTGCCATGTGTGTGTGCATGTGTGCATCTATATATAAGGTATTCAATTACTTCAAACAAAGAAACAGATCTATAATAAAAAGAATGCTACCATTCCACCGAAGCTTGTAAGTAGAAGACTTTTCCTTCCTTGTCTGTCCATCAATGAGGATGCGACAGCGGTTCCTGAAAGGATACCATTCTTGGCATTAGCAAACATTTCATGACAAAGACGAAACAAATTTTCCAATCTTCAAAAAGACATAGTGAGACACAAACCGAAGACATTTGCTGCTCCAACAAGAGCACTTGCTGCAACATCAGATGTAATGCCAGCACTGCGGAAGACAGAAGTAGAATAATAGACCACAGCGTTTATCCCGGCCAACTGTTGGAACAAGAAGAGTGCCGCACCAACACTAACAACTGCATAAAGGCATATGTCAACAGAGAAAAAGAAGAATGCTTAACATTGCAAACATGAATTCCATAAAATTTAGGCAAACCTTTCCAATAGCGGCTACTGAACAGATCAAACCAGCCGGCTTCAGGCTCTACAGAACCTTGAGTTGCTGATGTCAAGTCATACATAACCTCACTAACTCTTTCTTTTCCATATAATGTTTTTATAGCCTTTTCAGCTTCAGAAATTTTTCCTTGCTGCAGAAAGGGATTAGCTTAGCACTTCCATTGAAAATAATTTTGAAGGAGACAATCATATCCAATTAAAAGCTGAAAAGAACACAATAAAAATTGCACTCATAACATCTGTGCTGCTATTTGATCGAACATTCTTGACAACCTGGAAAAGCCATCTTGGACTTTCGGGTGAAGCAGCCATCCCTAATGCCAGTAGAACAGAGGGTACTATTGCAACACCAAACATTGTCCTCCACCTGATAGAAAAAATAATGCATGAGAGAGAGAGAGAGAGCAGGAAAATTGATATTTAAAAATAGGAAAGATTTATACCATCGTTATCCAGACTACTAAAGTCCATAAACAGAGTTTCATATATTAATTTTTACCAATAGAAAGCATAATCAAGAATTCATTCAGTGTTTACTATAATTTCAAAAACTCATCCGCTTGCAGCAAAATATACACTTGAGAATGATGAATAATTACACAAGAGATGAAATGAAAATCTTACAGTGCAACATTCTGTCTCGCTGGAATAAAGTAACAAAGATTGTGATTATTAGAAAATTGATAGATCAATCTAGCTAGGAGGTTAAATTAGCCCCAATGACATAAGTTCGAACTTGTCAACAAAGGTAAAAGTTTCACCAGATTCTATTTTCATTTTCCACCCATTTGAATACAAGGAATTTTCTATATCTCTACTGTTTTTAGACTTTAGCCAATAGGCTCTTTACCTGAAAAATTCTATATCAAACTCAAAGCTAAAAATGTATCTATACTTCATATATAAAATATGGGTAATGCTAGGATGACCACATTTTTATACCACATTGTGTACCACCTCTCTAATAGAGGTGAAGCCCAACAATACAATGGGCCCCACCTTTATTAGAGAGGTCGTACACAATATGGTATAAAAATGTGGTAAGCCTAGCATTTTCCATAAAATATTAGCATTCAAACCTGAGCCCAGTTAGCCAAGTTATCACCTAATTTCTACTTCCACCTTCTTTTATATATGTCAAACTTCAATCAACAATGAGTAACTTTTCTGAACAGATGTTGGGTCTTATAAACTGTCTCAAAAAAGCATAAACACACTCTCTCTCTCTCTCTCTCTCTCACACACACACACACACACATGCACATACAAACAAAATGGTTCATAAAGAAAAGAAAAGGGGCAATGATGAAATACCATAATGGATTTGCTGCTAAAGGTAATCCAGCCACCAGCGCTCCAAGAATCCCAATACATATAAAAAGCTGGTTTACAGATCCAAGCGCACCACGAATTTCAGTTGGAGAGATCTGCACATAAGTATATAGTGTTGGTAGGTGGTATAGTTAACATGTCAAAAGCCAACAATTGAGAATGGGAATGTATAAACATAACTAGTACCTCAGATATATAAAGTGGGACAATAGCAGATGTGATGCCAATTCCAATCCCAGCAAGTAAGCGGCCAACTATCATTGTTTGCACACTCTGGGATGTGGCACTGAAATATTAAAGAAAACTATTCATTAGTTTATAACACTCATATTAATGATCACAACCCTATAGTTGATGGAAAAAGACAGACCATAAAAATGCTCCAATTGCTAGAGGAATGACGTCTAATTGAAAAGTCCTAGTTCTGCCAAACTTATCAGCCAACGCTCCACCAGTAAATGATCCAACTGTGGCACCGGCTAGAAGCGCACTAACCACCCACCCTGCAAAAGATTTTACGGTGTTGGAACTATGCAATATTAATAGCAAACAGTTTATGCCAAAAAAAAAAAACCTAAATTTTGGGCGACATTATATGCGTTGCAGTGCAGTTAAGTAAATACACTGAGTCTTTAAAATAACCTACAATACTTTTTTTTTGTTGAAAAATAATGATAGTACTTGACTATATATTCCTTCCTTAATTTTGGAATGGAGTCCTCAAGCAATAGGAAAATGGTGAAAATTGCTTCATGTGACTCTAATATATGAAGAATACAAACAAGAAAACAAACCAGAAATGTTACTTGAGTTATGCTATTTTCCACAGATTAAACCGACCAAAAAGTGGACTTGCCTTGTAATACGGCATTTTCAGCAATGCCAAGATCCTTGGATAGGTACTCAAGAGCACCATTTACCACCCTGCAAAAAATACAGGCAGATGTCAAAATGAGCCTCACACATGATTAAGTTATACGCTGAACCACTGTAGAAAGAAAAATAACAAGATGTCATGACTTGCGTACACATTCTGTGACCAACTGAAATATAATATCTTAGTTGACATGCACAACCTAAATCACTTGGTAAGGAAACTGCGACTGAATTGAGAATGTATTCTCATAATCAAATTAAACCGTACCCCAGATGATAACCAAATAAAATGGCTCCAAGACAAGCAACACCAACAAATGGCAAAACTGTTCCAGAAGACTTCCCCTGAGGCTTGGAGGGAACAAGATTCTCAAGATCGCCATCTGCATTATATAGTACTAGTAAGAACAATAATAAAATCAAAACCCAACGTATAATGGCCCAGTAATGTATTGAAATCCAGTTTTTAAATCCTAAGGAAACAAACGTATGCAACCTCCTAAACTGACATGTAAGGTCATTCAACACCAAGAAGCATCCAGATTGGTTACAGCATATACAGTTCCATAGAGACAGATTTTACTGATATTGAAATGACTTTTTCATGGAGTAAGCAAAAGCAATAAAGCAACAGATTTAGAACATAGTTTTCCAATCATACTCATGACGATGACTTTCATTTAATCCCAAGTGGCCAAAATTGCCATAAAACAGCTGTGACAGCACCCATTAAGAGGAGGTGACAATAAGTATGAAACAAACCCTCGTCCTCGCAGTCGAGCAATAGAATGAGGCTAGAATTTGAGTAAACTAAGAAAGTTACATACATCACTAACGAGATATGGATAACAAATAAACAACTAGAAGATCTTTATTGAAAGCAAAAAACAGAGACAGACACTATCTTCCAATAGAACTCACCATATTATTCTCTAAAACTAACAAATAAGCAAAAATGAAAAAGCATGATTAAGAGAGCAATTAACAAACCAGAAGCCCGGGCCTGGACCGATCTGGCTTTCAACGTGGACATGGAAATCCCATCAAAGCCAGTTCTGAGACCTGCAAGCTTGGCTCCCATAGCCACAGAACTGAGGCTCAATACAGCGCAGCAAGTGCTCCTATCAGTCACGCACAGATTTCTGGACACTGTACTTGTTCTATTTCTCAACTCACCAAAACCCGAGACCCTTCTTTGGTTTTGGACCCCAAATCCTACGCTCCCCTTTAGTGCACCATAAGTTGACGCTTGCATTTTTACCTGGTGATTAATTGCCCCATTTCCGAAAAGTCAAAGATAATAAAAACCCATTTAAAATTAAAGATTACAACACTCTTAAACTAGCTAGAAACTGATTTCATTGCAGAAATTACCAAAATTAGGGTGATGCCATTGAAGAACAAGAACAGAGCACAGACAAAATTAAAAGAAAAAAACAATAATTGAAGATCAACAAAAGAAACCAATTTTGCTCGTAATGATTTGTAACAATGCCATTACATGGATTATCAGAAAGGAAATTTAGAAACCCAAAAATTAATTACCAAATTGAAGTCGAGAATATCACAAACAAAACCCAGAAAGCGATCGACCAGTCTGTGATGCTGTGATTTGCAATTGGGTTTTTAGTGAGAGGAGAGAGAGAGAGAATATTGGGAAGTCCGCTGAAAATGAGTTGAAAATGGGAGGGGCACTATTTGCGTAGTGATCAGTTGCCACCAAAAACAACAAAGTGGGTGAAGAATTCAACACTGTTACTCTATAGATATTTTTTTCCTCACATTTGGATTTGGCAAGATATTTTCCATGAATATTAGAAATTTAATTATTGGGAATTTGTTAGCTGAAATGAGTTACGATTTTCTTTGTTGTTTTCCTTTCCTCTTTGGATGATAATTTCGCGGGATTTTGGATTAGATTTGGTTGCGTTGGAGATGTCGCAGGTTGCACGTGGGGACAGCGGGGTTGTGGCTTGTGTCATTCGTTCATCGTGTGGCTTGGGCTCTCTCTCTCTATGCAATTTGAAACTCCTGTGGTGGAAAGTACTGCAAAGGCTCGCTCCCCTTTCATCCTCGAGTTTTATCAAAATTAACAAAATGGAAAAAATTAGGATTGCTTCATGAATTTTAGGATTTTCTTTTGATTTACCTCCTTTACTTTTAATTTGATTCTGAGTTCTCTAACAGATTCTGAGCCCTCTCATCTTTTAAACAGTTCTAATTAGTGAATTCTTGGTTTATTCGTTGACTTTTTAAGATTATCGCTATTTTTCATCAATTTATTGAGAGTCTAATCATTTCCTCACAAGTGTATTTATGGTGGGATATAAAATTCACAATCTCACCGTTGAGCTGGTGTTGAATTTTTTTTATTTTTTATTTTCAAAAGCTAGTGTTGTATATTGAAGGTTGATTTCCTCTGAAATTATGATCAAATCTCACTTTGCCCCCTGAAAGTCCATATTTAAAAATAAATAAATAAATAAAATGTGTTCGAGCGAAAGGGAAATGCAAGGCTGAGAGTAATGCAGAACACGAAAAATTTGGTCCAAATGCGTTTTTCCGTTTCATGAAAATTATGCATACATGTATCTAAAGAATGGAAATGTGGTTAATATTAGGATGTTATAAAACTAGAGGGAGAAAATGTAGAGAGAAGTGATATGCTAAAGATAAAGTTTCACCATGTTTATTCTCATCTTAATCTTTGGTAGAATAACCTATTTATAGGCTTACAAGATAGGAGATTGAATACCATCATTTACAATATACCTATAAGTTACAAGCACTAATTACAAATACTTAGTGCATAGGTTACATAAAATTTAATGGTAGAATACTAAGAGGTATGGTGGTCATCCACCAACTCACGCATTTACAACATAGGATGCTTTTTTATTATTATTAAAAGTAAATGATTCACAAGAAAAATGAATGGAATGAAATGAAATAGGACAAGTTGGCAGTGCATAGTTCGACAATGACTTGAGAGATGGCAACATACTGGGTCACAGTTTATTAAAATAATTTTTTTAATGCTTGTTTATATTTTCAGGTACAACAAGAGAACAAGAGATTGTTGCAAAGTGGAGGAAATTGAACCCTAAAGACAAGGCGGCATATGGTCTAGGTCAGAGTGGGAAAGTAAATGAGTCAAAACAAGCAAACGGTTTGATGATTAGATGCAACTTGGAAAGATTCCATCATATGATGGAAAAATTGTCGAAGGAGAAGTGAGCATTAGTTACTGATATTGGGTTCAGTACATTGTCATATGTATTATGCACTCACTTGCACCCGATCACTTTGCAATTTTTTGATTGAAAGGTTCAAACTACAGGACAATGTCATTGGAATAAGTGTTGCCGACTTTGAATGTGTTATGGGTCTTAAGAACACCAGTGAGAATGTTGAACTTGGCATATCAGAACAAGATGAATAGATGAGGGAGTTAGTGAAGATTTATTGCATAAATGATTTTAAAAAAAAAATCATTACTAAGTGATTTAGCTGAGAAGTTGGAAAAGTGCGAAGATACAGATGCTGACTTCAAAGTCCGGTTTGTGATGTTTGCACTTGGTACTCTGCTTTGCCCCACATCTTCATTGTCAGTGAGTTGGAAGTGTTTAACTTCCTTGAGGATCGCGAAGGAGATAAAAGGTAAGAGTTGGGTTGGCCATGCATTCAACTTCTTGGGTGAAAGTGTTAGGTCGTTCAAAAAACAATAAAGGTGCATATCTAAATGGGTTAATACTTTTCCTCCAGTTATTCTACTTCAATTTAGTTGTCCACAGTGGAGTATATGTTGATAAATCTTTGCATCCCATTGTGTCATGGGATAATAATTTGGCGTGTAAATAAATTAAATGGGTCAGAAAGCAAGGTGAATTTGATAGTCCTACTGTTGAGGTTGTTTCAAGACGCACTAGGATGGATGAATTGTCTGGAGTGAACATTAAAAGAATTTTTGAAGAAGTTCCATCCGCTTTGATTCCAATAATACAAGCCGAGGTGAAGCGTTTAGTCTTGGAAATTAGTGGAAGTTAATGAGTGAAGTGACTTCATTTCATGAGAAGTTAATGAATGAAGTGACTACCTTTAATGAGAATGTAATGGATGTAGTAAGTTCTTTTACGAAAGACACATGACATTATCTATTTGTGGGACATGGAGCTATAAATGAAGGGGACAAGGCATTGAAAAAGTCCCAACAAGATGATGAGAATGTTGTGATCAATGAAGGTGAAGGATGTAGTAAAGTAAATGAGAAAGGTGTAGTTGCCATGAATGATCCATCAACACCATTACCAGAGGGACAAAGTTGCATCCAAGATGAGGTATGATGAGCAATTAGTGTTTGAAATCAACAATAAGTTGGTTTCTTGTTGTCATTTACATGTTTTAAGTATGTATTAATTTCTATTACAACTATATGAAATAGTATTAATTAAAATGGCAATGAAATAAATTTATTTTTATGTTGTAAATTACTTAAATGTGTTTTAAAATTGGAGCGGAAAAGAGAAATGTCACGAAGTTGCCTTATGATGATGAAGGTGGAATCAAAATACGTCGTACAAGCAAAAGGCGTCCAGGGCATCAATGTAAAGGACCTTGAGTTGACCCGACAATTGATAAAGGACATGCGATGTGAAGATGAGGTCTAAAATAAAAATTGGGCCATTCAAGTTGAAACTCGGTGACTTATAAGATTCCGATTTCAACTTGTTTTGTTATATTTTTTTGCCCTAATGACACTTCAAGGTAAATATTTATGACCTGTGAATAGTAATACTAAAATCCAACAAACTCCTTCTATGTAGTTGTCTAGGTGAATTTAATTATAACAATTGATTTCTTCTTCGATTGTAGTAAGGAAATTATAATTGACATGGAATGAGGAAATCATGTGACTCGGGGAGAGTTAATGTGCTTGACAATGGAAAAGTGGATTAATGACCAAGTACTTAACGCAAAAGTGTATTATCTACAAGAAAAGGGATCAAGGAATTGATACTTCCCCACATATCTATCGGTACGTTAATATTTCAAAGTGTTGTGGTTTGTCATTTAGTTAATGAATTTAAGCTTAAATTATACCTCATTGTAGGATCAAGTTAATGCGACAATTGATAATAAGTTCGACTATTTGGGTGTCAAAGTGAGAAGTGAACACTCAAACCGGTTCACTGTAGGACTTAAGAAGTGCGATATGGAATCAATTTATGTTGTGTTTAGGAACATTTTAAGCTATGTAATATATGCATGAATTTTTAAGTAACTCATTATGCCCCTAAAAACATATACTTGGCCGCTGCTACTTATATTCAAAAGGCGGTTCTAACTATTCATCATGAAGCAGCCTAACTTCCAAAACACTTCACATGGATTTCCCACATTTTCCCAATTTTTAACCCACAAAACAACAACATTTTAGAATGCAGCAGTATTCTAACACCCATTTAAATTTCCACGTGAGGCAAAACATTAACGGATCCATGTAGATTTCTCACCTTGCGAAGGGCTTCTAATGGTACTACCAAATCTCAAAAACCAGCAGCCTGGATCATAGAGTTAATCTAGGATCTCGAAGTTACTTGCACCTTATCCGTGAAAGATGCATCTAGTTCAGCTTTATGCCGCTCGAAACTTGTTTCATATTACTCCCTGAGCTTAAGTTGCTCATCACCAAGCGTTTGTGTCTCCATTTCAAGTTGCAAAACCTTAACGGATCCATTTAGATTTCACATGTTGCGAAGGGCTTCTAATGCTGCTACCAAATCTCAAAAACCAGTAGCCTGTATCGCGGAGTTAATCTCCATGACCGGAGTTGCTTGCACCTTATCCATGAAAGATGAATCTAGTTCAGCCTTGTGTTGCGCCAAACTTGTTTCATGTTACTCCCTGGGCTTAAGTTGCTCATCACCAAGCCTCTGCATCTCCATTTCGAATTGCTCATTTTTCTTCCTTTGCTCTATAAGTGCTTCTCCCAGGGTATGAACCTCTCTTGAAATCCCTCTTTATTCAATTATTATCCATGCACATATGCCCATGACACCCCAAGTCCAAATCCTCTAACTGAATTTCGTTTCTCTGGGCCCAACACCTTAAAATACACCACAATTTCGTTTCTATTCCTTCATTAGTTCTTTTTTGAATTCGTCTATTGAAATCAGCTTGAAAACAAATTTAAAAAATGCTTATGAGTAGCATAAGCAGTTTTCCAAAAATAGTACATCATTGGTTGCACACGACTTACAATGTCAAGCCTTGTCCACTGGTATTTCATTCTCTCCACAAGTGTGGGTTAGTTTGAAGAATGTGAACTTGTCCAGTTCCTTCCCAAGCTTCTTCCTCTGTACAATAGTTTACAGATTATAGGCGTCACTCATCATTAGCCATGTTATTGAATAATGCACAAAAGATAGGACAATAATATTGATCAAAGCCATTTGGTTACCAAAATATCCATGTTATAAACTCCTCCCCCACATGCAGAAGTTATGAATTAAACTTCTATCTTCTATCATATATTGCAATCTTGTGAAGAGAACTACTATCATTACCAACCACCATACAAATTTATATCAATGTATATCTAAATATTATATTTTTGGTTAGCCCAGAATATAGTTGCATGGAAAAAAAAATAAAAATAAAAACAAGCCCACAACATAGTTGGTTCATTGCCTATCAAATAACTGAGATGCTTGGGACATGTTGTTAATTACTAGTCCACTCGGAGTAATTATATGAGACAATGAAATGAGTGTAAACACATGGCATCACTATCACGCCCCGATTCGAGAATAAAGAATATTCATGAATTAGGGTGTGAATCAAGCCATAGTTATAAGAATAAAATCAAAGAACCATGATATGGTGACAAATGGAGCCACAAATAATATAAATTTACTTAATAATACAGAATCGAAGTCCCAGTAGTTCGTAGTTAAATACACACTAAGATCCTTATCAAGCAGTTTACTACTTACAAATATTAATTATACAATTCAACAACAAAAATCTAGTAGCTTGGTTGAAACCCGTTTCCTCAAACTTCGCATTGAATCTTGCACAATCTATTAGTGTATGAGCATTCTAATGCCCAATATAGTACTGTCAAACCCCTCAAGGTCAGCTATCACAGTTAATCAAAGGCCTTGCTCCCATCACCTAACTATATTCAGGTCCTGTTCCCATCACTTGAATATATTCCAGATTTTGCCTCATGTATATCTAAAGCCATCTCCCAGCCCTTAGATATACCTCAACTCAAACACAAACTCGAAACGCAACCATATTTATGATGCATATGTAATGCAACTCAAACATCATTTATCTTTGCGGAAAAATAATACATATAATATTTCAAGTTTAATCACATGAATAATAATATTCACCCAACATCAAATAATATCCATGAAGCAACATCAATAATAATATTCACATAACATCAAATAGTATTTCATCGAACATCAAATAATATTCACCGAACAAAACAACAATAATATTCATCTTTATAGTACCATATATAAGCACCAAGATTAAAAGTAACTAGCCCAATCATCGGGAAATTAGGAAACCCTACCTCATGTCCAACTAACTAAAGTACCAAATTACCCTTCGGAAGTTCTCGGATTTGTCAAATATATACTTTTGTTCCAACTCCTAAACAAATTCAATTCCAAATTATTATTGAGCAGTCTTCACTCTGTTTCACCTAACACCAGTAAACCTCAACTTAACACTTCAATCTTACGCATTTTAAAGATTCTGCGTAAAAATGACGAAAATGCCCTTAGGACCAACCCAGGGTCCAAAGCGGTCAAATCTCATCCAAAATATTCTAAAACTGTGTCCTACGCCATGTCGACACTGAAACAAAGAAAGCAACACCCGTTGTCTAAAAGTCACCATTGGGTCCCACATTAACCGACACTTCAAATAACAACTGCCTTGATGCACAACCTCGGATTGACTCAAAACATATATCATCGGACTCGGATTGAGAAATTGAGTCATATGAGCTAAAAATATGGTGTCGGAGGCTGTCAAAACAGCCGCCACGCGCTGCCACTCCCTGGAGATGTGAGTGAGCTTGACTACGGTTATTGTTCATCATCTTAAAAAAGATTCCGAAAATTTTCCCCCCTTTTTTCAAGAATAAAACCCAGACTTTGTGAGACAATTTGACCAACCAAAAATTAAAGAAATTAGAAAAAACTTGAGCGGTTTTGAAGCTTATTTCTTCTAGTTTCTAACCCAACAAACCACACTCAAAACGGAGTTAAAACGAAGGAGAAAACCAGCTCCAAAGTTGGGCTCTTGGTTGGTTTTCTGTAGGAAACATATTTTTTTTCAAACTTTTGTAGCCTCGTTTAACACAACCAACTTAACCAAATTCGACAAAACTAATTGTGTTTTGTTCCTCACCAAGTCTAGTTTAAAACCCAACAAATTGCTTCCTCAAACACATAAAGGATTGAGAGAAAAAGAGAGTCAAAGAGAGGCTCACGGACGGAAATTTTTTAGAAAATGCAATTTTCTAGATTTGGTTCTAAATCATTTTCAACCATTCTATCACCCCGCAGGTTGTTCCTAAGGCTTCTAAAACTCTTCTAAAGTTCATACCTATAATTAGAACTCATCAAAAACTCAAAATGAAACCAAAATCATAAACACCCACACTTGAAAAATTGCTCTATCCACCCAACCCAAAAATGAAAATTCAAAAGTCTTCTAATTCAATTTCTCTATCACTCAAGTGATAATCAAAATGCTCTTAAAAGGACTAGAATCAATTCAAACATAGGGGAAAAAATCATAACTTCGTAGCTCACTCACTTTACAAGATTTTTCCTTTCTTCCTCCTATGCTTCCTTCTCTTCCTCACCCAACTTCCATCTCCTCTCCCTCTCCCTCTCCCCTCCCCCCTAAAATAATATGCTAGAGTAATCATCATTATCTTAAGCTTAGACTAGGTGATTCACTCCTAATAGCCTTCCAACTCACACCTTAGGGTAATGACTCACCTATACCAACTCATCTATAAAATGATTTTGGATTTGCTCGAGGCAAGGAGGAAAGAATGGGAGGAGGGTGGGCTGATGCCCTCCACGTTTCAGATTCTTTGTTTTCTGTTTTTAGCCTACAAGGGTATTTTTGTAATTTTCACACATGGGTATTTCGGTAATTTGTACACATATGGTTCTTTTGGTCATTTTGGCCCAAAATTCAGAAATGATTTCCTATGTGTTCGTTGAGTTGACTAGTATCATACTACCTAAGAGTCATAATGGTCTCACTTCAATTTCTTAAATGTCCTTTGAAAAATCCACAAAATGTTACGTAATGCCATTTTTGTCCAACTTGAAATTAAACACACTTACTCCAATAGTCTCAATCCAAAATCACTTGATCAAATACCCATAATAATTCTTCACTATAATACTATTTTCACTAAAATACAAAGGTCCACCTTTAATTTTTCGCGGTATTACAATCACACTAATATAATATTTGCCAATTTGTTCCATTTATATGCTATAAAAGCATGCATCTACTTATATAGGAAGTAAGAATCATTGTAGTGCTTATGACTCACATAAGCATACAAGTACTGCACATAAACATGTTATACATAAACATAAACATCAATCCACATTACTTTGAGTTATAGGTAAAGTAGTATGCAGTATATTAGTAAAGCTCATGATACAATTGATGGGGTTGTGTATGTAAATTTATGAATATACATAATCATTTTTTATAAGAGTCCTATAGGACTAAAACTAGAAGGCTTATAAGATAAAACATATAACAAAGCTGGGAGATAAAGTTATGATAAATACAACAAAGGTATATTCATGTTGGATGTCTATAAAGAGGGCTTTGTCCATTTATCTCCAGAAGCCCAAAGGTGAGCTTACTATCATATGGAAACTGCCTCCCTTTGACTAGATAAAATTGAATTTTGATGGTTCAGTGCATGACAATATGGCTGCTACTGGTTTCGTTATAAGTGACTGGAATGACAATGTTTGGCTTGCGGGAGCCAAGAACTCGGGGCAGGTTTCAATCATTGGGGCAGAATGTTTAGCTCTTCGTGATGGCCTGGCCCACGCAATCAACAATGGTTGGAGTAAAGTTTTAATTGAAGGAGATTCCAAACTCATCATTGACTGCATCAACAACAAAATTTGGTTCCTTAGAGTATTCATCTCTTAGTTCAAGACATATGGCTGCTAAGTTCCTACTATGAAGATATTTCTTTCCAGCATGTCTTTTGAGAAGAAAATTTCACTATTGATGCTTTAGCAAATTTAGGCCATAGTTTGAACCCGTCCCACCTCTGGGAGTGAGGGCTTCCTTTAAGCTGCTCTGCTCTGTTTTATTTTGATTTAGTTGGGCTTGCATGCCCTCGTGGTTTCTGGTTGTAAGGTTTCTTTTTCCAATAAAAAAAAAAACTCGTTATTCAACTTCTTACTTGACATTTAGTCCTATCCCAATAAACCCCCAATGCATTCCAATAATCCTTGTGCACACGTTTGTCTCCACAAATAAGCAGTTATTGATTCCCAAAATAGGGTTCATACCAATCCCTCCGTAAAGTGGCCTTAAAGTGCTTCAAACGCTCACTCAGCTTCTTTTCAACATGAAATCGAATTTTGTCCTTGAGAGCTTGAGTTTGGGGATCAGACCAATCAAGTGTTGCTTGAGACAACTAGTTGAAGCATATTATTGGGTTTAGTTTATTAATGTGAACTATATGAAGTTATAACTATTCAGTTGTAATTATAAAATTATAGAATGCATTACCTTTACATGCTCCCAAACATCCCTTATTGCAGATCCTTTTCGAAATTTTCTCAAATATGCGATACTTGGAAATCTTGATTTCTCTAGTACAAACATCATGATGAACCTAAAGAATTGTGCATAAGTCCTTCATGGTGCTTCATCTTGTCATTTTGAGTAATATTGTATATTCTCAAGGTTATTTATCATGACTCAACTTCACTAGTAAGATATTGTTTGCTTTGGGTTTGGCCCTTGCGGTCTTTTTCATGCCCACACATATATGACACTACGTTTACTATGCCAAATTTTACTTTCCGCAACACTACATAGGCATCGGTGAAATGAAAAATCAATGCTATTAGTATATTAGGCATCGATTTTATAAATAATAAGACTAAAAGTATATAAAGGCATCAGCACAAAGTTTTGGTTTTTCCTACGGATGTCGTTGATTATATTTAGCATCTATGATATAAATATACTGACACATAAAATGGTTTTGTAAAAAACAAATTTAAGCAGTACATTTAGCACCGACGCCAAAAGCACAGTTGACCGCTACAGTGATTTTCCGCTAAAAATTTTCACTCCCTCGTGAATATTTCAGACTTCCTCTCATATTTTTGGCCAAAAATTAAACTCCCCCTCTCTTCTCTCTTGCGATACCCACAGTCACCATTAACCCTATCTCGCTATACCCACAGTCACAATCACTGTCTCATCCCTCTCACAATCACTTCTTCTTTGCAGACAAATTCACGTGTTTAACTATTTATTCTATATATTCTTAGAAAGCTTTGTTAAAATATATTTATGCAGGTTGTTGATGTGAACAAAGGTGGAGTGGTAGCTGTGGTGGAAGGCCTTAGAGGTTTTGTTCCTTTCTCACAGATATCAACAGTCAGTTCTTTAACCTGGCTTCTAGCTTCCAAGCTTGTCTTTGAGAAGGTATTTTCTGGATAATAAACTTCAACGATCTTTACTAGTTGCACTTACTAGATAGTTAATTCTAGTAGTGAAGATCAGTCTTGTCTTCTTGTGTTTTTTCCCCAATAGATAGTAATTTCTCATAGTGAACATGGTCTTATAATCTTGTAGTTTGACAGGACAAGAAAAGCTAAAGTTTTATCATGTGTTTGTGATTTGTTCCAAACATAATTGACTTGTCATATACGTAACTGTTTTGATAGTAGCTATTTTGCTCTTGTTTATAGCAACATTTATTTGTAACACAAAATCTGTTGATGTTTTCCTTTCTCGCTTCCTGCTGGAGATTTTTGTTTTGTTTTGTTCTTCTATATGAAGCTTTTTTCCTCCTGTCTTTTATTTTAGTTTGCTTCTCCTTCGATCATGCATCATTCCTACTCCTTTATTATTATCCTATTGAAAAAATATAATGAGTCGTATCACATTATTTCATGTTATTTCTTGGCTGCATTTTGTTAGTTTTCCAATGAGGCTTTTAAGTGGTCTTATTTTCCAATGAGGAAAGAACATTCTTTATCTTATATGCTCTTTTCGTTTAATTTCGATATGCGAGAAGTGCGAAAAAGAAGAAATTTACACCCAAACGCTATTGGACGAGGCTCGAGATGAATGGGCATGTGATGTGCTAGAGTGGATTTGAGTTTGAACATTCTCCCTGTTTTTTTGGTAGTATTTTGCTTATATACATGTATGGATGATCTGTTGGGCTGGAAAAAGTTAGATATATATTTCTATTGGGGCTCTGCATTTGGGATTGTGGATGGATTTTGGTTTAATGGCAGGAAAACTCATAAGGGAACCTATATATGTATGTTTTTTGATGCTACAATGGCAATATAATATGGAATGGATGTGATGCCTTTATATTTTGAGACAGAAACTAAGTAAAATGTGATGTGGGACATAGAAATTGCTTACGCTTTAGTGATAACAACTATGTCTATTGTGTATTAACAACCTCAGCTTTGCCATAACAATTGATGTTAAAAATTAAAAACAACATCAGCACTCCATGGGAACCGAAGCTTATAATTAGAAAGGTCAATAATATTTGTAGAAAGTCAAACTATTTGTAGGCTTTCCACTTCAGCATAAGCACAAAAAATGAAGGCGCAAACCATAATTTTCCACAACAATAACATCTTTTCTGAAGTGGTAAGTTATAACACACTTCAGTATAATCAAAACCCTTGATGCTATAATGAGTATTTAGCATCAGTGCTAATATATTCCTTGATGCTATTAAAGGTTTAGGCATCAGAGGTCAACGCTCTTTTGGCACATGTTAACAACTAACGCATCGGCGATTATGTAAATAGTGAAGTCATAAAGAATCTTTAGCGAAGGATAATATTCGAAGCGTATGACTATATCATACGCATCGGTTCCCAATACTTCGATTCTTAGGTACCTTTAGCAAGGGATAGGATTATTCACTGATCTTGCCTATTCTTATCTTGCATTCTTCAGCCCTCCCAAGTCTTACATTAGTTACAACCAATTGTGCTTGTTTCTTGGGAGACTTTGGAAAAGGCGAAAGGAGAGAAAATTTTTAAAAGAAGCCAAAATGGACAAAATTACCCTTATTTATTTTTGGATTTCCTAAGGAATCCTTTACATCTGCATGTCTTTGGTTTGAAAGTTGAGAGGTTTTTCTGTCTTTTTTGAAAAAAATTTGCCTTTTTCCAAAAGTGAAAGTTTTTTTGTGGCTAAAACCTAAATTTACTTTGTTTCTTCCCCTTGGTTCCTTTGGATGGCATCCCCTTGAATTCTTGCTCGTCTCATCTATTATACGTTCCACATTATTATTCACGTGGTCAACATTGAAGCCTGATTCATTTTGCAAGTTGTTGTAATGCTATTTCTATTTGCATAGGTGACTGTGCCTCTCCATCTCTTCCCAGTTCAGCTATGTCGAAACCTTCTGTAAGCTCCCGCACGAAGTCACTCATTTTCCTATTATGTTCGGGTTTCAAGGTTTGGGTATTTGGAACACACTACACTGCATGTTTGTATGAACTAAACTACTTTGAAAGGTCTCTTTGGATGAGAAGAACTGCCCTTCTTTGGATGCTTAGCATGGCCATTGTCTTTGCATTTGCAATTTTTTTTCCTCTTATGTGAGTAGCGAATAAACATTTCGAACATACGACTATGCGTTCATAAGCAATATTTGTCCATGAATAGTTAGCTGTCATGAAGTCCCATTAGAAACTCCATCAAATTATGTCTCTCTTCTTGTTCTTACATGATCTTCATCGTACCAAACGTACAAGTGCATTGTAGGATGTTGACTCATCCTAATAACTCCTCAATTTTCAAGAAGTTAGATACATCATGTAGGGAAATCTTATTCAACAGTGACACATAAGCCGCACTTTCCCACTTGAAAGCGAAAGTGGCAGTTGATCGTGAATTATTTTGTAAGTTTAGTGTTGATGAGGAGAATAGGCTTGCTAATTTGTTTTGGTGAGACTCCACTTCACATTTGGATTATGTTGCCTTTGGAGATGCCCTTATGTTCGACAACACATAGAAAACTGAAATTAGGTATTGAATTCTTTCAAGTCATCGAAGTCCCATTGTCTCATAGCATAAGCTTGTTAGATGTGTTGATATGGTTTTATAGTCGCCGATGCTCTAGCAGATACCCATGGAACAATAATCCATTGACCTGTACAAGCACGACAATGTCGCACCGCCCCAACTATATTTATCCATTTTCGACACTATTTGAAGACTGGGGGTGTACTGCAGGCACAAGTATTGGCTCTTATCATTTAAAAAGAATGAGCCAATCAAGAAAACTATGAATGCCCTTGCAATTTAATTGACTTCTTTATAATATTTGGGTTTCTTTTTCCAGTACAAGGTTGAAATGCTTTCATAAAGCACCTTCCTTGCGCATGCCACTAGATCAACAATTAGTTTCCCACAGAATTCAACCAACTTTCTCTTTTTTTTTTTTTTTGGGGCACCCATGTCGACCTTTAATCACTTGCCACCCATATGCAATGTTGTGATTGTATAAAACTTTGTGGGAGTCATTGTCATCTCTCCAACCTCATCACAGTGGAATGTGTAGGTAGTATTCCACCATTTCTCTACCAAGTAACGGCCTATCCCTTTTCTTTCCCTCGCCCAAAATTGAGACGAAGGACAAAAATCCAACTTCTTCGATCTTGTCTTGGATACTCTTGTGCATTACTATGTGAAACCATTCAACATAGTGGTTATGGTTTCCACTAGTGCTGTTTTCGATTCGATTACCGCACCGATCATGTTGAACCGGTTATCGTCCGACAGCCATCGGAATGGAAGGTTTGGCTACCGCAACCGGTTCCGCAGGCTGCGGTTTACCGCACTGCGGTTGAACCGCAATGCCTGCCTGTTCGGTTCGGGTGTGGGCTTACCGCGAAGCCCAATTCATTTTCAATTTCAAGCATGTTTTGCGGATTTTGATACAGTTTTAGGCCATTCCCTGTTTTGCAGATTTTGCTTCAGTTTCAGGCCATATTTTGTTTCAACTTTCAAGCCTTTGTTTCACCTTTCAAGCCTTTGTTTATTATACTAGTTTTAGGCCACCTAATTTTTGTCATTCACAACTTTTGATTTTCGAGTATCATATTCATATCATATGATCAAAATACTTGAGTAAAACTTAGAAGTTACAACTCTCAAATACAAATTGAAGTGCAATGAAAACTTTAATAAGTTACAACCCAAATAGAAAATGAAGTGCAATGAAAACGTATTTAAAATTAAATTACAACCCAAATATGAAATGATTAATGAAGTGCTATGAGAATATTTAAAATTAATTACAACCCAAATATGAAATGTGCAATGAAAACTTAAATTGTTACAATACAACAAATTTTGTGGAACAAAACAAAGTAACAAACCATGGTGTGTCTCTCACAACTCAAAATTTGATGAGTCTCAAATAGTAGGTAATGATGATGTGGAATCAAATCGAGGAGGTAGTGTTGTAGAAGTTTGAGTACCGGCCATATCTAGTAAAAAAACAAGTAAAACAAGTAAATTATGTTTAAAAAACAAACATGAATGTTAAAAAAATAAGATAGAAACATAATTTATTTAAAACAAAATAGTAGATTATGTCTTACTTGCTTCAAGTGCTTTAAGTTCTTTATAGAATGCAAGCTCTTCATCCGTTGGTTCCTTGTAGAAGCAAAATTCATCCGCCCTAAGCCAATCACTAGTACACACTAATGCCTCTACCATTTTAGGTGTCAATGAACTTCTAACAGGATCAACAATCCTCTTGCCTAGGCTAAAGACATTCTCACTAGCAACGGTTGAGCTTGGGATTGCAAAGATATCTTTGGCAATCTTTGAAAGAATTGGATATCTACTCTCATTGCCTTTCCACCAATTCAAGAGTTTGAAACCTTTGGTAAAAGGGCTTTCAAAAGGGTCGGTCAAGTATTTATCCACTTCATTGGATATTTCCACAAGTTGTTCCTCCTTCCTTTGTTGCACAAGTTGATGAAACATTTTGGTTTGAACATCATCATAGCCTTCAAGATCATTGCCAACATTCTCATCTTCGCCTTCATTCATTGGTTGGCTCACTAAGCCACCCGCCCCTCTATACTCATTATACAAATTGAACAAGCATGTTCTCACTTCACACACAACCTCATCTATCTTGTTTTCTTCGGCCTTGAGATTTTGGAAGCTTATCTTAAGCATTTGAAGTTTAAATCTTGGGTCTAACACTAATGCTACAAAAATCATCTTGTTCACACTTTCAAAACTCCCCCAATACTTGTCAAACTTCTTCTTCATTGATGAAGCCACCCTTTGCAAGACCGGATCTCTAGGATCACTCATTTTGAGTTCAATCTCAACTTGTAAACTAACCAATTCATGGAAAATTATATTGAATGTAACCGTTTTGGTTGCACTTTGTTTCAAGGTTGTGTCATAGAATTTCTTAAGAAAGTGAACAAATGAGATTGACTTCTCCCAATCTTCATTACTTGGAGGACCCACTCTCTTCATCCCATCCTTATCTATCTCCTCAAAGAAAGCTTGAAAAGCTACATTTTCCGCCACCATCCTATTGAACACAAGCTTGTACTTGAAAGCACAATCAAGCATTTTATAAGTTGAATTCCATCTTGTCACCACATCCGTTGGCACATTTGCCATCCCATCCATCCTCATCTCCAAGGCATGGTCCCTAAAAGAATCTAACCTTGATGGGGATGAGTGAATATATTTTACACAATTCCTTATCCCCTCGATTGAGCTAAGAAGCTCCTTCAACCTATCCTTAACAATCAAGTTAAGGATATGACATGCACATCTCAAGTGCAAATACTTCCCATCAAGTAAAAGGTTATTAAAATCCTTCATCCTATTTCCCACATACACAACCGCCCCATCATTTGCCGAAGCATTGTCAACCGTAATGCTAAACATTTTTTCAATCCCCCAAGCATTCAAACATGCACATAAAGTCTTGCCTATGTCAATACCTTCGTGACTGGTGATCTTTGTGAAATTGATAATCCTTTTATGCAAATTCCACTTACTGTCCATGAAATGAGCTGTGACTACCATGTAGTTAATGTTTTGGATCGAAGTCCAAGTATCAGTTGTGATACTTACCTTGTGATTACCTATCACACTCATTTTTTTGGCCTTCTCAACTAAAAACAAATCCCAAACTCCAGCAGCTATCTTTTGTCTATTAGGGATCTTGAATTTAGGGTTTAACTCATACACAAACTCCTTAAACCCTCCACCCTCAACATGCCTAAAAGGGATCTCATCCCTAATGACATACCTCACACATTTGGCTTCACACCTTTGTTGATTAAAGGTGTGGGGAACCAATTGTGCTTGACCACCCATAGTGACATTTGTCAAGATCGATTGAGTTCTACCTCCACTCTCAAAAAGAGGAGAGAGCTTGCATCTCTTCTCTAGGTGATTTCTTATACCGGTTGTCCTATTTTTCCTAGAATCACCAGGCATCTCTAATTTGCAATAGTTGCAAACTGCAAGTACCTTATCGATCCCATTATCATCTTTCTTGTGGACTTTCTTGCAGTGTTGCCACACCACAGATTTTGGGGGTTTCCTCTTCCCTCCCACAGTACCTGAGTCTACTTGTGATTGGGTTTCAGTTTCAGTTTCTGTTTGGGATTGGGATTGGGGTTCTGTTTGGGGTTGAATGGAAGGTGCACTTCCTGAGGCATTAGTGTTGGATTGGCTAGACTCCATCTTATCTTATAAACAAAAGACACCATAACGAAAAACAATCACACACAACCTAACCAAAGCAGACTACACACAAAAAACACGATAACAACCTAACCAACCAGCAGCTATAAAAACATAAAAACACACCAATATATTTATACAAAACCTAACCAACCAGCAGCTACAACAACATGTTCTCAAACCAATATAGCTTCAAATCAAAACAAAAACAGATTCATTCAATTTCAAATAAAAAACCAGCAGCTCAAACAAACACCAGCAGCTTCAAATCAAAGCAACAAGAGATTCATTCAATTTCAAATCAAAAACCAACAGCTAAAACAAACACCAGCAGCTTCAAATCAAAAGAAAAACAGATTCATTCAATTTCAAATAAAAAACCAGCAGCTCAAACAAACACCAGCAGATTAATTCAATTGTGATTTTGATTTATACCTGAATTTAAGCTTTGCCCACAATTAGCACTACTCACACCAACACAAATAGCTTATAGTAGTAGCTCACGAGTCACACAAGCTAGCTATCTGTCCACAATTAACAGAAACAACTAATTATCAAATCAAGATGATAATTAAGATTGAAAAAATACAAACCCCAAAAAAAATAAAACCCTAAACAGATTACATAACCCTCTAAAAACTCTAACATAAACCCTAAATCCCGAAATCCCCAATTCATATCCTAAACAAACCCTAAATAAAATATAAAACCCTAATAAATTTCATCCACTACAAACTAACAAATTAACAATTACAGGTACAGAAACATAAAGAGAGAAAGAGAAAGAGAGAGGCGATAAGAAAGAAGAGAGAAAAAAGAAGAGAAAAAGAGATAAAGACAGAGACAGAGACAGAGAGAGAGGCAATCCATTTTTTTTCTTACCAGATAATCGGGTCGGAGGAGAGGAGGAACACGAGAACAAGAGGAGGCGCTAGGTGAAGATATCGCAGGATTGGAATAGGGGAGAGAAGAGAACGACCGGAGAAGAGAGTTTAGGGTTCGAATGGGCTAAATTGAGCTGAAAATGAGGGAGAGATCGAAGGGTTAGGCAAAGGAGAAGAAATCGGGTGATTCTGTGTAGCCGGTTGTAGTGTAATCCCATACAACTCTCCCATTATAACCAATAACATGCTGACACGTGTAATTTAAATAATAATTAATAAATAATATATATATTTCGGTTCGGTCGGTAACCACCGGTTTGGGGAAAATTGATACCGGTTTCGCGCCCCAGACCCTTCGGCTCGGTAATAAAAATCGGATCGGCGTTGACTTTCCGGTCAACGCGGTTTACCACCCGAAAAAAACGGTCGGAAACCGCCAGTTTGCGGTTTTTTCGGTCAAACCTAACATGCCTAGTTTCCACAACCTCTGATCTTTTTAAAATTATGCTACACAAAACATAATACATTAAAGTTAATTAAGCACGGTCAGGTTTTCCCAACCTCTAATCTTGTCCCAACTAATTGACAAACATTAACAAAATCCTATTATCTTGAACCAAGATGAAAATGGTACTTAGGTGATGAGGGGTATCAATACACAACAAACCTCACACACTTTAGACCTTGACCAGATATTCTTATGACTAGTCAACTGTCATACATGAACTACCACAGCCAAGAACATACATAGAGCATACCAAGATGTACCTACAAGCCCAAAGAATTACTAGTGAGTACCTAGGCACTCAGAAGGACTTGTCAATCTAGGCATCCCTTGTGCTAGCAACAACTATGGTGAAAGTGTGTGAAGACATCACACTAGCAAGCTCAAGAAATCCTAGGTCTATTTGGGAAGATGAGCTTTACCTTCTTTGTGCAA
Organism: Prunus salicina; assembly: GCA_020226455.1. Lineage (NCBI taxonomy): Eukaryota > Viridiplantae > Streptophyta > Magnoliopsida > Rosales > Rosaceae > Prunus > Prunus salicina. The sequence goes on along the minus strand of CM035344.1, from coordinate 16,100,395 downwards.
TCTTCTTCTCCAACTTAGCAAAACCAGCAGCTTAGGTCTTCATGGCAATGACAGCTCCTTCTTCAACTTTTTCATCCCATGGCACCAGCTGGCTAACTCCAACTCAAACAAGAACGAAATTTGGATTCAAAGGGAGTGTGAACAATTTTTTCAAGAAACCATACTCTTGAAGAAATCAATCTTGAATCTGACCTAGATATATATATGAGAGAGTGTTTGATCTAGCAAGATGAGGTTTTCACATTTCAAATGCAGTTTTCAATTGGAAAACTCAAAGATGAAAAATATGAAGGTTACTCTTGAGGAAGAAGAAGAGAAAGTTTGCAATGAAACTTTCCAAAACTTGTCCCCCAAAGTGACGGATGCCAAATGAGGAATGCATGCATTTTTACACAAAAATTACTAGGTGGAATCGTACAAGGCAGCAGAGGATTTCACAGAAGAGGACAAAAGGGTGGGTAGGATCCAGCTGGAAACAATGACCTGGAAAACCTTACTAACACAAAGGTTGACTAGTCATATGGAGGAAGGATGACTAGTCATACGGAGAAAGGATGACTAGTCATAATCTTCAGGAATCGTTTAATGCAATGTAATGCAATGCAAAACTTACCTTTGTCAAACACAATGTTTTCCATCATAATGTAGCCAGACAAGAACACCTAGAGATGAAATTCTTAATCTAAACTTGAGCTTAAGAAAATACAATGATTGTCCTATTACAAACTTGTCAAGGAAGCCAAAAGAAAATTACAAAATCTATATATTTGCACAAGAGCACAATACCTTGAAGGAGGTATGTTCCTCCAATTTGAAGTGAAGCAAGAGTGAAGACTGATTTCGATTCTCTGGTATGAACACGTATAACACCTTACAAGCAGGTTTGTTTTTGTGTTGACTGTTATTCACCCGTTTTGATTTTAATCCTGTGATGGCAGGGTAAAGTTCCCCATTGGCTTGACAACCATTGGTGGTCAACAAGTCAACTTAATTTTGTACGTGAGCATGCCACTACTAGCAGTTAAAAACCCTAGCAGACTTTTAAAAAAAAATAGATAACTTGCGCCCCAAGTTACTGACTTTTAAACAAGCAATTGTGAATTTGGGTGAGGAATATCTCTCAAGTAAGTTCTTTTCTTTGCCTCAGATTGGTGATGACTTCACAATTTTTCACAGTACAAAATTGGTAGTTCTTGCCAGAATAGATAAAAAGAAGACAAACTGTTTTAGATAGAATTGCCTGTTACAGGACTCAAAAAGTGAAATGGCAACTCTGGAAACGACAACAGGATGTTGACTTCGATTTCTGCCTGGGTAGCTGCCTATGAACTGGGTTGGATTGGGTTTGTCTATGCTGGATTGAATTGCCAACACCTTCAACTGATGAGTTTCAGTTGGAAATCAATACCAACGTTTGAGTTTGGCAGAGCTTCAATTTATTTCTAGCCATGGAAGGCTTGTTGAACAGGCAGAATTGAGGCATCTTTAGTCTGGAGAGGACAAAAGTGGCTGGATTGATGGTCATTGAGCTGGAGCTGCGCTATGGTACCTGTTCTGCTTGACCAAGGTTTTCTGTAAATTTGTTGAGGTTTTCATATTTGTAAAAACTCGGACTCTACTTGACTTGGCTTATGCTAAACCAAATTTGTAACGAGAGTTTTGAATTCTAGTTGATTTGCTTCATGTGGATCAAAGAGCTTTTGGTTGCTTTAGGGTCTGAAAGCTTTTGAGATTAATTGATCTTTTTGAGTTTGTCAGTTGTGACTTTGAGAGTTTTTTGTCTTGATTGATTTTTTGGTTGTCCTTTGATTTGTTCACCTCCATTCATACTTATAGGAAATGCTGGAGTGGGGGTTTTTAATCTTTTAAAAATGGGCAGCAAATCTTTAAAAGATCTTTTCTCTTTTCAATGTCATAAAAGAAGGAAGCTATTTATTTTGGCATAGAAGAGCCATCAACAATCAGCTTTCATGGAGGTTTTTTCCTTGCTTTTTCTGAAAGAAAGACCAACTCTCTTTGTTCTCTGTTTGTTCCTTGTAAAGAGAAAGAACACAATCTCTCATGATGGTCAGTTTGCTTTTCCTGTTGAACAACTCCCTTGCTTCCTACTTATCTCTTGAAAACGTAGCCTGCTTATCTTTTAGAAAGGCCACCTGCTTTGGTCCAGAGTTTCCCTATATATAAAAGGGGATTATGATATTCTTCCTTTGGTTGCAAAAAATGGAGAAGTCCTCCTGTAAGACCTGCCTTCATTAACTCCCTATCAACTCCTCTGTGATAGTTGAAAATTTTTACTTTTTCAAAGTCAGGAAGTCATGTGGGGGTTTTCTTGAGAAAAAGATATGCTACCTTTTGGGATAGAGACCAAATGGTGAGATTTTCTCAGAAGTTGGGCTTTTATCCGAAACTGTGTGTATCAGTTTTTGTCACATCCCAGGATCGGCTCCGTTGTAGCACAATATTGTCCGCTTTGGGCCCCCTCTCTGCTCTCATGGTTTTGTTTCTGGGAACTCACGAGCAACTTCCCAGTGGGTCACCTATCCTATGATTGCTCTACCCCAAACTCGCTTAACTTCGGAGTTCCCATGACTCCGAAGCCAGTGAGCTCCAAAAGGCCTCGTGCTAGATGGAGGCGGGCATGTACATATAAGGCACATCACCCCCTCTCCGTTGGTCGATGTGGGATGTTACATGATAAGTGCTCAAAACAAAACAAACTTGCTGATCAGATAAAGGAAGGAAATTCAAAAAAATATAAATAGGAGAGTTTGACCAATAGTGGGCACTCTTATTGGAGATTGGTAGTTCTGTTTTTTAGGCTCAACTTATCATCATGTTTTCAAATTAAAACATTCAATCATGGGTGATCAATATAAAGACGGAAAGAAGAGAAAAAACAGGGGGGGAGCAACAAGCATGGGGTAAAGAAATTCGATATGAATTTTTTCATTCGTGGTTCTTATATGCAGCAAGACAATGAGATTTCTCTCACAGATGCCTTGAGCATCCAAAGCCACAAACAAACATCAAAGGAAGAATAGCCGATGATGTGGGGGAGAACCCACCATGAAGTCAAAAGCAAAGGAGAAGGCTGCTGGAGAAATTTTTACAGAAAAGGAGGAGAGGGGGATGTAGCCATGAGGCTGTGACAAAAAAAATGAAATAGAGCAAACCAAATGCTCCAAATCAATGAAACTGGCAGTTTCAATTCAAGAAGGTGAGCCATTCGGTTCAACACCTTTATATTTTTGCATCTTCAAAGTTCCTCCCTGGAAGTCTCTTAGCTTGGGTATGAAACCCACAAACCAAATTATATGGATTATCAATCCATCATGGGTGGCAACCCACAATCAAAAAAATCGATAGCAATCCATGCTTGGGTATAAAACCCATAAGTCAATAATGCTCTGCCAAGCGAATCTCCATGCTCCGCCGAGCGAACCTTCGTGCATGGGTATGAAACCCCCGAACCAAATTATATGGATATTCAATCCATCACGGGTAGCAACCCACAATCAAACAAATGGATGGCAATCCATGCTTGGGTATAAAACACGCAAGTCAATAATGCTCTGCCGAACGAATCTCCCTGTTCCCCCAAGCAAACCTCCATGCTTGGGTACATCGTTCAAAACCCATAAACAAAATCCATTTTGAGTGAAAAAAACTCATAAACGGAATTTTGTAGATGATGAATCTATTTTGGGTACAAAACCCACCAAAAAAATAAATATTTGGAGGAAAACCTATGAATTTCCATTGGATAATTAGTCCCTTTTGGGTGGAAAAATCCGAAGAAACGTTATTTGATGAAATAACCATGGATTCTTGGGTATTTAACCTGCAAAAGAGAATTTCCATGCTTAGCCCATCGAAAATGAAGGTTTAGGTGTCTAACCCACCAACAGCTATGAATACTTTTGAGCATTCACATATTCTTGCTGCCAGAACAAAGTACAGAAGAGGTTCCTCTTTTGAGCATTACATACCATTAGATTAGGACACTTGTCCATTGCCAAGCCCTATGAGACTTAACTAACTGATACAATTCAAATATTTATAACTCAGCCTATGAGCTGAGGCCCAACCCACAAAGCAAACTACCAATCAGTTCACTAATTTATACACTAACACTCCCCTTTAAATTGTGGACTGATTTCACACCAAGAAGCACCCTAAGATAAGTGAACTGCTCTCTTGCTAGCGCTTTGGTAAAGATATCAGCTACTTGCTTTTCTGTAGGACAGTAAACTAAATCGATCACTCTTTGCTGTAATGCTTCCTTGATGTAGTGATACTTCCGATTTATGTGCTTAGTTTTCTGATGGAATATAGGATTCTTAGTTATAGCAATGGCTAAGGTATTGTCACAGTTCATTGGTGTTGCAACAATTTGCATTTCACCAAAATCTTCCAATACAAACCTTAACCAAGTGGCTTGTGCAGATGCCCAAGAGAAAACTCCACTGCCAAATGTAAAGGCATATCCGGATGTACTCTTCATCTCTTCTTATGATCCAGACTAGTCACCATCACAAAAACCCACAAAAACTGGACCTTTTCCTTTCTTGTACTCCAAACCAAAATCAAGTGTACCTTGAATATATCTTAGTACTCTCTTGGCAGTTCCATAATGTTTGTTAGTAGGAAAATGCATAAACCTAGCCAACAAACATGCATCATACATTATATCTGGTCTAGTTGCAGTAAGGTAGATCAAACTCCCCACTAATTTTCTATATTGGCCTTCATCTGCAGCACCACTGTCATCATCTCTTCTCAACTTATCATTTGGTACAAGTGGAATACTAACAGGTTTGCAATCTTGTAGTCCAAACTTTTTCAGAAGTGATGAAGCATACTTCCTCTCATGTATAACAATGCAGTTTTCAATTTGCATAATTCCCATTCCTAAAAAATGGTGTAGTCAACCCAAGTTGTCATCTGATACCTTTGCATCATATCAGTCTTGGAATTCTGCATCAGCTCCTGAGAATTTCATGTATAGACTATGTCATCAACATAGATAGATACAATGACCAAATATGAGTTTCCTCTGTACTTAACATACAATGTTGCTTCACTGGTGCTTCTCTTAAAACCACACTGCACAAGATAAGAGTCTATCTCTCCATACCAGGATCTAGGCACCTTCTTCAAGCCATACAAGGCTTTGTGCAGTTTATGCACTTTATCCTCCTCTCCTTGCACAATGAAACCATCGGGCTGATCCGCATACACCTCCTCTTTAAGTACTCCATTCAAGAAAGCTGATTTCACATGTAATTGATACAGTTTCCAACTGTTCTTTGCAGCCGATGCAATAAGGGTTCGTATGGTATCCAACCTTGCCACTGGTACGAAGGTTTCATTATAGTCTATTCCATGCTTTTGTGCATAGCCCTTTGCAACTAGTCTGGCTTTATTCTTTTGGATTGAGCCATCCAAGTTCAACTTAGTCTTGAACACCCATTTTACTCCAATTACAGGTTTATTGGAAGGTCTACTTACCAACTCCCATGTCTAATTTTTCTCAATCATGCTCATCGCATTTTGCATTGCCTTCTTCCATGCTTCATCCTATGCAGCTTCATCAAAGTTTTCAGGCTCAACTATACATAAATGACATCTCTCATAAAACTCGCTCAAGTTTCTGTACCTCAATGGTGTGTCATCATATTAAGATGTAAGCTGTGATCTGCTTGATTCACCACCTTCAGTAGCTAGGGGACTTTCAATTTCAACTTGAGAACCATCAACTATGACTTGCTCTTGAGGTGCAGTCTCTGCTTCTGTTGTTCTCATGTCTGAAATTTCATCTACAGGTAGTGGAATGCAGACTTCTTTCACTTTGTGTTTCTCCCAGTCCCATTTGCCATTTTCATAAAAAATTACATCTCTAGAGAGCAAAACCTTCTGAGTTGTAGGATTCAATATCCTGTATCCCTTCTCACATGCACCATATCCAATAAAAACTCCTATGGCACTTGTTGCTTCCAATTTGTGCCTTAAATGTCCTGGAATGAGAGGATAACACATAGAACTAAACACTTTTAGATGTTTGATTCCAGGCTTTCTCCCACTAAACCTCTTAAAAGGAGTAAAATTCTCCAAAGCGTTGGTAGGACTTCTATTACACAGATACACTGATGTGTTCACTACTTCAGACCAAATACTATATGGAAGCTCATTCTCATGAATCATGCATTTTTCCATTTCCACAACAGTCCTATTTTTCCTTTCTGCCACACCATTCTGTTATGGAGAGTATGCAATAGTGAGCTGCCCTTTGATCCCCAGATCTTCACAAAACTTTACAAAATCTGTTGACATATACTCTCCTCCCCTATCTGTTCTTAGCTTCTTTACATGGTATCCACATTGAACCTCCACCATTGCTTTGAACTTTTTGAACACATAGAATGCCTCAGACTTGTTTCTTAAGAAATAAACCCAGCACATTCTTGAATAATCATCTATAAATGTGATGAAGTATCTGTTTCCACTCAGACTTGGTGTTTGCATAGGACTACACAAGTCTGAATGAATCAGTTCTAGTGGCTCCTTTGCTCTCCATTTTGATTCCTTAGGAAATACCTCCCTATGACTTTTTCCAAATGCACATCCTTGACACACTGCATTATTGTTTTGGATTTCAAACAGCCCCAACACCATCTCTTGACTTTGCAGCAGCTTGAAACCTCTGAAATTTAGATGCCCAAACCTTTTGTGCCATATTTTGGAACATTCTTTTACATTTTCTTTCAATGCAAGCTCTTTGTTATTGCTGAAGATTAAAGGAAAACATCGGTTTCCCTTCTGTTTCACACTGACCACTAGGTTCCTAAGATGCCTATCATCAAAGATGTCCACCTTATAGTCTCCAAATATAAGAAAATAACCATGCTCAGTCATCTGCCCTACATTGAGCAGATTCTCTGCCATACCAGGTACTAGCATGACTTCCTTTATATGTTTCCTTCCGTTCATTATGTCAATGACCAGCATTCCCTTTCCTGTCACTTCAACTAAAACTCCATTGCCTACTTGAACCTTTGCTTTCACTCTTCTGTCAATGTCTACAAGCAAGTCTTCCCTGGATGTCATATGATTGCTACATCCACTATCGATGTACCATTCATCACTTATCTTCTTTACTTCTCCAGAATGATTAGCAAAGAATAAGTTTCCAGTTTCTTCAACCTGATTAGCAAAGTTCACCTGTTGCACAGCCTTGTGTGTATGATAGTATTTTGCAATATGCCCAATTTTGCCACACTTGTGACACTTGACTTTGTTCTTAACCCAACACTGCCCATAGTGCAATTTATCACCAAATTTGCACTTATTCCCAGTGTTGTGCGCCTCATTTTTCAAAGGGGGATTAGTCTTATTAATCCCATAAGCCTTGTTGACATTTTTATGAGATTTACTTGTTTGACCATTAAACCGAGTTGGTTTTGATCCAATGTTTAAGCTAGCAAATGCTTTCTCCATGTTATTGTCACCATCCCTATCAAGCCTCTGCTCATATCCCTTTAAGATGGCAACCACGTCCTGAGCATCGATAATGTCTAGATCTTTAGTATTTTCTATCACAACTGCAATACTATCATAGGATTTAGGCAGACTAATGAGTAGCTTTTGAACAACTCGTTGATTGCTCAGATCCTCACCATAGCTCCTCATTTGATTAATCAAATCAAACAGCTTAGCACTATATCCAGAAAGAGATTCATTACCATTCATTCGAGTATATTCAAAATCACGCCTAAGACCTTGAAGTTTCACAGATCTTACTTGCTTATCACCAACAAATTCTTGTTTCAGAATGTCCCACGCAGCCTTTGCATTTTCCTGGGTTGCAATTCTTGGAAAAATCTTGTCTAAAATGGCACCTTGGATGATGCCCAGTGCTCTAGCATCGTTAACCACATGCTCACGCAACAGCTTCCTCAGTTCCTCCTTCTTCACCGAAGTTTTATACCCATTTTCCACAAGCTCACACAACTTGTGCGAACGAAAAATGGTCTTCATTTTGATTTGCCAGAAGTCAAAATTCTCACCATTGAAAATTGGCGCCCTGAGTTCTCCTCCTCTAGATCCAACCATGTTAGACTTGACTGCCGATATGAACTGGAATCACTGCAATGAGCTTTTGCTGTGAATCTGAGCTCACCACTACTACAATTATGTTAAACTACGACACCCAAAAAACGTACATTTATATAAAAACTGTCATGGTATTTTAAAAGATGACCAATTTTATAACACCGTCCTGGTAAAGTACCTAATACGTCAATATGTTAGGTTGATTTTTAAAATTACGACGATACCTTATTAGGACCGTCGTGTTTTCAGGAGGCGCTAAACCAAAATTCACTTTTAAGTTCGCGAGCGCGGAGCTTTCAGAAAACACTCGCTCTCTCAAACACTGTACTATCTCAAATTCTCTCACGAACCTTTCACAAAACCCTCTCTCTCTCAACTCTCTCTCACATCGATGAAGCACATCTCCCTCTCGCCATCCCCCGAACTTGACGAGATCGCCATCTCCGTCACTCCATTCAGAACGCTGAGTTCACCGAGATCGCCATCTCCATAGCGTCGTTCAGTCCACCGAGCTCACCGCGTTCAGTACACCGAACTCGCCTCGTTCGCCAAAATTTGTTCTCTCCCTCTGAAAATGAACCAAGCTCAAGCACTAATTTGAAGGAAAAAACAACAAGTAATTTCCCTCTCTCTCTCTGTTTTCTTCTTCTCCTTTTTTGATTTTTTTAATTTTAATTTTTTATGATTCATGAATGGATCAGTGAGGGTTTTAATGTCAGATCTGGTTATGATTGTCTCGCGAACACTTTGCAATGGGTATGTTTTATTATGTTTCGTTTATTATCGAAGAAACTATGTATGTTTTATTTTGTTTGATTTAGGTTATTCCATTAAAGATGCTGGTGAGTTGATTTAGGAATTAGGGCTTTGGGTATAAAAAGCTGGTATGAAATCCACACCATCGACTATTTTAGGTATTTGATATAGAATGATAGTTTTCCATAATTCTATATCACTATTCTGCAGGCAATGCTTTTTTCTCAGTATAATTGTCATGATTAAGTTTCATACAATGTGCAAATGCTGACCTATTTGTGCATATTTTGTAGCTTCAGCCCAGAGTGCACATGCAACTGGCGATGCTTGGCAATAGGAGGTCTATCAAAAAGTGAGATGTCCTGACTTGTTGTCCAATGAATGGATATAAGATTAAAAGAAATCTGGGTTTTATCTATTTGTGTATTTGATTATATATAGGTTTATTGTGAATGTAATGAGCTGCTTTAACACCAGAATGGCAATGAAATTCTTTAGTAGTAGAAAACAGGACATAGCAGGTAACAAAACCTAGGAGTACATTGTTTGGAAGAGAAGGCAGGGTTTTAGGGGGATTGGCCATTTGAGCAGTTATAAAGATTATATTCAGGCTTGATTAGTAGGAATGCTTGTAGCTGCTTGGATAACAGGACATAGCAGTAAGAACCTGTATGGTTAGACAATCAGATTTTCTGTTGTTTTCAGTAGAAATAAGATGAATTTCACATATTCTACATGATTAAAATAGAAGTTAAGGGCAGGTTTGGCTATCTTGGTAAGGATTATACTCGGGGTCTATTTGAACTGTCAGTTGGAGCTGGAGTAACACTCATCAATGGTAATAGACTATGAATATATGAGCAGCATTTTTTAGCAGTATAGGGAAAATAAATCTATATATTTTCAGAAGAAGGTAATTCCAAAAACGGGAGTTACTATGCTATTACAGAATTCTAGTTAAGATTCCTTTTGGTTTCTGCTTTGGTAAACTACCAATCATCAGTTGTGAAGTTATTTGAAGCTCTCCGTTTATTACATACAAGCATATATGAATTCATGGTTGCATGCATGATATCTTTTCTGTTGGCACTGTATTTTAAAGCATTTATTTGTTGTTTGTTGTTTGGGAATTGAAAGACATGGATTGAAACATGTTGTGAAGTCTTATACCTTGTGTTTTTCTTTTATCCCACGGGTCCTTATGCGTTTGAATTATTCTTCAGTTTTTTTGAACGTCAATGTTGATCCAATCGGTTCATGCTAAATGTGGTATCTACATGTCATTCATATAAGTGCTGGCAATTTTTATATTTTGTTGAGTTTCTTTCTAACCAGTACACTGATTGGATCAACATTTAGGTCATTGATATAATTGCAGCCAACACGAATGACATGGGGCCTTTGAGCCTTGATTTCTTCTGAAAAAACAATTTGTCAGCTTCATGGAAAGTCATTGGGGAAAAGACTTCAATTACAGATAAGGTTAGTACGTCTGTTATGTTTCTTCTTGATTTTTTAAAAGATGACTGTCAATTTAACGACGGTTTGAAAAAGAAAAAGACGACGGTGTTTTCCCGTCGTCTATTGTTGCGTCGATTCAACTGCACCAAAATAGATTTAGCTGCATCCTCAACTTGTGATACTCGCAAGTGCATGAGCCGTTGGTAGTTTAGCATATGTAAGTGCGAGGTCGATCCCACGAGGATTGATGATAGATTGATTTAATTCAATTCCCTGTACAAAATAGAAATGAAAAAAAGAAAGAAAATAAATCAAACAAGAAAGAAAGAAAAGAAATTAACTCAAGCGAATAAGTTCCCAAGTTCAATTTATATTAATGGATTGATTCTAGCTAAAGTATGATTAAGCCATGGTGTCTGGTCCTAACCTTGTGTTCCTAATTCCCTAACTTGATCATTTGTTGTCTAACCTAAATTAAGCATTAGGAACCCATTAAGCATAGAAGAACATTTTAAACAACCAAGCATGTATCTAATCCCTGTTGTCGAATGTCCATACATACTCTTCCTATTCATAGTTCAATTCGAATTAAAGCATGGTGTCTACTCTTAATTCAAACCAAGATAGCTAACATGCAAGCCTTAATGGTGATCAATCATTCAAACTAGCATATTAACTAATAAGCATAATGAATAAGAACAAAAACCATAATTGAAACTTGGAAACTACTCAAACTTGAATACTTAAAGAAAAGAATTTACATAGCAATGGAAAGTTTAAGAAGAACTTAGAACAACTCAAAGAAAGGATTTTATTACAACAATTGAAAACTAGAAAGGAAAACTAAGAGAATTTGAGGGAGAGAAGGGAGGGGAGCTCTAGAGAAATGTTTGAGAGCTCCCCCCCTTGGGGTGTGTTTACAAGCTTGGGAAACCTCACTATTTATAGGCCTAAGGGAAGTTGAAAATCTGAATTAAGTATTGATTCTACCTACCACACTCACTTCACCAACTTCACCTAACACACCATTACATTTGAAAACAATTTTCATGTCTTTAAACTTAGTGGGAGAGCTCCCACTTCATCTTCTTTGTCTGCAAATGGGCTGCTGGAAAACTCCACTTCAATTATAAAAATTGAATATGCTTCACCTAACCTTCCCACTATCAACAATACATCATGCATGATATTGCATTGCATTGCAGTCAGATTGTGGGCAGGTTTTGGGCTTGGTATTTGCTCCGAACAAATCTGGAAAAATATGGATCTTCAAGCCCTTTGTCTTATCTTTCCAAGCATATGCAGCCCAACTCAAGGAAAAATCGGAAAGACCTTCAAATGTCATTTGTGGCCCAGTAACGCAGATGCTGCCGAATTTTGACCTTGAGCTACTAAATTATGTATAATTTCCTCTAGAAGACTCAGAATCATGAACCTTAAAATGCTACGGAAACTAGACTTCCGTATCTTTCCAATGATGTATGGCCAATTATCTGGTTCTTCTTGAGCAAGTACAGGTTAATCCGTGAAATTGAATGATCTGCAGACACTGTTTTGAGCTAACTTGTCTTCAAAATGCATATAATGAGTCTCAACCTTATTACACTGAAACATACACAAACTTTATTAAAAGCACAAGTTTAACTCAAAAACATAACGAAATCATAAGTTAGAAGGGTATAAAAAGATATGTAATTATGCACCGATCATCTATTTCAATTTTTGTAGTAGTAACAAACACGACGCCCAGAAAGTCAGACCTAACCTGACTATGAGGCCATGTTAGTGAAATTGAATCCTAGCATGTATGGAAGAGAATATCAGAAAGTATTTGAGAGAAGAAGAGAGGAAATAAGTCAGAGAAAACGATTTTGATGAATTCCTTTGTATTCTGCTGTGTATTGAGCACTATTTGTCAGAGCCTCTTAGCTCACTCACACACACACACACAATGAAATAACCGTTGGAGGAGAGAGAGAGTTAGACACACTCCTAACTTCAAGTTCAGCCATCCATTACATACCATTAGATTAGGACACTTGTCCATTGCCAAGCCCTATGAGACTTAACCAACCGATACAATTCAAATATTTATAATTTAGCCTATGAGCTGAGGCCCAACCCACAAAGCAAACTACCAATCAGTTCACTAATTTATACACTAACATGTTTCTAGTATTACCAATCCCAGATTTGAGTTTTAGGTCAAAACCCTTGCTCAGGATTAATACTTGTCAAAAGGCATAAATGAAGCCTCGCCCTTAACTCATAAAAAAAAAAAAAAAAAAAAAAGGGCAAGATGTTGTAGGCCAGCAACGACAAGGGCAAGCCAGGAGGCCAAGTTGTGAAAATAATTCTTAAAGCAGCATGCTCAATAGAGTAGAGAAACAGAAAATAATTTGTCTTTCTAAAGCAACAAAGACATAGGTACTCAAATGGTTTCAAGACCAGAATCTTATGGATGGTTTCCATCATAACCAAGCTTGCAGAAGAAATTGTTCGCAATAGAAAATCACTCTCCTGGCATTGTTTTTCCTACAATCCAAAAAGTTGGCACTCAGCCGGATAGAAAGGCTCAAGCGGCATGAAAGCCAAATTTGATAACCAAGGAAACAAGAACCAGTTCGTGACACAGAAAGTATAAAAGTTCAAGGCAAAACAGAAGTGCCTCACGCTTTGCTTACAAATCCACTTAAAAAGGATTAATGATTTGCTCCGAGATTCATCTTCAACTGTCATTGTGTAAGTCCTACTTGGACCAAGACTCATAAAGTCTTTCAAGTCCCTCACATGACTTTTGGTGCCTGCAATAAATGAAAGCAAAGTGTCTAGGCGGACGAAGACGTGAGTTCACTACTTGCAGCACCAGGTTGAGCAAGTGCACAAAAGTGTCAGCAAAGGTTCACGAGAACTAAATCAATTGATAGTCAAGAAGGCTCAGTAAAATGCTTATGGCATTCGGGTCTATCTACCTCAATTCTCAAATGCAAGATTGCTACCAAACATGCCCACAAAATCCCAGCAAGAAATATGGGAATCAATCACTGTGGCAAAGAAGCTATTTAGAAAGGAATGTCAGGCTACTCAACCATACTCTGATGGTGACTCCAATCCAAATAAATGATTGGTCATATTTCGAGCTTCAAGCTCCCTCTCAAAAAGATACCAAATGAGCATCAATATGGATTAATGGGGTTGTCAATCACAAGAACCCATTAATCTCAAATCCTCCAAATCATGCATGGATATGAATGCAAATGTCAATTGTAGAAAATTAGTGGGTTCGTCAAAATTGCTCATTATTTTTCTTGGACATTGACAAAAAGAAAAATGGTACGAAACCATCCAATTTTTCCCATGGGTCATCTACCCATGAAAATTCCAATGAGATTAAATTTAAATCTCAAAACACAAATTCTCCATTAGTGGGCCACACTTACCCATTAATTTCCAATTTTTCTCATGGGTCATCTACCCAGGAAAATTCTAATGAGATTAAATTCAAATCTCTCAAACACAAATTCTCAATTAGTGGGCCACACTTACCCATTAATTTCCAATTTTTCCCATAGGTCATCTACCTATGAAAATCTCCAAATTGCCCCAAAGACACAAATTCTCAATTAGTGGGCCACACATACCCATAAATTTCCAAATTTTGGAACTACGTCAGTTTGATCCCGTTAAGGGTACGTCGGCAGTCTAACATCTCAATAGATGCAACCAAAACCAAATTTGAATCCCTAGTTTATTTTTAACCAAATTCACCCCAAACACACATCAAAATCGAATCCCTAGTTCATTTAGTTAAATTCACTCAAACATTGTTTTCAATCAAATTCATTCAAATTTTGCAATGAGTCATTTATTCATTGTAATTCTTTGAACTACGAGTGGCTTGATTCCCGTAAGGGATACGTAGGCACCTGAGGTTTGACTTAGGGGCAGCCGCAAAACCAAACACACACATTATGTTTCTTTATGATGGAATCAAAGGGTGTTCCCTTGAAGCAAGGGATTGTAATTAAGAGACACTATATCTTGCATGGGTCGAACCTAAAATAATAAAATCCCATTATTTAATTAGTGGTGGTGAAATTATGTTGGGAGGATCACATTTTCCTTCAACAAAGCCTATCTTTCTAAGCGGCACTGTGTGTTTCCAAAGGGGGAGGGGGGAGGAGGGCACTCATCCTCTCTCCTTTTCTCTCTCATTCCCTCCCTCCTTCTTTGCCTTCCTCATCGTCTAGATTTGGGATTTTAATTGGGGAAGGTTATTTGTGCCTAGATGTGTTTTGGATTTTGGTTTTTTACTCATATATGCTTGGATATGTGGTTTTGGTGGTTAAATCTGTTTTGGTTCTTGACTATAATCTTAGTGGTGTTTTCTGTCTCAAAGTTGGTGACGTCGGCTGTAGTGGAGGAGGCAAAAGCAGTGATAGTGGATTTGTTCGCTTTTGGTTGTTATGTGTTGGTTGTTTTGTTGTTTGGTAATAATTACATCAACTCCTTGTGAGTTGGGTGTTTAATTGTTCTAGTCACTACTTGTTTTTTTTGTACTTGTGAGAGTTTAAAAGTTATAGTTATATTGGTATATTTGGGCATGCGGCTTTTATGCTGAAATATCTTTGGTCTTATGTGGCCTATATTTGGATTAACCCGGAGTGGTTATTATGCTTCCATATTTGTATTACTCCTTTATGGATATGCCACGACCCAATTCGAGAATAAAGAATATTCCTGAATCAGGGTGTGAGTCATACCATAGTCATAAGAATAAAATCCTACAACCATGATATGATGAGAAATAGAGCCACAAATAAATACAAATTTATGCAACAACACAGAAATCAGAATCACAGTAGCTCGTAGTTCAAAACACACTAAGATTTTTATCAAACAATTGACTACTTACAAATATTAATTACACAAATCAACAACAAAAGCCTAGTAGCTTGGTTGAAACCCACTTCCTCAAACTTCGCCTTGAATTTTGTACAATCTATTAGGGTATGAGCATTCTAATGCCCAGTAGAGTACCGTCAAACCTCTCAAGGTCAACTATCACAGTTAATCAAAATGTCATGCATCAGACAACACAAGATATATAAATTATGCAATCAGACCAGGTAAATAAATTTGCATATGCGGTGTTGCCATGAACTCACTCCCTTCTAATCCCACTAATTCATACCTTAGGGCAGCAAGCCTACATGTCCCATACCATGCGTTTTACCACTGTGGCTCCAAATACCCTAAAATATGAACTAGTGCCCATTCATCCCTTAACTCATTTTTCTTTTGGTTACGAATTTCTCAACTTTCACTTTTCATTAGAGGCCCTGCTCCCATCACCTCAATATATTCAAGCCCTACTCCCCTCACTTGAATATATTCCACATTTTTACTCAGATATATCTAAGGCCTTCTCCCACTTTTTAGATATACCTCAAACGACACACACACACTCCAAATACCACTATATTTATGATGCATATGTAATGCAACATAAACATCATTTATCTGTGCGGAATAATAATACAAATAATAACAATAATATTTCAAGCTTCATCACATGAATAATAATATTCACCCAACGTAAAAAATAATATCCATGGAGAAACATCAATAATAATATTCACATGACATCAAATAATATTCATTGAGCAAAGCAACAATAATATTCATATTTATAGTATTATATATAAGCACCAAGATTAAAAGTGACATAGCCCAATCATTGAGAAATCAGGAAACCCTACTCACATCCGACTAGTTAAATTATTGAATTACCCTTCCAATCCTTCTGTTTCCACTCGAGCCTAAATCGAACAATAAGGACAAATAATAATTAGTGCTTTTGCTAAACATAATTTTTGGTCAAAAAGTTACGAGTTTCGGATGGTCCCGAGAACGACACCAACATCGCACCACATGTGCTACACACATATAGCGATTGCATGGTATTATTCATCGTCTTCCTCAAAAAACCATATCCCCTTGTTTTCCACTTCGTTTTTGGCATAACTAACAATAGTAAAACTTTGCAAGACTAAACTCAAATTGAAGCTTGTAACCTTAGCTTTCTGGACATATAAATATTTGTGAAAATGGAGCTACGGTTAGTGAGAAATTCGAACCCAAAGACAGACCCAAAAATCTGAATTTTCGTTTTACAGCTTCCTCTGTTTTGGCAGTTTTGAAAACCTAACTTCACTCCAATATTTGATCCCCCAAAACTTAACCAAAATCAGTGAAATCAAAAGGGTTTTGACCCTTGCAATTCCTAGTTTTCAAAACATCAAAACCTTTCAAAAATTACTTCACATATCAAAGGAACACGAGATCCAAAGGCTCATGAACTGAAATTTCCAGAAATATACAAAGTTTCAGAATTTTCTCAAAAGTCTCTTTCAACACACCTCAAAAGTCTCCAACATCATATCCTTGGCCTAAACTTCAAGACTTGGATCTAAAGTTTGAACACCCAAACCCAAAAATTTATCAACACACCCAAAATCCGAAAATCTTGATTTCAAAATTCTTTTTTTGATTTTCTTATGCCTTAAAAGGTTCATAAATCACTCTCCAACTCAAATACAACTATAAATCTACTCAAACAATTAATTATACAAAAACTCAAGAATTGAAAATGAACTTAGAACAAGAATCCCACCTTTTATCCTTCCAATGGCTTCAACACTTAACCATTTTCTTTTCTACCTCTCACATTTCTTTCCTTAATTCTCTCATGGATGTAATAGCAATAACCTCTATCTCCCTTATTTCCAAGTCTTCTCTCTCTCTCTCTCTCTCTCTCTCTCTCTCTCTCTCTCTCCCATCAACAACTCACCTCCCTTAGCTCTAAAAAAATTCAGCATCATTAAGGAAGATACCTTAGGCTAGGTGAGTCATAACTTTAGGCTAGGTGACTCACCACTTTAGACTAGGTGACTCATCCTTTCATAATGGTGGATTTGAAAGCCTGAGGCAAAGGGGGAAGAATGGGAGGAGGGTTGTTTGATGCCCTCCACGTTTCTTTTTTTTGTTTTTTTTCCTACAAGGGTATTTTGGTAATTTTACATACATAGGGATATTTTGGTCATTTTGGCCCAAAATTCAGAAAAGATTTCCTATGTGTTCATTGAGTCAACTACTGTCGTCTCACTTCGAAATCACTTGATAAAACACCCATAATCATTCTTCACCATAATATTATTTTTCATTGAAATATGAAAATCCACTTTGAATTTTTCGGGGTATTACAGGGTATTTGTTTTTGCCCTTTTGACTAATGGCCTTTGTGCCTAATTTATGAAGACCGTTATCACTTTTCTCTAAATAAAAAAACAAGTGAAGAGTTATGAAATATTGGACTATTTCATTCAAGACAATTACATAACCTTGAGGATTTTAATATTAAAAATTGAACAAATATGATAACTAACTTCAAAAAGCGGTCTGTTTTTTTCAAGTAGCAATCCCACAGATTATTTCAAAGCATCTTGTCCAATTCAAAAGCGCTCTGTTTTCTTAAAGTATTCAAATGGTCTTCTGTTCATCTTGACAGCCTTATCACTTTCCAAAAGCATCTTGTCCATTATCTTGCCAGCACATAACAACAGTATCGACATACATTTACTTGGCTTTAGTTGGGTACACTATATTAAATTACTTTTTAATGTCAGTCCAACCTTCCCATGTCACCAAACTTAATTTTGTTCTATACAAAATAATCAGTACAAGACGACATACTGATACGTAGTTTTCTTTCTTTCATTGTCTATTGTCTATTATTGTTTGATGTTTTTTTTTTGTTTGGCAGACAATTCGAACTTGGCCACATATTTTCCTTGTACCCTTGACTCTATTTTCTCACGTGGTGACATGACTTGGTGCTCTCAGAAAGAGTGTCCCAAATATTACGCGCTACTTTTGTAGGAAAAGAAACCTGTTCCACGTTTAAATTTCATACGTACTTGTCGGTTCTACTTTTCTATGTCCCAAACTTCCTGGGAACTCTTATAAGTATTGGCTTGTATTTGTATCAAACATAAACAAGCATCCCTCCAAAGTATTAAACCCTAAAGTCTTCATCGTGTAATACAACATTAATGGCTACTTCTCTGAAATTCACTGCTACTGGCTTTCTTCAACTTAAGAAACCTCAAAACCCATTTCTTCTTCACTTTCCATCCCAAGCATCTACCGTTTCAGTAAAGAGACGTCTTATAACACCAATGGCTGCTCTCACCTTGACCCCTACCATCAATCTCTCTCAAACTTTTACAAAATTGAAGAACCAACGCAAAGTAGCATTTATCCCTTACATCACTGCCGGTGATCCCGACCTTTCAACCACGGCGCAAGCGCTGAAGGTGCTCGATTCTAGTGGGGCGGACATGATCGAGTTAGGTGTGCCACACTCTGATCCAATACTAGACGGTCCAGTTATTCAGGCTTCAGCCACTCGTTCCTTAGCTAGAGGGACAAATTTCAATTCTATTATGTCAATGTTAAAGGATGTGGTACCACAATTGTCTTGTCCAATCGTTTTATTTTCGTATCATAACCCAATTATAAAGCATGGTGTTGAAAAATTCATGTCCACAATTAGTCACGTTGGGGTACATGGTCTTGTGGTTCCAGATGCTCCATTTGAAGAGACAAAAAGCTTGAGAAAGGAGGCTGTGAAGAATATGATTGAGTTGGCATTACTAACTACACCCAATACGCCAATAGATCGAATGAAGGACATAGTTGAAGCTTCAGAAGGATTTGTATACCTTGTGAGCACGGTGGGAGTTACCGGTGCCCGTGAATCGGTGAACGAACAAGTTCCGACCCTTTTAAGGGAAATTAGAGAGGCAACAACCAAGCCTGTGGCAGTTGGTTTTGGGCTATCAAAGCCTGAACATGTGAAACAAGTAGCAGAGTGGGGAGCTGATGGTGTTATTGTTGGTAGTGCCATTGTGAAGCTGTTGGGGGAAGCCAAGTCTCCTAAAGAAGGGTTGAAAGCACTTGAAACTTTCACCAAGTCTCTCACATCTGCACTCCTTGGATGACATTTAATTATGAAATTTTCAGTGAAGCAGTGATAGAGTGTAGTAACTAACTTTGTGTTATGCCGTAACAGGCATGCTTAATTAGCAGCATTCGACTGTACTATGTACCACGTATGTTTGGATTTATAGTTGTGATATTATTTTGTTTTAAATTCATAAGAAAAGAAATGAGTGTTATTCATTTCTAGTAATGTTAGCCATGCCAAATTGATGCACCAAGTTTTGAGTCTCAAATGATATGAGTGCACATTGTTAATCTGAACTAGACTTTTATAACTCAACACTAACCTTAGTAAGATGTATACTAACCTGGGTTGCCAACCAAAAGGTCGGAATTTCGAGATATATACTGAGCTTTCAAATTCAAACTACAATTTGAATTGAGACTAGCTAGACTTCAAGAACACTATATTTGAAGGAAAACAAGACATCACCATAACAACCACAGATATTCTCCTCAGGGCAGCGAGAACAATCAGAAAGAGAATCAGATACCCTATAAATCCCCTTTCCTTCTCTTCCCTTCCTTTCAGCAATCAATAATGGTGCCAGTCAATGATCCTTCACCATGGTCAGAAACTCCATCAAATCCCTGGCTTTCACTTTTCTAGATTGTAAAATTATTACAGATACAAACAGCGGCGGCCAATGGCAGAACCAAGAATTTATTTAGGGCCTAGCTAAATTTTTGTTCTCTTGACTTCTGCTATAATATAATATATAAAGATTCAAATTTTGTTTGGTAGGGGGACTAAAGCCCAAAAACAGCATAACTAAACGCAAACGAGGCCTATAGTCTAGTTAAATTTAGAAATTCATTTTCCAACACACTGACACAAATACGTACAACCAAACCCAAAAAAAAAAAAAAACTAATCAGTAGAACTAAAAATTGGAAACAATTAATTAGCAAACAAACAACCAATGAATAAAGATAAGAAACTTGAGAAATAAAGGTGATGTACTATCTTAGATTGCATGCAGATTGGGGAAGAGCTTGGTACCATTGATTTAATGATGTTCTAATATATTAATGTTGTATTTGAGTTTGACCAACGACAAACAATAATGGGGCAGGAAAAAAAGTGTAAGTTGTGTTATTTTAATGTTCTAATGTTTTACTTTTCCTTTTTTTTAATCTTTTTGTAAGTTATGTTTGTCTGATCTTGTACCTTTCCGTTGGCTGAGAAAAAAAAAAGTACTATGTGTGGCTATGAGGTAGTAGGCTAATATTTAATTGTACTGCATTTCTTTATATATTTAAGCCTAATATTGGAGAAGCCAAAGCAATTGGATACCAATCCTCACATTAATAAAATAATATTTATTATGAGGCTCAACTTTCCTTATTTCGTATTAAAAGAAAAATGGAAAGTAAATATTAATGTTATTAAATCAATATAATTACTAAACTACAGCATCATATTAATGTAAATTAATATTTAAAGTGGAGCCTCCTTTAAAGTGGGACCTTGTGCGGTCGCTCACTTTGCTTATGCCAAACGCCTCCCCTACAAATCAATATATATAGTACATAGTTCTTGTTACTTGTATTGATTCTGTTTTTTCAATGGCTCAAGGATTTCGTTTATTTGTGATGGTGGGAACGATGGTACGTACAACAGCAAGCTTGATTGTTTAGGGCGAGCTGCAAAACTTTTGATTAATTCATTAAGGTTTTTAATCTTCTTCCTAATATAAATTAACTAAATCATAATCTAAGTTAGCATTGGTTAATTAAATATTTATGACTTCACTTATTAAGTCATCTGGAACTCAAATTTGGTGTAAAGTTTGGTGCCACTTAGCATTATTGTGATTGGCCATTCTACCTACTTGAGATATTTTTTTGTCTTCTATGACTTCGTTGTTGCTTCAATTGGATTGGGTCTCTAAATTTTGTGGGCATCTCGGCTTGAATGACCACATGATTTGGGAATTCTGAGTGGGAGATACTCCTCAATATTGTTATGGATGGAACTGTCCTAATACGCATGCCGTTGGTGAAGAAAACATGATTCACATTTAGGCCAGGAACGGGCCCCCATGTTGAACGAAACTCATTTAAGGATTCTCTACTCTAGCCGCTCGTTTCCACTTAACCCACTTTTCTCAACAATCTCTTTCCACTCCACTTCGTCAAATTCATCCTTACTCTCTACATCCCGTGCACACGTTTTATTTATTTTTGCATGTGTACCAATAGACCTATTTAAGTGTTTTTTGCAATTAAAAATATCGGGTATGAGTATGGGAATCTTTGAAAAAAAATTCCCCAAGGGGTCCGGGCTAGGGATGGTAATGACGTCCCTGTCCTCTGAACCTAGCCTAAAAATATTATATACTTAGGTTTAAATTAATAAATATATAATAAATATAATTATAATAAACGCAACACAGAGAGTAACATGAAACAAGTTTGGCGCAACACAGAGCTGAACTAGATGCATCTTTCACGGATAAGGTGCAAGCAACTCTGGTCGTGGAGATTAACTCCGCGATGCAGTCTGCTGGTTTTTGAGATTTGGTACGCAGCATTAGAAGCCCTTCACAACGTGCGAAATCTAAATGGATCCGTTAATGTTTTGCAATTCGAAATGGAGATACAAAGGTGTGGTGAGGAGCAACTTAAGCTCAGGGAGTAACATGAAACAAGTTTCGCACGGCAAAAAGCTGAACTAGATGCATCTTTCACGGATAAGGTGCAAGTAACTTCGCTCTGGGAGATTAACTCCACAATGCAGGCTGCTGGTTTATGAGATTTTGTAGTAGCATTAGAAGCCCTTCGCAACGTGAGAAATCTAAATGGATCGATAATGTTTTGCCTCACTTGGAAATTTAAATGGATGTTGGAATACTTCTACACTCTAAAATGTTGTTATTTTGTAGGTTAGAAATTGGGAAAATGTGGGAAATTCATGTGAAGTGTTTTGGAAGTTAGGTTGCTTCATGGGGAATAGTTAGAACCACCTTTTGAATAAAAGAACCAACAGCCAAGTATATGTAAATGTTGGCCTAGTGTGTAAAACAATAATAGTATGAAACATAATCTGCAGCAAAAGGAAAAATTTGGAGAGTAATTAAGAAATATTGGAAGGTTATGAAATATTTGCAGTAAAAGGTTATGAAATATTGCATCTATCACATTATTATAACATTTGCAGTGAGAGAAAAAAAAAAGGGCTTAAAATCCTAAAAATCTCTCTCAAGCCTATCTTTCTGAGCGGCGCTGTGTATTTCCAGAGGGCGAGGGGGGAGGAGGGGACTCCTCCTCCTCCTCCTCTCTCTCTCTCTCTCTCTCTCTCTCTCTCTCTCTCTCTCTCTCTCTCTCTCTCTCTCTCTCTCTCTCTCTCTCTCTCTCTCCCTCCCTCCTACTTCGTCTTCCTCATTTTTTGGATTTGGGATTTTAATTGGGGGAGGGTATTTGTGCATAGATGTGTTTTGGATTTTGGTTTTTTTACTCGTAGCTGCTTGGATATGTGGTCTTGGTGGTTAAATTTGTTTCGGTTCTTGGCTGTAATCTCGGTGGTGTTCTTTGTCTCAAAGGTGGTGACGTCGGCAGGTTATTTTAGAGAGTAGTTAAGAAATATTGGATGGTTATGAAATATTTGTAGTAAAAGGTTATGAAATATTGCATCTATCACATTATTATAACATCTGCAATGAAAAAAAAGAAAGAAGGGGCTTAAAACCTAAAAATCTCTCTCAAGCGTATCTTTCTAAGCGGCGTTGTGTGTTTCCAAAGGGGGAGGGGGAAGGAGGGCACTCCTTCTCCTCTCTCCCTCTCCCTCTCGTTCCCCCCTCCTTCTTCGCCTTCCTCATTTTCTGGATTTTGGAGTTAAATTGGGGGAGGTTATTTGTGCCTAGATGTGTTTTGGATTTTGGTTTTTTTTTTACTCATTTTTGCTTTGATATGTGGTTTTGGTGGTTAAATCTATTTTGGCTCTTGGTGGCGACATCGGTTGTAGTGGAGGAGGCAAAAGCGGTGATAGTGAATTTGTTAGCTTATGGTTGTTGTGTGCTTGTTGTTTTGTTGTTTGGTAATAATTACATCAACTCCTTGTTAGTTGGGTGTTTAATTGTTCTGGTCTCTACTTTTTTTTTTGTACTTGTGAGAGTTTAAAAGCTATAGTTGCATTGGTACATTTGGGCATTGCGATTCACATCTGGTTTGTTCAGGCATGCGGCTTTTATGCCGAAATATCTCTGGTTTTATGTGACATGTATTTGGATTAATCCGGTGTGGTTACTATGCTTCTATATTTGTATTACCCCTTTATGTATGTTTGTATTTTCGCTTCTTGCTGATAGTCTTTATGCCTAATTTATGAATACAATTATCACTTTTCTGTAAATAAAAAAACAAGTGAAAAGTTATGAAATATTGGACTATTTCATTCAAGACAATTACATAACCTTGAGGATTTTAATATTAAAAATTGAACAATATGATAACTAGCTTCAAAAAGCACTCTGTTTTTTCCAAGTAGCAATCCCACAAATTATTTCGAAGCATCTTTCCAATTCAAAAGCGCTCATTTTTTTCAAGTATTCATATGATCTTCTGTTCATCTTGACCGCCTTATCACTGCTATTCTTTCCAAAAGCGTTCTGCACTGATGGATGGTTGTTATCTTGTCAGAACATAACAATAGCATCGGCATACATTTCCTTGGCTTTAGTTGGGTACACTATATTATATTACTTTTTAGATGTCAACCCAATAATTTAATTTTATTGGGAGATGTCAAATACCAAACATCAAATTTAAATTTGATGGCTGATGTGACAATTTGACATTTACATAGTTTTACACTCCATCCGATATGTCAAATAAATAATTATTGTAATAGTCAAATCATTTATGATAAAGAAGAAAAAAAAGAAAAAAAAATAAATGAAAGTAATAGCCAACTATCTTTTAAAAATAATAACATATTCATTTGACATCTTGTTTTTGGGATGTCAAAAATAACATATCAATCTCCAGCCTTCATTCCACATCAGCTTTGACACATCGGTTGGAGTGATGTGGGATATTATTTTTAGCCGTTATATATCTATGTGGCACTTTTGACACATTGATTGGAGATGCTCTTATATTTAATTTGAATGTCCACCAATATTTGACATACTGATATGTCAAAATGTACGTAGTTTTCTTTCTTTCATTGTGATCAGGACTGTTGTCTATTATTGTTTGATGTTTTTTTTTGGTTTGTCCGACAATTCGAACTTGGCCACATATATTCCTTGTACCTTCGACTCTATTTTCTCACGTGGTCACATGACTCGGTGGTTTCAGATACAGTGTCCCAAATATTACGCGCTACTTTTGTAGGAAAAGAAACCTGTTCCACGTTTAAATTTCATACGTCCATGTCGGCGCTACTTTTCTACGTCCCAAACTTCTTAGGAACTCTTATAAGTATTGGCTTGTATTTGTATCAAACATTAGCAAGAATCCCTCCAAAGTATTAAACTCTAAAGTCTTCATCGTGTAATACAAGATTAATGGCTATTTCTCTGAAATCCACTGCTACTGGCTTTCTTCAACTTAAGAAACCTCAAAACCCATTTCTTCATCATTCTCCATCCCAAGCACCAACCGTTTCAGTAAAGAGACATCTTCTAACACCAATGGCTGCTCTCACCTTGACCCCTACCCTCAATCTCTCTCAAACTTTCACAAAATTGAAGAACCAACGCAAAGTAGCATTTATCCCTTACATCACTGCCGGTGATCCCGACCTTTCAACCACGGCGCAAGCGCTGAAGGTGCTCGATTCTAATGGGGCGGACGTGATCGAGTTAGGTGTGCCACACTCTGATCCAATACTGGACGGTCCAGTTATTCAGGCTTCAGCCACTCGTTCCTTAGCTAGAGGGACCAATTTCAATTCTATTATGTCAATGTTAAAGGACGTGGTCCCACAATTGTCTTGTCCGATCGTTCTATTTTCGTACCATAACCCAATTATAAAGCATGGTATTGAAAACTTCATGTCCACAATGAACCACGTTGGGGTACATGGTCTTGTGGTTCCAGATGCTCCATTTGAAGAGACAAAAAGCTTGAGAAAGGAGGCTGTGAAGAATAATGTTGAGTTGGCATTACTAACTACACCCACTACGCCAATAGATCGAATGAAGAAGATAGTTGAGGCTTCAGAAGGATTTGTATACCTTGTGAGCACTGTGGGAGTTACCGGTGCCCGTGAATCGGTGAACGAACAAGTTCCGAGGCTTTTAAGGGAAATTAGAGAGGCAACAACCAAGCCTGTGGCAGTTGGTTTTGGGCTATCAAAGCCTGAACATGTGAAACAAGTAGCAGAGTGGGGAGCTGATGGTGTTATTGTTGGTAGTGCCATCGTGAAGGTGTTGGGGGAAGCCAAGTCACCCGAAGAAGGGTTGGAAGCACTTGAAACTTTCACCAAGTCTTTCACATCTGCACTCCTTGGATAACATTTAATAATGAAATTTTTATTGAAGCTGGACTATGGAGTATGTACGAAGGACAAAAAATAAAGATGAAATGTGCGCTAAAGTTTAGTAACTAATTATTATCTGCATTATATCGTAGCATGCATGTTTTATTCAGCAGCATTCGAGTTCAATGATATCATACTACTGTACTATTCTATAATCTCCAAATTAAAAATGAAAAAAGTCAGAATTTCTATATACAGTGAGCTTTCACATTCGTACTATAGTTTGAGACTTAATTATATTCCAAGAAGTCCCAGCAAAAAACAATTAAAAAGATAATCCGATCCTAAATCCCTTTTTCCTTCTCTTCCCTTCCCTTCAACAAATCAATGGTGTTTCTCCGCAAGTCAATGATCCTTGATCACCATATGATCAGAAACTCCATCAAATCCTTGTGTTTCACTTTTCTAACCGTAAAATTGTACTCCTTTTTTTTAGGAACTTTCCTATTGAGAGGGACAATAACATATTAAATTCACACACACTACACGAATTTTAGGACTCGAACTCAGAACCTTGCCTGAGGGAGTAAATATTCCAAACAACTACACTAGTGGGTCATTTACTGTAAAATTATACTTTAAACCGTAAAATTGTTACATATACAAATCAATAGTACTACATAGTTTTGATTCCGTTTCTTTAGTGGGTCAAGGGTTTCATTTATTTCTGATTGTTGTTGGAACGATGGTAATACAACAAGCTTGACTTAGGGCTAGCTGCAGGACTTTTGATTAATTAAGTTTAAAGGTTTTTAATTTCTTCCTAAAATATATTAACTATAAATCATAATCTAATTTGAAATTAGTTAATCAAATACTTATGACGTGCCACATTCTATGTCATCTAGAACTCAAATTTGGTGTATTCCACATTATTGATTTCCACATGGTTGGCCTACTTACTGAAGATATTTTTTTTCTTCTGTGTTGTCGTTGTTGCTTCAATTGGATTGGGTATCTAATTTTTGTGGTCATGGTTTGGGAATTCCGTGTGAGAGGTACTGATCAATAATGCGGATGGGAACTGACCCCCATGTTGAACGAAGCTCTATAAGGATTCTAACCACGCATTTCCACTTCAATCACTGTTCTCAACAATCTCTTTCCACTTCGCTTTACATCACATTCATATCTCTTAAATTACGTAATCAAATTTTATTTATGGCATGTTTACTAATTCGTAATTGAATTAGGAGGAATTAAATTGAGGAGAATTAGATTCCGGATTCCTAATGAAGTTGTTTACTGAACTATATGGATTGAGAGGAGTTAGATTCCGGATTCCTATTGAAGTTGTTTACTAAACCATACGGAATTGGGGTATGAGTGGTAATAATTACTAAAATGTTCTCATTGTTGGGTTAAAGTTGATGACATATTTGAAATTTTGAAAATTGTGTGAGGATATTACGGGTAAAAAAGATAAATTCATTATGGGTTCATTCTCCAGGAATAAGAATACCACCTCCCACCAAAGAATTGAACTTTTCAATTCCTTGATGTGAAGTAAACGCAGGAATTCTCCATATGTGGAATTCAATTCCTGATGAGAATTCCAATTCCTGATTAATAAACACACCATTAGAGTAATGCTAAACGAACCCTAAAATTAACTGAGTACACCCTCTGATCTAAATACATTTTTTAATATTTTAATCAAAATGTAAAATTAACTAAGTACACCCTATTTAACTACCAAAAATACTTTTGGTACACCCTAATACACTATCACACAACACCCTAATACCAATCCTAAACTAGGTTTCTCTTTTTACATGAATTCGTGCCCTCTTTTCAGATTTTGGGTTCGCATCAAAATCTTTAATTTCATAAGCTGTTATGGGAGTAGATTTTCTAAATCCTTCACTTCAAAACTTGATTCTTGTAAATCCTTGTGATTTTCTTCGAAATATGTGGAAGGGACTCAAACATCTTTGTCAAATTACTAGTGAAATGCATCATCACTAGTTTGAAATCCTTGAGAATTTTGGATGCTTCCGAGTTAGAATAAAAGTTTAAACCCTGGGATTTTAAAGTCATCCACTTCAACTTTATTGTATGGATGATGTTGAGCTAAGAAGTCAAACTGGAACAACTTTTTCATTCAAATATGACAACCCATCTTTTGCTTTAGGAAGAATCAAGTACATGGAGAAACGCCGACATTTGTCTTTCGCCGTGTTTGTAAGGAAGCTCTAAGCCTTTGAAGCATCAAAGGCCCTTAAAATTATACGAAAACTTCTCTACGTTTGATTAGGGTTGAATATAGTGAGTAGGGTGTATTTATTAAAATTATATTTGTTTCACAATTCCATATATCCTTTTTGGCCATTTTATATTAGGGTAAATTAGTAATTCAATAAATACTTTGGTAGTAGGGTGTACTCAATTAATTTTAAAGTTCGTTTATTTTTTTGAAATGTGCTCTTAGCAAATGGTAATTAATTCTTTTAAGGATTTTTATTTTTAAATTAAAAAGATGCTTAAAGTTAAATACTTTTGTAGATTACCAAAATTAAATCGAATCATGTCAAAATATTGTTTAAAAAAATTAAGATATGAATTGGTAAAATATGAGAACTATGAGAGAATATTTGTTTGTGGGGATTTTTTGTGTATTCTTCTCCTTGTATGAGGTCATATTTATAATACAGCGAAACTTAATGGGCAAGTACATAATAAATTCATATTTTTATTTACAGTAGGAAATCAGGAATTAAAGTAAATCAAATATAATTAATTATAATTGGAATCCTTGGTGTGTAAGGAATGAAAGTCAATGGTCCACAAGTCACGTCAACACTCCCCCTCACGTTGGTGCATAGATGTCACAAATGCCCAACTGGTCCAGTGAATTGTGGAACGCTTTACTGGAAATTACCTTTGTCAAAATATCAACCAATTGATCCTTGGACTTTATGGAAGGAAACTGAATCACTTTAGCTTCGAGCTTCTGTTTGATATAATGTCAATCTACCTCAACATGTTTGGTGCGATTACGTTAAACTGGATTCTGTGCAATAGCTATTACAGCCTTGTTGTCACAAAAGAGATTCATTACAGATGTAGGTTTATACCCAA
This sequence comes from Prunus salicina, assembly GCA_020226455.1. Taxonomy (NCBI): domain Eukaryota; kingdom Viridiplantae; phylum Streptophyta; class Magnoliopsida; order Rosales; family Rosaceae; genus Prunus; species Prunus salicina. The sequence continues at coordinate 16,071,429 of CM035344.1, read as the reverse complement.
GTTCAGTAAGCAACCTCTTTAATCAAATGAGTTCGCAAATTCCTTTGGTCATACCTCTAAACTCGGCTTCTGCACTGGATAAGGCTACCACCTTCTGTTTCTTGCTTCTCCATGTAACCAAATTACCTCCCACAAATGTGAAATAACCGGATGTGGATTTCCAATTTGTTATACTTCCTGCCTAATCTACATCTGTGTAACCATTAATATTCAGATGACCATGTTTTGAGAACATAACTCCTTTTCCGGGTGCAGACTTCAAATATCTACGTATCGAATAACTGCATTCATGTGGTCTTCACTCGAAAAATGCATAAATTGTCTGACGATACTCACAGCATAAGCAATGGCTGGCCGAGTATGAGACAAGCAGATCAATCTTCCTACTAACCTTTGGTATCTTTCTTTGTTAGTTGGAACTTAATCCTGGTCAAGGTCTTAAATATCGAGGGTTTCGGAAATATCGGTGGTTCAAAAACACGGAAATATCGATGGAAATATCGGGAAAATATCGATATCGATAAAAATTGGATAAAAACCACGGAAATTGTGATAAATACATGGAAATTTTTAATGAAACTTTGTAAAAAGTTTATTTAGTCAATAATCTATTATTTTAACATAAAAGATTGGAAGGAAATACTAAATATCCTAAGCCCAACTAGCCAACAAGCCCAACAAGCCATACTAATAATATCCCAAACCCAACAAACCATACTAAAATACTAATATCCTAACTCTATCTATCTAATCCCATCCATCAAGTCAGTCACTTTATTCATTTCTTTCTTTTCTTTTTCTCACTTCACTCTCTCTTTCTTTCTCTCATTCTTTCCGTTTCCACCCTTTGTGACTTTATTCCTTTCTTTCTTTTCTTTTTCTCACTTCACTCTCTCTTTCTTTCTCTTTTTCTTTCCGTTTCCACCTCTTTTCATCTCAGTTTTTTTTGTTCTGGCACTTGGGGCAGTCATCATCACAAGAGAGATGTCAGAGCCCACCATGAAAAAACTCTGGTTTTGGAGCTCTAAGCTCTCTTTCCTCCCATTTCTTTCTCTCCTCTCATTTTTTCTTCGTTTTCTTTTTCAATCTTGTTCTTTTTCTTTTCTTTTTTCTTCCTCTATTTCTCTGATTTTCTAGTACTCTGATTTTTTTTCTCTCGGTTCTATGTTTCTATCTCTCCCTCTATATCTCTTTCTTTGCAGATCTGGGTTCTTGAATATCTTGGGTTATAAGTTCTTGAATCTGATTTTTTTATTGTTCCGATATGGAATCTGATTTTTCATGCAAATTTAAAGCTCAGTTGAGGTTCAGATATGTTTTGCTGGATAGTTTTTTTATTTATTATCTTTTAAGGTTCATAACTTCAGATCTGGTTTTCCTTGTATGGACTCATCGATTGGTTCCATTGATGTTTCTAAAAATATCAGTTAGAAGTTGGAAGCTGGAAGCTGGGATGCGACGTTCAAGCGAATTATTTCATTTTTGAAAGTTCATATCGCGATATTATCGATAATATCGCGATATGTTGACCGTTTGCAGCTGCCATTTGAACGAAAATATCGCGAAATTATCAATGAAATTATCGATAAATTGACGATAAATAAATGGAAACCTACTAAAATATCGCTGCCTCTAAAAAACGATAATTTCGCCGAAATATCGGCGAAATTATCGATATTTTGGTCCTTGATCCTGGTATTCTCCAAAATGATGATTTTGAACAGAAGGAGTGTCTAGAAGTTTGCAATCTAGTATTCTTGTGTCTGTTAACAAGTTCAAGACATATTTCATTTGAGAGAGAAATATGCCTTGTTGTGATTGGGCCACCTCAATCCCTAATAAATATTTGAGGCCACCTAGATTCTTCATCTCAAATTCAGTAGCCAAATAGTCTTGTAGCTAAGATATTTCATGTTCATCACTCCCAATAATAATCATGTCATCAACATAGATTATTAAAGTTGTTACCTTACCTTTCTGATGTTCCAAGAACAAAGTATGATCTGAGTTACTCTGTCTAAAACCATTGTTCTTCATTCTTGGTGAACCGTCCAAACCATGCATATGGTGACTGTTTCAGTCCATACAACGCCTTTCTTAATTTGCATACTACCAGTCTAAGTAGTATTATATCCAGGAGGAATGTCCATATATATCACCTCCGTGAGTTCTCCATGTAGGAAGGCATTCTTTACATCAAATTGGTGTAATGGCCAGTCCAAATTAGCTGCGAAAGACAGTAATACTCTGACTGTGTTCAATTTTGAAACTGGTGCAAAGATTTCTTCATAATCTACACCATAAATCTGTGTGTACCCTTTCACCACAAGTCTTGCTTTGTATCGCTTGATAGATCCATTAACATTGTGTTTTATGGTAAACACTCATCTACATCCGACAGTCCTTTTTCCTCGTGGTAAAGTTTCCAATGTCCAAGTCTGATTATTCTTAAGAGCTTTCATTTCTTCCCTTATAGCTTGAACCTACTTAGGATCTTTAAATACTTCAGCAATCTTAGTTGGGATATGAATAGTAGGCAACTGATGCACAAAGACCTTGAGTGGTTACATGATTCACAATTGGATATTTTAATGTCTTTCCAATATCAGGTGAATAACGATTTGGTGGCTTTCCACAATTCTGCTTGAAAGGTAATTAGTATCTAATAGATTTATCCTCTCAATTCTTAAGTGTAGTAAAAGTAGTTACCTCAAGGATATTCTCAGGAGATTGGTCTGTTGGTACTATTGAGTTAGATGGGGGGTCTTTATCTTGTTGTTCTGTATTGTCTGTAGGTGTAGGATTCAGATCAGAAACATCTTCATAGGGATTAGGTGGGTCAGGCGATTGATCACTATGAATGGGCAATTGATTGCTTTTCGGCAGAGAGTAATCTTGTGCTCCAGACTTGGGGTGATCGATCATTTCTGTACAGAGGAGAATTTCTTTATTTTCCAAATTGCTCCAATTATGCTCTTAACTTCGTATCTCCTCGCCAAGCGTAGAATTGGATGATGACAGCACTTGTAAGGTACATCGAAAGTGACATAGGTACATCGGGTAGGAGGATGATAACAACAATAGCCTTTCTGATGAGTGGCATAACACACAAAAACACAATGAAGTGCATAGGGATCAAGTTTTCTACGTTGGTTTTTGTGAAGATGAACCAAAAGCCACTCATCCAAAGATTCGGGGTGTAAGTTCCAAAACAGAGGGCAAGGGTCTGTGTTGTGCAAGCACTTGTAAGGGAGTTTTAAAAGTCAATATACCAGAAGGCATGTGGTTGATCAAGTGAAATGCGGTGACAATAGCATCATCCCAATAATGGTGAGGAACATGAGCGCTACTCAGAAGTGCACGGGCAGTTATCGATTCTTTCGTTCAGCAACACCATTTTGTTATGGTGTCTGAGGACAAGTCATCTCATGGATAATTCCATGTTGTTGGAAGTAAGCCTGAAAGTCATGATTGACAAATTCTCCACCATTGTCTAAGTGAAGAATCTGGATTTGAGCATTGAATTAAGTTTTCATCTGTTTGTCGAAGGATTGAAAACGGGAAAACACGTTGTTTTTATTCATCCATGTACAATCAGCTATGAATGTGACAAACCACTGAACACCAGAAGAAGTAGTGATAGGTGAAGGTCCACAAACATTAGAGTGAATTAACATAAAATGCGTAGTACACTTGTTCGTACTCAACGGATAGGGCACGCGGTGACTCTTGGCCAAAATACAAGTATCACAAGTGAAGTCGGAGTCCTTAAAACTTGAGAATAAATCTGGTATAAGATGCTTCATATAACTAAAAGACAGATGTCCCAATTGACAGTGCCACATCCAAATTTTCTTTTGTTTGCTATCAAACGGATGCGTCACATTGTTAGCCATTCCGAGACTGAAGTCATTTACATAATATAGCCCCCTCTCTTAGTACCATGACCAAGAATCTTCTTAGTGTGAATATCCTGAAGCAAACAAAAACTCGGGTAAATGAGTACACAACAATTCAATTGTTTAGTAAACTGACTAACTTACATCAATTTATTGGATAAAGATGGAACAAGTAAAGTATTAGACAGTGAGAGAGAGGATGATAGTGTAACAGTGTTAGCCTCTGTCACAAGATAAGTAACTCCATTAGCTTTAGCAATACAAGTTCGTTGAGGTTGGGTAGTATTCAAAAAATCATCAGGATCAAACATCATATGATCAGTTGCACCGGAATCAATTATCCAGCTCATGGAATCACTCTTATCCAAAGTTTGGAATTCATAACTAGTAACATTACGGGTTGTATTGGGTTGTGTTCGATCTTTGAGAGTAGTTCACTAGTCGGGGTAGCCATGCAATTTAAAACAAGTCTCACAAGTGTGTCTCAGATCACCATAGTATGCGCAGCGGAAGATGCATAAGATACAAGTTTAGTACGAATCTGGATTGAGAGGATCTGAGCCTAACTTAGGGTCGGAGTCTAAGATGGGATCTGGGTTTGAATCATAGACAGATTTGGGGTTGGGGTTGTTATTTGAGTCAGGGTCGTCGTCGTCATCATAGTCGATGTCAGGTTCATTATCGTAGTCGGGGTCGGGGTCATTAAAATAGGATCCTTATTTCAGGATCGGGTTCCAGATCGAAGTCTGCTTTTCTAAGGCCTCGTTTGGGATTGCTTTTTTTGACCAAAAACCTGCTTCACTTTAAAGTTAAGCAGCTTATGATGTTTGGTAAAAATAAAATATCCCGATTATTTTAAAAGCAGTGGCCTTTTGACAGTAGCTTTTAAAAGCAGACTCTAGATTGCTTTTCAAAAATGTTTTCAAAAGAAGCAGAGATGAACCTTTAATGAATTTTTTTAATTTCCAAAATACCATCATTCATTTTTAAAAATGACACCACCTCCACTTCCACATCCAACTCTACCATTTGCACCACCATATTCACTACCTCCACAACCACCACCACCACATCCTCATCTTCCTCATCCTGTGCCACCACCACCACCACAACCACCACCTCCTCCACCTCCAACACCACCACCACACTACCACCATAACCACCACCTCCTCCAAAACCTCCACATCCACCACTACCTCCACCACCATCACCACCACCTCCACCACCATTACCACCATGCTACCATTGCCACCACCACCTCCACAACTGCCATCCCCACCACCAACTCCACCTTCATCACCACCACCACCTCCACTCTGTCACCACCACTACCACCACATGATTAGTACATAACTTTTAACATCATGTCTATTTTAGTCATTATTCAGAATTACAACAATTTTATATTAAAATTTACCAAACAATTTTGACACTACTTTTTGTACTAACAGCACTTTAAAAATATTGTTTACCAAATATGGAGCTGCTTTACTAAAGCACAGCATAAGCAACTTTTTTTAAAAGTGACAGCAATCTCAAACTTGGCCTAAGAGCTGAGCTACGTGGGCACTCAACTCGGCTATGGTTGGTTGAGAAGGAGAGAATGAGTCAGTGGTGTTACCTCCATGAGGGATGAAAAAATCATCAATCCCCATAGCGAGGGTGGGGGTTGGAAACTAAAGTCGGCAATTCCAACATCGTTGCTCTGATATCATGCTAAAATATAAGAACTATGAGAGGATATTTGTTTGTGGGAATTTTCTATATATTCTTCTCCTTGTAGGAGGTCATATTTATAATTCAACGGAACTTTAATGGGTAAGTAAATAATGAATTCCTATTTCTATTTACAGTAGAAAATCAGGAATTAAAGTAAATCAAATATAATTATAATGGGAATCTTTGGTGTGTAAGGAAAGAAATTCAATGGTCCACAAGTCACGCCAACATGAGTTAGTATACACAACATGTACTAGGCTTTCTACCTATAACACATCTCTCTTTACTATATCCAGGAGTCTTCTCCTAACTTGTTGCAAAAGTCTTGCAAGACAACCTTTTCTATTCTGGTTTTTCCTTCACATAGCATGACTCCTGCCTAGTTGCAATTATGCAGTCGAGTAGACACAACAAGTGTGCTCAATTAAAATTAAGCTACAATTAATTATTGCTGACAAAGTTTCATATCAGGTAACGTTCAATTATATTTTTATTACTAATACAAGCGAAAACCTATTTCTGAATGTAAATATCCAAGCTATCACTCAACCTATGAATTAAATTTTTTGAGTAAAAAAGAATTTCACAAATACAATAAGTCAAAGTCATTAGCTTTTGTCTAAATGCATGAACCATATGAGAGCATGTAGAGATACACTTCAAATTTCAAAGGAATATGTGCTCACTTGAGGCATGAAACTCGCTGCCAATTTAGAACCTACAAAGTTTAGAAGCAAAAGCTCGAAACCAAGGAACACAATCTTCCTAACTTTTGTTTTTAAAAGTAAGAAACGCGCTACTGCTCATAGCAAAGAAAAGAAAAGGTCAATGAGGCATTTACTCGAATCGATGGGCACCTCCAGGGCAGAGACTTCTAAGGCTTTTTCCATCGAGAGGAGAAGCAGTTGCACCTCCTTAAGCCTCTATGGGTCCGTTAGTGGCATCATATAGTAGGGTGCGTGTGAGAAAGCCCCTCCCCTGTAGTTTAGACTACCACTTGTACTATATAAAAAGAATCATATAACCTACGACTAATATAGAGTCGGTAACTATTAAGGCCAATAAATGCGATTTTTAGGATTCCTAAGACAACCATATGGAACAAAACTGAAATTCTTTATCATAGTGCATGGTCCAAAGAATTTTTATTTTTTATTTTTGGATACATGCGATATTGGGAGAGCGAAAGAATATCTCATCTAGGACCCCAGTTTCACGCAACATAGAAGCACAAGTAAAGGGATCTCAAGTAGTCACTCTAAAGTAACAATGTCTGAATCTACCAACAAACTGGAGAGTCCACAAGAAAATAGAGAACAATCTTTGAATTTTATTGATAATATGAATAAACTGACAAGAAAATAGAGTTGGCTTAAATAGAAAACAAAGAAACCCTAAAACTATAGGAAACCCTAGGTTCCAGAATTTTCCTAAAACTTAGCTCATAATAAAATAATAAAAATCATAGTCAAAAGCATATCAGCAAAATAATATCCTACTTATTATAAAATTAAATATAAATCTTGCCAAAGATCATCTATGCTTCAAACTTAATCAAGCAACTTGAAACTCCCAACGATACGCCTTCCTTCTTTTCCTAGTTCCTTGATTGATGCTTAACTAGAATTTTCCTTTGTTGCACAGTTTCCTTCCAACTTTGAGCCACTTTATTTTATTTAATATTTCCCACTGTAATTGACCCATATCTCAAGTTCTCCTTAAAACGAACCTGAGCATACATAGAACTTGATGTGTAGATAAGCTCTTCAATTTGTGGCGTCTGAACTTGTTTATACTTGAATGGAATAATCATATAATTAATTCCATAAACAAGACTAGAATATGGCAGTTGATAATCAAACTCCTTGTATAAATTATTTCCTCTCCAAATTCAGAAATATCCATATCTTGAATTTCATAAGAAACCAATTGTTGCTCTTCATCTTTTGGGATATTTGATTCCCTACCAGTTGGAGTTTCAATAGGCCTAATCTCTTGTTTTTATTGAATCTCTTCCCCTATCTTGTGGGTTACTAGATAATCACATAATTTAGCATCCATCACAGTTTCTTCTTTTTTGACATCTTCCTTCATCTTTCTTAGCTCACCATATAATTATGAGTTGACAAATATTTTAACCATTCCTCAAAAAATATATTTCATATTCAAAAGGAAAGAATTTTTTCACAAGAAGTCTATTCATCCAATGCCAAGAACTGATAGGATTTTAACCTTGTTGCTCCCTTGATTTTTGCATCTAATTCCACCAAGAAGCAACATCGCCTCTTAAACAAGACACAACAATTTTCACTGGCTTCTCTCCTGCAACCACTACTGTATCAAATATTTCCTCTACCTCAGCAACACATTCAAGGAAGCCTTTAATGCAGTCACTCCCCATAAATCATGGAATGCCTGCAATGTGGAATTGATGAGGTTAGCTAAATTTTTTGTTTTTCTTGACTTCTTCTATAATATAATATATAATGATTCAAATTTTGTTTGGTAGGGGGGCTAAAGCCCAAAAACAGCATAACTGGCGAACGAGGCCTATAGTCTAGTTAAATTTAGAAATTCATTTTTAAACTCTAACACAAATAAGTACAACCAAAAAAAAAAAAAACACTAATCAGTAGAACTAAAAATTGGAGCCAATTAATTAGCAAACAAACAACCAATAAATAAAGATCATAAACTTGAGAAATAAAGGTGATGTACTATCTTAGATTGCATGCAGATTGAGGAAGATTCAGAGCTTGGTACCATTGATTTAATGATGTTCTAATATATTAATGTTGTATTTGAATTTGACCAACGACAAACAATAATGGGGCAGGAAAAAAAGTGTAAGTTTTGTTATTTTAATGTTCTAATGTTTTACTTTTCCTTTTTTTTAAAATCTTTTTGTAAGTTATGTTCATCTTGGCTGAGAAAAAAAATATGTACTACATGTGGCTATGAGGTAGTAGGCTAATATTTAATTGTACTGCATTTCTTTATATATTTAAGCCTAAAGTGAAGCTTAGCACTAAAGCCCAGTACAGCCTAGAGGTGTCAAACGGGATGGGCTGGCCCAGCATGGCACAAGTCCAATCCGTTTAAATGAGGCACGGCACGGCACAAGCACGAATATTAATGGGCCGTGCTCTGCACGACACGAAAACTTGGGCTGGGCTAGGATAAAAAAATGAGGTCCAATGGACCGGGCTGGCCCATGGCCCAACATAGGCCAGGCTTGGCCCGAGTCCGCTTCAAGCACGGCACAAGCCCAAGCCCCCTTCTAGTAAGGCCCAAGCTCGACCCCACTTAACATTTTTTTTCTTTCTCAAAAGTCAAAATGTAATAATTTGACATCGAATATCATTGTTTATGTGGTTTTTTTTATTTATTATTTTTTATAATCATAAACATATATATGATGTTTTTCATTTTAGGGAAATTACTTGGGTCCTTAATTAATTAAACATATCAACTACAAATTAATTAAACAACATTGGACTTGATATCTAATAAGTACATATGACATATACGTTTCTCTTATAATCAAAGCAAGACATTTCTTCACATATAAAATAATAAGTTGTTTAAATATGAAAAGTTGACGTGGACTTTGTGGAGTTGGACACTTTTTGCCCTCCGCCATTTCATATTGTTTGGATGTTTGATTAATTGATGTTTTCAAATAGTTCATCATTTCTTGCCTCTAATTATATTTTTAATGTTTATAATTTGAATTATCTAGTGGAAAAAAAAAATCAAGTGCAAAAAATTCAAATTAAATGGGTTGGTTCTTAGGCCCTAGTATGGCACGAGCAAGAGCACGGGCACAGCACGAGCCCGACCTAGCCCGTTTCAATGAGGACATGGGCTTTGGGCCGGGCAAGGATAAATGATTTTACTAAATGGGCCTGCACGGCACGGCCCGATAAATTAAATGGACCAGCCTGACACGGCACGAAAACGTTAAAAGCACGAGTTTAAATGGGACGGGTCGGCCCAGCACGGCCCGTTTGACACCTCTATTTGAGAGCGGGCGTGGCACGTAGATCCAATTAAATTTATAAGCTTGTCATCATCACCATCATTCTTTTTACAATTTAAAATTCATAAACGATGTCAATATTTTTTGAAGTTCGAAATTCAGGTACCATATGCCATCAAGTTGGAAAAACAAGGAAGAAAATTTGAAGCACAGTTTTACAAGTTACACAAAAAGTACTAGGAAATGACCAACCTATACAAAAACGACTCTTTTTCATGTCCCTTATATGTGATTGAAACGAAAAATCCCCCACATCCTATGTGCTCATATGCCTGATCACTCGCTCACCATCATAAAGTTTAAGCACCAAATTGTGAGAGTCTTTAACCAGCAACCAAGTTAGTATGTAATGTAACGTATGATACAACACACACTACATACTACAAAATTGACTATAAGGCACAAGCCACTGTGCCTTGATCTGACACATTTGTATATAGCGGACACAAAACCCATATCCTAGTTTCCAAGTCGTCATCATAATATCCTAGCATTTTCCTTATCTTTTTGGATGATAGTTTGAACCTAATTAGACTTCTACCTAATCCCACCAATCTTACACCACATGAATTAAAGCCCCCTGGCTACATTGGGACTAGAGGTGTCAAACAGGACGGGCCTACCCAGCACGGCACAAGTCCAGTTTGTTTAAGTGAGGCACGGCACGGCACGAGCACCAATATTAATGGGCCGTGCTCGGCACGGCACGAAAACTTAGGCCAGGCTGGGATCAAAAAACGAGGTCTAATGGACCTGGCCAGCCCATGGCCCAACATGGGCCGAGCTTCGCCCAAGTCCGCTTCAAGCACGACATGAGCCCAAGCCCACTTCAAGCACGGCCCAAGCCCGGCCCCACTTAACATTTTTTTCTTTCTTAAAAGTCAAAAATGTAATAATTTGACATCTAATGTCATTGTTTACATGGTTTTTTTTTTTTTTTTTAAAATAATCATAAACATATATATGATGTCTTTCATTTTAGGGAAATTACTCGGGTCCTTAATTAATTAAACATATCAACTACAAATTGATTAAACAACATTGGACTTGGTATCTAATCAGTACATATGACATATACAATTCTCTTATAATAAAAGCAAGACATTTCTTCACATATAAAATAATAAGTTGTTTAAAGATGAAAGGTGACGTGGACTTTGTGGAGTTGGACACTTTTTACCCTTCGGTCTTTCATATTGTTTGGATGTTTGATTGATTAATGTTTTCAAATAGTTTATCATTTCTTGCCTCTAATTATATTTTTAATGTTTATAATTCGAATTATCTAGTGGAAAAAAAAAATCAAGTAAAAAAATTCAAATTAAATGGGTTGGTTCTTAGGCCCTAGTATGGCACGAACACGGTCCGGCCCGTTTCAATGTGGACATGGGCTTTGGGCCGGTCGGGATCAATGATTTTACTAAATGGGCCAGCACGACACGGCCCGATAAATTAAATGGGCCAGCCCAACACGGCACGAAAACGTTAAAAGCACGAATTTAAATGGGACGGACCGGCCCGTTTAACATCTCTACTACAACCCCTTAATAGCTCCACCCTTGGCGGCGGCTCTCAGATTATAGGGGTCCTGTGCTAAAACAACAAAAAGCCTCTTATATTGGGCAACATGAAAACCAATATTAAATAGGAATAGGAAAATCAACATTAGTATTATCCTATTAATATATAGGAGAAGCCAAAGCAATTGGATACCAATCCTCACATTAATAAAATAATATTTATTATGAAGCCCAACTTTCCTTATTTTGTACTGAAAGACAAATGAAGAATGAATATTAATGTTATTAAATTAATATAATTACTAAGCTACAACATCATATTAATGTAAATTAATATTTAAAGTGGGGTCTTCCTTTAAAGTGGGACCTTGTGCTCGCTCACTTTGCTTATGTCAAACGCCGCCCCTACAAATCAATATATATAGTACATAGTTCTTGTTACTTGTATTGATTATGTTTTTCTAACGGCTCAAGAATTTCTTTTATTTGTGATGGTGGGAACGATGGTACGTACAACAGCAAGCTTGATTGTTTAGGGCTGCAAAACTTTTGATTAATTCATTAAGGTTTTTAATCTTCTTCCTAATATATAAATTAACTAAATCATAATCTAAGTTGGCATTGATTAAATAAATATTTATGACTTCACTTATTAAGTCACCTGGAATTCAAATTTGATATACCAGTTTGGTGCTACTTAGCATTATTGTGATTGGCCATTCTACCTACTTAGAGATATTTTTTTTTGTCTTCTATGATTTCTTTGTTGCTTCAATTGGATTGGATCTCTAAATTTTGTGGGCATCTTGGTTTGGATGACCGCATGATTTTGTGAGCATTGATTAATTAAATATTTATGACCTTATGTATTAAGTCATCTCGAACTCAAATTTGATGCAAAAATTTGATGCACTTAGCATTATTGTGATTGATTCTCAACAATCTCTTTCCACTTAACCCACTTTTCTCAACAATCTCTTTCCACTTCACTTCGTCAAATTCATCCTTACTCTCTAAATCCCGTACACACGTTTTACTTATTTTTTGCATGTGTACCAATAGACTTATTTAAGTGTTTTTTGCAATTAAAAATTCGGGTATGAATACGTAAATCCTTGAAAAAATATTCCTCAGTGGGTTCGGGCCAGGAATGGTAATGGCGTCCCCGTCTTCCAAACCCAGCCCAAAAATATTATATACATAGGTTTAAATTGATAAATATATAATATATATAATTATAATAAATGTATAATCTCATATGATGTTATCCTAGCGCACTCTAACACAACAAACTCACCCCCCCTCTACTCTCTGGTCTCTCAATCTTCTTCACATGCTTTTGTTTCAAAACCAAACTCAAAAGCTCAATCTCCTTCGCATGCTTGGGAAATTTGTCACTTTCTTGCTTCTTCTTTTTTTAATGGTTTTGCTAAATGGGTTTCCCTTTGTTTGTGTATTTCTTGGTTGTGTGTAGCTACGAACGTTGGGTGGGTTTGATTTGATTTTGTGGAAAATGGTTTCAGTTGATCTCAAGCTTAAAATTTGCAAACATCATTAAAAATAATTTAGTTATGAAATCAAAATCTGAAAATAATAATAATATTCGGGAATTCTGGGCGGGTTTTGGGAGATAGTCCCCCAACGGGGATAGGGATGGGGATTCCCCAAAAATTATTAGGGAGATTCACTATTATACCCAATATATGGGCCCAAATTATAAAAATACTATATATGAAATGAACTTTAGAAACACACCTAAATCTCATTTACAACATAACAAAGAGGCTTTTAACTTCTTATAAATTACAAAACTACCATTAATTTCTTAAAACAAGTTCAATCCCAAAACCTCATAAAAAAAAACTCAAAATACTCAATAGGGTATCAAAGTAATTTAATAATCAAACTTAAATTCAATATGCCCAGCTGTCATTTTTTGGGTTTTTTTTTGGTTTGTTTATAGAAATTCAATGGTGTAGGATTTATTTATAATATTAGTGCTAAGAATGGGTATATCACTAAATATCTCAAATTATTATAGGGGATGGGGTGGGGGCATGCACAACACGTGGTTTTCTATATGTATCTCTCTTTACTATATCCAAGAGTCTTCTCCTAGTTCTTGTTGCAATTTTTAGGATGCCTAAGACAACTATTGAAAAGAAAGATATGTATGGTAGCAACACATCGATTTAAATATGAACCAAGACTGAAATTCTTTATCATAGTGCATAGCATATAGTCCAAATATTTTGTTCAGTTAGTAGCGAATTAAAATAGAAAAGGATCTTTAAAAATTGATGTTGAAACATAATATGTGGTGAAAAGATTGCTCATCAAGATGCGACATTTCATAACATCCTTCTGTTATCTACTTCTCCAGGTTCCCCTCCTCTAATCCAGCTAGAGCTAGAGAATCTAATATTTGTCGTTGCTCATATGAAACACACCAAGCATTTGAAAGAAATGATATATTCATGTGTGTGAATGGCAAATCACTTTGCACACACATCTTGTCTAAGATCGAAAGAGTTTAATTTGTTTGTCGAGGGGATTATTGTAATTTTATCGATTGTTTGGAAAGTAATTAAGAAAATTAAAATTCAACAGAAGGGGTATTTGGGAAGGATGCTGTGCTGTGTGAGAATAGTTTGGAAAACGGATCTGCAAAAGCGATGGATAGACAAACACAAGAAGACATCTGCTATTTCAACTCTATATGTTGGTTTGGCTTGAAATGTAATGAAGGGGAGAAAAAAATTGAGAAATCCGTCGTTTGGTTCATACACAACACAAGAATAGGAATGCCTCCAAAACCATGAAACGAGCATTTGCAAATTAAAACTTAGAAATTGTTGGCTAAGCAAGGCATTGCAAGCTATGTTGGAGTTGAAATTAGTCTCATATTGGAAAACTAGAGTTCCTTGGCGCTCTTTAGAGCAAGTCCACAGGTTGAACTTGCTAGGATAAAATGCCCCCTAGGCCAAAGAAACCCACTCCAGCGATCAAATCCAGCCCGAGCAAATGGTGGGTTCCACCAAGATTGGTCAGGCCTGAAGGCAAGAATAGTCCAAGCTGTTGCTTGAGGGTGCTGATGTCAACGAAAAAAATAATTTCAAAAAAATCGAATTTTTTTTTTTTAAATTAACAAAAAAATACACAATATTTTTTTATACATACCTATTATTATTATTTTTTATTAATCTCATACATATAAAGAAAATAAATCCTATGTGAATAGTAATTGCTCTTGGATTGCCATGGTATTGTGTGGAAAAGCAACAAAAAATATTGCTAGGCATATACTATTCACATGAATAGTACCCTTACTTGTCCTTACCCTTTGCCATGACAAAAGGGGGTCTAAGCTCCAAAAACAACTCCCATCAAGGAAAAATTACCATAACAATAAATGAACCCCGTGAAATTGGGCAAGCCCAAAAGCAAGACCTACCTAAAAAAACAGGCCCATGAAATTAAACACCTGTATTTGTTTTCCCGGAAAGGCTAGAATGAGGGCTTAAAGTGAGGAGGTTATTTGAGGATGTCAAATCTCACCATCAACAAATGTAAAGAAATCATGGGACTTAAATATTTTAAATGTTTTGACGGTCGGATCGGTCTCCTCACTATAACTCCTCACTTTAACTCCTCATTGTAGAAGCTCCCTTGTTTTCCTCAATGCAACATTGCGGAAAGTACGACTTTCCTATAATTATGACTAGAATAGGTGAGAAGCCCACAAGCATGACCATGTGTTCTTTGAAAATTCTTCTAACAAACCATGATGATGTTTATTAGAAAAACGCCATTTTTGTTAGAGTTTTAATAGATATTTTTCTTACACAAGTTTTGACACAGGTTTCACACTATTGGATTAGCTTGCTATCGATGATTGAGATTAAATCTGACAAGTCAAGTTTAGTTTTTTTCTTTTTTTAACAAACACTCATTAATTTTATATTTCTCTCTCCTCCCTCTTTAATATCAATTATTTATTACCTAAACACACCAGGAATCTTAGCCAAAAAAAAAAGCCTTTTCATGTTCACCCTCTTCACGGAGGGGGTCTTATGCAGCCCTCAAGCATTGAGAAATAATCATCTTCTCCAAAAACATTTTTGTCTCTAATTCACCTTGTATACCATGGTGTTATTGTATCTATTTCCTTGTAAAGTACCCTTGTAAACTCCTATATATCCCTTTCTAGAGAAGAATACAACTAACCTAAAGTATTCAATCATATTCATATTTTAGCAATATGCAGCCGTCAAGAATTGAGAAGTAGTCATCTTCTCCAAAACAAAATTTGTCTCTAATTCACCAAAACACTCTCTGGTGGTTGTCTATTGATTTTTCTTTTTAATAAAGAACTTTAGAAACTATTATCCTTCTAACATTAATTAGATGACCTACCTTCAGATGCTGCAAACGTAAATGGCCTTGGGTGCTGTTGATTCATGATTGGAATATGAAGTTATATGTAGTCTGTTTGAAATGGCCAAACTCGTGTTTCTCATTACCAGCTATGATAGAAAATTACAATCTGTATCTAAACTCCCGTTTGATAACCATTTCAATTGCAGCTAATTCTCTTTATATTATGTTCATGCTTTGTTGCTGGAAATAATGCATCATATAAGGAAATGAAGGAAACAACAATTTGAAAGCCATGAACGAAAATAAAATCCAAACATTTATTCCTTTATTTGATCGTCTGCATTACAAATTCTTGACATCAACAATGTGTCAAGATCCAGGAAATTTATTTATTCTTCTCTATTATTGGGAACTATATGTTTAATATCATAACATATTAGATCCCATTATATATATATATATATATATGTATATATACAGAGAGCTTCCATTGAGGGATCCCTCAAATAAGTTTATTTGAGGGACACCCCTTGTAGGCCCCACTCCGGATTGTATTTCACTAATTCAAACCGTCTATTTTGTAGATATTCATTCAAAGATCTTCTCTACAAAAAATCACTTAAATCCGATATCATTTGACCACTCAATTGAGTTATTGAAATTTTAGTACTTTCTTGAAGCATCGTGTTTGTTGATTTTGTAAGACACAATTGGATGTCGAAACGGTTTCTGATTTGTCTAATTTTTTGTAAAGATGATCTATGAATGAAGACCTAAAAAATAGATGGTTTGGATTATTAGGAAAAAAATTGTAGGGTACCCTAAAGGGAGTCCCTCAAAAAATTTTATTTGAGGGATCCCTCAATAGAAGGGGTATATATATATATATATGCTTATGGGCAGAATGTGATGACGTAGTCAGGTCTAGCATTGCATGTAAAGGTGCTGCTCTTGTCATCATAAGCATAGCTATAAGCTTGAGGGCACTGGGTCTTGAAGAGCTTAGAGTAATCAGTGGGAGGGCATGTCTCCGGCTTGTCGTTAGGGTGAGTGCAACAGTATTTTGGCTCGTTGAATGCTAAGCAAGCGCTCTTGCACGCAATTACGCTTCCATCAGATCCCTTCACTTGTAACTGAGCCGGGCACACTTTGTTAACATCGGCAGGGCATGTTGAGGCCTTACACTCGCCGGTGCCGCCTTGTGGAGCCACCGGACATGGGCAAGTTGAAGCCGTCAACAAGACTAACGTCGTAGAAGTCTTGACCCCCGTTCGAAGCAATAGTGATTTCTACTAATGTAGCGGGCGGAGCTGCGCTGTTACCGTTGCATGAGACTTGGCCAGAGCCACAATCTGCGGTGGCACAAGTGAACTTTCCTGATGCTTCCGTGGAGCACCTGGTTCGGCCAAAGAAGCGACCGGACCATGGGGATGGAGCGTCCACAGAATGGCTAATTCCAATTGCTAACTCGAACCCGGTGAGTGATAATTGAGGTTTTTGGTCACCAGTTAGGGTTCCTGGCCAGACAGTGTAGGAACATTTGTTTGTGAAAGTGATTTTAGCTGCATGTTTACACCTGCATATTCAACGTGATCATAAGAATACAGATTACAGAGACAATTGTAAAAATAAACTTTTGATCGATATCTGATCACCTAACAAAGTTTGTATAATATTATACCTGAGAAGAAGAGGATGGCCAAGGTGGTGAGGCCGAGGAGAGCTGCCTGGCTCTTCATCATCGTCATGGAAATGTCTTAATTGGCTTGCTGTTGCTCTTGCTGATTGTTAGTTGCACCTTCAATCGTTACAAATGCAGCTGTAACAGCTGCAGATCACCCATGATATTAGCACCAGCTGTAGTCTCTCCTTCCTAAGAATCTTGTAATTATTTTGTAATCTTTCCTTGATCATAGCAAGTGTAACTCCTCCTTGATATCAGCTCTTTTGAATTTCTGTAACTAATTCATACTGTGTATACATATAGAAAATCTCAACACTATTTGGTGTGAGGAAATCTAAACTTTACATGGTATCAGAGCTTGACTGATCCTATTCCTTTTCTTATCTTCTGATCTCTATCGTTATTATTTTCTTTTCTTTCCTATTCCTATGGCTACATCAGATGCTCCATCTCAACCTAATCAGGATACAACCATCAATCCCACTTCCACACTCACTCTCAATCAAACAATGCCAATGACTAATCTTTCACACCGTAAGATGGTTTACTGTCTTAAACCACAGAAGTGATCTTCTAATCGAATAAGAACTCATGGTTTATCAGAAAGTCTACTCCTATCATATATGGCAGCCTAATATAAGTGTTCTAGATATATATTAACAAGCTTAAGGATTCCTACGTTGATAAGGATTAAGATTACCCAATCCTATAAGCATTAAGGTTATCTCTAGGAGTTTCTTGATGGGCAAAACTCCTAGAGATATGCATATAAATAGAAGGCTCCTTCTAGAGCCGAGACACACAAAAATACCAAGCATTCAGATATTCACCCCATTCGGAATTACTGCTGAAAGAGTTCTCGGCTTCTAGGAGAAAGTCTCTGTTTCTCAAGTTCGTTTTGATCTTCATCTTGTTCAACATGTCTGAAACAGGTCAGTTAGTGTTTTACATGTTATATCTATTTGGACTTACATGTGGTATCAGAGCTTTAGTTATATCATGTTTTACCTAACCATTATGAAACATCAAATCTATGAAAAAAAAATTTAAACTGAAAGCTGCAAGTTATATAGACAAGAACATGATAACAGTATAAAGAATTGACTTTATCATGTTCTTGACAGTTTTTGATCAAGTTTGCAGTTGCCATGGGATAATTGAGCAAGCTAAAGCGGCTCAATCATTCCATGATAGCTGTATTCAAAGTAATTGATCCAAAGTGGCATCATAGTTCAGAACATATTGAAAGGCTCTTTCGTCCAAAGATGTGAGCAGTTTGATATAGCTTTGACTATGATGGATCGACATGGAATATGCACAGTTATAAAATAGCAGAAGTTCTCCTCTATCCAAAGATGTGGACAACTTTTGTTCAAGGAATTATATAACTGTTTGTATTTCAGTGTCAATGGACGTACTTAAACTTTCTATCTAAAGATGAGAGTTAAGTATGTTTAAGTTAAAGTCTTTTGGGGAAATTATTTAAGGTATTAATGTTTTAAAAACCTGTACAGTCAATCACAATTCAATCCAGACCCTTACTGGCTCCAACTACAAGAAATGGAGAGAAGATCTTGAAATAGCTCTTGGCTTATTGGACTATGAAATGGTTCTAACTGAGGAAGCACCAGCCACACCAGCAGCTGATGCATCTGTCAAAACTAGGACCAAGTTTGCAAAATGGACTAAGGCTAACAAAATGGCAATCTTAATCATGAGGAGATCAATTTCAGAGGAGGTAAAGGGCAGCATCACAGAGTCTGAAAATGCAAAGACATTCATTGAGGCAATAGCAGAGAATTTCCAAAGCTCCAAAAAGGCTGAGATAGGTACACTAATGAGCAAACTCACATATTTGAAGTATAATGGAGAAGGATGCATAAGGACTCACATTCTGAACATGGTCGAAATTGGAAACAAACTGAAAGCTCTGAAAGTTACAGTAGATGAAGCCATGATGGTGCACTTTGCTCTTAACTCCCTGCCTAGCATTTATAGGCATTTGAAAACTAGTTACATTACTCAAAAGGAAATATGGACAGTGGCTGATCTAATAGGAATATGTGTGCAGGAAGAACAAAGCATTAGGAATGATAATGCAAAGGAACATGTGAATCTGGTGCAGGATTTTAAAGGCAAGCCAAAGGAAGGATATAAATCCAAATATGCAAACAAAAAGCATAAGAAGGATGAAACTGCCAAAGGGACAGGTCCAGTAGGTCTGAAATATTTTTTCTGCAAAAAGTTTGGTCACATGAAGAGGGATTGTAGAAGGTACAAGCGTTGGTTGGACAAGCAAAAGGCTAAAAGTAAGAAAAACTCAGTTTCTGTGGTTTATGAATCAAATTCACTTGAAATTTTATCCAATACATGGTGGTTAGACAATGGTGCAACAGTTCATGTAACAAATTCCTTGCAGGGGTTCAAAACAAAGAGAGTGCCAAACAAGGATGACTTGAAGGTGTTCGTGGGAAATGGAGAAAGAGTTAAAGTAGATTTTATAGGTTTAGTTAATCTAGAGTTGCAATCTGGTTTTTGTTTGGAATTAGTTGATGTCGTTTATGTTCCTACTATGACAAGGAACCTTTTATCAGTTAGTAGGCTTGTAAAATCAAACTTACAGTTTGAGTTTGATGATTTTGGTTTCTCCATTTCAAGAAATAAAAGAGTTGTTGGTAATGGCATGATTGTTGATGGAATGTTTCGTTTGAATTGCAAACTACCAAACCAAGGCACTCAGATGTTAAATGTAATAAGCACAAAACAGTTAAGCAATTCAGAATCATATACTCTTTGGCATAAGAGACTAGGACATATCTCAAAAGAAAGGATGAATCTCTTAAGCAAGCAATCTATGTTGCCACCACTTGACCACCATGAAAGGGATAAAACATGTATTGAATGTGCAAAAGGAAAGATGACAAACCTCAGAAAGAAAGGAGCTGTAAGGAGTGAAAAATTACTTGAGTTGATACACACTGATATCTGTGGTCCCTTTCCAGTCAACACTCATGATGGCTACATATATTTTATAACCTTTACTGATGACTTTTCCAGATATGGTTATGTGTATCTAATAGCAGAAAAATCAAAGGCATTGGACATGTTTAAAATTTACAAAGCAGAGGTTGAGAACCAACTAGATTCGAAAATCAAGGTAGTAAGGTCTGATAGAGGTGGAGAGTTCTATGGAAAATTCAATGAGAAAGGTAGAAATCCAGGACCTTTTGCCATTTTCTTGCAACAAGAAGGTATTGTTGCTTAGTACACAAATCCTGGAACACCACAACAAAATGGTGTTTCAGAGAGACGAAACAGAACTTTGATAGAGATGATGAGAAGCATGATGTGTTGCACAACACTACCAATTTTCTTATGGGGTGAAGCTTTGAAGACAGCAAATTATTTGCTTAATAGAACACCTACCAAAAGTGTCGACAGAACCCCCTATGAAATCTGGTGCAATAGAAAACCAAGTTTCAATCACTTGAGAACTTGGGGATGTAGAGCAGAAGCAAAGATCTATAATCCAATGCAAAAGAAGCTTGACTCAAAGACAATTAGTTGTTTTTTTGTGGGATATCCGGATAGGACAAAAGGCTACAGATTTTATTGCCCAAATCACACCACCAGATTTGTAGAGACACAAAGGGCTGTTTTCATTGAAGAAGAGAAGGAAGAAACAAATACAGCAGATTTTGAGTTTGAAGAAATAATAGAAAGCAAAGAAAATCCAGAAGCTGGAAATAAAGAAAAGGGAGTGACTATCTTGACTTTCGACAACCTGAATAAAGAAATCTCACCTGCACATGAAGACTTAAACAATCATCAAAATCCAGAAGTTGAAATACAACAAACTGCAGAAGTTGAAATGCAGTTAAATCTGCCAGAACAACCTCAGACCATGGAATTAAGGAGATCCCAAAGAACTAGAAGACCAGCTCTACCAAATGACTATTTTGTCTATTTGCAAGAATCTGAGTTTGACATCAACGCCATAGAAGATCCTACCACTTATAAACAAGCCATGGAAAGTGAGAAAAATCAACATTGGTTTGCAGCCATGGAGTCTGAACTTGAATTAATGAGCAAGAATGGTGTATGGAGTTTAGTTGAATTACCATCAGGATCTAAACCTATTGGCTGCAAGTGGGTCTACAAAACCAAGAGGAATGCACAAGGGAAAATAGACATATACAAAGCCAGATTAGCGGCAAAAGGGTTTACACAACAAGAAGGAGTGGATTATAATGAAACTTTTTCTCCTGTGTCAACAAAAGACTCATTCAGAGTCATCATGGCTTTGGTTACACATTTTGATCTGCACTTGCATCAAATGGATGCCAAGACAGCCTTTCTAAATGGAAATCTAGTTGAAGAGATTTACATGAAACAGCCAGATGGTTTCGTCTTAAAAGGGAGAGAGAATTTAGTATGCAGACTGCAGAAATCAATTTATGGTTTAAAACAGGCTTCAAGACAGTGGTATCTTAAATTTGATGAGGTAATAAAATCTCAAGGTTTCATTGACAATCTAGTGGATGAATGCATTTACATGAGGTTCAATGGAAAAGATTTTATTATTCTACTCTTATATATAGACGACATCCTATTAGCGAGCAGTAATTTGTCCTTGTTACATGATACCAAGAGAATGTTGTCTACTCATTTTGATATGAGTGATCTAGGAGAAGCCAACTATGTACTAGGAATCGAAATTAGCAGAGACAGAGACAGAAAGTTGATAGGTTTATCTCAGAAGGCTTATATTGAGAAGATACTTAAGAGGTTTAATATGGAAAATTGCACAGGCTGTGATGTTCCGTTCTCAAAAGGTGATAAGCTTAGCAGTGAACAGTCTCCCAAGACTGAACAAGAAAGGATAGAGATGCAGGACAAGCCTTATGCCTCATTGGTAGGAAGCCTAATGTATGCTCAGGTTTGTACTCGACCTGACCTTGCATTTTGTATCAGTGTTCTTGGCAGATTTCAGTCCAATCCAGGGCAGGCACATTGGGTTGCAAGGAAAAAGGTGTTAAGGTACCTACAGAGGACTAAGGAGTATAAACTGGTTTATAGAAGAGTTGAAGAACTGAAGCTAGAAGGCTACGCAGATGCTGACTTTGCAGGCTGCTTGGATACTCAGAAATGCACATCAGGTGTTGTTTTTCTTTTTGCAGGAGGTGCAGTCGCATGGAAGAGTGTAAAACAACAATATGTGTCGACCTCTACAATGCAAGCTGAGTTCTTGGCAGTTTATGAAGCCACCCCCATGGCAATATGGCTCAAGAACTTTATGTCAATGCTAAATATAGTGGAATCAATACAGAAGCCTATTCAACTGTGGAATGATAATAGTGCAGCAATATACTTTGCAAATGGAAATAAAAGGTCATCTGGTATGAGGCATCTACATTTGAAGTTCTTATCAGCAAAAGAGAAAATTCGAGATGGTGAGACTGCCTTAAGTCATATAGGTACATAATTGATGATAGCAGATCCATTAAACAAAGGCTTGCCTAATCATGTTTTTCATAGGCACGTTGCAAGTATGGGATTGCTGATAAGTTTTGATGCTTAAAGTAAGTGGGAGTCAGTGGGAGTTAAAGTGATTACAGCTTTATTATTATTTTTATTTTTGGTTAACTAGTTTATCTAGACAGTTTTGATTCAGTTATGTTAAAGTTTTGAAGTTTTCTATTACTTGCGTATACTGTTTCATTAAATGGCAAATAGATTAAGGCCAAACTGTAACTGTGCTAGCAATTGTTCACAGTTTGAATCTATGAATGAGCCATTAATTGATTTTGTTTTAAAGACCTTGGCAGTCATTAAGGGTGAGCTAAACCAGTTATGATTGATTACACTTAACAGTATAATCATAACAGTTTCAATCTTAATCTAGTTGGAAGCCTTATGTGTTTTTGTTAGTTCATATATGTGATTGTAAAAGTCTTAGATGTTATATATCTAAGGAGCTTCGACAGTCCCTTGTGAACTGTCAATCATGACAGTGGCTTGATAAAGGAATAAAGATAAGAGTGGATTTTCACATGGCCATTAAGTGATGACAATGAGCTTCCATCGATTATTTGATCAAGTGGGAGAATGTAAGATGGTTTACTGTCTTAAACCACAGAAGTGATCTTCTAATCGAATAAGAACTCATGGTTTATCAGAAAGTCTACTCCTATCAGATATGGCAGCCTAATATAAGTGTTCTAGATATATATTAACAAGCTTAAGGATTCCTACGTTGATAAGGATTAAGATTACCCAATCCTATAAGCATTAAGGTTATCTCTAGGAGTTTCTTGATGGGCAAAACTCCTAGAGATATGCATATAAATAGAAGGCTCCTTCTAGAGCCGAGACACACAAAAATACCAAGCATTCAGATATTCACCCCATTCAGAATTACTGCTGAAAGAGTTCTCGGCTTCTAGGAGAAAGTCTCTGTTTCTCAAGTTCGTTTTGATCTTCATCTTGTTCAACATGTCTGAAACAGGTCAGTTAGTGTTTTACATGTTATATCTATTTGGACTTACACACACTTTCTTTCCCTTAAGCTCACCCCCACCAATTTTCTTTTATGGAAGACACAATTTGAGCCAATTCTAATTTCTCATGACCTTGAAGGTCTCATTGATGGAACTGACACTGCATCACCATCTCCAATAGGTGCGGGCAATACCTCTAAGTCCAATCCAGATTTATTTCTTGGCGCAAACGTGACCAAATGCTTCGCAGCTGGATTATTGCATCATTAACTGAAGATGTTATGCCTCACATAGTAGGCACCTCCACCTCCTTTCAAGCCTGGAAAGCTCTCACACAAGCTTTTGGATCTCCTACGAATACCCGACTCCTTCAGTTACATACTCAACTTCAAAATTTCTCAAAAGGCGATCTACCAATAGCGACTTATCTTCAAAAGGCCAAGCTCATAGCCAATCAACTTGCTGCAAGAAAACCCCTTGATACCAATGAGTTCAATGCTATTATCTTCCACAATCTAGGCAGCGATTACAGTGATATGGTCACTGCCATGTCTACCAGACTCAATCCCATCTCTTATTTAGAACTCCATAGCTTACTTGTGAGTCATGAGATTCGTCTTCAAGAGCAGGCAACTTACTCCACCATTCTTCCTTCTGCTAATATGGTGTACAAAGGCCAAAATTCCAATAACACTCGGGCTCCTGCATCTCCAAATTTCCACAATAATCGAAGTGAATCAAATTTCACAACATATCACATCAAAACAACCACAGGTCCTTTCATACTAGATCTAATTCTCAGCACCGTGGATTGCTCCCAACCCCCACCAAATCCTTCAAATACAGCAAGATGTCAGATTTGTAATCGAACAAATCATTTGGCTACTACATGTTGATATCGCTATGATAAGCCCAATGATGCTTCTGTTGTAAATTGGCTCAAATTAAAGTCATGATGTGTGGCTACTTTTGGGGCTAGCTTTGTTTAGGCATTCGGTGGCTTTGCAAATAGGAATGCAAAGTTGATTGGGTGGAGCAAATCATGCAGCCGAAAGCAAGATGGAAAAGTGGAAGAAATCATGGTGCCTTAGACATTATGGGGAATTCTAATTGGTTGGTGACATGTAAAGAACTTTTAGGTTCTTTCTTTGTCCATTGGAGCCATCCACTTTGAGAAGGAATTGGTTTCTTTCTCTTTGTTTATTCCAAGTGGGGGTTTTATGTCAACAATAATGATGACTTCCAGCACATGATTTGGCTTCTTTTTCCTCTTCACGTGGGAGCTGCTAGTGAATCTCCTTGGAGCTAGACGTTGCTCTTGTCTACAAAAGGGAGAGAGAGCATCAGTAGAAAGGGTGGGCATTGAGTGCCGCACCTTTTGTGTGTGCATGTGTGGGCAGGTTTTGTGCCGCACCATTTTGGAGGTGCTGTGAGCGCCATTGCTCAGAGAAGCTAAAACAGAGGTGAGGGACACTTCCGCATAGAGAGAAATACTAGAGAGCATCACCATGATGGTGGAGATAAACTCCTCTTTGGCTACACGAGATGTTGAAGGAAGATCAAGCCATTTGTTGGTTGAGTCTTCTTCATTTGTTCATTGTGTTTGTGGGAGGTTTATTTCTTTGTATTGTTCTTAGTGTGTTTTTTCCTAGTGAGCAAGAACAATTCTTGGGTTCTTGGCTCTTGTGTGTGGTTAGCTTGAGAGTGACTTGGGTGTATTTGGGATTTGGGTTGTGAGAGTTAAACTCTGTAATTCCTAGGATAGGTGAGAGGGTTAATCTCCTTTGGTTGTAATCTCTTTTGGGATACTAGTGGAATTTCTCGCTGTCTTCGAACTGGACGTAGGCTACACATGGGCCGAACCAGTATAAATCCTTGTGTTGTTTGGATTTCTGTATTTTATATTTTGCTCTTATTGTTTCAACAGTTTCATATCCACCATCTATGTGCAATCCGCTTCCGCTGCGCACAACAGCTTCTGCTCACATTGCATCCTTTCCAGCATATTCAAATAGTGATTTTAACACATGGTTTCCTGACACTGGCGCAACTCATCATGTCACTCCGGATCTTGCCAATCTCTCCATTGCTAATAACTACAATGGTCCAGATCAATTGAAAGTTGGTAATGGTAATGGCCTAAATATTTCTCATGTTGGGACATGTACCTTTTCTAATGCCACTCGTTCTTTTAATCTATCTCATATCTTACATGTTCCTGACATCACAAAGAAACTTCTTTCTATTCATCAATTCTCCAAAGATAATAATTGTTATTTTGAGTTTCACCCCACTTTCTTTGTTGTGAAGGATCAGCACACGGGGAAACCTCTACTTCACGGGCTGAATGAAGGTGGCCTCTATAAGCTTAGTAACATTGTCATCTCCAATAAAAATGATGGTCCCATGGCTTTCTTAAGCGAACGTGCCAATTTCTCTTGTTGGCATGCACGCTTGGGTCATCCACATCCACGTGCTCTTCAAGTAATAAATGGCAATAATCTTCCTTCTCTTTCAAAGGACCTACCTCCTTGTACTGCTTGTTGTTTGGGAAAGATGTCTAAATTTTTCTTTACCTACCACTCCTTCTGTTAGCTCTCATCCTTTAGAACTTGTTTTCAGTGATGTATGGGGGCCTTCCCCAATTCCATCCATTGAAGGACATCGTTACTTTGTTCTGTTTGTTGATGATTTTTCCAAATATGTATGGTTTTTCCCTTTAGTCCGTAGATCTGATGTGTGTGACATATAAACTTAATTAACTTGTAATTTGGTGAGGAGGATATGATGATAAACTTGGGTGCCAAGGGGTGCTTTATATAGGGCTTGTAGCGTGCCTAACTTTTGATATTTTCTTGCTACTTTGATTACGGGTCTAAGCTTCCGTGGTAACAGGTAAACAGGACCTTAAGGAAACTAACAAATGAGCCATAATATTTGGTCCTAGACTGTTGGATTGTTCCTAGATATCGTCATTGACCTGCAATGAAGTCCCCTGTATACATTATCCCAAAAAATATATATTACAGAAAATTCAAATTCAATCCAGAAAAATTAAAGTTATCGTATAGGCCTGTTGATGAGTGTAGAAAAAGTGAATTGGATAAATATATATAGTTACAATTGTTAACTTAGTCACAGACTCACATGTAAACGGAAAACGTGATAACTATTAGATAGTTTCTAATCACATGTACACATTAATAAAGAAGTAACTAAAAAATATTTAAGAGGTCATTAGGGTTTTTAGCGCAGTTGAAAATGACCTTAACTTGTAGACGAGTGGTATCATATTTGAACCTTCATAGAGGAAAAACAAAAAACAAAAACTTCTAGAGAGATTTGGATTAAACCCAAACATTAGATGATATGGGTCATCAAATACTAGGAAACGGGCAATAAACGCTTAGTCCCTGTTTACATAGGTTTATTTGTAATAGCTGGTACTTTGACTATTGGCACGAGTACATATTACTTGCAAAACAAGTATATATTAATTTAGATAATGAAACCCAAGAAATGTCAAAGTAGCAAGACCGGGAGAATTGGAAAAATGCCAACCATATCAAATTAAAACGTTGATTAAGAACACTGATGATTTTGAGAAAAAGTCCACGCACAACTAGGCACGCGCCACGTAACCATTTTCATAGCGTGATTGATGGGCCAGGCTGCCGTGGAGGAGGAGAAGATGCATGGAGCTAAAGCTAAGTACAATTAATGAGGGAGAAAAGTAAAACAAGGAAGGAAAACTAGTATTTCCCTTCATTTTTTCTTTGGATACATACCAAGTAACCTTTATTGTCAGCTTCAATTTTCCTCGTCCCATCCATTCATAGGATTTTTTGTTTGCTTATCTTTTATTTCGAATTGTTACGCTTACTTAAAATTACTTCAAAGGATAAGTACAATGACAATTTGTCACGTTTCTAGAAGTTCCTATCTTGGTCTCAGTTCTTTATTTCGGACATATATGTTAATTCGTTTTACTTGGTAGATCTGTTTGTGAAACCCCAAACCTTCTCCTCTGATTTTTCTTGTTTGGATTAAAATTTGTTTGGACATATCCATTCATGCTGACCATAATTTCTTAAGTTTAGTTTTACAATTTTTTCCTTGTTTCGGATGGATATTTTTGAACCAAGAATATGTCACACTTCTTCTATTTATGCAAATTTCTCAAGGAAGAATATTCGCGTGTAGATCCTTTACATTTGAGCTTCCTTCTCTCTCTTCCTCCGATGCCTAAGTTAGTTCGATTGGATCTTTGAAAAAATATGCGACAATAGCTAAAAAAGGTACGGAGCTTTCTCTCACTTGGGTGGCCAGAGAGAGCCGTGTATCTCACACTTGGCCGTGTGGGAGAGATAAGACTTAGGATGCCCAACCTTTATAAATACAAGGCTTCTCTTCACTCTTCTTCAAATTGCAAACTTGTCCTCTTCACTTTCTAGCTTGAAAGAGATCTTGGAAAATTGTACTGCTTGTCGAAGAGAGGAGCTGCCATGTACCTCAAGGTAAGTCGAATTTGAATTTTTTTGTTCTTTTTCTTTTCTTCTTGGCGGCGAGGACCAATTGGGAGCGCCCGGTTGGTTGTTGTCATGATCGGCATAGGTGATGGATGCGGCTACAGCGTCCTTCTTCGTTTTTTTTTTCTTGTGGCGAGGACCGGCTGGTGCAAGCTGCGGGTTGTCATCGCGATGTGATGGCTAGACGAATGGGAGAGGCAAACCATGGTAGTGTGGCTGCTGCTGCTGTTACTTCCAGCGGTGGCCATTGCTTGAGGTATCTAGCACCTCTAAGAAGATGTATTCAATTGAAGAACGCATAGGAATTGTTTAGACAATGGGAGACATTGATAACAATACATTCAACAAGATGCTAGAAAAGATAGTGCTTGTTGAACGGAGGAAAATCTTTGTTACAATGCCAGAAGCAAGGAGGAGAGCTTGGTTGGCTAGTCATTAGGATTGCTACTTATGTTTATTGTTGAGAGAAAATTAATGAATTGTTCTTCTTATTCTGTTTGATGTTTGTGACTTTAATTTGTATGCATATTTACAATAAAAAATAAAAAATTTGACTGAGCAATTTGTATGCATCTTTTAGATTTTTGTGACTTTAATTTGTATGCATATTTCTTTATTGAATTTGAATATTTGAAGGTACTAGACATGTATACTAGGAATGAAGAAAATCACTCTGATAGTGATTCAGATCTTGAAGAAATGGTGCATCATATGATAATTTGTATGCATATTTATGAATATTGACAATCATATGTAGATAGAACTCCATGTCATAATTCTGTTTTATCTGAGCATGAATATGTTCAAGAGTTATTGAATGGGCATCCAGATAGGATTTATGACTTGTTTTGCATGGACAAACATGTATTCCAAAGGTTGAGTTACACACTCGAGAGTTTAAATTTGCCACAGAATGATAGACATGTGGGTATTAGGAGACAGTGGCAATTTTCTTATTTATAGTGTCTCATAATATTGTTTGTGCCTAATAAATCACGGCCGTGAAAAGGTACTTTTTCTCGGCCGTGACATCTGTTCACCAAGTGAAACGGCCGCGTTTTATCAAAGTACCTTACGCCCCTAAAGAAACACAAGGCAAATACAAAGGCAAGGTTTTCTCGGCCTCTCGACCATAGCCTCATAGGCCGAGGCCGAGGACCATGCAAAATATGGCCGAAGATATTGTGGTCAGAGAGCCACATGGCTTCTGGGCCCCACGCCCCATTTAATGAAGTAGTGCCTCTGTCCGTCACTGCAAATCCACTGGGGCATGAAGC
Organism: Prunus salicina; assembly: GCA_020226455.1. Classification (NCBI taxonomy): domain Eukaryota; kingdom Viridiplantae; phylum Streptophyta; class Magnoliopsida; order Rosales; family Rosaceae; genus Prunus; species Prunus salicina. The sequence continues at coordinate 16,041,879 of CM035344.1, read as the reverse complement.
ATTTAATGCATGAGGGCAGAAGGGAAGTGATTGAAGTTAGGATTTGGTAATCAAAGTGGTTAGGTACAAACATTCTCGCAAAGGTTCTTATAACTGGCAGTCTCTTCACCAACTACTAAATCAGAACATTTAATGCGTTCTCACGGCCAGAGGTGCAGAACCCACGATCAGGGCGGTGGCCGAGATTTGCCAAGATTTATGGGGGTCACACCACCATGCTTCAGGATCCCAAATGCCGATTAGACTACCTGCTTGCCCCAATCAGACTCCATCAGGCAGATATTTTTAGAAGATCTTTTTCAGCTTCAAATGAATCTCCAGGACTTCCTATAAATACCAAGCTCAAGACCACATGCAAAGGGTCCAACACCAACAACCAAAAGCCTCCCACGGAGCAACTTATTTTTCTGTCATGCACTTTCAATACCTTTACATGCTTTCCTAGGAGTAGTGATAGATTGTAAGAAAATCCATCCATCAATATATCATATGACCCTTGATTTCTCAAGGCGCCGGAGCACCATCCTTGTTACCACCTCACTCACCCCATATATCATACGACCGTCGCTCCTCGAGCAACGCACCGGAGCACCGCCCAAAATCCACCACCTACACCACCATTAAACGGCCTTGTAGCTCAGGCCATGAACCTGACGGCCGAGACCAGTTCCTTTCTCGGCCACAATCGTTTGATTAGAAGTCCAAGTTCAAACAGGCGCATCATTTAAGACTTCAACCCAAAACCCATCAAACCCTCGACGCACGGTAGACCGTGCTGGCACGCCCGCGCACAAGCCGCACCGCATCCAAAAGTAGGACTCCCGTGTTCGCGCACATCCCCTCGGCCCGGAGATCCAGGCCGTGAGATTTGCGACGCCAACAAATATCTGCATGCGAGTGGCTATTGAACATTTCCAATGATCTAAAGACAGAATTCATAGACAATTTAAGTGTGTTTTTGGGAGCCGACTCTGTAAAGCTTTCCAAACCACCAGGCTTCCTAGGCTGAAGAGCTTTATCCCAAATTACCTTACTCCAAGGCACGGAGGCATTATGAGAAGAAAGCCACAAATATGCTTCTTTCGCTGATAATATAGCTGACATAGCACCAGTCCAAATAAGATGATCAGCACACGGCTCAAGTGAATCATATAACCCAGAAATATCATGTTAGGGATTTGACATGAGTTAACCATATCCCAACAACACGACCTAGAGTATTGTGTTAGAGAAAGACCGAACTGCATTGTAATCACAAACTGGCTAACTTCTCTAAAATGAATTCTATTTAGCTTGGGTAGCCATGACATACTGCTAGGTGTCATTCATGGTTTGTGGAAGCCCTATAAGGACTAATTATAATTAGCCTTCACCAATATGGAGAATTCTATAGAGGGATACAATTCACATTCGATTTAGAAGAGCTCACCCATGACCTCGCTAATTAGAACCTATAAGATCGCACAATAAAAAGGTATGGATCAAGAATTAAAAGAGAATAAATGATTTTTTGGCTTGGTCAAAAGTTAAAGTCAAGGTCAAAGTCAAAAATCAAAGTCAAAAGGTCAAACCATTGATCTGAGACTTGAAACGGTCAACATAAGATTGACTAGGACCAATGCTTGTTAGACAAGTTAATGATTTAATTTGTTAAGTCATAAAAAAAAAACAATTAAACTAATAGATTAGTTTAATGATTTAATTAAAATTATGAAACTTTAGTTTTAGTCCTACATGACTTAAATATTTTGGACCTTGTAGACTTAGGCAAGGTGTGACACATTTTGGGATTAATGTGGTAGACCAAAGTAGCCCAAAAAGGCCAAGGATAGGGAGGGTGTGGCACATCTTAGGGGCACATGTGTGACAATATGTGTCTATATATTCATGGCCATAACACCACACCTCCTTAGGGAAGTTAGACATTGAGGTAGAGAGGAAACATCAAACCTCCCTCCCTTCCTTTCTCTTGGCGGCCACCAAGAGGAAGAATAGGCTAGCACCCATCTTCTCCTCTTGGTTCTTTATTCTCCCATTCTCATCCATCCTTGGTAAAGACTTTTTGGGGAGGCATAACCTCATTGGGCCTATTTGGAGAACAAAGTGGAGAATCAACAACTAACGGACCATTCCCTCTACTTGAACACCATCCTTGGTTTCAAGATTTGCTCCAAGGGTATGTTCACTTTCTACCTTCTCTTTAATATGTGATATTAGTGTCAATGGTGCAAACTTTGATAGACCTATAAAGATTGGGACCTAAGTTGAGACTTGCATAAATCTCTAACTATTTTCTTGCTGCGGCTTTATTTGATTTCATATTTGATATGCATAAGCTATATGGTTTCTTCTCTCATAGCTTCATGCGATTTTAGAAATCCCTACCCCAAATTTTTCCTCCAATTGGGGTATAAGCCACGACCTTCGTTTCATCCCCATCTCCCTCTGTGTTGCATAAATCTTGTGAATTCTCCATCACCTTCAAACCCCCAATTGAAAAGATTTTCAACCTTCCCCAACTCCCAAATAATCCAAAAGCAAATACCCAACACACTGATAGCGAGAGAGACCCTTGTAACTTTGTATGTTGAAAGTTCAGAACTTTACAAACTATAACACACACAGACTCTCACTCACTCTCTCTCTCTCTCTCTCTCTCTCTCTCTCTCTCTCTCTCTCTCTCTCTCTCTCTCTCTCTCTCTCTCTCTCATTTTATTTGTTCAATGATTACCAATTTTTTGTTTCTTTTTTCCCAAAAGTCCTAGCTTCTTGATAATATTTTCAACAAGCTTTAAAAAAAAATGGGCGCCAAATAAATGGACAAGATTGAATCTTTTTGTGACTCTCGTACGCAGACCACAATACACTAGTGAAAGAGTGTGTGTGGTAGTTGTGGGAGGGTAGGTGATAAGTGTATTATTTCCTATATTTTTATACCTTTTATATGTAGGTTTTGTAGGGAAAGTTAATTAAAAAGAGTATGATTACTTTACTTTCCTTATTTTTCAGCTATTCTGCGCTCTTGGAAGGATTTCAACTGAAAATCGACTTTTCGAATGCATTTTAGTGCAAGGCCACTTGTAGAAGAAAGCTAAGACATTGAAGATCATTGTATCAAAGTTTCATAGTTTTCTACCAAGCCAAATGCTCCAGACCTGCAAGTCAAGACAGCCTAAGTTGAAATCCCGTCAGAACTGCACTGCTGTAGAAGATTGAAGATTTGAATAGCTTTCCCATTTTTCCTGGTGGCTTGTAATATATGCTTAGAAAGCTTAGAGATAAAGCTACGTTTCCCATATTTTTCCAGAATTTTCTAGGAAGTGGAACGACCCCAAAACGTGCGTGCAATTTGGCTGACGTGTTTCCAAGTCAAAGAAGGATTCTTTCCTAGTTTGTTTCCTTAATTGTTTGAGATGTTGTTTTGCTTTAGGAGAGTTTTTCTAGACCTTTTTGAAGTAGGGTTTAGTTGTTTTATACTATATAAGGTCACGCTACCATCATCTTCTCGGGAGGATCTTCCCATACACAACTTTCATACACCCACAAATATATCAGAGAGAGAGCCAAGAATTCGTTCTGTTGCTGTGGAGAATCCAAAGATCAAATCCATCGGCCAAATCGGTTTTATGACAACAATTCTCTTATTTATCTTTTCTTTTGTCATGAACTAATTTTCCTTGCTAGGGCTACGATGTAGCCTAACCATGAATACTTAATTTTTATAGTTATATTAATTTTTGATTACTATTCCATGTTGAGTATTTGTTATTGTTCTTAATGCTTTGAATATCTGGCCAATATTTAATTGATTTGATGATCCAAGCGGAGACCGAGAGGAGATGTTTGGTGTTTGCTTCTTATAACAGATACCATGTCTTGAATGAGTGCCCGAGAGGGACTAACATGACTCATGTAGTTTTCTTGCAGGTTCTCATAGAACTTAATGGGTTCTTGATTTTCTAAATCCGTTGCTCGAGAGAGAATGGGTTGTTAATTAAGAATACTTTTGGTTGAGCCCGAGAGGGGATATCGAATGAATTAGGAGAAACCAACTGTCAACATGGGTAGTAATTAGGGTTAATTGGCTATAAGAATTAAGTGGAATTGGTTATGGTGAAATCGGATGCTCTAGTGTCTCATCATCTTGATTTTCTATCATTAATTAAATTGCTATTTTTCATAATTGTTTTAGTTTACTTAAATCAATCAATCTTCTTAATCATCTATTCAAATAAACTTCTGAATTAATCATAATTGGTAGTTAATAGGAAATTACAGTCTTCGTGGGAACGACACTCTACTTATTTTTATATTACTTGTACGAATTGTGCGCTTGCAATAATTTCACAACAGTAGGCTGCCGAGGGTGAAGATTGGCTTTGTGGGTATCGGATTGAGAGAAGAGAGAGAGAAATGAGTGACAGAGTGGTGGGGTCGTGGGCTGCCGAGATAGAAGACATGGAGGGTCATAGAGAGTTTTTTTTGTATTTTATTCTTGATCTTTAAGATTTTTTAATTGATGTTTAATATTATTTCTTAGTTTTTTATTTATTTTTAATTGAGAAAGACATACAAACAATGAAATAATATTAGCTTTTAATTTTTATATGTCTATTTTTTCTAAAAAAATCTTATGTCGACCTCGGAAGAAATCCATGTGGTCCTTCCAATCTCATAAATCCTATGATAGAAATCTTCAAAAACCATAAGTAAAAAATCTTGATTATAGAAATCTATAAATAAAATTCTACAAGTCATTATATTCTGCTTAAATCCACTAGACTTTTTTTTAATCCCTAAATAGTCTTTTAAAATCTCAATTAAAAATACCCCTAAGATTATATATATTGGGATAAAGCATGCATTGTTTCAAATCTTGGTACATGTATAGTTATTTGTGAGAATTAACCTATTAATAGAGGGTTGTTGCGTGAACACACTATTTAAACCCCTCATTCCTAATGGAATGAGACAAACCAGGTTTAATTGAATTTTATAGCCTTTATCTTTTAAAATAGAAGGATTTTTTCTTATTTCCTAACTCATATATCTTTGGTGAATTCCTTAGACTAACGAGTTATTTATTCTTGAGTGTTCACTTGTGTTTTCTCCCTTAAAATCCATTTATCCAATGTCAAAATTTCAACAAAACGTACAAGTTATAGCTTGATTGTATGTCAGCCATAGCAAGTAATCTACGTGTAAGAGTTGTGAATCCAAGACAATTATGAATGGATGAAGAATGAAAACTTACAACGAAGTTGTATTTGTCCCACATTGAAAAGTTGAAACACCTAAAACTTGGGCTCATAACGAATTGGACTACTCTCCCATATTGCCAATTGATTTTGGGTGAAACCTCTACTTCCTTCACTACATATAACAGTCCAAAATAAAATCTTATTCCACTAACACATTGATGTATTCATCTCAATTGAATTTGGAAGAAATAATTTGGATTCATTAAACCATGAAACTTTCTTGCAATAAGCTCCAATGCGTACATTGTTGGAATTTTTGCGAGTATTTCAACATACAAAATTAATTTATCTAATTTATGTTGAAAGTGAAATTTTAAATGTTTGGTTTAATTCTATTTTATGAAAATTATAAACTTCTTTTGTATTGGTTTTGAATAAATTGGACATTAATTTGTTGTTGGTTTTGATATCTCCTTTGTGGTTTTAATTCGTTTATTTCTGTTAACTTTTTGTATCAATATATTTTATTATTTAAATAAGTTAAATGCCTTTGGTTTTATAATAGTCGTTGAAGGTTTTGATTCCAAAGCTTTATTGCGTCAGTTAATTGTTTAATTGGGATCAGATTTTACTATTTGAGCAATAGCCTTCAGTTTTGTTCTTAACGTGCAAATGTGGTGTAATTGCTTGGTTAATAACCCAACATTCATTGGAGTCAATAAGCTTATATATACACCAAAAAGAAAAACGTTGGTGAGAGATTTTTGGCACCTTTCTTCATTATTTTCTCCTACACGTTCTTGAGATTGTGTTCCAGTTTGTTTTCTTTTATCAAGGGAAAGATTCGAGTTGTTCATCTGATCCAAGTATTGCGAGTGTACGCTTGTGAGGTCATAGGTTGTTGTATCCTGGAGGGTAGGGTGCCATACAATCTTGCTACACTGAGACATTGTCTCTAAGGGGCGAAATCTACTCTTAAGGACAGTGAATGACATGCCTCAACCTAAAACTATTATTCTACTCAAGTATTAGGGAGAACAATCTTCTACATCCCAAAAGATAAGTATCTTGCTGTACTTTGATTAATTTTATTTAATCTATTATATCAATGTAAATTATAATTTTCTAATATATAATTTCTGTGATGTGTTGCAGGAAAAGTAGCATCCTTCAACCAATTTCTCCAACGTACATTACGAAGTACAATCTAATCGACATAGGAACCAAATTACAAATATTTGAAAAAGGCTTATTATCACAAAACATCCCTAAAGTTTACGAAACTATCATATTGCATCCTTAATGTTTTTTTTTTTTTTGTGTCATTCGTGGTCCTCAAGGTTAGTATGTGTGATCACAAATGGTTCCTATCGTTAGGTTCCATCAAAAACTCCATTAGTTTGCTGACGTTGCATATATATATATATATATATCACAAAACATTCCTGAGGTTCATGCACCTATCACAAATGATCCCTGCAAATTTTTTTTAATTTTTTCATTTAAATTTCATAAAATTTTGGTTTTCTTTTTAAAATTTTATAAATTTGAAATTATTTAAATATATATATATTATATTTTAAATACATGTGACACTATATTATTGTAGATGCAGGCTCCATATATATGCCACATCAACAAACTAATGGAGTTTTTTTTAAAAATAATTAACCAAGCACTCCTCATTACGTAATGTATAGGCACTCCTCATTACGTAATGTAATTGAACGATGTTTTGGTGTTTTGAAAGGTCGTTTTCCAATTTTGAAATTGATGCCTAATTATCCTCCGAGAAGGCAATGACGAGTTCCTATTGCATGTTGTGTGTCACATAATTTTATAAGAAAGAAGCTCGTCGTGATAGGATGATAGAAGAGTTTCAAGTTGAAGACATGATCATTGATTCAGAAAATACACCACCACCGAATATAGATATGTCAGCAGGAAATATTGCACAAATAAGTGACATTAGAGACAAGATCGCAGTGGATTTGTGGCATGATTTTATTTAGTGCTCATGACAACATGATTTTAAATTTTATATTGCATATTTTTCATATATTTGTGAGACTATGAGAGATTTGATCTATGATGTAGAACCATGTCTTGGAGGACATGAGACCATTTTGGGTTATCTAGCATGTATTGGATAATGATAATTAATTAGACCATTGCACAATTTTTAAGAATTTTTTTGACTTATTAGTAAGTCTGATAAGATATGTGCTATACAAAATATTTGATTTATATATGATGCTGAAAATAATTTTTATAATACTGTTGTCGAATGCATATTCAATGTTTTTGTCATTTTCATATGTTTGTACTATACATGTTTTCACTGTTTTCGTTCTCGGAAAATGTTTTCCAGTTAGTCTACCAGACGCATTCTCAAATCTTGAAAATGTAAATTCGTTTTCTCGTTTTCATTTTCTGAATATATTCTCGGACATTCTCCGAAAACGTTACTGAACAGACCCTAAATTTCCTATTTTTCTTTTTCTTTTTTGCCTTTTTAATTGTTTTATAAATTTCATGGTACATGAAAAAAAAAACTAAATATTTCATGATAAAATCAACTTTAGTTTGTAATGCATTTTTCAATGCTGAGATGAGAGTCAAATAAGAACCTGATTGAGCAGCTCTATCTATTAAAATATCAGCATTCAACGTAAAATTAATTGGCAATAAGTGGAGAAGTTTAAGCACTATATTACAAAGTTTCCATCTTCCCATGTGGAATATTGTCAATACTAATTTCCTTTTTTTTATTTTTTGGGTGAATTATCTTTACATCATATGCACTGATGTGATAAGTTTTGATAGGAATAATTTTTTTTTTTTTTTTTTTGCCAAAGTTTTGACAATGATTTACTAAGGGCCAGTTTGGTATTGCTGTGCTGTGAAAATAATCGCTTGTAACCAAAAGTCTTGCATCTTAAATGATCTTAGCCGCAAATTGGATTCTACTCAAGTTAGGCAAGAGCTGCTATATAAACAGAGACTTGAAAAGAAGCTCAACACGACAACTATTATAACTGATATCAAATGGATCACATTTACATCTAACTTATTGTTGCTCTACTTCTTTTGACTCTCAAGTCATTACCCTCTCTATTATATACTTATGTGCGCGTTCAAGGGATTTTATTTTGGGACCTTTTTTTTAGCTCAATAAAAACTTTAATAATAAAGAAGAGTGATCAAAATGATCAAATCGTCAAAACAAAAAGATGTCAAGGAGGTTTAGCATAGTGGAAAAAAACATTGATTTGCAGATCAGTGGTTTCAGTTTCGAATCCCATGACACCTTGATAATGTGTGTGAGAAAACCTCATTCCCCTTCCTAACTTTGGCAAAAACAAAAAACGAAAAAACATAGTGATACACATTGAAATCGAGGGAAAACACATAATCCAATCATTTCACCTTTTTATTTTATATTTTATTTTTAATAGAGTTTCTAAATACCCCTGCCCCCATATAATTTGATCAGTACACCGGACCTAAAAGAATGTCAAATTTTCACTTCTCTAGGATATACTAACTAAAAAGAAAATATTCCTGTAATGGCTGGTTCTTTTTTCTTTCCATTATTTTGTATTTTTTTTATTGGTAAATTTAAGGGTGTTAATAGAAAATTCAAAATTCTTTAGAAGTTTTACTATGACCTTGTTCCTGCAATGGCTGGTTTTTTTTCCTTTCTATCATTTTGTATTTCTTTGATTCGTAAATTTTAGGGTGTTAATAGAAAATTCAGAATTCTTTTTAGTTTTTAGTGTGAGCTATCAAGCTCATTTATTATATTACGGCCCACTTAAACAACCCAACAGAAAGAAAAAAAAATTAAAAAAGAATTCCACTGCCGGGATTCGAACCCGGATTACAATTATCCATTTGTGAGTATTGCTACAGCGGATTTGTTGACAATTTTGAAGAGACATAAGTTATATAAGGAGTTTCCTTGGGCACTGTGCATTTATTTTGAACTTATTTTTGTTTTTATGAACATTTCAACAAAAACAATTAAATTTCCGACGATGTTTCATATATACTACCTTGGTGCCAATTGGTTTTTTATTTTTGTTTTTTGAATTTAAGAATTAAGAAAGAGAATCCAACCAAAAAAAGAAAAGAAAAAGAAGCTGTGTCCCATGAAAATAGGTCCCTATTTTTTTTAAAATATTAATTTACTATATTATGCTTATTTAATGAAAAGTTTCAATGCGTAATAAATTCATTCCAACAAAAAAAATTATGAAGTAAGGACAATTTTTGGTTTTTTGAATGTTTTACTATTCTCTCTCTATTGTTTGCTTTATATATCGTATTTATATGAGTTCGATAAACGATAAAAAAAAACATGAACAGAAAATAAAATACAAAATTAATGTCTGGATTATTTTTTTTAAAAAAAAGGACTAAATACTCTCAACAAGTACTTGTAGTTTGTATGTTCTTAAAGTCTTACATTCTTTAGTAGTCGCCGTGTATATAAATTTGTATATTAACGGATTGTATGATCGAGAAAAATCAACACAAAACCTTTCATGTTTTAACAAGTCCACGTCCAAGCTCCCTCTAAAAGTCTTGTGCATCATTTGCACTTCCTGAAGCCGCATGGTGAAAGTCAAGTCGGTCCCTGAAATTGCTCTGGGAAAATTCATAGTTGTAAACAAATTCTAATTACTGTAGTAGAAGAAAAACAGGCCCATGAAATTAAAACATGCATATAAATTCGAGATCATCCTTGCGGCGGTCTTGGCATTATTGACTATGGAACCATTCTTGCAATGGTACCTGCTTGCTAGCTAAGGGAATAAGGCTTTGGGAACCATTTCAATTTTTGTCTCTAAGTCACCGTGTACTATATATACCTCTTTATGGAGAAGAATACAACTAACCTAAAGTAAAATATTCAAATCATATTCATATTTTAGCATCATGCAGCCGTCAAGCATTGAGAAGTAATCATCTTCTCCAGAACAAAATTTGTCTCTAATTCACGAAAACAATCTCTGGTGGTTGTCTATTGATGTTTTTAATAAAGAACTTTAGAAACTATTATCCTTCTCACATTAATTAGATGATCTACCTTCAGATGCTGCAAACTTAAATGGCCATGGGTGCTGTTGATTCATTGTTGGAATATGAAGTTATATGTAGTCTGTTTGAAATGGCCATACTTGTGTTTCTCAGTGTTGTTCACACTGTAGTTTTGTAAATGGCCATGCTTATTCCTTACCAGCTATGATAGAAAATTACAATCTGTATCTAAACTCCCATTTGATAACCATTTCAATTGCAGCTAACTCTCTTTATATTATGCTCATGCTTTGTTGCGCTGGAAATAATGCATCATATAAGGAAATGAAGGAAACATAAATTTGAAAGCCATGAACGAAAATAAAATCCAAACATTTACTTTATTTGATCGTCTGCATTACAAATTCTTGACATCAACAATGTGTCAAGATCCAGGAAACTTATTTATCCTTCTCTATTATTGGGAACTATATGTATAATATCATAACATATAAGATCCCATTATATATATATATATATATATATATATATGTGCTTATGGGCAGAACGTGATGACGTAGTCAGGTCTAGCATTGCATGTAAAGGTGCTGCTCTTGTCATCATAAGCATAGCTATAAGCTTGAGGGCACTGGGTCTTGAAGAGCTTAGAGTACTCGGTGGGAGGGCATGTCTCCGGCTTGTCGTTAGGGGGAGTGCAACAGTATTGTGGCTGGTTGAACGCTAAGCAAGCGCTCTTGCATGCAATTACGCTTCCATCAGATCCCTTCACTTGTAACTGAGCCGGGCACACTTTGTTAACATCGGCAGGGCAAGTTGAGGCCTTGCACTCGCCGGTGCCGCCTTGTGGAGCCACGGACATGGGCAAGTTGAAGCCGTCAACAAGACTAACGTCGTAGAAGTCTTGACCCCCATTCGAAGCAATAGTGATTTCTACTAATGTAGCGGGCGGAGCTGCGCCGTTACCGTTGCATGAGACTTGGCCAGAGCCACAATCTGCGGTGGCACAAGTGAACTTTCCTGATGCGTCCGTGGAGCACCTGGTTCGGCCAAAGAAGCGACCGGACCATGGGGACGGAGCGTCCACAGAGCGGCTAATTCCGGTTGCTAACTCGAACCCGGTGAGTGATAATTGAGGTTTTTGGTCACCAGTTAGGGTTCCTGGCCAGACAGTGTAGGAACATTTGTTTGTGAAAGTGATTTTAGCTGCATGTGCACCTGCATATTCAATGTGATCATAAGAATACAGATTACAGAGACAATTGTAAAAATAAACTTTTGATCGATATCTGATCACCTAACAAAGTTTGTATAATATTATACCTGAGAAGAAGAGGATGGCCAAGGTGGTGAGGCCCAGGAGAGCTGCCTGGCTCTTCATCATCTTCATGGAAATGTCTTAATTGGCTTGCTGTTGCTCTTGCTGATAAACTTAATTAACTCGTAATTGAGTGAGGAGGATATGATGATAAACTTGGGTGCCAAGGGGTGCTTTATATAGGGCTTATAGCGTGCCTAACTTTGGCAAAAAGAAACAAACAAAAACTGAGATTTGGATTACAACCAAATGATAGGTCATCAACACTAGACAACGTGTGTCATTAACGCTATAATTCAGAGGTTTATTTGTAACAGATGGTACTTTGAATAGTAATTTAGATAATGAAACCCAAGAAATGTCAAATCTCTACATGAACTACGCCAAGACTAGGAGAGGGAGAGAATTGGAGAAATGCCAACCTTATCAAATTAAAACGTTGATTAAAAACAGTGTGATTTTGAGAAACATCCACGTAACCATGTTCATAGCGTGATTGATGGGCCACCAGGCTGCCGTGAAGGAGAGAAAAGTAAAACAAGGAAGGAAAAGTAGTATTTCCCTTCATTTTTTTCTTTGGATACATCCCAAGTAACCTTTATAGTCTGCTTCAATTTTCTTCATCCCATCCAGTCATATTGAATCGCCAAACCACTATTCTAGAACCCTCGTCCACACCACATCTATAAGAGAACTGAAGGGGTACTTGGTCATCTCATCATCCAATCATTCATTAGGGTTTTGGCTAGATCAGCATAATCCCACAGAACGAATGGTGAGGATTTCTGAGGCTTCTAAAGCCCAAGATGAAGAGGATCATGACGGTGTTCTTTCTAGAGTAGAATCTAGGGTTCGAAAACATCGCATCGAGGATTACCAGAGGTATATTTGTTTTGGTGATCTCATTTCTTTTATTTTGCCCATATGTTAATTCGTTTACTTGGTTATTATGGTTAGGCAAGGGTGGCTCTGGATACCATGAGGAAATGAATGAAAGAGGTAATTTCTTCTACTTCTCATTGAATGAAGGAATCAATACTGTACACATTTATACAATCTGAATAGGTTATTCTAGAATACAATTCTGTTATGATCATGGTGAGGTGTAACAATCTGAGAGAATTTAGGAGCTCATCATCCTTTTTCACAAGATCTTTTGGACGTATTAGCTGTGCTTTTAGAATTGGTGACTTGAGTTTGTGTTATAGTGTGCTCAGCTTCACTGTACCTTGTCCGAGCTTGGTTCTTACTATCAGTTTGGATTAAAATTTGTTTGGACATATCCATTCATGCTGACCCGAATTGAGGTATAATTTCTTATAAGTTTAGTTTTACAATTTTCCTTGTTTGGGATGGATATTTTTGAACCAAGAATAATATGCCACACTTCTTATCTTTTCTGATGACATTATATATATATATATATGTGTGTGTGTGTGACGCAGTTTTCTTTGTTCATGATATTAACTGGATCATATGCCCCTAAACTTACGGTCATGCCTAGATCTGGAAATAAAGAATATTCCTTAATCAGGATGAGCGAATTCAACGAAATAAAATAAAAAAGATTGAAAAATTGGTTAAAATACATTACCCTTACATAAAAATGGTCACATCTAATTTGTGTTCTCATACTGATCATTTAAGGGCTAATTATATGAGTAATATGCTAGACTTGATGATGATATGGTGCTGATGGGAAATATTTAATCTGTGTGTTTTCCAGAAGTATAGGCTTAACAGCAGGGGAGTCCAAACCAGCTACTGCCAATAGTTACCAAAGGACACCCCCATTTTACTACAGGGACTTTTGGAACCCAAGCACTTCAGATCAGACCAACTTTTAAGCAGCAGCAGATCAAAGCTGCTGGGAATGGTGGAGTTAGAATTGGAGGTGGGTCTTCAAGTGGTGGCCCTAGCAGCAGAGGAAATTCAGAAATGAAAAAATCAAAGAGAAGTCTGTTTTTCTTTATCCAATCGCGATAGTACTTTTTTTTTCCCAAGGAATCTGATTGTACTTTTTGCATGCAGTCGTTTGGTTTTTATTCACCGCATCTTTTGAACATCTCTCTATGTGCCTTACTTTCTCCTAGAAAGGACAGAAATCTCCCTGGGGCTTCGTTGTTCCGATAAACACATGCAGTGGCAGAGGTATGCTTAGGCCTGTACGGGCTTTGGCCCTTCTAAAATTTTGAAATACTATATATATTGGGCTTTGCGTTGGACAGCTTATGATAATATATATATATATTAAAATAATAATGCTTGTGGTCCCCCCACAATAAAGAGAAGAGGGATTTACGTTTCCCCCTCCAACTAAAAAATAAACAGCCGATCAAAAAAAAAAATTCACAAAAATCTTTAAGAAAATAGGAAATTAAAAACAACCGGTTATTATTATTATTTTTTTACAAGTTTTTATTCTGAATGATTGTTCATATACTTATTATGTTTATTGTTTAGCACATCGATTACAATTGGTTTTAGTTTCATCATCAAGAAAAATTATTCATGTTCACCACTTTTCGCTAAATTTACTTGTATTGTCAATATGTTACATATGGCCCTTCTTTTTATAAGTGGGTTTGTGCTAAAATAGCCATTTTTCACAACTTTTATTCTATAATAGCCCATGGCCGATACAGTGTCTCTTTGTTGTCCCTATAATAATGTCTCTTTGTGTGCCAAGTTTTTAATTTTGACTACACACTCTTCAAACAAAAGCATTTGTGTTACCAGACTGGATGTAAGTATAATAGTACAGCCACATTTTGATTTAATGTTTGCTGTTTCCCAAATCGTGCTTGAAATGATTGCAAGATTCTAAGAAAGAAGAGCTTCAAATGATTTCCAAATATACCTCATGGTCTCACGTCTGGACCCTCCTCAGCTTCAGATAAAAAAGTGTTTTTTTTCTTCATGTAAATAAGCCAAGTTAGGTGCAATTATTCTGAACCACCCTCAGCTTCGACCCGTGTGGTCATGGTCAATTGTAGGCAAACTAAAAGACTCCGCTAGATTTGAAGTGTACCAAGAACAAATGCCTCAGTTAGCACCTAAATCATCTACATGCAAGTAACTTCGCATTTGAGAATTGTACCCAAAAAAAAACCACCACAAGAAAATGGTACAAGTATAATCTAAAGGCCTGGTTTTCTTGCTCCATGTTGTTGCTTCTAACTCTATCTTTGTCTGGGAATTTTCACAACAACTACCTCTCTCTTTCCTTTGTTGCTCTACTTCTTTTGACTCTCAAGTCATTACCCTCTCTTGTACTTCATCGATCCACAGCTTTTAAATAGCTCACACATCCAAGTTATTGCCACTAATTATAAGGTCACCCATTAATTCCATTTGTATATCCTCCTAATCTCTCTCATCTCATCTCCAAAACCAACCTTTGATGGCTGATATTATTGATTATGATACAAAGCAAAATACAATTTCCACAATAACTTCCGCTTCCACACCTCTTAAGCTCTTTGGTTTCAACATATCAGAAGATCACTACAACTCAAATATAACCAAATCTTCATCTGCGTCACAAGAATCCGACCTCCGTAAATATGAGTGTCTGTACTGCTGCCGTGAGTTTAGCAATTCCCAGGCTTTGGGAGGCCACCAGAATGCTCACAAGAAAGAAAGGCAAATCCTAAAGCGTGCACAAATGCATGCTAGCCACCGAAACTTGGTTACTTCACACGTCCAAAACCCGATCATATCGGCATTCATTTCACCGTCACACCTCTTGGCCTCTATGATGGTTCCGACAGCGGCGCCCCCACAATCCCCTTCATGTCTTTTCATGGCACATGCACCTGTAAACATATCGGACCGCGACTCATATCTCTCCAGGACTGATCCCTCGCCATTAGGGAGGCATGTCTACCGCAAGGCCGGGATAGGGGAATGTTTGATGATGAGGGCTTCGTCTCAAGAAGGGGTTGGAAATCATGCTAGTTTTTTGCAGGGTTTAAGCGGTTGTGCGGAAGATGAGGGTGGGATTAAGCTTGATAAAGGTTTGGGATTGAATTTGCATCTCAGCCTTGGGCCTGCTTCGCAATGATTTGGGCTTCATTCTAGGACCAGCTTGCTTTGGGATTGTAAAGTTCCTCTTTTTCTTTTTCTTTTTCTTTTTTGGCTTTTTCAACTGTTTTCTAAATTTCTTGATCCATGAAAAAAAAAATTCATGATCAAATCAAATAGGAATCTGAGCCAGGTTAACTATTAGAATAATTGCATCCAACGTAAAATTAATTGACAATAGATGGAGAAGTCCAAGATATGTTTTAAGCACTACTGCGAAGTTTCCATCTTCCAATGTGGAACACTTTCTTGCATCTTAAGTGATCTTAACCGCAAGTTGGATTCTACTCATGTTAAAGAAGAACCTAGCTGCTATAGAAACAAACTTAAAAAGAAGCTCAACCACAACTATCATAAAGTAACTGATATCTAATGGGATCACATTTAGATCTAACTTATTATTCCTAACATATTTTAGTTAGAGATTTCAAGTTCACCACCACTCCTGAGAGATTTCACCATTGTTCTTTGAAGATTGTTCTATCACATCCATGCATTGGTATGATTTCCAATTGACCATCAATCACAACAGAAATTTTTGTTTGTCTACTACAACCAGTCAATTCGAATTGACAACTCTTCAGCCAAATCAAGTTTTTATTGCCTTATTTTAACTTCATTCGATTTATTTCCATGTTCTAAAACAAGATTTTTTTACTATTATTTTTAGCCCATAGATCTTTAGCCATTCCATAACAAGATTTTTTACTATTAGTTTCAGCTTTTACAAACCACTTTCATATATCCGTTAATATGCCTTTCAAGTCCTACTGATCAATAACACGACACGACTTTTAAAAAAAAAAAGGACGCTTCTGCTCGAAGGATTATTCTTTTTTATTTTTATTATATACAAGTGAGATTAGGGGAGAGAGGAATCAAACTTTGGACCTCGAGTTCAGGGATAATGATTTTAACCACTTGAGCTACAAACCCCTCATATTGACAAAGAATCTACCATTTATATTGTTAAGCATTTTTTGTATGACTCTTGGCAAATCAATAGGTCTTGGAAGACAATCTAAGATGAAGCGAAAATTTCAGTTCGTTAAGATGGGACAATTGATGATGGTTTTATCATTAGAGACTCAAATGGCCAAATAAAGGGCCCGTTTGATAATAATTTCAATTTTATTTTTTTATTTTTTTATTTTCATTTTTTTGTGTTAGAGTATAGAGGAAAAAGATGGAGAATGGAAGTGAGAATGAGAGTGAAGATGGGATTGAGAGGAAAGATGATAAGGGAACATGGGAGGGAGGAGTAACAAAAGTGAAAACAAAAACTAAAAACTGAAATCTATTTCAAACTATTTTCACTTTCAAATTTTTATTTTCACTTTTATTTCTCTCTCTCTCTCTCTCTCTCTCTCTCTCCACTACTAAAAAAACTGGGCAAAAAGCACACGATCTAAAGGCCACAAAAAAGATGGTTGTGCCCTTTTGAATCACATTGAACACATATATATAATATTTGTGTCATATGCAGAAAAGGCACAATAATTTCGTGTCCAACTTGAACAGAAAAAAGAAATAATTGTGCTTAAGTGAATTTAGGCACAACTTTCGTGCTCAATTCCCATACTTGTCACTTTGTTGTCAGTACACTTTTATCACATGATTTAATAAGGCACAGATAATTGTGCTCAACTAGCTGACATTTCTGAAAAAAAAGTCTTGTGAGCCATCATATAGATATTTTTTGTGCCCTTTTGCTTAAATATTAATAAAAAATTATAATCAAACCTTATTTGTGCCTTCAGTTACCAATAAAATCATCTCCTCTTGTTATCTTACATGTACATTGAGGAATTTCAATGGATTCCAGAAAGAAAGTTTCAAAAAATTTGTTTAGTAACAAGGGTCCCAAGCAAAGTTCTTCTGTTGGTTCAAGTCCAATTAATTATTCTCCACAAAAAACTGAAGTTATCATCATTGAAGACTTACCACCTATAAAATATTTTTTGGTTCTGATTAAATTATTCGTTTTTAATATAAAAAAAAAATGTTGATTTTTATTTTTATATTTATTTTTGTCAAAATTATTGATTTTTATTGAAATCCAATAAAATGGTAGTTACAGATTCTAATGTTGCACAGTAAGCACACATGTGCAAGAACTGAAATTGGGAAAAGTTAATTGGTTGGAAACAGATTCATATGTTTTCTCTTTTTATTTAAAAAAAAAACTAATTGTATTGAGCATGGTTTCAATTGTGCTTAGTTCTTTTCATTTAAAAAAACTTATTGTATTAAGCACGGTTTTAAATTGTGTTCAGTTTTTAAAAATTATATATATATTCCTTGTATGGCCCATCACACATTATTTTTCAATGATCTGAATTGTCTAATTTTTAGATATTCCCTCAAAGGTTAAATAGGCAACAAATACTTGAATCCGAAACTATATGCACTTGAATCTGAAATTATTTCTTAAAACAAGCACAACCCAAAAACTTTATAAAAAAAACTCAAAACACTTAATAGGACATCAAAGTAATTTAATAATTAAAATTAAATACAATAGGGTCAGTTGTCATTTTTTGGGTTTGTTTATAGAAATTAAATGGTATAGGGTTTATCTATATCATTAATACTAAGAATGGGTATATGACTAAATATCTCTTTTTATTTTGGGTTTTTTTTTAAAAGCTCAATACAAACTTTAATACAAAAAAGAGTCATCAAAATGATCAAATTGGGAAAAACAAAAAGATGTCGACAGCCGTAGTTGAAAAGAACATGGACTTGTAGATTAATGGTTTCAGTTTCGAGCCCATGGCACCTTGACAGTGTGTGTGTGAGAAAACCTCATTCCCCTTCCTAACTTTGACAACAACAAAAAAATTAACAAAAAAACAAAAAGATAATTGAAATCGAGGCAAAACACATGAACCAAAGATCATTTCACCTTTTTTTATTTTTTATAATGGAGTTTCTAAATGCCCCCCTATAATTTGATCAGTACACCGAAACACCTAAAAGAATGTCAAATTTTCACTTTTCTCTTGGATTTACTGACTTAAAAAAAGAACATATTCTTGCAATAGCTGGTTCTTTTTTCTTTCTGTCATTTTGTATTTCTTTGATTGGTAAATTTAAGGGTGTTAATGGAAAATTCAAAATTCTTTGTAGGTTTTACTTTGAGCTTATTCTTCCTGCAATGGATGGTTCTTTTTCCTTTCTACCATTTTGTTTTGGTAAATTTTAGGGTGGTAATAGAAATTCAGAATTCTTTTGGGTGTTAATAGAAAATTCAGAATTCTTTTTAGCTATCAAGCCCATTTATTATATTAAGGCCCAAGTACACAACCCAACACATAAAAATAAATAAATAAAAAGAAGAGGGAATTCCGCTGCCAGGATTCGAACCCGGATTACAATTATCCATTTGTGAGTATTGCTACAGCGGATTTGTTGACAATTTGTAGAGACATAATTTATATAAGGAGCTTCTTTGGGTACCGTGCATTTATTTTGAAACTTATTTTGTGTTAATGTATGTATATATTTTGTTAGTTAGTTTTTTTATATATTACCTTGGTGCCAATTGGTTTTTTATTTTTGTTTTTTTAATTTGAGAATTACGAAAGAGAATCCAACCAAAAAAAGAAGTAAAAGAGAAGTTGTCTCCCAAGAAAATAGGACCCTATGTTTTTATTTTAAATTTTTTAATATGAAAAAAATATTAATTTACTATATTATCTATATATATAAAGCAAAAGGCAGAGAATGGTGAAACATTCAAAATACCAAAAAATACCCTTAGTTAATTCAAACATTAAGAATTAAAATTATTAATTAAATAAGGATAATATGGTAAATTCACATTTTTTCATTTAAAAAAATTAAAATTGAAAACAAAATCAAATAATAGGTCTTACTTTTATGGAATATAACTACCCATATTATCTTTTCTTAATTCTAAAAATAAAAAAGAAAACCAATTGCCAAGAGGCTAGTGCTTATTTAATAAAAAGTTTCAAGGTTTAGTTCAATATTTGGCATTTTGAATGTTTTACTATTTCTCTCTATCTTTCGTTTTATATATCATATTTATATAAATAAACGATATCTATATAATAAAAAATGAACTGAAATAAAATACAAAATGAATGTTTGGATATGAGGAAACTCAGCGTTCAATGAATAAAGAACAACAAGACACATTTTATGGACTGGGTGATCAATTCAAGGAACTCATTGCCTCCTTTTTAGGTGAAAAAGTTTTGACTATATGTCTGCAAATTTGGGTACAACACAATAATTTAGGTCCATTTGGTATCCTATTAAAAAAATGAACTCAAAAATAAATTTTTTTTTTTATAAAAAAAACTTGAGTTTTTAAATACTATTTTTAAGATCTAAAAAAATTTGAATTAAAATCAGAAAATCAGAAACCCTAAATTCCTAAATTGAAAGTAATAAAAGAAAAGAAGAGAGAGAGAGAGAGAGGAAAACTGTAAAATTTCACTTTTTTTGTCTTTTAAATTGGGCCTTTTTAAAGTTATTTTTTAGTTGGACTTTATCACATGCAAATTATGGGCTTTGGACTCAAAAATTGTTTTGGCCGTTAATTTTCAAAGCAACCTAATGCAATTTCTACCATTTATATTGTTAAGCATTTTCTTTATGACTTTTGGTAAATCTTGGAAGACTAATATAAGCCAAAGCGAAAATTTCAATTCGTTAAGATGGGATAGTGGCTGCTGGTTTTATTATTAGAGAATCAAATGGCCATACTAAGATGGTTGATTTTGTCTGACCAAAAATATATATATATATATATATATATATTGTTCATTTTATGCTCCTATGAATAAACTCTATTGGAAGCAAAAGTTTTGGGTTTTAAAAATGGACTTATGGGCAAAACAATTAGACATAACTAATATCTTCATTGAAGGCGATTCTCAATTTCTTATCAAACTACTTCGACAAAATTAGGCTCCCTTTCCTTGGGATGACTACTACTCCATTAATTTTTGGCATGCCTGAAATTCTATAGTTAAACTAGAAAATAATATATATATATATATATATATAATTGTATACCTAATTGTGTTCAAGGGATTTTATTTTGGGTCCTTTTACAAAAAAACAAAGAGATACCAACGAGGTCTAGCCTAGTAAAAAAGGGCATTGACTTGCAGACGAGTGGTTTTAGGTTCGAACCCCCATGACACATTGACAGTGTGTGTAAGAAAACCCCATTCCCCTTTCCAACTTTGGCAAAATAATAAAAAACAACAAAAAGATAGATGAAAATTGAAATCAAGGCAAAACACATGAACCAAAAATTATTTTACGTTTTTATTTTATTTTTATAATAGAAAATTCAGAATTCTTTTTAGTTTTTAGTGCGAGCTATCAAGCCCATTTATATTATGGCCCAAGTAAACAACCCAACTAAAAAAAAACAGCATTCCACTGCCGGGATTCGAACCCGGATTACAATTATCCATTTGTGAGTATTGCTACAGCGGATTTGTTGACAACATGAAGAGATATAAGTTATATAAAGGACTGTCTTTGGGCACTGAACATTTATTAGTGTTTCTGCTGCTAAAATCGGATAAATCCCAAGATTTTAGTTTGAAGCTCCTGCTGTGTGATCGGTGCATAATTACATATCTTTTTTGTACCATTCAAACTTATGATTTGGTATGTTTTTGAGTTAAACTTGTGCTTTTAATAAAGTTTTGTGTATGTTTCAGTATAATAAGGTTGAGACTCATTATTTACATTTTGAAGACAAGTTAGCTCAAAACAATGTCTGCAGATCAGTCATATTTACGGATTAACCTGTACTTGCTCAAAAAGAACCAGAAAATGCGTCATACATCATTGGAAAGATACGGAAGTCTAGTTTCCGTAGCATTTTACGGTGCATGATTTGGAGTCTTCTAGAGGAAGTTATACATGATTTAGTAGCTCAAGGTCAAACATTCGGGCCTCAGTCCAGTTTCCGTAGGTCACTTTGCAGGCCTCCGTTCAGCTACTTTCACAGGTCAAATGGGGTGACACCCTTGATAGAAGTTGTTCCAATGGGTGTCTACTATAACATATCCAAATTGCAGCCCCATTGGATAAGTCTGGAGCCCTCAGCATGTCAAATACCGAACCTGGTTCACAGACAATCCAGGCCTCAGTCCAGTTTTCATGGGTCAGTTTGTAGGCCTCAGTTCAGCTACTTGCACAAGTCAGATGGGGCGACACCCTTGATAGAAGTTGTTCCAATGGGTGTCTACTATAACATATCCAAATTTCAGCCCAATTGGATAAGTTTGGAGCCCTCAGCATGTCAAAAACCGAATTTGGTTCACAGACAAACCTTTGCTGTCACATGTGCTTAAAGCAGCCACACATGGAGCAAAGCATGGGCAGCTATTGAGCCATGTTCTTAAAGCAGCCACACATGGAGGCAAAGCATGGGCAGCTGTTGATCCATGTGATTAAAGCAACCACACATGGAGGCAAAGCTTGTGGCAGCTGCAAAGCATGAGCTACCACACATGGGAGACAAAGCACATGGGAGACAAAGCATGAGCTGCCACACATGGGCAGCTAAGAGACCAGCCAAGGGGGAGGACGAATTTGAAGCCTATAAATAGAGAGTTTCAGCTCATTCAAAGGAGGATATCATTCCATAAATTACATTTCCATTCTACACCATCAAAGAGTTGTCTACCATCAAAGAGTTGTTTACACCATCAAAGAGTTGTCTTCTTTATCAAAGAGCTATCTTCTTCTTATTTCTTTTTTATTTTCTGTTTTGTATGTTCTTGCTATCCATTCAAATTATGGATAGCTAAATATTTTAGTTAGGGCTCGATTGAAGCCCTAATCATGTTTCTTTAAGGATTTCGATATGTCTTTGCTATAAACTACTTTTGTGATGCTTATTGATTAATTTCAGATTATATTTTACTCTTTACATACGTTATGTAATGCTTGATCATCATATGCATGCTATGTATTGAGTTTGTTACATAGGTAAATTTAGATGACCGAGTCTTGTACCTATGAAAGTAACAAAAGAACTAGTTCTAAGTTCTTGAAATTAATCATCATGAATAACTAGAATAGATACCATGTTCTAGAATTTGTGTGTTTGTCGATTTTCATTGTGTTATGCATTCTTAAAGTACAACTTAGTAGATACCATGCTAAACACTTTAAGAATGAAAAGAGTTAGAGTAGATACCCATGCCTAACTTGTTGTTTAGGGAAATCAATAACTTAAAGAGTAGATATCATGCCTTTAGGTTGACAAACATAAGCATCCAAAATCTGTTTTGTAGCATTGTGCATGTCGTTTGCTTAAGGAAAAAGATTAGTGGTGAACATCGAATCCCTAACTAGTTTTCTCATTGTTTTAACCTCAATCCAATTCTATTTTTAATCAAACGCTGTTTTCAATATTTAGTATTTAAATTTTCAGTTTTCAATACCATCATAAGAAAATCATCATTTTTTAACACTTTGTCTACACCGAATGCCATTTAGTTTAAGGAAAATAAATTAAGCACAAATTAATCCAATCCTCGTGGGAACGATCTCGTATTTGCTTTCTATACTATTTATCTGATCTTGTGCACTTGCGAGTTAAAACGTGCATATAGTTGCTTAATTTTTAGGTTACTATTTGTTCAACAAGTTTTTGGCGCCGCTGCCGCGGATTGTGTAACTAGTTTGTGCTGAATTTTGTTTTTTTTTTATTTGTTTTCTTTTACAGGTTGAATTTTGTTTATGCAAGGTCGCCGATCCCAAAATTTAGGTGTTGTTGTCTACAATCCTGAGATTGAACGAACTCTTACACGTCTTCGTAAGCAAGCTGAGAGGGAAATTGTGAACGAAATGAGGGATGAACATGTTCGAAGGCCAATGAAGGACTCTTTTGTCCCTCAAAACCTTAATCAACCATCATGCATTGCCTACCAACCAAATGTGCAAGGCAGCTTCAATTTATCACCTCAATTGCTTAACATGGTGCCACACTATAGAGGCACACCTTCTGAAGATCCATACTTACACATTAGGGATTTCTTTGATCTCTGCAAGACTCAAAACATACAAAGCTTGACAACAGAAGGAATCAGGTTAATTCTTTTTCCTTTCTCCTTAAAAGATAATGCTAAGTTGTGGTTGAATTCTCTGGCTGCAGGTTCCATTACTACTTGGGAACAATTGGCCACTAAATTTTTGAAGAAGTTTTTCCCAGCCCAAAAGACAAGACAACTTAAAAGGGAGATTCAAACCTTCCAACAGAAGGATGGAGATCTTTTCTTTGAGGCATGGGAGCATTTCAAGGAGTTGCTTCTCAAGTGTCCACACCACAATCTATCTCAAGATGATCAGGTACAAGCTTTTTATGAAGGTTTAAATGATACTAACAAAAGTCTTGTTGATTCAGGTTGTGGAGGTGTGCTTATGGAAAAGAGTAGTGATGAAGCCATTGTGCTATTTGAGACCCTAAGTGAAAATTCTCAGCAATTCTCATCAAGAGGGAGACAAGGAGTGAAAGGTAAAGGTGTATATGAAGTTAGCACAAATGATGGAGTCCAGAGTCAAATGGCAGCAATGGAGAAGAAGTTAGATATACTAGTGAAAGCAATGTCAGCTCAGAACATCTCTCAAGTTCAACAAGTTGCTAAAATCGAGGTATGTGCTATATGTTCTCATTCTAATCATACTACTGAGAC
Organism: Prunus salicina; assembly: GCA_020226455.1. NCBI lineage: Eukaryota > Viridiplantae > Streptophyta > Magnoliopsida > Rosales > Rosaceae > Prunus > Prunus salicina. The sequence continues at coordinate 16,017,529 of CM035344.1, read as the reverse complement.
TTGTCCTATGTCTTGTTTTACAGATCATGAGCAAGCTAATTATGTGGGGCAAAACAACTATCATCCCAAGAACAATCCATATTCGAACACATATAATCCAGGATGGAAAGACCACCCAAATTTTTCTTGGAGCAACAATCAAAATGTGCTTAATCCACAAGGGCAACAGAAGAACTTCCAACAGGGAAGTAATTATCATACTTCATCACAGGTGGCACAACCAAATACTGACCAGAAGAAGAATAATAATCTTGAAGGTGCCATACTCCAATTCTTGACTGCACAGCAACAGACAAATGCTCTAACTAGTCAGAACATTCAGAAACTAGAAGCAACAACTAGCCAAGCTATTCAGAGATTGGAGGCACAAGTAGGGCAATTGGCAAAGGAGTTGAGTGAGAGGAAGAAAGGAGAGTTTCCATCACAAACCATACCTAATCCAGGGGGCCAGGAGCAGCTCAAGGCTGTGACAGTCCTTAGAAGTGGCAAGGTAGTTGACAACAAGGTGGGGACAGATAAGAAAGAACAAGAAAATGTTGAATCTTCTCCAGCCACAAAGGTAAGTGAGAATGAGAAGGTGATATTTCCACCCTTCCCTCAAAGGTTAGTTAAGCAAAAGAAAGAAAAACATCTTCTTGATATTTTTGAAACTTTGAGAAAAGTAGAAATCAACATTCCTTTACTTGATGCAATTAAGCAAATTCCTTCTTATGCTAAGTTTTTAAAGGATTGTTGCACACATAAAAGACAGTTTCAGGAACATGAGAAAGTTGCATTAACTGAGGAGGTAAGTGCGGTTTTATTGAGAAAATTACCACCTAAACTAAAAGATCCAGGTAGTTTTACAATTCCTTGCAGGGTTGGTGACCGTCTATTTGAACGTGCTTTGCTTGATTTAGGAGCAAGCATCAATCTGATGCCTTATACAGTTTATGAGGAGTTGAGGTTGGGGGAGCTCAAACCAACCTCAATTACATTGCAATTGGCAGATAGAAGCATCAGAAGACCTAGAGGTATTTTAGAGGATGTTTTGGTTCAGGTAAATGAATTTATTTTGCCTGCTGATTTTGTTGTTCTGGATATGGAAGATTCTCCTATGCCATCTTCATTACCTATTATTCTTGGTAGGCCCTTTATGATAACTGCTGATACAAAAATAAGTGTAAAAAATGGTACTATACGCATGAAAGTTGATGGTAAGAAGATAGAATTCATGTTGTCTGACACTATCAAATTGCCACATGATAACCATGATTGTTTCAAGATTGATGTGGTAGGAAGTGTTGTGGAGCAAGTGTTTCAGGTACATAGCATTGAACCATTGGAGGCATGCATAGCCCACAGCCTCACAAGGATGAATTATGAACGTGGATGTGATGTTACAGAGATAGACCTCCATGAAGCTGTGCATTCTCTTGAGGCTTCTATGCCTTATCCAAGTAAGTATGTACCTCGCTTTGAAACTCTTGTGTCTACTAATACTACTCTTGTCCCTTCCATTGTCAGGGCACCAGATCTAGAATTGAAGCAACTACCTGAACAACTGAAGTATGCTTACTTGGGAGAGAACCAGACATTACCAGTGATAGTTGCTGCAAACTTGAGTTTGGTGGAACAAGAGAAGCTATTGAGAGTTCTTAGGGAGCACAAGACTGCATTAGGGTGGACCATTGCCGATATCAAAGGCATAAGTCCATCCAAGTGCATGCACAGGATCCTCCTTGAAGATAATGCAAAGCCTAACAGAGATGCTCAGAGACGGCTTAACCCACACATGAAGGAAGTAGTGAGAACAGAAGTTCTTAAGCTCTTGGATGTTGGCATTATCTACCCCATCTCAGATAGCAAATGGGTGAGTCCAGTTCATGTTGTGCCTAAGAAGAGTGGAATCACAGTAATAAAGAATGAAGAGAATGAGCTTGTTCCTACCAGGCTCACCACAGGTTGGAGAGTCTGTATTGATTACAGAAAGCTCAATAATGAAACCAGGAAAAATCATTTTCCTCTTCCCTTTATTGATCAGATGTTAGAAAGGTTAGCAGGTCATAGTCATTATTGTTTTCTAGATGGTTATAGTGGTTATAATCAGATTGCTATAGCACCAGAAGACCAGGAGAAGACCACATTCACTTGCCCCTTTGGCACATTTGCATACAGAAGGATGCCATTCGGTTTGTGTAATGCACCTGCCACATTCCAAAGGTGCATGATGAGCGTATTTTCAGACATGGTGGAGAGATTTATAGAGGTATTTATGGATGATTTCAGTGTTTTTGGTTCTAACTTTGATAATTGTCTTAACCATTTGCAGCTTGTTCTAAAGAGATGTGAAGAATGCAACCTAGTGCTGAATTGGGAAAAGTGCCATTTCATGGTACAACAAGGTCTTGTTTTAGGTCATGTAATTTCTAGCAGGGGCATTGAGGTGGACAAGGCAAAGATTGACATCATATCAAAATTGCCTCCTCCTACATCTGTGAAGGGTGTGAGAAGTTTTCTAGGGCATGCAGGGTTTTACAGAAGATTCATAAAAGATTTCTCTAAAATTTCTAGACCTCTTTGTGCATTATTGTCTAAAGATGTTGAGTTTATGTGGACAGAAGGGTGCATGAAAGCCTTTAATACATTGATTAGTGTCTAAAATTTCTAGATCACTTGTCCAGGTTACTTCATGATGAGGAAGAAAACAAGCTTCCCTTGAGTGAAAACTTTCCAGATGAGCAGTTATTTGCAATTGATTTACAACTTCCATGGTATGCAGATATTGTTAATTATATAACTACTAAGGTTTTTCCTCCAGGTATGTCTAGCCAAGAAAGGAAACGATTAGTGTCTATGTCTAGGCACTATTATTGGGACGAGCCCTACTTGTTCAAATTTTGTCCAGATCAAATTATCAGAAGATGTGTTTCAGAGGAGGAGCATATGAGCATTCTCCAACATTGTCATCAATTTGCATGTGGAGGACACTTTGGAGCGAAGAGAACATCACTTAAGGTATTACAATCTAGGTTCTATTGGCCTAATGTGTTTAAAGATGCTTTTTGGTTTTGCAGGGCTTGTGATAGATGCCAACGGACAGGGAATATCTCTTCTAGAAATCAAATGTCATTGCAAAACATTCAAGTGGTGGAGCTCTTTGATGTGTGGGGTATCGACTTCATGGGTCCATTTCCTAACTCCTTTGGTTATTTATATATTCTTGTGGGTGTGGATAATGTATCTAAATGGGTCGAGGCTGTCCCCTCAAAAACTAATGATCACAAAGTTGTTGTGAAATTCTTGCAGGATAACATCTTTACTAGGTTTGGGACACCAAGGGCGATAATTAGTGATGGAGGTAGCCATTTCAATAACCAAGTTTTTGCTTCCTTAATGAAGAAATATGGGATCACACATAAGGTTGGCACTCCATATCATCCTCAAACCAGTGGTCAAGTAGAGATAAGCAATAAAGAGATCAAAAGCATCCTAGAGAAGACAGTGAATACTATAAGGAAGGATTGGTCTCTACGCTTGAATGATGCCTTGTGGGCATATCGGACTGCGTACAAAAGCCCAATTGGCATGTCCCCATATCGTTTAGTCTTTGGAAAGGCATGTCACCTACCAGTGGAGTTGGAGCATAGAGCATATTGGGCTATTAAAAAATTCAATTTTGATATGCAACAAGCAGGTGACAAGAGGAAGTTACAGCTGAATGAGCTAGAAGAGTTGAGGTATGATGCATATGAGAATGCTAAGTTGTATAAGGAGCGGACCAAGGCGTATCATGATAAACAGCTAGTTAGGAAGGAGTTTCATGTGGGACAGAAGGTGTTGATCTACAATTCAAAATTGAGACTTTTCCCTGGTAAGCTCAAGTCTAGGTGGTATGGTCTTTATGTTGTTACAAAGGTTTTCCCTCATGGGGCTTTGGAGGTTCATAGCAAAGAGAAGAATCAGACATTCATGGTGAATGGGAATAGAGTAAAGCCTTATATTGAGATGAGCTTTGAGCATAGAGAGGAGGAGGTGACTCTCCAACCTGTTCAGTACATTGCATGAGAGTCCAATAGTCTGGCTAACGACTATAAACCAAGCGCTTATTGGGAGGCAACCCAATGTTTAATTTTCTTTATTTATTTATTTATAAATTTATTTTTCGTAAATTCTTATGAGCTTACCCCGTGCAATTTTTTTTCTATTTTGCAGCCCATTCAATTACCCATAAACGGGGAAGTCGTGACATCCAAATACATCTATGCTCGACCTAATTGCTTCAAGGGGGAGCATTCTAATCCTTTCCCTTAATTTGTTTTCTTATTATTTTAAGTTTATGTTTCTTTTTACCAAAAAAAAAAAAAAAAAAAAGTTTTTTTCATATGAGTTGACTTATGGTAACTCCAATGAGCACCTCTGTTAATACAGTGTCTAGGAGTTCTATAGGCGACACCTTGGGTGTCTAAGAAGTTTGGGTTTTAAGCGGGACCATTGTGACCTCTCCAAACTTCCCGGATCCCCTGGCTGTGTTTTCTGAGGTTCTTAACTGGTAATCCATGAGTCACTTGTATATTCGTGTGTTTTATTCAAAAAAAAAAAAAATATATATATATATATATATAATAATAATAATTATAATTTATAAAATTAAAAATTAAAAAAAAATAAAAATAAAAATAAAAAAAATAAAAAAAAAACCTTCTCTTTCTCTGAAACACTACCTACATTAACCCTAAAAATAAACTCTCTTTCGTTCATTTGATCTAGCCGCCCTCTAACCCTAAACATCTCAGCTTCCTCTTCCTCCCGAACCAAACATTCTCCAAATTGTTGTTTATTGTAGATCTTGTCAATGGAGAAACTCCAGGAGGCCGTCGGTGGAAAGCTCAAGGAGGAGGAGTCCAAATTGAGCATGGTGAAGGTGCCTAGCCCAATGGTTTTGTTGAGCTCACTGCCAGCTATCCCACCAGAAGATCCTAAGGGAGAGGACACCATTATGCAACGGGTGTTTGAGGTGATTGAGGTGCTCGTGGTTGTGTTTGCCATGGATCCCTCAGCAGTTACCATAGATGTCTTTCTGTTTCAAAGAGGTAGGGTGATAGAGGCAATTGAAGACATGGTTCCAAATTGGGATCTGGATTGTGGATTGGAAGAGATGCAGATTGCAGCGCTGGCACATTGTCTAGATACTTGGAGGGAATATCTGCTAGATCGGAGGTTTGTGGCAAGAACTGTTGTCGTGAGCAGTCACATGTACTGTACAGGTAACATTCGAGACGAGTTTGGCATTTACTTAAGTGTGCTTGACGAGTTTCACTTCCAATTAGTGTACATGACCACAAGGCTCCGAGACTTCGTGGAGCAGATGGATGAGTTGATGATAGATGGAGCCCTATATGATTCGTCTGTTTCAGACCCTTCGGAAAGTGAGTCAGAAGAAGAGCCATGGGTGAGCTCAGCCATCGATAGCATTTTGAGAAATGCTATGTTTGAAGGATGAACCGTGTAGTGCCAAGGTTACCTTTAATCCATGTTTTCTGTTTTCTTATATGCTTTCACATTTGGGACAATGTCCAATTCAGGTCTGGGGGTATCAATGGAGGTTTTCAATTTTTGTTTATTTGTATTTCAATTTTTTGTTAATTTGTGTTTTCAATTTTCAATTTTTTACTTGTATTTCAATTTTTTGTTAATTTGTGTTTTCAATTTTCAATTCTTGTTCATTTATGTTTCCAATTTTCGTTCACTTGTTACTAATTTTTTTAGAATGTTATACAACCAATGCTATGGAGCTGCCATTGAGATTTTCATATCAAACATTTTACACTTCACAAAGCTTTTGCTCTTAGAATTCTGGTGGCTAAAGTACCATGCTCAGGTTCTTGAAGGATAATAGTGGAGACTACCCTAGTGAGCTATTTCGAGCCTAATTGCTTTCTTGAGAGGGTTTAAAGTGTTTCTATTCCTCATCTCTACTTATTTTCTTCAATTCACTCTAAAATGATCTCATTGTTCCATTTTGATTGAATACTAAGGATGATTCTATTTGCAGATATCAGGTGCATGCTCTCACTCATGAATGAACTCATTGAAATGATGCTAGGCTATGTGTGTATAACCATTCTCTGTGCTTTCTTTTCACCCTACCCATTCGTGTGTTCCATCAGCTCTCTTGTAGCCAAACACTTCAAGCCATTTTCTTCTATCACCCTCATGATTCCCCTAACTTTGTATCTCAATCTGAGATATTTAAACTTATTATAGCCATACCCTATAAAGCTTAGAAATATACCAAGGTGTGCCAAGATAAAGTTTGAAGCAAGGAAGTTGCTGCCACATTCCTAAATGTAAATTGGTGTGAATCTGTGCAATAAAGTTAAAGAAGAAGTAGATCAAGTCACAAAAAAAAAAAAAAAAAAAAAAAAAAAAAAGAAAAAAAAAGAGAGAAAGTGTTTCGATTTGATCTAAATGTGAAATTTAAGGTCTATGCCAGATGATCCTATGAAGTTGCAGCCATACCATTCTAAATGAATGATACCTTGCAGATCAATGAAGAATGCAACCTTGGTATGTTCTTAAGTTAATTGTGTTCCTTCCAATTCTTTCACTTCCCTTAACCTTAGCCTTTCATTACAACCTTGTGAAAGACCTAGCTGATCTTTGAGGATGTATTCATGGGTGCTGGTATGTATGTGTGTATCTCTATTCTTAGTATTTGATTCCCTTCATGAGATCTAACCAAATATTGTGCTTCTATTTCATATACTCATTTTGCTTATTTGAGATAATAAAGCCATAGGTTATGAGTGATTGAGTGTTATATGTGAGAATTAGAGTTGAAGCATGTTCTTCCTTCAAGAATTGAGTATGTTGACTTTGAAGCCGTGTGCCTTTGAGCTATAGCTTCCACTGTACACACTTATTGATCATCTATCTTGGCAACTCTATGGTGTTGGAGGTATGACTAAAGTTTTCTTTCATTTTCATTAGTTGTTTTCAAAGTTAGTTTTCTAACCTTTTGTTTTGTAGAGTCAGTAAAACGTTTGTGGGTATCGTAACTGTTAAACCCTCAGGAGACACAACTCCTCCTACTAGGGATGCCTAGAGGTTTAAAGGCTTGTTGCATGTGCTCAATGCAATCGAGTTACCTACGAAAGTGGTCTAGTTCGTTTTTATCTTTATTTTCATTTTGTTTTACTCGAGGACTAGTAAAATCTAGGTTTGGGGGTATTTGATCGGTGCATAATTACATATCTTTTTTGTACCATTCAAACTTATGATTTGGTATGTTTTTGAGTTAAACTTGTGCTTTTAATAAAGTTTTGTGTATGTTTCAGTATAATAAGGTTGAGACTCATTATTTACATTTTGAAGACAAGTTAGCTCAAAACAATGTCTGCAGATCAGTCATATTTACGGATTAACCTGTACTTGCTCAAAAAGAACCAGAAAATGCGTCATACATCATTGGAAAGATACGGAAGTCTAGTTTCCGTAGCATTTTACGGTGCATGATTTGGAGTCTTCTAGAGGAAGTTATACATGATTTAGTAGCTCAAGGTCAAACATTCGGGCCTCAGTCCAGTTTCCGTAGGTCACTTTGCAGGCCTCCGTTCAGCTACTTTCACAGGTCAAATGGGGTGACACCCTTGATAGAAGTTGTTCCAATGGGTGTCTACTATAACATATCCAAATTGCAGCCCCATTGGATAAGTCTGGAGCCCTCAGCATGTCAAATACCGAACCTGGTTCACAGACAATCCAGGCCTCAGTCCAGTTTTCATGGGTCAGTTTGTAGGCCTCAGTTCAGCTACTTGCACAAGTCAGATGGGGCGACACCCTTGATAGAAGTTGTTCCAATGGGTGTCTACTATAACATATCCAAATTTCAGCCCAATTGGATAAGTTTGGAGCCCTCAGCATGTCAAAAACCGAATCTGGTTCACAGACAAACCTTTGCTGTCACATGTGCTTAAAGCAGCCACACATGGAGCAAAGCATGGGCAGCTATTGAGCCATGTTCTTAAAGCAGCCACACATGGAGGCAAAGCATGGGCAGCTGTTGATCCATGTGATTAAAGCAACCACACATGGAGGCAAAGCTTGTGGCAGCTGCAAAGCATGAGCTACCACACATGGGAGACAAAGCACATGGGAGACAAAGCATGAGCTGCCACACATGGGCAGCTAAGAGACCAGCCAAGGGGGAGGACGAATTTGAAGCCTATAAATAGAGAGTTTCAGCTCATTCAAAGGAGGATATCATTCCATAAATTACATTTCCATTCTACACCATCAAAGAGTTGTCTACCATCAAAGAGTTGTTTACACCATCAAAGAGTTGTCTTCTTTATCAAAGAGCTATCTTTTTCTTATTTCTCTTTTTATTTTCTGTTTTGTATGTTCTTGCTATCCATTCAAATTATGGATAGCTAAATATTTTAGTTAGGGCTCGATTGAAGCCCTAATCATGTTTCTTTAAGGATTTCGATATGTCTTTGCTATAAACTACTTTTGTGATGCTTATTGATTAATTTCAGATTATATTTTACTCTTTACATACGTTATGTTATGCTTGATCATCATATGCATGCTATGTATTGAGTTTGTTACATAGGTAAATTTAGATGACCGAGTCTTGTACCTATGAAAGTAACAAAAGAACTAGTTCTAAGTTCTTGAAATTAATCATCATGAATAACTAGAATAGATACCATGTTCTAGAATTTGTGTGTTTGTCGATTTTCATTGTGTTATGCATTCTTAAAGTACAACTTAGTAGATACCATGCTAAACACTTTAAGAATGAAAAGAGTTAGAGTAGATACCCATGCCTAACTTGTTGTTTAGGGAAATCAATAACTTAAAGAGTAGATATCATGCCTTTAGGTTGACAAACATAAGCATCCAAAATCTGTTTTGTAGCATTGTGCATGTCGTTTGCTTAAGGAAAAAGATTAGTGGTGAACATCGAATCCCTAACTAGTTTTCTCATTGTTTTAACCTCAATCCAATTCTATTTTTAATCAAACGCTGTTTTCAATATTTAGTATTTAAATTTTCAGTTTTCAATACCATCATAAGAAAATCATCATTTTTTAACACTTTGTCTACACCGAATGCCATTTAGTTTAAGGAAAATAAATTAAGCACAAATTAATCCAATCCTCGTGGGAACGATCTCGTATTTGCTTTCTATACTATTTATCTGATCTTGTGCACTTGCGAGTTAAAACGTGCATATAGTTGCTTAATTTTTAGGTTACTATTTGTTCAACACTGTGTGCAAAAGAAAACATAAGCAGCTTCCAAGCTCTCTCAGCCTGCAACTTTCTCACATTCAAATTCCCCTTCCTAACTTTGACAACAACAAAAAACAATAAACAAAAAGATAGTTATCAAAATCGAAATCGAGGCAAAACACATGAACCAAAGATCATTTCACCTTTTTTATTTTATTTTTTATAATAGAGTTTCTAAATGCCCCCTATAATTTGATTAGTACACCAAAACACCTAAAAAAAAGGTCAAATTTTCACCCTTCTCTTGGATATACTAACTTAAAAACAACATATTCCAGCAACGGCTGGTTCTTTTTTCTTTATGTCATTTTGTATTTCTTTGATTGGCAAATTTAAGGGTGTTAATAGAAAATTCAATGCTTAATAAAAAAAAAATTAATATGAAAAAAATGTTATTTACTATATTATGCTTATTTAATGAAAAGTTTCAATGCTTAATAAATTCATGAACTAAGGGCAATATTTGCCATTTTGAATGTTTTACTATTCCTCTTCATCTTTTGCTTTATATATCATATTTATATAGATAAACGATAAATAAAAAAAATAAAAAAACATGAACTGAAATAAAATACAAAATGAATGTTAGGATATGAAGAAACTCAGCATTCAATGAATAAAGGACAACAATACATATTTTATGTACTGGGTGACCAATTCAAGGAACTCATTGCCTCCTTTTTACGTGAATTTTTTTTCACTATATGTCGGCAAATTTGGGTACAACAAAATCATTTAGGGTCCATTTAGTATCTTATTAAAAAAATAACTCAAAATAATGATTTTTTAATTAAAAAAATAAGTTTTTAAATATTGATTTTAAGATCTAAGTATAAAATTCCAAACTATTTTTACTATCTAAAAAAAATGAAATCAAAATCAGAAAATCAAAAACCCTAGAATCACTTGATTTTTTTTTTAAAAAAAAAAATTGAGCCTTTTTAAAGTTGTTTTTGAGTTGGACTTTACCAAATATGAATTATGGGCTTTGGACTCAAAAATTGTTTTATGAGTTTGAAAAAATGGATCCAAGTAGGATACCAAACGAGCCATTAATTTTCAAAGCAACCTAATGTGATTTCTACCATTTATATTGTTAAGCATTTTCTTTATGACTTTCAGTAAATTAATAGGTCTTGGAAGACATATAAGCCAAAGAAAAAATTTCAATTCGTTAAGATGCGAAAATCTCAAATGGCCGTACTAAGACTGTTGATTTTATCTTACCAAAAAAAAAAAGAAGGATTGTTCATTTTATGATTCTATGAATAAACTATGTTGGAAGCAAAAGCTTTGGGTTTTAAAAATGGACTTATGGGCAAAACAATTAGATATAACTAATATATTCATTGAAGGCGATTCTCAAGCAGTGAGGCTATAATACGAGGTAAGTTATGAGGGGTAAATATTGCGAGGTTCACTTTATGCCATCAGATCAATCAAAGGGCTATGGACAGTTGAGATCAAATTTTACAACCGGTTAGGTGAAGAACCCAAACCCGAAATTAATACCCAGCAAAGTTTGAAGATGTTGGACACTCAACGGTTGAAGTTTGAACACAAAAACCCATAGCTAAACTAGTTTGGAAGAAGGCTTAACGATGGTTGAAGGCAACTCCGTTATCTAAACCCTGAAAAATTAGTTATTTTGAGTGGAATGGGTGAAGGCGTGGAAGGGTCAAACCATGGAAGGTTCAAAGACGTGGAAGTGGCGAAGGAGTGGAAGGAGCAAAGCCGTATTCCTTGGAGCAAAGCCGCAATTCTTCCATTTCGGAAGTGATAGGTTCCATTTCTAGAGCAAAGCCGCAATTGTTCAAGTAGAACTAGCATTTGGTAAATAATAGTAGAATTTCAGTTTATGGTTAGAGTAACGGTTTTCCTCTATTTTTACAGTCAATGGTGTTGGATTTGGTATTTCGTGTTTGTGGTTCACTTGCATTTTATTTTTTGCTTGGGAATATGTAAAATATCTGGTAGTAAGAGCAAATACTAATATGATTGTACAAATACCTGGTAGTAAGTGCAAATACCTGGTAGTATATGTGCTCTTGTTACTTCATCTTGTATTTCAGGAAATGAGATCCAACATGCAGCTAGTATGGCCAAAATCAGAGGCATATGCGTCACGGGTGAATAACTGCTCACACGCAAATTCATGCCTAGCTACAATTCGAGCGAAGTTGATGGCAAAACAATTATAGCAATTCAAGAAATCATGCTTTGGCCATCTTGTAAATATAGATAAGATTCAGTTTAGGGGGCAGATTGTGCATAGGCTTGTCTTGTGTCGAGTCTCTAGGTAGGGTGTGAAAGACTTGGATGGATTGAGTTTCTTAATAGGGAGCGACATTGCTTAGTTCACTCGTTAGGATTTTTGTTTGATCACAGGGCTCCGTTTTGGGGAAGTGCCTGAAATTTCCAATGGAGATAAACCTGATCATTAGCCTTTATAACAACCAGTCTTTGTATAATAGAAACATAAATCATTCGGTAGGTTTGTGCATCCTGTCAAATTCGTCGAATAATGGGTCACTAAGATCTATTGGAGTTGATTCGTCGTTGTTCACTATAATATCCTACATAAACACCAAACACAAGCACATAAACACTATATTCAAAGTCGATGAAATGTAGTAGGGAAGGCTATTGAAATCGCTCTGGCCATAGACGCATCTTGATCTATAATGATCATTTTAGGTTCACCACCTAGCATGGCTTTCTTAAACTCCTCAAACATCCAGATAAATGACTCAGTCATTTCCTTGCTCAAAAATGCGCATGCTAAGACAATTGTTTGACCATGGTTATTAACCCCCCAACATTGGCGCAAATGTCAAGCCGTATCGATTCGTGTTGAATGTGGTATCGAATACAATAACATCTCCAAAAACCCGTACGCCCGTCTAGAGGTTGCATCTGCCCAAAAACATCGACTAAGCCTGTCATTGGCATCTCCCTCAATCTTGAAATAAAAGACTCATTTTTCTTTTTGTTCAGCCATAAAATACTCAATCACTAGTTCAACATCATGGTTCATCAGCTTACCACTCACACTATATTCAAAATTGTAAATATCTTTTTTGGTAAAACTAATTTTATCCATTCCTCCGGATTGCACCTCTAAAACACTTACCTTCTTATGAGTGTGGATATTAACTAAACCGAATTGTTTTGTGAGTACTTTTGTAGAATTTGAAACAAGACAGTGTGATCTCAAAAAATGCACTCTTTTTTAGGGTGTCATCGTATGATTGTGTCTCTCTACAACAAGAGAGATGATAAACTTCTTACGCCCATTTGTCTTCACAACCACAACCTTAGCCTTACAATCAAATTTACTTATCCCCACTGTCTTTTTCTCAGCCCAGTTTTATTTTTCCTATATGCACTTTGTTTGCAACATACAAATTCTTTCATCAAAATCTCTTTTTTGCATTTTCCCCTAAAGCTGGAATGATGTCGAACACCAAAGCCAGCCAAGAGTGCATATCTATTGTAGAAATCATAAACAAGGTCAAGCGAGTCGAACTCCATCACAACTGTTGGTGTATCCTCATTTCTTACTTCAGGTATGTAAACCGTCCTATTAGCTATTACACAGTCATCATTCTCCTCTGAGCGCCCAAACATTTTACCCGCATATATTAATGAACTGCTTCTATATTACTGCATAGCAAACATTAGTTCATTAATTAAACATTACTGCATATCAGTGTATTCCAATTACACAAAATATTGGCCAAATTGACAGAAAAGACACAAAGCCCAACTTGTTGGATTCCGATTACACAGAACACAAAACACAATCAAAATTTAATAACAGTTACAGATGCAATTCAAACTAACAACTACAAAATTTAACCTAATATCCTCTCCAAATGCTTACTCTTAATGCACACTAAGCATAACTTCAGAATCTTTCACCCAAGACGTTAAATTTCAGAATTTCCCACCCACACCGAAAATAATCAACTAAATAGATTAAATATTTGTAAAGAAATTATGCATTATTGATGGCAGAAATGACGAATTTCCCACCACTACCAAAACAAATCAAACCCAAGAAAATCAATCCAGCAAGAGCGAACTTACCTCCTAAAGTCAGTCAGCTTGAGAGATTGTGGTGGACATTAGAGAAGACTTTTTGGTGGTGAAGACTCCATCTCCGCCACAATCAAGGAACACAATGAAGGGCTGATGAGAATGGAGCGAGTCTAGGGGTTTTGGGTTTTTATAATTGTGGGTTTGCGTTAGGTTGGAAGAGAGAGGAGTGAGGTTCTGAGTTTTTCAGAGAGAAGGAAACATCTTGAACTGAAGTCAGGTTCTAACACATCCGACATGTAATTTCAACCCGGTTCTAACAATGCACCCTATTTTGAAAACGAAGACTAAGGAACACAATAAATGGCTGATGAGAATGGAGCTAGTCGAGGGCTTTTGGATCTTTGTAATTGTGGGTTTGCATTAGGTTGGAAGAGAGAGGAGTGAGGTTATGAGTTTTCTAGAGAGAGGGAAACATTTTGAAATGAAATCGGGTTCTAACGCATCCAACTTGTAATTTCAACCTAATAATGCACCCTGTTTTGAAAACTAACTGTCTGATTTAATTGGATGGCTATTAGATACCCCGCATGGGTTCCATATAACTTACCCTGCATTCTAGCAGCTCCCTTAAAAGATGCACGCAACCTAAATAAGGCCCAATGCCAGTCATTGAGTATTTTGATTAACTACCTAATTTATGAGAATCAAGGCAATGGCCCTCTTCGAGCTGAGGATTATTCAACATAATCACATTTTAAACAACAACATAAAGTAGCATGTTGTAACTTGTAAATCTAAAATACCTACTTACAGAAGTTCATAAAACTTGGTCACACAAATAATAAGTTATCATCCTCTGAGCAAAGAAAAGAAATGCTCAGGTTGAAAAGCTTGTTAAAATTAGTGTCACAACCGAAACACAACCACTATCCACGCAAGGATGCTAAAATGAACCCTCCCATAGTCAATGGAATGTCCACATCACTTTAGAATTTTAGCTATTCGAAAGGAAATAACAAGACTAGACCAAACCTCTAGGACTCCATAGTCAATGAAGTCTCCAGATCGCTTTAGAATTTCAGATTCTCTAGCTAGTTGCTGCTATGACATTTACAATTTAACATGAATTGAAAGCAAAGATGGTAAACATTTGCAACTTACTAGTTATGAAGTATCATTACCTTCATACCCTTCAAATTAGAGGAGACAACTAACTGTGATGTGAAACTTCCAATCATGACAACATGAAATAAATAATCAAATAACATACAACAAGCACCAAACTGAGTCTTCATAATGAAAAGCAACACCAGACAAACCAATAACACTTGAAACTGAACAAGCCAATAAAAACATATCAACTATCGAAACAAAGATGATCTATATAAATTTATAACGACCTGTGTTAAAGCCAATAAAAATAAAAAGAATAATTCGATATATAAGCCTAGTAGTTTAATAGAGCATAATTTAAAACGAAAGATTTTACAATCAACAGATTGAGAGTGCGTGAAAATATGTCAAACCAAACCTAAAACAAAACATTTTGCAATTAACAGAGTCAACAAACACTTGTCTCAATTCAATCACCATAGCAATTAAAGGCAGACATATCAAGTACAATAAAAACTCATTTTTAATCCAGAAGAGTTTTCCGTTAAACAAACCAATCCAAGACTCCAAATTCCTAGGACGAGCGGTAGTCGTTGTTGGAGCGAAGGTGCAAGTGCCGATTTTAAGGGAGGAGACGCGATTAAGTGAGCGTCACAAGAAGAAAACCATCGCCCAGAGGAAAAATACTTTACCCCTGCAAATCCTTGGTTGATGCCCACAATGAGTTTGATATATCACTCCAAAGAGGAAGAAAGAACAGCTGCAGAAGTAGGCGCGCATGCTGCTTCCTTTGTTTTAAAAGTCACCTAGCCAAATGATACCGTTTTGGCAGGTTAGTTATTATTGTTTTTTTTATAAACCATGTGAAACCAAAAAATGAAAAAGAATAAGGCCATCATTATCAACCAAGCTTGAGGTGTGGTGCTTCCGCGAGGCTATAATGCAGGGTAAGTTATTAGGAGTAAGTTTTGCGGGGTTCACTTTATAGCCATCAGATCAATCAAAGGGCTATGGACAGTTGAGATCAAATTTTACAACCGAGTAGGTGAAGAACCCAAACCTGAAATTAATAACCAGCAAAGTTTGAAGACATTGGACACCCAAAGGTTGAAGTTTGAACACAAAAACCCATTGCTATAAGAAACCTATAGCTAAATTGGTTCAGAAGAAGGCTTAACGACGATTGAAGGCAACTCCGTTCTCTAAACCCTAAAAAATTAGTTACTTTGAGTGGAAAGGGGGAAGGCGTGGAAGAGGAGAAGGTGTGGAAGGAGCGAAGCCGTATTCCTTGGAGTAAAGCTGCAATTCTTCCATTTCGGAATTGATAGGTTCCATTTCTTGAGCAAAGCTGCGATTGTTCAAGTAGAACCAGCATTTGATAAGTAATTTAGTGGAATTTCAGTTTAGGGTCAGAGTAATGATTTTCCCCTATTTTTACAGTCAATGGTGTTGGATTTGGCATTTCGTGTTTGTGGGTCACTTGCATTTTATTTTTCACTTGGGTATATGCCAAATACCTGGTAGTAAGTGCAAATACTAATATGAGTGTGCAAATACTAAAATGATTGTGCAAATGCCTGGTAGTATATGTGCTCACGTTATTTCATCTTGTATTTCAAGAAATGGGATCCAAAATGTAGCTAGTATGGTCAAAATTAGAGGCATATCATCACGGGTGAGTAACTGCTTATACGCAAATTCATGCCTAGTTGCAATTTGAGCGTAGTTGACAACAAAACAATTAGAGCAATTCAAGAAATCATACTTTGGCCATCTTGTAAATATAGATAAGATTCAGTTTAGCGGGTAGATTGTGCATGGGCTTGTCTTGCATCGAGTCGCTGAGTAAGGTGTGAAAGACTTGGATGAACTGAGTTTCTTAATAGGGTGCGACATTGCTCAATTCACTTGTCAGGATTTCTGTTTGATCACAGGGCTCTATTTTGGGGAAGCGCCTGAAATTTCCAATAAAGATAGACCTTATCATTAGCTTTCATAACAACCAGGCTTTGTATAATAGAAACAGAAATCACGCGGTAGGTTCATGCATCCTGTCAAATTCGTCGAATAATGGGTCACTAAGATCTATTGGAGTTGATTCGTCATTGTTCGACGATGATGTCTTGCATAAATACCAAACACAAGCGCATAAAAAATTTAACTCTTCAAATTTTAGTTATTATTATAAGTAGTTTTAACATCTTACGATGTGTTCAAATTTCTTTGACATCGTCTTATATCATGAGCAGTGTGTCCCCACTCCTGACAGTGTTGAATCCCTCACTTCGTTATTACCTACTCTATCCTTCAATAACTTACTCTCTTAGGGTCTTTCATATATTGTGTTTGAGAGCTGGACCCTCCAACTTCGTTATTACCTACTCTATCCTTCAATAACTTCAACTTCAGCCGCAAACTGTCCAGATTCTCTGATAGTAGCTCACCACCTTATTTAGACATTAAAGCATCCTCAATTACATCTGAAGCAAGTCAGGATATTGTACTCCGCTTCATTAAAAGACCAGTGTCCGCACAATCTTTAATTTCATTGCCATTTGCATTTGACACCAATTCAGATTTCAAAGTTTTCTTGCACCCGTTCAAAATATATTTATTGGGCATATATTCAATCTGGTCCCTTCAAATTCAAATCCTTTGCAACTACACGACGCTTAGTCAGAATATTTGTCATATACGACTTATGCCCCTCTTATTTCCCAATTTTTCCTTTCACTCACATTAAAGACAACTTTAGAAGCATCCTTTGTTTTGAGCTCTAAAAAACATGTTGTACTTTATATTAGTTCTTGCTCAAATTTTTGGAACATTGCCCTTGTGTACAAGGTAGCCATTTGTTTGTTCTTTAGCATCGATAGAGAACATTGAGGTATTTCAAATGCATCGATGTGATCAACAAGTAACTTTTTTTGACGTTGATGGGAAAGTGCCCTCTCAAATCATGTCATGAAATCAATCAATAAATTTCTCCTTGATATGCATTGCTTGAAGAAAGTATGAGCACCTTCCGCTCTTTGGCTGCTTGACGTTCCAACAACAAAAACGTGTTGTACGTAGGTTGGAACCCAAGATTTCTTAAATCAAAGATTGAAATTAGCCATGGATGGTCAATCAAACCAGACTTTGTGACCACCACATTCCACTTTGCATCAAACTCATCCTTATTATCAATATCCCAGATGGTTTTCTGAAAATCACACTAATACTCCTTATAAGCAGAATGTGGTAACTTATAAAAGAACTTAGATGTGATGTGCCATATGCAAAGTGGATGAAATGTAGTGGGGAAGGCTATTGAAATCGCTCTGGCCATTGCTGCATCTTGATATGTAATGATCATTTTAGGTTTACCACCTATCATGGCTTTTTTAAACTCCTCAAACATCCAGATAAACGACTCGGTTGTTTCCTTGCTAAAAAATGGGTATGCTAAGACAATTGTCTGGCCATAGTTATTAACCCCCTTACATTGGCACAAATGTCAAGCCTTATCGATTCATGTTGAATGTGGTATCGAATACAACACCATCTCCATAAAACCTGTATGCCCGTCTAAAGGTTGTATCTGCCCAAAAACATCGACTAAACCTATCATTGGCATCTCCCTTAATCTTGAAATAAAAAAACTCATTTTTTTTTGTTTAGCCATAAAATCAGTCACTTGTTCAACATCATGTGGTTCCTCAGCTTCCCACTAACACTATATTCAAGATTGTAAATATCATTTTTGGTAAAACCAATTTTATCCATTCCTTTGGATTGTACCTTGAAAATACTTACCTTCTTATGAGTGGGGATATTAACTGAACTGAATTATTTTGTGAGTACTTTTGTAGAATCTGAAATACGACGGTGTGATCTCAAAAAATGCACTCTTTCTAGGGATGTCATTGTATAAATGTGTACCTCTACAACAAGAGATATGATATACTTCTTTCACCCATTTGTCTTCAGAACCACAACCTTAGCCTTGCAATCACATCTACTTATCCCCCGCTATCTTTTTCTCAGTTGAGTTTTATTTTTCCTATATTCACCTCGTTTGCAACATACAAATTCTTTTCTCAGAATCTCTTTATTGCTTTTTCCCCTAAGGATGGAATGATGTCGAATACCAAAGCCAGCCAAGAATGTATATCGATTGTAGAAATCATAAATGAGGTCAAGCGAGTCGAACTCCATCACAACTGTTGGTGTATCCTCATTTCTTACTTCAGGTATGTAAACCGTCCCATTAGTTTTTACACAGTCATCACTCTCCTCTGAACCCCTAGAAATTTTGCCTATATATTATTGAACTGCTTCTATATTACTGCATAGCAAACATTAGTTCATTAATCAAACATTACTACATTGCAAACATCAGTGCATATCAGTGCATTCCAATTACACAAAACTTTGGCCAAATTGACAGAAAAGATGCAAAGCCCAACTTGTTGGATTTCGATTACACAAAACACAAGCAAAATTTAATAACAGTTACATCATCTTTTGTGAAATAATCTAAAAAAATAAAAAAGGAAGTTAGAACCAACATGTTCAACTAAGAACACAAATGCAATTCAAACCAGCAACTACGAAACTTCACCCAATATCCTCTCCAAATGCTTACTCTTAATGCTCATTAAGCCTAACTTTATAATCTTTTACCCACGCCATTAAATTTCAGAATTTCCCACCCCCACCGAAAACAATCAACTAAATAAATTAAATATTTGAAAAGAAATTACGCATTATTGATGGCATAAATGATGAATTTCCCACCCCCACCAAAAATAAACCAAACCCCAGAAAATCAATCCAGTAAGTGCAAACTTACCTCCCAAATTCGATTAGCTTGAGAGATTGTGGTGGACATTATGGAAGATTCTTTGGTGGTGAAGACTTCATCTTCACCACAATCGAGGAACACAATGAAGGGCTGATGAGAATGGAGCGAGTCTTGGGTTTTTGGATCTTTGAAATTGTGGGTTTGCGTTAGGTTGGAAGAGAGAGGAGTGAGGTTATGAGTTTTTTAGAGAGTGGGAAACATCTTGAATTGAAGTCGGGTTCTAACGCATCCAATGAGTAATTTCAACCCAATTCTAACAATGCACCCTATTTTGAAAACGAAGACTCTTTGGTGGTGGAGACTCCATCAGCACCACACTTGAGGAACACAGTGAAGGGCTGATGAGAATGGAGCGAGTCTAGGGTTTTTGGATCTTTGTAATTGTGGGTTTGCGTTAGGTTGGCAGAGAGAGGAATGAGGTTATGAGTTTTTTAGAGAGAGGGAAACATCTTGAACTAAAGTCAGGTTCTAACGCATCCAATGAGTAATTTCAACCTAGTTCTAACAATGCACCCTATTTTGAAAACGAAAACTTTTTGGTGGTGGAGACTCCATCTCCACCACAATCGAGGAATACAGACAGTGAATGGCTGATGAGAATGGAGCGAGTCTAGGATTTTTGGATCTTAGTAATTGTGGGTTTGCGTTAGGTTGGAAGAGAGAGGAGTGAGGTTATGAGTTTTTCAGAGATATGGAAACATCTTGAACTGAAGTCGGGTTCTAACGCATCCAACGAGTAATTTCAACCCAAGTCTAACAATGCACCCTGTTTTGAAAACTAACCATCCGATTTAATTGGATGGCCCTTAGATACCCCGAACAGTCAACCCGCATAACTTACCCCGCATTCTAATTACTTCGACAAAATTGGGCTCCCTTTCCTTGGGGTGACTACTCCATTAATTTTTGACATGCCTGAAATTCTATAGTTAAACTAAAATTGTATAATGTATATACATATATATATGTAATTGTATACTTAAATGTGTTCAAGGGATTTTATTTTGAGTCCTTTTTTTTTAGCTCAATAAAAACTTTAACAATAAAGAACAGTGATAAAAAAAAAATCAAATATAGTAAAACAAAAAGATGCCAATGAGGTATAGCTTTGTGAAAAAGGGCCTTGAATTGTAGGGACGGACGCACAGAGGAACAAATGGGGTCAGGCGACCCCATGGAAGCCCAAAAAAATGGTTGTGGAGGTGTGAGGTGACCTCATGGATTGCTGGAGTGCGACCCTATGGCGCACACCACTTGTTCGATGAAATGCCGTAGAAGCCTTGCACTGTAGCTGCCTTGTGCTACGCGCACGCGAGGCTTCAACTTTTTTTTTTTCAAAACGCCTGGCCAAAATGACATTGTTTTCATCCAGGCGCTTTAAATTTTTTTATTTTAAACATGGCTTCAAAACGGCGTCGTTTTGAGCCAAGTTTTTAAATTTATAAAAATGAACCTAGCAGCTTACCCAATTCCTCCTACAGCGACAGCCTCCAAAGACCAAACAAAACCCAATTTTCCTCTCCTCTCTCAAACCGTAATTAATCCCCAACCTCCACCACCACCTCCATCCACTCCATGCCGTCGCAGGACTGCAACAACTCCACACCGTAAGTTACTCCCTTTTGTTCTTGGTTGCTTCTGCTTGAAGAGCTTTCAACAACAACACTAGGTGGAAAACCAATCACTAGCAAAGAAGATGATATCCACTTTTTTCTATAGTGATTGGTTTGGTTTCAAGATTGGTTTGGTTTCTACAACACACTTTTATTTATTTATTAAGGTTTGGTTTCAAGATGGGCCGACTATTTTTGGTTTCAAGTGTAATAATAGAACACTTTTAACCCATATTCAAATGTAAGGTAACATAAGACTATCAATTTTAACTAAGAACAACTAAAAAAACCTTATTAGGATACATTAAATAAATTGTATACCTCTTATTCTTGTTATTAACTCTTAAATTAAAATCTCAATGTCATCCTATTTTGTTACTATTTGGCAACACCACTTTTTCCATACTTAAACTATAGCTCTTCTCCCTAAGGAGATTTTAAAGGAAATTACCCATTTGGTATGTAAACTTTTAGAGCTCAAATTTATACACAACACAACCTCTAAATATGGTGAAAAGAAAATTTGAAACTTTACACTATATATGACCCCATGAGGCGACAATCTTGGATCCTTCACTGCTTGCAGACGAGTGAATTTAGGTTCAAACTCTCATGACACATTAACAGCGTGTGTGCCCTTGCTAACTTTGGCAAAACAATTAAAAACAACAAAAAGAGAGTGATCAAAATTGAAATCAAGCCAAAACACATGAACCAAAAATCATTTCACCTTTTTATTTTATTTTTATAATAGAAAATTCAGAATTCTTTTTAGTTTTTAGTGTGAGCTATGAAGCCCATTTATATTATGGCCCAAGTAAACAACCCAACTCGAAAAATAAAAATAAATCGGGATTCCACTGCCAGGATTCGAACCCTGATTACAATTTTCCATTTGTGAGTATTGCTACAGCGGATTTGTTGACGGTGTGAAGAGATATAATTTATTAGGGGTGGGCATAAAAACCGTCGAACCGGAAAGCCGAACCAAACCGAGCCGGAAAAAACCGAAAAAAACCGAGTTGACCAAAAAAGTCAAAAACCGAAAAAAATCCAAACCGAACCGGTTCAGATCGATTCCGGTTCCGATTTTTCACTACACGAAACCGGTCCAATCCGAACCGGTCCCGTAGAAATAATTTTATATAATTTTATATTATATATATATTTATAATAAATTTTTAATATATTTTTAACACATGTCTCTTTTTTATTGGATGTGTGTGAAGTTACCTTAGGATGGCATACACACAATCAGAAGACCAAAATTATACGATAGTTAGGTTAGGTTTTTCTTCATTCTTCCTCCTCCCACTTCGTTCCTCTCTATCTCAGCCGTCTTCTCTCTATCTCAGCCGTCATCTCTCTATCAGCTAATCCTCTATCTCTCTCTCAGAAAATCTTTTTCTCCCGTATCCGATTCCACATTGCTCCGTCTCAGGCAAACCTCACTCAGTCGTCGCATCTCACTCAGTCTCAGGCAAACCTCCTCTGAGCCGCCACCTCTCTCAGGCACCACCATCACAGGTCAGACAGATTCTCTCTTTTTTTATTTCTTTTTATTTCTTTTTCCTTTTCCCCCCTTTGATTCACTGGCGTCCTCTGTCTGCTTCGCAGATCCATCGGGGCAGTTCGTCGGACTACGAAGCCACCTCTTCATCTTATTTAGCTCGGTCTCTCTCTCTCTCTGTCAGGTATGAATCTGATTCCCATAAACTATTTGAGTTTTTCAGTTTCTTTGTTATGCATTAGCTGGCAGTTGGTTAGGTTGTATTGTCAGTTGGTTGTGCATTCAAATTTTCAGATGTTTAGTTTTTCTGTTCTGCTTTCCATTCAAGAATCAGTTGTTTCTTTAATTTCTAGTTCAGAATCTTTAGATAAGAAAAAATATATACGAAAAGTAGTTTCTTCTCCAATTCACTCTCTACTCAGCCAACGGTAAGAAGAACCCCAAACCCCTTGCTTTACTTCTACTCATGACATCACCACTAATACAACTCTAATTGAAAGCATAGAACCAGAGGGCTATACAGAAAGGATCAGACATGTAAATGTGTCTTCAAGGGTACAGATTGCAAAAAATAAAAAAAGAGAAACACCCTTGACAGACATCAATTAGAACATACTGTGGAAAATGAACTTGCTAAAGAATCCACCTCATTTGGTAGATTGTTAGGTTTAGAATGCTCAAATCTAAGTCAGAGATTAGTTAGATAAACAAGATTAGTATTAAAACATGTTTCTTCAAAAACATAGGAAAGTGATTGATAAATGTTCACATGAATTCTGTTCAATAGTAATATTCAAACATACCCATTGTGATATCCATGTCCTCCTTTTGGGCACTGTACATTTATTAGCTTTTCTGCTGCAAAAATCGGATAAATCCCAAGATTTTAGACTCGTCTTTTTGAAGCTCTTGCTGTGTGCAAAAGAAAACATAAGCAACTTCCAAGCTCTCTCAGCCTGCAACTTTCTCACATTCAAATTCTAGCTCAAAAATTTGCAGCCAGGTTCGCTTAGCTCTTCGTTATCTATATTTTCGTAATTTCATAATTGTTTATTTTCTTTTTTGTTTCATTTATTATTTTCTCGTTCCTTCCTCTATCTGTTGAAGTTTGTTTCCCCATTAAAAACCGTTTGGTGGCTGACGAGAGTAGAATTTCAAGATATTCTTTTTAGGTTGTCAATTATAGTTTATCATGATACACAGAGATATGTCAGTTTATTCTAGCCCAGCTTATCTTTTGTTTTTTGGTCCTTCTTTCTCCCTTAATATTCTATCAGTTTGTCATGAAATATACAACAATTAATTAGAGGGAACAAAAACAAATGAACTCAGAATTTAGACAACTGAAATACTAGAAAGGTGGAAACTTGGCCAGTTAATGAAGACCCAAATGGTTATTCATTCTTATCTGATATATCAATTTGTGTTTTGTTCATGTAGGTCAATGTGGTATGCTGTCTCTGCCCCAAACTGTTGCATATCATATCCAAGAAGACCTTGTAGCCCTCGTTTTCTGAGAAAGTGTTCAGTTCCAACTAGTTTTCGTGTGCAAGCTTCCTTGCCGGAGAATGACAATGGTGCTAAAGTGGAGTACACTCCTTGGCTGATTGTTGGATTGGGTAACCCTGGCAGTAAGTACCATGGCACCAGGCACAATGTAATATTATTGCACTAAGTTAATTCTTTCGGTTGATTTTTTTTCGATGCCTATTTTTCATAAGGGTTTTCTTTTCATACCAGATTGGTTTTGAGATGATTGACAGCATCGCCAAAACGCAAGGTGTTGTGATGAATACCATTCAGTCAAAGGCCTTGGTTGGAATAGGTGGGTCTTCAGTTGTATTTTAATTGCTTGCATCCTAGTTTTCTATTTCCATATTCTCATGAGTCGTGTTCATTTAGACTTGTGTGATCAGTACAGGTTCCATTGGAGAGGTACCGATTTTGTTGGCGAAGCCTCAAGCCTACATGAATTACAGTGGGGAATCGGTTTGTTCTTATCATATCTGTTTGCTTTTTTGTTTGAATTTAGGCTCGCATAAATGTTCTGTACATAATACCTATGATAATTTCCTATTAGTGATTACATGGCATACCATTAGAGTGAGAATCTATTATTTGAATTTCTGTTACACTTGATGAAAGTGTTCAAGCAAACTTGAAAATGATCCCTCATTTAGTATTATTATTCCTATTTTCCTCAAAGCCATAATAGGTCATTGATGGAAGAGCCGTATACTCAAGAAATACCATTTAATTCCCAGGGATGTGTAAAAGTAATAATGACTAATTAGCTCCATAGTGTTCTATTCCGAAAATGATTACAATTGTTAGCATCTGCTCACAGAGTTTAACCTGGCTATGAACTAAGCGGTGCTCACTTTATGGCAACAATCACAAATCTTTCCATGTTTGAAATTTTCAAATCATATGTTTAGTCATGGACAACTTGTGGTGCATAGTCAGATGATTGATTGAATTTTCTAACTGAATAAACCTTATGTATAAGTTAACATTGTGATCAATTGATAGTTGGCAAAGTGGACTAACGTGACACTGTGATTTGCCAATTTCCATCAATACTCTGCTTTATTTTTTTGTTAATGGATGCTCTTACATAATCCATGAGCATTATTGTATACCTCTACTTTCCTTTAGTTGAATAAAGGGTGTGAATGTGATTTTGCTACCTTGAGATGGAATTTTCTGTCACTTATTCTCCTTTTGTTATTCTTAAGGTTGGACCACTTGCGGCATATTATCAAGTACCCCTACGTCATATTTTACTGGTATGTATTTTTGTTTCTTGATGTAGGCTTTACAAGATAATAAATGCCTTTCTTCAAAATAGCCATCAAGTTCTGTCACATTACATTTATCAGAGACATGAACTTTTTTGTAGGTCTATGATGAGATGAGCTTACCAAATGGTGTTCTGAGGATTCAGCCAAAAGGAGGACATGGATATCACAATGGGTATGTTTGAATATTACTATTGAACAGAATTCATGTGAACATTTATCAATCACTTTCCTATGTTTTTGAAGAAACATGTTTTAATACTAATCTTGTTTATCTAACTAATCTCTGACTTAGATTTGAGCATTCTAAACCTAACAATCTACCAAATGAGGTGGATTCTTTAGCAAGTTCATTTTCCACAGTATGTTCTAATTGATGTCTGTCAAGGGCTGCTAAATTAACTGCGTGTTATCCTTCCTAAAGTCTTAAAGTCATATTGTTTCTCTTTTTTTATTTTTTGCAATCTGTACCCTTGAAGACTCTGATCCTTTCTGTATAGCCCTCTGGTTCTATGCTTTCAATTAGAGTTGTATTAGTGGTGATGTCATGAGTAGAAGTAAAGCAAGGGGTTTGGGGTTCTTCTTACCGTTGGCTGAGTAGAGAGTGAATTGGAGAAGAAACTACTTTTCGTATATATTTTTTCTTATCTAAAGATTCTGAACTAGAAATTAAAGAAACAACTGATTCTTGAATGGAAATTTTGAATTATGTTTTCTTTCCCTGATTCTCAATGTTTGGTTTACCCAGGAAGAAAGGAAAAGAAAAGAAAATGGTTGAATTCTATTACTTTCCAGTACATTGTTTAACAATAAGAGTGGAAAAGAGAAGACAATATAAGAAAATATTTGTTTCTCTTAAAATTTGTCCACCAAATAGGTGAGGTTTGAAAATAAAGTTGACTCACAGATATAAAAGTTACCAAAAGTAAGGGTGGGCATCATACTGTCAAATCGAACAACCCAGCCAATCCTGCCCAATATGACTGGGTTTTTCAATCAGATTCAGTTTGTATTGGTTTATAGTAAAAGTCCAATTTATTTAGGATTTGTTGCAACTTCATCTGTTTTTCCGCTCGAGCACATCAATCCAACCTGTCTATAACCTATTATTTCTGAAGTGTTAGTGTGGAGAATCAATGTTGCAGTGGGTGCAGGGTAAAGGTATGGTTTGAGGAGGCAAAAAAGCTATAAATATAACTACTTATGGTTGGTATGGGGCTGTGAAAGGTACTTCAAGAAATATTGTTTTGGCTAGTTTGTGAGTTTGGTTTGGAAGGGTTTATTCATATAGTTATTAATGTACACGTTTGTTGGTTAAGAAGAGTGGTGATGCAGCTGGTTATCATTTTAAGTGAATGAAAAGAAGCACATAAATGTAATACGAAGAAACCAACACAACGGAGTAGGTTGAAGAGGAGCAAAACAAATCAAGAACATATATAATGTCACACAAAAGGAAAAATTTGGTCCATAAGTTTCAATACCATAACATTCAACAAAAATGAGTTCCAACTCTTTTTTATAATCCAGAAACCCCAGTTAAAATTAATTCAATCTGTGCATTATTGAAAAGGTATTGGCTTTTGACCTCTAGTTGAACCCCTACAGAGAGGAGGGGTTTCATGGAAGGGAGGACTGCTCCCCCTTGCGTTGTCCAACATTGGGGGAAACAAAAGGAAAAATATTGCAAACAGTCTTAATATCATTGCCTTTTAAAATGTTCATGAAAAATTCTGCTACCTCTACTCCATATCAGGCAATACGAAATTGGTTGAAAAAATTGCCTGCTTTTCCTCACTTCTCTCATCTCAAATTGTTCATAATTGTTTTCTTGTTACAGTGTGAAGAGTGTAATGGGCCATCTGGATGGTTGCCGCGAATTTCCTCGGTTGTGTATAGGTTTGTTTCTTGAGTACTATTTTTTGCAATAATTAGGTTTGTCTCAACCCAAAGTTCTATGCTTGCCTTAATTGGAAAATAAAAGGAGAAAAAATATGTTTGCAGGTATTGGAAATCCGCCTGGAACTATGGACATGAAAGCCTATCTTCTACAGAGGTTCAGTACAATAGAGAGACATCAGGTATGTGAGGTCTCAACATTTTTGATGTGGTTGCACATGATTAGCTAAGTTCTCATAAAAATATATTCTCTGCATCTAGTTGGTTTTTGGTGTGTTGCCTGAGCTCTGTTTTTGACATGCCGTTACACATTTGCCCTGGTGACTATGAATAATGAGCAAAACAAACATTTGGTTGGGCCCGACATGTTGATATCATGTATAATCACGAGCTCTGTTGTATGAATACGAAATTCCTCTAAAATCATGAATACTCAACTTTTAGTGATGCAGGCTAAACTTTTTGAAGGACTTGTAAAATAAAACTAAAAGAGTTCACGGTTTTAGTCATTAAAAATGGTTCTGACCCCTGGTCTCTCTGGAAATTCTTTGATGACTGTATTGGCCCCCAAAGAATCGCATGTGTGCATGCCATAACACACAATTACGGTGCCTGTTCATTTCAGTGGGTGTGAATTTGAACCCGTAATATCTTAATTGTGACTGTTATCTGTCATCTGGACAGATTGATGCAGCACTGGATCAAGGGGTTGAGGCTGTAAGGACCCTGGTGCTGAATGGATTTGACCAGAGTATCACTAGTTTTAATTTGAGGCAGAAATACAAATATCACAAAGTGTAATTTGGACAGAGGAGTAAGTTGCTCATAGAGCATTTCTGATGTATCTATTGTCTCTCTTCCTTTGTACTAGTCTTCCTTTTGAACGAAGCTACTATTACCAAAAACAAAGCTGATTTATAACAAGCTGGATATCTTGATCTCTATACTTTGCTTCATGATCTACATATCAAATGTGTTTTTATTTATTTATAAGCGATAGTTTAAATTACAAGGAGAAGGGGGTTTCTTTCATACACGCTACACGGTGCCATGAGAGTTCGAACCTAAGATCATTAGTCTACAAGTCCTCTGGACTAGGTCTCGTTGGCATCTACATATCAAATGTTAAGTTATGATAATTGCAGTGTTAATGTGGATCAGACTATGGAATGAAGCTGCTAATTGGGTTGAAAATTTAATAGAAATTTGATTATACCATGTCAGACTGAATTGATCGAGGAATTGAAAATTGCCCTAAATGCTATCAATCCCGTATAATGAAATCCTGAAGCGAAGATGTTACTAAATTTAAACTATCCAAACAGGCTCATCTTTATCTTTAAAGCTGAACATTATACTCACAGTAAAAACAGTTTTTTATTTTTATTTTTGTGAAATTTGACACAATGGGTTAAATTTATGATTAATTTTACCCGATCCTTTATGCATTCCTTCTAATTTTGTCACATAGAGGCAGACCTCCAAGTGGAAGACTTTGAAATGGCCGCCTTTGTTAGAAGCTTAATGTCCTTCTTCCAGGGAGTTTCACTAAAACACCCAAAATGGGGGTTGAAATTATAAAAAAACCCAAGCACTATTTAAACATATAAATACACCCAAAATCCATCATTATACACACTTAAAATCCATTTATAAACACACCCAAAAAGTTGACTTTGGAGTTGATTTTGGAGTCCAATTTTCCTGTTACCGTTTTTCCTATGCCTCCCTGTTACTCTTCTAATTTATTGACACATGTCCCTATACTTAACTTCTAACATAACAGTGTTAACTCTTTTAATAAAAATAAAACAAAAACAAAGCTAATTATTAAATAAAAAACAAAAAACAACAGCCACTACAGCCCCATCGACCCACGCAACCTCAGCCAACCCCACCACCCATCCAACCTGGTCAGCCACCCCATCCCGTCGGTGGCAACCCCTCTCCTCCTTGCCGCCAGAAACCTCATCATCCCAATATCTCTTTTCTCTCTCTTTCTTTTCCTACTTTACCATTTTCTTCCCCAAACTCAAAACCCTAACAACATAGTCAATCTCATATGTTAAAACCTCCAACAAGAATGACATTAAAGGGCTTCAAAATTGTAGGATGTTTAGTGCAATCAACCGTAGTGTGTTGTGGCCTCAACATGCCATCACCTTTAACCCTCTGCTGCAGCTAAGCCCATGAAATTATAAGAGAGATCTTGAGATCCGTATCTGGATCTACTAGATCTCACATTTGATCTTGCCATGTTATTCCCCCCACACCAACAACCCCTCTCCCTTTTTCTGGTGTTTTTGGGTTAAAGACAGATAAGAGAAATGACATGGAGAAAGGATTATGGGTTTTAGCCATGGAGAAAAAGAGATCAGATTTATGAGTTTGGTGTTGCTTGATAAAGGGGAAGGACAGAGAAGAGAAGAGGGGCTGCATCCGGCAGCGGCTGGGAGAGGGGTTGTCGCTGGCGAGGTGGGTTGGCTGTCCAGGTTAGGTGGTCGGCCGGTGGGTGGGTGTGGTCATGGTTGTGGCTGTTTTTTGGTTTTGTTTTTTTTTTGTTTTCTCTATTTAATAATTAGCTTAGTTTTAGTTTTTTTTTATTTATTAAAAGAGGTAACACTGTTATGTTAGAAGTTAAGTGTAAGGACATGTGTCAATAAATTAGAAGGGTAACAGGGAGGCACAGGACAAAGCGTAACAGGAAAATTGGACTCTTGATTTTGGGTGTGTTTCTATGTTTAAATAGTGCTTAGGTTTTTTTTTTTTATAAATACATGTCTAGAATTGGGTTTATTTATAAATTTGTATTAATATAAAAACCTCATTTTTTCTCCGAGGTTACACAATGTTGAGCTATGTTGAGTCATGGCACCATCCAAAAAGACTTTTTTGGACAAATCTTCCGTGAAATCTAATAAAAAATGCTAGCTACTTGTCTTTTTTATTCAGTTTGTATCACGTGTATTTTACTCATACAAAAACTTATGTATTTACTGTAAAATATTAATATTTTGCTTGTAAAGAGAATAAATTGTTTTTGAACACATAAAAGACATAAATTTATGTGTGAATGAAATACACGTAACATAAACTGAATCATGAAGACAAAAGGTCACCAACATTCTTTAAGAAAAAAAATGTGAAAGGTAAAAAGAGGAAGGCAAGGGAAAAAAGGTAACTAGCATTATTTAAGAAAAAAAAATTGTAAGGTAAAAGGGGAAGGTAAGAGGAGAAGTAACTAATACTCTTTTAAAAAAAACAAGAAAAAAGAAAAAAGAAAGTGATCTTAGAAAGTCAGATGAGATGAGAGGCTCTCTTTGACCAAAAAAAAAGGAGATCGGACGGCTCTGAAGAACCATCATGAAAATACCAGTCAAATCAGGCAGTTGATATGGAATCCAGAGTGATTCAATATCCTTTTTTATTTTTAAAAAAGGACCGACTTAAAATCAGAACGTTGGACTTGGAAGCAAGAAAAAGGGGAACAAGGGAGCAAAAAGGCTTAAATAGTCTCCGTCTCTTTCCTATTTTCGACCGTTGGAAATCCGAAATCTTTAATCTTTAATTGCAAAGTAAGTAAAAGCGCAAGAGGAAACTACAGAAGCCATTATTAAATCCACCAAAATCCAAGATATCTGCACACAGCTCGACCTCAAATTCATCAACAATGGCAGCGACTAACGGCTCTCTGCAACAAACCCATCATCAACCAAACCCTGCTTTCCAATATCTCTTCCAAGCCCTCGACCCCATCTCCCTCATTCTCTCCCAGAACCCCCAACCAGACCAAGAGCCAGTCCCTCTGCGGCTCATCACAGAGAGCATCATGGAGAGAGGACCCAGATACAAAGCCTACGCGGAGCTCAGAGAAGCAAAGCTGCGAAGGAAGCATCTGAGGCCGGAAGAGGCTGAAGAACCCGAATTGAAACCGAGCCCGTTGAAGAAACAAGTCAAATTTCAGACCAATACGACCAAATCGCGTAAAGGGTCCTCTGCTGTGGCTCAATCAGTGCCTGATTTCTCCGCTGTGTTGAGAAAAGAGAACCGCAAGCCACCTACAAGGCTTCCGTCGACGCTTGAGATGACCCCGCCGGCGAAGTCCTGGTCGAAAGCGAATGGGGTTTTGTCCAATTCGAGAGGGAGTAAGTCGGCGAGCGCAGGGGAGAAGAGGTACAACAATGGCGGAGGGTTGATGGCAAGGAAGAGCTATGCGAGTATGGAGGAATTGAAGGGTTTGTCTTCTGCTGCTGCTAATGCTATTAGCGGCGAAAGGGGAGGGAGGAATGGGAATGGCAGAGCAATTCCCAAGACTGTTTTGGGGTACAGGCAGTTTTGATTTTCAAAGTTTGCTGCTTTGCTGCCTTATCTTTTTTTTTTAATTACTATTTTTTCATAACTTTTGAGTTCATTCTTATTTTTCATAATATGAATTCTTTTGGTTCATGGTTTGCCTGAGTGATTGATTACCGCTGAGAATTCTTTTGGGTTTTTTGGATGGATTGTAAAGCTCTTTTGATGTAACTAACTAGTATACGAGTTTGAGAGTTTTAGTATATGATTCTTTTACTAAGTTCTGCAAATTCTGTTCCAACTGAAGATGATCATCGAGTCAGAGTGGGTGCAAATTCTTTTGTTTGCCTGAGAATTTGATGTATTGTAAAGCTCTGGATGTAACTAGTATTTGGGTTTGAGAATTTCATCTTTTGATTTTGATGTCAATAAAAATGCTTAATTTACCAACTCAATGTTTTTTTTTTTGGTGACTAATTACTACAAATTGTGTCTGATTTAAGATGATCATCAACTCAGAGTGGTACAAATTTGATTATTTTCCATATTACACCAATTGCAGAAAAAAAAAAAAAAAAAAAAAAAAAAACCTACAGAATACACAGCATCAACCCCAAAGGAGGCAGACCTAAGGCAAGAACACAGAATTTTTGTTTCAAACTGTTTTGCTTATTTTAAGACCAATCACATTCAAGAAACAAAATATACCCACAATGCTCATCCACAGCATCCAATAACTTAATATTGAACTAAACCTTCCATTGATTTGTACAAAAGAATACAATTTTTGCTTGGTTTAACAAACATGCATGTAGCATGGCTGATATTAGGAACTCAAAAACGGTCGGGCTACATGAAATTCACAAGGAACCCAGCCTGCACTCACGGAGATCTACCACAACTTCGTTAACCAGACTTTGAAGAATGTCCCTGTCAATTTCAGAACCGGCCTCAAATGCTTCAATATTGAAATCAGTCCACTTCCCCAGGGCATGATTCATATCCCATTCTATCATCTCATCAGGAATCATTCCAGCCAAATCTGTCCACTTTTGCATCTCGTTTTCAACCTCTTGAATCATCAACTTACGGTTCATGCATAAAGGCAATTTTTCCCAAAATCTGAATCCGGAGTCACAGTATCGACCATATTTTGAGTCTAAATGCTCTATGACACAATCAAAAAGGAACTCGCTGATTTTAGTTCCCTCTTTGGTGTCCCCCAAACTACTTAACACATCGAAATTTTTCACCATGCTGCTGGCAATAATTTCCAAGTCAAGAAGCAAGGGACTGATGAAAAGACCTTTCATTGAATCCATTTTATGCTGAGTCACATCTCCAAACAATAGTTCAGCTTTCAAGATAACTTCATTTGCATGGGTGAGCTTGTCTCCTCTCAATCTTTCCCCACCAGCATTGATGCTATGTAATATCATAGATACATTATTGACAAGAGCAGTCATCATCTCACTACCAGTCTTCTTTCTGTCTACTGAAGTGGCAGAGTCTATCAAATCACCATAATGTCCCAGTTGCAACTGATCATCAGAGTAATCCATAGAGTGAGGGTAGAAGGACCTATGCCCTGGAACCAGAAGCATGAAAAATATGTAAATCACATTTGGAGGATCTTATCAGATTGAAAAAAGAAATCACATTTAGAGGGTTAAAGGACATCTAGACAGTTGAAATTATGTAGCAGATTTTAGCAAAGTAAATTATGTATCTGTTTTTGCCTTGCAATTTCTACCATTATTCAAGTACTCTACCTGAGCTATCATCCAGACTACTAGAAGAAAATGAAGCTTCAAGAACAGACCCAGGGCTCAGACTATCACCATGATGAAAGATTCCAACTGACCTATCTGTCTTTCTTTGAGCCTGAGGAGGAACAAAAGACATGTGTCAAGAAATGAGTCCAGAAATGTGTACCGGAGCACCATTTTGTCAAACACAAGACAAATCTGAAGTTAATAAAAACAACAAAAGTAACATGTGCAAGTTAGCCACAACACAGGCAAGTTAACAGAGATTGACAATAATTCCCATTTTCCAACAGAACATAATGATGGGAAAAAAGGACAATACAAACAACTAAATTTGCATGACAATGCTAATCGAGCATTAACATCTAAGACATTTAAGCAGATACTTTAAGAGATATGGCTTCAGGCGAAGCAAATAACATAAACATTTTTTCACCAGTTGATCAACAACAGGGGTGCAAAACCTCAAACTCCAGCCGGGGTTTGGAGTCCCACAGTCCATTAACCTCTATCCCAAGGCCATTTCACATTAATTCTTTCCTCATTTCGCACCGATTGGTCTTACCTCTGACATCACACCTCCACTAAACAAGTTCACTTCCTGTTCTTTTTCCATGACAGACTCAATTCATCCTTTATTCTTATAGAAAACTTTATTTTAATAAAATACTCAAAAAAGTGAGTCTCTACCTCGTCCATCCCACTCTAATAACCTTATGGGAAATGATAAGATAGTTTTGATTGGAGAATTGAGTTGATTGGCTATGAAGCACATATACTACAATAGTTTCAGGCATGGAGTATCCAATCCAATACTAATAGGCCCCCAAAACACCTCCATACATATCAGACATTCCAGATCTGTATCTAGCTGACTTATTGCAAAGTTTGACTTCTGGATACAACATGCAGATACAAGGAAGATGCGGTGGATGCACAAGAATACAAAATAGATATGGAGGGGTTATGTTAAAATAACTTTTTTAAAGAAAAAACAAAGATATCCATGAGAGATGTATTGGCCCACTCTGATTGACAGGTAATGTGTCACATCACATATTACTATAATTAACCTAGTACTGTCTGTTCCATATTGAGAGCTACAATCATACATCTAAGATGCAAATCCTAAAACCCATCATATTAGAAAAATACTAGAACCAAATAGTTTTAATCATAATATGAGAAATAGGCCAACAAAGCAGTTATCAAATACAGAAACAGTGAAATCTAAAACTATAGTAGTGAAGTTATTTTCTATTTAAGGTCCTCCGGTTTCATTATGATGTCAGTAAAACCCGAAATTTAGAAACACTATTCTCTCAAAATAGTCAAATATATTCTAAGCAGTTCAGTAGTCACACTTTCAACATATGATTTTTGGTATAAACAGTTGTTACAGTTGGGATTATGTCAATAAAAACAACAAAGAGAACTTACAGGTGATGCTATATCCGCACTGGCCATGCGTCCATCATGAGAAAGAGAATGATCGGCAGTCAAGGCAGATATTAGCTCTTGGAGAATCATAGCAGTGGACCTCTTGGATGAAGCACCTGCTGCCAAGTCATCATCTTCTTGACAAGCAAGCTCTCTAAATTTTTGTTCCAGAAAGGCACCAATAGCATCTCCACTCAAGGACAATGGTTTTTGGAAAGATGGCTTTGTGCCATTGTCCATGCTTGGACCCTCCATTTGTGTGGGGATTCCAGTCTTGTTCCTGATAGGGGAATTAAATGTGAATGAAATAACATCAGTGTCTTTATTTCCATTAGCTCTGTTACCTTCTCTCTGACCGGGTAATTTACTCTTAGGAGAAGTGGTGTTCATCAAGCGAGCACCATTTCCTAATCCCTTTCGAGTTGGCACATCGAACTGATAATTCACTTGTCTTGTGGAAGTTGAACTAACAAAACCACTACTTTCAACTTGGCCACTAACATTGATCATCCTCCTCTTCCGTATTGTGGGCCTAAGCTGTGATGGGTAATCATCTTTCCCAGTAAAAGCTTTCCTCTCTGTGTCAAACTTAGAATCATTTGCTTTGGTAGGCACCCTTGGTTGGGCGCGACCGCTCAAATTCCGGTTCAAGGCAACGAAGTCTTTGGTCTCTCTGACAGCATTTGCAGCCGATGAGGCTCTTCTGCTATCAAGATTATTTAGTTTTGATCTGGGTGGAATTCTTTCCCTTCCTAGTGACATACGATGCTGCATCTGAGACCTGTTCTTTAAGGTAATAGAAGATGCCTCTTCACTCTGAGGCTTGCATGGTTGACTTGACAACTGCCATGAAGCTTGACCTTCAGGAGGCATAGACTTCCTTTCTGTAACAGGTTCACCAAGGGATTGCATTCCCTTTTGACCAAAAACTGATACTGGTTGGTTCCGAGTTCCCTCAAAAATTGCATCCTTTTCTTGCCCAAAGGAGGACATGGATGACCTGGGCTTATTTTGTTCGGCTACCAGCGAAGAGCCATTGACAATATTTGAAGCCAAGGATGGGAAAGCAGGTTGTTGTTCCTCCACTTTTGATCTTAAATCCACAACATCTACTAAATTACCACAGCTTTTGCAAGAAGTCTGGCTCATCAGAGAATTGGATGCACCAACATTATAACATGCTTGGCTAGAAATCTCTGGTGATTGAACTGTTGTTCCATCTGCCAAAACCTCATCCACAGAAGGATAATCAAAAGAACTTGAGTAAGTGATGGCACATTTTGCTCTATTTGTAGACTGCAGTCCAGGTTCCAAAATTCTAGTAGCAGCATCAATCAACCGAGAGGTTCGGGAAGCATTCTTCCCAGAGGGGATCCTCGGACTCTTCGCTGGGGAAGCAAGCTTTGGGTGATGTTTTCTCGAGCGTGACAAAACACTCTTAATTTGAAGTGCCTCAGCTCCAAACCTAGTCACTGCCCTTTTCTCATACGGTTCCATTTTCTGCAGCTTCTGAGGCCTTGATTCAGACTTTGCATTTCCTGTCTCCAAATTCAATTCTGCTCTATCAGAACCACTATGATTATCCAAAACTGTCTTCTCTCCACTGTCACAAGCATCAGTAAATGAAGCTTTTTTGGGGTTCTCACGTGTGGCAGGCATGGATTCAAGACCCATTAGCCTAGCAACCAAACTTGGAGCTCGCAGTTCATGCTTGTGCTCAAAATCAACGCTGCGATTCACATTTTTCTTCACATTTGGGAAACCCCCACTGTTTTCATCAGCAATCTATCATTCAAACACACACAACATGCCGAACAACAAATAGTGTTAAAACAATTTAACCCACCAAGACAAGTACAAGAAATGCAAGAATCTAAATCTACAAGTTAACATATAGGCATACCAAATGAAGCTTGGAATTGGGCATCTTCTCATCTCTAAACTTCTTAGAAACTTGTTTTGCACGAGCTGATACATATCAAAATAACACAAAAACGTCATCAAACATCTTTTTCTTTTCCTTTTTTATTAGACAACAGTTAAAAGTGAAGCTTCTAAAGAAGAGAAATGCAGTTTTATGTGATGGAAAAAGACTGACATGGAGGAAGCAATTTCTTGGAGAAGAGCTTCTTCTTGGCGAACCTGCGGTTCCAATCGAAGAGCTGGAAGAAAATGCCAACACAACCACCAGGCCTATGCGTCTTCTTCTCTGCTATTGCCAAAGACGACCCCGTTTTCCCTGTACTGTCGTTCATTTTCTTCTCCACCACAAAAGAACACCTCAAAATCGTTCTTTCAAAGCGAAAACTCCAACCTCCAGCCAAAGTCGAGAGCTTGTGAACCCAGAAACTCAAATCTTCATGAACTCTACCAAACCCAGTTCCCCATTTTCAATGCAAGCCAAAAAAAAAACCATTTTCTTACACCCCATTTCACCGAAAAGCAATCACATTTCCTCCAAACCACAAATTTTTCATTCCAGAAATACCAAAACCAAAGACCCAATAACACATCAGAAAAACAAGAAACCCAGAAGAGGAATCATTGTCCTTACAATAATTGGAACCCTTAAGCGAGTAAAGAACAAAAAGGCACAGCAACAAGTGTCTGCAAAATAAAAATGTAGAGCCACGAAAGCAACGTTTCACAGCAAGACGACGTCGTACAATAAAAATGTATCTCTTTTTCTACACATCTGCACGCAATGACCAGAGGAAAGCAACTGAATCTGAAGACATTCAGATTGACGGTGATGATGATGATGCTGAAGATGTAATAACGATCACGAAAAGCGCCGAGAGAACAAGAGCAATATACACGACACGTCGTCTGCTGTGAACCCCGAGAGATCGAAAGCAACATGGAGCTCGAGAGGGCTCCTCCTCTGCCATTCTTCAAAGGATTCCAAAAGCCCTTTCTTTTTCTGCTGGCTCTCAGTTTCTTCTCTGCAAAAGACGCGTTGGCTTGTCAGTGACAGTGGCGTGTGCAGGATAAGCAGAGGACGACAACAGTGTACACCCCAAGCGCACTGTAGAGTGTAGGGGTGGTCAACACCACAGAGAGCGCGAATAATAAAATATTGCTCAAGTTTTAGGGGTTAGAATAAAATATTGTCATTGTTTGGGGGGTTGTTTGTTGGGGAATAGGGACAAAATTGGAAATAGAAAATCCTAGATATCGTTGGGTCTACGTCTGTCTGCTGCTATCTTGCGCCCTAGCTAGGACTGCGAGCCCGTGTTTTCAACTTTTCAGACATCGATACTCACTACACCATACTGGCCACCCAAAATGTCGTCGTACTCGCCGCAGGATAATGTCAAAATGGTATCTTGTTGAAAACTTGAAAGGATATGGCTTGTGAGCAATTTTCAAGTTTCAAGACCAAGCGTGTTTTTTATATGGTCGAAACCAAGCATGCTTGAAATACCGTAAACCCTACTATTCATAATTTCAAGTTTCAACCATAAATAGAATTAATTTGATTTTAAACCATACCAGATCAGTGACCAATTTATCCCCCAACTTATTTATTTAATTTCAAACTCAAAAGCGTATTAGCGACCCCTTTTCTAGTGTTGGGAGAGCTCTCAAGTTCAAATCCTCTTAATTCCGATTGATCATTACAAAAGGATTTTTAAGTCACCAATTTCTCTTGCCTCCCATTTCATGAACAAACTCTAGATCCCAATTTTCATTTCCTAAAATCTAAAACTTTACAAACCCACCAAAGAAAACACCCAACCTTTCCCTTTCTCTTTGTTTTTCTCAAAGATTAGTGTCCACAAAAAATTTCTAAAAATTCAAAAACAAAGAGCCATGCCATTATTTTTCATAATGAGTTCTTGTCTTAGCACCAGATTGACAGAAAGAACGTGATTGATTTAAGTGGAGGTAGGGCATGCTCTCCCTACAATTCCTAATTTTTCTCTCTTTGAAATGACCCTCTTTATCTAATTTTTTCTCTCTCTTGAAAATTGCATTAAGAGAAAAGGAATTTAAGTTATAATGATGAAAGATTTGAATATTTCCACCTATGTTGCACGGATACAGATACGGGTGCGTTGATACGGCAAATTTTTAAAAATTAGGATATGAGCACAGCACCAATACAACAATTAAAATAATATAAATAGAAAAATTGATATTTCATCTATCATGTTATAAATATCCATAATAAGTTTTTTTTTCCTTAAACCTCAATGGAACGAGGAGAAATTTATTAAAAAGAATAATTAACAATGAGGGGATAACTGACCAAACCCCACATACAAAGCCACCCCAAGGATGTGATCAAACTAGACACACAAAATCAACGAAAGCAAAACATGGGAAAACCCACTAAATCTTTAGTATAAGCGGTAGAAGCCTACGAAGGTAAGGAGTCCCACGAGTAATAGGCACAGTTATCAGCACCAAAATTTGGTAACATATCTGCGACACAATTACCTTCCCGATAAATATGAGTGCAAACAAAATTCATCTGTTTAATGAACCACAAACAGTTCAGCCACTCCGTACACAAAAACCAAGGAATGGAATAAGAGGTAGAGGAGAAAAAATGAACCACCAAAGAAGAGTCTGTTTCGAGCCAAAGATGCTTCCAATCTCTCACCCAAGCAACTCTGATAGCCTCAAGAAAGGCAAGAACTTCAACTGCAGTTGAGCTAGGTCGGTCTTGATTAGAAGCAAAAACACCAAGAACCTTGCCCTCACTATTTCAGAAAACACCCCCAAAACCTGTGCCTGAAGCTTTACAAGAACCATTAATATTGACTTTAACCTAACCAGTAAAGGAAGGAGACCACAACACACGAATAAACTTGGGAGCTGACGGAGTGAGAGGGAAAAAATCCAAAACTTGGAATATCGGTAGAGAGGAAGGAGAATGACTAGAAACGAAGCAACCATTCGGAGATTCCTTAAAACGAGAAAGGAACCATCGTTGGGCATAATCCAAGCAAACAATCTAGTGATCAAAATGAATCTAATTTCTTAGATGCCAAATACCCCACACCAAATTGCATGCTACCAATAACCATAGTTTGCGGGAAGAGGGCGAAAAGGACTCCACAAAAGGACTAACAAAAAGATTATCCATCGAGTCTAAAGTGCATGGAGACTTGTTAAAAAGCTGGAGCAACCATTTCCACAAGTCCATGATAAATAGACAAGTAAGAAAAAGGTGGTTAACAGTTTCACCATAACGAGAACAAAAAGAAGAACAAGAAGATAAGGACATACCACGCTTTTGGAGAAATTCATCTGTAAGAAGCCTACTATGTAAAGCTTTCCAAACCAACAGGCTTTTCCTAGGTTGAAGAGCTTTATCCCAAATTACCTTACTCCAAGGCACAGAGGCATTATGAGAAGAAAGCCACAAATATGCATCTTTTGCTGATAAAATAGCTGACATAGCACCAGTCCAAATAAGATGATCAGAACACGGCTCAAGTGAATCATATAACCCATAAATATCATGTTAGGGATTTGACATGAGTTAACCATATCCCAACAACACGACCTAGAGTATTGTGTTAGAGAATGACCGAACTGCATTGTAATCACAAACTGGCTAACTTCTCTAAAATGAATTCTATTTAGCTTGGGTAGCCATGACATACTGCTAGGTGTCATTCATGGTTTGTGGAAACCCTATAAGTATTAATTATAATTAGCCTTCACCAATATGGAGAATTCTATAGAGGGATACAATTCACATTCGATTTAGAAGAGCTCACCCATGGCCTCGCTAATTAGAACTTATAAGATCGCACACTAAAAAGGTATGGATCAAGAATTAAAATAGAATAAATGATTTTTTTGGCTTGGTCAAAAGTTAAAGTCAAGGTCAAAGTCAAAAGGTCAAACCATTGATCTGAGACTTGAAACGGTCAACATAAGGTTGACTAGGACCAATGCTTGTTAGACAAGTTAATGATTTAATTTGTTAAGTCATAAAAAATAATTAAACTAATAGATTAGTTTAATGATTTAATTAAAATTATGAAACTTTAGTTTTAGTCCTACATGACTTAAATATTTTGGACCTTGTAGACGTAGGCAAGGTGTGACACATTTTGGGATTAATGTGGTAGACCAAAGTAGCCCAAAAAGGCCAAGGATAGGGAGGGTGTGGCACATCTTAGGGGCACATGTGTGACAATATGTGTCTATATATTCATGGCCATAACACCACACCTCCTTAGGGTTTTTCAAGTTAGACATTGAGGTAGAGAGGAAACATCAAACCTCCCTCCCTTCCTTTCTCTTGGCGGCCACTAAGAGGAAGAAGAGGCTAGCACCCATCTTCTCCTCTTGGTTCTTTATTCTCCCGTTCTCATCCATCCTTGGTGAAGACTTTTTGGGGAGGCATAACCTCATTGGGCCTATTTGGAGAACAAAGTGGAGAATCAACAACTAAAGGACCATTCCCTCTACTTGAACACCATCCTTGGTTTCAAGATTCGCTCCAAGGGTATGTTCACTTTCTACCTTCTCTTTAATATGTGATATTAGTGTCAATGGTGCAAACTTTCATAGACCTATAAAGATTGGGACCTAAGTTGAGACTTGCAAACACCCAAAATGGGTGTTGAAATTATAAAAAAATCCAAACACTATTTAAATATATAAACACACCCAAAACCCATCATTACACACACTCAAAATCCATTTATAAACACACCCAAAAAGTTGACTTTGAGGTTGATTTTGGGTGTGTTTCTATGTTTAAATAGTATTTGGGTTTTTTTTTATAAATATATGTCTAGGATTGGGTTTATTTATAAATTTGTATTATTTGACTTCATATTTGATATGCATAAGCTATATGGTTTGTTCTCTCATAGCTTCATGCAATTTTAGAAATCCCTACCCCAAATTTTTCCTCCAATTGGGGTATAAGCCACGACCTTCCTTTCATCCCCATCTCCCTCTGTGTTGCATAAATCTTGTGAATTCTCCATCACCTTCAAACCCCCAATTTAAAAGATTTTCAACCTTCCCTAACTCCCAAATAATCCAAAAGCAAATACCCAACACACTGATAGCGAGAGCTTGTTTGTAGACCCTTGTAACTTTGTATGTTGAAAGTTCAGAACTTTACAAACTATAACACACACACACTCACTTTCTCTCTCATTTTATTTGTTCAACGTTTACCAAATTTTTGTTTCTTCCTTCCCAAAAGTCCTAGCTTCTTGATAATATTTTCAATAAGCTTTATAAAAAAATGGGCGCCAAATGAATGGACAAGATTGAATTTTTTTGTGACTCTCATACGCAGACCACAATACACTAGTGAGAGAGTGTGTGTGGTAGCTGTGGGAGGGTAGGCTGCTGAGAGTGAAGATTGGCTTTGTGGGTATCGGACTGAGAAAAGAGAGAGAGAAATGCATGAGAGAGTGGTGGGGTCGTGGGCTGCCGAGATAGAAGACATGGAGGGTCATAGAGAGTTTTTTTCTGTATTTTATTCTTGATCTTTAAGATTTTTTAATTAATGTTTAATATTATTTCTTAGTTTTATATATATTTTTTAATTGAGAAAGACATACGAACAATGAAATAATATTAGCGTTTCATTTTTACATGTCTATTTTTTCTAAAAAAATCTTATGTCGACCTTGTTCACCCGTTTTGTGTTTATTCCTGAGATGGAAGGGCAAAGTTCCCCACTGCCTTGGAAATCATTGATTGGTCAACAAGTCAGCTTTCTTTGGTGTATGAGCATGCCACTACTAGCAATAAAGATTCTAGCAGACTTCTTTAAAACAGATAACTTGCGCCTCAAGTTACTGATTTCTAAACAAGCGATTATGAATTTGGGTGAGGAATATCTCCCAAGTAATTTCTTTTTCTTGCCTCAGACTAGTGAGGACTTCACAATTTATCTCAGTATAAAATTGGTAATTCTGGCCAGAGTAATGGATAATAAAGTGGATTGTTTTAGACAGAACTGCCTTTTACAAAGCTACAAAGGAAGAAATCAACTCTAGAAAAGCAAAAGGAAAATTGGAACTCCATTCCTGTCTGGATAGAAGCTTCTGATCCGGGCTGGACTGGGTATGTCTGGGCTGGACTGGACTTTCAACAACTTCAACTGCTAAGCTTCAACTGTAAATCGATACCAAAGTTCAATTTTGGCAGAGCTTTAATCTACTTCAAGCTTTGGGAGGCTTTTGAACGGGCAGAACTGCAACTTCTTCAGTCTGAAGGGGCAAAAGTGGCTGTTCTTAAGGATTTAATGAGTTGGAGACTGTACTGTAAAATTTGTTGAGGTTTTCATATTTGGGAACACTCAAACTCTGCTTGTCTTAGCTTTTGCTGAACCAAATTTGTAACGAGTGGGATCTCGTTTTGAATGACTTATCTCTCTAAGTCTGAACTTTGGGAATTCTGATCTGAAGTTGGTTTCTCTTGGGGCTCAGGTTGGACAGAATGGTGGCTAATGGTGACTTTTGTATGACCTTTCTTGAGGCAACAACGCATCATCTGAATTCCATTGTGTTTGACCACCTTCCTTTGTAACATATACTTGAGATCAAGTACTTAGGAGAGGAAGCATAGGCGTTCTTGTTCGAGGAATTGTGGACTACTGTTGAGGGTTGCTATGACGTCATCATGCATGCTTGGGAGTTTGAGATTGGAACTATAGTAGAGAAATTGAAGGCATGTCGAGGGTCCCTGCAGTCGTGGAACAATGAACAAGTATGACAAATACCCACAAAGCTCTAGAGCATGCAGCAGAAGTTAGATGACATCCAAAGGAGAAGCTATTCTCCTGTAGTTGAGTTTCAACAGAAAAATATAAGCAAGGAAATGGATGTGTTGCTAGAAAGAGAAGAAATGTTGTGGAGGCAAAGATCGCGGGTCTCATGGATGAAGTATGGAGACAAAAACATTAGATTTTTCCATGAACATGCAAAAATGCGGGGACGACAGAATCTGATTAAGACTATTGTAGATGACCAGGGGATTTGGCATACATCTACTGAAAGTATTGGCATTATTTTCTGTGATTATTTTCAAGGCTTGTTTACTTCTAATGGACTAAATGAGTCTGGGACAGTTACTGAGGTGGTTAAGACGATACTCCCTCAATCTCAGAATTTGTGCCTCAATCAAGTTTTCTTGCAGGAAGAAATCGAAAATGCTTTGGGAAAAATGTTCCTACTAAGTCTCCAGGAGTGGATGGTATGTTGGCACTGTTTTATCAGAAGTATTGGGAGGTGGTAGGTGATGACATGGTAGTTTCTGCCTTAATGTCTTGAATGGGGGGTGCCAGCGTAAAAGAAATTAATCACACTTCTGACTCTTATTCCTAAGGTAGACAAACCAACAAAAGTTACTGAGTTTTGGCCCATTAGTTTGTATACGGTGATATATAAGATGATTTCCAAGACTATAGTTAATAGGTTGAAGCCTATTATGCCTCTTATCATCTCCGAGTTTCAGAATGCGTTTGTCCCTACTGTTGAGCTTTTTTCTTAACAACTAAAATGAGTTATTAAAAACAGCAACTTTTAATTCTCGCAAGTGCACGAACCGTTTATAATATAGCTTATGTAAATACGAGGTCGATCCCAAAAAATTGGTTCCAATGTTGAATTAGAGTGCTAGCAAACAAGAAATAATTGAACAAAAGAGGCAAACAAAACTTCAAACAAAAACAAAGTAAGCAAATGTAACAAAGGTTAATTTGTAAGCTGGAAAAAAGATTGGGAGATTAGTTCAATTCCGGGTTATAAGGCGTCAAGTGACAAGTCTAATTTGGATTCAAAGATTGATTCTAGCTAAAGTATGATTAGGCCATGGTGTCTGGTCCTAACCTTGTGTTCCTAATTCCCTAACTTGATCATTTGTTGTCTAACCTAAATTAAGCATTAGGAACCCATTAAACATAGAAGAACAATTTAAACAACCAAGCATGTATCTAATCCCTGTTGTCGAATGTCCATACA
Organism: Prunus salicina; assembly: GCA_020226455.1. Lineage (NCBI taxonomy): Eukaryota > Viridiplantae > Streptophyta > Magnoliopsida > Rosales > Rosaceae > Prunus > Prunus salicina. Next base: position 15,972,955 of record CM035344.1, on the reverse strand, counting down.
TACTCTTCTTATTCATAGTTCAATTCAAATCAAAGCATGGTGTCTACTCTTGATTCAAACCAATATAGTTAATATACAAGTTCTAATGGTGATCAATCATCCAAACAAGCATAATAACTGATAAGCATAATGAATAAGAACATGAATCATAAATCAAACTTGAAACTCAAATCTTCAACTTATAAACCCAGAATATTCATGTAAGCAATATAGTTCCCAACATAAAAAAAAAGTAAAGGAAAGGAAAAACAAGAAGAAAATAAAAGACAAAGGGAGGAGAAGAAGATAAGGACAGCATGCTAGAGATGGAAAAGATTCATCTCCATGGCTGCCAGGAGGCCAAAGCCTCCCAGCTGCTGCCTTCCCTCTTCTCTCCCTTTGTGACTCTCAACCTTCCCTCTCTTTGTGTACAATGAATATGTAAAAATGATGGAATGAAAGATGATTTGTGAATGAGCTGCAACTCTCTATTTATAGAGTGCAAATTCGTCCTCCCCTTGGTTGGTGTAGACAACCTACCATAAATCATGGAAAACAAGGCTCCTTAACTTGTGCAAACATGTTTTCCATTAATTATGCCATGTTTTGCTCCTTTTTACTTCTTTAGCTGAAATGCTTCCTTAATTTGCTCCATATTTCAGGTCCAAAAGAGTATCCAAAGCTCAAAAGAGGATCCAATGCTCAAAAGAGGATCCAAGGCTTCAAAGAGGAAATTGCAATCCTGAGCCTGGTTCTGTGTTTGACGTGCTGAGGGCTCCAAACGTAACCAATTGGGCTGCAATTTGGATATGTTATAATAGACACCCATTGGAACACCTTTCATGAAGGAGTCGACCTCATCCGAGCTGTGTAGGTGTCCGAAATGAGGCCTGCAAGATGACCTACGAAATTGGACTGGCAAGGGGTTGTGGCCCAAATTGAGTTTGTCTTTAAGCTCTTCTTCCATTCATCCAAATCAGGCCTTAACATGCTTGAATTGCATGAATTATGCTCTTTTGATCTATGGGCCTGCAAAACACACAAAGAGAGACAAATAACTCAGAATTCTAAGAGACTAAGCAAAATGAGTAAGTAAATTGGGCATGTAAATGTGTGAAATTATGAGCTTAACACACCCCCAAACTTAGATTTTTGCTAGTCCTCGAGCAAAAGAAAAAAAACAAGAACAAAACAAGAAGATAACTAAACCACTTCTGTAGGTAACACAATTGCATTGAGCATATGCAACAAGCCTTTAAACCTCTAGGCATCCCTAGTAGGAGGAGTTGTGTCTCCTGAGGGTTTAACAGAAACGATACCCACAAACGCTTTACTGACTCTACAAACGAGCAAAACAAAAGAAAACTACAAACAAAAAATGTTAACCTTCCAACCGGACAGAAATTTTAAACTTCATAGACATGGCTCAACAAGGAACAAAACAAGCACTAAGGAAGTTCTAAACATTATTCAAGTGCTACCACAATCTCACACAAATCATGCTCAAGGTGTGTGTGTGAAATAGCCATGAAGATACAACTCATGCTTCTCAAGCAACGATATGAATTCCTGCAAGAATGAACACAAGTTTGCCAAGCTAAACAAAAATCAATAGGACTTTACTCATGGATGTAATGGAGTTATGGTAGTGGTTAGACAAGAACGGATATTGAAATGAAAAGTCTAAGGAACAAGGTAGAGCATGTCATGTAAACAAGATCATTGGCATTTGAAATGTAAGGCACACAATTTGAATAGCTCACAATACCATATTTTGCAATCGAATCACTTCACAATTTGATTTTGACGTTTACACACTTTGTACAATATTGGCCCAATTTTGCGGCTCTTTACCCTAGATCACCTTGATTTCTCCTTATATCACCCTAGGGTCGTGACTACATTGGCCACACTTCTTTTCTCTTTTGATTTTTTTTTTTTTTTTTAAGCTCATTTGTTGCCTTGAGAACTTTAAAATCTGAAATACAATCACACTCTACATGTCCCTTAGATTGTAGGATGTTTAATGGATGATAAGATAATGGAAAGAAATGGTTAAGTGTTTGGGCACAAAAGGGTTTACAATGGAACATTTATTGTGTGGGTTCATGGAGACTTAACAAAGATGGCCTAAATCATATCTTAGTTATAACTTAACATTCCAGTGAATCACAAGAGCAAAAATGCATACAATTGGGTAAGACATGCAAGAGGTGTATAGTCATGACTTAGGTGCATCAAATGCTCAAGAATAGTCATGTGAGACTTAGCTAGCAAAAGAATAAGATTCAGACCTAACACAATGCTTATCAAAATCCATAAGAGCCATATTAGAAGTTAGACTCATGATGTGTGGGAAGGAAAACTGAAAATGACTCAAAGAAAAAGAAACAGAAAAGAAAAACGTGAGGTTCCAAATTGCTGTTTTGCTCAATTTCAACATATAATCTGTTTTGACATGTAACTTTCAAACCACTTGGTCAAATTTAACGCTCTTCATGTTGTTGGATTCAGCATGAAAAAATGAAGAACACAACGTGGACCAAACTTTCAAAACAGTAGCAGAAAATAAAATTTTGTAGCAATGAAGAAGCCTACGTTTTCAGACACTAAACACAAAAACTAACAAATGTCCCTGTACCCCCAAACTTAAATGAAACATTGTCCTCAATATTTAAATATATGGAAAGCATGCAATGCACATGAAATCCAGGGTAAAGGAATGAAATGAAAGAAATAAAGAAGTAGAGTTTAGAACTCCCCCTTGAAGACAATGAGAGGGTAATGCTCATAGTGTGGCAGCCCATGTTCTTCCTTGAGTATTTGGGTCTGCTGCTCATCATGTTTGTCCCACATCAAGGAGAAGAAAAACCCTAACAAAAGAAAACAAAAAAAACAAAAAACAAAACAGAAAGAAAAGAAACAAAAGAAACAAACAAAAACAAAACACTCCAAGTAATCAAACTATAGTACCATCGTTACCGGTTCCCCGGCAACGGCGCCAAAAACTTGTTGAGCTTTTTTCTTAACAACTAAAATGAGTTATTAAAAACAGCAACTTTTAATTCTCGCAAGTGCACGAACCGTTTATAATATAGCTTATGTAAATACGAGGTCGATCCCACGGAGAATGGTAACTTGGTTCCAAGTTGAATTACTTAAAGTGCTAGCAAACAGAGAAATAATTGAACAAAAGAGGCAAACAAAACTTCAAACAAAAACAAAGTAAGCAAATGTAACAAAGGTTAATTTGTAAGCTGGAAAAAAGATTGGGAGATTAGTTCAATTCCGGGTTATAAGGCGTCAAGTGACAAGTCTAATTTGGATTCAAAGATTGATTCTAGCTAAAGTATGATTAGGCCATGGTGTCTGGTCCTAACCTTGTGTTCCTAATTCCCTAACTTGATCATTTGTTGTCTAACCTAAATTAAGCATTAGGAACCCATTAAACATAGAAGAACAATTTAAACAACCAAGCATGTATCTAATCCCTGTTGTCGAATGTCCATACATACTCTTCTTATTCATAGTTCAATTCAAATCAAAGCATGGTGTCTACTCTTGATTCAAACCAATATAGTTAATATACAAGTTCTAATGGTGATCAATCATCCAAACAAGCATAATAACTGATAAGCATAATGAATAAGAACATGAATCATAAATCAAACTTGAAACTCAAATCTTCAACTTATAAACCCAGAATATTCATGTAAGCAATATAGTTCCCAACATAAAAAAAAAGTAAAGGAAAGGAAAAACAAGAAGAAAATAAAAGACAAAGGGAGGAGAAGAAGATAAGGACAGCATGCTAGAGATGGAAAAGATTCATCTCCATGGCTGCCAGGAGGCCAAAGCCTCCCAGCTGCTGCCTTCCCTCTTCTCTCCCTTTGTGACTCTCAACCTTCCCTCTCTTTGTGTACAATGAATATGTAAAAATGATGGAATGAAAGATGATTTGTGAATGAGCTGCAACTCTCTATTTATAGAGTGCAAATTCGTCCTCCCCTTGGTTGGTGTAGACAACCTACCATAAATCATGGAAAACAAGGCTCCTTAACTTGTGCAAACATGTTTTCCATTAATTATGCCATGTTTTGCTCCTTTTTACTTCTTTAGCTGAAATGCTTCCTTAATTTGCTCCATATTTCAGGTCCAAAAGAGTATCCAAAGCTCAAAAGAGGATCCAATGCTCAAAAGAGGATCCAAGGCTTCAAAGAGGAAATTGCAATCCTGAGCCTGGTTCTGTGTTTGACGTGCTGAGGGCTCCAAACGTAACCAATTGGGCTGCAATTTGGATATGTTATAATAGACACCCATTGGAACACCTTTCATGAAGGAGTCGACCTCATCCGAGCTGTGTAGGTGTCCGAAATGAGGCCTGCAAGATGACCTACGAAATTGGACTGGCAAGGGGTTGTGGCCCAAATTGAGTTTGTCTTTAAGCTCTTCTTCCATTCATCCAAATCAGGCCTTAACATGCTTGAATTGCATGAATTATGCTCTTTTGATCTATGGGCCTGCAAAACACACAAAGAGAGACAAATAACTCAGAATTCTAAGAGACTAAGCAAAATGAGTAAGTAAATTGGGCATGTAAATGTGTGAAATTATGTGCTTAACACCTACACAGTTGATTACAGATAACATTATTGCTGCTTTTGAAAGCATGCATGCTAAGGCAAGAAATGGCTTGATGAATCGTCCGTTTGCCATGCACCGGCCCCATTTACTTGCTTATCATAGAGGCTGTAAATACACAGTGCTCCACAACTATTCAAACATGTACTCAAGATCCAACCTATACAAGGGGCTTGGGCGCCGGCCTTACTCAACAAGCACCTTTATTAGTAAGGTTGCTTGTTTCCACTCATTGAAGATTCTATCTGCAAAAGAAGGTCAACGGGGGATACTAAAGTTGCTCTCACTAACACCATCACAGCGTCTTTAGAGGTCAGGGGGCTAAGTAACTCTCGAAAGTCGTCTTTTGTATCTCGTTAAGACCGCGGTGCAACAAAGCTTCTAGTTTCGATATCTCTCCCGTGGGTATACCCTTCAATAGTGAGTATCTCTCTCGTGTAGTAAGAATTTATAATATGAGCTGAATCCACTACTGGAAAGGCTGGAGGAAGCCCAGGTCCAGTTTAGGGAGGGGCAGTCGCCCAGTAGCGGAGGATAGTGGATCGATTAGCCTACGCTACAAGCAGCACGTTGTTCCTACCCCTTAACCTACCTTATCTTAGGGGAGGATAATCTTTAGTAGTTTTCCATTAAGATCTTTATTGCTTTTGCCGCTCCTAAGAGAAAGAGACCGTTAAAACTACTCACAATGTCTTTCCACCTAGAAGTAGAGCGTTTTAAAGGGTGTGGTGGGAGTAAGCTGAAGAAAATGGTGCTAAAGCTTGATATGTCTAAAGCTTATGACATAGTGGAATGGACCTTTATTGAGGCTATGCTTAAGTGTTTGGGCTTTAATGACATATGGGTGGAGCTTATCATGGGGGGTGGCTTCGGGAATGATTGTGTCATCGAGGGGGCTGCGCCAGGGAGATCCTCTTTCTCCATATCTGATCTTAATATGTGCAGAGGGGCTATCTGCTTTGCTTTCTAATGCCTTCATAATCAAGTGTATCAGCGGCATTTCTGTGGCTTAGGGAGCACCCATTATTTCCCATTTATTTTTTGCAAATGATAGTCTCCTTTTTTGTAATATCCATTTAGCTGATTGTGCTCATTTGCTTCAGATTCTCAGCGTGTATGAAAGAGCATCTGGTCATAAAATTAATTTTGACAAGTCTGCAGCATGCTTTAGCCCTAGCATTGATTCGGTTATGAAGCAACTGATATTTGAAATGCTTAAAGTGCGGATTGTTGCATGTCATGAACGCTACCTTGGTCTGCCTACCTTAGGTCAACGCAGCAAATCCCAGATGTTTGATCATGTGCGAGAACAAGTGTGCCAAAAGCTCACCACCTAGGATACGAAGTTGTTGTCCACATCGAGCAAGGACGTCTTAATTCAGGCAGTTGGCCAAGCACTACCTACTTATACAATGGGAGTATTTAAATTGCCACAATCCGTGTGCTAGGAATTGTCTGCTATGATTGCAAGGTACTGGTGGGGGAAGAGTGGCATGCGAGGAATTCATTGGTTGGGTTGGAGGAAATTGTGTAAACCAAAATGTTTGGAAGGCATTGGCTTTAGAAACTTTGAAGCTTTTAATAAAGCCATGGTAGCAAAACAGCCTTGGCGTATCTTAGAGAAACCCACCTCTCTTGTGGGAAAGATTCTTAAAGCCCAATATTTTATGCAGGGTAATTTTATGCAGGCTAGTTTGGGAAGCTCACTGTCAATTATATGAAATCTATTTTGTGGGGCCGTGAGGTTATTGAGGATGGTCTGATTTGGAGGGTGGACAATAAAACTTCTATTAGTGTTTTCCAAGATAAGTGGATTCCAAAACCATTTACTTTCAAGCTGATGATGGATAGAAGGCTGGAACTACAGTCTCTGACCTCCTAACTGCTTCAGGCACATGGGATTTGACACTGCTAGAGCAACATTTTAGCTTGGAAGATAAAGATATCAGTTCCAGTTTGCCCTAGGATCATTTTCACAGTTGGGGGATAGCAAATACTGGTTTTTCTCAAAGAATGGGAAATATTCCTTGAACATTGGGTACAGTGTAGTGGCGAGGTAGTGTGATGAGGATTTTGGAGTGGGGGGATCGGATCAGAGTGCTCAAGAACGTTTTTGGATGCGAATTTGGAAGCTTGCAATCCCCAATAAAATTAAAATGCTGATTTGGAGGGCAAGTTTTGAAATTCTACCAACTGCAGTCAATTTATTTAAGAGAAGGGTGCTTACATCTCAGGTGTGCTCAAGGTGTGGGAAATATCCTGAAGATGCCTACCATGCTCTGTGGTCTTGTAAAATGAGTCAGAATTTTTGGAAGTGTACCTCTTTTATCTGACGAATTAATGTGGCGGTTGGCACTTTTGCTGATGTTTTTGAGGCTGTGGCTACAGTGTTGTCAAAAGCTGACTTGGAGCAGTTTGCTTGTTATGTGTGGAGTGTGTGGAAACTACGTAACGATTCTTTGCATGGGAAACAGATTACACAGTTGGAGGATATGGTGGAAAGCATGATGGAGATATTGGCGATGATCAAATCTTGCGGGGAAAAGCCCAGGTTCTCCACTGTACCTCGACACGTCCGTTGGTTGAAACCACAGGTAAATACTTTTATGCTTAACTATGATGGGGCTTTGGGTCGTGAGGGAAGTGGTCGAGGTCTGGGGGGCTGCTGTTGTGATCATGACTGCAACTTTATCTCTGGTTTTGCTTCTGGCGATCCACATGCTCTAGATGTTTTGAGCACTAAGTTGGCGGCTGTCCAGGAAGGTTTATTAATGATGGGATACATGGGCTTTACACGATTTACCATTGGCCTTGATTCTCAAGAAGCTTGCTATACTCTAAGATGGTATGGATTGGTGGTGTAATATTGGAAATGTGGTGGAGGATGTTCATTGGTTAATGGTTGATCGAGACGTGGCTGGAGTGTTTTATCAACATCGAAAAGGCAATGGGGGTGGCGCATGGCTTCGCCCAACATGGACTAACAGCGAGATCACGACTTTTCTAGAAAGACCGTGCTCCCCCATGGCTAAGCATTTTGTTAGATAAGGATAGAACTGTTAGAGAAATAGAATCCTAGCAAGTATGGAAGAGAATATCAGAAAGTATATGAGAGAAGAAGAGAGAAAATAAATCAGAGAAAACGATTAGAAGAATTCCTTTATATTCTGTTGTGTATTGAACACTATCTATCAGAGCATATTAGCTCACTCTCTCTCACACACACACAATGAAATAACCGTTGAAGGAGAGAGAGAGAGAGAGAGTTAGACACACTCCTAACTTCAATCTTAGCCATCCATTACATACCCTTAGATTAGGACACTTGTCCATTGCCAAGCCCTATGAGACTTAACTAACCGATACAATTCAAATATTTATAACTCAGCCTATGAGCTGAGGCCCAACCACACAAAGAAAACTACCCATCAGTTCACTAATTTATACACTAACACTCCCCTTTAAAATATGGACTGATTTCACACCAAAAAGCTCCCTAAGATAAGTGAACTGCTCTCTTGCCAGCGCTTTGGTGAAGATATCAGCTACTTGCTTTTCTGTAGGACAGTAAACTAAATCGATCACTCCTTGCTGCAATGCTTCCTTGATGTAGTGATACTTCCGATTTATGTGCTTGGTTTTCTGATGGAATATAGGATTCTTAGTGATAGCAATGGCTAAGGTATTGTCACAGTTCATTGGTGTTGCAACAGTCTGCATTTCAGCAAAATCTTCCAACACAAACCTTAACCAAGTGGCTTGTACAGTTGCCCCTGATGCACTCGCATATTCTGCCTCAGTTGTAGATAAAGCAACACATTGTTGCTTCACAGATGCCTAAGAGAAAACTCCACTGCCAAATGTAAAGGCATATTCGGATGTACTCTTCATATCCTCTTATGATCCAGACCAGTCACTATCACAAAAACCCACCAAAATTGAACCTTCTCCTTTCTTGTACTCCAAACCAAAATCAAGTGTACCTTGAATATATCTTAGTACTCTCTTGGCAGTTCCATAATGTTTGTTAGTAGGGAAATGCATAAACCTAGCCAACAAACATGCATCATACATTATATCTAGTCTAGTTGCAGTAAGATAGAGGAAACTCCCCACTAGTTTTTTGTATTGACCTTCATCTGCAGCACCACTGTCCTCATCTCTTCTCAACTTATCATTTGGTATAAGGGGAATACTAACAGGTTTGCAATCCTATAGTCCAAACTTTTTTAGAAGTGATGAAGCATACTTCCTCTTATGTATAACAATGCAGTTTTCAATTTGCATAATTCCCATTCCTAAAAAATGGTGTAGTAAACCCAAGTCTGTCATCTCATACATTTGCATCATATCAATCTTGAACTTTTGCATCAGCTCCTGAGAATTTCATGTATAGACTATTTCATCAACATAGATAAATACAATGACCAAATATGAGTTTCCTTTGCACTTAACATACAATGTTGCTTCACTGGTGCTTCTCTTAAAACCACACTGCACAAGATAAGAGTCTATCTCTCCATACCAGGCTCTAGGCACCTGTTTCAAGCCATACAAGGCATTGTGCAGTTTATACATTTTATCCTCCTCTCCTTGCACAATAAAACCATCAGGCTGATCCACATACACCTCCTTTTTAAGTACTCCATTCAAGAAAGCTGATTTCACATCTAATTGATACAGTTTCCAACTGTTCTTTGCAACCAATGCAATAAGGGTTCGTATGGTATCCAACTTTGCCACTGGTGCAAAGGCTTCATTATAGTCTATTCCAGGCTTTTGTGCATAGCCCTTTGCAACTAGTCTGACTTTATTCTTTTGGATTGAGCCATCCAAGCTCAACTTAGTCTTGTACACCCATTTTACTCAAATTACAGGTTTATTGGAAGGTCTACTTACCAACTCCCATGTCTGATTTTTCTCAATCATGCTCATCTCATTTTCCATTGCCTGCTTCCATGCTTCATCCTGTGCAGCTTTATCAAAGTTTTCAGGCTCAACTATACATAAATGACATCTCTCATATTGAGATGCAAGTTGTGATCTGCTTGATTCACCACCTTCAGTAGCTAGAGGACTTTCAATTTCAACTTGAGAAACATCAACTATGACTTGCTCTTAAGGTGCAGTCTCTGCTTCTGTTGTTCTCATGTTTGAAATTTCATCTGCAGGTAGTGGAATGCAGACTTCTTTCACTTTGTGTTTCTCCCAGTCCCATTTGCCATTTTCATCAAAAATGACATCTCTAGAGAGCAAAACCTTCTGAGTTGCAAAATTCAATATCATGTATCCCTTCTCACATGCACCATATCCAATAAAAACTCCTATGGCACTTGTTGCTTCCAACTTGTGCCTCAAATGTCTTGGAATGAGAGGATAACACATAGAACTAAACACTTTTAGATGTTTGATTCCAAGTTTTCTTCCGCTAAACATCTCAAAAGGTGTAAAATTCTCCAAAACTTTGGTAGGACTTCTATTACGCAGATACACTGATGTGTTCACTGCTTCACACCAAAGACTATATGGAAGCTCCTTCTCATGAATCATGCATTTTGCCATTTCCACAACAGTCCTATTTTTTGTTTCTGCCACACCATTATGTTGTGGAGAGTATGCAATAGTGAGCTGCCTTTTGATCCCCAGATCTTCACAAAACTTTACAAAATCTGTTGACATATACTCTCCTCCCCTATATGTTCTTAGCTTCTTTACATGGTATCCACATCTCCACTGTTGCTTTGAACTTTTTTGAAAACATGGAATGTCTCAGACTTGTTTCTTAAGAAATAAACCCAACACATTCTTGAATAATCATCTATAAATGTGATGAAGTATCTGTTTCCACTCAGACTTGGTGTTTGCATAAGACCACACAAGTCTGAATGAATCAGTTATAGTGGCTCCTTTGCTCTCCATTTTGATTCTTTAGTAAATTCCTCCCTATGAATTTTTCCAAATACACATCCTTGACACACTGCATCATTGTTTTGGATTTCAGGCAGCCCCAACACCATCTCTTGACTCTGCAGCAGCTTGAGACTTTTGAAATTTAAATGACCAAACCTTTTGTCCCATATTTTGGAACATTCTTGCACATTTGCTTTCAATGCGAACTCTTTGTTATTGCTAAAGATTAAAGGAAAACATATGTTTCCCTTCTGTTTCACATTGACCACTAAGTTTCTCGTATGCCTATCATCAAAGATATCCACCTTATAGTCTCCAAATAGAAGGAAATAACCATGCTCAGTCATCTGCCCTACACTGAGCAGATTCTTTGCTATACCAGGTACTAGCATGACTTCCTTTATATGTTTCCTTCTGTTCATTGTGTCAATGACCAATGTTCCTTTTCCTGTCACTTCAACTAAAACTACATTGCCTACTTGAACCTTTGCTTTCACTCTTCTGTCAATGTCTACAAGCAAGTCTTCCTTAGATGTCATATGATTGCTACATCCACTATCTATGTACCATTCATCACTTATCTTCTTTACTTCTCCAGAATGATTAGCAAAGAATAAATTTCTAGTTTCTTCAACCTGATTAGCAAAGTTCACCTGCTGCATAGCCTTGTTTGTATGACAGTATTTTGCAATATGCCCAATTTTGCCACACTTGTGACACTTGACTTTGTTCTTAACCCAACACTCCCCATAGTGCAGTTTATCACAAAATTTGCATTTATTCCCAGTGTTATGGGCCTCATTCTTCATAGGGGCATTAGTCTTAATACTCCTATAAGCCTTGTTGACATTTTTATGAGATTTACTTGTTTGACCATTAAACCGAGTTGGTTTTGATCCAATGTTTAAGCTAGCAAATGCTTTCTCCATGTTATTGTCCCCATGCCTATCAAGCCTCTGCTCATATCCCTTTAAGATGGCAACCACATCCTGAGCATCAATAGTGTCTAGATCTTTAGTATTTTCTATTATAGCTGAAATACTATCATAGGATTTAGGCAGCCTAATGAGTAGCTTCTGAACAACTCGTTGATTGCTCAGATCCTCGCCATAGCTCCTCATTTGATTAATCAAATCAAACAACTTAGCAATATATCCAGAAAGAGATTCATTATCATTCATTCGAGTATATTCAAAATCAAGCCTAAGACCTTGAAGTTTCACAGATCTTACTTGCTTATCACCAACAAATTCTTGTTTCAGAATGTCCCACGCAGTCTTTGTATTTTCTAGGGTTGTGATTCTCGGAAAAATCTGGTCTAAAACGGCACCTTGGATGATGCCCAGTGCTCTAGCATCCTTAACCACATGCTCACGCAGCAGCTTCCTCTCCGCCTCTGTGAGTTCCTCCTCCTTCTTCACCGGAGTTTTGTACCCATTTTCCACAAGATCCCACAGCTCATGGGAACGGAAAATGGTCTTCATTTTGATTTGCCATAAATCAAAATTCTCGCCATTGAAGATTGGCACTCTGAGTTCTCCTCCTCCAAATCTAGCCATGTTAGACTCGATTGCCAATATGAACTGGAATCACTGCAATGAGCTTTTGATGTGAATCTGAGCCCACCCTAACAAACACGACGCCCAGAAATTCAGACCCAACCTGGCTCTGAGGCCATGTTAGAGAAATAGAATCCTAGCAGGTATGGAAGAGAATATCATAAAGTATATGAGAGAATAAGAGAGAAAATAAATCAGAGAAAACGATTAGAAGAATTCCTTTGTATTCTGTTGTGTATTGAACACTATCTATCAAAGCATATTAGCTCACTCAACCATACACAATGAAATAACCGTTGGAGGAGAGAGAGAGTTAGACACACTCCTAACTTCAATCTCAGCCATCCATTACATACCCTCAGATTAGGACACTTGTCCATTGCCAAGCCCTATGAGACTTAACCAACCGATACCATTCAAATATTTATAACTCAGCCTATGAGCTATGGCCCAACCCACAAAGCAAACTACCAATCGGTTCACTAATTTATACACTAACAAGAACTATGGCGTAGAATTTTGTCCGCATTATTGAGGTGCGGTGGTACTCTTTTTCTTTGACCGGATTTTCCTCCATTGGGAGTTTTTTATGGCAAAATTTGATGAGGCCATATTTATGCCCTCTGTTCGTCTGTAAACTCTTCTCGTTTGTTTGGTGACAGTGATGAATGAAGTTATTCCTTTTTTATTAAAAAATAAAAAATAATTAAAAAAAAAAAGTCTATGGATAAAAACGTAGTTGTATAATAGCTCATGTACAGTTGAACCTACAATTTTTTCTTTAAAATAAATTTAGTGGGGGCAAGACTGTGTCATTACTTTACATTCTGACTCTGGCAAGACTGTGTCATTATTTTACATTCTGACTCTGTCCCACATGATTTTCTCAGGAAGGTTTTAACGAGGTCACACTTTTACATGCTAACTCTGTCATTACTTTGATGAGTATTAATAAGTTCATCTTTTCTCAAAACCAAAAAAATAAATAAACCAAAATAAATAAAAAATTAGTGGGGCAAGATGCTCCTGATAGATCTTAGGTATGAGAGAATTTTTTATTTTTATTTTTAATACAAGCGATAGTTTAAACTACAAGAGGGAGGGAGAGAGTTTCTCACACACACTACTAAGGTATAATGGTGGTTCGAATTTGAGACCACTAGTTTGCAAGTCAATATCCTTTTTACTGGATTAGACCCCGTTGATAGATATGAAAGATTTTTACGTATCACAGTTGTATATATACGTGATGAGAAACATAGATAAATAAATGTGGCAGATGTTCCTATCGTATCTCCGTCATTGCCTTACTGTAACAGTTTTGTTAGTTATGTTCATCATTACAAGGATAAATTAGGTTGAATTTGGGTATTGACTTGTTGCGACAAAGGGGACTAAAATAATGCACAAATGAACATAAACGCAATCATATACTACATCTAGTTGTGCGTACACAAAAAATATTGCAAAATCCATGAGAGTCAAAATTAATCAAAATTAACAACCAGCTAAAACAAATAAAATTCCAAACCAAGTTCAAAGAACATGCCAAACGCTCTTCAAAGTCAAAAGATCAGACCTCTCTCTTGCTATAACAGAGCAAGCAGGAAAATAGAAAAGAAAATACAAAAACCAAACCACAGCATATAACCAAATGTGTGAACAAAGACCAAATAATGCAGAAAAAGGGAAAACACCATGTGGGATGACACCAAGAAAAACTATGGTTACCTTGTCTTTTAGCCCTTCCAAAGCATGTGGCTAGAATCATACATATGCCTTTGTCCCTCCCTTGAATTGATGCATCTTTTTATCTCTTTGTCTTCTTTCTTCAAAGCCCTTTACTCTTAATTTACAATCACTTAAAATTCAACAAGTTAAATGTAGAAAATAAAATAAATAAAAAACTTTATTTTCCCATATAAGATGAACTGATCATTGAATGCCAATACACATATCATCACTTCTTCTTGTTGGTCTTATCTTTTCCATTTGAAAAGATTAATCCAAAACCAAATAGGTTAGCTGTAGGAACATTTAACACAGGATTAAATGGAGCAGCATTGCCATATGATCCATATTGGCCCTTCTTCAATGGAGGCTTTTGATAATTCATTGAAGTTGAAGAAGATTGTGATGATGAGTGGAGTTTCTTGGATGCAGATTTCTGCTGTGAAGTCTGCTTCTGATTTTGACCCTCTTTGGAAAATACTGATCTCTTTACACTTGATGATGATGAAGAACCAGTTGAATTGCTTCTTGATAAAAGTGGCAAAGGACATAAGCTTCTGCCATAACCACTACCACAACTGCTGCTTCTCTTGAACCCCCAAAAAGACTTGGAACTCTGCTTCTCATCAGCTTCATTGCAGCTCATGTTCTTTCTTTCTTTACCGCTCTCTTTCGCCCTACTTGTGTTTTCGTCACTTGGATCAGCTACTGCTGCTGTTGGTAGTGGAGGATGTTGATGAGGCACAATATTTTGATCGAGCTGTTTTGGGTGAGCAGACTTTTTCTTGATCTCACTTGGAATCATTTTCCCATCAGAGAAAAGCTCATCTGCAGAGGAAGACTCCTGCTCGAAGCTCTCATGGACGACGCAGAAATCAAACTCCATGCTTGAATTCATGCTTCTTGATGAGGATGATGATGAATTGGATCTGAGAGGAGGATGGTGGTGCTGTTGTTGTTCCACAGCTGCAACATCAGATTGGCAAAGATCATAAGAGAATGAAATCCTTGGGCTCACACCCATGCTAGAGTTATCTGAACAAAGCTCAACTCCCATTCTCCTTGTTAAGACTTTAATCTCAAGAAAGCCAGAAAATCACACTCAGACCACGTATATCAGATTTAGCAGAAACCAACAAAACATGTCACTTTTGATGTAAAAACATGGACAAGTCTATAGATTCTAAAGAACTTCAAACCTAACAAAGACTCTAGGCATTTAAAGAAATCTCCACATCCCACATAGGAAATGACAAGAAACAGGGTTAGAATTGTAGAATAAATAGGAAATTCAAATCTACCACACACAAAAATAATGGATATATGTGGTCCTAAAAGGTTAGGTAGAGGAAGATCCAATTCTGGGTTTAATGGGAAGTTGCAGATGCAAACTTTGGAGATGATGGAAAATGTCAGTGATGATTTGATTTGGACAAGAGGAGGGCAAGAGTGAATTGAAAGACCAAGTCTCGCTGGTTGAGAGATGTTTGGTGTGTTTGAGTTTTAGAGGGAGATAAAAAGCTAAAGCCGGCCTCGGTGTATGGAAGTAGTTGAGGGAGTAAAATTATTCTGCTGCTGTCTTCAAACAGGTAGGCCATGTTTCTGGCGACGTGGGAAATGGGTCCATGACCAAATTGTGTGTTTACCAAATGTTTTCATTTTTTTCATTTTTCATTTTTCAACATCAACTTCCTTTGATGTGATGAGCCTACAAGAGAAAGGGTTTTCTATCATAAACAGAAAATTCTTTCAATAAGGATATGCTCGAAAATTCTTGACCAATGAGTACATGCATCCCAAGGCATTATAAAAGTTTGAAATTACCGATTTATTGTACTCTTGGCTCACTGATGTTTCGAGTTTGAATATCTTATTTTTCGTTGATTAAAAAAAGAGAATTTAAAATTACCATTAACATGAATGAAGTTTTTAGGCATGCACTTGAACTTTATAGACCAGCTGGTGCCAAAAAAAAAAAAATAATAATAATAAAAGAAAAAAAAGAAAGGCATTTATGGGCAAGGATTGGCTTACGGATCAACTTAATCAGTTCTCAATCACCTTCCCTGGAAATCAAACTATTATTTGGCAAAAAAAAAAAAAAAAAACAGGAGAACAAAAAGCAATAATCAAACTATTAGGATAATACTCACTCAACAATTATACCTAATGTATAGTCAGATCAATTAATTTCCTGTGGTTAAATAATTTAAATAATTGTTATTTTCGTTCCATCTATTAATATTCGTTTTAAGTTGAAACCCTACATGAGTTCATCCGTGGAATGGATCTGATGTATTCATGGACTTGATCATCAACCTTTTGCATAAATATGATACTAGTTCTAGTTGGCAGTTGATTAAACACCTCTTATGTAGCGAGGTTCACCTACAATTTGTAATGTATAAATACATCTCAAATGCATCTCTTAAAAGTTTCACAATTAATGAATATATGGGCTAAGCAAGTTGACTAGAGCGGATGTGTTCCTCATTTGCACTCAAGTTCGAATCCCCCTCCTCATAATTTAGATTAATTTAAAGTAGATTATCGCTTGTATAAAAAAAAAATTCACAATTAATTCTCCAACAAATATTGCTTATACATAAATTGAATTTGGGCACTCTATTCATTATGTTTATGTGGTGGTTATGTGCAATGACGTGGTTATGTGCAATGACACAGGTTAAGTTTGGGTTTAGAGTTTATTATGCGAATTTATATTAGAATGAGATGTCAGTCTTCACAATTGAATAGCAACAGCTGAGATGTCAGTCTTCACAATTGAATTGAATCTTTTTAATAAACTACCAATATGCCGAGATGGTAGCATATTAATCTCCCTTCGTTCGTTTTTACATTATTTAATTGAATCCCTTTAATCAATTACCAATTTCAAGCTTACCATGTTTCCGGTTAGGAAATTGAGGTTTTATTTTAAAAATGATGTGTATAACTTGAATTCTTTAGATTAAATTTTAATGAGATGTCACATGAATGAAAGAAGTGAAGCAAATTATAACAGAGGATCTGAATTCCTTCAAACTTAGTACATCTTCCAACATTGAGAAGCATAGTATCATTAAACTTAATAGCTAATCAAAGGCAAGATATTTTTTAGGCATGCCCTTGTATTCAACTTATGAGCATTAAAATATTCTTAAAGTTAACTTTTTTTCCTCGGATAGATAACCTTTTTCCATGAAACTAAATAAAATTTTTTTTAAAAATTCCCCTCTAAAGATCAAAACAAATTTTTACTCTACATCCATCAAGAAGTTTTTTCAGTAACAATCATAACTAGCCAAATAGGTTAAAAAGATTTGATAAAAATAATTGTAATGGCTAATGAGTTTAACATTTCCTTCGTTGTATTTCATTATGATTTCTTTCTTCATTTTTTTGGTGAAGGGAGGGGGGGAAGAACCCCTAACAACCAAAGAACTAAACAACACTAATCATACGAGGTTTAGACAACCCCAGCAGGTCATCTACCAACACAGAGCCAAGTTAATCAAGAGCCTCATCAAGAAGACACAAACCCAGATCTAGATGATTTCTTTCCTTATTTTGTGTAGGTGACTTATTATGATGTAATTAGGATAAATTGCTTTACTTCTGGTACACACAATGTGATCCTGCTTCCTCAAACTTAAGAAAAAGGCAAAATTGTAGTAATGGTTTCTCAAATAAGACCTTACTTTATTTTTCGTTCCTCAACCCCAAAAATTATTATGGTCGTCCTTCAATTAGATATCGCTTTGAACTACTCGTCCTTTCCGTCAATTCTGTTAGTTTTTTCGTTAAAATTAAGGGCAAATTGGGAAATTCAAATCAAATATTTATTAGATAAATAAACTATTTAAATAAAAAGTACACTGCCACTACATAACCCCCCAGCCACCGTCTTCCCCAATGAATCGGTCCAAATCGAGTTTCATTGTTTTCATTTGTGGTTGGGGAAAAAATTGTGAGGTGGTGGGAGGATTGGGCCTGTGGAATGGGGCGAGAGATGTGTAAATATGGCCAGGGATTGGCTTACGGATCAACTTAATCAGTTCTCAATCACCTTCCCTTTATATCGTTAATAAGGAAATCAAACTATTATTTGGCAAATTAAAAAAAGAGAACAAAAAGCAATAATCAAACTATTAGGACAATACTCACTCAACAATTATACCTAATGTATGGTCAGATCAATTAATTTCCTGTGGTTAAATAATTTAAATAATTGTTATTTTCGTTCCATCTATTAATATTCGTTTTAAGTTGAAACCCTACATGAGTTCATCCGTGGAATGGATCTGATGTATTCATGGACTTGATCATAAACCTTTTGCATAAATATGATACTAGTTCTAGTTGGCAGTTGATTAAACACCTCTTATGTAGCGAGGTTCACCTACAATTTGTAATGTATAAATACATCTCAAATGCATCTCTTAAAAGTTTCACAATTAATGAATATATGGGCTTAAGCAAGTTGGCTAGAGCAGATGTGTTCCCCATCTCCACTCAAGTTCGAATCCTCCTCCCAGTAGTTTAGATTAATTTAAAATAGATTATCGCTTGTTAAAAAAAAAAAAAAAGTTTCACAATTAATTCTCCAACAAATATTGCTTACATAGATTGAATTTGTGCACTCTACTCATCATGTTTATGTCGTGGTTCTATGCAATGACATCTTTTATGGGTTTCAAAAAAAAAAAGGGTTAAGTTTGGGTTTAGAGTTTATTATGGGAATTTATATCAGAATTAGGGAGTTGAGTTTAATCCTCAAATTTGGTGACTTTGATCCAAGTCTTTTGACTTTTATGCCACATAGGATTACATTCCTTGTTTAATATTGTCTGATGTAATCTTTTTAATTTTATATTTTTAAAATTATTTTTTGTTCCAATATTGCACATTATCTTAGATTACTTACCTTAATGAGATAATTAGCTAATATTATATTTCTTTCCTTACCCAGTTTACCCTTGAGCACATAAAACGAAGGAATAATGAAGTTATTAATTGTAGCAAAATTTATGGTGGTTTTATAATAAATTACGTACTAAATTTATGGTAAGTAAAGCACCTAATTGGGAAGACTTTTTTATTTATTTATTTATTATTTTATAAATGTTGTACATTGACATAAGAAAAAAAAATAATGGAGTGAGTTTAGTGCTCAAAGGAAGCCAAACACTTGTTAAAATAGATGAGGAAATAATGGAGATTCAGACAGATTTGGGGTTCATCCTAAGGCACAAATGACCCGCTGAAGCATAGTCACATCCATTTGCTATGTTGTCATGGTATCGACTTCTTCTTCTTCTTCTTCTTCTTCTTTTTATTTATTTATTTATTATTATTATTATTATGTTATGTTGAATATATGCTCAACTTTGAATCAAGTTCAGTCATTTTGTTCTTTATAGTTGTTCTTTTATGTGTAGTATACGTGAGTTATAGGTAATACATTTTTTAATATATTTTTCTTCATATATATATAAATTATAGGTAACATACTCCCTTAACAAGAAAAAAAAGTTATTAATTGACTTGTGTTTTTACATACATGAGATATAGGTATCACATTTCTTTGCCTTTTTGTTTATGGATCTAAGTTATAGGTAACATACACGTTACCACTTATCTTTTTTATTTACCTAAGATATAGGTAGCATATACTGTCCGACTTATGTTTTTATGCACCTAATTTATAGGTAATTTAATATTCTGCTTGTTTATTTTTCCACCTTACTTATAGGTAAGATTGTCAGCTGCGCAAATCTCACGGCATGGTGCTCCAGGCCGAGGGTATGTGCGTTAACACGTGACGTCCTTCTTTTGGATGCGGTGTGGTTGTGCGCGGGCGTGCCAGCACGGTCTACTGTGCGTCGAGATGGTGATGAGGTTTGGGTAGAAGATGGTTAAGTGATGAGTTCGACTCCTAATCAAACGATTGTGGCCGATAGAGGAACTGATCTTGGCCGTTAGGTTCACGGTCTGAGCTACAATGCCGTTTAGTGGTGGTGTTGGTGGCGGGTTTTAGGCGGTGCTCCGGCGCGTTGCTCAGAGAGCGACAGTCGTATGATATATGGGGTGAATGAGATGATAACAGGGATGGTGCTCCGGGCCTTGAAAATCAAGGGTCGTATGATATACTGATGAATGGATTTTCCTTACAATCTACCACTACTCCTAGGAAAACAAATAAAGGTATTGAAAGTGCATTACAGG
This sequence comes from Prunus salicina, assembly GCA_020226455.1. Taxonomy (NCBI): domain Eukaryota; kingdom Viridiplantae; phylum Streptophyta; class Magnoliopsida; order Rosales; family Rosaceae; genus Prunus; species Prunus salicina. Next base: position 15,952,907 of record CM035344.1, on the reverse strand, counting down.
AAAAGATAATTTGTTCCGTGGGAGGCTTTTGGTTTGGTGTTTGGACCTTTTGAACGTAGTCTTGAGCTTAGTATTTATAAGGGGAGTCCTGGAGGGACCATCGAGGCTGAAAAGATTTGCGTGGTGGAGCTTGATCGGGGCAAGTGGGTAGTCAAATCGGCATTTGAGATCGTGAAGCATGATGGTGTGACCCCCATAAATCCCGGTAAATCTCGGCCACCGCCCTGGTCGTGGGTTCTGCCCCCTTGGCCGTGGGAACGCATTTAATGCCCTGGTTTGGTGGTTGGTGATCTGACCTCAAGTTGTAAGAATACTTGTGATAATGTTTGCACCTAACCACTCTGATTTCCATCACCAAATCCTGACTTCAGTCACTTCCCCTCTTCCCTCGTGCATTAAATGCTTCTTGTGACTAGTGGGTTTGTTGCGATAGTCAGAGGCATCACTTCATTAAATGGGGTGTGGGACCCTGAGGCCACGTGGCAATTTAACCACAGCATCTTCAGCCGTGTCTTTTACAGCCTTCGGCTTCGGCCTATAATACCGCGGTCGCGAGGCTAAGAGGATTTTGCATTCGCAGCCTTTCTTTTGTTCTCAAGAAGGTAAAATGCCTAACGAAACGTGGCCGTTTCAGTTCATGAGTAGGTGCCAGGGCCGAGAGGAAGTCCCTTCGGTCAGTTTATGACCGTGATTTATTAGGCACAAACAAAGATGTTTTGTGATTTGTTCAGCCTATGGTGTAGATATATTATCCTATGGTATAGGTATATTGTCCTATTGTCCATTGCATAGGTATAATATGTGGGTCTTACTTTCATTGATTAAATGGTATATATTAGGTAAATATTATCAACGAAAGAATTCAAAATTCAATTACAAGGAAATAATGCATTAAACTTAGATTTTGAATATGTTTTTCTTATTCGTATCAAAGGGTAAAATTGACACAACAAAAAAGTAAATAAAGTCAAAGGACCTATATCTAAAACAAAAAACGTGTGGACTAAACCCAATGACAGCTAATCAGATCTGAATTCCTTCAAACTTAGTACATCTTCCAATATTGAGAAGCACAATATCTATTGTTTCACCTCTTGAAACAGACGCTTAGTCTCACTTTACCACTTCCGTCCATTTCCATCCACAAAACCGTTAAGTGTACTGACGTGGCATGGTCATTCTAGTAATTTTAGTTCCTTATCTTCTCTCTTCTCTCTCCCTCTATCCCTATGCCCCTCTCTTCTCTTCCATCCCGAACTCAACCTCCATCGCACCCTACCCCAATCCCCTCCTCCCTCTTCTCTCTTCTCTTTTCTCTATGCCTTTCTCTTCTCTCCCCTCCCCTTCGCAAACCCAACCCCCAACGCACCTCCATCGCATCCCAACCCCTCCCCTCTCCCTGTATCTCTCTTCTATCACCTCCATCGCACCCCACCTCTCTTTGCAAGAGAGAAGATGGGGAGTGGCTATCGAGGAGAATTTTTTTTGAGTGGTGGATGGTTTGGGTGTGTTGACTAAGTCCATGGAGGATTAGGTTTGGGGTGGGGGTTGGGTATGGCAAGGGGAGGGGAGAGAAGAGAGGTAGAAAGCAGAAAGAGGCAGAGAGAAGAAAGAAGAGTAGAGAAGGAAGGGAGAGAAGAGAGAGAAGATAAGGAGCTTAAATTATTAGAATGTCCATGCCACGTCAGCATACTTAATGGTTTTGTGGATGGAAATAGATGGAAGTAATAAAGTGAGAAATTTCAGTGATTTTTAGAGATTTAGGTGGTTAAGTGAAAAAATTTCAATTTAAAGGGGTAAAGTGAGATTGAGGATTCATTTTAAGGGGTGAAATAGTAAATAAGCTTTAGACTTAATAACTAATCAAACACAATATATTTTTTATGCATGCCTGCATGCCCATGTATTCAACTTATGAGCATTAAAATATTTGTTAACTTTTTTTTCCTCGGATGGATGTAACTTTTTCTATGAAACAAAATTAAATTAAAAAAATCCCCACTAAAGATCAAAACAAATATTTACTTCTAGATCCATCAAGAAGTTTTTTTTAGTAGTAGTCATAACTAGCCAAATAGTTTTAAAAGATTTGATAAAAATAATTGAAATGGCTAATGAGTTTAACATTTCCTTTGTTGTATTTCATTATGATTTATTTCCTTATTTTGTGTAGGTGACTTATTATGATATAATTAGGATAAATTGCTTTACTTCTTGTATACACAATGTGACCCTGCTTCCTTAAACTGAAGAAGAAGGTAAAATTATAGCAATGGTCCCCAAAATAAGACCTCACTTTACTTTTCGTCTCTCAACCCCAAAAAAACTAACAGAATTGACGAAAAGGATGAGTGGTGCAACGCGATATCTAATTGAAGGATGGCCATAACAATTTTAGGGTTGAGGGCCGAAAAGTAAATTGGGGTCTTATTTGAGAGACCATTGATACAATTTTGCTGAAGAAGAAATATAGCCTTTTGTCATAAAAAAAAAAAAATATATATATATATATATATATAGCCTTTGTTATCCTATATCCATGTTTTACAAATTTTACCCTTATTAAAATTTGTTTTTAATAGCCAACAAGGTTTAGCTCAGTGGAAAAGGGTCTTGACTTGCAGACCAATGGTCTCAGGTTCGAACTCCCACGACACTTAGGTGGTGTGTGTAAGAAACCCCCTTCCCTTGTAGTTTAAACTATCACTATTATTAAAAAAAAATTATTTGTAATAAAATTTAATCAAGAAGTATCTTCACAATTTCTCCCCACTCTCCCTTCTTCTCTAATTACTATCATCTTCATCACTCTCTTTATCTCTCTTTGTATGTTTGACATTACTATCACTTGTAATAAAAAAAAAATTATTTTAATAAAATTTAAATCAGAAATCTCTCCACAATTTTCTCTCTACCCTCCCTTCCTCTCTAATAACTATATACCATCACTCTCTTTCTCTCTCTTTGTATGTTTGACATCACTCTCTTTCTCTCTCTTCGTGACATAGTTTGGGACTGCTTATCTAGGAAGTCCTTATGCTCATAAGTGCTTTTATTATAAGAACATTGAAATTTTCATAAGCAATCTAAGTACTTTTTGGGAGTGCTTTCTGAAGAAGCACATAACAGGTGCTTCTCTAGAAGCACTTCTTATTTTTTCTGCCAAACACTATAAGAAGCAGTTTTAGTTGTCAGAAAACACTTTTAGCCTTTCCAAAATCACTCCCATACAAGAGTGTTTTTGGACTATAAAGCACTTTTCAGTGCTGGCTTGAGAAGAAATTAGCATGTGTTTTTTTCCAGGTAGCACTTGATTCCTTTTTATAAAAACTTTAACATACTTTTAACAAAAGTGACTATGTGCAAACATGCTTCTTACATAAGCACTTACAAACAAGCTCCTCTTACAATAACTACGCCCTATGCCGGTGAGAGGTTTTTTGAAATAGTTTAACATACTTTTAACAAAAGTGCCTATGAACAAACATGCATCTTACATAAGCACGTATAAACAAGCTCCTCCTACAATAACTACACCCTATGCCAATATGGAGGCAATTAAACGATTAGCCTAAGATAACTAATAGCCTAGAATCCACCAAATATGAGAAAACCTCAAGTTTATTGAACTTCAAAATGATAAAATAATGCCCTAGCCACATGCTAAAATTGGTTTTAATACTCCTAGAAACCTTAGGAATCCAAAAGGAAATAAAAAGGGAAATTAACAAAAGTTTCCAAAAACTAGAAAAATATTAAAACGCCTTTTTGGGCTGCTAAACAATCTCGAATGCCCAAAAAAGTCCTTATGTCATAGCAAAGCAATGAGTTTTACTCATGACATCATTCTCTTCGAAACAATGGGTCATGGGCCCAAATTCGAGATCGAGGCCCGAACTTGCAACTTTCCAATTTTACCTTTGCACATGCAACGCTCCAACGCCTCTTCTGTTGCTTCAACCATATGTTCCACATCATTTTTATATGCTGACTGAATTTAGATGCATGCATGCAGAGTCATGTTATAGTGAGGGCCTTATGTATGGGCTTTAGGTAAGGTCCTATTGCTTAACGTAAATGGTTAAGAGATATGGCCTCACATAAGGACCATATATAAGGTCCTCACTATAGAATGCTTGCTCCTCTGGGTTGTAGCCCCGAGCAACCTTCGGCCCCCGCTATTGTGGTCACTATAGAATGCTTACTCATTTACCTAGCCTCTTAAAATTTATTGTGGTCTTCAATATAGGGTAATTTGTAACCACTTGAATTATAAGCTCCTTGCGACATGACCCTTTTTAAGAAATGCCTATGGAAGGAAAGGAGTAGAGATGGTAGAATATGGTAAGTTTCTGCATGCCACAGAACTAATATTTTGTACTCGTACTAGTATCTCACCGTAAGCTAAGCAAAGCCCTTATTCACATAATGACAAAGTAAAAAGTGTAACATCATAACACATAAACTCCGTCTTCTTTTTTCCTCCAATACACTAGGATGGGATCAAATTCACGACCTATTATAATTCAGACACTTTCCTTATCTGACCCCGCGGACAAGGACGTTTGTTTTGATGTCGCTAGAGTTAGTAAAATAGTTTATACAAATGACATTATTGCTGTCTATTTGTCTCTTAGACAAATACACAAATGCTTAAAACTTTAAGACACTAAACGAAATTCTAGAAATAACAATTATAAGTAGAATAAAATCATTAAAATACAGTAGCTGCTTCTTTAAAAAGTGCTTCTATGACCGAGAAATACTTCTAAATTTTTCTATCAAACGTTGTTCGAAGTACTTTTAGTTGTCAGAAAACACTCCTAAAAAGACTAGTTTAAGAATTAAGCACTTCGGATTTAGCATTTAGTATTTAGAATTTATCTTATAAAATGAAATTAAATGGAAACTCTAAGACTTTTTTTGTTTGTTTTTGGACAGAATAAAACTCTAGGACGTTGTAGACATATAAGCACATACAACACAAACACCAAAACACCTGCTCTCAAAAACAGTGCTTTATGTTTGTGGACTGTGCATGCCCAAACCAGTTGGCCAGCAAGGATGGTGATAAGATCCCTAAGGTGGGGTAGAAATTGTGAATTATTGGTCCATTTGGGTGTAGAGTAATATCCCATGCCTAGATGTCTTTTCTTTTGTTGTTTCTTTTAGCATTGACGCACATGGCAAGTGGCTAAAACAAAAACAAAAAAAGTAAAGTAAGATAAACAAATTATTAAAGGCATTTTCTCTTCCTTTTTCTTGATGTTTCTTTGAATAACGAAGCAATTGAAAAGTATGAAATGGTTGTTGAGCTAATTGACTTGATTGACCCTACCTTGCTGGACCATGCACCAACAAAGGTCGGTTTTTAAGTTCTTTGGACGGTGGAAATTTTGGTCATAGGCAAGGACCACCCATGTTAAAAGTTAGGCACATAACTTTTTCCGCATTTAGGACAACAATTACATGTGTAAGAATTAACAATATTTAGGTAAATAACATTAATGTATTTTAATGACACATTTCTTATTTCGAGTTATTTACACTAATATCCTTTGAGGTTTTCAGTATTTTCACAAAACCTCCTGAGATTTTAAAAATTATACGAACACCTCTTGAGGTTTCAAATTATTTTCACAAAACCCTTTTTGTTGATTGTTAGTCCAAAAATTGATGATTTCATACAAAATAACTTATGCAAATGAAAAAAATTAATTTCTATGAATGTATGTGCAATCTAATCTCAAAGGCAAATTTTACCAGGATATTTTTTTATATATAAAATCATCAATTTTTAGACGAATAATCAACTAAAACGGATTTTGTGAAAAAAAAAAAAAATTAAAATCTCAGGAGTTGTGCGTGTAATTTCTTAGGACGTGTTAACATAAATAACTCTTTCATTTTATGTATGGAATACCTTATTAAATAGTACCTTTTATTTTGATCTGTTGAAACTCAATAACATAAATAAAAAAATTTTATTATTCTACATACCAGTCCTATTTTCCCATGACATTTTTTAGAATCATGTTTTCTGTTTTAATTGTTATTAGGTTCGATGTCCCTCCTTAAGTGGAGGTTTTCTTGGAATTCAATGGACTTAATTGGCATTGTTTTTGTTTAAAAATAAAAGTAAAAATTGAATGAACTTAAAAATTAATCTAATCTAAGTTTGAACTTGGGTACAAGAAGGCGGGTTCACTGCCGTGCTCAATTGGTCATCAAACCGCTTAATCTAATTTTTATTTTTGTTTCAAGCACAGTGGTTGTCATCAAACCACTTACGTTCGGTCCCGGTTGGCTAGATGTGATTGGTGTTCCCATCTGGGTTTCTACCTCAGATCGCTTATTAAATTATGAGTGGTTTCAACTTGCATGAAAATCTGATGAATTTAGCACTATAGTGTCCCACTAGGTGCCAAAAATGGTAACCCAAAAATAATTTGCAACCTATTTTGCAACGTCCTTGGTTGAAATAGATGTGGTCGTGCTAGTACGCCGCAGAAGGCCAAACATACAACTTGTGTTGGTGATGCGATGGATATGGAAGTTGTCAAATGATTGTGGCCGAGAAAGGAACACCTCTATGTCATAGGCTTTCCTTGTATGTCATAGGCTTTCCCATCTTGAAAACAAAGCGCAGTGTGCTCTCCAAAGGTTAAATATATTGGATCCAAATAGTAAAACTTAACCCAGACTCGAAAGTGCAAGTGTGTTGAACCATTTTATGAATCCCACATGAAGGTGATGGTGAAATCAATAATTTCGCAAAGATGTTGAGAACCACCGCATCTATTCTGTAGTCTTGTGTATCCACAGCATCTTCCTTGTATATGCATGTTGTATCCAAAAGTCAAACTTTGCAACAAGTCAGCTAGATACAGATTTGGAATGGTGATAGGCTGAGCCCTGGATTTGTTCTTGAAGCTTCATTATCTTCTAGTAGTCTGGATGATAGCTCAGGTAGAGCACTTGAATAATAGTGGAAATTGCAAAGCAAAAACAGATACATAAAATACTTTGCTAAAATCTGCTACATAATTTTTAGTGTCTAGATGTCCTTTAACCCTCTAAATATGATTTCTTTTATATGATAAGATCCTCCAAATGTGATTTACATCTTTTTCATGCTTCTGGTTCCAGGGCATAGATCCTTCTATACCCTCACTCTATGGATTACTCTAATGATCAGTTGCAACTGGGACATGATGGTGATCTGATAGACTCTGCGCCCCTTCAGTGGACAGAAAGAAGGCTGGTAGTGAGATGATGATTGCTCTTGTCAATAATGTATCTAGGATATTACGTATAGCATCAATGCTGGTGGGGAAAGATTGAGAGGAGACAAGCTCACCCATGCCAATGTCTTGAAAGCTGAACTATTGTTTGGAGATGTGACTCTGCATAAAATGGATGTAATGAAAGGGCTTTTCATCAGTCCCTTGCTTCTTGACTTGGAAACTATTACCAAAGCATTATGCATGATCACATTCACAGCCAGCTCATTTTGAACTTTTTGTAATACTCAGCGTGAACTTTTACTTTTTTGAATTGCAAATACTTTTTTTTTCCCTTCAATATTATTTCTTTCTTCTTTTTTTTTTGCTTTTTTTTTTCCTTCTTGCAATTTCACACAAACACCTTAGTACACGTCAATTCTTTGGGGGTAGAGCTCAATCTTCTTATTTTCATCACTTTGGCACATCCTAAGCTATAAGGTATGGCTTAGAAATTGGTTATATAGGTTAAAGATAATAAGGGTGATGAAAGAAAGGCTAGTGTTTGGTTACAAAAGGGTTAATGACGCACACAAAAGGTAGGATGAAAAGCCTTTTAGTTGGTAAAAACATGCATAGCCTAATATCATTTCTCATGGTCCATCCCACTTGGAAGTGATGTACCTACAAAAGTAAGAACATTCTTTAGTATCCAATACAAACCTAATGAGATCAATCTAATTAAGAACAAATCGAAGAGTGTTTAAGAGTAGAAACAATAAAACCCCTCTCAAAGAGTGGATTTTGGCTCAATATCTCACAACGGTAGTCTCCACTAATATTCCATAATCATTCGAGCATAGCAATCTTGTCCACCAAAATATTACAAGTATGGTATTGTGAAGTACAAAGATTATAATGCAATAACCCTTCATGACAGCATATTAGTAAAGCATTCCCAAAACATGGCATATACGTCTCTATTAGCAATAGCTTTAGCAAGAATTCACATTTGGAAAAAACTACTTCTTTTTAGTTTCAACCACAGATCAATTTTCAGTGACTATCCCACAAAGTACTACACGGAATTTGGCAAGCCTTATATGCTCAGAAAATAGACAAACAAACGCACAAATTTTCTTTCCACAAAATATCGAAAAACAGATTAGAACTGCATGGAAATTGATGTTAAAAACAGAAAACAGTACATAATCGCAGAAAACTTCCAGTTCCTTAGAAACACAGCTGTAACTTCTAAACGAAATGTCAGAAAATTAAGACCCTTATATGGCTGGATTCAGCACAAAAAACTGAAGGCAGCAGCACTAGCCAAGTCTTCAAACCCATTACAGATGAAAACAGTTTAATCGAAACATAAACACCAACGTTTTGCATGACTCAAAAAAAACTTAAAACGAATGTTACCCACCTTAAACCTAAACCAAACATTCTCCTCAATGTTTAAAAAGAAAATAAAAATGAGGACAAGGAATAGTAAAAGTAATGAATGCACACAAACGAATATTAAAAAAATAAGGAACGAAGGTACCTAGTTGGGTTGCTTCCCAACAAGGGCTTAGTTTAGAGTAAATAGCCTGACTTTTGGATGCATTTACTTGGGGTCATGGAGGAGGATGGTGGTCTCCTCCTCAAGAAATGCGACTGCCACATATGGTTTGAGTCGATGTTACCCAAAAAAAAAAAGTATTCATGTTTACATATACCACATGTCATCCAGATGTGTACCATTCAAACAAGATGTGCATGACTAAAGTGTTATTGGTTGATGAGGGATAACCCAGAAAGAGTGATCTAACCTATATATCAACACGTTATGTAATTAAATTGCATTATTAGGTAGCGGAGGTATAGGAGATTCATTTACTTAGTAAATTAGAACGTTGGTTAGGCATAATTAGGGGTGGGCATTGGAACCAAAGAATTGGTAAGAGTAGAACGGGACTAGAAAAAACAATAAATAAATAAATAAATAAAACCCTTATTGACTAAAAGTCAACTTTAGGTCAAAAAATCGAACCGAACTTGTTTGGTCCAATTACGATTACGATTTTCGTAGTGAGAAAGCCGGTTCGAACCTAACCAAACTGGCTGTGTGATTTTTATTTTATTTTGCCAAATATTTAAGCCCAATGTCAAATTCCCAAGCCCAAACCTAATGCTCTCCCAAGCCGAACTCCAAATCACATGTCATTTACAAGCCCAACCCGTGTATTTTAATGTATTTTAACTCTATTACTAAATAACCTAGTCCCACCTTTATCTTTCTTTAGAGCATCTCTAAGAGTATAGGCAAATGAAGTAGGCAAAAGTGTACTATATAGACTCATGTGGCGTGTTGCCTATTGGATCTTGGAAAAAACTGCTCACTCCAATGGACAAGACAAATGAACTACGCAATGTTGCCCGTTACACAGATTATCACTCTTATGAAATTAGAAAATAGTTGTTCACTAATTATAAATTTTCTTATTAAAGTGAAAAAATGAAAGTTCAACCACACTATATTATTATAGTTTATTATTATTTAAACTAAACTTACAAATATTGTTTTACTTAAAAGTTTTGGAGATTTTCCTATTAATGTTGGAGTTGCTTTGGATAGTATTAATGTCACTTTCACAATGTCCAGTTTCGAATTTACTTTTGTTTTCATCAGTTGTTCAACATTAAAGCAATAACACCAGAGAATAGAAGAAAGAACAAAAAGGCCACGGAATAGATAGTTGAAAAATCGGAAAATCCCCATGGAAGAGATGGTAATGACCCCCTTGGAGATGTTAGTTCTGGGTTGCAAGATTTGACCTTTTCCAATGTTCTTTCACATGTGGAAAGCAAAGTAACCCAATATAACCAACCAGTTTTCCAGTTGTTTTAGGAGATTTTATTTTTGTCTTCACAACTTATTTTGGACCATTAGATCAAATCATTTAAATCCAGCCGTTGGAAAAGTGGATGTACCGATACAATGGCCGTATAGCATAATTTTTGGCATAAAGGTGTTGGCAAAACAACTATGCGGAACCATATGTTGAACAAAATTTTCTGGAGGAAACAGAAATGCTTACAAAGACCAAAAATCCAGATGCATCATAAAACAAGAGCTACTTTCTCTCTAAGCAGTTTCCGAAACATGTTTGTCCAAAAATGCCTTGGCTAGATTACTGAAACTGACACTCACTTCTCCAGCTGCAGCATATCTCTTCATGACATCAACCACCTCTGGCTTCATAATCTCCCCCTTGTTAGATGCGTTGCACAGATAATAAAGTGATCCAATTGCATAATTCACCTAACAATCAATTAATTTGTCAAATATTCTATATCGTTGTTAAAACATAAATCGGTTTTCATTACAAAGCATCAAGAATCATGTTGATCAATCAAAATGTTAGTGGTGTATAAATAGTTTCAAATGCACACATTATTTTAAACCAGGTATATCGGCTCAGTTCAGAGTGCCTCCTCTTTTATAAGAGTTGATCAGGTCCAACTTTTGAATCCCATCCCCAGGAAACAATTAGAAAAACCAATGAGAATTATGAGGCTATAAAACACACATGAACTACTCCTGCAACCAAAAAAGAAACAGAACAAGCACGGCATGTGCACACCGACACAAAGTACAAGTTCCTACTTACAGTGTTTCTAACTGGGCTTGATAAACATTGAATAACAAGAGGGATCCCACCACACTGAGTGATAACTACGGCATTTGCCGGATCTGCAACTTAAAACATTAACGTTAAAACTTAAAATAAATACACAACTCACACACTAGTGCTAGCTACTTACTAGATGGTGTCTTAAGAAACTGGGAGTAGCAGAGTCAGTATAAGGATTAAATAGGTAAACTTACCGGCGCAGCAATTGCAGATTCCTCCTAAACCAAATTCCACCAGCTTCTCATTCGGTTCTGTTATGCAGTCCACAAAAAGTTCCAACACGTTGAGCTGTTCGTAATCTTAAAATGCTTATCAGGCTAAAATGGTCATGGAACTTTTATACCAAAATAGAAAACTGAATATCAAAATACGTTTTATACCTGCCGCAAGAAGGCATAGTTGTAAGGATCATAAGCAAAGTTGGCCAAATTAGCAACAATTTTCTCTTTTGTCTCTGTACAGAAAGAAAAGAAAAAATAACTAATCAAATGACCTTGAGATGAATCAGTTGTCATTGACTCATCAGAAGAATTCTAACACCAGATACCCTGTCTCCTGCCTGATATCACAAAATTACTGACACTCGGTGGAAATGAAGATCAAAATCACAACAAATTTTTCATTGCCAAGGTTGAAACTAGTGCTGCAAGTGCTAGGTTATCACTTGTAATCATGAAAATGCACAACTATAAGAAAGGGTCTAGGCACCAACATAAGCAACGAAATCCAAACTGCAGAGAGATAGAGAGCTATAAAATGCAAGGACCAAGGTTGAAAGTATAGGAAAGGGCAAGGCCATACCTTCATCATCTGTTGTATTCTGAAATTGAGAAACCAATTCCTGGAACAAAAAGGAAGACCTAAGCTGGATAATAATAAAATTTTCAATACAAGAAGATAGATTTTTACGGTGTAGGGCCAGTTACCTGGAGGTATTGCAGCCTTGGAGTTCCAGATCTTCCAGTTCGCTCTTCTTGCCTCCGTTCATTCGTAAACATTATATGCCTCCGAGCGCGAGGAAGAAGAAGAAGAAGAGGGGACGCCTGTTTTTCTCTTCTTTTTTTCCTAGGTTACTAAAAGAAGATGAGAAAAACGAATACGACATCGTTTTGGCTAGGTCGGTGTCAAAACAAATTAAAGACGCGCGCTGCCTTTGCTGCGTTTCAGTGAGGAATTTGATCGAGCGGGTGGTACCACTCTTGCCTCCTATGGTGTTTTCCGGCCTTCCGGGGGTCAAGTGACCACCCTTTCCCCAACGCGCCTGCTTCAGCGGTTCCTTCCACTCGCACGGCGTCGTATTGAGACCGCTCAAGCTCAGGTCTGCAATTTTGCCTATTTGGTTGTATTTGGATTTTCAGCTCTCTGTCTGTTTATCTATGTAGCTCTACCTCTGGCTTTTCAGCTCACTTTATCTAATAGTTCCATTGTTTCGATGCCTTATTATAGTTCTTAGTTGGCTCTCAAGGAACTTGGTAGAGTTACTCAGGATGGTCATTGATTCTTTGTAATCTTTGTATGACCGCAGCAAGATATGATTTTGCAAACATTAGTAGAATTTGGATAATTCGTTGCCATTTGGGATTAATTCTTTTGAAGTTATGATGCTGATTCTGCTGAAGCAGTAAAATAAAAGGATTAAATATAGTCCACAAGGACCACAACCTTGCAAAGCCCCGACAGCCAGCACTGGCATGGCTTCATGGGTTGGGAAATTGAGAAGAAGTAACAAAGAATGATAATTAACTTGTTAGGCTACTGCATAAGAAAATTATTTCAACCATTTCAACTACTTGATCATGCTTTACTTTTAATTTGTACCACCTCTATTATTGTAGTACAACACGTAGTGAATTGAGATGATATACAAATAACAGTACTCCTATTCATGTGGTGCATGCTTGTTAAGTCAGTTGCGTTAATCATTCTCTTGAATGTTAAGCTTACACCAATAATTACAGCATTAGCCATAGATTTCACATAATCCCCACTGCTAATCATATATTCTCTTTCTCTGACTTGATTGTAAAAAAAATATTGATAATGAACCCATTGGAATAGAGAAGATTCTTGTATATAGAACTGCAAAGCAAAACAATAATTGAACCCATTAGACCCTCATAAACTTCTGACTCCAACACACATCATTACAAGTAGAATTATACATACCCTTCATCAAGAAACAGCATCTCTGCCTTTTCATCTATACTCAAATCTTGAACTCGAAGTCCCAAATACGGTACAGATGCTGTCTCTACCAATCCTGTCTAAACAAAACTGCCTGGGAAAAAAATTAATCTTATTCTTCTGAAATGTGAAATATCATCCAGTATTAAACATAATTATACGAGCATTGGCAGACTAAGTACTAAGAACCCACCTCAGTCCACAAGCAAGTGATGGTAAGGACACTGTTTGCCATTCCCAGGGCACCTCTCATCGCTTCAAAATCTGCCGGTCCGCTCTAATTTCACCCCAAAAAATGTTTAATTTTAACCTTTGTTATCAGAGTCGTTCTGTTTGAGTCAACTGAAAGCTAGTTGGAGCTGAAAAGTGATAACATCTTCTTGTTAATCGCCTTTGGGCTTTCCTCCGCCATTGAAAAAGAAAATGTAAGGCGACTTCTGACACTTTTGAGCCTTGAAAGCTGGGTTGATTGGCGTGGAGAAAACATGGCGTTAAAGCTTCTATGGGCATTGAGAAAAAGGCCATGGCTTTAGTTTTTGGAGGAACTTAGCTTGGGTGAGTCTAAGAAACTTCAAAAGGAAGATTGAACTAGAGATGTGAATAGCGCATAAACCATTTCTGATTTTAGTAATGTATTTGAATTGGATTTTTGAAACTTGGGTGCTTAATGCTTAATGAATTATCCAAATTCTTAGTAATCTTTGTAATAACCATAATGAAAAAGTTAGAAATAGTTACAAGTGGTCGTCCTAGACTCGTAATTCCTTTTGAGCTCCTCTTATTTGTGTAGAACTGGTACCAACATTGTCATTTGTTACTGTGCGTTGTCTATATCTTTCACCCAATGAGTCAGCGCCTTTGCGGTTGAGTGAATGTTTGTATGGCTATGGTTGGTTTGGCATTAATCTAACATGTGATGTTTTTCTTCATTTTGTTATGTGGGAAACTTGCAGGATGGGCAATATCCCCGACCTTCTGACCCTGCTTATGAGCAAGTACTGGATTCCTTAGCTATGGTAGCTCGACATAAACGCATAACTCTTTTAGAAGCACTTGTAAGATGGAGAGAGAGGTGGGTTTCTCCCTTTTCCAAAGATATGCGGGAGGGCATTGTTGTTGATCTGAGTTATTCATTGTTTTTGGTCTAACCATATCATTTTGTTACTGGGAAAATATTTTTCTTGCAGTGAATCCCCAAAAGGTGAAAATGAGGCATCTACATTCCAAAGAAAGGTTTGTATGGAGATTAGTTTGTCAAAAGCTTGTTTCTTTGACCAGATGCGTTTGTTCTTTATTGTATATGGTGGAGGTCAAGAAAGTTTGGCCTCTAACATCAATGCAGTTCATAGCTCTTTATTGCATAAAATAGCAGCTAAAAATATCAGAGTTTATGAGTTTTTTCATTATTTTCAATATATGTCAATATATATTATATATGTATGTATTTGTTATTGGGGCATCTGCTTCATTAGTTATAACTTTCATACTATGTTTACTGAAGCCCAGCATGCGGTGGAGTGCATTTTTTGTTCAGCATGTATTCGCTTTTTCAAGTGCTGTCCACAAGAAGGACTTACAGGTTAGTTCATTGCATTGCTATTTTATTTTACCTTGAGGCTTGTGAAGTTGTGCTATTCAGTGAAATAAAACAAGCTTTGTCCTTACTGCAGAGAAACTTTGGTCGGGGCTTGAAATCTCTTTACCAACAAACACAACAACCCAATTACTCATTCTCTACTCTAGCACAGAACCAAACAACACCCACCAAGAATTTCAAAACATTCTCCCATATTTTCCAGCAATGCTCCCATGGCAGAGCTCCAAATCCGGGAAAACAAGCCCATGCTCGCATGATAGTTTCTGGGTTTGAGCCCACTGTCTTTGTTACAAATTGTTTGATCCAAATGTATGTAAAGTGTGGCATTTTGGAATATGCAAGTAAGGTGTTTGACGGAATGCCACAGCGGGACACGGTCTCGTGGAACACCATGATTTTTGGGTACGCTGAGAGTGGAAACATGGGGTTTGCGCAGTCTTGTTTTGATGTTATGCCCGAGAGAGATGTGGTCTCTTGGAATTCTTTGATTTCAGGGTACTTGCAGAGTGGTGACTATCATAAGTCTATTGAAGTTTATGTGAATATGGGGAATGCAGGTGTGGAATTCGACTGTACTACGACTGCTATGGTTCTGAAAGCATGTTCTGTTATGGAAGAGATTGGTTTGGGGATTCAAATTCATTGTGTTTCAGTCAAGATGGGTTTTGATATTGATGTGGTCACAGGAAGTGCTTTAGTAGATATGTATGGGAAGTGTAAGGAACTGGATTGTTCACTTCAGGTTTTCCATGAATTGCCCAAAAAGAATTGGGTTTGTTGGAGTGCTGTGATTGCAGGTTCTGTTCAGAATGACCAGTTTGTCAAGGGTATAGATCTGTTTAAGGAGATGCAGAAAGCAGGAGTCGGGGTAAGCCAATCTATCTATGCTAGTGTCTTCAGGTCCTGTGCAGGATTATCTGCATATAGGTTAGGCACTCAGTTTCATGTACATGCTATGAAGACAGACTTACTATATGATGTGATAGTTGGAACTGCCACATTGGACATGTATGCAAAATGTGGCAGTATGTCTGATGCTAGAAAGATATTCAACTTGATGCCAAATTGTAGTTTGCAGTCATATAATGCAACTATTGTTGGCTATGCTCGAAACGAGCAAGGTTTTGAAGCTCTTGAGTTATTTCTGCTTTTGCTGAAGTCTGGTCTTGGTTTTGATGAAATAACATTATCTGGTGCACTCAGTGCTTGTGCAGTGATCAAGGGGCACTTGGAGGGGCTTCAACTGCAAGTATTAGTGGTTAAGAGTAGCTTGAGATCAAATATATGTGTAGCAAATGCCATTTTGGACATGTATGGTAAATGTGGAGATCTGTTTGGGGCCTCTCGCATGTTTGAGGAGATGGTAAGTAGAGATGCTGTGTCTTGGAATGCAATTATTGCAGCTCATGGACAGAATGAAAATGAAAAGGAGACACTTTCATTCTTCGTTTCCATGCTCCGCTCAAGGATGGAACCGGATGAGTTCACCTTTGGCAGTGTTCTAAAAGTGTGTGCGGCTCAACATTCTTTAAATTATGGGATGGAAATCCATAGCAGAATTATTAAATCTGGAATGGGCATGAACTTGTTTATTGGAGGTGCCCTTGTCGATATGTACTGCAAGTGTGGAATGATGGAAGAGGCAGAAAAGATACATGACAGAACAGAAGAACAAACCATGGTTTCATGGAATGCAATCATATCTGGTTTCTCACTACATAAGCAAAATGAGGATGCACAGAGATATTTCTCTCAGATGTTGGAAATGGGTGCAGAACCTGATAACTTCACATACGCAACGGTTCTTGATACCTGTGCTAACTTGGCTACTGTTGGACTTGGGAGGCAGATCCATGCTCAGATTATCAAGCATGAATTGCAATTAGATGTATACATAACCAGCACTCTTGTCGATATGTACTCAAAGTGTGGCAACATGCAAGATTCTTATCTAATGTTCAAAAAGGCACCTAAGCGAGATGCTGTTACATGGAATGCCATGATTTCTGGGTATGCGAACTTCGGCCTTGGAGAAGATGCCCTTAGAATTTTTGAGAACATGCAGCTTGAGAATGTTAAGCCAAACCACTCCACTTTTGTTTCAGTACTCCGAGCGTGTGGACATATAGGACAAGTTGAAAAGGGATTACATTATTTCCGCACAATGCGTAATGACTATGGTTTACACCCTCAGTTGGAGCATTACTCGTGTATGGTGGATATCATAGGGAGGTCAGGTCAAGTTCATGAGGCGCTAAGGCTTATTCAAGATATGCCTTTCGAAGCTGACGACATTATATGGAGGACACTGCTTAGCATTTGCAAGCTCCATGGAAATGTAGAAGTGGCTGAAAAATCAGCCAGCTCTATTTTGCAACTGGATCCTCAAGATTCTTCTACCTATGTTCTACTATCAAATATATATGCTGAAGCTGGAATGTGGGGTGAGGTCTCGAAGATGAGGAAAACAATGAAGCGTAACAAATTGAAGAAAGAGCCTGGTTGCAGCTGGATTGAGGTGAAAGATGAGTTACATGCATTCCTGGTTGGGGACAAGGCTCATCCAAGATGTAATGAGGTGTATGAGAAGCTCAATTTGCTAGTTGCTGAGATGATGAGAGTTGGATATAGGCCGGAAATTGATGTCCTGCTTGATGAGGAGATGGAAGAACAGGAGCTTGAAGATAAGCTCAAAATTAGTATGCATAAGGAGTAGTTTAAAATTCATTTTTCTTGTTAGAATTCAGAATACGGAATGAGCTGGGAAATGAATATGAATGAGTTGGAAAACAAGTCAAACAACATGTTCACAACAATGACCAATTTTTGCAAGTCCAATCCGCAAAACGGTTCTTAATTTAGCCTCCTTCATATGAGCATAGTTACCTTATCTCGCATCAGGTGACTGAATATCAAGTTATCATATTTGGAATTGATGGAATTTGCTATCATTATCCTCCATTCCTAATAATTTGATACCTTTTACAGCGACAAATAGTTTTTTACCTGTACAAATCATCATGGTGGTCCTGGAATTGTCTTGTTTATTTTGTGAATATTCTCATTTTCAAATCTCTTGTACTTGCCACTAATGGGGCCGTTGGTGCATGATAAATTCATGTGCCACAGTTACAGAGGCATCTTTTGGTATTTGGATTTTCACTCTGATTATATGCTAGAATTACAGGTTTTTCTCCCAAAAGGGTTCTTCTCATATTCTGTGGTTGTAATGTTTCCCTTGAAGTTGGCTTTTAAATGTTTTCTTTTGGATGGTATGGTTGGTGTTTGGTGTTTTATTTCCTTTTACATTGTCAGGTCAACTGTTTTTTCCCCCCTTTGTAATTATTGTTAAATATGATTTTTCTATCAAGCTAGTGCTGTTTATATTTTTCATTTAATTACATCCTCCCCTAGCATGTTTATATTTTTCATTTAATTTCATGCAGACATTTTTTGTGTCAGGTTGGTTACCCTTTGGTAACTCTTCTATGTCTTGGTGACGGTACAATTTTCATCAACAACTTAAGCTCTCACTTCGATCAACTCTACAAGTTTCTTAGAGTGAGTCCAAGAACAAATTTGTGTAGAGGAGAATAAAGCATGTTTGTTTAATTAGTTGTTGTGTCCCTGGTCCAATCATGCTGTCTTATCATGTTAATTTGTTGTGGGGTAGGAGCCTATCCTTATGGTGTTTCATTCAGGTGTAAGTTGTATGACATTATGACATTATGTGGTTTATTCATTTAGGACAAGACCCATCGTTTCATGGCCTTGGACTGTCTTCCCCAAGTTTTGAGCTTTTACTTGAGAGTCCACACAGAGGGTCAGCCACCTAATTGTACATGAGACTACTTAGACAGTGTAACCTCACAACTCTTGACAGTTCTGAAGAAAGGAATGCTTACTCAGGACATCCAACATGATAAACTTGTGGAGTTCTGTGTGACCTTGATTTTGCCATGAACCATATGATACTCAAATTGCTGAAGCAAGATTGTACTAGTGAAGCAAAGGTTATTGGTCTCTGTTCTTTGCTTGCCATTGTCATGTCAACTTCAAGTAGCTGAAGTTTTCAACTGATCTTCATTTCAGTCTTCATTTGCCAAAAATATGAACCTGAACCAATATTATAATCGATGTCTTGAAAGAGCATGAGGTGTGTTACCTTCCTTTCTTTAACCATTCTCTATTCATTCCCCCTGTCCTACTTTTCATTTGAGTTGCAATTTTGCAAATGTGTATCTTATTGTGTTTCATTCATGGATCTTTTTCTAATGTTTCAGGGATGACATCATGCAGAGCTGCTATTGGGATTCTGGCGTCCATTTGATTTTGGACGAGAATCTGATGCAACCCCTCCTGACATGACACTTCAATCTGTAATATTTGAGAGCCTTGATAAGAACAGGTGGGCTTGTTGTCTTAGTGAGCTTGTCAAATACGCAGCTGAACTTTGCCCAAGATCTGGCCATGAGGCAAAGTAAGTATTTTGTTGTTTACGTATAGTTATTTTAACACATGTTTATTTTAATTTCAAAAAAAGATGTATGTTCCTTTCCAGTATTGGCGTGCTCTTCTGAGTTTGAACTTATTGTATTTAAGAGTGGCTCAACTAAAGAAGAGATTACTAATTTGTACAGTTTGCGAAGAAAAAAAAATTCTTAGGTTGCACATACACGTTAAATGTTTTTGTTAGACACGATTTCAGTGCATTTTTGCTGGGAACATGATTTTGCTTGTATGGCTATATTGCTCTTATCTTTTACATGCCTTATTAGGATCAGTATTTCCAGGTCAACCCAAATTTCAAGACTGAAATTCCACTATCTTATCGCAACACAATCTTTATTTTTAGGGCAGAGGTTATGCAACGTCTGGCTCATATCACATCTGTTGAGTTGGGTGGGAAGGCTAATCAGTCACAAGATGTAGACAACAAATTGGATCAGTAGCTTATGAGTGCGGTGTTTGTATGTTCGTCCACCAAATAATAGAGAAGCTGGTAGTATAGTTGCAACCCAAGATCTTTACCATCTAATTTTGTCTGTCTCTAAATTCTTGATCTGAGGCACATATAGTAAGTACTGCGAGAGGTTTGTTTAATTTCAATATAACCTTTCTCTATTCTCTTTTTCTTGTTTCTGTGAGTACAATAAATTTGTCGTGGGGTGTCAGAATCTGGGGTCAGTTCTAAATCCATACTGTAGGATTCTATTATGTTACTACTAGTTTGAGGTCTGTAAGGGTTTGCTCTAATTAGAGAACTTATAATCTTTTTCTTTGATAACTATTCCATGCTTCTTGATTCTTTTCAACTGGTTAGACTAAATTTCGTCTTTTAAATTTAGAATGCAGCCGCAATGACTCTTGGCCGCTCGCATCTGGAAGCTTGTGAAATCATGTTTACTGAGCTTGCTGCATCTTTCATTGATGAGGTTTCTTCTTCGGAGACACAGGGAAAACCAAAGTGGAAGGTGCTGTATGGTTAAACTCCTCAAATTTCTTTTATTTGATGCTTTGACATTTGAAGAAGACACTGAGCATTATGGCATTGTCTATGTTCTGAATATGTACTGGAGACTCTGTCGATTTGCAGTACTTTATAGTTCTGTTACTTGATATTGAACTCTAGTGGACTTATGGTATGCTTATTGACTATAAGTACTTCTAGAATATTTTTTAATCATGTTATTACAATTTACATATCATAAATAAATGGGTAAATTTCGTATCTAATATAAAAAAAATTCATAATAAGCACGGCCACCTCTCATTCCATGACTTTGATTTAGAAATTCACTTATAGCGACATTGAGGCACTCCTTGCAATGCAAGTCATAAAGGTCCCAAGTGAATTGAGCTGCACCGTAAACTAAATCTGTGCTCGATATCCCAAACATGAGTTCCCATAAGCATACAACAATCGACTGACGTAAGCTTGAAAACATAATTTGTATAACAACTCATGAACTTTTTTTATCAAACAAGGGAGCATCGATGAATTTTGTATTTGTCATAATAATTCCATTAGTTGTGTCAATTTCATGTAAGAAATAGGCATCTGAGTGTTTTAAGAGACAATCCTTGTACCAAATTATACCTCCTTTCTTCGCGAATCTCTTGACTTGCTATATTAGGACAACTATTGCAAACCGAGGCGGATTTAAAATTTCAACATTGCACTAGCCCATATACATTATAAGCAAGATCAAATTCGATGTAGTTTAGATGTTGGTTTAGATAATTGTGTCAATAAACGATCCAAGTTATTGACTCAATTTCCATCTATATTAATTGTTAAGAATAAATTTAATAATTAGAAAAATCTTGAAAACAAAAGGGGATTTGGTGAGTGCCTTCCCACAAATAACATTTTAAGTAACACATAACTAGCCTCTCCGCATGAGCACATGCGAGAGGTTTTTTAAAACAAAATTAAAAATTATTTTAGAATAAAAAAAAAAGATAATGGGTAGTTGTGTTCCATAAAAATAGGATCAATTATTTTATTTTTCTTTTCATTTTAATTTTTTTTAATATGAAAAAGTGTGAATTTACCATATTATCCTCATTTAATTAATAATTTCAATTCTTAATGTTTGCAATAACTAAGGGCATTTTCTGGTATTTTGAATGTTTTACCTGCTTTATATATATAGATGAGAGAAATCGCCCATGATCACTGAACCAGCGGTCGTTGGTGTTGTTTTTTTGAATACCGACGCCGAGTTGATGAGACGAGAGACCGCCTATAGTCAATTCACCTAGAAATCGATGCTATTCTGGCCAGCTTTGGTGAGCACCGATGGTAGAGGATTGAGACCGAGAGGTTGAGAGCTTTGGGCTCGATGACCACTTCGCAGCTTGGACTATGGGCTGTAGACGACGACGAAGACTATGCGAGCATAGGTAAAAAAGAGAAGAATGGGAAGACAGAGAAGAAGAGGAAAAGGAGAGAGAAGCATAGAGAAAATTTTCAACAAAAAAAGCAAAGAGAAAAATGGACAGAAAAGGATAAAAGATAAAATCAAATAAGATGAAGAGAGGTGGAGAAGAAGAAAAAGAGAGAGAGAGAGAGAGAGAGAGAACAATTGGGAAGAAAAAAGAAAAGAGAGAAAGGTGTTAGGGTGTTAGGATTACCCCAACATGCTTAATCGTTTTATTAGTCCTTAAATTTTGACCCGATTTGCATTTGAGTACCTCAATTTCCAAAAATGGTTCCCGTGGTCCTTTAACTTTAGTTTCGTTTGAACAAATGGTCCTGCCATCAATTTTGTTAACTTTTTCTGTTAAATGCAGGGGCAAAATGGTATTTTTATATTAAAACAAAAAAAAAGAATAAAAAATCATATATTTAAAATAACAACAAAAGAAAATCAAATAAAAAACCAACCAAAAAAAAAAGCAAAATCAAGTTTTGGGGGAGTAGAAATCGGGATAGAGGGGGAGAAAGAGAGTTAAATTTTAATTTTTTAATTTTTTTATTCATAATTTAATCAATTTTGATACAAAAATACCATTTTGCCCCTGCATTTAACAGAAAAGTTAACAAAATTGACGGGAGGACCATTTCTCCTAGCTAAACTAAAGTTAAAGGACCACGGGAATCATTTTGGAAATTGAGATACTCAAATGCAAATCGGGTCTAAATTCAGGGACTGATAAAATGATTAACACTAATATTGTTTAAGGATCTGATTTCCCCACTCCCTTTTTCTCCACTTACACTCCTTTTGCTTTTTAATACTTTTAATCAATTTTGTTCTTTCTCTTTCCTATTCTATCCTTACCCTATATTATTTTCTTTTTTACTTCACTTTAGGGTTAATGACCTAAATGGTCCCCCAACTATTGCTCCAGTATCATTTTGGTCCACCAACTAAAATTTTCATTTCAAACATCCTTAAACTTTTTATTTTGTACCAAGATGGTCCATCCGTCAAAGTCTGTGTATTATTTTGTGAAATCGAGGGAGAAAACTGTATTTTTAGGTGAGTATCCTCCTGTAAAACGACCAAGCCAACATAGGAATGCATTCCCTTCCAAAAATCCTTTTTGCTCCACCGCCTAGATGAAGACGTTCCAGTTGACTTGTTCTTAATCTTGCACTCCCCGCGAGCGTCTTGTGCCACCGCTGATTTCGGCATCCAAACGCAGTATGTCCCCTGTGGGACCGAGTCCAGTTCGTCCACGTTAGAGGACGACGATGATGGCAATGTAGCAGCATCGTCTTCATCCTCCTCCTCCTCCGCAACCTCCTTATTATTAGGGGCGGCAGCGAGATCTCGTTGACTTTTGTCAAGCAGAAGGTCGAGATTGAATACGGGGAAAATGGGACCGATCTGGTTGTCATCTAAGAATACCTGGCTTCCAGAACTTTGAAACTAGACGAACTCGAAGTCGTCGTCGACGTCGTCTTTTCTATGATCATCGTGTTCTTTCTATTAAGCGGAGTTATTGGATTTGTCAAGCAAATTGAGGTTGTCGAACTCTTGGTAGACTTTGGCTGCAATGTTTGCAAGTTTATCATCGGAGTAGCTGTTGAAGCTGGGACAAACCAATCCCTGTTTGAAATTGTCGTTTTGCATATTTTTTGTTTGTGTTTTTTTTTTTTGTTGTTGTTGTGGGGGAGAAATAGAAGGGTTGTGAGTAAGTTAGTTTTCCCTCTTTGGTGGAGCTTCTAATAGAAATGGGAGGGAATGCATTCCTGCGTTGGCTTGGTCATTTTACGGGAGGATACTCACCTAAAAATACGGTTTTGTCCCTTGATTTCATGAAATAATACACAGCTTTGACGGATGGACCATCTTGGTACAAAATAAAAAGTTTAAGGACGTTTGAAATGAAAATTTTAGTTGGTGGACCAAAATGATACTAGAGCAATAGTTGGGGGACCATTTAGGTCACTAACTCCTTCACTTTATATTATTTATTTTTCTTTACACTTAATTTTTCAACTTACACTCCATTTTCAGTATTAAAAGGGGAAGAAAAAAAAAACTTAAATTTTTACTCGATTAAAGGAAAAAAAAAACTAAAAATAGAGTGCAAGTTGGAAAATTAAGTGTAAAGAAAAAGAACTAATATAAAAGTGAAGTAAAAAGAAATCAATGTAGGGTAATGGTAGAATAGGAAAAAGAAATAACAAAATTGATTAAAAAGTATTAAAAAGCAAAGGGGAGTGTAAGTGGAGAAAAAAGGAGTGGGGAAATCACATCCCATTTTTTATAGCATAAGTGATAGTTTAAATTACAGATCAGGGGGATTTCTCAAACACACATACAACTATGATGTCGTGGGGTTTAAAATTGAGACATCTGATATGCAAGTTAAGGCTCTTTTCCACTCGGTTAGATCCTGTTGGTGCTTATAATATGTTTTTTTTTAATTCAAATGGAACGTGCTTATACATATATTACACAAGAATGCTATGACAGGACCCGCCCCGAATTTCCCGGAACCCAAGACGAATCCTGTGGAGACCCCGACATCACACCCATGCCGGGTTCACTCCTTAAAACTATGTCCTCTTTTACCGAAGAGGATTAAGGGCACGAGACTTTCTGCCGAAATTTCGGCAGAGTCTCCCCTGTAAATTGAACATTTCCAAAATTTCCACTTGCATAAAACACATTTTATACACCAACAGGCAGCATGCACAATATATTTTCAAGCAATTTACATAAATGGCCTTCGGCCTTCTAAAACTTCACCAGCAATGCTCTTAAATCAAATTAATGCATTAAACAATGCATATAACGATCTCAAGCTTACTTATAAACGCCTACACTTAATCAACATACAACAACTTCCCAAATATCCAACATATGAGGTTTTAACCTCTTAACACAAATGCAAGTAGTTTAGGGCCTTAGCCTGAATCATGCAACAATCCAAAAAGGATTTCAAACCTAACTGAACCACGCTCTCACTCGCTTAGTCCACCGGACAAGCCTCAATTCAACCAAGTTCTAGGACCAACAACAAGGTCCGAATCAACTCAACAAAGTACCTAACAAGATCTAATCCGCGGCTGCGCCTAGTAACTTCAGGCTGCCTACGTACCCTCACTGAGGGATCAAGCCACACGTAGTTCTTTCGTACAAAATTTCCAACACCATCAACATGCAATCAATTATAGAAATCCCAAACAAAACCTTTTTCAAACATTAATCGTTCCTAAGTCAGGATAATAATCCGTAATTCAACTTTCTAATAATCATAACCTTAACCCAACATCACATAACACCCCTCATACGATGGGACGCACCCGGCCACGTATGGGGTTTGTCAACACGCCAGCTACTCCTACGACACGTGCAATCTCACAACAATCACAATATCACCCCTCACACGACGGGACGCACCCGGCCTCGTATGGGGTCTGTCAACACGCCGGCTACTCCTACGACACGTGCAACCTCAGCTCTGGGCCTGGCTACATTCTCAACAGCCCACACAATCATATCTCCCCTCATATGTCGGGACGCACCCGGCCACGTATGGGGTCTGTCAACACGCCGGCTACTCCTACGACACGTGCGACCTCAGCTCTGGGCCTGGCTACATTCTCACCAGCCCGTACACAATCATATCTCCCCTCATACATCGGGACGCACCCGGCCACGTATGGGGTCTGTCAACACGCCGGCTACTTCTACGACAAGTGCGACCTCAGCTCTGGGCCTAGCTACATTCTCACCAGCCCGCACAATCATATCTCCCCTCATACGTCGGGACGCACCCGGCCACGTATGGGGTCTGTCAACACGCCGACTACTCCTACGACACGTGCGACCTCAACACAATCACATCTCTCCCCATACGACGGGATGCACCCGGCCACGTATGGGGTCTGTCAACATGCCGGCTACTCCTACGACACGTGCGACCTCAGCTCTGGGCCTGGCTACATTCTCATCAACCATCTAACTATTCGCTTTGGGCCTGGCTACATTCTCACTAGCCCGCACGGGTTTAAAGGCCTCAACACAATTACAGGACGGTACTTATACAAGGAAAGCAATAACCGGGGAGGCACATAGGGTAGTGCGTATAGCACTGCAAACTGACGTTCAATCCCTTTTTAATACCTTTGGAAACACACATGATTATATATAAATATAAATCTCTATTTCATAAATCTCAACCCTGGAATAGCATCCAATAATCCCCCAATTTCGAACCGTAATTAATATCCTAATCCTACATAACCAACATACAATCAAGACCCGTCACTACGGCCATTTTAATCTTCATAGGAAGGTAATGCTACCTAGGAAGTCTCGCGGTCAACCCAAGGTCAAACTACCCAACCTTGGTCAATGGGCCCACGGGGCCCACGACCTCCGAATTTCCGATCCGACAATTTCCATGAGTTCTACAAGGTTTAGGATACACGTCCTGTAATTTTGGTCCAGATCGGACAGTCGGATCGCTCACGATCGTACGATTGGACGGTTACTAAAATCCTAACCCTAGGGTTGACTTTTTCGGAGTATCTGGGACTCCGTTTTATGATCCGTCGAATCCTAAACGATCCTGGTAATACCTACATCAACATATCATAACTTCAGGACCATCCAACGGTCCAAACCTAGCGAAACCGGAAAATACGCAATATGCGATATCCGTTCGAAACCCTAATGGTATCCAAATTGAAATCCGAGCACACCTACGCGCTCATGACATTGATAGGATCGCATTGGGAAAAAATGCCCCTCAGCTACAGTGCCCAAGCGCCGCCACATGCGCCGGCAGCGCGTGGGTGTCCAAAGCGATATCGCATCACCAGAAAACTTCCAAATCGAGAGCCAAGACTCCTACCCTAGGTAATACACCTAATTTGGAGTCACTTTTGTTCTTGGACGTACCCCAAAAACTGACCGGAAGTGGCCGAATTTCAATTCGTAAATCGAGTTGCCTACGCTACAAATTGATCAATTCCTACCCAACAGGCAGCTAGATCTCGAAAAATAGGTGGACATCCATACCTCAATCACCAGAAACGGTGGCCGGAGGAGGGATATCGAGCCGGCGAAGTTTTGAGCGAAAATCGATCGAGAACCTGCATTTTCCGGCGACTGGAGCAGCGGCCGCTGTCGGGGAAGGGCTGGGTCGTGACGCTGGGGTTGAACCGGTCCTTTTGGCACCGTCCCGTCTGCATTCGTGGCCGGTGGCCGGAGTTGCGAGTTGTGAGGGAGAGAGGCGACGGCTGTCGCACGGAGAAGAGAGAGAGGATTTTTCAGATTTTATTAAAAATCCATTTCGAAATATTTACGATTATGCCACTGAGGGTATTTTGATCGTATCTCTCTCGTTACAACTCTGATTCAAGCCTACGCAACGGTATAGTCGGAATTCCCAAATTCCTTTCCGATCAAAAAGTCAACTTTAAACCTCATAAAATATTCTAGGGGCAAAATGGTCCTTTTATTTGAATAAATTAATATTCACCAATTTATTTAGGACCGGTCGTTACAGGCTAACTATTCTAGTGCTAGCTGACCTTCTTTGCAACCTTGAGGATTGGTGTTCAAGTCGCCCTTTGGGCGTGTTCGGTCTAAATAAGCGGTTTGTAATAGTGGAACCGTGAATCAGACTAGTTTGGTCCAACTTTTTTTAAAATTTTAAGAAGAAATGCCCAACCCTAATTTTCTCTATGAAGCGACGTTGTATAATTTGTAATTTAAGTTGGAACGTACATTGTATAATTTGTTCGATTTTCTTATCTAGGAATTAGAATACCACATCCCACTTAAGAATAAAATTCCTCTAAAATAAGAAATTCAATTCCTAATTTTGTTTGAGCCCCACTTAATTTTTAATTTCTTGTTATAAAGTAACACATGAATCCTCTATGTGCGGAACTCAATTCCTAATAAGATCTCTAATTCTTGATTAGTAAACACGCATCAACTACAACCAAACACCACGAGTAAAGAAAGAGCAAAGTCAGCCAATCATGACTCAGTCTTCCTCCAAAGAACAACTAGAAAAAGCAAGAACAAAGAAAATATTAAATAATAAAATGTTAAAACTGATGTACTGTCGCTATACGTTAAACTGCTGAGAAAATTACGAATTGTTAATATCAATATAATTGACCAAAAGAAAAAAGAAAAAGGAGAGATAAAAGAACAACCACTTTCTGTCTTTCCTGCACTTTCTCCTACACCCAACTCCTCCGAGCCAACGCTTATCTGAGATTTCTGGGTACCTCAGAAGTCTTGGAGTTAAGCTTGTTCTGTAGCAAAAAGAGTATAAACAATGCCCAATTGGGAGCTGAAGAGTTGTTGCAAGCATGACCAGGTCGTATTCTTAGCGACTATTGGAGTCTTCACCGTTGTGATCCTCGCGGTATGTCAACTTTGGCCTTTTTGCTTTCATTAGAAATTATTTGACTCTGTTTGTTTCCTGAGAAAAAAAAAGAGAATAAATTTAAGAGTGGTCTCTCTGATGTATTTGTTCTGCTTTCTTGAAGCTTAAGCGGGTTGAGTCGAGTTGTTGACCAGATAGTTCCATTGGGTTTAAATAAGGGAAAATCTGAGGCCCAAGATATTATAATTCTTGTACTTCTTCTTCAAGGTTTTAAATAGAAGTTTCTTGTTGATTTTAATGGTGTTTTCTTGGTAGTTGACTGTTGTGGGGAAGTTATGCTAATTAGCTAAATACACAATGAGGCTATGTGGTCGATTAGAATTTAGGAAGCGGGTTAATAGCTACCAAAATAAAACTTTATTAGTTTTAAGGTAATGTATTTAACATTTTATGGGTTTTCGTGTGTGAGGCTATCCCAAGTTTTTATTTTCTCCACAAACTAAATGTCTCTTTGGAAATTATCATTTTGAGAAACTTTTCTCATTTTTTTTCCTTTTAATGTCAAACAAGAATGCAAAATTTTCAACTTCATCTTAGAGCCAACATGTAAAAAGGCAACGAGGGAAGATGAAAACATGCAACCAAGATGGTTTGGTCATGTGTAACTAGTGACTCTGGTTGATAAGACTATTGATATTGCACTTGAAAAGTTCGTGGTGCTGTTTGAGGTCGTGAGAAAAGATTTAATGAATATGGGTCAAGGATATGAATATAGAAGAGTAGTAAAGAACACTTTATTTGGTTAATGTTGCATGATTTGGGGAGGGCCTTGTTATGTTGCCTAGCTTTATTTTGCCCATCTATGTTTCTTGCAGGTCAAATTGCAGCTTTTTAAAATCCTTCTTTTATAATCAATCTCATTAATGGTTTAGCATTTACTTGATCAAGTTGACCTTTTGATCTAGAAGTTTGTTTTGGTTGTTAAAGCTGTGGAGGACAATAATACTCACACCTTTTAAGCTCATCACGGTGTTCTTGCATGAAGCAAGCCATGCAATTGCTTGCATACTCACATGTGGCAAGGTAAGAAGAAGTTATTTTTTGTTTTCTATTATCTTTGCTGCTTAAATGATATGATCAGATGGCATAGAGGAAACAATGGTTACTTTCTTAAATAGATATCTATATTTCAGTTGATCAAAACTTGGTCTTTTATTTTCAAAGTTGTTTGCTTGTTGTGTGAGAATTCACCTGTCTTTTTACATGATTTTGAGTTTACACCGAGTTCTGATTGATTGAGGCATTGAAAGAAACCTTAGTCGGCAATGTTGTTCCTCACTTGCCTAACAATATTCAGTTTAGAAGTTAGATCAACACTCACATTTTACTTTTCTACACAAGCTTATAGGCCGCTTAACATGCAAGCTTTCGGTAAAGAAGGACTAGAACTTGCTTTGCTTTGGTCCATTCTGTTTTGGTCAGGGGCTTAGCAATTTTTTTTATAGTATATGACCTTAGTTTAAATATCAGATAATGGGCTAGCTTAAATAGCCAAACGGAAAATTAGCTGCTCTAAATTATAGTGAGGATGATACATTTTATGCTACTCTACACTTGGGAAAGTCCAACTGTAACTTTTCACTTTCAAAGCTTGTTGGTAGTTGAACAGTTGCATATCTTCGATAAGATGTTATAATTATTTCTAATACTATTATAATTTTTATTGTTATTATTGTTATCATCATAATTATTAACTTTCTCATTATTATCGTTGTTCTTATTTTATTCTTTTTTGTAAATGTTATCTAATCTTGGGATCTCATAATTTTCCTAAATGTTCCAAATTTAGAATGATTGAAGCTTATCAATGGTGAATGTAAGCACATTGTACCGAGTGTTTCGGTTTTGAAGGCCGACTTACATTAGGCCGGCTAAAACATGCCAGTTCGTTAAACTTCTTTAGTTTCTAGGTAAGTAGCTTCCTCAATCATGGACTTCTAATTTTAATTCATTTTCAGGTGGAAGGTATCCAGGTTCACGCAAATGAGGGTGGGGTCACACAAACACGTGGCGGTATATATTGTTTGATCTTACCTGCAGGATGTAATACACTTTTGCCCCTAATCTTTATTTTTCTTTTCAATGTATCCTTATTTTTGTCCTTTGTTATGAGACATTATTTATTGGCATTTGGCATTGACTTCGAAAAGCAATTTTGGAAGTTTTGAGCATGATATGATTGTCTTACTGGATATGTGCATACATAGTTAACCATATTAAGTTTCTCAATTTATCACACTTGCATTTGATGTGCACAAGCTAAGTTTTCTCCTCAATTTGTTATACTTCATCTTCAGTGCATGTCTAAGATGTGTCTGAGTATATGATAGGGGCCAAATAGTCTGTGTTGGCACAAATGTGGCTTCTGACGCTAAAATAGGACATTTTAGAAGTTCTCATGTTTTTTTTTATATTTCATGCATGCTGGTGTTATATGAAAACCATGCAGGCTTTGAATTCACTTTTTTTTTTTTTTTGGTCCTAATTACAGTTGTCTTTTCTGTTAAACTAAATAGTTTTGTGTTCTTTAAACTCTTTCCACTCTGTCGTATTTAATTTAATGTAATCTGATTTTCAATGGTATACCTGGTCTAAAGTGTTTTCTGCATCCAGATCTAGGCTCATCATTTTGGGGAATGGCTTTGATACTTGCTTCCACAAATCTCCTAACTGCCCGAATTGCTGCTGGTTGTTTGGGTGTTGCTCTGCTTGTTGTGCTTTTTGTGGCAAAAAATGTAAGAGAGTATGAATACATATTCCTATTCGCATTTAATAAGCATATGCAGACAATTATGTTTTAGCTCCATTTTCATAGTTAGAGCTTTCAGGATATTAATTTCCTCATTCTTGCATTCTAAATTCTATTGTTTTATACAGTGGACACTTCGAGGACTTTGTATTGGTGAGTACTTTCACATTTGTTTAATACGTATTGGTTTTTATACTATCCACATTCTTCCATACATGATTGATCATTGTTTTCAGGATTCATTGTATTCCTTGCTATAATTTGGGTTCTGCAAGAAACAACAAAAGTCCGTATTCTTCGCTACGTCATTCTCTTTATTGGTACATTCTTATCTTTTCAAGCCTTTACTTTCTGAGATGAACTTGTTTTGGAAATGAAAAGTTGCTTATTTCTCCATTTGAAATTGCAGGTGTGATGAACAGTTTGTTTTCAGTTTATGGTATCCTCAATGGTCCTTAACATATAAATTACCTATTCTGAACTTCCAAATTACAGATGTTTTAATTTGTGATTATTTTCACAGATATTTATGATGATTTAATATCTAGAAGAGTCAACTCCAGTGATGCTGAGAAGTTTGCAGAAGTTTGCCCCTGCCCCTGTAATGGGGTTGGATGGGGAGTGATATGGTGAGCTTTGTTCAGAGATATGGTTAGCTGTAATGTTCAGAGAGTTGTACTAATGATTAAATCTTGAAGTTTTTTCGTGCATAACCTAATAATCTCTATACGCAGGGGACTGATATCATTTTTCTTTCTTTCTGCGTCGGTGTACCTAGGGCTCGTCATTTTATCCTGAGGTACTATCTACTGCTTCACTCTGTATTAGAAGAATATCTGGAATTTGTTATCCAATTTTATCTGAAAAAGATTACTCTGCTTAACTAATGATCATGGTTAGTTTCCGAATCATTGTATTTGGAAGAGTTGATTTTGCTTGAATGTTTTGAGAGCATTTCCATGAACCAATTGTGGAACCATTATAATTGTCAATTGTGAAAGTAAAGCTAGAAAAATCATTTCCATGAACCAATTGTGGTCACCTTAATACTATGTACGATATATTCCTCCCTGTAGATGATGTGCCTAAAGCCTCCTCCTATCGAGAAATATAGTAAATTTATAGACATGAGATTTATCATTCAAGGATTTAATTTTATATTTTCTTGAATCATTCAAGGATTTGCTCCGCTCTCAGATTTGGAAATGATTATTCTTTTATTTGTTAGTAACATAGATACCCTCGGGCCTCAAATTGTGCTATAGTATTCCAACCCTGCTCAACTTTCAAAGGAACATTCGTAAGGGGAAGAATATATATTTGTTTCTGTAGATAATGTACCTAGAACCTCCTCCCTTCTGGAAACATAGTGAAATATATCTGCATGGGAATTATCATTCAAGGATTTACTTTGTTCTCTGATTTGGAAATGGTCATGCTTTTATTTATTAGTGAAGCAGATGCCCTCAAACTGTTAGTGAGGTGTGCTAAAAAGCACAGTAGTCATTGTCCCTCTTTT
Source organism: Prunus salicina (assembly GCA_020226455.1). Lineage (NCBI taxonomy): Eukaryota > Viridiplantae > Streptophyta > Magnoliopsida > Rosales > Rosaceae > Prunus > Prunus salicina. The sequence continues at coordinate 15,920,572 of CM035344.1, read as the reverse complement.
TTGTGTAATACTTTGCTTAAATTGCTTTGACATTCCCTTTATTAGAAAATATTTGGTTTTAAAAAAATTTGGGGTTTGTTTTACGAAAGCTTTCGAGTTTTATTAGCTTTATTCTTGGTTATAGGCTTATAGAAATCATGAAATGAAACTTGTAAATATTAGATCCCTAATAATATTATCTCTAATACTTATGTGTTCTGTTATTTTCAGGTTCAAACGATTTTTCAGCCTAGTCATCTCGTTGCGACAGGAAGCTTCAGCTATCACTTATTCTTTTCAGTGTCTCCATTGATGAGTAGTTAGTTTCACAGAATACTGCATTCTTTCAACCCTTTTGATTCTGGGTTACTCCTTGTGATAGTTATTGTATACTAAAGTTTGTACTGGTGTATCATAACAAAGGCTTAAAGGTGATTTAAAGAAATTGATGTGAATTTCCACGAGTCTAAACCCGAACCTCAAAGTGATTTATAGGGACTGCAGAGCAATCCTAGCTTTCTTTCTGTCCAGGTTGATTTATTTCTTGTGCAAGATTTTCTTCTTTTAAGATTTGAAATGTCCTCTTTTGAAATGCACCTTGGCGTGAGAAATAACTAACGCACAAATTAAACCCTATATGCAATCGTAGTACGAATAAGTAGGGATCGTTCTATTCCGGGGATTAGGAGGGATGCTAATCAACACAAATTAAATTAACACAAATTAAACTCATTAAACTGGAAATTAAGTTGAGGGAACAATGATTGGGGGGAATTGGATGATTTAGACCAAAGTAAAATTAACAACAGCAAATAACTAAGTTGTGAATGAAATATGGATTAAGGGATAGCTAGAGGATTCTTCTCCACACATGGAACATATGCATACAAATCGATCTCCAGTTACTCTTTCTATAAAGTACGAATGTCAAAGCCCCAAATTAATTGTGAACTGCACTAATTAACTCTCAGATTTTCCTAAGTTCATTGAATTGGACTCAGCGACTCAATCAAATTATTCTTATCAAGTTCCCTATATGAACAGCATGATAGAGATACATATCAAAGATCATTAAGTTCTATGAAAATCATAAGCTTTGACAAAGCATTTGTAACTATGAAAAGCATGATACTTCTGCCAGGAATTTACTTAACACAATCATGACTAGTGATTTTTACTACTTGTGAATATAAGTTCATAATGATTAGGTGAAATTCCCTTATATCCTAGCATCAAATCCCTGCATGCAAACTAAGTATGCATCCTTAATAAACATGCAAGAATAAGTCTTGAATAAAACAGAAAAGTAAATCACATTCATACTTTACGAAACCATAACTGGGAGTGATCAATTCATATAAAACATATGTCCATGGCTTCGAATTCACCTCTAACTAAGAAGAAATTTAGTTACACATATTTAATAATTGAAAAGCAATATAGAATAAGAAATACATAGGATAGGATAAAGAGAAGAAAAGAACTAGATGATGGCAGCAAGGAATTCCCAAGACAGCTCCAAGCTTTGCTCCTTTTGCAACTAGCTCTCTCTCTCTCTCTCTCTCTCTCTCTCTCTCTCTCTCTCTCTCTCTATATATATATATATATATGAATGTGTATGAGTAATGGATGAAGTGAATTGATGGATTGTTGAATGATTTGTGTTTAGAATTGGAGTGCTATTTATAGGGAGAATGGAAGGGGAATATTTGAATTGAATATGGTTTATGTCAATAGCACTTGTAATTAGAAACTCATTCTTTTGGCTAGTGCACTTCACCAACAAATCCCATTGTAATTAGAAACTCATTCTTTTGGCTAGTGCACTTCACCAACAAATCCCACTAGATAGTCATGCATGACATTGCATTGCAATCAGCTTGTGGGCCGATTTTGGGCTTGTTATTCACTCCAAAAAATCCTGGAAAAATATGGATCTTCAAGCCCTTTGTCTTATCTTTCCAAGTATATGCAGCCCAACTCAAGGAAAAATAGGAAAGATTTTCAAATGTCATTTTTGGCCCAGTAACGCAGATGCTGCCGAATTTTGACCTTGAGCTGCTAAATCATGGATAACTTCCTCTAGAAGACTCCAAATCATGAACCGTAAAATGCTACGGAAACTAGACTTCCGTATCTTTCCAATGATGTATGGCTCATTATCTGGTTCTTCTTGAGCAAGTACAGGTTAATCCGTGAATGTGACTGATCTGCAGACACTGTTTTGCTAACTTGTCTTCAAAATGCATGTAATGAGTCTCATCCTTATTACACTAAAACATACACAAACTTTATTAAAAGCACAAGTTTAACTCAAAAACATAACCAAATCATAAGTTAGAATGGTATAAAAAAATATGTAATTATGCACTGATCACACCTGAATGTGCAAAGTTTTGATGACAAATTTGAAATTAAGCCGACTCAGTTGGCTTTTATTTTTTGGTTCACTTCAAGATTCGAGAGTATAAATTCCCGGCACCTGTTTTTTTATTTTTTATTTATTTATGAAGAACGTCCTCACTCATGTTCATTGATGTGTTTTTGTGGTTGTGGGTTTGAAATTGTATAGAACCCCATAAAAAGGATTAATTCCCTTAAACTGAGCCATTTAAGTCAATGACTATATCAAAAGCTAAAATTTGAAATCTCATGCAAAGCTCTGAGATGCTCCAGCGTGGTTGCTGACCCTGCAAGTGGAGCATAAGTAAATTCTTACAATTAAATTGACCCCCATGAGACTATGGTACTAGAAGCAAGTTGACTTTGTAGGCAACATGAATATGGCAAAGTTTTATGCCCACAAATTTCTCTTTCACTAGCATAATATACCCAAAGTGAAAGTGTAACGGGAGGCTATAATGAGGAGTAAAGAGGATGCATTACTATTCATTATAGGTTTTATCCACTTTTCTTCCTGCGCAGTTATTTTTTGACTATTCTTCCTGTGCAATTATCATTAACTTCAAAAGTTTAAGCTGTTAAAAATGAATATTAAGCTTAACTATCATGTCTAATTAAAAACACATTCAGCTTAAATAAAACTATTAATTATACACTCCTTATACTTTCAAATTACAAGGCACATGGTGCACTCATCTCAGGTATAAGTAATCACATGCCTTGAAATACTCTGGGTAGCTAGTGGAAAAAGATAGTACAACAAAGTAGAAAAAAAAAAAAAAAAAAAAGCTTAGACCATTTGCATGGATCACATCGTAAACTAATAAACTATACAATGTCATAAAAGTGGGGTACAATAGTCCATGTAGCATTGCCCAACTGAATATCAAGTTAGGGATCTTCAGAAGTTTACGTGTAGTTCCATTGATAAATCTGAAAACTAATTCTTGGTCATCTTCATGCATTCCTATGTGAGAGAGAGAGAGAGAGAGTTGCTCTTTAAGTGATCGCACTGGTGTGGTTGCTTTTGTGTATGTTGATCACCTCAATCAAAGAATGAATTCTAAGTACTTTAGATGCATTTTGACATTAAAATGTATCATTAAGAGACAAGAAAGTGACAAGATATTCAAACAGCCCCACGCACTATACATATTCTTGTTAGAAGTTGTATGGTGAATAGAATCGGTTATCCCTTTGCAGCTTGTTGGCTTTGTTTTGTGTAGAGAATTGGATATAAACCCAAAAGTATTAGGATTTATTATGAATAACTCACGTAATTTTGGCTTCTCGATGTAAGTCCGTTCACTAATTTTCTAGGTCAGCAAACGTACCATACGAAGTCGATGAGTAAGCTAATATTTATAGTTCCCAATTTTCAACATTTTTAATGCCTTTTTTGCCCTCATTAACATTTTATAATATTAGATCTAATAGTTATTACATTTGACCTTTAAAAATTTTTTAAAAAAAATATTAGATCTAATGTCAACCATCCATAATTGTCACTTCATCTTATCATCCGTGTTTTTTCTTTTCCTCTTCTTCCGTTTTTTTTTATCTTCTTCTTTTTTTTCTTTTTCTCTTCATCATTTTGGGATCGACTAGCATCCGATTCGAGATAGATTACCGAAATAGATTGATAATCAAACAATCAAATCTTTCATCTTCCAAACTGGATAATCAAAATCCTACTTTGTGATCTCTATCTCTACATGGATCCCTTCTTTATGGATTAGAATTAAGCACATGGTCTCCAACTAGCCTGCATTACGAATATTTTGGTGCATTTGATCATATCTTCTTCACTAGTCGAATGAATACCATTTGGATTTAAAGGGAGAAGTGGGACAGCATACTGCCTTGTGGATAAAGGAAGTAAGCAAATAGTTTACTTCATCCTTGCAAATTGCAATCTAACGATCTTCTTATTTCTTTCTTTCATTTTTCCTCATCGTCCTCTCAGCTTAATGCAATATTTAGGGTGCTTTTTATGCAGGTGCATACTTGCAACCAGGCCTTCTCACTTCACTACTTTCTGCATTGCTACTACAACTGTACCTTGACCTTCCATGAATAATGTTAATGCATGCATGTATCCATGCCCTTGAAATCTTCACTTTTTTTGTGTTTCTAAATTTTTATTCACTCAAATGAGGTTTGAGTGACATATCAAACAAGCATAAAACAAAAAGTAATAGGGAAACAAAATAACAGTTATGGAAACTTACAGGTTAACTTACAGCAACTTAATCTGCTTCTTGTTGAGAAATTGGATGCCATCCTTGCAACTTAATCAGCCACTGAATGAAAATCTAATTCAATTCGTCTATACCAAACCAGACCATTACTTCTTTCTGAACAAACTTCACCATATATAATAAATACATATTAAAACACATTGACAAGTTTAATACAAATATATATGTACGACAAAAAAGAAGCAAAAATCAGGCTACGTATATGTGGGATACTAGCTAGGTTCAGTTGGAAGTGGGCTACATTTCAAATAAGTAAGTGTGGTACGTCGGACTGTACTTACTAATTGTTGTCAGATAGTATTAATCTGTTCTGGAGAGTATTGATAAGGTGTTTGGTGCTGTTTTGGATAAATAGTCTAAGTAAGTTATACTATGTTTGGTGCTCCGTCAGATAACATTGGATCAAACTATTTTTTTTAAATTCTTTGATAATTTAAGTGGAAATTTAAATTCACATGAACCAAATTGTGCACCAAACCATAATATGCGAGAACCATAATCTAATTATAAAGTACGCCATAATCTTTCCTTCATCCATATCTAGGCATAATATAAAGGTAAATTAGTAAAAGCAATTTAGAGAGAGAGAACACAGTTCATGTCATTCAATGTCGCTGGAGAATATTTGATTCCCGATTTCTTACTGAAGCATGTGTTTTTCAAGCCTAAGTGGTTGCTAGTTAAAGAAAAAGGGAAAGTCAAGAAAAAGCACTGCGAAAGGGTAATTATTCAAGCTTCGAAAAAAGCACTGGAACATCTAATATCAAGCTTCTATTTGAATTGAATAATTTACAGCTAAGGATTTGCAATCAATTAATGGAAAAGTGGACAGCAACTTACACATAAGGATTTGCAATCAATTAATGGAATAAACATAGTTTAGTTACAAAAAATTATGCAAATACACGAGACAATGTATTTGAAGTGGGAGATAGTATGAGAGAGAGATAGAGAGTGAGAGAGATTAATAGCGGGAGAATATAGAGTGAAAAGAATAACTTATGGAGAAGATAGTAGAGAAGAACTCTAGGGAGAAGAAGATGGAAAGAGTGTATGGTTTTTGTAGAAAGTGTGTTCTATTTTTTTCCTAGCCTTTATAATTAAGTGTGTATTATCTAAACCGGAGTGTGTCGGTTGTATTAGTTCGTCTAGTATGGAGAGTATTAAAAGCCCAACCCATTTAACATAGTTAAGTAATTAAATAATACAAGTTGACGCCAAACAACTGACATGAGCTATTTACTCTATCAAGAGTCTAATATGGTGTACCAAACATACCCTAAAAGTATTATGTAGTATTTGGGTGACTACCCTACATGTGGTGCACATTAATTTTCTAAGGGCAAAATAATTTTCATTAAACTCAAAACCAAAATACAAACACTACCAAAAAAAGAAGTATTAGGGGAGTCTTGTTAGAACATCTCCAATCAATGTGTCAAAAGTGCCACATAGACATTTAATGGCTAGAAATAACATCTCACATCACTCCAACCAATGTGTCAAAGCTAATGTGGAATGAAGGCTGGAGGTTGAGATGTTATTTTTGAAATCCCAAAAGAAAGATGTCAAATGAATATTTTATTATTTTTTATTTTATTTTATTTTTAATTAAAAATAAATCAACACTAAAATGTAATAAATAATAATTTAATTTGACATATCGGGTGGAGTGTAAAGCTGTGTAAGATGTCAAATTGCCACATCAACCATCAAATTTAAATTTGATGTTTGGTATTTGACATCTCCCTTGGAGATGCTCTTAAGCAGAAAATATAATACACCCCTATTAATTGTTAATTAGGGACGGAAAACTGATAGGCCCCTGTTAGTGATATTTGGGGTGGATAACCATGCCCCTATTAAAATAGGTGGGTTAAGGAGGGAAGATTTGCACCAAACTTTTTGGCAGAACGTAACTTAAAATAAAGAGAGGTGCAAAACAAGCACCCCTAAAATTAATCTCATATTTATTAATTTTTCTTTACCCCCTGATATTAATAATGTTTTATTTTCTTATTTTACATTAGCTATAAATGCCTCAAAACCTAAGAATTATCTCTCTTCCTCTTTTATAGCAGCATTCGTCTTACTTTTACTTTTCTCTTATGTTCTTTTTTAATTAAAATATCGTATTAGTTCACTCATCACCTATTTCCCGAAAACACCACGTAGGATAAAACTCTTATGGAAGAAAGAGTACTACACATACAAAATAGTCATCTTGAATACAATCCTTGAGCTAGGGGGAGGCCCATTATCAATCCAAAACTTGAGGCCCCGATCACGAAGACTATCCGATGAGCAACTCCACTAGCCTAGCCATGCGAGGAATAAACTGTCCATGGACAACACAATGAGGTATCAATGCAAGTAGAAGGCGAATCTAATCCACCTTAATTATATGGAGCAAAGGAATTTGAAGCAAAAGTGTACACCTTAAGAAGCAAAGTGTTCATAATTATATCTTCTCGCCTAACAAATAGAATTTTGGCTATCTAAAAAGTCAATGTCCTAGTGAAGCTTGGTGTCGCAAAGTCAAAGGTGAAAAAGTTTTTGCATGTTTCATATTTTAGTTAATTAAGCTTCAACTATTTGCGATTGAGACAATACCCTAAAACAAACCTATATTTCCATATATTCGTGAAAGATAGGATTCGATCAGCTTTTATATTTTCAAAAGCAACTTCAAACTTCTCTATATAAACCCTAGTGAAGCTTGGTGTAAACTAGGTGGAGATGATTTGGTGAAGTTTTTCATTAGATTTGTAAGGAGGAGGTTCCAACTTCCCTCAAGGGCTCCCAATATTCCATTTAATACTCTGATATCACCATCAAGTATGGGAATGTTGGGGGCTCTTTTGGGACGTTGAAGCCCTTGCTCCTTGGTTATGGCTTCGTTTACAATCCTTTGTGCTTTTCTTTTTCAAATAAACTCTGTTCATCTCTTGTGGTGATGAACCCTTTAAGCATGGGACATCGTTTGTTCATCGTACGTGATTCTACAACTCCTTTCGTTTGTAATAATCTCTCTCTCTCTCTCTCTCTCTCTCTCTCTCTCTCTCTCTCTCTCTCTCTCTCTCTAACCGTAGTGGGAATATTTGAGAACTCTGGTGGTTTGGTGGTGGAATCTAAATTGGGTGAAAGAATGGAGGTGAAGAAGACACATATGGAGAGCTCAAAAGGGCATTTTCAACGAAAAATCTTACCCCATATATTTCTTATAGGTTTCCCGATTGACCAAAAAGAAAATTCTTATAGGTTTTAATACATTGACTTTTTGCTTGATGAATGAGAGGATCAAATTTAAACTTTGTCACTCAAACTAATACAAGGTTTTTTTTTCCGTCAGAAAAACTAATACAAGGTTAAACGCAGTTTATTTCTTGTTTTCCTGATTTTAGATTCATTATTTTTTTTATTTTTTTTTTGGGTCCAATTCCACCTAGGTTCATCAAGATTAATCAGGCCCATCAATCCATTCAAATGTGCAATTTTATCTCAAAACTCCTCAAATGGAATTTTCCGATATGAGACAATTGTATTTGATCAACAAGTGGTTTGCATTGTATGATCTTATGTGGGTCATGGTGGAAATTGGAATAGTAACACTAACAAACTCAAAATATGCAAATTAGGAAACATAAATGTAATTAGCATTCATGAGATAGACTTTATGCCCTTGTCCTTCTGTGTAAGTGCAAACAGAACCCGACATAGATATTTTTGGAGTGTTTTTGTGTTTTCAATGTTGTAATATTAGCAACTTCTCTCTAATTTCATATATTGATATTTGTACATAGTACATACATTTATCTTCATTTTATTTTTGCCAAAGTTAGGGAGGGTAACTCACATGCATGGGTATCATCTGGGTTTGAATTAAGGACCACTTGGGAGCAAATCAAAATTCTGGGCCAATCCAACTAAGGCCATTTCTAGCAGTGCAAGGCTAAACATAGCCCACCCATAAAATTTAGTACATCATTTATAGTTTTTTAAGGAATAGTAATGAGCTATATTTTGATTGTATCCAGCAGTGCAGGGCTAAATTATAGCTCCCTCAATATTTTATTAATTTGTAGTATATTCCTTAAATATATTGGTTAATTTAATTAAAGTACTACTTTGACCCTATTTAAAATACATTTTGAATGGGGGGGACATTTTTTGTATGAAAAAAATGTGGAAAATTAGATAGAAAAGATGGAAAAATTGTTGGAAATTATGTAGGAGGAAAAGAGTAAGGATAGTATATAAAGGAAGAATGAAAAGAATGTCAGAAATTAGATAGAATGATGAAAAGAATGTGGAAAATTATGTAGAAATGAAGTTGGTATTTATATATAAAAAAATTAGCAATTTTTTAGAACTTCCAATCTGGTTTCCACCTCACATCGAAATTGGAATGGGTATTATTTAACCGATGCTGTTTGGTCTGGTTTTGGTGGAAAATTTTTATGAAATTGGCCAATTTAGTTTAAACCGGTTCGGTGCGGTTTCTGGTTCAACCGGAAATTTTTTTATTTAATTTTAAAAATTCCAATTAAATTTTTTTTTTTGGGCTTAAAAATTCACAAATGATCTAATTTCATGCAAAGAGATATGATTGGGCCTAGAAAAGAAAGGTGTTTTGAAGTTAGGCTTGAGAAAATATTAGTTATGGGATTAGAAATTAAGTATTGGACTTAAATAATTTAAAAATAAATATAAAAAATACGCAGCCAGTTCAGTTTGGTCCAATCCAATTTTGTAAGATGTGAAACTGGCACTGAAGGAATATAACCAAAGGAGAAAAGATGAGAATGACCAAAGGATAAAATTAACTACCTAATGAAGCTTAAGGAAATATTAACTACATGATGAAGCTTAAGGAATATAAACAAGAAGACATTAGGGGGTTCTAAGAAATTCTGAATTTTCCTTTATATATTTAAAACAAATTCAAAATTAATTTTAATTAGACATGATTGTTCATGTTTGTCAGTTATACCTTATCTGTCTGAATTTGAAGATGCATCAACCTTCTATGAGCACTCTCAATCTTAGGCTCTATTTGGGGCTCTAAAACTGGTAAATAAACCTTGGTGTTTCTAAATCTTTATTGATCAGCAGTGTTGAATTTATTGATTATTCCCTCTCAAATGAGGTTTGAGTGACATCTCAGAAAAACATAAAACAAAAAGTAAAAGGGAAACAAAATAGCAATTATGTAAAGTTAACAGCAACTTAATCTGCTTCTTGTTGAGAAATTGGCTGCCATCTTTGCAACTTAATCAGCCACTGAAAATGAAAATCTAATTCAAATCGTCTATACCAATTAAACCAGACCGTTACTTCTTTCTGAACAAACTTTAGCATAGATAAATACATATTAAAACACATTGAGGTATCATTACAAATGGAAGGGGACTCTAATCCACCTTAATTATATGGAGCAAAGGAATTTGAAGCAAAGTGTTCATATGTATATCTTCTCGCCTAGTATATAAAGCAAAGTGTTCAATATGCTCAACCAGAGATCATGCCCTTGTCTATGTAAATTGGACAAACATTTCTTTCTGAATAGAAATTAACCCTAAAATGGTAACTCACAATTGCCATTTTTATTCAACCAAACGACACCAATAAGCTTGCATAAGTTGGAGGAAATTTTTTATTTATTTTTTTTGTTCGAAAAAAATTTAGGGGGAGGGGAGGCTACCCCATTCCAGGGTCAGGGCATATCAAAGTCTCTTTAAGGACTTACAGAGGGGTTTTAGCCTCTTTTTTTGGTTTTTTACAGATTATCTACCAAAAGGGATTGTCAATAGCGGAACTCGAACCTAGGCCTTTGAGGGAATATTTATGTTATTATAAGATTATCTTTTGTCAATTTTTCTTAATGTTTTCTTCCTAGGTTAAAGATTTTATTCTTCACAATTAAAGGTTAGGTATAAACTCTGTAAAAAAAAATTTAAAAAATTCATTGATTCGATGGGAGATGAGAAAGCCGTAATGCTCTCCTTTGTTATGTTTTTTTAATCATGTACGATTAGGATTGAATTCACATGGGCAAATTAAACATTAGACATTACCTGTAATTAGTCGACGGATGTGTGTGCGTTGTAAAAAAAATTCCCTGACCCTTGGGAGAGGGAATTAGTCGATCCATGATATTAATCCGTCCTTTTATTCTCAAGAATTTTGACTACAGTGATCTAAAAAGTCAATGTCCGTGATCTAAAAAATCTTATAGGTTCATTAACACATTGACTTTTTGCTTGACGAATGAGGATCAAATTTAAACGCAGTTTATTTCTTGTTTTCCTAATTTTAGATTCACTACTTTTTATTTTATTTTTTTGGTCCAATTCCACCTAGGTTTATCAAGATTAATCAGGCCCATCGATCCATCCAGATGTGCAATTTTATCTCAGAAGGCCTCAATATAGAATTTTCCGATATGAGATAATTGCATTTGATCAACAATTCCTAACAAGTGGTTTGCATTGTAAGTAGAGATCTTATCAACGTGAAGGTTAATATACACAAACACTTCTACCAAAATCATTATAAATCTTTAGTGTAGACGTTTGAGTCACATGTGGACTAAATATGCATAAGGTAACTTTTTTCAACATCAATAAATATGTCCTTAAAGCATGACATTAACTAGTTATAATACTTTAGGGGTTTAGGGTTTTATGAGCATGACCAAAAGGACAAAATTCACAACCTAATGAAGCTGAATATAAACAAGAAGATATTAGGGTTCTAGGAAATTCTGAATTTGCCTTTATATATTTTATAGTAAATTGAGCTTAGACCCATAAAATTCATTTTAAATCACCTACAACCCTTTCCTTTAGTTTTCTATTTAAAATACCCAATTTTTTCAAATAATACCCGATGACTAGGATCCAACTAAGCAAGTTACCTAATATAACTTAAAATCTGATTTATTGTATTTTTCGGATTCCAAAACTACCCCTGTTTATAAGTTAATGTGTTATGGGGGATGTAACTAATGACACCCGTTGAATTTGGAAAGATCTCCAAATAGTTGTAATGGATATAGGAACTAATTTAGAAACTTATTTAAAATTAAATATTAAATTCCACATTTAAAGTATCAGTAATCTGTTTTTGAATTAATGGTGTTTTCCTTCTATGAATTATGACTAGTAATCTATTTAAAGTATTAGTAATTTAAATTCAATATTAAATTTAGGAATTAATGTTGTTGTCTTTTATGAATTATACGTCCAATATTCTTTTTTATTATAGTTTTATGAATAATAGTGTACATTCCAATTATGTTGAAAAATAATTTGATAATATATTTATTGTTCTGTTTTTAAAATATTTTTTTAATGAACCTATTTTTTCTCCAAATATTGTACCTATTTTTTTTTCTTTATTACTTGTTTTATGAAAAATAATTTGATCATCTTTTTATTGTTTGTTTTAGGAAAACAAATTTTTTTTTTAAAATGAGCCTATTTTTTCTCTCAAAATAATGTACCTAATTTTTTTCCTAAATAATGTACCTATTTTTTCTCTTAAAATAATGTACCTTTTTTTCTCTCAAAATAATGTACCTATTTTTTCTCTCAAAATAATGTATCTATTTTTTCTTCTCTAATAATGTTCCTAGTAGAACAATTTACCTAGTATAATGAACCTATTTTTTCCTCTAAATAATGTACCTATTTTTTTCTCCAATAATGTATACCTAGTAAAACAATTTACCTAGTATAATGAACCTATTTTTTTCTTCTAAATAATGTACCTATTTTTAATTTATAAAAAATGTGCATAAATTTCAATTATACAACGCACCTATTTTCTATAAATTATTGTGTACTTATTTTTAATTTATGAAAAATGTATGGATATTTCAATTACAAAGTAATTGACATATTTTTGTTAATTTTTTTGGGTAAATAATATACCTATATTTTTATATGTATATATTTATATTTATATTTTTCATACGTCCATTATTGGATATGTAATTTACATATTTTTTTTATTTGCAATTTTAAGGGGCCATATGTTAGAGGGAATGACAACCAAAAGAAATAGGGTGATTGATATGCTATTAATAGGGAGTTTTAATCACAATTATGGCAGTTAATGAAATGCTTGGAATAAATTATAAATAAAATATGAAGTCCTATGGCAAGGATGTAAAAACATAGGAATACTACGACCTCTTATATCCTACTGGTCATTTAAGTTTGAAATTGGGTTTAACACATAGATTTATAGAATGATGGGTATATGTCTAGGAAATAGAAAATGTAGGGACCTATATTGGACAAGCCCTATATTTTAAAAACAAATTTAGGTAATTATATCATTTAACATTCAAAATTAATTTTAATAAGACATGATTGTTCATGTCTGTCAGTTATACCTTTTCTGTCTGAATTTGAAGATGCATCAAACTTCTAAGAGCACTCTCAATCTTAGGCTCTATTTGGGGCTCTAAAATTGGTGTTTGGACGATGATATGAATATGTAAATACACCAACCCTAGCGCACTCAAGGACTTGATCTTTCTCTTTAAATTTTGAGAGTAGAAAGCTTTCCTAAAAGCGGTGGGCACATAGACGAAATGAATACAAAACTTTAGAATATCAAAAGAAAGGTAAACCCGAAAGTGAATGAAGGAGACAAGTATGGATACATTAATTGTAGCTAAACCAATAAAAAAGAATAATATATTAAGCATAAATTCTAGCATAGTCAGGCATACTCGGTCTCCCTCAGCAGATACGGTCAGTGCTAAAACTAACAATCTATCTGTTAGGTATTTCTGTATGTAAGAGAAGATAGATTAAATAAACTATAATGAATAAAATAAAAGGGGTATTTCCTTGGTTAAAGATTTTATTCTTCACAAATTAAAGGTTAGGTATAAACTCTGTAAGTTAAACATTTGATTAGGATTGAATTCGCATGGGGAAATTAAACAGTAGACATTCCCTGTAATTGTCGATGGATGTGTGTGCGTTGTAAAAGAAAATTCCTTGACCCTTGGGAGAGGGAATTGGTCGATCCATGATATTATTCAGTCCTTTTATTCTCAAGAATTTTGACTACAGTGATCTAAAAAGTCAATGTCTGTGATTTGTCGCAAAGTCAGAGGTGAAAAAGTTTGTGTATGTTTCCTATTTTAGTTATAGCTTCAACTATTTGTGATTGAGACAATACCCTAAAACAAACCTATATATCCATATATTCGTGAAAGATAGGATTCGATCAGCTTTTAGATTTTCAAAAGCAACTTCAAACTTCGCTATATAAACCCTAGTGAAGCTTGGTGTAAACTAGGTGGAGATGACTGGTGAAGTTTTTCATGAGATTTGTAAGGAGAAGGTTCCAACTTCCCTCAAGGGCTCCCAATATTCCATGTTAATACTCCGATATCAACATCAAGTATGGGAATGTTGGGGGCTCTTTTGGGACGTTGAAGCCCTTGCTCCTTGGTTATGGCTTCGTTTACAATCCTTTGTGCTTTTCTTTTTCAAATAAACTCTGCTCATCTCTTATGGTGATGAACCCTTTAAGCACGGGAATCGTTTGTTCATCGTACGTGATTCATACAACTCTTTTTACTTGTAATACTCTCTCTCTCTCTCTCTCTCTCTCTCTCTCTCTTGGGAATATTTGAGATCTCTGGTAGTTCTGTGGTGGAGTCTTAAGTGGGTGAAAGAATGGAGGTGAAGAAGACACATATGGAGAGCTCAAAATGACATTTTCAACGAAAAATCTCACCCCATATATTTCTTATAGGTTTCCCGATAAAAAATAATAATAATTCTTATAGGTTTAACACATTGACCTTTTTGCTTGATGAGTGAGGATCAAATTTAAAATGTGTCACTCAAACTAATATAAGGTTAAATGCAGTTTATTTTTTGTTTTCCTGATTTTAGATTCATTACTTTTTTTTTTTTTAGTCCAATTCCACCTAGGGTCATCAAGATTAATCAAGCCCATCTATCCATCTAGATGTGCAATTTTATCTCTAAAGGCCTTAATATGGAATTTTCCGATATTAGACAATTGTATTTGATCAACAATTCCTAATAAGTAGTTTGCATTGTAAGTAGAGATCTTATGTGGGTCATGGTAAAAATAGTAACACTAACACACTCAAAATATGCAAATTAGGAAACATAAATGTAATTAGCATTCATGAGATAGGCCCTTGTCCTTCTGTGTAAGTGCAAACAGAACCTGATATCTGATATTTTGGACTGTTTTGTGTTTTCAATGTTGTAATATTAGCAACTTCTCTCTAATTTCGTATATTTGATACTTAACTTGTACATTTACATTCGTCTTCATTTTATTTTTGACAAAGTTAGAGGAGGCGAACTCTCACACACGGGTATCATGGGGGTTTGAATTAGGGACCACTTGAGAACAAATCGAAAGTCTCGATCAATCTAACTAAGGCCATCTCCACCAGTGCATGGCTAAACATAGCACGCCCATAAAATTTAGCTCACCATTTATAGTTCTTTTAAGGAATAGTGAGGGGCTATATTTTTACCGTCTCCAGCAACGTAGGGCTAAATCATAGCCTTCTCAAAATTTTATTATTTTTTAGTATATTCTTTAAATATATTGATTAATTTAATTAAAGTACTACTTAGACCCTATTTAAAATACATTTTAGATGAGAGGGAACAATTTTTGTATGAAAAAAGAAGAAAGATAATATGTAAAGGATGAAAAAATTGTGGGAAATTATGTAGAAGGATGAAAAGACTAAGTATAGTATCTAAAAGGAACAACGAAAAGAATGTCATAAATTAGATATAATGATGAAAAGAATGTGAAAAATTATGTAGACATGAGGTTAGTATTTATATATATAAAAAAATGTATGAATTTTTTAGAATTTTTTCGTACATTTTTTATTTATAAAAGTATACAAAAAAAATTTAGGATTTTTTTTGTAAAAAATAAACTATAATAACGGCTAGCTGACGTCAGTAGGCCTGAAATAGCCCATCCATGAATCAAGCCAAGTTTGGCCCAACACTTGGCCTCTTTGGCCCACTGAGTGGGTTTGGCCTAGTGACATGGCAGGTTTAGCCCACTGATGGAGATGGCTTTTGAGTGTGAAAGGGTTAAATTTGTGGGTTTAGTCCACTGCTGGAGATGGCCTAACACCCTCTATTGGTGTACATTTACATTTATCAACGTGAAGGTTTATATACACAAACACTGCTACCAAAATCATTATAAACCTTTAATGTAGTTATAATACTTCTTTCAACCTCAATAATATGCCCTTAAAGCATGCATTACAAGACATTAACTAGTTATAATACTTTGGGGTTTAGGGTTTTTAGATCCCAAAGACCCAAAAGAAGAGATGAGGATGACCAAAAGGACAAAATTCACAACCTAATGAAGCTTAAGGAATATAAACAAGAAGACATTAGGGGGTTCTAGGAGCACTCTCAATCTTAGGCTTTATTTGGGGCTCTAAAAATTGGTGTTTGGAGCTTCATTTAGAGCTCCTATAGAATATTTTGAACTTTAAACATATCTTTCCCACAATGGGGAACTTTAAACATAGCTCCGATAGAATATTTTTTAATGTATGTATATGTTATGTTAGTTTTTGTCTAATTAAAAATTTCAACAAAAATTAAAATTAAAATTGGACAAGATTTCGAAAATTACATTTGTTATATAATAATTGAGGTAGATGGAGCTAGGTCATATTCTTTATGACTTTGGATACCAATGTCATATACATTTGTCAGATAATAATGGATGCAGTTGGAGCTGGGTCTTCTTCTTTATGGCTTTGAATCGCTATCTCATCTACATTTATCAAATAATAATGAAAGTAGCTAGAGCTGCCATGTTCATTATGGCTTTGGATCTCTATCTTATTTGATAAGATTACATCGCAAGTTGTAATGTCCCTATACATAGAACTACTTAGAAGGAAAAAAAAAATTCAATTCCAGGCTTAATTTAAGGTTTAAATTTATGATTTTAGCAGTATTATTTTAATTGTTAAATTTATGAAATTTTAGTACAGTGAAATAATAGTGAGTCACACAAACTGTTATTACAGAGAACTAGCAGTGAGTGAAAGAGATTTATTTTTACACTATTAACATGTGTATGTATTATAAATGTTAATATAACATGATTCTCATATATTTTGTTGAATATAGAAAGTCATTTTTATATACTTTCCATTTTTCAAGTTTTTTTTATTAAAAATGACAAAAATGCCCCTATGTGTTTGATTATTTTTCTTACAAAATAAAATATTTTTATGCTCCATATGTCCATAAAACATATTTTTCATCTATTTGTGAATGTATAATTTCATTCATACCTATATTATTTTTGGAAGTTTTTGTGTGAAATTACCAAAATGCCCTTTCATGCTTTATTAAAAGAAATAAAAAGCATCTTTGTATTAGCCAAAATTCAATGAAAGTATCTACTGCAATGACTCACCCTTATTAAACACATGAAACACAATCTCTAACCATCAACTCACCCAAACTTTGTCCCCTAAATAATCCATAGGAAAACCAAACCTAGCAAGATTGGCTTGCAGAAATTTAAAAACATAAAATAAAATTTTGTCGTTGGTCACTTTAAATCCTTCGTTTTGCTCAAATCCCAGCTGTTGGATTACCGATGTTAAAAAGGTAAGTGGTAGGATGGGCAAATTGAAAATCCCATGTGCGCTGGGCGAGTGGAACACGGAGCTAGGTTGAGCTCACTTGCGCTTCGACTTTCTCATGGGGGAATTTTTAATTTTTAATTTCTATATGTTAGAGCTCCATAGTGGTTGAGCCCACTTTAAAGCCCCCTTTGGAGATGCTCTAATCAGGAGCTGAGCCACATACAGGTCTATAGTGGCCATGGCCCCCCAAAGCTCCACGAAAAAGCCAATAACTCTTAAACATATGCTGCAATATCAATTGAAATATGAGGCTATAAAATTTTATAATTACAGTACTGACCCCACAAAAGACAAGCTACTAGCTCCGCCATTGGCTCTAATATAAGTCAAATTCGTATTCCACATTGGATATACTTTGAAACCCTATTTCTAACAAATTGCCCTAACTTCCATTGAAAGTAAATAACACGCCACGATTCGCTAGATATCAGTGTTAAGATTGATTTTGGAGTGTTTTTTTCATTACTGTATCGTCTGCATAACCACATACACATGTGGGAGCTAAATATTATCTAAAAGATATTACAACTCTACAAGCAATTATTACCCTTTCAAGTCAGTTAAATCGACCTTATTGTATGTTTAATATGTTATATTTAATTGTTAGACAACTTTAATTTTAATTCCATTTCATTTTTTTTTTATCATTATTAAATTGTGTTCTTATTGTTCTCCGACAATCACAAAACAAAAATGAAAAACCCAAGTGCCAATATTGGGTGCTTTTATTTTATGCGTAGCTCAAGTGCACATGGCTTCTTGGCACACGTGTAATGTGCACATTGCAAATGGATGTTCTAGAACAAACATGTTAGGGTTGTAACTGGAATGGCATTTTGGATAACAGATACGATTCCTAAACAAAGTTATTCTAGTTCTTTTTGCCGAAGAAGTTTCTAAAAGGTATGGCAAAGAAGTGCAACACAATGCAAGTGTGAGAAGTGTCACACTTGATGCATTGATCTACCAGTTAACCAAGGCCAGGCCTGGCCATGAGGCAAGGCGAGAAGGGCTACTGCCTTGAGCCCCATCTCAAGGAGGGCCCTAAAATTTATTTATTTTATTGTTCTTTTAAAACTTGCTTCTAAAATAGTTTCTTAATATGAGATACAGTAGTATACTAGTATATATATAAGAAGCTAATAACATCAAGATTTCTGAAGTTCCATCTTGCATTAATGGTTTCTCTTTGATTTTATTCAAACCAAATCTATGTTCAAGTCCTACTAGTGTTAAGAAATAAAACCTTTTTTTTAATGATGATGAGTTGATGTTCTGATTATAAAAGTATCAAATGGACTATCTTTGGGAAAAATAAAAAAAGAGAGACTATAAATGACTTTGGAAGGACTAATTTGTGGTTTATATAATTAACATATATTGTTCTACCCCTCTTTCTTCCTTTGGTGCATTTTACTACTTAAAATGTCATAATTTTCTTCCAATCTCTTTCAAAAAAAAATTTCTTGTGTTCAATCATTGCTTTATATATAAATTTTTTAAACATTTCCACAAATAAAATGAAATTTTTTTTAAGGCCTAATTTTTGTTACTAGTTGTAAAAGGCCTACATTCTATATACACACACGTATAAAGGTCTACATTCTATATACACACACGTATAAATGAAATGAAAACACATATTTTTACTTGTAAGTAGTCTTGCATTTATAGGGCCTTCTTTTTGACTTCGCCCTGGGCCACCAAAATCTTAGGGCTGGCCCTGACCAAGGGCCCCCTAACTGGTGCATGGCTGTCGCTGAGGGAACTGATACGTCCTCACATCAAACTCAAAGAGCAAACTACTCGAAAAAGTTCGGATTAGCCATAGATGCCCGCAGCCTCAGTATGAGACTGATATCCAGACTGATGGACAAAGCAAACAGCAGAATGCAAGATTTTCAAAAGGCAAGGAGAGGAATCACAGTACCGAAGAAGTTAATGAAACATTTGAGCACAGAACACACCAACTTAAGATTTTGAGGACAAGATACATTCTCCAATTCACCAGAGGCATATTTTCTCCCCTCAAAATATTACTCTAATGCCTAGTCAACTAATTGACAGTTCCTTCCATAATATACAGGGGAATGACAGAATGAACCTGTCTGAGGTTGAAATCCGAGTCAGAGAGAACGAGAGAGACCTCCACCCCAAATCCCGTTGAATATTGTTCCAAGCACAGATATAAGACAGAATCAGAAGTGAGTGGTGTGAGCGCAAAAAAATTTACAAGCTTCCATCTTTTTCGTACTACAAATGCTTTTTGCTTCTGCTAAGTTCTAATATTTGTCAAGTGGGCTCAAATGTCCAGCTTTCTGGACCTCAGACTTACTCTCATAACCATCCTTCAATCAAGGAAAGTTTATAACATTTGTCCTCCCACTTGATTGAACATGTATGATACCTGGAATGACCAAGAGGCAACCAAACCTGCAAGAATCTATATTGATTTAAAAATCAATAACCGAAGCTCAGATGAGCACAGAACACGCACAAACAACTGAACAAGGGCAGACAACAAAGAAAAGTGGGGATCTTAAGAGAACCTAATTTCAGAAAAGTTGCAATAAGTATTATTATCACTATTTACTATGAAATGTCAGATCCAACTCATACAAACTAATCAGTTTCATTAGCAATACTCTTAGACTGAAAGTGAATAAAGTTTGTCTTAATTGTCAGTTATATGTCAGTGCATCTAGAAGGTATGTTCAATTGACTGGCATGGAGAAAATAAATTACCATTTTCCAGTACTCTCTGAAGGAGGAAAACCACTATATGTCCAAATCATCATCAGGATCCTCATCAGAATCTGGCATCTCATCGTCCGAATCACGAAAGTATATTATTTCACCCTTGCTAGAGTCATCATTAATTTTTGAATTCCCAGTCGAAACAGGTGCTGCCTCATATTTGCTATCCATCAGAGATTTTCGACCATCATAAATTTCTACAGGTTTACCATTTCCTGCAAGAAAAAGTCAAAAAGTTTGTTTTTGGAGCATCACAATCATGCAGATAAAAGGGAAGAGATCAAATAATGTAACCTTTTTTTTTTTTTTTTTTTTAAATATAAGGTTTCCAAACCACTTATATCCATCCATGTTTTCATACCTTGGTGTTCAAATGGAAGTACAACTTTGGCCCTATCATTTCGCTCTTTCTCTGACAGTTGTAGATTGAAATGCACCTGTACAGAAGAACAGTTTTTAGCATTAAAATAGAACTCATAGAGAGTTTAGACAACTTCATTATCTGTGTGCACAATAAAACTTATTCACTAGTGTACATTTGTTTATGTCCATGTGTCTGCATAATGTCTAGTTATATGTGTTACGCGGAAGTCATTAATGATTCAGTAATCATTTAATTGTATCAGAATAGACTCAGTCAGCAATTTAGAATATCACCAGGTAATAAAACTGAAAAGAATCAATTAAAAGAAAGGCTTAATTCCAAATAAGAAAGCGTGTTCTCCTGGATAATTTCTGTTTAAGATAAGGTTAAACAGGTGACCTTCGGCAAAAGGGCTTGATTGACTTGATTGACTAATCCATCTTCTGATGAAGGGGATGTGAAGTCGATGCCTGACTGCCCAATGTAAATCTCTTCAAACTGATTACAAGTTTCAGGGGCTTGTATTAGTTTACCAACTTTCCAGATCAGTAAAAGAATTTCACAGACACAGAGAGAGAGAGAGAGAGAGAGAGAGAGAGAGATCACCATCACTCGTACACGTCCATTTCTACGTTTGCATCGGACATGAAATTTCCCTTTTGTAAAATTCCGTTCAACTAAAGAAAGATTCTCTGAGTTACCTCTTTGTCGATTTGCAAACGGGATTAGTGGTTCTATGCTGGCCACCATTGAGGACATATATTCAATAACAGCAGTGACCTTTTCTTCACAAAGATCGGCATGAAGAAACCAAAAGATACTTGAAATTTGATCTGCAACCATAAGACAAAAGTGAATTTGCAGCCTCCAAGAGTTGAATATGTGCAATAAGTAAACCATACACTTCATTAACTTCCAAAATGAGGCATGCACAATTTTACATTGAATTGCCAAAAGTATATATTACATCATCCAAAAGGTTTATATTACACGCTTTTTATGATAGCAGCTAAAAGCTCAGGGCAAAAGAGATTAAGTGTGCACTAAACTTATTGAAATAGCAAATGACTAGAAAACCTATATATTGAAAGCCTACGAAAACAATCAATTTTTATTGGAAAAAGATTGAGGAGCTAGTAAAGTTTATATACCACAGCAACGAAGGTTACTCAGAAGGCCAGCAACTGATGACAAAGATGCATGTCTTAACATTTCATTTACCTGAAAAATTTGAAAAGAAACCAGCAAAAAAGAAATGAGTGAGAGAGGGAAGGAGGGAGAGACAGAGAAACACCAGAAGTAGCCATAAGCAGAATTTCGAAAGGTGGGCAAAAACAAACATATCCTCACAGGACCCATTTTCCAACATAGACATTAAGCAAAACAAAAAAATCTCCTTATCCACTTGAGAAATAGTCAGTATGAATAAACTTTAGGGCATTAGCAGGCTTTTACTCATGCAAATGGAACAATGTGCTGATACACATCAGTTATATAAGGAAAGGGTTTTGTTTCCCAGTTCAGGGAAGTGTAGTTCAAGAGAGGAAACCATACATTACATCAATAATCATCCAACGTTTGTACGGTTGAGAGGTTGTAAGACTGGCTATTCTAAACTAAACACCTTTTTCAAATAAAATTGTGGACTTAAGCTGTATTCTTCGCCAAAAAAAAAAAAAAGAAAAAAAAAAGATAGAAGGGAAAAAGAAAATGGGACTACGTAAGTGCATTAATCACCCCAAATCTGGTAGTAATGTAAATTAAAAATTTATAATAACTTCTTATCATCAACAACAAGAAGAGGAAAACAGGTATTGAACTATCACAAATTATTAAATACTCTAACAGTAAAACTATGGAACATCCATACCATGCTAAGATGAAACCCAGTGTCCTGTCAGATATTTTTTAAACATTAAGCATGCTTCGTGAAGACATCTTATGGATAAGGACCGAGAGCAGTGCGTCAAGAAGGCACCACAGTTGCTTGCTTGTCTAAAGATAGACAAAAGAGTATCATAGAAGCACATGCTTTCTACTGTGACATTGAAAGCAATTGACGTCTTCCTCAGTAAACTAAGGCATTCAAAAGAAATTGTGGTTAGCCATTTTGGAAAATGGCCCGAATTAAAGCAGCTCGCATATTCAATAATTTTCTAGTAAAACAACATACATACTAAGTTCCATAAGGTGTTTAATCTCTATGGCTGAACCGAGCACACCATCGAAATTTGTACTGAAATATTTGTTGAAAGTCGAAACCCAGAAGGAAGTTTCTAAGCCCCAAACATAGACAGGATTCTTAGAGAGTTACAATGCAAATTTCTTGTCTCTGGAAAGTCCTTTAACTCAATAGGAAGTTTCCAAACATCACACACAAACAAAACAAACTACAGTAGAAAATTACAGTACAGCCCTGCCACACTGCACCAGCAGGCAAACTTAAACCTTCCTTCAACCTCAATACTAAGTCTCATAAGGTGTTCAATCTCTACGGCTGAGCTGAGCACACCATCAAAATTTCTGCTGAAATTTTTGTTGAAACCTTGAAGGAAGTTTCAAAGTCCCAACCATAGACAGGACACTAAAAGAGTTACAATGCAAATTTCTTGTCTCTGGCAAGTGTTTTAACTCAATAGAAAGTTTCCACACATCACACACAAACAAATCAAACTATAGCAGAAATCACAGTACAGCCTTGCCACACTGCACCAGCAGGAAAACTTAAACCTACCTTCAACCTAAAGTACTAGCATTGACCCTGGAATATTTATCATATATATACAATCACAGGATGCATAATTACCGAGTCTATTGCAACACTGAAACGAACTTTCCCTTGTCCAACCAATCCTGCAAGCATACAACCAAAAAGAAATCCACAATTACAATAATACTAGAATTATGTGAATGCTTACATGGTCAAACAGGCATCTTACTACAAAAACAAAATCTGCCAATGCATGTCAGTACAAGTAGAACCAATAATACCTTTTCCAAGTGAAATAACTGAAGAGAACAACTTGTCCACATCCTTCACATTCCTGCAAGTATTAGCTACGTTGGAAGCTTCATGAGAGAGATTTTTAGCACTTCCACACTCCATGAGCCTCTCTCTCCAACCAAGAGGATCCGTGTAACAATCCAAAATCCGAATCCTGTAATGCTAGTTCAGTCCAGAGGTCCCCATGAATTATATACATTATCTATGTGCGTTTATTCATTGTGTAACGTGTATTACTTTCAGCTTAAAGCACTGCCAAATTTCTCAAACAGGCATATTGGCACAACAAATGAATGCTTAGTTCCAGTTTCTTAGATTAAAACAATAAAACCAATGTTTGGTCACGTTTTGTAGAGGAAAAATCTTTTTTTTATTTTTAAATTCCTTTACTTTCTGATTTTTTTTTTTTTCCTTTTCCAATTTTCTCAACAACCAAACAGAATGGAAAGCACGGAAATTTAAAAGAAGGCTATCGTTACCACTGCTGAGATGAAGAAATATCGAGTCCTCTCCTCTTCAACAAGTCTACATAATATGAAGGACTCCGAGAAAACGCTACGAGCACCAGAGCTCTACAAATTAAATCAATAGCAAAGAGAATTTTATTCAAATAATCTACAAACAGAGAATTACACATTTTAATCTACGAAATGGAGTTGTTTCGGGAGAGGCAAACTGACCGCGACTGAGATTTTTCGGCTGAAATGTTGGTGGAGAGCTGGGAGAGAACGTGGCAGAAGGCGTCGAAGCCGAGAGGTGTTGCTATAGAGCCCTTGATTGTGAGAGCGGGTGCATGCTCTCCCTCCAACGCACCGTCTCGAAGGGCTCTACAAACCCATTCCGCCATTGTTGCTGGGTACTTGGAGTTCGAGTTCTGTAGGAGTATCTAAGCCCTAATCTGCTATTCAATTAAACGTAATTTTTACTTTACCAGCCGAACTTTTACTTTACTGCTTTTAAAAAAACGGTTTTTATAACGAATGATCCTTAAATTTTTCAAAATTCTTCATTTCAGTCCTTCAATTTTCAAATTAAACTTTCAAATCAATCAATTTGGTCCTTAATCTTTTGATCCATATGTCATTTTGCAATTTTGATATATGATTTTCTAGATAGAACCTGAATGTGAAACCCTAATTGAAGAGTATATCACATTATTGAGCAAAAACGTGGGTTTTAGAACTAAAATGAGTTATATTTTGATTATAATTGTGGGGGTCTTTTTGTTTCAGCAACTCTAGATGGATTTGGGCTATTGTAAAAAGAGAGTGAAGTTGCCCCTTTGCCTGGGTTCAAGAACAAGGCCCCAAAATACCCCGAAAGAATATTGATTCTTAAGGAGTACTCTGGTTTTTCTCACCAAGCAAATAATGATCAGTGAATCAGGAGTTTAGGTTTGGCTTGAGTGGTTTGTGACGTGGGAGCTAAGTCTTCATGAGTTTAGCAAGAGAGTGTCTGCTTGAGTTGAAACAAGATATTGGATAAAAGATATTTTAGGGCTTGGAATGGTTTCTAGTTTTTGGGAGAAGAAGAGGATGGTTTGTGGGGGGAAATGAGAGGATTAAAGAGTTAAGCTTGAGTGTTTCCAGCAATGGGTGTATGGCTTGCTCGGTGTCTTGGTTTTTGTCCCCCCATTTTTTGGGTAAGCCACTACTTCCTTTTATAGCTGTTGAAGCTCAAGCATGTAATGAATGAGCAGCCTCAGGTTGGTGATACAGTAAATCAGTTTATGACTAAGGTTTTAGTGCTAAGCAGTTGAGGGTTGGGCAATGATTGCTGAAGTAAAATTGGCAGTAAGTCTGACCATGGTTTCAGTGGTGGAAAGTAAGAAGTTGGGGGTTGTGTAATAAATTATGGCAGTTGGTGAGTGCTGGAAGAAGACCACAACTCTCCTAAGCAGCCCAAAACCTCCATTCTTTTGAACCTTTAATGGGCCTCATGGATACTTGTACCCATCCACACCACAACCCATTTAGCAAGCCCCATGCACAAATGTGGCTTGAGCCAACTTAAGCTTGTCGGATGATTCAACCCTGAGAGAGAGTTGCTTGTCTTTTGCATGTTAGTTGCATGCTTATGCGTGGGCTTGTTGTGTTGTAATGGCTTCGGCCTATTAATTAAATATGCTTGATTAGGCAACGAGTTAAATGGACTCTGGATATGAATAAAAATGGTTAATTTCACGTGTTTATTGTGACCTCCCATGTGCTAAATTACAATATCTTCCAGCGCGGCATGTCTATTTCAAGTAGGCTTCTCTACAGTAAGTCAAGGCATTGGGCCTAGAATAAGCTTGTCACGTGATGACACGTGACCAATTTTAATGAAAGTTTTGTCTGAATGTGACATTAAGGACCAAATTGTTGTCTAAACCAAAAGATCACATTGCTTAATTTGAGAGTTCGAGGATTAAAATGAGGACTTACAACAAAAATGGATATTAAACTAATTTGTGAATTAAATCTTTTTAATTCTCGCCTTTATGATGACCTAATTATGGTAGATTTTCACAAAGTCAAAAGTGATACCTAGCAATATGTTAAAGCTACTCAAGCTAAAATAAAATGGATAACATATTCAATTATAATGACAATGCAATACAATCCTTATCTTTTTTTCCCAATAGTCTTTAATCACATTAATATGATAAGGAATTCATGTCAAATCCGTAATGTAAATTTCTATGACTTATAGGATTCATTTGGGTGTGATTAGGAACATTTTTCTCAATCAAACTAAATTCTATCTCCAGATATTCCCGAATCACATCTTAGATTATTCTTTCTTTACTTAGAGATGTCTTGTTGTACACTCACATGGCATCATGAGTCAATCAAGGACCTTGACCATGTCTTAAGTCAAGTCCTTGATTGAGTTTGATTATACAACAAAATCTAACATCAACCGCGTATCCACAAGGCAACCATAGTGCCTCAGGTCTAAGGATTGACATGTAGGTAGACTTTCATTCAAAATCTATTTATGGATTGTGTTGTACTCACTCTCTACTGAGCACCTATTTACTTATCTTAGTGTCCCCACATGAATGACTTAAGACAAGTCATCTCTCTAATTGCGAAGATATAATGCATGCTAGTTTTTTCGGATGGGCAACACCCAATTAAATAATTCTATGACTAGAAATTGTTTATGGTGTGAGCCATAAGGAAAGGTCTTCTGAACCTAACTTCTCAAGATCACTCTCCTCATCTCACAAGCCATGGGTTGTCCTTTGGGTAAATAACTATTAATAACACTAGTACTAATTTTCAATAGTCTACATTAAGTACACCTGAATTTTCAAATTCTACCGAAGTCTTTTATATTCTACCTAACTCTAGATTAAATAGACTCTTAATGGTATGTGTGGTAAAAGGAGTTTATGGATTTGTAACAGATTTCCTACATCCACTATGCCAAATTTTAATTTACACAACACCACATAGGCATCGACAAATTTAAAAACCGATGTTGTTAGTATCTTAGGCATCTATTTTATAATTAATAAGACTAAAGGGATATAAAGTCATCAGCACAAATTTTTGACGTTTCTTACCAATGCCGTTGATTATACTTTATCATCGATGATATATTATACTGATGCATAAAATGATTTTCAAGAAATTTGTTTTAAGTGGAACATTTAGCACTGATGCCAAAACTATGGTTGACCGCTACAGTGATTTTTTGGGAAGAAATTTTCACTCCCTCGCAAATATTTCAGACTCCGTCTAGTATTTTTTTGTCCAAAACTTAAACTCTTTCATCTCTCTCCTCTCTCGCGATACCCACACTGCTCCCTCACAAACTTGTGGATGTATCGTTTAAAAATGTCCATTACAATTGTGGTACACATGGATGTTGAGGTAATTCATAATTTTCATATAACAGGGCACAAGTGTTGTACATGACAATTGACATTAGGTACAATTTGTCTTAATGTCTTGGAAAAATTTGGTGTAGACGAATGGAAAAAGGCTTGAAGATGAACTGCCCCTTGAAGCAAATGGAGACTACACCAAGTCAAGGAGGAGGAGCTTAATTAATGGTATTTTATGGTTGTTGATGAGCACATGTTATATCTTAATGTATATTCCTAAAATATATTTATTAGTCCTTTTTATCTGATAAATTTAGTTTATTTTGATGAAATTTTGTATTGATAGAGTTAGAGACATAAGGTTAAATTTGGTGCACTACTTTGACTAATTGTGGCTTCTATTTGTTATTGTTGGAGTTTTTCTTTTCTTTCTAATTTTATGTCTTTCTTTTTAAGGTACAATAGACACGTTTGGACACTTATTTGGTAATATGTTGCAGGTATTTTTCTCTAACAACAAACGACTTGGAGAGACAGTCTAGAGTCTTGAATCTTTGCATCATGAGGAGGATATGGTTCGGTGGACAGAAAGTTAAGGCCATGGGCTAAAGCTTTATAGGCTGTTCTGTTTGAAAACCACAGCCTAGGTTGGTGCATATCTCTGTGTTTTGACATGGGTTTATCAAATTGTTATTGGTTCTTGAATGCTTATGTGATCTTGATTTATCATTGACTGAAATAACTCCAAGAGATTATCTACATTGATACCCATTTGTTTCTTCAATGCGAAATTTAACTACTATATTGTCTACTCATTCAAATCAAAAAGTTAATTCTTTTGTAACAATGGAGAAATAATCCTTTTACTATATGGTAAATTGATATGTGATCATTGCCCTTTCTCCTTTTTTATTCTTCACATTTTCTGGATGTCAGGAAGACGACTGCATAATCAAGCAAGTTGGGAGACCCGGTGCTAAAAGATTGTCTGTTCTTGCAAAGTTCTTACCAGGGTGAGTTAATACTCTGAAAACTCACTTCCAGATCTTGAGAGAACCACTTAAATGAATGATAATATGCAAATTAGTTTGGTTTCCAATTTCTAGGTATGCTATTTGTATTTTATTTATATTGATATATACCTTAGCATATAGAGAGTACCTTACAATTACCTTTTGGCTAGAGGAAAGCCAATACTTAGTTGAGTGATTGTGGCAAATCCAGTCAAGCAAGGAGAAACTCAATGGCGAATCAAGTCAAGCAAGGAGGAGCTGAATGACAGTTAATGGTGAATAGCAAGGTGGAGCTTAATGAAATTCTATATTTTTTCTCTTTTCCAAGTAAGTTTTTGGTTTTTAATATCATAACTGTAATATCCTTGTTAAAAAGGTTGACCACTTGCAATACTTGGTATGTTTTCAGTACAAAAATATTAATGTAATTATTGTGTATGGTGTATTGTCATTATTTTCGGAAGTGTTGAATATAAGTATTTTCATTAGGAATGTAATTCTTTTATTTGAGAAGCAATGAATATTTGAAAACGAAAAAAAACAAAAAACCAGTGAATGTTTGAAAGGCAAGGATTGAGGCTAGGTTGCTAATGTTTAAATATATGAAAACTTTTAAAAGAATATTTTTTACAGGCACGGATGGTGGATAAATTTAAAATTACAAATAATATAAAAACACAACAAATAAATATAAATATATCAAAATAATGAAAATGCTTTTCTATTTCAGTAGGGACTGATGAGCATTCTGTGCCTTTTGATTATATTAGGAACGAATGTATTTGGGACTGATGTACGCGTATTGGATGCTAGGAATGTGGGACTCATTGCAAACATTAGGCACTGATTTTTATAATAAGTGACATATTATCAATAGAGGACCCCTTTAAAAGATACTGATATATATATATATGTGATATATATATATATATATCAGTCCCTAATACTACAATAGGCAATGTTTTTAGTCCCTAAAGAAGCAAAAAGGGACTGATAGAACTCAGTCTCTTTTGACCCTTTTTTTTTTAATAGTGATGGCAGACTAATGTTTCTTTTTCTTTTCAAAAATCCGTTTCCCACGGACTATTTGCACTAGGCTGTCAGGATCTGTGGTGGGTTCCACAGTTGCCACATCAGCATTTGATGTTTGACCAGACGATCAATGTAAGAGACAGGGTGAATTGGTCAAATTTGGATACGTTTTGTATCAAATTAATGAAATTGAAGCCTCAAGGTCCATTTCGATACAGCACCTAAGCCTCAAGGTAATTAAACGTTTTTAGTCTTAAAAAAAAAATAATAATTCGGGGATGGATTTGTCAAATACCTACCCTTAAAAGGCATTTCCAAAAAAAAAAAAAAAAAAAAGGGTTTCATTCGAAATCCTAAGATTTGAGCTTGTGAAATCTTAAAGTGTATTTGGGCCAATTCATAAAAGTTCAGCGGAGCATGACGATTTGGTTTTGGGGCCTCCAAATCCAAACCGAAATCCCCCATTTCCAAAACAAAGCCTAAAACTTTTCTCATCTTATTATTTCATACCTAATATTCTTATAATTCCTAAAAAACTTGTGCAGAGGAATAAATAATTTTGTAATAAACTGCAGAATTTTTTTAATTTATGAATTTTAAGAATATTGCTCTTGTAGCTTCACTTCTCCTGCTCTCTCTCTCAGGCTCCTCCACTTCCATTATTAATGTTCTAATTAAGTACGTACACGGTACACACCGTTGATTAGATTGTATCTAATTACTTAATTATCTCTACTCAGATTAACTTCAGATAATTAAGATCAGAATTAATCTAAAGCAACGTGCAAGTCCATACATAGCAGACAGAACCGCAGAGGCCTCCAATGGTGAGACCATTGATAGCATCGGCATGGCTTACGACGAGTACGACAATAATGACGTACGTAAACCAGCAATTATGAAAATAGTAGTATTTGCCTACTAAGTATTCCCTAGAAGGAGACATGCATCAACATGAAGAATGAATTATTCCTTCATGAGCATCTGAACAGTATTTTAGATGAAGATAAAAATGGAATTTTAAGGCATAGTTTTGGATTCTGTCCCCATTGTACCAAAAAACAAAAATGAGTTATTGAATATGAACGAGAAACACGTAGTGTCTTCCTGCTTTACTTTCAACATTTGTAAAGCACTACAGTACTGTGGGGCATTTATCTTTGACAACTAAGGTGGAATAATGTTCTGAGAAAACAAAGATGGCAGACTAATGTTTCTTTTTCTTTTCCAAAATCAGTTTCACGTGGACTAGTTGGACTCGGCTGTCAGGATTTGTGGTGGATTTCACAGTTGTCACATCATTAGTGGGAGTGGGTTTCTTGTTCCAAAGAGGCATAAATCGTCTTCCCCAATAAGCATATCTAAAATAAAACGTCCATTTACCTTAAAATAGAAACATAGAAACAAGAATGACACTTCAAATTTATTTTAAAATATAGATGTAGTAAGGCTAGAACTAGGACTGTGTTTAAATATATTTTTAATTTGTTTATGAATAGGAACCAGCTTCTATTAAGGCTCATTTGCTTGGGAATGATGATTCTGTACCATGTAGTGATGTTGTTGTACTTCCTACAACAGCATCACAAAATCCAACACCACCATTAGAACCTAGTACCAGGAAAAGGAAACCTTGTAAGAATGAGAGTGATGTGTGGGAACACTTTGAAAAGTAAGATTTGGTATTGGATTTGAAAGGGGTAGATGGGACTAAAAGAAAAGAAGTTGAAAAAGGGCTAAGTGCAAGTATTGTATTGCTACTTATGCTAGTGATACCAAGAAAAATGGGACTAGCAACATGTGGAAGCATCTAAACAAACAATGCTTACATTATCCTTATAGGCACAAGGATAAGAACACACGGACGCTCGCATTTGATGCATCCAAGGGTAATGCTCTGGTTTCTAGGAATTTTAACAAAGATGATTGTTTGGATGCTTGTATTAGGATGGTGGTTCGAGATGAGCTACCTTTTAGCTTTGTGGAGGGTGAATGGTTTAGGGAATTTTGTAGTGTTGCATGACCACAATTTAATCCACCCTCTCATAGAACTCTTTGAAGAAGATTTCCAGAAATGTACACAAAAATGAAGGAGAAGTTGAAAGTTGACCTTCGTTCGCATAGAATATGCCTTACAACCGATACTTGGACATCGGTTCAAAATGTGAATTACATGGTGTTGACTGCCCACTTTGTGGATTCCAACTATAAAATGCATAAAAGGATCCTAAATTTTTGTGTAATTGATAGTCATAAGTGGGAGAGCATTGGGAAATTTCTTGAAAATTGTTTGATTAATTGGGGACATGAGAAGATACTCACCATTACTGCAGATAATGCAACTGCCAATACTAAGGCAATTGAATATGTGAGGAAGAAAATAAATGGGTGGAAAGATTCGAATAGTGCTCATATAATCATCTTGATAGTTAAGTTGGGTTTGAAGAGATTAGAAAGCTCAATTGTGGCAATCCGTAATGCGGTCAAGTTTGTGAGGTCCTCACCTTCTTGGTTGAGTCTTCAAAATGTGTGTTGAGACCGATAAAATAGAGTGCAAGGGGTTGGTGGTGATGGATGTGCCCACTAAGTGGAACTCCACTTATTTAATGCTTGGTGTGACATTGAAATTTTGAAAAGCTTTTGATAGAATGGGGGATGATCTCGATTCTTTCTACTTAATGTACTTCAAGGAAGAGGAAGGAGATGATGAGAGAATTGAAGGAATTGAAGGAAGTGGGAAAGGGAAGGGAAAGTCTAAGACTAATAAGAGGGTGGGTCCACCTAGTGATGAAGATTGGGAAAAAGTCATGAAATTTGTGATATTTTTGAAGACCTTCTATGATGTTACTTTGAAAATTTCAGCTTCTTTGCATCCAACATCACACTCAACCTTCCATGACTTGCTTGCCATAGATGAGGAGATTCGGGAGTTGTATAGATATGATGTTACAATTCCTATTGAAGAACGGACAGCCATGGATACTCTTTTAAATGATATGGTAGCATCAATGAAGAAGAAATATGATAAATATTGGGGTGAACTTCATAAAGTGAACCCATTCTTGATGATAGGAGTTGTGATTGACCCCCGATTCAAGCTTCACAATTTGAAGCACATCTTTGATGAAATATTTGAAAATGATCCTACTTGTGATAGATTGGTGGCCCAAAAGACAAATGAGGTGAAACAATTCTTTTGAATATGTATGAAGTGTATAAGCCTAGTAGTAACAATATGGGTGCTACTAGTACTACCAATGAGAATGGTGGTAGTACTAACAATGAAACCGACTCTTCTTGGTTTTTGGAGGTCGTAAAAGAAAAACCATGATGGAAAAGTGGAAAAAAATTCAACAAGAGAGTGAGAATGTGGTTATAGCACATGAAGTGGATAGGTACTTGTTGGATCCACTTGAATCCATTGATGAGGAGTTTGATATACTAGGGTGGTGGAGAATAAATGGGCTCAAGTATCCTACTTTGGCATCAATTGCAAAGGATGTGCTTGCAATCCCTACTTTCACAATAGCTTCGGAGTTTTGTTTTAGCACAAGTGGGAGAGTGATTTGACTAATTTCGAAGCTCATTGTCTCCAAGGATGGTTGATGCTTTGATTTGCCCTCAAAATTGGATAAGGTCCGAAGATATATCTTCATTGCAATATGTGCCAAGCATTGAGGAGATGGAGTTTTATGAATCAATTGAAATGGGTAATATTTTCATTTCTATAAGGCTACAACTTTAGTGTTTACAATATATGTGGCTCACTGATTTTTTTCTCTTGGAGAACTTCTCCTTGATCTTTTTTTCTCTTCACTCACTCACCCTCTTTCTTCCCTTCCTTTCTTTCCTCTCTGCCTGGGCTCTCATTTCTTCTCAGATGGTGTGTCTCACGCAAGGGAAGGATGAAGCTTTTTTATAGGCAAAGTTGATAGCTTCCCGTGGATGTGTAGTTGGCTCTTTCAACAGTATTAAAGCAAGTTATTGTTCCATCTCTCTCTCTCTCTCTCTCTCTCTCTCTCTCTCTCTCTGTGTCGGGCTCCAAATATGGCTGACAAAGAACTGGGCGAGGCCACTGTGTGACCGCGGGCTGATAGTGTCAGCATGGCTGACGACGATGACGACAATGTCAATACAAAGGAGTGTCAATACAAAGCAGGGGTAGATGTAGAAAATGGGGCGCAATTTGGAAATGTTTGTACTAGGTTGGGACGGGGTGTAAAGGAACTACTATCAAAGAAAATAGGAGCGCATCATCAAACACAGGACTTTGAGGATCCTGATAACTTGCGCTTGTACCAGCAGCTGTACGGCTATGCAACTGAGGGTAAGAAGGGTATCTTTAACGACACTATTGCAAAGAAGCCTCATGATCCAAATGCTAGCATTCAGCTTCTGTCTCGACGGAGCCCCGAGAATAACACATTTGTTCACATAGCTGTGACCTTCGGCCATGCCCAACTAGCGGCCGAGATCTTACAACTTCACAAGCCCCTTTTTGTTAGAGAAAAACTTTGAGGGCGACACCGCGCTCCACATTGCGGCCAAAACCGGGGATGTAGATACCACAAACACTCTTCTCCGTGAAGCACAAGGAACAACAGATGTTGAAAATAATGATGATGTATTGACGTTGCTAAGGATGAAAAATAATGAGGAAAACACTGCCCTACACGAGGCCTTGATTGGAGGTCACCAATCAGCAGCCAAGTGTTTGATAGAGGCCGATCCTGCCGTTTCACTGTATACTAATAAGGAACAAAAGTCCGCTTTGTATCTGGCCGCTGAACAAGGACTTGTTGAGATCCTGAAGATCATGAATGAAAGAGCAGTTGATAAGAACACACAAATTCAAGGCACTTCCCCTTTGCTTGCTGCAATTCTTGGATGCCATAATAAAGGTACGTACATTCAATTAATAATTCTTTTTTTTTTTTTAAATTAAATTTTTGTTTATACTTGATTCATTTTCTGACGCCAGAAGTCCTAAAGATAATATCAAACATGGAAGCAAATATTTTGAACTCAAAAGATGAGAAAGGAGGACTCCACTGCATTGTGCAGCATCAATTGATTATCTGAGATGGGGTTCGTTTCTTATTAGAATTACGCCTCTCTGATTCTCATCAAAATGGATCATGATGGCAACTTTCCAATCCATTCAGCATCAAGCAAAGGTCATGTCAATTGTTAAAGAGCTGCTTCGACATTGTCCCGATCAAGGGAATTGAAGAACTCAAGTGGCCAAAATATACTCCATGTTGCAGCAAGATTTGGCAAAGACAATCTTGTCAAAATATTTTTCTCAAAAACGGCGAGTTTCGAATGTTGATAAACAAAAAAGACAACTTAGGAAATACTCCTTTGCAGTTGGCAACGATTTACCATCATCACAAGGTTGTGTACCTTTTGACTTGGGATAGAAGGACCAACTTAAAGGTCGTGAATGGTAGGGGCATGACAGCTCTTGACATTTCAGAAAGCACTTTGGAAACCACTGCATCATCTCATGGGGTAAGTTTGTGCTATAGATACACTTATCATATATCCTCATAATGATGATGATTTTGGGTATCATAACCAAGGGAATTCCTTGTCTATTTAGTGTGTTAGGTACAAGTCCGCATTTAGTAGTCCTGGTTGGTATATTGAGTTTGTGTTTAAACTGCTGGTATTGAGTTCCCAAATTATGTGGGTTATATGTTTACAAATTATATCACACCTATCTCTTATCACTCTTAAATAAATTGAACAAAGAACTAAAAAGGAGAAAATTATAAATGAGAAAACACTGAAAACAGTTAGATTTTATTGATTGCAACTCTATGACTAATATAAATCAGCTGGAATGGATGATTTAAACTGTACCAGCAGAGAGTAACTTTGGTGTCGATGTAGCAGAGCTACCGGTCGGCTCCTTTGAGCTGCCGGTTGGTTATGGCCAAACCAACCGGTCAGTTTGCACAGATTCTTCAAATGTTGGGCGGAGTTATCACCCATTTTGATGATGAGGAGGGGTACAAGTAAGTAATATAGAACCCAGTGTATACAGACTCCCCCACTCCATCCCACAAAGTTTTTAAATCATCAATTGACGGTTCCAAGTAGACATCTTAAATCATCAATCAATGGTATCCTTAGAAATTATTAACCTATCTTATTCATATTATTCTCTTCTTCTATCCTCATACATCCATGATTTGTCCATATCTTAAACACATTCATTTCACTATACAATAAAGAATTAGAAGAAAGAGTTAAAATTTGGGAGTTTCTTACCTATAATTATTTATGTTTTTCGCAAAGACTTCATATATTAATTTAACTATATTTTTAAGTACAATGATTTACTTATATTTGAAAATACAATTTAAAATAGGTACATAATAATTTTGAATTTAAAAGAATGAATACATTAATCTATAAACGAAATTTGAATTAAAGAGAATTGGTAATAATTGATGGAATGAAAATTGAATATATTGCGCAAAAAAAAAAAAAAAAAAAAAAAAAAAAAAAAATCCCACACCGAAAGAAGACAAAGAAACAAATAAGAACATTAAATGTCACAAATTTAGTAAGGTGCTTGCAGTGTGTGTAACTCCATTAGTATTTGAGTCCCGCTTCTAGCAATCCTCGTTGGTGCACGATTTGTAATTTCCTACATAAATTCATACTGGTGGTAGTTAGCAGTTGGATGCCACGTGTAAGTTCTTCCGGCTTGAGGTTGTAGGTCTACCTTGGTGCTAATGGTAAAAATAGCCAATCTCCCCCTAAACTTTTTTTCATAAAAAAAAGTCACAAATTTGGAAAAAAAAAAAAAAAGCATTAAAGTACACCAAATCATTTAAAAAATAAAGTCACTATTATAATTAGATTTGTAGATTGATTAGGCAACTGCTTTAGTTGGATCTTAATCATTATGTTTTAGTTATATAAGTCAGGGTTTTATTGATAGAAAAATAAGGTAATGGTCTGCAGGCAAGAAAAAATGAATTTCAAGGAGAAAAGCTAAATTTACTATAGATTTTTGAATATATTAATGGTACGACTTGTGCAGACGATACCTGCTGTAAAAGCAGAAGCAAATGGCTCAGAGCAAAACCCAAGAGACTCGAGCAGCCTTGAACCTGAACTTGATCAAATTTTGCTTGAGCCTGGTATGGAAAGAAAAAGCAACAAGCTTGATCACCAATCACCACTATGGAGAACTACTGCTGCTCCTGCTGGTAAGATTTGGTACAAAACAGTAGCAACAGCTCGCTATCTGAAAAATGCACTGGTGAATTGCTTGGAATACCCCAAAACTTGGGTGGAAGCAACACGTGACATGCTGATGGTTGTGGCAACCATGATATCGACTGCAACTTTCCAAGCTGCAATTAACCCACCCGGTGGTGTTTGGGGAGAGGATAAAACAAATGGAACTATTTCTTATTGCACCGATGATAACAAATGCTTAGCTGGAACTGCAGTGGCAGGCAACAGGTTTCCAAATGGATTCCACATGTTCGTAAGATTGAATACCATCTCGTTTCTTGCTTCTCTCAGTGTCACCCTGTTGCTTGTTGGAGGATTTCCACTCCAGAATCGTCTAATTATGTGGCTTTTATCAATGGCCATGTGTCTCACTCTCTCTTCTATGACATTAACCTATATGCAGGCTCTCGCGTTAGTGCTCCCTGAAACTGAAATTTTTGATTCATATAATGGTATATTTAATAATTCCAGTATTGCTTGGGGTTCATTGCTTCTGTCCATCGCTTTAATCCACACCATTCGTCTTATCATTTGGTTGGCGAGGAAGTTTTCGCGCAGGTTCAAGCATAATATCCCAAAAAGCCTCAGGATTAACGCTGTTGATAGTTTGACTGCACCTGCACGTCACCGTACCAACAAATTCTGAGGAGAATACGGCTGTTGTTTCCTAATGTGTTGGAGGAACTACACCGAATTCCTAAAGTAAACCATCTGTTTAACGATGGAGAATCTGTTTAAGGAATCTATTTTTATTTCCTCCATATAAATCTTGTTGGAACGAAAGTGCCATGGGTGAAATTGTTTGAAGAGAAGTGCTCAAACTATAACTGATAGAAGATATAGACGACATATGCGGGGAAATTCTCAAAACAATTCATAGACTTTGCAAGATATGCATCTAAGAATGATACAAGACACATAACTGATGCAATGCAAAGGTATATATTAATAACTCTAGAAAACTTCGATTATTGGACACAGAATATTAATGCTACAAGACACATCTCTCTATTTTTTTTCAATTAATTAACCAGAGATTTCAATGGCTTTGACATCGGCCTTTTTCACCTCTGCTTTGGGAACAGTGACGCTCAGAACCCCATTCTCCATTGCAGCCTTAATCTCGTCTACCTTCGCATTCTCCGGAAGCTGAAACCTCCTCAGGAACTTGCCGCTGCTGCGCTCCATCCTGTGCCACTTGTCCTTCTTGTCCTCCTTCTCCACATTCCTCTCTCCACTGATTTGAAGCACCCTGTCGTCTTCAACCTCCACCTTCACCTCTTCTTTCTTCAGCCCTGGAAGGTTCGCCTTGAACACGTGGGCTTCCGGGGTCTCCTTCCAATCAATTCTGGTGTTCAGGAAAGCTGAATTTTCCTAATGTGGAAAGTGATGAGGAGGAAGGGAATGGGAAATCCTTGTGTCCCAGAGATTGAGGGAGAAGGGGTCGAAAATGCTGCTTCGTCTAAAGCTTGGGATGATCGACATTATGAATTGGTTGAATCTCTTGGTCTTGGGTTTGTTTGAGATGATGAGAAAGTTTTGAGTATCGAATTCGGAATTTGCCGGTTCGCTTCAAAAGTTGGAGAATTGTGGAGGCTTTGGTTGCTTATTTATAAGCAGCCCAAGAACTTTCTAGTAAAAACCGGGCCTGGAAAAATGGTTTTGTGATATGTTTTTTTCGAACTTTCTAGGACTGTTGAGAAAGTGGGCCTTGGATATTTTATTACGGGCTCACAGTTAGTGTTTCTTTTTCCTTTTGATGTTCGAATTTCGAAGCTATCAATATTACAATAGTTAAATCTCATCCATCGTCACAACATGTTTGTGAGAAACTTCATACAATATGTGGAATTGCTAACATATCGTTAATATGATAGTGAATAACAATGTAAAAACTTCGGTTTTTATCATTTAAAGAATGGATTGCTCACTTATGCATGATTCATATTCATATTCATGGGACAATGTAATTTTATATGAGACATTGGAAGAAACTAACAATATCATGTTTATAGCAGCACCAACCCCAACAATGGCCGCGGCAACTTTGTAAGTCAAGTGATAGAAGACGAACATCTAAAAAATTACAATTGCAAAAATAAATATTAAAAAAAAAATTTTGTAAGTTGCGCTAACACGCGTGAATAAAAAAAAGGCCTCTCGCATGAGTCGAAGCGTGTGCAAAGAGGCTTATAAAAAAGATGACCTTATAAAAAAAGATCCAACGGCCCAAAACGAAATCCAACGGCCAAAATGTTAATTAACTAGTCTAACCTCAAAATTATCCTAAAGTACATAAATACACACTTTTTTGTTCCTAGTATGTGTGTGTTTGTCCTTTATCATTTATGAATTAGATTTTTTTAAATGTTAAAATGTTCAGAAAAATAATTCACGATGGTATAAACCAAAATTAACTTAAGAAAAACTAAACACAAAATAATTTTAGAGTTAAACAATTCTTAAATAATTAATAAAGTTACAGACTTAAATTTTGAGTCTTGCACGGTTGGAGTAAAAAATTGTTTGAGTCCGGGCAACACATGAATGGTTGTATTTTGAAGAGGGGAAATTTGGGTTTAACCCCATTTGAGTTGGTTGAAGAAAAAAACAGATTGAATCTGAACAATACATTAATAGTTATATTTTAAAAGGGGGAAATTTGAGTTTAGTTGCATTTGGGTTCGATATGGTCTAACAACAATGAACATGATATGATAAATTGTCTCATAAACTGTTACGAGCCCACAGCAGACAGATGCTTGAGAATCCTTGAAAGTTCGAGAAGAAAATCATATATAGCGTTCTAACTGCCCAGTCTACTCTATCCTCGAAAACAATCTGGCCCCGTATAAATACGCAATCAATCCTCCGCTTTCTCAACCAATCAAGCAAAGTAGTAATTCCTTAACAACTCGAATTCCCAAACAAAACCCATCAGTTTTCACCATGTCGATCATCCCCAACTTCTGATGAAGCAGCATTTTCGACCCTTTCTCTCTTGATCTCTGGGACCCCTTCAAGGATTTCCAATTCCCTTCCTCCTCATCACTCTCCACATTCCCTGAATTTTCCCGGGAAAATTCTGCTTTTCTGAACACTAGAATAGACTGGAAGGAGACCCCAGAAGCTCATGTGTTCAAGGCTGACATTCCGGGGCAGAAGAAAGAAGAGGTGAAGGTGGAGGTTGAAGACGACAGGGTGCTTCAGATCCGTGGAAAGAGGAATGTAGAGAAGGAGGACAAGAACGACAAGTGGCACAGGATGGAGCGCAGCAGCGGCCAGTTCTTGAGGAGGTTTCAGCTTCCTGAGAATGCCAAGGTAAATGAGATTAAGGCGGCAATGGAGAATGGGGTTCTGAGTGTCACTGTTACCAAGACAGAGGTGAAGAAGCCTGATGCCAAAGCCATTGAAATCTCTGGTTGAAATTGAGAATTTGAGGCCATCTATATATTCTTCAGTATATAATATATTAATATATTAAAATTGTAAAATCAAATGATGGATATGTTGGAGATCTGGAACAACTTTTCATTGTACTTTGTATTTTGTGTGTGAAAAATGTCATGAATAATGAAATGAGTGGCTTGCTTTGGCTTCAATGTGGACAAATTAAACACATGGTTGACGGTTGATTTGGACCATCGAGCTTTAATGCTGCAAGGCAATAATGATTCGATTGTGTTCGATCGCGATTTGTTTAGTTTCTTTATAATTTTTGTCAAAACCGAATCAAATCAAATTATTATATTGTAATTAGTTCAATTGAATTTTTAGGTAAAAATGATTCAATTTTAACCATATTGATCATAGTTCATGTTTAGGGAGGTGTGGAATGCCTCAATACTTTATGGTTCAATTTGGTTAAAACGGGGAATTTAAATTGCATATGAAATGGTTTATGCAAGATATGAGTAGTTTTTTTATTTTTCATACAAGGGATATTGAAGAGGGGATTCGAGTATCGGACCTTGAGTGCATGAATAACTACTCTTACCACTTGAGCTACAAGTCTCTTGTTAAAAAAAATTAGTGGAATTTGGTTCACTCGGTCTTAAGGGAAGTGAAAGTGAAGTTAAACTAGGTTATAAGAGGGTCCTAAGGATTGACATGTAGGTAGACTTTCATTCAACATCTATTTATGGATTGTGTTGTACTCACTCTCTACTGAGCACCTATATACTTATCTTAGTGTCCCCACATGAATGACTAAAGACAAATCATCTCTCTAATTGAGAAGATATAATGCATGCTAGTTTTTTCGGATTGTCAACACCCAATTAAATAATTCTATGACTAGAAATTGTTTATGGTGTGAGCCATAAGGATATGTCTTCTGAACCTAACTTCTCAAGATCACTGATCAGTTCACAAATTGTATATCATTTTGTACCCTTCTAGTTTATGATTTGCTTATGTTTTTAAGAAAAACTTGTGCTTTTAATATATTTTGGTTTGTTATTCCTAGAGCCTTGTGTTACACAGAAAAACAGCCACAAAAGGGGAGATAAAGAGCCATGGGCAGCTCACTCACAGCTCACTCACACATGGGCAGCTCACTCACACATGGACAGCTCACTCACACATGGACAGCTCACTCACACATGGGCAGCTCACACATGGGTGTGCTTGATCAGCCAAAGGACAGCTTCACACTCTATAAATAGAGAGCTTCACACTCCCTCAACATCATCTCACTCCATTCAGCCATCTTCTAACACTTCCACCCTTCCCCAAACATTCCATTCTATCCAAAATCACCAAAACAACTCCACAAAGCCTCTATTCCAATTCTCTACGAATTTCCTCTTTCTTTGCCATCACCACTCACCCAACTCATCCTAAATCACTTCTTTAGCTGCCATACTCTAGATGTGAGGAAGCTCTTGGAGTAGCATTAGACGTGGAGAAGCACTTGGAGAAGGTTTGGGACACCACAAGCAACTTCAGAAATGGGTTTTTCCACTCTTATTGCATTCATTATGTTTTCTCATTTCTGTTTGAATTTCATTTCCATTATGAGTAGCTAAATTCATAACTAGGTCTTCGATGTAACCTAACATGAATATTCTGGGTTTATAAGTTGAAGTTTTGAGTTTCAAGTTTGATTCATGATTCATGTTCTTATTCATTATGCTTATCAGTTAATATGCTTGTTTGGATGATTGATCACCATTAGAACTTGTTTATTAGCTATCTTGGTTTGAATCAAGAGTAGACACCATGCTTTGATTCGAATTGAACTATGAATAAGAAAAGTATGTATGGACATTCGACAACAGGGATTAGATACATGCTTGGTTGTTTAAATTGTTCTTCTATGCTTAATGGGGTCCTAATGCTTAATTTAGGTTAGACAACAAATGATCAAGTTAGGGAATTAGGAACATAAGGTTAGGACCAGACACCATGGCCTAATCATACTTTAGCTAGAATCAATCTTTGAATTTGAATTAGACTTGTCACTTAACTAATTTATAACTCAGAATTGAATTGTTATGGTGAATCGAATGCCCTTGTCTCTCAATCTATTTTCCAGCCTACAAAAATACTCTTTGTTACTTTTGCTCACTTTGTTTTTGTTTGAAATTTCGTTTTGCCTCATTTGTTCAACAATTACAATCACTCTTGTTTTAAATTATGTTTCTTTTTAGACTTAACTTCCTACTTTCTTGAATTTGGTAATCTAAGCACATAACTAGTTTTAATTTCTCAATCCTTGTGGGTACGACCTCGTACTTGTCTTGCTATACTACTAATTGGCCTGTACAATTGCGAGTTAACATTTCTAACAACAAATTTTGGTGCCGTTGCCGGGGATTGAATGAAAGTTCTTCCCTGGTTATGTGCCCAAGGTTACCATATTCATTTAGTAGTCCTAATTAACTCAAGTTATTTTCTGTTTCAGGTTGTTTATGTCTAGAAATCCCTTCCTTGATCAAGTGAGGTCTTCATTCCAACGTTCGAGACCTTTGAACGCAGGACCATCTTTGCAACCAAACCGGGTGATCTCTGAAATTCAGAATCGTCTAGAAAGAGAGTTGGCAACTGCAAAAGAGCAAGCCATTGCCACATTTGAAGGTCTTGTTATTCACACTGACCTCCCAGGCTCTTCACCTTCAAATTCGGAATCAAGTTCAGACCAAGAAGAAGAAGAAGGATGGCTGCCAATGAGTTCATGGGAGACCTTGATATCCCAACAATTCCAGCATCTCCTTCAAGCATCTTGCTGCCCACCGCAGCTCGAAACTATGAGCTTAAATCTTCTCATCTTAATATGTTGCCTTCTTTTTATGGTTTACCTAATGAAGATCCATTAACCCATATAAAGGATATTTTTAATGCCGTGAGCTCTTTTCCCTTGACAGGTGTGACGGAAGATCAACTTCGAATGAGAGTGTTTCCTTACACTTTGAAAGATAAGGCAAAATATTGGTTGAATTCTTTGAAGCCTGGTTCACTCACTACTTGGGGAGCCATTCAAAAGAAGTTCTTGGAGAAATACTTCTCCACGCAAAAAACCGACATGCTTAGGGACAAGATCTTGCTATTTGCACAACAAGATGATGAGTCGTTTTGTGAAGCATGGGAGAGATTCAATGGGCTGCTCAATCAATGTCCACATCATGGGATTCCATTGAAGCTTCAGATGCGTATGTTTTATAAAGGACTAACCCCCTCTAGCCATAATATTGTCACTAATTTTGCAGGTGGCTCTTATAAGACTAAGACTCCAGAAGAAACATATGAACTCTTTGAGGAGATAGCAATGGAGACTCAACATACCGATACAAGAGGTAAACGTGTTGCTGGTGGTTCTAATGATTCTTCTAGTGTGCAGATTTCCAAATTGGAACAAAAGTTAGATGCCCTCCTTGCATTGAGCTCAAGAAACCCTTCAAAGGAAGTGTGTAGCATCTGTGAAACTCATGATCATCCTACCATCTCTTGTCCCTTTGGGGCAGCATATCCAGAATTTGTGCAAGAGCAAGCTAAGTTGGTAAATTCCTACAACCGAGTTCCAATAAATGATCCATATTCTCAAAGTTATAATTCAGGTTGGAGGAATCATCCAAACTTTTCATGGAGGAACACACAGAATCAAGCAAATCCCCCTTCACTCCAAAGGCCACAACAATCATCATCGTTGGAGGATATAGTGAAGCAAATGGCAATCAACCAATCCAATTTCCAGCAAACTACACAAGCTGCCATCTCCAAGTTGGAAGTCCAATTAGGCCAGATAGCTGCTGAAATAGCTAAAAAAGAGCCTGGGAAATGGCCAAGCCAAACCGTGATCAATCCAAAAAATCAAGAGGCCAAGGCCGTTTATGTGCGTAGATCAGGTAAGAGTGTTGATACTAAAGTTGGTTCTGATCTATCTAATGATGTTGTGATTGTAGATGAGGAAAATGAGGAGGAAATCACAGCTATGGAAGGAGAACAACCCAAAATGTCCTAATCTGCTCCTAAGGCCAAATCTGATTCTCAGGAACCCAATCCATTCCAATTGCATAAAAGAGATGACAAATTTGTGCCATCACATCTTCATCAAGATAGATACATCCCACCTCTTCCATATATTCCACCAATTCCATTTCCAGGCCGTTTGAAGAAAGAAAATCAAGATAAGGCGTTTAAAGAGATTTATGATATTTTGAGTAAAGTTAATATCAATTTGACCTTGCTTGATGTTGTTAAACAGATTCCTGCGTATGGAAAGTTCATCAAGCACTTGATGACTCACAAGCTCAATTTTGCTCCAAGTGAAGAAGTAAAACTCAACAAGAATGTGAGTGCTGTGTTGCAATGGAAGCTTCCACCAAAACTAGAAGATCCTGGAAGTTTTGACATTCCCATTAACATCGGAGATAAGAAGGTTGGGAGAGCCATGTTGGACTTGGGAGCAAGCATCAATGTAATGCCATATTCAGTTTATCAGGAGCTTGGCTTAGAAGGAATGAAGAAAACCACAATTCGTCTTGAACTAGCTGATCATTCTATCAAATATCCAAAAGGTATTGTAGAAGATATTTTAGTTCAAGTTAATACACTCATTCTTCCGGCTAATTTTGTAGTGATGGATATGGAGGATAACCCATATGGAGACTGTGTTGATCCCATTCTCCTCGGGCGACCATTCATGGCCACTTCGGACACAATCATCAAAGTGAAAGATGGCACCCTCTCCATGACTGTTTTGGGTGAAACTGTTGAATTTAAAGTGTTTGATGCTCTCTCTCAACCTTCTATCACTCATGATACTTGTTTTTCAATTGATGTTGTGGATCATGAGGTTTCTTCTAAAATTGTGCAGGAAAAGTCTAA
The DNA here is from genome assembly GCA_020226455.1 of Prunus salicina. Taxonomy (NCBI): domain Eukaryota; kingdom Viridiplantae; phylum Streptophyta; class Magnoliopsida; order Rosales; family Rosaceae; genus Prunus; species Prunus salicina. The sequence goes on along the minus strand of CM035344.1, from coordinate 15,875,621 downwards.
TGATGTTCTAGAAGCGGTGCTAACACAAGAGGAGGAAGATCTCTATGAATCAGAGTTCCAAGAAGTGATGGCTGCCTTAGAAGTGTTTCAGCCATACCCACCATCATTTAGGCCACCACTCGAGCCTCTTGGACCATCCTCCACAAAATTGGACCCATCCGTTATCACCCCACCAAAGCTAGAACTTAAACCTCTACCCAATCATCTTAAATATACTTATTTGGGTGCTAATGAAACTCTCCCTGTTATAATTGCTGCAGATCTCACCTTACATGAAGAGGACAGCTTAATTGAAGTTCTAAAAGAGCATAAAACAGCCCTTGGATGGACCATAGCAGACATCAAAGGAATTAGTCCAAGCATGTGCATGCACCGAATTTTAATGGAAGAAGACAGCAAACCATCTCGTGATGCACAAAGGAGGCTGAATCCCAACATGAAAGAGGTGGTTAGGGCTGAAGTTTTAAAGCTACTTGATGTGGGAATCATCTACCCAATTTCAGATTCTAAGTGGGTGAGTCCTGTGCAAGTTGTTCCAAAGAAGTCCGGAATCACCGTTGTTAAGAATGAGAAGAATGAGCTAGTTCCAACACGAACTATCACCGGGTGGAGAGTTTGCATTGATTACAGGAAGTTGAACACATCCACGAGAAAAGATCATTTTCCCTTGCCTTTCATTGATCAAATGCTTGACCGTTTATCTGGCCATGCTTACTACTGTTTTCTTGATGGATTTTCAGGTTATAATCAAATTCCCATTGCTCCGGAAGACCAGGAGAAAACTACGTTCACATACCCATTTGGTACGTTTGCTTATAGAAGGATGCCATTTGGTTTATGCAATGCTCCAGCAACTTTCCAAAGATGTATGATGGCAATCTTTTCTGATATGGTGGAACGATTCATGGAGGTATTTATGGATGATTTTTCAGTTTTTGGTTCATCTTTTGATGATTGTCTTAAGCACTTGTCTCTAGTGCTTAAAAGATGTTAGGAAACAAATCTGATTTTGAATTGGGAGAAGTGTCACTTCATGGTAAAACAAGGAATTGTGCTAGGCCATGTTGTTTCAAGCAAGGGAATTGAAGTGGACAAAGCCAAGATAAATATCATCTCAAATCTACCACCCCCTTCCTCTGTTAAAGGAGTTAGAAGCTTTCTGGGCCATGCCGGATTCTATAGAAGGTTCATCAAAAACTTTTCAAGCATCTCAAGACCATTGTGCAATCTTCTTGCTAAGGATGCTGTTTTTGAGTTTGACAAAACTTGCATGGAAGCTTTTATGACCTTGAAGAAAGAGCTAACTTCAGCCCCTATTATCATAGCTCCAGATTGGTCTTTACCATTTGAAATAATGTGTGATGCCTCTGACTTTGCTATTGGTGCAGTTTTAGGTCAAAAGAAGAACAAGCTTCCCCATGTGATTCATTATGCAAGCCGGACCTTGAATGATGCCCAACTCAATTACTCCACAACAGAGAAAGAGTTGCTTGCTGTTGTTTTTGCTTTAGAAAAATTTCGTTCTTACCTTGTTGGTTCTAAAGTAATTGTTTATTCTGACCATGCTGCTCTTAGATACTTGCTCACTAAGAATGACGCCAAACCACGCTTGATCAGATGGATTCTCTTGCTGCAAGAGTTCGATTTGGAGATTTGAGATAAGAAGGGATGTGAAAATGTGGTGGCTGACCATTTGAGCAGAATTGTGGTTGAAGAGCAAGGAGAAGCTGTGCTACCATTGAATGAGACTTTCCCAGATGAACAACTATATGTTGCCCAAGTCAAAGAATCATGGTATGCTGATTTTGTTAATTATCTTGCTTGTGGTGTTCTTAGAAATGATCTAACTTATCAGGACAAAAAGAAGTTCTTTTCCATGGTGAAATATTATGTCTGGGATGAACCTTTCTTATTCAAGCATTGCCCAGATCAACTCATTAGAAGATGTGTTCCAGAAGAAGAACAAGAAAGTATCCTTAGGCATAGCCACGAATTGGCTTGTGGAGGCCACTTTGGAGCTAGGAAAACAGCACTTAAAATTTTGCAATCAGGTTTCTTTTGGCCTACTCTATTCAAAGATGCATTTAATTTTTGTGTTAAGTGTGACAGGTGTCAAAGGATGGGAAACATAAGCCGCAGGAACGAAATGCCATTGAAGAACATACTCTTTGTGGAACTCTTCGATGTATGGGTTATTGATTTCATGGGACCATTCCCATCTTCCCTTGGTAATACCTACATACTTGTTGCTGTTGATTATGTGTCTAAGTGGGTGGAAGCCATAGCCACCAAAACCAATGATCATAAGGTGGTGCTGAAGTTCTTGAGGGACTATATTTTCACAAGGTTTGGTACTCCAAGGGCTGTCATTAGTGATGGAGGCAGCCATTTCTGCAACAAGCCATTTGAAGCACTCATGAAGAAGTACAACATCACCCACCGTGTCTCTACACCATATCATCCTCAAACTTCTGGTCAAGTAGAGATAAGCAACAGAGAAATTAAGCAGATCCTAGAGAAGGTGGTGAATAGTACAAGGAAAGATTGGGCTGCCAAGCTCAATGATGCATTGTGGGCTTATAGGACTGCATATAAGACTCCCATCGGAATGAGCCCTTACCGTCTTGTGTTTGGGAAAGCCTGTCACTTGCCAATGGAGCTTGAACACAATGCTTTTTGGGCCATCAAGAAGTTGAATTTTGATCTGGACAAGGCCGGCCATGTTAGAAAGTTTCAACTCAATGAATTGGAAGAAATTAGACATGAGTCCTATGAGAATGCAAAGCTTTACAAAGAACGTACCAAGAGTTACCATGACAGGAACATTCAACGGAAAGAGTTCACCAAAGGTATGTCAGTTCTTTTGTTTAACTCACGTTTGCGTCTCTTTCCAGGAAAATTGAAGTCTAGGTGGCTTGGCCCATTCACCGTGGTAAATGTTTCTCCCTATGGAGCTGTGGAGATTCAAAACCCCAAAGATGGCTCGACTTTCAAAGTAAATGGACAACGTTTAAAGTCATTCTATGAGGGAGTGTCAGCTGGAATTCAAACTGGTCATGTGGTGGATCATCTTCCCTTCGTACAATCAAGTTAGCTAAATGGCATAATGTCTTGCCAATACATTAACTAAGGCGCTTCTTGGGAGGCAACCCATGTGTTGAAGAATAAGGTGCTTGGTAGCGGTCGACCTAATCGCATCAAGAGGGAGTTTCTCTAATCCTTTGTCTTAAACTTTCCCCTTATTATTTACATGTTCTCACTCATCTTATAGGCTTTCACATTGAGGACAATGCTTCATTTAAGTTTGGGGGTAGGGATTGACAATTTTGTTAGGTTTTGTGGTAGAGTTAAGTTGTGTGAGCTTTGTTTTGCTTAGTATAATTTTGTTCAATGTCTTGCAAGCTTTTGAAAAAAAAAAAAAAAAAAAAAGATTTTTCATATGAGTTGACTTATGGTAACTCCATTGAGCATCTCTGTTAATACAGTGTCTAGGAGTTCTATAGGCGACACCTTGGGTGTCTAAGAAGTTTTGGGTTTTAAGCAGGACCATTGTGACCTCTCCAAACTTCCCGGATCCCCTGGCTGTGTTTTCTGAGATTCTTAATTGGTAATCCGTGAGTCACTTGTATATTCGTGTGTTTTTAAATTAAATTTTTATCTTTCTTTTTTTTCTTATTATTTGAAGTTTATGTTTCTTTTATATGTGAATGTTTATTAGTGGCTGGATATTACGTTATTGTGGACTGCCAAACACTGAAACACTACCCACATTAACCCTAAAATTAACTCTCCATCTTTTAGTTTATCTAGCCGCCTCTAACCTCTGAACATCTCAACTTCCTCTTCCTCCTGAACCAAACATTCTCCAAATTGTTGTTTATTGTAGATCTCGCCAATGGAGAAACTCCAGGAGGCCGTCGGTGGAAAGCTCAAAGTGGAGGAGTCCGAATTGAGCATGGTGAAGGTGCCTAGCCCAATGGTTCTGTTGAACTCACTGCCAGCTATCCCCCCAGAAGATCTTTTGGGAAAGGACACCATTATGCAACCAGTGTTGGAGGTGATTGAGGTGCTCGTGGTTGTGTTTGCCATGGATCCCTCAGAAGTTATCATAGATGCCTTTCTGCTTCATAGAGGTAGGGTGATAGAGGAAATTGAAGACAGGATTCCAAATTGGGATCTGAATTGTGGATTGGAAGAGATACAGCTTGCAGCGCTGGCACGTTGTTTAGATACTTGGAGGGAATATCTGCTAGATAGGAGGTTTGTGGCAAGAACTGTTGTGGTGAGCAGTCACATGTATTGTACAGGTAACATTCAAGACGAGTTTGGCATTTACTTAAGTATGCTTGACGAGTTTCACTTCCAATTAGTGTACATGACCACAAGGCTCCGAGACTTCGTGGAGCAGATGGATGAGTTGATAATAGATGGAGCCCAATATGATTCTTCTGTCTCAGACCCTTCGGAAAGTGAGTCAGAAGAAGAGCCATGGGTGAGCTCAGCCATCGATAGCATTTTGAGAAATGCAGGATGAAACGTGCAGTGCCAGGTTCCCCTTAAATCCTTGTTTTCTGTTTTCTTATATGCTTTCACATTGGGGGCAATGTTAAATTCAGGTCTGGGGGGGGAGGTTTTCAATTTTTGTTCATTTGATTTGTGTTTTTGTTCATTTGATTTGTGTTTTCAATTTTTGTTCATTTGATTTGTGTTTCCAACTTTCGTTCGGTGTCGCTATTTTTTTAAGAATGTCATACAATCAATGCTATGGAGCGGCCATTTCGATTTTCATATGAGACATATTACACTTCACAAAGCGGTAGCTCTTAGAATTCTGGTGGATAAAGTACCATGCTCAGATTCTTGAAGGAGAATAAATGGACCATGCTCTTATGGAGCTGTGGAGATTCAAAACCCCAAAGATGGCTCGACTTTCAAAGTAAATGGACAACGTTTAAAGTCATTCTATGAGGGAGTGTCAGCTGGAATTCAAACTGGTCATGTGGTGGATCATCTTCCCTTCGTACAATCAAGTTAGCTAAATGGCATAATGTCTTGCCAATACATTAACTAAGGCGCTTCTTGGGAGGCAACCCATGTGTTGAAGAATAAGGTGCTTGGTAGCGGTCGACCTAATCGCATCAAGAGGGAGTTTCTCTAATCCTTTGTCTTAAACTTTCCCCTTATTATTTACATGTTCTCACTCATCTTATATGCTTTCACATTGAGGACAATGCTTCATTTAAGTTTGGGGGTAGGGATTGACAATTTTGTTAGGTTTTGTGGTAGAGTTAAGTTGTGTGAGCTTTGTTTTGCTTAGTATAAATTTTGTTCAATGTCTTGCAAGCTTATGAAGAAAAAAAAAAAAGATTTTTCATATGAGTTGACTTATGGTAACTCCAATGAGCATCCCTGTTAATACAGTGTCTAGGAGTTCTATAGGCAACACCTTGGGTGTCTAAGAAGTTTTGGGTTTTAAGCAGGACCATTGTGACCTCTCCAAACTTCCCGAATCCCCTGGCTGTGTTTTCTGAGGTTCTTAATTGGTAATCCGTGAGTCACTTGTATATTCGTGTGTTTTTAAAATAAATTTTTCTCTTTCTTTTTTTATTATTTGAAGTTTATGTTTCTTTTATATGTGAATGTTTATTAGTGGCTGGATATTACGTTATTGTGGACTGCCAAACACTGAAATACTACCCACATTAACCCTAAAATTAACTTTCCATTTATCCAGCCGCCCTCTAACCCCTGAACATCTCAACTTCCTCTTCCTCCCGAACCAAACCTTCTCCAAATTGTTGTTTATTGTAGATCTCGCCAATGGAGAAACTCCAGGAGTTCGTCGGTGGAAAGCTCAAAGTGGAGGAGTCCGAATTGAGCATGGTGAAGGTGCCTAGCCCAATGGTTCTGTTGAACTCACTGCCAGCTATCCCACCAGAAGATCTTTTGGGAAAGGACACCATTATGCAACCAGTGTTGGAGGTGATTGAGGTGCTCGTGGTTGTGTTTGCCATGGATCCCTCAGAAGTTACCATAGATGCCTTTCTGTTTCATAGAGGTAGGGTGATAGAGGAAATTGAAGACATGATTCCAAATTGGGATCTGAACTGTGGATTGGAAGAGATGCAGCTTGCAGCGCTGGCACGTTGTCTAGATACTTGGAGGGAATATCTGCTAGATAGGAGGTTTGTGGCAAGAACTGTTGTGTTGAGCAGTCACTTGTATTGTACAGGTAACATCCGAGTTGAGTTTGATATTTACTTAAGTGTGCTTAACGAGTTTGACTTCCAGTTAGGGTATATAACCACAAGGCTCCGAGACTTCGTGGAGCAGATGGATGAGTTGATGATAGATGAAGCCCTATATGATTCGTCTGTTTCAGACCCTTCGGAAAGTGAGTCAGAAGAAGAGCCATGGGTGAGCTCAGCCATCGATAGCATTTTGAGAAATGCTATGTTTGAAGGATGAACCATGCAGTGCCAGGTTACCCTTAACCCCTGTTTTCTGTTTTCTTATATGCTTTCACATGGTGGACAATGTCCAATTCAGGTCTAGGGGTATTAATGGAGGTTTTCAATTTTTTTTTTTTTTAATTTGATTTGTGTTTTCAATTTTTGTTCACTTGTATTTCAATTTTTAGAATGTCATACAACCAATGCTATGGAGCTGCCATTGAGATTTTCGTATCAAACATTTTACACTTCACAAAGCTTTTGCTCTTAGAATTCTGGTGGCTAAAGTACCATGCTCAGATTCTTGAAGAAGAATAGTGGAGACTACCCTAGTGAGCTATTTCGAGCCTAATTGCCTTCTTGAGAGGGTTTAAAGTGTTTCTATTCCTCATCTCTACTTATTTTCTTCAATTCACTCTAAATGATCTCATTGTTCCATTTTGATTGAATACTAAGGATGATTCTTTTTGCAGATATCAGGTGCATGCTTTCACTCATGAATGAACTCATTGAAGTGATGCTAGGCTATGTGTGTATAACCATTCTTTATGCTTTCTTTTCACCCTACCCATTTGTGTGTTCCATCAGCTCTGTCGCAGCCAAACTCTTCAAACCATTTTCTTCTATCACCCTTATAATTTCCCTAACTTTGTATCTCAATCTAAGATATTTAAACCTATTATAGCCAAGATAAAGTTTGAGCAAGGAAGGTGCTGCCCGATGCCTAAATATAAATTGTTGTGAATCTGTGGAATAAAGTTTAAGAAGAAGTAGATCAAGTTCAAAAAAAAAAATAAAAAAAAAAAAATAAAGAGAAAGTGTTTCGATTTGATCTAACTGTGAAATATAAGGTCTATGCCAGATGATGCTATGAAGTTGCAGCCATACCATTCTAAATCAATGATAACTTGCAGATCAACGAAGAATGCAACCTTGGTATGTTCTTAAGTTAATCATGTTCCTTCCAATTCTTCCATTTCCCCTAACCTTAGCCTTTCATTACAACCTTGTGAAAGACCTAGCTGATCTTTGAGGATGTATTCATGGGTGTTGGTATGTATGAGTGTATCTGTATTCTTAGTATTTGATTCCCTTCTTGAGATCTAACCAAATATTGTGCTTCTATTTCATATACTCATTATGCTTGTTTGAGAGAATAAAGCCATAGGTTCTGAGTGATTGAGTGTTATATGTGAGAATTAGAGTTGAAGCATGTTCTTCCTTCAAGATTTGAGTATGTGTACTTTGAAGCCGTGTGCCTTTGAGCTATAGCTTCCACTTTACACACTTATTGATCATCTATCTTGGCAAATCTATGGTGTTGGAGGTATGATTAAAATTTTCTTTCATTAGTTGTTTTCAAAGTTAGATTTCTAACCTTTCATTTTGTAGAGTCAGTAAAGTGATCAGTGCATAATTACATATTTTTTGTACCCTTCTAACTTATGATTTGGTTATGTTTTTGAGTTAAACTTGTGCTTTTAATAAAGTTTGTGTATGTTTCAGTGTAATAAGGATGAGACTCATTACATTCATTTTGAAGACAAGTTAGCTCAAAACAGTGTCTGCAGATCAGTCACATTCACGGATTAATCTGTACTTGCTCAAGAAGAACCAGATAATGAACCACATATCATTGGAAAGATACGGAAGTCTAGTTTCCGTAGCATTTTACGGTTCATGATTTGGAGTCTTCTAGAGGAAGTTATCCATGATTTAGCAACTCAAGGTCAAAATTCGGCAGCATCTGCGTTACTGGGCCAAAAATGACATTTGAAGGTCTTTCCTATTTTTCCTTGAGTTGGGCTGCATATGCTTGGAAAGATAAGACAAAGGGCTTGAAGATCCATATTTTTCCAGAATTTTTTGGAGTGAATAACAAGCCCAAAATCAGCCCACAAGCTGACTATGTCATGCATGACTATCTAGTGGGATTTGTTGGTGAAGTGCACTAGCCAAAAGAATGAGTTTCTAAATTACAAGTGCTATTGGCATAAACCATATTCAATTCAAATATTCCCCTTCCATTCTCCCTATAAATAGCACTCCAATTCTAAACACAATTCATTCAACAATCCATCAATTCACTTCATCCATTACTCATACACATTCATAGAGAGAGAGAGAGAGAGAGAAAGAGAGAGAGAGAGAGAGAGAGAGAGAGAGAGAGCTAGTTGCAAGAGGAGCAAAGCTTGGAGCTGTCTTGGGAATTCCTTGCTGCCATCATCTAGTTCTTTTCTTCTCTTTATCTTATCCTATGTATTTCTTATTCTATATTGCTTTTCAATTATTAAATATGTGTAACTAAATTTCTTCTTAGTTAGAGGTGAATTCGAAGCCATGGACATATGTTTTATATGAATTGATCACTTCCAGTTATGATTTCGTAAAGTATGAATGTGATTTACTTTTCTGTTTTATTCAGGACTTATTCTTGCATGTTTATTAAGGATGCATACTTAGTTTGCATGCAGGGATTTGATGCTAGGATATAAGGGAATTTCACCTAATCGTTATGAACTTATATTCACAAGTAGTAAAAGTCACTAGTCATGATTGTGTTAAGTAAATTCCTGGCAAGAGTATCATGCTTTTCATAGTTACAAATGTCTTGTCAAAGCTTATGATTTTCATAAAACTTAATGATCTTTGATATGTATCTCTATCATGCTGTTCATATAGGGAACTTGATAAGAATAATTTGATTGAGTCGCTGAGTCCAATTCAATGAACTTAGGAAAATCTGAGAGTTAATTAGTGCAGTTCACAATTAATTTGGGGCTTTGACATTCATACTTTATTGAAAGAGTAACTGGAGATCAATTTGTATGCATATGTTCCATGTGTGGAGAAGAATCCTCTAGCTATCCCTTAATCCATATTTCATTCACAACTTAGTTATTTGCTGCTGTCAATTTTACTTTTGTCTAAATCATCAAAATCCCCCCCAATCATTGTTCCCTCAACTTAATTTCCAGTTTAATGAATTTAATTTGTGTTAAGTTTAATTTGTGTTGATTAGCATCCCTCCTAATCCCCGGAATAGAACGATCCCTACTTACTCGTACTACGATTGCATGATTTATAGGGTTTAATTTGTGCGTTAGTTATTTCTCACGCCAAATTTTGGCGCCGTTGCCGGGGATTAGCAAAATTGCTAATCTTCCGTGCGTTTTCGTTGTTCTTGTGTTTCTGATTTTGTTTTGTTTTGTTTTCTTTGTTTTAGGTACAAGTGTATGACTCGAAGTTCACACCGTGTTCATGCGCACATATTGGACTTTGACGACGATCTCGAACAAACTTTGAGAAGGAAGAGGAAACAGCCAGAACTCAGTCCCTCTAGTTCTGGTTCCGAACCCGAATTTGAAGCAGAAACGGACTTGGAAGAGGAACAAGACATGGCTGTAGACAATAGATCAATCAAGGAACTTTGAGCCTCTGAATTGGACAATGCAGTCCCTCTTTGCATTCAATACCCCAGGGCTGCTGCAGGCAAGACCGATGTGTTTGAATTGAAGTCAAGTTTACTACATCATATTCCCAGATACCATGGGCTGTCCATGGAAGATCCAAACAAGCATTTGAAGGAATTTGAAGTAGTATGTTCAAGTATGACACCCATTAACGTGGATGGAAATATTTTGAAGATGAAAGCCTTTCCATTTTCTCTTATGGACAAGGCTAAGGATTGGCTCTATGAACTAGCACCTGGAACTGTTACTTCTTGGGAAAGTATGAAGAAAGCATTCTTAGAGAAATTCTTCCCAACTTCAAGAATCATTGTTTTGAGGAAGAAAATTAGTGGAATTCAACAAGGCCCGGGAGAATCCTTTCCAGTGTACTATGAGCGTTTTAAGACGTTAGTTGCATCCTGCCCACAACATCAAATGAAGGAAGAGCTTTTAATTCAATATTTCTATGAAGGGCTACTTCCACTGGAGAGACAAATGCTTGATGCTTCAGCAGGAGGTGCTTTGGTTGACAAAACACCAGTTGCTGCAAAGATCTTGATAGCAAACAGAGCTTTAAATGCACAACAATATGAAGGAGTTGGAGGGAGAGATCATGCACAGCCAAGTCAAGTTAATGAGGTAAGTGCTATTTCAGAACTTCAATCTCAAATGGCTAATCTATTTACTCTTATTTCGCAGGTTGTTGAAGGACCCAAAGTGCAAAGTGCAGCCACTTGTAGCGTGTGCTCTATACATGGACACCACACTGATCAATGTCCTCAATTAATAGCGAATGGGGGATGGGAAAGTGCCAATGCCATAGGTTATCAAGGCCAAACTCAACCTAGGTATGACCCATTTTCAAACACCTACAATCCAGGCTGGAGAGATCATCCAAATGTTAAGTGGAGGGAGCCTCAACAAACTCAACAACAAGGCGGATATAAACAGTCACCTCCGGGGTTCTATCAAAGGCCATTCGCACCACCACAACCTCAACCACAAACTGCCCAATCAAATTCAGGTTCCCCAATGGATAATGATCAAATGCTTAAAGTACTAACTTCTTTGACTCAGGGTTTACAAAATCAAGCCAAAGAGATGAGCGAAGTGAAGAAGCAAATTGGGCAGATGGCGGAATTCATGGGACAGTTTAGAGAAGAAGGCAAACTACCTAGCTCAACCATTGTCAACCCAAAAGGAGGTTTTGAAACGGCTAAAGCTATCATCTTGAGGAGTAGTAAAGAGATTGGAACCAATCCCAAAATGTCCAAACAAAGCCCAACAGAGAACGAAAAGTTGCTTTTCAAAGAGAAGGAGGAGGACAAAGCCACGACAAGGGAGGAACAACCATTGCTGCAGTCCCCCAAAGCTCCTACACAACCAAACTCAGGTAAGGTTGTTTCAAATTCAACTCATTCTAACCCTATCCCACCAAATGTGCCTTTCCCTCGCAGGTTTATGCAGTCTAAGAAAGAAGAGAATGAAAAAGACATCTTAGAGACTTTCAGGAAGGTACAAGTAAATATCCCACTTCTTGACGCAATAAAGCAAGTTCCAAAGTATGCTAAATTCTTGAAAGATCTTTGTACAACAAGGAGGAGGAATTCGAACAAAGAAGTGGTAAGGGTAAGTGAGAATGTTTCTGCAGTTTTGCAACGAAAACTGCCACCTAAATGCAAAGATCCAGGTAGTTTCACAATCCCTTGTGTAATTGGTAACACCAAGTTTGAACATGCCATGTTAGATTTAGGTGCTTCCATTAATGTCATGCCATACTCTATTTATGCATCTATGAACTTAGGAGAGCTTAAAAAGGATGGAGTTGTAATTCAATTAGCTGATCGTTCTAATGCATATCCGAAAGGAGTTTTGGAAGATGTTTTGGTGCAGGTTAACCACTTGATATTTCCAGCAGATTTTTATGTGCTTGAGATGGAGGATTCAGCCCATTCTACACCATTGCCAATTTTACTTGGACGACCTTTCATGAAAACAGCCCGAACCAATATCGATGTGTTCAAAGGGACGTTGACAATGGAATTTGATGGCGATATCATTGATTTCAATATTTCTGAAGCTATGAGGTACCCTATGGATGATCACTCGTGTTTCTTTGTTGATGCATTTGATTCTTTGGCGCAGGAAAAACTCAAATCCCTAGATAGGGATGCCCTTGAAACCACCATTGTTCAAGGAATTGAACTCATAAAAAATGGGGCCGAACCTAATCATGAAGAAATCTGCGAGATGGTGGCTGCCCTTGAGTCATTGCCACAATATGTTGGTAAGCCTCCAATCCCAATTCCAATTCCCATTTCTACTAACAAGTTGTTACCTTCGGTGATTCAGGCGCCCACTCTCGAGCTTAAACCATTACGGAATCATTTGAAGAAAAGGAAAGCAACAAGGAAGCGATGGAAATGGAAGACAAGCTTGGTGAACTCTCTTGCATTGCATGCGGTGCCGATTGAGCCCAAACCCCCTCATTCACTATAGAAAGTTTGGACGTCCGGCTGAAGACATAAAACTTAGCGCTTCTTGGGAGGCAACCCAAGGTGATGAGGAGAAGATAGAACCTGCAAGGAGCTGCTTACGTCCTAATCGCTTCAAAGGGGAGTTTTTCTAAACTCTAAACCTTTGGTTATGTCTTTTCCTTATCTTATTTCCTTGCATTTATTAGGGATTGACAATTTTGTTAGGTTTTGTGGTAGAGTTAAGTTGTGTGAGCTTTGTTTTGCTTAGTATAATTTTGTTCAATGTCTTGCAAGCTTATGAAAACAAAAAACAAAAAAACAAAAAACAAAAAACAAAAAAAAACAAAAAAGATTTTTCATATGAGTTGACTTCTGGTAACTCCAATAAGCACCTCTGTTAATACAGTGTCTAGGAGTTCTATAGGCGACACCTTGGGTGTCTAAGAAGTTTGGATTTTAAACTGGACCATTGTGACCTCTCCAAACTTCCCGGATCCCCTGGCTGTGTTTTCTGAGGTTCTTAACTGGTAATCCGTGAGTCACTTATATATTCGTGTGTTTTTTTTTTTTACATTAAATATAAATAATTTTAATTATAAAAAAAAATAATTAAAAAAATAATTGAAAAAAAACAAAAAAAACAAAAACCTTCTCTTTCTCTGAAACACTACATTAACCCTAACTCTCCATCTTTCATTTGATCTAGCCGCCGCTAACCCCTGAAACCAAACCTTCTCTTCCCAAGCCTTCTCCAAATTATTGCTTATTGTAGGGCTCGTCAATGGAGAAACTCAAGAATGCCGTCGGTGGAAAGCTCAAGGAGGAGGAGTCCGAATTGAGCATGGTGAAGGTGCCTAGCCCAATGGTTTTGTTGAACTCACTGCCAGCTATCCCACCAGAAGATCCTTTGGGAGAGGACACCATTATGCAACGGGTGTTTGAGGTGATTGAGGTGCTCGTGGTTGTGTTTGCCATGGATCCCTCAGAAGTTACCATAGATGCCTTTCTGTTTCAAAGAGGTAGGGTGATAGGGGAAATTGAAGGCATGATTCCAAATTGGGATCTGGATTGTGGATTGGAAGAGATGCAGCTTGCGGCGCTGGCACGTTGTCTATATACTTGGAGGGTATATCTGCTAGATAGGAGGTTTGTGGTAAGAACTGTTGTGGTGAGCAGTCACATGTATTCTACAGGTAACATTCGAGACGAGTTTGGCATTTACTTAAGTGTGCTTGACGAGTTTCACTTCCAATTAGTGTACATGACCACAAGACTCCGAGACTTCGCGGAGCAGATGGAGGAGTTGATGATAGATGGAGCCATATATGATTCTTCTGTTTCAGACCCTTCGGAAAGTGAGTCGGATTGAAAGATGAACCGTCCTAATCGCTTCAAAGGGGAGTTTTTCTAAACTCTAACATTTGGTTATGTCTTTTCCTTCTCTTCTTTCCTTGCATTTATGAGGCATTGCATGTTCTTACGTTCTAAACATTGAGGGCAATGTTTCATTTAAGTTTGGGGGGAAGGATTTGGTTATGTTGTTTTATTGTCAAATTTTAAATTTATTTATTTTAAATTTATTTTTTGTGTGTTTAGCGTCTAAAAACGCAGGATTTTGTGTGTTGTTTCGTTATCCTTCCAAACACCTATGATAAGACTTGGATTTAATACTAATATGGTTTATCAGAAATTGAGAGTCATTTTTTAAGGACTTTGTGTGGTTCTGAGTTAACTCTGTCTTGCATGCCACCCTTGCACTTATTGAGCACTTTGCCAAGTTAGTCCAATTTTTTGTTACTTAGATACGTTATGCAATTCTACTTATCTCATGATCTTGGTTTTGTACTCTAGAACTTATTTGAATATCTCTTGAGACATTTTGTTGCCATACAATGCTTAGGAAATGATTTAGGCCATGTTTGAACCGTTTGAGCCTTTCTAACCATCCCTCTACATGTATTCATCCCTAGTCAACCCACTTGAGCCAATGTTAAGCCTTTCTTTGTGTAAACCATTCCTACCATAATGAACTTCTGTTTTCTTATTCTCACTTATTCTATGAGCAGTTAAAGTTATCTTCAAAAGAGAGTTATAAAGAATGCAAGGTTTTTGGAGCAAAAGTGAATCATTAGTGCCATTACCCAAGTGTTGAAAAGAAATAAGTTTGGGGGTATTGGTAACTAATCAAAAGAGGTAATGAAGTGTGACCAATGTAGTCACGGCCCTAGGGTGTTTTAAAAGAGAAGAGCATGGTGATCTAGGGTAAAGAGCCACAAAATTAGGCCAAATAAACACATTTGAAGGTGCTGAAATTATGTTGAAAATCTGCTCATGTATGTGTTCCTTGCGTGTTACAAAGTTCAAAAAAAAAAAAAAAAAAAAAAAATCTCTTATGCTCTTACTTGTGCTTTAATTGTGCTAAAATATTGTATATCTCATATCCCTTCTTTCATTCTACCACTATCCTGAACCTCATTACTACCCTTGTAAAGTCCTTTTGATCCTTGGTGTTGCATGGTATTACTGTGGAGAGCAGATTGGATAATGAGCTTATGGGGTTCAGAATTATTGATTTTGCTCTAAGTGTGTGCGCATATACTTATTTGATTGGCAGGGGTTGTTCTGATTTGGCATTCACACACTACACTTAAGGGTGTCATTGTGAGCTTTGCTTTCTCGTGAATCATGTGTGGAACTTAGATTGTGATTGTTGTGTTTCTTTGGAACCATATACGTTGGTGATTCTTTGGGGATATTGTTTGGAAGGCTAGTTGCTTATTTCCTGTTTCCTAAGTTATAGTTTTATTTTGTTTTGCTCGAGGACTAGCAAAATCTAAGTTTGGGGGTATTTGATCAGTGCATAATTACATATTTTTTGTACCCTTCTAACTTATGATTTGGTTATGTTTTTGAGTTAAACTTGTGCTTTTAATAAAGTTTGTGTATGTTTCAGTGTAATAAGGATGAGACTCATTACATGCATTTTGAAGACAAGTTAGCTCAAAACAGTGTCTGCAGATCAGTCACATTCACGGATTAACCTGTACTTGCTCAAGAATAACCAGATAATGAGCCACACATCATTGGAAAGATACGGAAGTCTAGTTTCCGTAGCATTTTACGGTTCATGATTTGGAGTCTTCTAGAGGAAGTTATCCATGATTTAGCAACTCAAGGTCAAAATTCGGCAGCATCTGTGTTACTGGGCCAAAAATGACATTTGAAGGTCTTTCCTATTTTTCCTTGAGTTGGGCTGCATATGCTTGGAAAGATAAGACAAAGGGCTTGAAGATCCATATTTTTCCAGAATTTTTTGGAGTGAATAACAAGCCCAAAATCAGCCCACAAGCTGACTATGTCATGCATGACTATCTAGTGGGATTTGTTGGTGAAGTGCACTAGCCAAAAGAATGAGTTTCTAAATTACAAGTGCTATTGGCATAAACCATATTCAATTCAAATATTCCCCTTCCATTCTCCCTATAAATAGCACTCCAATTCTAAACACAATTCATTCAACAATCCATCAATTCACTTCATCCATTACTCATACACATTCATAGAGAGAGAGAGAGAGAAAGAGAGAGAGAGAGAGAGAGAGCTAGTTGCAAGAGGAGCAAAGCTTGGAGCTGTCTTGGGAATTCCTTGCTGCCATCATCTAGTTCTTTTCTTCTCTTTATCTTATCCTATGTATTTCTTATTCTATATTGCTTTTCAATTATTAAATATGTGTAACTAAATTTCTTCTTAGTTAGAGGTGAATTCGAAGCCATGGACATATGTTTTATATGAATTGATCACTTCCAGTTATGATTTCGTAAAGTATGAATGTGATTTACTTTTCTGTTTTATTCAGGACTTATTCTTGCATGTTTATTAAGGATGCATACTTAGTTTGCATGCAGGGATTTGATGCTAGGATATAAGGGAATTTCACCTAATCGTTATGAACTTATATTCACAAGTAGTAAAAGTCACTAGTCATGATTGTGTTAAGTAAATTCCTGGCAAGAGTATCATGCTTTTCATAGTTACAAATGTCTTGTCAAAGCTTATGATTTTCATAAAACTTAATGATCTTTGATATGTATCTCTATCATGTTGTTCATATAGGGAACTTGATAAGAATAATTTGATTGAGTCGCTGAGTCCAATTCAATGAACTTAGGAAAATCTGAGAGTTAATTAGTGCAGTTCACAATTAATTTGGGGCTTTGACATTCATACTTTATTGAAAGAGTAACTGGAGATCAATTTGTATGCATATGTTCCATGTGTGGAGAAGAATCCTCTAGCTATCCCTTAATCCATATTTCATTCACAACTTAGTTATTTGCTGCTGTCAATTTTACTTTTGTCTAAATCATCAAAATCCCCCCCAATCATTGTTCCCTCAACTTAATTTCCAGTTTAATGAATTTAATTTGTGTTAAGTTTAATTTGTGTTGATTAGCATCCCTCATAATCCCCGGAATAGAACGATCCCTACTTACTCGTACTACGATTGCATGATTTATAGGGTTTAATTTGTGCGTTAGTTATTTCTCACGCCATAAAGCGTTTGTGGGTATCGTTTCTGTTAAACCCTCAGGAGACACAACTCCTCCTACTAGGGATGCCTAGAGGTTTAAAGGCTTGTTGCATATGCTCAATGCAATTGTGTTACCTACAGGAGTGGTTTAGTTAACTTCTTGTTTTGTTTCGTTTTTACTTTGTTTTCTTTTGTTTTGCTCGAGGACTAGCAAAATCTAGGTCTGGGGGTATTTGATCAGTTCACAAATTGTATATCATTTTGTACCCTTCTAGTTTATGATTTGCTTATGTTTTTAAGAAAAACTTGTGCTTTTAATATATTTTGGTTTGTTATTCCTAGAGCCTTGTGTTACACAGAAAAACAGCCACAAAAGGGGAGATAAAGAGCCATGGGCAGCTCACTCACAGCTCACTCACACATGGGCAGCTCACTCACACATGGACAGCTCACTCACACATGGACAGCTCACTCACACATGGGCAGCTCACACATGGGTGTGCTTGATCAACCAAAGGACAGCTTCACACTCTATAAATAGAGAGCTTCACACTCCCTCAACATCATCTCACTCTATTCAGCCATCTTCTAACACTTCCACCCTTCCCCAAACACTCTATTCTATCCAAAATCACCAAAACAACTCCACAAAGCCTCCATTCCAATTCTCTACGAATTTCCTCTTTCTTTGCCATCACCACTCACCCAACTCATCCTAAATCACTTCTTTAGCTGCCATACTCTAGATGTGAGGAAGCTCTTGGAGTAGCATTAGACGTGGAGAAGCACTTGGAGAAGGTTTGGGACACCACAAGCAACTTCAGAAATGGGTTTTTCCACTCTTATTGCATTCATTATGTTTTCTCATTTCTGTTTAAATTTCATTTCCATTATGAGTAGCTAAATTCATAACTAGGGCTTCGATGTAACCTAACATGAATATTCTAGGTTTATAAGTTGAAGTTTTGAGTTTCAAGTTTGATTCATGATTCATGTTCTTATTCATTATGCTTATCAGTTAATATGCTTGTTTGGATGATTGATCACCATTAGAACTTGTTTATTAGCTATCTTGGTTTGAATCAAGAGTAGACACCATGCTTTGATTCGAATTGAACTATGAATAAGAAAAGTATGTATGGACATTCGACAACAGGGATTAGATACATGCTTGGTTGTTTAAATTGTTCTTCTATGCTTAATGGGTTCCTAATGCTTAATTTAGGTTAGACAACAAATGATCAAGTTAGGGAATTAGGAACATAAGGTTAGGACCAGACACCATGGCCTAATCATACTTTAGCTAGAATCAATCTTTGAATTTGAATTAGACTTGTCACTTAACTAATTTATAACTCAGAATTGAATTGTTATGGTGAATCGAATGCCCTAGTCTCTCAATCTATTTTCCAGCCTACAAAAATACTCTTTGTTACTTTTGCTCACTTTGTTTTTGTTTGAAATTTCGTTTTGCCTCATTTGTTCAACAATTACAATCACTCTTGTTTTAAATTATGTTTCTTTTTAGACTTAACTTCCTACTTTCTTGAATTTGGTAATCTAAGCACATAACTAGTTTTAATTTCTCAATCCTTGTGGGTACGACCTCGTACTTGTCTTGCTATACTACTAATTGGCCCGTACAATTGCGAGTTAACATTTCTAACAACAATCACTCTCCTCATCTCACAAGCCATGGGCTTGTCCTTTAGGTAAATAACTATTAATACCACTTGTACAGATTTTCAATAGTCTACATTAATTACACCTGAATTTTCAAATTCTACCGAAGTCTTTTATATTCTACCTAACTCTAGATTGAATAGACTCTTAGTGGTATGTGTGGTAAAAGGAGTTTATGGATTTGTAACAGATTTCCTGCATCCACTATGCCAAATTTTAATTTACACAACACCACATAGGCATCGACAAATTTAAAAACAGATGTTGTTAGTATCTTAGGCATCGATTTTATAATTAATAAGACGAAAAGGATATAAAGGCATCACCACAAATTTTTGACATTTCTTACCGATGCCGTTGATTATACTTTAGTATCAATGATATATTATGCTGATGCATAAAATGTTTTTCAAGAAATTTGTTTTAAGTGGAACATTTAGCACTGATGCCAAAAATATGTTTCACCGCTACAGTGATTTTTTGGCAAAAAATTTTCACTCCCTAGCAAATATTTCAGACTGCTACAGTCTTTCTTTTTAAGGTACAATAGACACTTTAGCTGGACACTTATTTGGTAATATGTTGCAGGTATTTTTCTGTAACAACAAATGACTTGGAGAGATAGTCTAGAGTCTTGAATCTTTGCTTCATGAGGAGGATATGGTTCGGTGGACAGAAAGTTAAGGCCATGGGCTAAAGATTTATAGGCTGTTCTGTTTGAAAACCACAGCTAGGTGTTGGCTGCGCAAATCTCTCGGCCTGGTTCTCCGGGCCGAGGGGACGTGCGTTTAACACAGAGTCCTACTTTTGGATGCGATGCG
Source organism: Prunus salicina (assembly GCA_020226455.1). Taxonomy (NCBI): domain Eukaryota; kingdom Viridiplantae; phylum Streptophyta; class Magnoliopsida; order Rosales; family Rosaceae; genus Prunus; species Prunus salicina. The sequence continues at coordinate 15,856,205 of CM035344.1, read as the reverse complement.
GTTTGTGCGCGGGCGTGCCAGCACGGTCTACCGTGCGTCGAGTTCGGTGAAGTGTTTGGGTAGAAGGTGTTTGGAGTGTTGCGCCTGTTTGGTCTGGACTTCTTATCAAATGATTGTGGCCGAGAAAGGAACTGGTCTCGGCCGTCAGGTTCACGGCCTGAGCTACAAGGCCGTTAGTGGTGTTGTAGATGGTGGATTTTGGGCGGTGCTCCGGCGCGTTGCTCGGAGAGCGACGGTCGTATGATATATGGGGTGAGTGAGGCGATAACAAGGGTGATGCTCCGGCGCCTTGAGAAATCAAGGGTCGTATGATATATTGATGAATGGAAGTTGCTTACAATCTATCACTACTCCTAAGAAAGCATGTAAAAATATTGAAAGTACATGACAGAAAAATAAGTTGCTCCGTGGGAGGCTTTTGGTTTTTGGTGTTGGACATTTTGCATGTGGTCTTGAGCTTGGTTTTTATAGTGGGAGCCCTGGAGAGACAATCTAGGCTTGACAAGACCTGCATGGTGAAGTCTAATCAGGGCAAGCATGGCTGGGTCTGATCAGCATTTGGGATCGTGAAGCATGGTGGTGTGACCCCCATAAATCTCGGCAGATCTCGGCCTTTACCCAGATCGAGGGCTCTGCACCTCTGGCCGTGGGAATGCATTAAATGCTCTGGTTTAGTGGTTGGTGAAGAGACTGCCAGTTGCAAGAACCTCTGATGGAATGTTTGTTCCTAACCACTCTGATTACAAAATCTTGATTTCAATCACTTCCCTTCTGCCCTCATGCATTAAATGCTTCATGCCCTAGTGGATTTGTTGTGGTGGACAGAGGCATTACTTCATTAAATGAAGCGTGGGACCCTGAAGCCACGTGATGATTTGGCCAATATCTCTTTCAGTCGTGCCCTGCGTGTTTCTCGGCCTCGGCCCGTGAGGCTGTTCAAGAGGCCGAGAAAATCTTGCCTTAGTGCTTTCTCCTTCGTTGTCAGACAGCAGGAAGCAACGAAATGTTGCCGTTTCTTTGAGCCCATGAGAAAAGGCCACGGCCGAGAGGAAGATTCCTCGGTCACAAAGGCCGTGATTTATTAGGCACAAACATTGCCCCCCTGTCCCTGGATTCTTCGGCCGCGGTCTGGGTTGTGGCCGAATGGATTCCAAGGGACAGTCCCCTTGCATTCCTTCGAAACGACGTGACAAACAGCTGGCGCTGGCGTCTCTCCCTTTTAAATGCGCACGTCGGTTCGCGCATTTAATGCGCAGGCACGTCGCATGAGCCATTATTGCCTTGGTTCGCACGAGCCGTCGCTTCGCCTCGTCAACTGAAGCGATGGCTCTTTTGGGTTTCTGACACGTCATTGCGCCTTCGCGCCTAGCGTCAGACTGTTACGTCTTTCGAGAGGAACTATACCAGTTTTCGAGAGAAGGATTTTATGCCCATTTTTGAGAGGAGGCGTTTATTTCGAGAGAGAAGTCACTCACTATAAAAAGCCCCATTCCTTGCCTCGTGCTGTCAACTCCTCAAATGCACACCCCTTAGAGGGATCACCCTGCTCTTTTTTGCTTTACATAGCGAACCCTTCCTTCCTAGCCGAGGGCACGTCCTCTATTCTTCCTTTACCTTAGCCCAATCTGATGGCCTTTGCTTCCCTGTCGCCAATCCGCCACTTTCCGTTCTGGAAAGCCGTGGGCCAAAGTCAAGGTGCGACCGAGGTCTTTTCTCAATTCTGGGGGAGGTTGGCCTTCTCCCCCGCGAATTCATGGAGGCAGAGCTGCGTGGCCGATGGGGATGGGGAAACCTGTCATGATAACTTTGCTCCTGTCATATTCGTCTGGCTGCATCCAGAGTGGCGGCCCCGGCCTCCTCCAACCTCCTTTGTGCCTAGGAGGGTGATCCAGGCCCTATTTTGTATGGCGGCCTTGATCGCGCCGTGAGTGGCAGCTTCGACCTTAATTTGGCCCGTCTCTCGGTCTCAGCCACCTTGTGAGTGGCAGCTTCGACCTTAACCTGGCTTCGGTTATGGTCTGCCTCTGCCCTCTCCTTTTGGCCGAGGCGAGGGTTCTGGTCGTAAGCCGGCCGGTTGCTTACCACGGCCAGAGTGACGCCCTTCTTTTTCGTCGAGGTCGGTGAAGATGCGGATGGCACTCGCACTCCCCAAGGAAGAATTATCCATTTGTTTTCTTTAAAGAAGGCTCGTATTCCGGCCGTTTTGTAGGCGTAGAGTGTATTTATATGTATATTTTTCTTTCGCCTATGTATGGGCTTTGTTCGGCCGGGATAGGCCGTTCCTTTGTAATTGTAACTTTTGATCAATAAAATACTACTTTTCCTTGACCAAGTTACACATCTCCCCCTTTTTCTCCCTTTTATTTTATTATATATATATTTTATTTTATTTTATTTATTATTTTATTTTTGACTTTTTTGTTGTAGGCCCTCGGCGCCATTCTCCTTTCAACTTGCGCCGAGACGTGGGCGCTGAGCCTTGATTGCCCCATGTTTTCTGAGTCTTGGGGCACGGCCAGCTCGTGGTTTGTTTTCTGCCTAGGCCGTTTGAGAAACCGACTGGGCCGAGAACTCGGCCTCCTTAGTACATGAATGTAACGGCCGTAGGCGTAGGCATATGATGCCCCCATGGCCGAACCCTTCATCGCGCGACGTGTCCGAGCTGATTTGGAAAACAAATCATGCCTAGTCTTGGGCTTTCCTAGCGGGTGCAGCTTAATAGGGTTCAGTGCCCCCGGCCGCTTCTGAGTCGAGCCGTTTTCGGACCTGCTCTAGACTCCCTCGGTCGCAGGATCCTGAGGGGTTAGTATTGGCCGAGTTAGGAGTGGCGGCCGGGTCGGCTGTCCTCCGTTTGGTGGCCCAATCTGCCGGGCCCTTTGAACAAAATCTCGGGTCGTAGCACCCGAACCGGGCGGTTTTAGTTCATCGCCGCAAGTTTGGCCGAGACGTGCGTTAGTCGCTTTTGCAATGGCCGAACCATCTTGAAGGCAGGTTTTCGAAGGAGGCAGCGGCGCCTGTGACAGCAAAGCAGCCGGACTACTCTGGCCGTGTCGTTGTGTCGAGGCTGCGGCCGCGTTGGTCGGGCCGTTCCGAACGTAGACGGCCATGGTACACGCTGGGCCGCCTTGCTGGGCCGCGGGGTAGTCGGGGTTGCTCTACCTTAATGACACGGCCAAAGTGTGGAGCGGCCCACGCGCCGTTTTTGCGGGCCGAGAAGGCCCAGAGGTCACCCTGGTTGACTGCGGTTGCCCCCAGTTGTTTGCTAGCGGCCGTGGCTGTCGGCCGCAGTCTGGCGTTTGGACGTGGGCTGGTACTGCCGGCCTTCCCTCTCGGAAGAGCGTCCGTAACTCTGTTGAGAACCTGTCTATTGCGGCCATAAAGGACGTTTCCATCCTGCAGGCCCGCTCATCCCTTGGGGTCATGGTGAGTTTATTAGACAAGGGTCCCACTGGGCGTGCCAAAAGTGTTGGCTGCGCAAATCTCTCGGCATGGTTCTCCGGGCCGAGGGGACGTGCGTTTAACACAGAGTCCTACTTTTGGATGCGGTGCGGTTTGTGCGCGGGCGTGCCAGCACGGTCTACCGTGCGTCGAGTTCAGTGAAGTGTTTGGGTAGAAGGTGTTTGGAGTGTTGCGCCTGTTTGGTCTGGACTTCTTATCAAACGATTGTGGCCGAGAAAGGAACTAGTCTCGGCCGTCAGGTTCACGGCCTGAGCTACAAGGCCGTTAGTGGTGGTGTAGATGGTGGATTTTGGGCGGTGCTCCGGCGCGTTGCTCGGAGAGCGACGGTCGTATGATATATGAGGTGAGTGAGGCGATAACAAGGGTGATGCTCTGGCGCCTTGAGAAATCAAGGGTCGTATGATATATTGATGAATGGAAGTTGCTTACAATCTATCACTACTCCTAAGAAAGCATGTAAAAATATTGAAAGTACATGACAGAAAAATAAGTTGCTCCGTGGAAGGCTTTTGGTTTTTGGTGTTGGACCTTTTGCATGTGGTCTTGAGCTTGGTTTTTATAGTGGGAGCCCTGGAGAGACAATCGAGGCTTGACAAGACCTGCATGGTGAAGTCTAATCAGTGCAAGCATGGCTGGGTCTGATCAGCATTTGGGATCGTGAAGCATGGTGGTGTGACCCCCATAAATCTCGGCAGATCTCGGCCTTTACCCAGATCGAGGGCTCTGCACCTCTGGCCGTGGGAATGCATTAAATGCTCTGGTTTAGTGGTTGGTGAAGAGACTGCCAGTTGCAAGAACCTCTGATGGAATGTTTGTTCCTAACCACTCTGATTACAAAATCTTGATTTCAATCACTTCCCTTCTGCCCTCATGCATTAAATGCTTCATGCCCTAGTGGATTTGCTGTGGTGGACAGAGGCATTACTTCATTAAATGAAGCGTGGGACCCTGAAGCCACGTGATGATTTGGCCAATATCTCTTTCAGTCGTGCCCTGCGTGTTTCTCGGCCTCGGCCCGTGAGGCTGTTCAAGAGGCCGAGAAAATCTTGCCTTAGTGCTTTCTCCTTCGTTGTCAGACAGCAGGAAGCAACGAAATGTTGCCGTTTCTTTGAGCCCATGAGAAAAGGCCACGGCCGAGAGGAAGATTCCTCGGTCACAAAGGCCGTGATTTATTAGGCACAAACACTAGGTTGGTGCATATCTCTGTGTTTTGACATGGGTTTATCAAATTGTTGTTGGTTCTTGAATGCTTATGTGATCTTGATTTGTCATTGACTGAAATAACTCCAAGAGATTATCTACATTGATTCCCATTTGTTTCTTCAATGCGAAATTTAACTACTATATTGTCTACTCATTCAAATCAAAAAGTTACTTCTTTTGTAACAATGGAGAAATAATCCTTTTACTATATGGTAAACTAATATGTGATCATTGCCCTTTCTCCTTTTTTATTCTTCACATTTTCTGGATGTCAGGAAGACGACTGCATAATCAAGCAAGTTGGGAGACCCGGTGCTAAAAGATTGTCTGTTCTTGCAAAGTTCTTACCAGAGTGAGTTAATACTGTGAAAACTCACTTCCAGATCTTGAGAGAACCACTTAAATGAATGATAATATGCAAATTAGTTTGGTTTCCAATTTCTAGGTATGCTGTTTGTATTTTATTTATATTGATATATACCTTAGCATATAGAGAGTACCTTACAATTACCTTTTGGCTAGAGGAAAGCCAATACTTAGTTGAGTGATTGTGGCAAATCCAGTCAAGCAAGGAGAAACTCAATGGCGAATCAAGTCAAGCAAGGAGGAGCTGAATGGCAGTTAATGGTGAATAGCAAGGTGGAGCTTAATGAAATTCTGTATTTTTTTCTCTTTTCCAAGTAAGTTTTTGGTTTTTAATATCATAACTGTAATATCCTTGTTAAAAAGGTTGACCACTTGCAATACTTGGTATGTTTTCAGTACGAAAATATTAATGTAATTATTGTGTATGGTGTATTCTCATTATTTTCGGAAGTGTTGAATATAAGTATTTTCATTAGGAATGTAATTCTTTTATTTGAGAAACAATGAATATTTGAAAACGAAAAAAAACAAAGATCCAGTGAATGTTTGAAAGGCAAGGATTGAGGCTAGGTTGCTAATGTTTAAATATATGAAAACTTTTAAAAGAATATTTTTTACAGGCACGGATGGTGGATAAATTTAAAATTACAAATAATATAAAAACACAACAAATAAATATAAATATATCAAAATAATGAAAATGCTTTTCTATTTCAGTAGGGACTGATGAGCATTCTGTGCCTTTTGATTATATTAGGAACGAATATATTTGGGACTGATGTACGCGTATTGGATGCTAGGAATGTGGGACTCATTGCAAACATTAGGCACTGATTTTTATAATCAGTAACATATTATCAATAGAGGACCCCTTTAAAAGATACTGATATATATATGTGATATATATATATATATCAGTCCCTAATACTACAATAGGCAATGTTTTTAGTCCCTAAAGAAGCCAAAAGGGACTAATAGAACTCAGTCTCTTTTGAGCCTTTTTTTTTTAATAGTGATGACAGACTAATGTTTCTTTTTCTTTTCAAAAATCCATTTCCCACGGACTATTTGCACTAGGCTGTCAGGATCTGTGGTGGGTTCCACAGTTGCCACATCAGCATTTGATGTTTGACCAGACGATCAATGTAAGAGACAGGGTGAATTGGTCAAATTTGGATACGTTTTGTATTAAATTAATGAAATTGAAGCCTCAAGGTCCATTTTGATACAGCACCTAAGCCTCAAGGTAATTAAACGTTTTTAGTCTTAAAAAAAAAAAATAAAATTCGGGGATGGATTTGTCAAATACCTACCCTTAAAAGGCATTTCCAAAAAAAAAAAAAAAAAAAGGTTTCATTCGAAATCCTAAGATTTGAGCTTGTGAAATCTTAAAGTGTATTTGGGCCAATTCATAAAAGTTCAGCGGAGCATGACGATTTGGTTTTGGGGCCTCCAAATCCAAACCGAAATCCCCCATTTCCAAAACAAAGCCTAAAACTTTTCTCATCTTATTATTTCATACCTAATATTCTTATAATTCCTAAAAAACTTGTGCAGAGGAATAAATAATTTTGTAATAAACTGCAGAATTTTTTTAATTTATGAATTTTAAGAATATTGCTCTTGTAGCTTCACTTCTCCTGCTCTCTCTCTTAGGCTCCTCCACTTCCATCATTAATGTTCTAATTAAGTACGTACATGGTACACACCGTTGATTAGATTGTAGTAGCTAATTACTTAATTATCTCTATTCAGATTAACTTCAGATAATTAAGATCAGAATTAATCTAAGGGAAATTCTATATGAACCCCATAAATTACTCTTTACACCCCATAATTTTTTACACCCCACTAAATTTTAATAAAATTTCAAATTACTCATTAAACCCCTTTTTTTTTTCCCTAAATTGCCCTCATAAACCCCATTCCCTAACCACCCACCGAAAACCCCCTTCCCTTTCAGCCACACCCCATCTGAAATCAAACCCCACCCCATATGATATCCAGCCACACCCTACCGTAAATTCTCTCCTCTTGCAGACACACCCCATCCCATTTACACCAACCTCCATCGCAGAACCATCGAAGAAGCCCTTTGCCATCGCCTCCATCGCAGAACATCGAAGAACTCATCCCTTTGCCATCGCAGATCTTTGCTCACCATCGAAGAAGCCATTTGCCATCGCCTCCAGCAATCCCGAACCATCTCTGAAACAGAACCATCACACCCATCTCCATCTCTGCAAACCCGAAAGCCATTGAAGGTCAAGTTCTCACAAATCCTTATTCAAGGTTTGATTTCAAATTTGATTTATATATTTACGTTTCTAAGTGTTGATTAAGCCTACGTTTGATTTCACTTTTGAAAAGCCAAAGTCTGATATTGATTTTGATTTTGATTTCAAGGTTCTAGGTAGTTCGAACCTGGTTTTCCGAAAATGGATTCTAGTTTCGGTGGATTGCCACCGAAATGATTACATTGCTTCAGTGGTAGTCCACTGAATTGAACCTGTACTTTCGGTGGGTTACCACCGAAATTGTTACTTTGTTTCGGTGGTAGTCCACCGAATCTGTTTCTATTTTTCAGGGGACTCCCACCGAATTTCTTTCGGTTTCTCAGTGGTACTCCACCGAATATGTATTCTTTCTTCAGTGATTGTCCACCGAATTTATTTCCGTTTTTCACTGATCATCTACTGAATACGTTACTGAGTGTGTATTGAATATTGTTTGTTTTTAGATATGAAGAGGACTCGCAGAGGTACTACTGAGGCTTCGTCATCCCGACCTAATAGACAGCGTCCCACGGCCTCAACGAGGAGACAGAGAGCGGCTCCTCAAGATCACTTTGAGGATACTACAGAGGTTGAAGATATAGTTCCTACTCATGATAGTAATGCTGATGCAGAGGTTGAAGATGTAGCTGCTACTCAGGATAGTAATGTTGAGGTACATGCCGAGCCTACTGAGTCATCTCGAGTAGGTCCCATTGATCCATCTTTACTTACGAGTTTTAAAACTCACATAGCAGCTGCAATTTGAAATAACCAGGTAAGTCGTTTTACTGTGACAATAGAAGGTAGAATATAAGTCTGGTTCATGGTAATTAACCTTAATTTTGTTTTTTTGTTTAACTAGGAACGTGAGCCCCTTAGGTGCATGTCAAAAACATCTACTCTTCATGAGTGGAATTGGTGGGGTAATCCAAATAATAGTATATTCAAAGGGCACATTCAGAGGTCTGGATTAGAGCACCTTATTAGGTGTGTCCAAAACAAGTCAGTTACAATATCACTAGATGTCCTATGCCACTCAATATAATTGTGTTCGAATAACTTAGTAAGCAATTGTTGCATTTGGGTTCTCCCAGCGAATTCTTTGGTTCTATTTCGGATCCTAGCATTGTATATTGTCTTCATAGTTGAAACATTCATTGCATCTCTATCTTTAATGGTGACCAAAATATCTCTGGGTTTCACCAAACTCTTAGACATGTCCACCAACAAGGCATTCTCCTCTTCAGTAAGTCGCCCCACAAATGAATGACCTTGAAGATACTCTGAAATAGGATGGTTGTGTACTCCACAAACCACCTCCAACTTCCAATCATCCCCATCACCAATATTGACACCTTTTAACAAGAATGGGCATCCACATTTCTTGGTACCACTGTCCCTAGCACATTTTTTCATATCACTATTTGCATCCGACCTTATATTAGTTGTCTCACTAGACTTGCAAGGCTTATAGTTACCGTTCCTCTCACAACCAAGTATTACCCGAGGTCTCCTCTTGCCCTCACCTCCATAATCAGACCTTTTAATTACAATGACAATATTATTCAATTTTCCTTGTTCACGAGCCCATCGAAGTAATGCATCTCTACTATTGAATATCTACACATAAAACTCATATTATTTCAATATAAAATTTGAAACATTAATGCCACGTTAATGATACTAAAAAGGATTTCAGATAAATAATTACCGAATAAGTTGTGAATTGATCACTATAGTCCATTACACATTCTGTTTCCACATTGTTGCCTTCAGTAGGGGCGTCACCTTGTTTTTGTTCCTTCAATGGGAGTAAGATCAAAATAGCTTGGATTATATTTGTGGTCGGCAATAAGTTACTGAAAAAATAAATAAATTTCGGTTGGATGCCACTGAAACGCATGTAATATTTCGGTAGTATACCACTGAACTACGTTCCATATTTCGGTGGATCTCCACCGAATATTATGTTTCTGGCCGGTCAAACCCTACCGAAAATGGTGCAACTTTTCGGTGGCATCCCACCGAATTTACCTGTCGCGTTCGGTACTGATGTGCTGAATGCAACCAGTGACTGTTATGAAATACTAAACTTGAAAAACGCCAAAAAATAAACTCGTACCTCATTCGAAGCCTCTCTAACTTCAATCTCACCCTTCATGAATAAATACAAGATATTTTTGCACCAGTATAAACGTATAAATCTAGGGTTTAGGGTTTAGGAACATGATAGTTTGAGAAAAAACTCAAACTAGGGTTGCAGGAACATATGTGGGGTGTAGTGAGCAATTTTAATTTTAATTTTAAATTTTTTTGTCCTTAACGGTAATTGTGTACAAGGGTAAAATATGTTATTTATATTTAAAAATTTATATGGGGTGTAAAGAGCAAATAATGAGGTGCCAATAAAATCACCCTTAATCTAAAGCAATGCGCAAGTCCATATATGGCAAACAAAGAACCACGGAGGCCTCCAATGGTGAGACCATTGATAGCATCGGCATGGCTTACGACGAGTACGACAATAATGATTTACGTAAACCAGCAATTATGAAAATAGTAGTATTTCTCAAGAAAGTAAATGGTTGAATATTATGTTGTATTACCAACGTCAAATAGTGCAATACATATATACAGCAATAGCCTTCTATCAACCCTATTATTAAGGCTTTGAAGACGTGATCCAATATTAGTGGGATTTGACCTACACTAATTTGGGCAAGTAAAGATATTACAAATATTTACAAAGATATTTTCTAATACTCCCCCTCAAGTTGGAGAGTGAATATCATGAAGTCCCAACTTGTCGCGCAGTGTCACAAATTGATCTTTCCCCAAAGCCTTCGTAAAAATATCTGCCAATTGGAAGCGTGTAGGTACATACGAAGGACTAATTATTCCAGCTTGTAGTTTTTCTCGAACTATGTGGCAATCAATTTCGATGTGCTTTGTACGCTCATGGAAAACAGGATTAGCGGCAATATACAAAGCTGACTGATTATCACAAAACAATGGTGCAGGAGCTATCTGTGGGACTTTTAAATCTTGTAGTATAAAGCGTAACCAAGTCAGCTCCAAACATGTGTTGGCCATAGCTCGATATTCAGCTTCTGCTGATGATCTTGAAACATTGGTTTGTTTCTTGGATTTCCATGAGATGAGTGAATTTCCAAGAAAAACACAGTATCCTGTAACTGATCTCCTTGTCGCACGACAACCTCCCCAGTCTGAATCACAAAAAGCTTTTAATGTAAGATTGTTGGTGGCAGAAAATAACAAACCCTGACCTGGAGTCCCCTTGAGGTATTTAAGGACCCGTATGGCGGCATCCCAATGTGGTCTGCGAGGCTGATGCATGAATTGACTTAGTGTTCGAACAGGATAGACTATATCAGGCCTTGTGACAGTAAGGTAGATCAATCGGCCAACCAATCTCCTGTATTTGGTTGGATCATTCAGTAATTCTCCATCTGTGGGAGTGAGTTTCAAATTCTGTTCCATTGGGAACTTGTCTGGGCGTGCGCCTAGAAGTCCTGAATCCTGCAAAATATCAAGTGCGTACTTTCTTTGAGACATGAAAATACCTTTCTTGGAACGAGAGAATTCAATGCCCAGAAAATATTTCAAATCTCCAAGATCTTTGATGCGGAAGCGATTGAGAAGGAACTTTTTGAGACGTTCCATTTCTTGAAGATTATTTCCTGTGAGAAGTATGTCATCAACATAGATAAGAACTGCAGTAAATGAAGTGCCTTCAGCCTTGGTAAAAAGAGAATAATCAGCTTTAGACTGTTGATAACCGGCCTTTTGAATGGTATCTGAAAAGGTGGAAAACCAATTTCTGGAAGCTTGTTTGAGACCATAGAGAGACTTGTTGAGCCGACATACAACATTCTCCCCCTGTCGGCGAAGACCAGGAGGAGGCTCCATGTACACCACCTCATGTAAATCGCCATGGAGAAAAGCATTCTGAACGTCTAATTGGTGGATGAACCAATGGCGTGCAGCAGCAATAGTAAGAAGACAGCGGAGGGTAGTGAGTTTGGCTGTAGGGGAGAAAGTCTCCTGATAATCAATGCCCTCAATTTGAGTGTAGCCTTTAGCAACAAGTCGAGCCTTGTAGCGCTCAATGGTGCCGTCGGACTTGTATTTGATTTTGTAGACCCATTTGCAGCCGATCGGTTTATGACCAACAGGCAGTGGAACCAAACTCCAAGTGTTATTGTGCTGTAAAGCTTCTAGTTCTGCAGTCATGGCTTGGCACCAATGTGGATCAAGAATAGCCTGAGCATAGGATGTGGGTTCTGTGTGACCTGTAATGTTAGCAAGAAAAGCACAATGGGCAGAAGATAAACGAGAGTAGGTAAGGAAGTGGGAAAGAGGATACCGAGTACCTGATGCATAACGAGGCGCTGAGGTTGAGTGATTGACGTGGTTGGACATGTGGTAGTCTTTATGCCATGCCGGAGGATGTTTAGAGCGAGTGGACTGCCGAGGAGGGGGAATGAGAGGAATGGGATTATCTGTATGTTGAGGAGTGGGGTCGACGGATGGGGACAACGGTGGGATAGGAGAGGTGGGGCTGTCAGGCCCGTCATGTGTGTCAGAGAGGATAGAGTGGTTAGGCGCTTGTGGTGGGTTGGTTGGAGGGTTGGGCGAATTGGCTGGTGGGTTAGGCGGATCGATGGGTGGGGTCCAGCTGTTAAGAAAATCAGAGGAAAGGTAGGGTTGGGGAGTATGTGGGGAAAGTGAGGCTGAAGATTGAGAGAAAGGGAAGGTATTTTCACAGAATCGGACATCACGGCTTACAAAGAATTTGTTTGTCTCCAAATTGTAGAGTTTGTAACCCTTTTGGCCAGTAGGATATCCAACAAAAACACAACGTGTGGCACGGGGATCAAATTTATGGATAGGATGGACAACAGTTGCATAACAGAGACAACCAAAGACTTTCAAGTGGTTGAGTGATGGGGGACGGTTGTATAACAATTCAAAAGGTGATTTACTGGAAAGTAATGGGGAGGGTAATCGGTTAATAAGATAGACAGCGGTCAAGACACATTCACCCCAGAAAATAATGGGTAAGTGAGACTGAAAAAGTAATGCACGTGCGACAGTGAGAATGTGGCGATGCTTGCGTTCGACGACTCCATTTTGTTGTGGAGTGTAAACACAAGTGCGCTGATATTCAATGCCATTATTTTGAAAAAAATCCCTCATGGAGAAAAATTCAGACCCGTTATCTACCCGAATGGTTTTAATGTTGGCATAGAATTGAGAGTGGGCAAAAGCAACAAAAGATTTGAGAAGGTTTTGGGTTTCAGATTTATGATGCATCAAAAATATCCATGTGCACCTAGTAAAGTCATCCACAATGGTAAGAAAAAAACGTGCCCCTGAATGTGTGGTAACTTTGTGTGGACCCCAAATATCACAATGCAACAAATCAAAAGGAGCTTTAGTTGATATTGAACTTAGAGGAAATGGAAGTCGTGTTTGTTTGGCCATGGGACAAACACTACAATTATTATCAAAAGAAATAGTATTGGAAGGCAATAAGGAAGAAGCTAATCGAAGACGAGCAGGGGACGGGTGTCCAAGTCGCATGTGCCATAAATCGGATGAGAGTGAAACTTGATGTGAGACAGGTGTCTTTTGCAATGGAGACATGTAATAGAGACCACCACGCTGTTTACCCGAGCCAATCATCTTCCCCGTAGCCAAGTCCTGCAAGACACAGAAGGTAGGAAACAAAATGGCACAACAGTTTAGAGAAGTAGTGAGTTTGCTGGCAGACATAAGATTTAAGCGAAAAGAGGGAACACACAAAACTTTGTCTAATGTGATATTTGAATTGAATGGTATAGTGCCAGTGGAAGTGATTGGGGCATGAGAACCAGTAGGTAAATTAACAATGGGCATTTGTGATGATTCAGTTTTGGTGAAAAGTGTGGGATCATAAGTGATGTGATCAGTAGCCCCGCTATCTAAAATCCAAGGTTTAGTGAACACAGAATTTATGGAAGGAAAGGAAAAAGGAGCCAGACCTGCAGCATTTGCATAAGCATTGCTATTACCAGAGGAATGAGTTGAACTCATCATAGAAACGGCATGTGCTAGTTGTTGGAGTTGCTCTGCGGAAAACCCATGTAAAGGGTTGGATTGAGAGGCTGGCTGGGTTGGTGCACTGAAACCATATGACTGAGCCTCATGCGCTGGAGCTGTGTCTGCTGCGTGGGCAGTAGGAAAAGACCCACGTGAATTGATGTGCCCTTTAGACCCTTGACGTGGTTGCTTAGATTGATTGTGCCTACTGCCTTGAATTCCTGTGTCATTGGGAGCCCATGTCCCATTTTTAAATTTACATCTATCCTCAGTGTGGCCTCTCCTATCACAATACTTGCAATGGAATTTGAGGGTCCAGCATTCTTCAATTGTATGACCGTTTCTATCACAGTGCTCACAGTGCTTGTTCGTCGAATTATTCGACATATTGTTTGATCGGCTGTGAATCGCGGCGGCAATGGAAAAATTCTCTGTTGGTCCTGATGTTATTTGTCGCTGTGTTTCGTCTTGAACGATGAGTGAATAGGCTTGGCGGACATTAGGCAATGGCGACATCATGAGGATATTGCCGCGAACACCGTTGTAGGTGTCGTTGAGGCCCATAAGGAATTGCATCATCCGATCTTCTTCCTTTTGTGTATTGTGTGCTTTCATCTCGTTACATGTGAGAGGTGTTTGATATGTTTCTAACTCGTCCCAGAGATCTTTGAGTTTCTTGTAATAGTCTGAAACCGTCATGGTGCCTTGTGAGAGAGAGGCAATGGATTTCTGTATCTGATATATGGTTGGTGCATTCTTTTGTGAGAATTGATCTTTGAAATCTTGCCACACTTGATGGACAGTCTTGGCATGAACAACTGCTTTGGCCAGATCGGGTTCCACCGAGTGATTGCATTGATTCCAGAGAGCATATTCGGTTGGTTGTTCAGTTGCTGAAGGAGGTTGAACGGATCCGTCGACAAAGCCAACTTTGTTCTTGGCCGTGAGAGCATGGAGCATGGATTTACTCCAAGATGGGTAATTGGTGCCGTTCAACTTTATGGGAACGAGCATGAGACCGGGGTGATCTGATTGATGAACAAAATATGGATGTGATGAATCCATACCAGGATTTTTGGTGTTGGCGCTTGAATTTTTGGAATTATTGTTTCTGGTTTCTGGTGGTGTTTGATCTGACATGGTGTTTAAAGGTGGCTAGGAAGTAGAAAGGGTCAAGTACCAGGATGGAGCTCTGATACCATCTCAAGAAAGTAAATGGTTGAATATTATGTTGTATTACCAACGTCAAATAGTGCAATACATATATACAGCAATAGCCTTCTATCAACCCTATTATTAAGGCTTTGAAGACGTGATCCAATATTAGTGGGATTTGACCTACACTAATTTGGGCAAGTAAAGATATTACAAATATTTACAAAGATATTTTCTAATAGTATTTGCCTACTAAGTTTTCCCTAGAAGGAGACATGCATCAACATGAAGAATGAATTATTCCTTCATGAGCATCTGAACAGTATTTTAGATGAAGATAAAAATGGAATTTTAAGGCATAGTTTTGGACTCTGTCCCCATTGTACCAAAAAACAAAAATGAGTTATTGAATATGAACGAGAAACACGTAGTGTCTTCCTGCTTTACTTTCAACATTTGTAAAGCACTACAGTACTGTGGGGCATTTATCTTTGACAACTAAGGTGGAATAATGTTCTGAGAAAACAAAGATGGCAGACTAATGTTTCTTTTTCTTTTCCAAAATCAGTTTCACGTGGACTAGTTGGACTCGGCTGTCAGGATTTGTGGTGGATTTCACAGTTACATCATTATTTGACGTTTGACGAGACGATCAATTTGGCTTCATTGAACTACGTAGTCATCAGGAGTAGTGGTATATGTTGTATATATGTGATAGGTTTTTGAACTATGACAGAATTGTTAAAGTAAGATGTATCTGAAGGTTTTATGAAAAATGCAAGTTTTTAAGTATGAATAGTCCATTTGGACGTCAATATCTAGGTTGTATGTAAACATTAAAGTGGGAGTGGGTTTCTTGTTCCAAAGAGGCATAAATCGTCTTCCCCAATAAGAAAATCTAAAATAAAATGTCAATTTACCTAAAAACAGCAGCATAGAAACAAGGATGACACTTCAAATTTATTTTAAACATAGACGTAGTAGGCTAGAACTACGTCCATTTTTATTTATCAAATTGATATCGTAAGATTCATTCCATGTAAAGTAGATAAGACACAATATTTAACGAAGTTCGGCCTTGTTTACGTCCTCGGAGAGCAACATATCAGTAGTTTTCCACGATGTAAAATAATAAGGCTATAACTTTAGTTTTTACAATATATGTGGCTCACTGATTTTTTTCTCTTAAAGAATTTCTCTCTGCTCTTTTTTCCTCTTCACTCACTCACCCTCTTTCTTCCCTTCCTTTCTTTCCTCTCTACCTGGGCTCTCATTTCTTTTCAGATGGTGTGTCTCACGCAAGGGAAGGATGAAGCCTTTTTATAAGCAAAGTTGATAGCTTCCCGTGGATGTGTCTCACAGCAAGGGAAGGATGAAGCCTTTTTATAAGCAAAGTTGATAGCTTCCCGTGAATGTGTCTCACAGCAAGGGAAGGATGAAGCCTTTTTATAAGCAAAGTTGAAGTTATAAGCAAAGTTGATAGCTTCCCGTGAATGTGTCTCACAGCAAGGGAAGGATGAAGCCTTTTTATAAGCAAAGTTGATAGCTTCCCGTGGATGTGTCTCACAGCAAGGGAAGGATGAAGCCTTTTTGTAAGCAAAGTTGATAGCTTCCCCTTTTTATAAGCAAAGTTGATAGCTTCCCGTGGATGTGTCTCACGCAAGGGAAGGATGAAGCCTTTTTATAAGCAAAGTTGATAGCTTCCCGTGGATGTGTAGTTGGCTCTCAAGGGAATATAGCAGACAAACTTCATCACTATTTTTCTTCAATCAATTAGATAGTGGGCTTCATTTTTGGGCTCACATTCTTGACTTTTCAACAAATTATTGAATATGAACAATTCCTGCTTTACTTTCAAGACTATTAAAGCAAGCTATTGTTCCATCTCTCTCTCCACATTCTCTCTCTCTCTCTCTCTCTCTCCACATTCTTGACTTTTCAACAAATTATTGAATATGAACGAGAACACAGTGTCTTCCTGCTTTACATTCAACACTATTAAAGCAAGCTATTGTTCCATCTCTCTCTCTCTCTCTCTCTCTCTCTCTCTCTCTCTCTCTCTCTCTCTCTCTGTCGGGCTCCAAATATGGCTGACAAAGAACTGGGCGAGGCCACTGTGAGACCGTGGCCTGATAGTGTCAGCATGGCTGACGACGATGACGACAATGTCAATACAAAGGAGTGTCAATACAAAGCAGGGGTAGATGTAGAAAATGGGGCGCAATTTGGAAATGTTTGTACTAGGTTGGGACGGAGTGTAAAGGAACTACTATCAAAGAAAATAGGAGCGCATCATCAAACACGGGACTCTGAGGATCCTGATAACTTGCGCTTGTACCAGCAGCTGTACAGATATGCAACTGAGGGTAAGAAGGGTATCTTTAAGGACACTATTGCAAAGAAGCTTCATGATCCAAATGCTAGCATTCAGCTTCTGTCTCGACGGAGCCCCGAGAATAACACATTTGTTCACATAGCTGTGACCTTCGGCCATGCCCAACTGGCGGCCGAGATCTTACGACTTCACAAGCCTCTTTTGTTAGAGAAAAACTTTGAGGGCGACACCGCGCTCCACATTGCGGCCAAAACCGGGGATGTAGATACCACAAACACTCTTCTCCGTGAAGCACAAGGAACAACAGATGTTGAAAATAATGATGATGTATTGACGTTGCTAAGGATGAAAAATAATGAGGAAAACACTGCCCTACACGAGGCCTTGATTGGAGGTCACCAATCAGCAGCCAAGCGTTTGATAGAGGCCGATCCTGCCGTTTCACTGTATACTAATAAGGAACAAAAGTCCGCTTTGTATCTGGCCGCTGAACAAGGACTTGTTGAGATCCTGAAGATCATGAATGAAAGAGCAGTTGATAAGAACACACAAATTCAAGGCAATTGCCCTTTGCTTGCTGCAATTCTTGGATGCCATAATAAAGGTACGTACATTCAATTAATAATTCTTTTTTTAAAAAAAATTAAATTTTTGTTTATACTTGATTCATTTTCTGACGCCAGAAGTCCTAAAGATAATATCAAACATGGAAGCAAATATTTTGAACTCAAAAGATGAGAAAGGGAGGACTCCACTGCATTGTGCAGCATCAATTGATTATCTAGATGGGGTTCGTTTCTTATTAGAATTACGCCTCTCTGATTCTCATCAAATGGATCATGATGGCAACTTTCCAATCCATTCAGCATCAAGCAAAGGTCATGTCAAGATTGTTAAAGAGCTGCTTCGACATTGTCCCGATTCAAGGGAATTGAAGAACTCAAGTGGCCAAAATATACTCCATGTTGCAGCAAGATTTGGCAAAGACAATCTTGTCAAATATTTTCTCAAAAACGGCGAGTTTCGAATGTTGATAAACAAAAAAGACAACTTAGGAAATACTCCTTTGCAGTTGGCAACGATTTACCATCATCACAAGGTTGTGTACCTTTTGACTTGGGATAGAAGGACCAACTTAAAGGTCGTGAATGGTAGGGGCATGACAGCTCTTGACATTTCAGAAAGCACTTTGGAAACCACTGCATCATCTCATGGGGTAAGTTTGTGCTATATATACTCTTATCATATATCCTCATATGATGATGATTTTTGGGTATCATAACCAAGGGAATTCCTTGTCTATTTAGTGTGTTAGGTACAAGTCCGCATTTAGTAGTCCTGGTTGGTATATTGAGTTTGTGTTTAAACTGCTGGTATTGAGTTCCCAAATTATGTGGGTTATATCTTTACAAATTATATCACACCTATCTCTTATCACTCTTAAATAAATTGAACAAAGAACTAAAAAGGAGAAAATTATAAATGAGAAAACACTGAAAACAGTTAGATTTTATTGATTGCAACTCTATGACTAATATAAATCAGCTGGAATGGATGATTTAAACTGTACCAGCAGAGTACCAGCAGAGAGTAACTTTGGTATCGATGTAGCTTGCTATATTAAAAAAAACTCACCTATTTTTCAAAGCTTTATATAATTAAAAAAAACCCATAATTGAATGTAGTTAATAGTTGCCCTAGTATTAGAAAATATTTACAATTTATGACATCTTCATACTTGTCAACACTATAATGTTTTCATAGAATTTCATTAAAATATCCCTGATTTTTAGCATTTATGTTTAATCCCTATTATTTGGGCATCTAATCAATAAAAAAAGGATTCAACCAAAACAAAATCAAGAAATACAGTATACCTAAATAAAAATAAAGGTTGTTTACACTTTAGTACCCTACGGTTATATCTAAATTTTTACAATAACATACCCCGATCTTTTAAATTTATTACAATGTGGTTCTGTTAGATCTCTGCATTAGTTGTCTACATGGCACTATGAGTCCCACATTTTATTTTTAAATTTTTTTAAAACTGATTAAAATATTAATAAAATATTAAAATTGTTTATTTCTCTCTCTCCACCCTAACGGAACCACATTGTAACAAATTTACAAGACCGGGATATCTAACTGTAAAAATTAAAAAGATAGGAACTAACATGTCTTAAGAGTATAACCATACGGTACTAAAGTGTAATGAACCCTAAGAATAATATTATAGTTGAACAATGACAATATACTTAATATACAAATTAGTCTTTGTCGAAAATATATTACTTAGATAATTGTCCGTTGGAAAATTATAGTGATACACAGGTAAATAATTACTGAGTAACTTACATATATTCTATAGGTAGATTAATTTAATTAGATGGTATAGGAAAATGATATACAAAATATGGCGATATGTGGGTAAATAATTACTAGTATTGTACCTATATTTCGTAGGTATATACTAATTTAATAGACTATATATGTAAATTATCGAATTAGGCTGTAAAGGTAAATTATTTAGATTGTATAGGTAATTTACCTATATTTTGTAAAAAGATAGGTACGTCATTTACATTTACATATATAGATAAGTAAAAAGGTATAGGTTCACTATTTATCTATATGCACCTATATTTTTCAGGTCCCTAATTTACCTAGATTATTTAAGTAAATTATTTACCTATAATTATTTATGTTTTTCGCAAAGACTTTGTATATTAATTTACCTATATTTTTAAGTACAATGATTTACTTATATTTGAAAATACAATTTAAAATAGGTACATAATAATTTTGAATTTAAAAGAATGAATACATTAATCTATAAAAGAAATTTGATTTAAAGAGAATTGGTAACAATTGATGGAATGAAAATTGAATATATTGCGCAGAAAAAAAAAAATCCCACACCGAAAGAAGACAAAGAAACAAATAAGAACATTAAATGTCACAAATTTGGTAAGGTGCCTGCAGTGTGTGTAACTCCATTAGTGTTCGAGTCTCGTTGCTAGCAATCCTCATTGATGCACGATTTGTAATTTCCTACACAAATTCATATTGGTGGTAGCTGGCAGTTGCGTGCCACGCCTTGGCACTGGTGGTGAGAGTAAGCAACGAGACTCGAACAAAAAACAGAGTAAGCTCCCCCTAAACTTTTTTTCATAAAAAAGTCACAAATTTGGAAAAACAAAAAAACATTAAAGTACACCAAATCATTTAAAAAATAAAGTCATTATTATAATTAGATTTGTAGATTGATTAGGCAACTGCTTTAGTTGGATCTTAATCATTATGTTTTAGTTATATAAGAAAAAAAGAGTTTCAAGGAGAAAAGCAAAATTTACTATAGATTTTTGAACATATTAATGGTACGACTTGTGCAGACGATACCTGCTGTAAAAGCAGAAGCAAATGGCTCAGAGCAAAACCCAAGAGACTCGAGCAGCCTTGAACCTGAACTTGATCAAATTTTGCTTGAGCCTGGTATGGAAAGAAAAAGCAACAAGCTTGATCGCCAATCACCACCATCGAGAACTACTGCTGCTCCTGCTGGTAAGATTTGGTACAAAACAGTAGCAACAGCTCGCTGTCTGATAAATGCACTGGTAAATGGCTTGGAATACCCCAAAACTTGGGTGGAAGAAACACGTGACATGCTGATGGTTGTGGCAACCATGATATCAACTGCAACTTTCCAAGCTGTAATTGACCCACCCGGTGGTGTTTGGGAAGAGGATAAAACAAATGGAACTACTTATTGCACCGATGATAACAAATGCTTAGCTGGAACTGCAGTGGCAGGGAACAGCCACCCAGATGATTTCCTCTGGTTCATAAGATTGAATACCATCTCGTTTCTTGCTTCTCTCAGTGTCACCCTGTTGCTTGTTGGAGGATTTCCGCTCCAGAATCGTCTAATTATGTGGCTTTTATCAATGGCCATGTGTATCACTCTCTCTTCTATGACATTAACCTATATGCACGCTCTCGCGTTAGTGCTCCCTGAAACTGAAATTTTTAATTCATATGTGGGTATAATTAGTAATTCCATTACTGCTTGGTGGTCATTGCTTCTGTCCATCGCTTTAATCCACACCATTCGTCTTATCATTTGGTTGGCGAGTAAGTTTTGGCGCAGGTTCAAGCATGATATCCCAAAAAGCCTCAGGAACGCTGTTGATAGTTTGATTGCACCTGCACGTCACCGTACCAACAAATTCTGAGGAGAATACGGCTGTCGTTTCCTAATGTGTAACGATGGAGAATCTGTTTAAGGAGTACCAGCAGGTTGTGTTTGGCTAGTGAGCTGTGTTCGCTTTGATTTGTTTCTGTTAGAATTTGTTAGAGTGAGTCAGAATGATAAGTTTGGATGCTTGAGAAGGTTTATGCTTAAGGTATATGTTGAAGCTACTTAATAATTAAAGATTCTGTGGAGCATTTGTTGTTGGTGAATCTGAAATCTATTTTTATTTCCTCCATATAAATCTTGTTGGAACGAAAGTGCCATGGGTGAAATTGTTTGAAGAGAAGTGCTCAAACTATAACTGATAGAAGATATAGACGATATGCGGGGAAATTCTCAAAACAATTCATAGATTTTGCAAGATGCATCTAAGAATGATACAAGACACATAACTCTAGAAAACTTCGATTATTGGACACAGAATATTAATGCTACAAGACACATCTCTCTATTTTTTTTCAATTAATTAACCAGAGATTTCAATGGCTTTGACATCGGCCTTTTTCACCTCTGCTTTGGGAACAGTGACGCTCAGAACCCCATTCTCCATTGCAGCCTTAATCTCGTCTACCTTCGCATTCTCCGGAAGCTGAAACCTCCTCAGGAACTTGCCGCTGCTGCGCTCCACCCTGTGCCACTTGTCCTTCTTGTCCTCCTTCTCCACATTCCTCTCTCCACTGATCTGAAGCACCCTGTCGTCTTCTCTCCACCTTCACCTCTTCTTTCTTCATCCCTGGAAGGTCTGCCTTGAACACGTGGGCTTCCGGGGTCTCCTTCCAATCAATTCTGGTGTTCAGGAAAGCTGAATTTTCCCGGGAAAATTCAGGTAATGTGGAAAGTGATGAGGAGGAAGGGAAAGGGAAATCCTTGAAGGGGTCCCAGAGATTGAGGGAGAAGGGGTCGAAAATGCTGCTTCGTCTAAAGCTTGGGATGATCGACATTATGAATTGGTTGAATCTCTTGGTCTTGGGTTTGTTTGAGATGACGAGAAAGTTTTGAGTATCGAATTCGGAATTTGCCGCTTCACTTCAGAAGTTGAAGAATTGTGGAGGCTTTGGTTGCTTATCTATAAGCAGCCCAAGAACTTTCTAGTAAAAACCGGGCCTTGAAAAACGGTTTTGTGATATTTTTTTTCGAACTTTCTAGGACTGTTGAGAAAGTGGGCCTCTAAGATATTTTATTACGGGCTCACAGTTATTTTTTCTTTTTCCTTTTGATGTTCGAACTTCGAAGCTATCAAAATTACAATAGTTAAATCTCATCCATCGTCACACCATGTTTGTGAGAAACTTCATACAATATTGCTAACATATCGTTAATATGATAGTGAATAACAATGTAAAAACTTCGGTTTTTATCATTTAAAGAATGGATTGCTCACTTATGCATGATTTATATTCATATTCATGGGACAATGTAATTTTATATGAGACATTGGAAGAAACTAACAATATCATGTCCGTAGCAGCAGCAGCAGCCCCAACAATGGCCGCGACAACTTTGTAAGTCAAGTGATAGAAGACGGACATCTAAAAAATTACAATTGCAAAAATAAATATTAAAAAAAAACTTTGTAAGTTGCGCTAACACGCGTGAATAAAAAAAAGGCCTCTTGCATGAGTCGAAGCGTGTGCAAAGAGGCTTATAAAAAAGATGACCTTATAAAAAAGATCTAGCGGCCCAAAACGAAATCCAACAGCCAAAATGTTAATTAACTAGTCTAACCTCAAAATTATCCTAAAGTACATAAATACACACTTTTTTGTTCCTAGTATGTGTGTGTTTGTCCTTTATCATTTATGAATTAAATTTTTATTTTCAAAATTAGATTTTTTTTAATGTTAAAATGTTCAGAAAAATAATTCACGATTGTAGAAACCAAAATTAACTTAAGAAAAACTAAACACAAAATAATTTTAGAGTTAAATAATTAATAAAGTTACAGACTCAAATATGCAAGGTTGGAGGAAAAAATTGTTTAAGTCCGGGCAATACATGAATGGTTGTATTTTGAAGAGGGGAAATTTGGGTTTAACCCCATTTGAGTTGGTTGAATAAAAAAACAGTTTGAATCTGAACAATACATAAAAAGAACTGGCAGCATGTTTAGAAATTAGGTATCATCGAAAAAATCCCATTTCTAAGTACCTCATCCAAAGAAGCAATCTGAACTCATGATCTTATGATTCAAAAACTTTCAATTTTTATTTTCCCATGAAAACTCTCCTAATCTTTTTTTCTGATGTCTCGGCAAACTTTGCTTCACCCAGACCTCTTTAAACATACCCTTTCCCCGGCTATCAACTACTCTATGTCAAGGGTCTGTCTGGAGCTTTTCCCTCCCTCCCAATCTTCCTTTCCTTAGTTGGGTATCGATGTTACTACATCAGGGTGTTTGTATCCTCCTGATAAGAAATGGTATACTTCACCGTATAACTATAAGGTGTTGAGCCTATTCTTAACAACTAAAATGAGTTATTAAAAACAGCAACTTTAATTCTCGCAAGTGTACGAACCGTTTATAGTATAGCTTATGTAAATGCGAGGTCGATCCCACGGAGAATGGTAACTTGGTTGCAAGTTAAATTACTTAGAATGCTAGAAAAACATAAAACAAAGTAACTGACTAACTAGCTAAAGGCAAGGTCGAATTCAACAATGCCTTTTGCTAATTACTCAAGGTCTAGGACAGAATCCTAGCACCACACACGCACTCGAAATGGGGGGTTTTGTTGTTTTGAAATGAGAACAAGAACATGAAATGAAAGTGCTCGAAAGTGAATACTAGCAGCAATGAACAAGTTGTGAAACAAAGATTGAGAGGTGTTAGAGCCTTGGAATCCACCACTAGTTTTCCTATCCAAGTTATGAATGCATAGAAATTGACTCAAGCTTCATCATCAATAGATTATCGCATACAAGCCTATGGTATCTAGGTGCAGGATGCATGATTCTCCTAAGGCATGTGATTATGCATGGTATCTACACAACACGTGATCTCTAATATGCAACCTAAGCATGGTATCTACTTAGAATAAAGCATACAAGAGTCATTAAGTTCCTTGAGAATATGATAATCACACAAGTCCTAGAACATGGTATCTGTCCTAGTCAACCTATGGTTGTTAACCCCTTGAATGATTCTTAGGCCATTCATGTGTTGCTTGTGAAAGGAGAGTAGAATTGGTGAATCTAAACCCCTTCCCAACCTGTGCTAGATGCATAAAATCCTAGTTAGCTACTCCAAGAAAGCATACATCAAGCACATAGTAAACTGGAGATTAACAACTTGATAATGAAAGCAAGGAAATCAATTAACTATAAAATCATCCATAACATTGAATATTCATGACTAGGGCTTCATCCTAAGCCCTAACTAAATAGATTAGCTAGACATAACAATGAATACAGAAGATAAGAGATACATAGATGGGATAAAGAGAAGAGAAAAACTAGCTGGCAGCAATGTAGTTCCCAGGACAGCTCCAAGCTCTCCTTCCTTTGCAACTAGCTCTCTTCTCTCTTTGTGGTGGATGATGGAATTTGAATGTGTGTGTGAGTAATGGATGAAGTGGATGTCTATGTAGCTCTCTATTTATAGAGAGAAATTTCGTCCTCGCCTTTGGCTGGTGTAGCTCTCTCTTAATTGCTCAACATGTAAGGCTCAAAAGAGGATCCAATGCTCAAAAGAGGATCCAAGGCTCAAAAGATGACTCAAAGCTCAAAAGAGGATCCAATGCTCAAAATATGATTCAAAGCTCAAAAGAGGATCCAAGGCTCAAAAGAGGATCCAAAGCTCAAAAGGGGATCCAAGGCTGAAAAGAGGATCCAATGCATATTCTGAACATGGTTCAGTGTTTGATGGGCTAAGGACTCTAAATGTCTTCAATTGGGCCAAACTTTGGATATGTTATACTAGACACCCATTGGAACAACTTCTGTGAAGAATGTCACCTCATCCAAGTAGTGTAGGTTGCTGAAATGAGGCCTGCAAGATGACCCACGAAATTGGACTGACAAGAAGTGTGGCCCAAAATGGGTTTGTCCTTAAGCTCATATTCCTCTTATCCCAATCAGCCCTTATCAAGCATGGATTGCATCAAATATGATCTCTTGCTGTCTTAAAAAAACACACAAACATAGGTAAGAGACTCAAAATAAAGAGAAGCTAAACAAAATTACTAAGCAAAGAAGGCATGCAAATGTGTGAAATTATGACCTTATCAAATACCCCCAAACTTAGATTTTGCTAGTCCTCGAGCAAAACAAAATAAAATTACAACTTAGGAAACAGGAAATAAGCAACTAGCCTTCCAAACAATATCCTCAAAGAATCACCAAAATATATGGTTCCAAAGAAGCACAACAATCACAATCTAAGTTCTACACATGATTCAAGGGTAACCAAGGCTCACAATGACATCCTTAAGTGTAGTGTGTGAATGCCAAATCAGAACAACACCTGCAACTCAAATAAGTACATGCGCACACACTTAGAGCAAAATCAAGAATTCCGAACCCCATAAGCTCATTATCCAATCTGTTCTCCACAATAATACCATGCAACACCAAGGATCAAAAGGA
Organism: Prunus salicina; assembly: GCA_020226455.1. NCBI lineage: Eukaryota > Viridiplantae > Streptophyta > Magnoliopsida > Rosales > Rosaceae > Prunus > Prunus salicina. The sequence continues at coordinate 15,830,467 of CM035344.1, read as the reverse complement.
CTTTACAAGGGTAGTAATGAGGTTCAGGGTAGTGGTGGAATGAAAGAAGGGATATGAGATATACAATATTTTGAGCACAATTAAAGCACAGGTAAGAGATTACTTAACTTTGTAACAAGCAAGGAACACATACATGAGCAGATTTTCAACATAATTTCAGCACCTTCCAATGTGTTTATTTGGCCTAATTTTGTGGCTCTTTACCCTAGATCACCATGATCTTCTCTTTTATAACACCCTAGGGCCGTGACTACATTGGTCACACTTAATTACCTCTTTTGATTAGTTACCAATACCCCCAAACTTATTTTTTTTCAACACTTGGGTTATGGCACTAATGATTCACTTTTGCTCCAACACCTTACGTTCTTTATAACTCTCTTTTAAAGATGGCTTTAGTTGCTCACAGAATAGGTAAGGATAAGAAAACAGAGGGTTCATTATGGTAAGAATAGTTTACACAAAGAAAGGTTTAACATAGGCTCAAATGGGTTGACTAGGGATGAATACATGTAGAGGGATGGTTACAAAGGCTCAAACGGTTCAAACATGGCCTAAATCACTTCCAAAGCATTGCAGGGCAACAAATTGTCTCAAAAGATATTCAAATAAGTTCTAGAGCATGAAACCAGGATCAATTTCTGAGAAACCATATTAGAATTAAATCCAAGTCTTATCATAGGTGTTTGGAAGGATAATGAAACAACACACAAAATCCTGCGTTTTTGGCCATTAGACACACTCAAAATTTTAAAATTTGACAATAAAACAACATAATCCTTCCCCCCAAACTTAAATAAAACATTGTCCTCAATGTTTAGAATGTAAGAACATGCAATGCCTCATAAATGAAAGGAAAGAAAACAAGGAAAAGACATAACCAAAGGTTAAAGTTCAGAAAAACTCCCCTTTGAAGCGATTAGGACGTAAGCAGCTCCTTGCAGGTTTTATCTTCTCCTCGTCACCTTGGGTTGCCTCCCAAGAAGCGCTAAGTTTTATGTCTTCAGCCGGACGTCCAACTTGTTATAGTGAATGGGGAGGTTTGGGCTCAATTGGTACTGCATGCAATGCAAGATTATTTAGCAGGCTTGTTTTCCTTTTCCATCTCTTCCGTGCTGCTTTCCTTTTCCTCTTTTGATTGTGAACAGCATCGCAAATAATTGGAGGAATGATTCGAATATTCACATATGCGAATTTGGGCAGCCCCTTTTTATGTGTTGGAATTGTAGCATTGAACATGTGGGCAGCCCCTTTTTCCTCCTTGTCTCCTCTTTTCAGCAAGCATGACTCTACTGAATATGGAAGGCCATCAAGTCTCTCTTTCCCTGGATTACCAAATACTTCAATTTGAAAGCAATCTTGTATAATATTTGGCTTCAGGGCATTAAACACTTTGAAGGCAACAGTTTCTCCATTAACGGTCATGGTGAGAGTGCCTTGCTCCACATTGATCTTGGTCTTAGCAATAGCCATGAAGGGTCGGCCAAAGATGAGGGGCAATTCATTGTTAGGAATTGGTGCTTCTTCCATCTCCAAGACTAAGAAATCAGCTGGCAAGATTAAACCTTCTACGTTCACCAAAACGTCTTCAAGAATGCCCTTGGGGTACCGAATAGTTCTATCTGCCAATTGAATGCTCACAGTTGTGGCTTGCAACTCACCCAGGTTAAGTTTCTCATAAACATGATATGGCATAAGATTTATAGAAGCACCAAGATCAGGCAAAGCTTTTGGAATCTTGAAATCACCAACAATGCAAGGTATAGAAAACGAACCTGGATCCTTTAGCTTTGGAGGTAGCTTTCTTTGTAAGACTGCACTTACCTCTTCACTCAATGCAACCTGTTCATGCTCTTTGAATCTCCTCTTGTTTGTGCATAGATCCTTCAAAAATTTTGCATATTTTGGAATCTGAGCAATGGCATTGAGCAATGGGATGTTGATTTGCACCTTCTTGAATGTCTCCATTATCTCATCCCAGCCTTGATCTTTCTTTGACTTTGATAACCTGCTGGGAAAGGGTGCAATAGGCCTAAAAGCATTAGTTGAAATTGGAACTTGATTAGCATTAGATGATACCTTAGGGCCTGTGCTCTTTCCAGAGGCATTGAGGGGCTGTTTGGTGGAACCTGTGGGCTGCCCATGTGGTGGCTGAATGATCTCCACGTTTTCTCCATCTTCTTGCTCTTCATTGGCATCTCCAACCTTATTATCAACTTGTTTACCACTTCTCAAGATGTGCACTGCTTTAACTTGCTCATGATGCCTTGGATTCACCTCCGTTTGGCTTAGAAATGTTCCGGATGCTCTATTGCTCAAGGAGGATGCAATCTGCCCAACTTGCACTTCTAGCTTGTTCACTGCATTTTGAAGATTCTGATTGGTTTGCATCTGTTGCCCCATGAAATTCTTGAACATGTCTTGCAATTCTCCCATTTGATCACCCCTTTGCTCTTGCACTTGTTGGGGAGCTTGCTGGAATTGCCTTTGTTGTATTTGAAATCCTGGGGGAGGTCCTTGAGATTGTTGCACATTTGAGTTATTGCTCCACTTGAAATTAGGATGATTTCTCCACCCCGGATTGTACATGTTTGAGTAAGGATCATTATTAGGATTCCTTGCTTGAAGGGCATTTGCTTGTTCTAGCATGTGCTCTACAAAAGATTGATCTTGAACTTCGACTTTGCTTCCTAGAGGGCCAGTCACTGCCTGTTGAAGCAAAGAACACATAACATCAAGTTTTGCAGCAATCTCATTATTAGTACTTACCTCAGAGACCACAGCTTTCATAGGAGCTCCTCTTCCTTTATTGTGGCTCCATTGTTGAGAGTTAGCACTCAAGGATTCAAAGAGAGTAAAAGCCTCCTTTGCTGTTTTGTTCATCAGTCCTTCTCCACTTGTTGCATCTACCATCATCCTTTCGGAATCAAGCAAACCTTCATAGAAAGATTGCATTTGCATCCAACTCTCTATGTTGTGGTGTGGGCAAGAACTTATCATCTCCTTGTACCTCTCCCAGCATTCATGAAAAGCTTCTCCTTCCTTTTGTGTGAAACTAAGGATTTCCTCTCTAATCTTGTTGGTCTTTTGAGCCGGAAAGAATTTCTGCAAAAACTTATTAGAAAGCTCTTCCCAAGTATGAATTGAAGCATTAGGCAAAGAGTATAACCAAGACTTAGCTTTATCTTTTAAACTGAATGGGAATAGCCTCATCTTAATCTGCTCATCATCAATGCCTTGAATTTTGATCGTAGCACATATTTCAAAGAATTGCTTAATATGCATGTAAGGATCCTCAGTGGTATTACCATAATAAGTTGGAAGAAGATGAATCATACCACTTTTAAGCTCAAACCTATCAACTGTGAGTTGAGGATAGACGATGCACGAAGGTTGATCGGTGACTTTGGGAATGGAAACCTTACGCAGGGGTTTTCGACGTTGGACAACAAGTGCAGCACCTCCATCAACATTATTGTTGTTGTTCGGAATCTCTGCCATCTTGCTTGAACTTTCAGATTGGCAACTCTTAGATTCAGTGCTTGAAGAACTATAGTTCCGCCTCAAACCAGCACGTACAGCAGCGGTTCTTGGTGAGAGTGGCTCAGGTGAACTTTGCTCCTGGTCAGATTCGGACATACATACACCAAGGAACTCAATTCAGTGATTTCAAGGGAGATAACAACTAAATACAAAAACAGAATACTAAAGGAAAAACCAACGAAAATAAACAAATGAAACAAACAAAAACAAAACAATCAAAGTAATCTAACTATAGCACCATCGTTACCGGATTCCCCGGCAACGGCGCCAAAAACTTGTTGAGCCTATTCTTAACAACTAAAATGAGTTATTAAAAACAGCAACTTTAATTCTCGCAAGTGCACGAACCGTTTATAGTATAGCTTATGTAAATGTGAGGTCGATCCCACGGAGAATGGTCACTTGGTTGCAAGTTAAATTACTTAGAATGCTAGAAAAACATAAAACAAAGTAACTGACTAACTAGCTAAAGGCAAGGTCGAATTCAACAATGCCTTTTGCTAATTACTCAAGGTCTAGGATAGAATCCTAGCACCACACACGCACTCGAAATGGGGGGTTTTGTTGTTTTTAAATGAGAACAAGAACATGAAATGAAAGTGCTCGAAAGTGAATACTAGCAGCAATGAACAAGTTGTGAAACAAAGATTGAGAGGTGTTAGAGCCTTGGAATCCACCACTAGTTTTCCTATCCAAGTTATGAATGCATAGAAATTGACTCAAGCTTCATCATCAATAGATTATCGCATACAAGCCTATGGTATCTAGGTGCAGGATGTATGATTCTCCTAAGGCATGTGATTATACATGGTATCTACACAACACGTGATCTCTAATATGCAACCTAAGCATGGTATCTACTTAGAATAAAGCATACAAGAGTCATTAAGTTCCTTGAGAATATGATAATCACACAAGTCCTAGAACATGGTATCTGTCCTAGTCAACTTATGGTTGTTAACCCCTTGAATGATTCTTAGGCCATTCATGTGTTGCTTGTGAAAGGAGAGTAGAATTGGTGAATCTAAACCCCTTCCCAACCTGTGCTAGATGCATAAAATCCTAGTTAGCTACTCCAAGAAAGCATACATCAAGCACATAGTAAACTGGAGATTAACAACTTGATAATGAAAGCAAGGAAATCAATTAACTATAAAATCATCCATAATATTGAATATTCATGACTAGGGCTTCATCCTAAGCCCTAACTAAATAGATTAGCTAGACATAACAATGAATACAGAAGATAAGAGATACATAGATGGGATAAAGAGAAGAGAAAAACTAGCTGGCAGCAATGTAGTTCCCAGGACAGCTCCAAGCTCTCCTTCCTTTGCAACTAGCTCTCTTCTCTCTTTGTGGTGGATGATGGAATTTGAATGTGTGTGTGAGTAATGGATGAAGTGAATTGATGGATGAAGTGGATGTCTATGTAGCTCTCTATTTATAGAGAGAAATTTCATCCTCCCCTTTGGCTGGTGTAGCTCTCTCTTAATTGCTCAACATGCAAGGCTCAAAAGAGGATCCAAGGCTCAAAAGATGATTCAAAGCTCAAAAAATGATCCAATGCTCAAAATATGATTCAAAGCTCAAAAGAGGATCCAAGGCTCAAAAGAGGATCCAAAGCTCAAAAGGGGATCCAAGGCTGAAAAGAGGATCCAATGCATATTCTGAACATGGTTCAGTGTTTGATGGGCTAAGGACTCTAGATGTCTTCAATTGGGCCAAAATTTGGATATGTTATACTAGACACCCATTGGAACAACTTCTGTGAAGAATGTCACCTCATCCAAGTAGTGTAGGTTGCTGAAATGAGGCCTGCAAGATGACCCACGAAATTGGACTGACAAGAAGTGTGGCCCAAATTGGGTTTGTCCTTAAGCTCATATTCCTCTTATCCCAATCAGCCCTTATCAAGCATGGATTGCATCAAATATGATCTCTTGCTGTCTTAACCTACAAAACACACAAACATAAGTAAGAGACTCAAAATAAAGAGAAGCTAAACAAAATTACTAAGCAAAGAAGGCATGCAAATGTGTGAAATTATGACCTTATCATAAGGCTAACAAGATCCCCCATCCTTTTCTTTCTTGTGACAGTGTTTCCTTTCATAAGTTTGGCTGGTTTGGCTTATCTGTAAGAGCAGTTTTGTTTTGGTGTTTTGGTCAGGTCTCTTAAGGGAGAAGCATGTTCAGAGTTGTCTTCCCTATGAATGTTCATGTTCAACATGCCCTTTAGGTGCAGACCTTTATATTGGTGAGCCTTTACGCTCTTGTGAGCCATTTGGCTTCTTTGTGATCTCTTTCCTAAGGTTTGGGTGAGGTACTGTGTTTCTGCAGTCATGGTGATTCAAGGTGAGGAGTGGGATGACCTCCTCATAGACGAAATGTCTGATCACTTTGACAGAAGCTGTGAGTTAGAGGAGAGAATCAAAAACCAAATATCCTTTGTTGGTCTTTTGGTGGCTGATCAAGAACCTTTACAGTCGCTAGTCAAAGATGTGTTGTGTGCTCTATGGAGCAATATGGGTACTATCAAAGTCTTGTGGGCAAAAGAGAATGTGTACTCCATCAGCGTTGGGGATGAAGCGATGGCAAGAAGATTGAGGGATGGAAACCTATGGTTCATCAAGGGTTTCACCTTCACTATCAAATCTTGGCCCCTATACCACTCGCTGGATGATATTATTCCAGATAGGGCAATATTTTGGGTACAGGCTCATGGCCTCCCAAGAAACATGTGCTCTCCTGGTAATGCAAGGAAGTTAGGAGTGCGAATTGGCTTTGTTATGGAAATTGAGGATACTGACGAAGTGGGTTTAAGAGGTTTCCTTAGAATACGAATTGATCTTGATGCATCCAAACCCCTCCCCCCTAGCTTCTCCATGCCTTTCCAAGTCACGGGCCGACGAAAAATCCATCTTCGTTATGAAGGTCTAAAGGAGTTCTGTATGAGGTGTGGTAGGCTAGGCCATTCATGTGGCTGTAAGTTGGTACCAAACCCCAAGTTAGATCTTGATGGCTGGAAATATGATGAAGGCATGCGTGCAACAGCGACCTCCAAGCAATCATCCTTTCTCTTCCAAGCAAGAGTGAAGAAGTCTGTGAATGGGGGTGTGGATCACAGCCACTGGCGATACCGGTTGGAAAAGGAAGACGGTGTGATCTAAGGCTTCTCCAGGGAGATGAGCAATCGTGAACCCCGAGGGTCCAGCGTGATTGACAAGACAGCTAATACGATAACTGCCCCCTCTGATTTTCTCCAGACTGTAGGCTCTGCAATGACTGCTACGCCTCATGCCCTTGTTTTGTCCCGAGCTTCACCTGCAGCTCCTGCTACTGAAATTGCTATCGCGTCTCGGATTCATGCGACAGCCCCAAATTATGTCAGTATATGGAACCCAGAAAGCGTAGGCACCCACTTTAGAAATGGCTCTCTAAGGTTAGCTATTGATAGGCTGTCACTAACCCACACTTGGTGCGACCCACTAACCTTACCCTCTTGGGCCTGTCCTCGGACCTCAAATGATTCTATAACGGAGGCCCCTGAAGGCAACATATCACAAGCCCATTTTGAACCTCAGCATATGGGCCCAGCACCTATTATTGAAGAAATGTATGAGCAAGAGAACTTAAGGTTAGCAGAGGACGAGCAAGTCTATGATGCTCTAGTCATGAAAGGCAAGAGGAAGCTAATGGGTGAAGGTAGGCCCATTCATAACACTAAAAAGACTAAAGCTAGCTTCTGCCCTAGCCCTGGTGTTTCACTTCGCTTGTCGAATAGAGGAGGGAATGGAGGTCAGGCAAAGAGTAAAGGAGGAAAATCCAAAATCAAAGCTAGGAATGAAATGGGGTGACTTGAGCTGGCTGCATCTGTCTCTGGGCTGTGTGATGTGGTGGTTAGCCCGTCGAAGGAAATGGAGGAAGTGGAAAGGCATCTAAACAAGTTGAATCCTGTGGAGCGTAAGAAACTCCAAGGCCGTGGTGGCTGGCCTTCAACAGCCACACGGTATAAATGAGGCTAATTGTTTGGAATTGTCAAGGTTTAGGGAATCCTAGGACAGTTCTGTATTTGAAGGAGTTGATTCGCTCCAAAAATCCCTCTGTACTATTCTTAATGGAAACTAAAATGAATAGCTACAGATTGAATAAAATTAGACGTCCGTGTGGCTTCTGCAAGGGCTTTTTTGTAGACCCAGTTGGGGTAGTAGGTAGTTTAAGTATATGGTGGAAACCTTGGATGGAGGTGAATATTCTCAGCTGGAATAAAAATTGGATTGATACCAGCATCAGCTCTGATTCGGAGCAGATCTGTGGGCGGTTCTCATGGATATATGGTACTCCGTATTGTGCTGAGAAGATCGAATTTTGGGAAGCTATTGATGATTGGGATCGCAAAGACCAGATTCCTTAGGTTGTTTGTGGTGATATGAATGAAGTTGCATGGAGTCGTGAGAAATAAGGTGGAGCCCCTTGGAATCCGAGAAAACGGAGTTCCTTATTGACTTTATGGAACCAAATTCTTTGGTGGACTTGGGTTTCAGTGGTCAGTGCTTTACCTCGGAGAAAAATTGTGGAGATAACATGATTGTCAGGGAAAGACTTGATCGAGCTCTTGGAAATGCTGACTGGATCATGTGCTGGCCAAATACGCAGGTTGCGCATGGCCTGAGATTGGGCTCAGACCACTGCCCTTTAATTATTGACAATAATACAATTGTATGCAAAGCTAATAAATTGTTTCGCTTTGAGGCTAAGTGGGCAGAGGACCCTGCCTGCAAGGATATCATTCAGTCCTGTTGGGGAGAGGAAACTTTTGGCTCAAGCATCACAAACTGGAATCGAAACTTAGCGACTTGTGCGGAAAAGTTGTTTCAGTGGAGCAGAACCTCGGGTGACAATAGTAGGCTTCAAATTCAAAAGCGGTTGACAAAACTTGAGATGATCCAAAAGGATGGTGGATTTCTGCATAATCAGAATCAGCAAGACAAACTAAAAAAAGGACCTCGACTCATTGTGGAAAGCTGAGGAACTGCATTGGTGTCAGAGATCCCGCGTTAACTGGCTGAAAGCAGGGGACAAAAATACCCATTTTTTTCATCTATCTACCATTCAACGGAGACAGCGCAATCGCATCCTGCGCCTAAAGACTAATAAGGGTGGCTTTCTGGAGAAAAAGCTTTGGAATAAGAATTTCGGAACTACTTTTCTCAGCTCTTCACTTCGGTTGGCCCTCGTAATTGGGGGGGGGGGGGGGGGGGGGGGGGGGGGGGGGGGGGGGGGGGGGGGGGGGGGGGGGGGGGAGGGATTTTAACTATATCCCTGCCTGTATTTCGGGTGAAATGAATGCTAGACTGGTGGCTCCTTTCACAGAGGAGGAAATCTCTATGGCTGCCCACCAACTTGGAGCCCTTAAGTCCCTGGGGCCAGATGGTTTCCCTTGTATGTTCTGCCACAAGTTCTGGAATGAGACAAAGGAAACTGTTAACCAAGCTGCAATGGACTAGTTTAACGGCCGTACCCAACTTGGAGAAATTAAAAAGACCTTCATTGCGCTTATTCCTAAAGTTGCTGCCCCCGAATCAACGTGTCAGTTCAGACCAATTAGCCTCTGCAACACTTCATATAAAATCCTATAAAAAATCCTTGCCAACAGACTTAAACAAATCCTGCCGGAAGTTATCTCTGACTCCCAAACTGCTTTTGTTCAAGGAAGGCTGATTCATGATAATATTGCAGTTGCTCACGAAGCTTTCCACTATCTCTGTCTCAAGAAGAAGGGTAAAAAGTATGATGTTGCCCTCAAGGTGGATATGAGCAAGGCTTATGATAGGGTAGAATGGGATTTCCTTGCCGCAGCTATAGCTAAAATGGGGTTTGATAATTTTTGGATCCACCTTGTCATGACCTGTATTTCGACAGTCTCTTTCTCTATCCTCCTAAATGGACAGTTTGGAGCTTCCTTCTTCCCTTCTCGAGGACTCAGACAAGGAGACCCCATGTCCCCTTATCTCTTTCTTATTATCTCTGAAGTGTTGTCCCTTAATATTTCGAAACTTGTTAACGAGGGTGAACTTGTAGGAGTAAAAGTGGCGAGAGGAGCCCCAACTCTTTCTCATATTTTCTTTGCAGATGACTCTTTGTTCTTTTTTAAGGCTGAGGGCTCTAACTGTTCTCGTCTTAAGAAGATTCTCTAAGAGAATTGTCTAGCCTCAGGTCAAGAAATCAATTTCCAGAAGTCATGTATTTACTTCAGCTAGAACACCCCTCCTCTCCGGTAAGCATCTGCTCCTCCATGGGAATTACTGGTATTGATAATCCTGGAATTTATTTGGGTCTGCCTTCAATTTGGGGAAGATCAAAGAAGTCAGCCCTTAGCTTCATCAGAGAACGCATAAAGAAACGATTGGAAGGGTGGAAATCTTCGTCTCTGTCCTTGGCAGGAAAAGAAACTCTGATTAAGGCTGTAGCCATGGCAATCCCTGCTTATCCAATGATGTGCTTCAAGTACCCTGCTGGTCTATGTCAGGAGATTAACAGTGACATTGCTAAATTTTGGTGGACTAATCACGATAAAGATCACGGCATGCACTGGAAATCCTAGAATTCTTTAAGTAGAAGCAAAAATGAGGGTGGTCTGGGGTTTCGAGACCTGTTGGATTTCAACCTTGCCCTCTTAGGCAAGCAATGCTGGGGCCTTATTCACAATCCAAATTCTCTATGGGCAAAAACTCTTAAACCAGGTACTTCCCCGAGGTCGATTTTTGGAATGCCGAAGTGGGTCACCGGTCTTCTTGGTTATGGGCAGGCCACATTGCAGGTAGGGACGAGGTGCTTAAGCATGCAAGGGTTCAGATTTTAAGTGGTGAAAAAACTCGTATTTGGACAAATAGATGGCTTCCTCCTTCTCACGAAGGAACCATCAATCCTATTAGACATGTTCCCCATGATGCTCCACAGTTTGTTGCTGAAATTATGGATAAAGACCTGCATCAATGGAATCTCCAGAGAATTTCGCACCTCCTGGATCAAGACTCTATTAACACAATCTTGTGTCTACCTATTGGCAATGTGAACAATCCTGATCATATTGTGTGGCCATGGTGTACAAATGGGCTCTACTCGTCTAAGTCTGGATACCACCTTATCCATGCCCTGCGAAATGTCTCTCTCAGTAATGGAGGCCAGTCCTCTCACTGCGTTAACCCACTGGTCTGGAAAGAGATTTGGAAGATCAACACCCTGCCAAAAATTAAAGTCTTTTGCTGGAGAATTATTTCCAAGGCCCTTGCTACCAGGTTGAATCTCTGCAAGCGGAAATTGAATGTGAATCCGATATGTCCTTTGTGCGATGACCAGGTTGAATCAGAAGAACACCTGTTCTTTCTCTATCCCTGGGTCAAAATGGTTCGGTTTTGCACAACGTTTAACTACCGGGTCAATACCCAAAGTTTTACTACCTTCGATCAATGGCTCGAAAGTTTAGTCCAAATGAAGTTTCCTTCTTCTCTTGATAAGCCTAATTTCTTAACCAACATCAGCTTCCTCCTGTGGTCTATCTGGAAAGCTCGCTGTCAGTTTATTTTTTATGGTTGCAAACCTGAGCCTACCCGCGTACTCCAGTTGGCTAACTCAGCGGTTGGTGACTTCCTTGATGCGTATCTTCCCTCGAACTCAATTGGAATAACTCATAGGGAGGTCCTCCCTACTCAGCCCCATTGGATTCCGCCTAGAACTAGCTATGTTAAAGTTAACTCTGACGGTGCATGGAAGATGAACAACGCTGCAGGTTTGGAGGTGATTATAAGAAACTCTGCAGGTGCTTTCAGTGGAGGATTAGCGGAGGGTAAGGTGTGTCAGTCTGCCCTTGCAGCTGAAGCTGATGCCGTTCTAAGTGGCCTAAAGCTGGCTCTGTCTTTGAGTCATCGTAAGGTCATGATGGAAACTGACTCTCTTGTTGTGAAGTTTGGGATTGCTGGGAATTACGGAAACCGAGCTTGGTCTATTCTCCCGATCGTCTTAGAAATCCGAAGAATGGAAGGCCTTTTTTGATTCTGTCGAGTGGAGTTGGATCCCTCGAATCAAAAATCGTGCGGCTCATATGGCGGCATCGATTGGAATTGCAGCGGTGCATAGGGAAACCTCGCTTACCCAGCCACCACCATCCCTCGTTCGTGTTTTAAGTTCTGATGGGCTCCCATGCCCACCTGTAATGTAATTTTATCTTTGCTGAGATTGCTCATGCACTAAGCTGTGTTTGGGTAGTGTCTGCAGTCTCAGCACCCTGCTTGTTATCTTCATATTTCCCCTGGTACCCGCCTTGGGGTTTAAAGAATTTATCTTTGACCAAAAAAAAAATCTGAACAATACATAAATAGTTATATTTTAAAAGGGGGAAATTTGAGTTTCGCTGCATTTGGGTTCGATATGGTCTAACAACAATGAACATGATATGATAAATTGTCTCATACACTGTTACGAGCCCACAGCAGACAGATGCTTGAGAATCCTAGAAAGTTCGAGAAGAAAATCATATATAGCGTTCTAAGAGCATCCACAATGGGCTCCCTAAACCACCTCCTTAGACAAATTTTAGGGAGGAATTGTAAAAATGCAACTCCAACCACGCTCCCTATCTTTTTTTTTTTTTTTTTTTCCGAGACCAACCACGCTCCCTATCCACCTCCTAAAATAGGGAGTCCTCTAGGAGCTCTTAAATCTAAGGAGAGAGAAAGGACTCCTAGTGGCTCTGTATAATTTAATGCTGCTATTTAATGAGTATTTCAAACCTTTATTTAATGCTAACTATTTTTTATTTTTTTATTTTAATAGAGATGGACCAATCAAAAAAGAGTTATAGTATTTATGACTCTCCAAATTAGGGAGTATGGTTGGAGTTGAAATTTTTTAGAGAGCTTCTAAAATAGCTTTCTTATATTCTTAGCCAAATTTTAGCTAAGAAATAGAGAGCATCATTGTGGATACTCTATCGGCCCAGTCTACTCTATCCTCGAAAACTCTCTGTCCCCGTATAAATACGCAATCAATCCTCCGCTTTCTCAACCAGTCAAGCAAAGCAGTAATTCCCTAACAACTCGAATTCCCAAACAAAACCCATCGGTTTTCACCATGTCGATCATCCCCAACTTCCGACGAAGCAGCATTTTCGACCCTTTCTCTCTTGATCTCTGGGACCCCGTCAAGGATTTCCAATTCCCTTCCTCTTCATCACTCTCCACATTCCCTGAACTTTCCTGGGAAAATTCTGCTTTTCTGAACACTAGAATAGACTGGAAGGAGACCCCAGAAGCTCATGTGTTCAAGGCTGACATTCCGGGGCTGAAGAAAGAAGAGGTGAAGGTGGAGGTTGAAGACGATAGGGTGCTTCAGATCAGTGGAGAGAGGAATGTAGAGAAGGAGGACAAGAACGACAAGTGGCACAGGGTGGAGCGCAGCAGTGGCAAGTTCTTGAGGAGGTTTCAGCTTCCTGAGAATGCCAAGGTAAATGAGATTAAGGCAGCAATGGAGAATGGGGTTCTGAGTGTCACTGTTCCCAAGACAGAGGTGAAGACGCCTGATGCCAAAGCCATTGAAATCTCTAGTTGAAATTGAGAATTTGAGGCCATCTATATATTCTTTAGTATATAATATATTAATAAAATAAAATTGTAAAATCAAATGATGGATATGTTGGAGATCTGGAACAACTTTTCATTGTAATTTCTTTGTGTGTGAAAAATGTCATGAATAATGAAATGAGTGGCTTGCTTTGGCTTCAATGTGGACAAATTAAATACATGGTTGACAGTTGATTTGGACCATCAAGCTTTAATGGTGCAAGGCAATAATGATTCGATTGTGTTCGATCGCGATTCGTTTAGTTTCTTTATGATTTTTGTCAAAACCGAATCAAATTAAATTATCATATTGTAATTAGTTCGATTGAATTTTTAGGTAAAAATGATTCAATTTTAACCGTGCCCCAACCATATTGATCATAGTTCATGTTTAGGGAGGTGTGGAATGCCTCAATACTTTATGGTTCGGTTAAAATGGGGAATTTAAATTGCATATGAAATGGTTTATGCAAGATATGAGTAGTTTTTTTCTTTTTCATACAAGGGATATTGAAGAGGGGATTCGAGTATAGGACCTTGAGTGCATGAATAACTACTCTTACCACTTGAGCTACAAGTCTCTTGTAAAAAAAAAAAATTAGTGGAATTTGGTTCACTCGGTCTGAAGGGAAGTGAAAGTGCAATTAAACTAGGTTATAGGGGTCCTAAGGATTGACATGTAGGTAGACTTTCATTCAACATCTATTTATGGATTGTGTTGTACTCACTCTCTACTGAGCACCTATATACTTATCTGAATGTCCCCACATGAATGACTTAAGACACAATTGAGAAGATATAATGCATGCCAGTTTTTTCGGATTTTCAACACCCAATTAAATAATTCTATGACAAGAAATTGTTTATGGTGTGAGCCATAAGGAAAGGTCTTCTGAACCTAACTTCTCAAGATCACTCTTCTCATCTCACAAGCCATGGGCTTGTCCTTTAGGTAAATAACTATTAATACCACTAGTACTGATTTTCAATAGTCTACATTAAGTACACCTGAATTTTCAAATTCTACCGAAGTCTTTTATATTCTACCTAACTCTAGATTGAATAGACTCTTAGTGGTATGTGTGGTAAAAGGAGTTTATGGATTTGTAACAGATTTCCTACATCCACTATGCCAAATTTTACTTTACACAACACCACATAGGCATCGACAAATTTAAAAACCGATGTTGTTAGTATCTTAGGCATCGATTTTATAATTAATAAGACTAAAAGGATATAAAGGCATCAGCACAAATTTTTGACGTTTCTTACCGATGCCGTTGACTATACTTTGGCATCGATGATATATTATACTGATACATAAAATGATTTTCAAGAAATTTGTTTTAAGTGGAACATTTAGCACTGATGCCAAAACTATGGTTGACCGCTACAGTGATTTTTTGGCAAAACATTTTCACTCCCTTGCAAATATTTCAGACTTCTACAGTCTTTCTTTTTAAGGTACAATAGACACATTAGCTGGACACTTATTTGGTAATATGTTGCAGGTATTTTTCTCTAACAACAAATGATTTGGAGAGATAGTCTAGAGTCCTGAATCTTTGCATCTTGAGGAGGATATGGTTTAGTGGATAGAAAGTTAAGGCCATGGGCTAAAGCTTTATAGGTTGTTCTGTTTGAAAACCACAGCTAGGTTGGTGCATATCTCTGTGTTTTGACATGGGTTTATCAAATTATTATTGGTTCTTGAATACTTATGTGATCTTGATTTATCATTGACTGAAATAACTCCAAGAGATTATGTACATTGATTCCCATTTGTTTCTTCAATGCGAAATTTAACTACTATATTGTCTACTCATTCAAATCAAAAAGTTACTTCTTTTGTAACAATGAAGAAATAATCATTTTACTATATGGTAAACTGATATGTGATCATTGCCCTTTCCCGTTTTTTATTCTTCACATTTTCTGGATGTCAGGAAGACGACTGCATAATCAAGCAAGTTGGGAGACCCGGTCCTAAAAGATTGTCTGTTCTTGCAAAGTTCTTACCAGGGTGAGTTAATACTGTGAAAACTCACTTCTAGATCTTGAGAGAACCACTGAAATGAATGATAATATGCAAATGAGTTTGGTTTCCAATTTATAGGCATGCTGTTTGTATTTTATTTATATTGATATATACCTTAGCATATAGAGAGTACCTTACAATTACCTTTTGGCCAGAGGAAAGCCAATACTCAGTTAAGTGATTGTGGCAAATCCAGTCAAGTAAGGAGAAACTCAATGGTGAATCAAGTCAAGCAAGGAGGAGCTGAATGGCAGTTAATGGTGAATAGCAAGGTGGAGCTTAATGAAATTCTGTATTTTTTCTCTTTTCCAAGTAAGTTTTTGGTTTTTAATATCATAACTGTATTATCCTTGTTAAAAAGGTTGACCACTTGCAATACTTGGTCTGTTTTCAGTATGAAAATATTAATGTAATAGTCCTAAGGATAGGTCCACCACTTGCATCACTTTCTGTATTTTCATTATGAAAAGATTAATGGAATTATTGTGTATGGTGTATTCTCATTATTTTTGGAAGTGTTGAATATAAGTATTTCCATTAGGAATGTAATTCTTTTATTTGAGAAACAATGAATATTTGAAAACGAAAAGAAAAAAACTGTTAAATCCCTATTTTGTGAGGGATATAATCGTCAAATCAATCCCTTTTGACCTCTTCAATGCCCAGAACTATTTCCCTCTATTTCTTGTTGGAATTGGCGGGCAACTAAAGCTGCAGTTCATATAATGTGCTTGGCACATTAATTTTTTATTTTTTCTTGGTGCATAGCTATTCTCAATTGCCATAGGCTACTCAGAAATCAAACTCACGTGGCTTTACCCCTTAGAAGCATTAATAGTCCATTTTCAACTTCTTTTTTCCCTCTTTAATCCCTCACCAGACTTGAGCAGAGCTATCTATAAATTGTAGAGTCGTTTATTGCTTAGATTTACTGTGCAAAAACATCGGTTATTGGATAAATTCATACAGAAAGGAATAGGAATGCGTGATTGATGGTTTGTTTTGTCGTTTATTGGATAAATTCATTTGATTATTGTGCTCCTCCTATGCCACTACCGATAATTAATAGTCAACACAAAAACTTCGGTTATTATTAGCTTGCTTGCTTTGTGGCTATTTCTTCAGATTTTTTTATTTAAAAAATCGGTTATTTGTATCAAGTAGTATGAAAGTTCGATATAAGAACAAGAGGAGCACATGATTGGAAAACTAATTCGATTATGTTTGTTTTTAGTATGCGCACAGCTTTCTCATAGACTTTTCTCTTATCAATGGTCCCTCCACTTTGATGTTTCTAGGAGAAAAATATATTGGAATTATGTACTGAAATGAAATTGATGGAAAGTGAGAGGTTACTATTTGCGTGATGTAGGGGTTCAAAAGTGTCCCACCTTAATTCTTGACACTATGTCACATGGTATATCGTAGGTAACAAGTTTCAACAAATGCAACCTCTCCGAATAGAAAGATATTGAGAAAGGTTTTTGTCATGAATGGTCCTTGAATTTTTCGGAAGTCCTCATTTGAATTCTCAAACTTTCCAATCAATCAATGTGATCCTTAACCCTCTGTTTGGATGAAGAAATTGAAACCCTGAAAAGCAAAGGAAAAAAATTACATATGTTGCTAAACAAGGCTATGTACTCTCCTTGATGAAACCTAAATGTGAAACCTTGATTGGGAAGCAGATGATTTTGTTGAGCAAAAATTTGAGTTCTAGGACTAAATTGAGCTATATTTTGATGAAATAAGTTGGTCAGGTGATGACACGTGATCAGTTTTAACAAAGTTTTGTTGGAATGCAGCAACAAAGACCAAATTGATGTGAGACCAAAACATAAAGGACCTATTGATTGATTTGAACGTTTGAGGACTAAAATAATAACTTTTAAAACAAAGTACCTGTAATAAAAACTTGTGCTGAGAAACTTGTTTCATTGTTTGACGAAATTGTGGATTGACATTCATGCCAATGTATTATCATCACAACAAGAGAGAAGACTTCACCTGCTTCTTGATGCCAAAGCAAGCTATCCATATGTTACTGTAATGGGAAAATGGTAATTTTATGTTAAAACCAAAAAAATGAATAAAAAATAATATCTTTAAAATAACAATAAAAGAAAATCAAATAAAAAAAACCAACCCAAAAAAAAAAATTTGGAGTAGAAATCGGGATAGAAAGGGAGAGAGAGAGAGAGAGAGAGTTTAATTTTAATTTTTTAGTTTTTTTTTTATTTTTTATTCATATTTTAATCAATTTGATACAAAAATACCATTTTGTCCCTACATTTAACAAAAAAGTTAACAAAATTGACGGTAGGACCATTTGTCCTAATGAAACTGAAGTTGACGGACCACAGGAACCATTTTGGAAATTGAGGGACTCAAATGCAAATCGGTTCTAAATTCAGGGACTAATAAAATGATTAACCCTATCTTAAATGAGAGTAGAGAAATCATAGAGAATACAGAGGTGGAGGGAGGGCGAGGGGGGAGCCGGTGGTTGATTTGGGGATGGGGTGATATCTGGGTGGTTTTACCCAGAGATAGAGAGTAGAGAGAGATGGAGGGATCCCAAGCCTCTACATTTAGAATCGATGCATTTATACACATTTAGAAAAATATCAACTACTTGATTAATCTAACAAATTTTAAGTAATCCACGTCAATATAATTGTCATAAACAAAAACTCTCACTTTGCACCTTATCATTGTAATAGTCAACACAAAAACTTCGGTTATTATTAGCTTGCTTGCTTTGTAGCTATTTCTTCAGATTTTTTTATTTAAAAAATCGGTTAGTATCAAGTAGTATGAAAGTTTGATATGAGAATAAGAGGAGCACATGATTGGAAAACTAATTCGATTATGTTTGTTTTTTAGTATGCACTTTCTCATAGACTTTTCTCTGATCAATGGTCCCTCCACTTTGATGTTTTTGGGAGAAAAATATATTGGAATTACGCATTGAAATGAAATTGATGGAAAGTGATGATCAGTTCACAATTGTATATCATTTTGTACCCTTATAGTTTATGTTTTGCTTACGTTCTTAAAGAAAAACTTGTGCTTTTAATCTATTTTGGTTTGTTATTCAGTTCATTGGGCCTTAGGTTACAATGGTGGCTTTGGATAGGAAAATATGCAAAGTGGTGCAAAAACGTGCAGACTGAGTTAGCAATTCACTTCGGCCGTAACTTCTTTGTCTGAACTTGGATTGGCCCAACTAATATGTGGTTGGAAAGATGAGAATCTGAACTTCAAGATGGACTACTCAAATGCAGCAATTGATTAAGTTGAGCCCAATCCGTGAGCCCATCCAAATACACACCAGGCTGATTGCAGTTTCCACTTGGAGGAGCTTTGGATCCTTTTCAAAGGGGAGACAAATCAGATTGGAGGAGCCTTGGATCCTCTTCAAAGGGGAGACAAATCAGATTGGAGGAGCTTTGGATCCTTTTCAAAGGGGAGACAAATCAGATTGGAGGAGCCTTGGATCCTTTTCAAAGGGGAGACAAATCAGATTGGAGGAGCCTTGGATCCTCTTCAAAGGGGAGACAAATCAGATTGGAGGAGCTTTGGATCCTTTTCAAAGGGGAGACAAATCAGATTGGAGGAGCCTTGGATCCTTTTCAATCAAAGGGGAGACAAATCAGATTGGAGGAGCCTTGGATCCTCTTCAAAGGGGAGACAAATCAGATTGGAGGAGCCTTGGATCCACTTTTGAGCCATGTGCTTGATCAGCCAAAGGGGAGCTTCACACTCTATAAATAGAAAGCTTCACACTCATTCAAGAACATCACAATCCATTCAGCCATCCTCTAACACTTCCATCCTTCCCCAAACACTCCATTCTGTCCAAAATCACCAAAACAGCTCCAGCAAGCCTCCCTTCCATTTCCCTACGAATTTCCTCTTTCTCTGCCATCACCACTCACCCAAACTCATCCCAAATCACTTCTTTAGCTGCCATACTCTAGATGTGAGGAAGCTCTTGGAGCAGCATTAGACGTGGAGAAACACTTGGAGAAGCCTTGGACACCACAAGCAACTTCATAAATGGGTTTTTCCACTCTTATTGCATTCATTATGTTTTCTCATTTCTGTTTAAGTTTCATTTCCATTATGAGTAGCTAAATTCATAACTAGGGCTTCGATGTAACCTAACATGAATATTCTGGGTTTATAAGTTGAAGATTTGAGTTTCAAGTTTGATTCATGATTCATGTTCTTATTCATTATGCTTATCAGTTATTATGCTTGTTTGGATGATTAATCACCATTAGAACTTGTATATTAACTATATTGGTTTGAATCAAGAGTAGACACCATGCTTTGATTTGAATTGAACTATGAATAAGAAGAGTATGTATGGACATTCGACAACAGGGATTAGATACATGCTTGGTTGTTTAAATTGTTCTTCTATGCTTAATGGGTTCCTAATGCTTAATTTAGGTTAGACAACAAATGATCAAGTTAGGGAATTAGGAACACAAGGTTAGGACCAGACACCATGGCCTAATCATACTTTAGCTAGAATCAATCTTTGAATCCGAATTAGACTTGTCACTTGACGCCTTATAACCCAGAATTGAATTGTTATGGTGAATCGAATGCCCTAGTCTCCCAATCTGTTTTCTAGCCCACAAAACATTCTTTGTTACATTTGCTCACTTTGCTTGTGTTTACAATTTCGTTTTGCTTCATTTGTTCAACAACTACAATCACTCTTGCTTTAAATTCTGTTTTAGACTTAACTTCCTACTTTCTTGAATTTGGTAATCTAAGTACATAACTAATATTAGCTTCTCAGTCCTCGTGGGTACGACCTCGTACTTGTCTTGCTATACTACTAATTGGCCCGTACAATTGCGAGTTAACATTTCTAACAACAAGTGAGAGGTTATTATTTGCGTGACATAGGGGTTCAAAAGTGTCCCACCTGATGTGGTATAGTCCTCTAGTCTTTCTCCAATGAGTTTTAACACCCACACACACGTTCCCCCAACCAAAAAAGGAGTCGTTCATTGGTATTGAGTCTTCCTCTAGTCTTCATTGATTGATTGGTAAAAGCCTTTCTCAAAGTCTTATAAACATCCACTTTTGTCCCACTCCTTAGAACGAAGGAGGAGGACATGTATTTTACTTTTTCATTTATGAGCACATGTATATCCTTTTCTGATAAGTCTACCTTTAGAATTTTCTTCATCGGTTATTCGATAAATTCATACAGAAAGGAATAGGAATGCGTGATTGATGGTTTGTTTTGTCGTTTATTGGATAAATTCATTTGATTATTGTGCTCCTCCTATGCCACTACCGATAATTAATAGTCAACACAAAAACTTCGGTTATGCCCCCCCACTGTGAATGCCTTGAGTTTCAGTTTCCAAATTAATTAATCAGTATCTTGTGGATTTTAACAGGTGTGAAATCTCTAGTTGTTTAGACTCAAGCAAATTTGATGTCGAAGCCACTTTGGAATATGTGTTTGTGATTCTGTCGAAGTCACTCTTGGCCTCTCCTTCTTTTCATTGTGAACTTGGACTCTTCAAAGGTGACATGTTTGAATCATTTTTAGGGTTCCATTTGACAGCGCACTCGCACTAGCCCAAATTTCTTTATAAGTAGGGAGTCTGTGAATCATATTGCATTTCAAGATATGAACTTTGCCCTTATCTACACTTGCACTAACCTTCAATTGTCATCATAAATTTGCTACATTTTCCTAATGCTTGAATTCCTTGTTTTTTTTCTCTCTCTTTTTGAAGCAGATTAATTAATTAATTAATTAATTAGTTAACGCATTCATTCAAATGAAGGATTGAGGCAGTTTTTGCAACAAACATTTTGATACGAAGATGCTTCTTTGAGCCTGAAAATGCAAATATATTGACCAAAACCAATGAATAGGAGGGATTCGCATACTAGGCAGGAGTAAGAGTAGCAACATAGTAGCCATTTACTATTTAAGCTAATTTTGAGTTATTCCCTACCCTTTTACCCATTTATCTTGATTATTAATGGTCATCTATCTCTATGGTAGGTATTAACTGCAGCATTATGATTAAATGTCATCTTCTGCTTTCCTCGAATTTACTAATTCATGACTCTTAGATTCTCCTCATTTTTGGTACTTCCTTGAGCTTGTGGATGTATCTTTTAAAAATATCCATTACAATTGTGGTACACATGGATGTTGAGGTAATTCATAATTTTCATATAACAGGGGCACAAGTGCTACACATGACAATTGACATTAGGTACAATTTTTCTTAATATCTTGGAAAAATTTTTTGGTGTAGAGGAATGGAAAAAGGCTTGAAGATGAGCTGCCCCTTGAAGCAAATGGAGACTACACCAAGTCAAGGAGGAGGAGCTTAATTAATGGTATTTTATGATGTGAACATGTTATATCTTAATGTATATTCCTAAAATATATTTATTAGTCCTTTTTATATGATAAATTTAGTTTATTTTGATGAAATTTTGTATTGAGTAGAGTTAGGGACATAAGGTTAAATTTAGTGCACTACTTTGACTAATTGTGGCTTCTATTTGTTATTGTTGGAGTTTTTCTTTTCTTTCTAATTTTATGTCTTTCTTTTTGAGGTACAATGGACACGTTAGCTGGGCACTTATTTGGTAATATGTTGCAGGTATTTTTCTCTAATAACAAATGACTTGGAGAGATAGTCTAGAGTCCTGAATCTTTGCATCATGAGGAGGATATGGTTTAGTGGACCACTTCGGTTATTATTAGCTTGCTTGCTTTGTAGCTATTTCTTCAGATTTTTTTATTTAAAAAATCGGTTATTTGTATCAAGTAGTATGAAAGTTTGATATGAGAATAAGAGTATATTTTTGCTCCCTTAGGCCATCTCTAACCATATTGGGGCTAAACTCAAATTTTCACCCTAAAAAATACAACTATTCATGTATTGTCTGGACTCAAAATGTTTTTTCCTCCAACCTTGCAGACTCAAAATTTGAGCCCATACCTTTATTAAATTGTTTAGGAATAGTTGAACTCTATTTTTCTATTGTGGTTAATTTTTCTTAAGTTGATTTTTGTTTATAGCTTCATAATTTATTTTTCTGAACATTTTAACCTAAAAAAATTCTAATTTCACCTAAAATTTGATTTTAGTGCATTATTTAATAAATGGGTAGGTATTTATATAATTTGGAATGAGTTTTAAAGTTGAATCTCATGTAGATTAATAAATAATATAATTTTGACTATTGAATTTAATTTGGGTCATTGGATATAATTTTTTTCCTTTAAAATCAGTCTTGGACAATCTGGGCCATTAGATTAAGCTTACATTTAAAAAATAAATTACAAAAGCATATTAAATGTAGCCGTTGGATCTCAAAGGTTGTATGAATTAAACACAACATGCTGGCCAACATTTAAAGGAAGAGGCAGACTACTCCTGCAAACAGGCCCCACTCAATTTGCACCAGCACGTGGGCTGTTTTGAGGCTTGCTTTTGGGCAGAGTTTGGGCCTACTGAAATTACCAGTCGAGGCAATACTTGGACTGGAATTCCACCCTACATTTGAGATTTTTCAAATTTTCACCCTCCAAAATACATGGGTTAGAGAAGATTTTTGGACTCAAAACTCATAATTTGAGTTTCCACCCCTTGAGTTGGAGATGGCCTTATGAGAAATCCAATAACTCCAATTTGGGGTAGACATATTATCCATACTTCATCACAATCTAATATGCCATACAAATCCTAAATAAGTTTCTCGCACACACAAAATGTGTATTTGTTTTCACTAACTTTACCTTTAAGTACCAGTCAAATAAGCACACAATTTATCATTCCATTATCACACAAATATCATTAATGCCATAAAAAATCACATGCGAGATATTAAATTCAATACTGGAATTCATTCATACAGAAAGTATTTTTCGCTGAACGAGGTTGATACTTGAACGCCGTTTTCTCCTTCCTATTATTACCCATGAGTCAAGAACACAATTTCTATCATATATTTATAGATGTTTTAATTAAACCATGTAAATATTCAAGTTCAACCAACAATATATTTTTTTATTATAAAAAACACATTTAAATTCAAGTTTAACCCTATTAATAAAATTTCATATAGAGAGGCTGCCCAAGACAACGTAATTGAGGTTAGATTTGTTTTTTACAATTTTGTTTGCCATAAATGATTAAGACATTAATGTGCAAAACATTTTTGTTGGTTGAACTTGACATTTGCAAGATTTAAATAGAAACCTGTATATTCGTTGTCTTTATCACTTGACTTAGTTGTATTGAGACTTTGAGACTTAAAATGAGCGTTTTCATTGGTTTTAACTAAGAATTGACAAGAAAACTTATTAAAGGAGCCATTCAATTCAGTGCACATGATTGGAAAACTAATTCGATTATATTTGTTTTTTAGTATGCACAACTTTTTCATAGACTTTTCTTTGATCAATGGTCCCTCCACTTTAATGTTTTTGGGAGAAAAATATATTGGAATTACGTACTGAAATGAAATTGATGGAAACTGAGAGATTACTATTTGCGTGACATAGGGGTTCAAAAATGTCTCACCTGATGTGATATAGTCCTCTAGTCTTTCTCCAATGAGTTTTAACACCCACACACATATTCCCCCAACCAAAAAAGGAGCCGTTCATTGGTATTTAAGTCTTCCTCTAGTCTTCATTGATTGATTGGTAAAAGTCTTCCTCAAAGTCTTATAAACACCCACTTTTGTCCCACTCCTCAGAACAAAGGAGGAGGACATGTATTTTACTTTTTCACTTATGAGCACATGCATATCCTTTTTTGATAAGTCTACCTTTAGAATTTTCTTCATCATTTAATATAAAAATTACATAAAGAAAGAGCGGAAATTTCATATATTATTTCATTGACTAATTTGTCTTCCTCTAGAATTTTTTAAGTCGTTTAATATGAAAATTACAAAAAAAAAGAGAAGAACTTTAAGATGGACTTGAAGATCTCTTCACTCACTCACCCTCTTTCTTCCCTTCCTTTCTTTCCTCTCTGCCTGGGCTCTCATTTCTTCTGAGATGGTGTGTCTCACGCAAGGGAAGGATGAAGCTTTTTTATAGGCAAAGTTGATAGTTCCCTTCCCGTGAATGTGTAGTTGGCTCTGAAGGGAAAATAGCAGACAAACTTCATCACTATTTTTCTTCAATCAATTAGATAGTGGGCTCTATCATTTTGGGCTCCGCATTCTTGACTTTTCAACAAATTATTGAATATGAACGAGAACACAGTGTCTTCTTGCTTTACATTCAACACTATTAAAGCAAGCTATTGTTCCATCTCTCTCTCTCTCTCTCTCTCTCTCTCTGTGTGTCGGGCTCCAAATATGGCTGACAAAGAACTGAGCGAGGCCACTGTGAGACCGCGGGCTGATAGTGTCAGCATGGCTGACGACGATGACGACAATGTCAATACAAAGGAGTGTCAATACAAAGCAGGGGTAGATGTAGAAAATGGGGCGCAATTTGGAAATGTTTGTACTAGGTTGGGACGGAGTGTAAAGGAACTACTATCAAAGAAAATAGGAGCGCATCATCAAACACGGGACTCTGAGGATCCTGATAACTTGTGCTTGTACCAGCAGCTGTACAGATATGCAACTGAGGGTAAGAAGGGTATCTTTAAGGACACTATTGCAAAGAAGCTTCATGATCCAAATGCTAGCATTCAGCTTCTGTCTCGACGGAGCCCCGAGAATAACACATTTGTTCACATAGCTGTGACCTTCGGCCATGCCCAACTGGCGGCCGAGATCTTACAACTTCACAAGCCTCTTTTGTTAGAGAAAAACTTCGAGGGCGACACCGCGCTCCACATTGCGGCCAAAACCGGGGATGTAGATACCACAAACACTCTTCTCCGTGAAGCACAAGGAACAACAGATGTTGAAAATAATGATGATGTATTGACGTTGCTAAGGATGAAAAATAATGAGGAAAACACTGCCCTACACGAGGCCTTGATTGGAGGTCACCAATCAGCAGCCAAGCGTTTGATAGAGGCCGATCCTGCCGTTTCACTGTATACTAATAAGGAACAAAAGTCCGCTTTGTATCTGGCCGCTGAACAAGGACTTGTTGAGATCTTGAAGATCATGAATGAAAGAGCAGTTGATAAGAACACACAAATTCAAGGCAATTCCCCTTTGCTTGCTGCAATTCTTGGATGCCATAATAAAGGTACGTACATTCAATTAATAATTCTTTTTTTTTTTTAATTAAATTTTTGTTTATACTTGATTCATTTTCTGACGCCAGAAGTCCTAAAGATAATATCAAACATGGAAGCAAATATTTTGAACTCAAAAGATGAGAAAGGGAGGACTCCACTGCATTGTGCAGCATCAATTGATTATCTAGATGGGGTTCGTTTCTTATTAGAATTACGCCTCTCTGATTCTCATCAAATGGATCATGGTGGCAACTTTCCAATCCATTCAGCATCAAGCAAAGGTCATTTCAAGATTGTTAAAGAGCTGCTTCAACATTGTCCCGATTCAAGGGAATTGAAGAACTCAAGTGGCCAAAATATACTCCATGTTGCAGCAAGATTTGGCAAAGACAATCTTGTCAAATATTTTCTCCAAAATGGAGAGTTTCGAATGTTGATAAACAAAAAAGACAACTTAGGAAATACTCCTTTGCACTTGGCAACGATGTACCATCATCACAAGGTTGTGTACCTTTTGACTTGGGATAGAAGGACCAACTTAAAGGTCGTGAATGGTAGGGGCATGACAGCTCTTGACATTTCAGAAAGCACTTTGGAAACCACTGCATCATCTCATGGGGTAAGTTTGTGCTATATATACTCTTATCATATATCCTCATATGATGATGATTTTTGGGTATCATAACCAAGGGAATTCCTTGTCTATTTAGTGTGTTAGGTACAAGTCCGCATTTAGTAGTCCTGGTTGGTATATTGAGTTTGTGTTTAAACTGCTGGTATAGAGTCCATATCTTTAACACATTCATTTCACTATACAATAAAGAAATAGAAGAAAGAATTAAAATTTATATTGAGTAGACAATTACAGAAAATCCAGAAAAAACAGATTATGCACCAAATTTTTAACCTGTCATTTGACCTATCAAAACTTAACAAAAAATAAGTCCTTAGAGTTTAGGGTTCTTAAAAGATAGGTCCTTTTAACTCTTATATTCTTAACATAAACTCACCTATTTTTCAACCTCTATAAAAAAAAACCCATAATTGAATGTGGTTAATAGTTGTCCTAGTATTAGAAAATATTTACAATTTATGACATCTTCATACTTGTCAACACTATAATGTTCTCATAGCATTTCGTTAAAATATACCTGATTTTTAGCATTTATGTTTAATCCCTATTATTTGGGCATCTAATCAATAAAAAAAGGATTTGACCAAAACAAAATCAAGAAATACAGTATACCTAAATAAAAATAAAGATTTATTACACTTTAGTACCATATGGTTATATCCTTACAATATGTTAGTCCCTATTTTCTAAATTTTTTCAATAACATACCTTGATCTTTTAAATTTATTACAATGCGGTTCGTTAGATCTTACATTAATTGTCTACATGGCACTATGAATCCCACATTTTATTTTTAAATTTTTTTAAAAACGGATTAAAATATTAATAAAATATTAAAATTGTTTATTTCTCTCTCTCTCTACCCCTCCCCTCTCTCTATCCCTCTGTCGCGCAGATTTCTTCTCCCCCATGACCACCACCCTTAAGCTCCACCAATCCCCGAACCCATCCCACAGCCACCCTCCACGCCAGCCCGCAACCACAGCCCCCAAGAAACTAGAACCCCAGCCCGCAACCACCCAGCGAACCCAAACACCCCCCTTCTTTACGATTTTCTTTTCCCCCCAATTCTCCTATTACCCCCACCCTCCAACCCCCAACGAACCGAGTAACCACCCTTCGATTTTATTTTTCCAATTTGTAGAGGTAGAGAGGGGAGAGGAGAGAGATGCAGAGCGTTAGATCTCATCGACCGACGGCGGGAACGATGTGTGGAGGATGGAGAGAGAGTGGTCGGCGAGCTGGGGTTTTGGGTTCGTCGCAGGGTGAGAGAAAATCGGCGGGGGGGGAAGAGAAGAAAATCGCAAGGGGCGCTTGATTGGGGATGATTTTTTTCTGTTCTTTTTCTGCAACTTTTTTCCAAAATAATAATATTTTATTCAATTGAAAATTAACAAAAAATAAAAATGTAGGACCCACAGTGCCACATATGCAACTATGAGAAAATAATAGTGATACACAAGTAAATAATTACTGAGTAACTTACATATATTCTTTAGTTAGATTAATTTAATTAGATGATATAGGAAAATGATATACAAAATATGGCGATACATGGGTAAATAATTACTAGTATTGTACCTATATTTCGTAGGTATATACTAATTTAATAGACTATATATGTAAATTATCGAATTAGGCTGTAAAGGTAAATTATTTAGATTGTATAGGTAATTTATCTATATTTTGTAAAAAGATAAGTACGTTATTTACATTTACATATATAGATAAGTAAAAAGGTATAGGTTCACTATTTATCTATATGCACCTATATTTTTTAGGTCCCTAATTTACCTAGATTATTTAAGTAAATGATTTACCTATAATTATTTATGTTTTTCGCAAAGACTTTGTATATTAATTTACCTATATTTTTAAGTACAATGATTTACTTATATTTGAAAATACAATTTAAAATAGGTACATAATAATTTTGAATTTAAAAGAATGAATACATTAATCTATAAATGAAATTTTAATTAAAGAGAATTGGTAACAATTGATGGAATGAAAATTGAATATATTGCGCAAAAAAAAAAAAAAAAAATCCCACACCGAAAGAAGACAAAGAAACAAATAAGAACATTAAATGTCACAAATTTGGTAAGGTGCCTGCAGTGTGTGTAACTCCATTAGTGTTCGAGTCCCGCTTCTAGCAATCCTCGTTGGTGCACGATTTGTAATTTCCTACATAAATTCATACTGGTAGTAGCTGGCAGTTGGGTGCCACGTGTAAGTTCTTCCGGCTTGAGGTTGTTGGTCTACCTTGGCGCTGGTGGTGAGAGTAGCCAATCTCCCCCTAAACTTTTTTTCATAAAAAGAATCACAAATTTGGGGAAACAAAAAAGCATTAAAGTACACCAAATCATTTAAAAAATAAAGTCACTATTATAATTAGATTTGTAGATTGATTAGGCAACTGCTTTAGTTGGATCTTAATCATTATGTTTTAGTTATATAAAGTCAGGGTTTTATTGATAGAAAAATAAGGTAATGGGCTGCAGGTAAGAAAAAATGAGTTTCAAGGAGAAAAGCTAAATTTACTACAGATTTTTGAATATATTAATGGTACGACTTGTGCAGACGATACCTGCTGTAAAAGCAGAAGCAAATGGCTCAGAGCAAAACCCAAGAGACTCGAGCAGCCTTGAACCTGAACTTGATCAAATTTTGCTTGAGCCTCGTATGGAAAGAAAAAGCAACAAGCTTGATTACCAATCACCACTATCGAGCACTACTGCTGCTCCTGCTGGTAAGATTTGGTACAAAACAGTAGCAACAGCTCGCTATCTGAAAAATGCACTGGTGAATTGCTTGGAATACCCCAAAACTTGGGTGGAAGCAACACGTGACATGCTGATGGTTGTGGCAACCATGATATCAACTGCAACTTTCCAAGCTGTAATTAACCCACCCGGTGGTGTTTGGGATGAGGATAAAACAAATGGAACTATTTCTTATTGCACCGATCATAACAAATGCTTAGCTGGAACTGCAGTGGCAGGGAACAGCCACCCAGATGATTTCCTCTGGTTCGTAAGATTCAATACCATCTCGTTTCTTGCTTCTCTCAGTGTCACCCTGTTGCTTGTTGGAGGATTTCCGCTCCAGAATCGTCTAATTATGTGGCTTTTATCAATGGCCATGTGTATCACTCTCTCTTCTATGACATTAACCTATATGCACGCTCTCGCGTTAGTGCTCCCTGAAACTGAAATTTTTGGTTCATATCAA
This sequence comes from Prunus salicina, assembly GCA_020226455.1. Lineage (NCBI taxonomy): Eukaryota > Viridiplantae > Streptophyta > Magnoliopsida > Rosales > Rosaceae > Prunus > Prunus salicina. The sequence goes on along the minus strand of CM035344.1, from coordinate 15,801,170 downwards.
TATGATAGTATATTTTATACATCCACTATTGCTTGGGGTTCATTGCTTCTGTCCATCGCTTTAATCTCCACCATTCGTCTTATCATTTGGTTGGCGAGGAAGGTTTCGCGCAGGTTCAAGCATATTATCCCAAAAAGCCTCAGGAACACTGTTGATAGTTAGACTGCACGTCACCGTACCAACAAATTCTGAGGAGAATACGGCTGTCGTTTCCTAATGTGTTGGAGGAACTACACCGGATTCCTAAAGTAAAAACCGGGCCTTGAAAAACGGTTTTGTGATATGTTTTTTCGAACTTTCTAGGACTGTTGAGAAAGTGGGCCTCTAAGATATTTTATTACGGGCTCACAATTAGTTTTTCTTTTTCTTTTTGATGTTCGAACTTCAAAGCTATCAAAATTACAATAGTTAAATCTCATCCATCGTCACACCATGTTTGTGAGAAACTTCACTCAATATGTGGAATTACTAACATATCGTTAATATTATAGTGAATAACAATGTAAAAACTTCGGTTTTTATCATTTAAAGGATGAATTGCTCACTTATGCGTGATTCATATTCATATTCATGGGACAATGTAATTTTATATGAGACATTGGAAGAAACTAACAATATCATGTTTACAGCAGCAGCAGCCCCAACAATGGCCGCGGCAACTTTGTAAGTCAAGTGATAGAAGACGGACATCTAAAAAATTACAATTGCAAAAATAAATATTAAAAAAAAATTTGTAAGTTGCACTAACACGCGTGAATAAAAAAAGGCCTCTCGCATGAGCCGAAGCGTGTGCAAAGAGGCTTATAAAAAAGATGACCTTATAAAAAAGATCCAACGGCCAAAATGTTAATTAACTAGTCTAACCTCAAAATGATCCTAAAGTACATAAATACACACTTTTTTGTTCCTAGTATGTGTGTGTTTGTCCTTTATCATTTATGAATTAGATTTTTATTTTCAAAATTACATTTTTTTTAATGTTAAAATGTTTAGAAAAATAATTCACGATGGTATAAACCAAAATTAACTTAAGAAAAACTAAACAAAAAATAATTTTAGAATTAAACAATTTTTAAATAATTAATAAAGTTACGGACTTAAATTTTGAGTCCTGCAAGGTTGGAGGAAAAAACTGTTTGAGTCCGGACAATACTTGAATGGTTGTATTTTGAAGATGGGAAATTTGGGTTTAACCCCATTTGAGTTGGTTGAAGAAAAAAACAGTTTGAATCTGAACAATACATAAATAGTTATATTTTAAAAGGGGGAAATTTGAGTTTAGCTGCATTTGGGTTCGATATGGTCTAACAACAATGAACATGATATGATAAATTGTCTCATAAACTGTTATGAGCCCACAGCAGACAGATGCTTGAGAATCCTTGAAAGTTCGAGAAGAAAATCATATATAGCGTTCTAACGGCCCAGTCTACTCTATCCTCGAAAACTCTCTGGCCCCGTATAAATACGCAATCAATCCTCCGCTTTCTCAACCAGTCAAGCAAAGCAGTAATTCCCTAACAACTCGAATTCCCAAACAAAACCCATCAGTTTTCACCAAGTTGATCATCCCCAACTTCCGACGAAGCAACATTTTCGACCCTTTCTCTCTTGATCTCTGGGACCCCTTCAAGGATTTCCAATTCCCTTCTTCCTCATCACTCTCCACATTCCCTAAATTTCCTCGGGAAAATTTTGCTTTTCTGAACACTAGAATAGACTGGAAGGAGACCCCAAAAGCTCATGTGTTCAAGGCTGACATTCCGGGGCTGAAGAAAGAAGAGGTGAAGGTGGAGGTTGAAGATGACAGGGTGCTTCAAATTAGTGGAGAGAGGAATGTAGAGAAGGAGGACAAGAACGACAAGTGGCATAGGGTGGAGCGCAGCAGCGACAAGTTCTTGAGGAGGTTTCAGCTTCCTGAGAATGCCAAGGTAAATGAGATTAAGACGGCAATGGAGAATGGGGTTCTGAGTGTCACTGTTCCCAAGACAGAGGTGAAGAAGCCTGATGCCAAAGCCATTGAAATCTCTGGTTGAAATTGAGAATTTGAGGCCATCTATATATTCTTCAGTATATAATATTGTGGAGGACTTTTTCTTCCTGCAGCTAATGGGCTGGGCTGCTGCAAAGGACAGAATGAGGAGATTGTCCCCTTTGCTTGGGTTCAGAAATTAAGCCCCAAAAATACCTCGAAAGGTCAGCAAAACCTTAGGAAATATTTTGGTTATCTTCACCAATTGAAATGACAATGGCTTACAGATGATTTTAGCATGCTTACAGATAGTTTATTTAGCTCAGCATGAGTGGCATGTGGCATGGGAGCAAAACCAAGATGAGTTTAGCATTAAGAGAGAGATTAGGCTTGGTTTATGAAAAAAAAAAAAAACAAAAGTGTTTAGGTAAGGAATGAGGTGTTTTGTGAGGAATTTGACTAGGGAAAGAAAAGAAAGAAAGGCAGAGTTCTTCTGGCAGCTGCCAGAAAAACAGATTGGAGAAGAAGATGAACAGTGCACGAGTTTGTTGAGTTTTTGCAAGTTAGAGAGAAAGTTTGCTCTCTGAAGGTTGTGGGTTGCCTCTGTTGGGTAGGGGAAGGCTCAATTTATAGCTGCTGGAAATCACCATTTTTCAAGAAACCCTAATGGTTTCTACTTATTTTGGCTAAGTTTTTTCCTCCTTTTTCCTCATCTTCTCTGACTTCCCTATCTTGGCAAAAATTGCCTTTGTCTATTTGCATGAATTCAGGAGATTTGGGAGCTAAATGTCCTCCTTTCCCACAGCTGTGTAGTGGGAGCTTCCACTCTTGGTTTGTTGTTTTCCTTCTTTTCTTCCCTCCGTTTTAGCTAAATCTGATGAAGGAAAGAGAGTGAAGACATATGCTGGTCCAAGAGGTGCTTCTGACAGCATGCAAGCTAATACTCCTCGGTTCTTTGGGCGTCTCTGACTTGGGTCTTGTTTCCAGCAGCTTTGCTTGCTAAGTCTGCCAACCTCCTTCTTCACGTGTTCTCTTTTCCAAAGAGCTGTGGCTTATTTTCTTGGGCCTTTTATGTGGGCTAAGGTGGTTTTTAAGCAAATGAGCCTTTGTTAAATATTGGGCCTCTTGATTGGGCTTTTTATTATTTTGGTTGGGTTATTTTGCTTGGGCTATTGGGCTATTTTCTCTCGTGTGCTTACCCACATATTTGGGCCTAAGAAATGGGCTTGAGTCTCGAGGCTCCCAAGTAGCCCGAGACTCTTCATTTCTTGGCCTATCAATGGGCCTCATGCTGATTTATTACCATCCATGCAACAACCCACTCAAGCAAGCCCCGGGTCATTTGAGTGGCTTGGGCCCACTTAGCTTGTAGCGTGGTTGGGTGCGAAATAACGATTTCGTGCTTGGCATGTCGCTTGGCATGGCATATCGCTTGGCATGCTTTTAAATATGGCGCATGATAGGATAATTGGCATCGATTTGCAGAGCTAAATGCATTTTATAATTTTAATCTCAATTCCTAGCTTCACGGACTTTTATTTAGCATGGCGTGCGGAGTATGACTCGCGTATGTCATACTTTCATGTGCTCCAAATCGGATCTTTTTCCAATAATATATTGTCTTGGGCTAGAAATTTATTCAGGCCCAACCATGGATTTTTTGGGCCTCAACATTAGCCCCCTTAATTATTAAGGCCATGGATAAGTGCTGGAATAAGCCGAATAATTAAACCCGACCCAAAAATCAAATTTATATGCTCCAGCAACTATTTGTGGTTTCCCAATCTGGATTGTTTTTGGTGTTTTGTAGAGATTGCTTTAGATTGCCAAGAATTGCTTCCCCATCTTGTCTGAATTTATGATTATGCCACTGAGTTTGCATGTATTTACACTTCTACCCCCAATCTTGCTTGAATCTACTATTCTGCCACCACCTTTGCTTATATTTCGAATTCTGCCATGACTTTTGCTTGGATTTACGGTTTTGCCACAATTCTGTTTTCGTCATTTGGTTTCTTCTTTCTTTTCTTTCCTCTTCGTGTCTTCTTTCTTCTTCTTCTTCAAGAATCCAAACCCGTGGGTACTGTTCATCAATTCAGAAGTAACATTTCGGAAGTTCCGATCAGAAAACTTTCTTCATGAAAGTTTCTCATTTGCTCGAAGACTAAAGCCTGTAAAATTTTGAGAACTTTCTGAATTTGTCTGATGCCTCAAAACGGGTCTGCAGCTTCTGTATTCATCAATGGCTGGTGAGTTTCTGCAGATTTGGTTTCTGCACTTGTTTTTAATATCTACTACTCTGGTGACTATGCTTGCTTCATGAAATTTGCTTGAGATCGTGTTGTTTACAACATATCCAAAATTGAGAATCATCCAACCATTGTAGTGTTCTATGCCCTCATTTTTCTAAAGTATGTGTATGGATTGATGTTGACGCCTTTAATGCATGCTTGTTCTCTTGAAGCTTGAGTTCCCTTGTATTTCTAAAAATTTATGAATTAAGCACTGAATTCTGTGGTTGAGCTTGTGATTTAGTATTTCATCTTGGTGATAAACAAGACTCATACAAGCTCCCCTTGAATAATGCATGCCAAGTGTTTGTGATAAGTACTTAGTAGCTTGCTGGCTGTTTTGTGAACTTTTGAAAACTTTCTTTTCGAATCTAAGTTGGAGCTTTTGATACATGAAAATAGACTTCTCAATGGTTGTGTTGGAACTGGTCTTGTGTCATTTGAAGCGAAAATGAATTTTTGGAGTAATTTCAAAGTATGGGCTAAGCTGCTGGGGTTGTGCAATTCCTGCTGCATGACATGTTTTGGGAATCTGTTCGACAGCCTTCCCTAACTCCAAATGTAATGAATTTTTAGGAAAATGAAGTTTGATATGTCTAGTAAGAATCAGGAAAGTTTGGGATTTTTTGGTTATAGGCTTGAGTTTTAGCGATTTTCCGAAGGTGGGATGTCCAGCTGACCTGATGGGAAAGTTCGTCTATAAGTTTTGCTTGGCATGTTTTTGCATTGAGCGTGTTGTTTATGCATTTCTCTGCTTGATCGTCATCCAAGGCTAGTGCTCGAAGAGAAAGTTATTAAGTGAAAGGTGCAACTTGGCTTTTACTTCCAAAAGCGGTGAAATTCTAAGAGACCAAAGAAGTTTATACCAAAAGTGGTCGCGATTAGCCCTCTCCAGGTCAGAGCAGAACTTTCTGCACCAATCCCTAAGCATGTTCAGCTGCAAATGTACTCTTGAAACATGATCATTTTTCTTTAACTGATGTATTTATCTTTTTCAGGAGTTGTCGTATAGCCATGAGAAGAAGTTCTTGCAAGTATTAGTTGCCAAAGTATCCATCTTAAGAAAGACCAATTCTCAAGTATGCCTGAAAATAATGATGGTGCCAAAGTCTGCGCAGAAGAACATGGGGATAATTGCAATGATGGGTCAGCTAGTTGCATAAATAATGAGGTCAACAATGGTACTGAAGGAGATGGTAACGTGAAATAGAAGATACGATACTCTTTTAGCACCAACTACCATTCTCCTGGCACCAACTACCCTTCTTCCAGCACCAACTTCCCTTCTTCCAGCACCAACCTCCCCTCTTTCTTAGTGCATTTGAGGTCGTCCTTTGAGGTGATTAACATGGTATGCCCTTTCCTCTTTGCAATTTCTTGAATCTATTGAGGGGCTTGTTGGGTTCTTCATGCCCATGGGCTTTGCTCGTTCACTGGAATCTCAGGTCCTTCTTTTTAACTCTGTAGGAATAGATATAACTGATATCTTGGCCTAGGCTTGTTTTTTGCATGCTTGAATAAATTTGGACTTTTCTCCCATGTTGTGGAAATAGAAATTGACAGAGTGCATGCTCTGCAAATGCTTGAATCCTTTTGCATTTTGAGGGAGAATTTGCTTGTCATGGGAATTGCTTGAAAATTTCGCTTGCCATGGATAAATTGTATGATGCTTGGGTATTTGCTTAAGCGTTTCCTTTGGCCTGAGCTTGACTTGCCCTGCTTGGCGTATATTTTGCATGTGCTGCATTCTTGACCCGCTTTTTTCTTTATTGTTGTTGAACTATATGCATCACGAGTGCATGCTTGTAATCGTATGATTAATGCATAGGACTAGAGGCTATTGAAAGCTTGAGGAAAGCACCATTGGTTTTCTTTTTCAGAGCTTGGACATGGATAACTATTTATTTTTTTGGCTTTATGGGGATAGATATGAACATGTGTATGACGGGTTTGCAAGAATGCCGTGTGACTCATAGGAAATTTTTTTTTGCGAAAAAGGTTAATGTGGGGTAAATAGTGTTTAGTTTGTAATACTTGCTTTGTGAAAAATGGTCTGCTGGAATGATTGGTTGAGCATGGAATGGGAACTTTGCTCATCATGAGCTCGAGTAATAAATTAAATGGCTAGCACAGCACGGCCCAATAAATTAAATGGGCAGGCATGGCACGACACGAAAATATTAAAAGCACGAATTTAAATGGGACGGGCCGGCCCGGCACGGCCCGTTTGACACCTCTAACCTGGAACAACTTTTCATTGTAATTTGTATTTTGTGTGTGAAAAATGTCATGAATGATGAAATGAGTGGCTTGCTTTGGCTTCAATGTGGACAAATTAAATACATGGTTGACGGTTGCTTTGGACCATCGAGCTTTAATGGTGCAAGGCAATAATGATTTGATTGTGTTCGATCGCGATCGCGATTCATTTAGTTTCTTTATGATTTTTGTCAAAACCGAATCAAATTAAATTATCATATTGTAATTAGTTCGATTGAATTTTTAAGTAAAAATGATTCAATTTTAACCGTGCCCCAACCATATTGATCATATTTCATGTTTAGGGAGGTGTGGAATGCCTCAATACTTTATGGTTCAGTTTGGTTAAAACGGGGAATTTAAATTGCATATGAAATGGTTTATGCAAGATATGAGTAGTTTTTTTCTCTTTCATACAAGGGATACTGAAGAGGGGATTCGAGTACAGGACCTTGAGTGCATGAATAACTACTCTTACCACTTGAGTTACAAGTCTCTTGTAAAAAAAAATTAGTGGAATTTGGTTCACTCGGGATGGGCATTTGAATTAGAAAATCAAGGAACTAAATCAAACTAAATTTTAAAAAATTGGAAAATTAATTTTGACTTGAACCGATTTTTTTTTTTGGTCAAAGATAATTTCATTAAACCCAAAGCAGGTACCAGGAGAAACCTGATGGAAAACAAACAAGGTGCTGAGACTACAGACACTACTCAAACACAGCTTAGTGCATGAGCAATCTCAGCACAGATAGAAAAATTATATTACAGGTGGGCATGGGAGCCCATCAGAACTTAAAACGCGAACGATGACTTGAACCGATTTGTTTCTCAATTTTGCCATTTAAAGACAGAACCGGACCAAGTAATGTTGGCCAATATATGAATATATATGTCTAACTCAATTTTATTATGAATTTAATACCAAAATTATAGCCTCATCATCTCTCTTAGCCTCACTTATATTCATCACGATCCGATCCTCCCTTATCTTCGTCATGATCTCAACTTCCTTCATATCCCTCATGGTCTTATATCCTCCACTCATGCTTTCAGCACCATCATCCACTATTGTTTTGTTTTTATCTTTATAAATTCATGGATTGATTAATTTAGAAGAGTTGAGTATTATTTTTGGGTTTCTGAAGGGACAAGCTTAACAAAAAATTTAAGTCGATGCAAAACTCAAATCGAATAGAACCAGTCGGGCCAATAAATCGCAAGTGAATCAAACCGATAGTTTTATTCGATTCGGCTTTCAGTTTTGAAGGGAAGCGAACCGGATTGGAACAGAGGCAAACAATCAAATGGGATGGTTCAGTCAAATTCGGTCGGTTTAACTGTTACACCGGTTCTTTTTTTCCCCTCAAACGTTCATGTGGTCCATGACTCGTCATCTATTAGGAGCCCACAGAGAAGCCCGCCGACAGATACCTGAGAAGCCTAGAAAGTTTGAGAGAAGTCCATACAAATAAGCAAGGCCCAGTTTATTCTAGAAATCTCTTCGGCCCCGTATGAATATGCAATCAATCCTCCAGCTTTCTCAACCAGTCAAGCAAAGCAGAAAATCTCTAACCACGACAATACGACGCTCAAACTTTCTCAGCATCCAAACAAAACCCATCAATTTTTCCAATGTCGATCATCCCCAACTTCCGACGAGGCAGCATTTTCGACCCTTTCTCTCTTGATCTCTGGGAACCCTTAAAGGATTTCCCATTCCCTTCCTCTTCATCACTCTCCACATTCCTTGAATTTTCCCGGGAAAATTCAGCTATCCTGAACACCAGAATCGACTGGAAGGAAACCCCAGAAGCCCACGTGTTCAAGGCAGACCTCCCGGGGCTAAAGAAAGAAGAGGTGAAGGTGGAGGTTGAAGACGACAAGGTGCTTCAGATCAGCGGAGAGAGGAACGTAGAGAAGGAGGACAAGAACGACAAGTGGCACAGAGTGGAGCGCAGCAGCGGCAAGTTCTTGAGGAGGTTTCAGCTTCCTAAGAATGCAAAGGTGGACGAGATTAAGGCTGCAATGGAGAATGGGGTTTTGAGTGTCACTATCCCAAAGGTAGAGGTGAAGAAGCCTGATGTCAAAGCCATTGAAATCTCTTGTTAATATCGTCTCTGTATTCTGTAGTGCAGGCACCTTCACATTATGTATATCTATGCTTGATTTTGGAGTGTCAGTTGTCATCAATGTTGATATCAATGAAATGAGTGTGAGTGTTTGTAACATAATGGGTTGTAACTTGTTCGTTTTTAATATAAATGGATCGTAATTGAGGCTTTGCCTGGTTCCTGTTTTGAATTGCATTTGCACGTGTTGCTTTTCTGTTTTCAGTTATCTCAGTTCTCTATTTGAAGTCACATTTACTTTTGTTTCGGAATTAGTCTTTTGATATCTTATCTCTGTTTGCTTTTGCTTTACCCAAATCTTAAGCCTAATCCTCTGGACTCAATAAATAAATAATGATGCCAAAAAATTTAATATTCCCCCGTCCAGGCCAAAAAATTCATCCACAGTTTTTAACCGCAATGATTCACGAACTTATATCCAAGTTTATTGTGGTTATGTAATTCCCCACGTATAGCCGAGCGGCTATACTATCTTTTTGAAAAATTAGGAAAACCCGAGTAGAGCCGGGCGGCTATACTATTTCCTTTTAAAATTTTAAAAATCTGTATTTCTTTCTGCAAAATTAGGAAAGAACCGAGTATAGCCGCCGGCTATACTATTTTTTTATAAGCTTAAATTCTAAAATAGTCCCTGTGTTTTATCTTGTTGAAATTAATTTATAAAAACATATTAAAACTTCATTAGAACTAAAACATAGCATTAGAAAAAAGATTAAAAAAAACAAAAGGATGGGCGTGGGGCTGCTCAGCAATGTGGTTGGGGGGAGTGGGGCGATGACTGCGTGGTGAATATTCTACTAGGAGATGGTCAGGAGTTGGGGATTGTTCTTGAGAGAGAGAGAGAGAGAGAGAGAGAGAGAGAGAAAAGGGGAGGGGTGGGGTGGGTGGCTGTGGCTTGGAGAGTTCGGGTTTTTGCATGTGGGTGAGTTGTTGCTGGGGAGAAAGGGTGTTGCTGAAATGGTGTTGTCCTTTAGTTTTTAATTGCTTTTAGCTTTTAAATCTTATTTTTATTTCATAATTATTTATTTTATAGATTGAATTCAAATATTTATATTTTTTATTAATATTTTAACAGAAGTTTAACGGATTGGATTACATTAGCTAACGGTCCGAAACACAGGGACCAAATTAGCCAAATTGAAAACACATGGACTAAATTGGCCAACGGGCTAAAACACAGGGACCATTTTAGCATTTAAGCCTTTTTTATGAAGGAAATATGTATTTTTAAAATTAAAAAAAAAAGAAAAAAAAGAGCCGAGTACAGCCGGGCAGCTAAACTACATCTTTAAAAAAAAAAAAAATTAAAAACAGAGTCTAGCTGGGCGGCTATACTATTAAGATAGGGAGACTTATAAATAAACCCAAAATGGGTACATTATTTATAAAGAAGGAAAAAATTAAAGTGGTTGGACAATAATGCCCTTATTCATTTCTAGATTTCCTAGGGGATCCTCTAGCAGTATGAGACCGAAATATTTCTTCTTTTCATATGTTGCTTCGTACTGCCGTATGGAGCCAAATAATTTGGCAACTGTTCTGCTGGATGGTTTCTTCATGTGGTCTTCATGAGTCCATCATGTTATCTATGTTGTGTAGCTCTTCTTCTCCTAAGCTATTCCAGTATGCGTTGTCATTGTCTTCTGCTGTAATATGCTCTGTTATCTAGTTATATATTTCATCATAAACTTTTGCTCTTGTCGTGTTGATCCTGTATTCATATATATCATATGGTCTCCTGGATGTGGATTCTGAATACACCTTGATAAACTTGGACTGGTACAACAGGGTCAAACGATCATCATTAAATAGTTGTTGCTCTGTTATTATTGCTCCTCTATATTGTTGGATATCTTGCTTAGTAGGAATTCCTGTTTGTGCTGATTTTGCCGGACTAAGCAATTCATTAAAAGAAATAATGATTCTATGTTGTGCTTTATCTGGGTAAATGTTATCTTCAAACCACTCTGGGGGTATGCTAGTGAAATCTAATTTTACATTTTTCCAGAGAGGCAGATAAAAACTTATGATTTCTCTAAATTTTGGGGAGAATGAATCTAAATGCTCGCCTTTTTCAATATAAAGTTGCCCTCAATAACCACATTGTGCTAATAATGGTGGAGTAACTACGATTATTTTTTGTTTATGCTCTAAATGCAGTTCTCTATATTCGACCATATTAATACTAGCTAAGTGTATAATATAATGAGAACAACTTTTGGTAATAATTTTGATGCCAGGGTGTGGATTACTTTTTAAATTGAAAAGAAAAGCTTGGATATATGATCAGTGCATAATTACATATCTTTTTATACTCTTCTAACTTATGATTTGGTTATGTTTTTGAGTTAAACTTGTGCTTTTAATAAGTTTTGTATTTGTTTCAGTGTAATAAGCTTGAGACTCATTAAATGCATTTTCGAGACAAATTAGCCCAAAACGGTGTCTGCAGATCATTCAATTTCACGGATTAACCTGTACTTTCTCAAGAAGAACCAGATGATGAGCCATACATCATTGGAAACATACGGAAGTCTAGTTTCCGTACCATTTTACGGTTCATGATTCTGAGTCTTCTAGAGGAAGTTATACATGATTTAGTATATCAAGGTCAAAATTCGGCAGCATCTGCATTACTGGGCCACAAATGACATTTGAAGGTCTTCCCAATTTTTCCTTGAGTTGGGCTGCATATGCTTGGAAACATAAGACAAAGGGCTTGAAGATCCATATTTTTCCAGAATTTTATGAATGTATTAACAAGCCCAAAACGAACCCAAAAGAAGAGTGCAATGCATTGTCATGCATGACATATGCATGATGAAATGCACTATCTAGTGGGATTTGTTGGTGAAGAGCATTAGCCAAAAAGATGAGTTTCTAATTGCAAGTGCTATCTAGTGGGAGTTGTTGGTGAAGTGCACTAGCCAAAATGATGAGTTTTTAATTACAAGTGCTATTGGCATAGACCATATTTAATTTAGAATTTCAACTCCCCTAAGCTTATAAATAGTGAGTTCTCCAAGCTTGTAAACACACCCCAAGGGGGGGAGCTCTCAAACATTTCTCTAGAGCTCCCCTCCCTTCTCTCCCTCAAATTCTCTTAGTTTTCCTTTTTAGTTCTCAATTGTTGTAATAAAATCCTTTCTTTGAGTTGTTCTAAGTTATTCTTAAACTTTCCATTGCTATGTAAATTCTTTTCTTTAAGTATTCAAGTTTGAGTAGTTTCCAAGTTTCAATTATGGTTATTGTTCTTATTCATTATGCTTATAAGTTAATATGCTAGTTTGAATGATTGATCACCATTAAGGCTTGCATGTTAGCTATCTTGGTTTGAATTAAGAGTAGACACCATGCTTTAATTCGAATTGAACTATGAATAGGAAGAGTATGTATGGACATTCGACAACAGGGATTAGATACATAGTTGGTTGTTTAAAATGTTCTTCTATGCTTAATGGGTTCCTAATGCTTAATTTAGGTTAGACAACAAATGATCAAGTTAGGGAATTAGGAACACAAGGTTAGGACCAGACACCATGGCTTAATCATACTTTAGCTAGAATCAATCCGTTAATCTAAATTGAACTTGGGAACTTATTCGCTTGAGTTAATTCTTTTCTTTCTTTCTTGTTTGATTTATTTTCTTTCTTTTTCATTTCTGTTTTGTACAGGGAATTGAATTCAATCAATCTATCATCAATCCTCGTGGGATCGACCTCGCACTTACATATGCTAAACTACCAACGGCTCGTGCACTTGCGAGTATCACAAGTTGAGGATGCAGCTGAATCTATTTTGGTGCAGCTAAATCGACGCAACAATATAAAGTTGAAGAGATGTATTTTGCTCATATTCTAATTCAATTATGTGACTCTTAACATCTACTGGCAAAAATTTATACCTTTCCCTAGCTAGAGTTTGAAGAAAATAGGGATTTTTAGATTTTTGCTCAAGTGAAAATTCACTATTATGCTCAAGTAAGTTGGGCTCATTAGCCTCTTGTAGATTTTGACATCTTAAATTAATAATTCTAAAATGCTTAACTATTGTATCATATTCCTTCTTTAGCTCTTCATGTTTTTCCTGCAAAAAAGAAAGTTGTTGTTTTGCTCTTCTATAATCATAATTATATGCTAAAAACTCTTGCTCAAGGGCCCTAATAAGCTTTTCATGCCCTCTTCTCATGCTTTCAGTATTAGTTCTAATATTCGAAAAGTTATCTAAAAGAACTTTTTGTTTTTCTGCTAATGATGGTTGAGTACGATACTTTAAAGAAGGATTTCTGACTTCTTGTACTGATATTCCATTATAAAAATAAGTATTTACTACTAATTGTGCTTGACTACTTATGCTTAATGGATTACCACCTGGTGATGGTGTACCATTATTTTTGCTGCCAGATGATGATGGTCCAAAATACTGCATACCTGTTAATGAATAATACGGGATAAGATATCTGCTAAAGTATTATCCATACCTTTAATATGCTCAAATATCGGTCTAAATCCATTTCCTGTAATAGAATCAACAAAATTGACCCATCTTCGGGCTGCTTGTTTATTAGTAGTAATTTTATTATAATGAGAAACAATATTTTGACAATCTGTTCTAATAGTAAATATTTCATTATGTAAAAACAATGAAAATGCTTCAAGAGAATTAGTTACTCCTAATATTTCTAAGTCAGTAGTTGTAAGTCTAGCTTGTATATCACTAAATTTTCCTGATGCATATCTACAAACTTGTTCTTCCGATTTTGGTTCTTCCTTATGTTTCTTTTGATATAATATTCCTGCCCATCCTATTGATGATGTGTCTGTTTCAACTATCTTGTAATGATTATCTAATGGTAATGCTAAAGGTTTAAGTTGAGTTATATCTTGTTTTATACTTTGAACTAACTTAATATCTTCACTATTAAAATATTTCTGTCATGTTTTACTAGTTTTGCTATGCAAATCTGCAATTTTTCTTCCTAAATCAGGGATAAAATTTCTAGCATAATTTAATAAACCTAAAAATGCTTGTAATTGCTTCTTATCCTTTAGTTTATCTGGAAATTCTAACACTTTTTTAGATATGTGTTCTTGTAATTGTATAGTTCCTGACTTAATATACATACCTAAGAATTCTATATCTTGTTTTTCAAGCTCTACTTTATTCCTACTTATAACAATACCATTATCAATACATTGTTTTAAAATTATTTCTAAGTGTTTTCTATGTTCATTTTTATTTTTACTATGAACTAATATATCATCTACATATACACTACAAAAATTATCATACTTCTTAAAAATTTGGTCCATCTTTCTTTGAAAGATCGATGGTGCATTTTTTTAATCCAAATGGCATTACAAGCCATTCAAAATGTCCTTCTAGACAAGTAAATGTTGTCCATTGGATTGATTCTTTTGCTAATCTAATTTGCCAAAATCTTGATTTACAATCAAACTTACGAAAATATTTACTTTCTTGAATTTTATTCATAAGTTTATCTTTATTTGGTAGTTTATAACTATCTTCATAAGTATTATCATTTAATCTCCTATAATTATACACTATTCTAGCTTTACCTCTCTTAAGTTTTGAATGTTTTCTAACTACAAAGGCTGCTGATCTATGTGATCGGTGCATAATTCTATATCTTTTTGTAGCACTCTACCCTATTGTTTGCTTATGTTTTTAAGTAAAACTTGTGCTTTTAACCTCTTTTGTGTTTGTCTTTCAGTTCATTGAGCTCTAGGTAATACTTGAGACATTTGGAGTAAAATGGTGAAAACAATGTGTAAAAACGGAAGACTGAGTTACAAATTCATTTCGGACTTATCTTCTTCGTCCGAACTTAGATTGGCCCAAATAACATGTGGATCGAAAGATAAGAGTCTGAACATGAGGATGGGCTGCTCACATACATGAATTGAGTAAGGGAAGTCCAATCCGTCGGCCTGATCAGTTCACAATTGAAAATATGCAAAGTGGTGCAAAAACGTGCAGACTGAGTTAGCAACTTACTTCGGCCTTAACTTCTTTGTCCGAACTTGGATTGGCCCAAGTAATATGAGGTTGGAAAGATGAGAGTCTGAACTTCAAGATGGACTACTCTAACGTATCAATTGAGTAAGACGACCCTAATCCGTGAGCCCATCAAAATGTACAGGAATGCAACTTCCAGCTGTTGAGTCATGTGTCTAAAAGAGCCACATGGGAGACAAAGCTGCATCAACCACATAGGCAGCTCAGAAATGGGTGTGCTTCATCAGCCACATGGGAGACAAAGCTTCATCAACCTAATGGGCAGCTCAGAAATGGGTGTGCTTCATCAGCCACATCGGAGACAAATCAGATAGGAACCTAATGGGCAGCTCAGAAATGGGTGTGCTTCATCAGCCACATGGGAGACAAAGAGCCATGTGCTTCAAAAGCCACACATGGAACCATATGGGCAGCTCAGAAATGGCTGTGCTTGATCAGCCAAAGGGGAGCTTCACACTCTATAAATAGAGAGCTTCACACTCATTCAACCATATCACACTCCATTCAGCCTAGAATTCTCTTCAGCCATCCTCTAACACTTCCATCCTTCCCCAAACACTCCATTCTATTCAAAATCACCAAAACAGCTCCAGCAAGCCTCCCTTCCATTTCCCTACGAATTTCCTCTTCCTCTGCCATCACCACTCACCCAAACTCATCCCAAATCACCTCTTTAGTTGCCATACTCTAGATGTGAGGAAGCTCTTGGAGCAGCACAAGACTTGGAGAAGCACTTGGAGAAGCCTTGGACACCACAAGTAACTTCAGAAATGGGTTTTTCCACTCTTATTGCATTCATTATGTTTTCTCATTTCTGTTTAAGTTTCATTTCCAGTATGAGTAGCTAAATTCATAACTAGGGCTTCGATGTAACCTAACATGAATATTCTGGGTTTATAAGTTGAAGATTTGAGTTTCAAGTTTGATTCATGATTCATGTTCTTATACATTATGCTTATCAGTTAATATGCTTGTTTGGATGATTGATCACCATTAGAACTTGTATATTAGCTATCTTGGTTTGAATCAAGAGTAGACACCATGCTTTGATTCGAATTGAACTATGAATAAGAAAAGTATGTAGGGACTTTCAACAACAGGAATTAGATACATGCTTGGTTGTTTAAATTGTTCTTCTATGCTTAATGGGTTCCTAATGCTTAATTGAGGTTAGACAACAAATAATCAAGTTAGGGAATTAGGAACACAAGGTTAGGACCAAACACCATGGCTTAATCATACTTTAGCAAGAATCAATCTTTGAATCCGAATTAGACTTGTCACTTGACTCCTTATAACCCAGAATTGAATTGTATGGTGAATCGAATGCCCTAGTCTCCCAATCTGTTTTCCAGCCCACAACATTAGTCTCCCAATCTGTTTTCCAGCCCACAACATTCTTTACTACATTTGCTCACTTTGCTTTTATTTACAATTTCGTTTTGCTTCATTTGTTCAACAACTACAATCACTCTTGCTTTAAATTCTGTTTTAGACTTAACTTCTTACTTTCTTGAATTTGGTAATCTAAGCACATAACTAGTTTTAACTTCTCAGTCCTCGTGGGTACGACCTCGTACTTGTCTTGCTATACTACTAATTGGCCCGTACAATTGCGAGTTAACATTTCTAACAACAAATTTTGGCGCCGTTGCCGGGGATTGAATGAAAGTTCTTCCCTGGTTATGTGCCCAAGGTTACCCTATTCTTTTTAGTAGTACTAACTAACTCAAGTTATTCTCTGCTTCAGGTAGTTTATGTCTGGAAATCCTTTCCTTGATCAAGTGAGGTCTTCATTCCAACGTTCGAGACCTTTGAACGCAGGGACATCTTTGCAACCAAGCCGGGTGATCTCTGAAATTCAGAATCGTCTAGAAAGAGAGTTGGCAACTGCAAAAGAGCAAGCCATTGCCACATTTGAAGGTCTTGCTATCCACACTGACCTCCCAGGTTCTTCACCTTCCAATTCGGAATCAAGTTCAGACCAAGAAGAAGAAGAAGAAATGGCTGCCAATAACGATGACAACCGAGCTTTGGAAGATTATGCTCAACCGATTATACCAGATTCACCTTCGTGCATCTTGCTGTCTATTGAAGCTAGAAACTATGATCTCAAATCTTCACATTTTCACATGCTTCCTTCTTTTTATGGTTTACCTAACGAAGATCCATTAGCCCATATTAAGGAATTTTACAATGTTGTGAGTGGTTTACCTTTGCAGGGAGTGAGTGAAGCAAATCTGAGGATGAGGGCTTTTCCTTATACATTGAAAGATAAAGCAAAGGGTTGGCTAATGACTTTAGCACCTGGTTCGCTCACCACTTGGGATGCCGTAGCTAAGAAATTTTTGGAGAAGTTTTTCTCTACTCAAAAGACAGCTACTCTGAGAGGGCAAATCTTCAACTATAAACAAGATGATGGAGAACCTTTCAATGAATGTTGGGAGCGTTTCAAGGGCCTGTTGCTGCAATGTCCACATCATGGGTTACCTCTTTACTTACAAATGCAAATTTTTTATGATGGACTAACCCAAACATGTCAATCAACTGTGGATAATGCAGCAGGTGGAGCTTTGAAGAAGAAAAATGCTCAAGAGTCATATAATATCTATGAAATGTTGGGATCTAATGCTCAACACAAAGATACAAGAGGTAAACGAGTCGGAATGTATGAAATAAGTTCTAATAATGATCTTGCCTTGCAGGTGGCTAGTTTGGAAAAGAAGCTCGATTCTATGCTCAATATGGTGCCTAAGATAGCTGAGGTGTGTGCCATCTGCAACATACCAGGTCATCCTACTTATCAATGCTCAGCAAGTGAGGCGTATCCCGAATTCGTTCAAGAGCAGGTGAATCTCATGAATTCTTACAATCAGAGGCCGAGGAATGACCCGTTCTCTAATACATATAACCCTGGTTGGAGAGATCATCCCAATTTCTCATGGAAGAATAACAATCAATTTCAAAATTTCCAACCAAAGCCTGCCACTACGCTTGAAGATACTGTCAAAATGCTAGCTCAGAACACCGTTCAATTCCAGCAAACTACCAATAGTACTCTCCAACAACATTCAGCTGCTCTAACCAAAATGGAGACACAATTAGGTCAGATTGCTGATGCTTTGAGTCAAAGAGAACCCGGGAAATTTCCAAGCCAACCGGTGATACTTCAAAGGAACCAAGAGCAGGCCAAAGCGGTCATAACACTTAGAAGTGGTAAGGTTATTAATGGAGTTGGCAATGAAGTTACTAATGAATCTGATCATGTGAATGCAGGTCCCACTCAAGAAGAGAATGAGAAATCAAATGACGATCCAAGTAATGCCACTTTTTCGTATGAAGCTCCAAGTCTTCACAAGGCAGAAAAACCTTACACTCCTCCAATCCCATTTCCTGGAAGACTTGCCAAAAGCAAGCAGGATAAGTCATTTAAAGAAATTTTTGATATTTTAAGTAAAGTAAATGTTAATTTACCTTTGCTTGATGTCATTAGGAATATGCCAGCATATGGGAAATTTTTCAAGGAGCTAAACACTTACAAGAGGAAGTATGGACCTAATGAGAAGGTGATGGTGTCTGAAAATGTGAGTGCTGTGCTTCAAAGAAAACTCCCACCCAAACTCAAGGATCCGGGCAGTTTTTCTATCAATATCACCATTGGAGGCAAGCTAGTTGAAAAGGCCATGCTTGACTTGGGAGCTAGCATCAACTTAATGCCCTATTCCGTGTACCTTCAATTAGGTTTGGGGGAGTTGAAGGCAACAACTATTTCACTGCAACTTGCTGATCGATCTGTGAAATATCCAAGAGGTATAGTGGAAGATATCTTAGTTCAAGTTGACAAACTCATTTTGCCTGCTGATTTTGTAGTGTTGGACATGGAAGAAGCTCCTATACATGATCGTGAGTTACCTATTTTGCTTGGGAGACCCTTTATGGCCACAGCAAAGACCATCATAGATGTGCAAAATGGTCTCCTCACCATGACTGTGCTAGGAGAAACTGTACAATTCAAAGTGTTTGAATCTCTTTCTCACCCTAGTAGTTCATTTGATTGTTGTTCGATTGATGTGCTTGACTCACTTGTTTTCTCTGAGTTTTTGCTAGCACAGTCCAATGATCCATTACAATATGTTTTGAGTCAATCTCAGAACGACTTTGATGAAGAAGTGCTCATAGAGATAGTGGCTGCTTTGGAAGCCTTAAAACCTTATCCCTCCACATTCTCGCCTCTTATAGAGCCATTAGGACCATCCACACATCTGATCCCTTCTGTTGTTAAACCTCCAGAACTTGAGCTTAAACCACTTCCGTCACATCTAAAATACGCTTACCTAGCTGAGTTTGAAACTCTCCCAGTTATCATAGCATCTGACCTCACCTCTTTGGAAGAAGATAAGCTAATTAGAGTGCTAAAAGAGTTCAAATCAACCATTGGTTGGTCTATTGCAGATATCAAGGGAATAAGCCCTACCATGTGCATGCATCGAATTTTATTGGAGGAGGGAGCAAAACCAACTCGAGAACCACAAAGGAGGCTCAATCCAAACATGAAGGAAGTAGTGAGAGCTGAAGTGTTGAAGTTGCTAGACGTGGGTGTCATATACCCGATTCCTGATAGCAAATGGGTCAGCGCTATTCACGTAGTGCCTAAGAGGAGGGGAATCACGGTGGTAAAAAATGAGCATAAAGAGCTTGTTGAAACAAGACCTGCAACTAGTTGGCGTGTTTGCACCGATTACAGGAAGTTGAATTCTGACACTAGAAAAGATTATTTTCCTATGCCTTTTATTGATCAAATGCTTGAGCGATTAGCTGGTCACACATATTATTGTTTTCTTGATGGATATTCAGGTTATAATCAAATTGTGATTGCTCCGGAAGATCAAGAGAAGACTACATTCACTTGTTCTTTTGGCACTTTTGCATATAGGAGGATGCCTTTTGGCCTTTGCAATGCCCCCGCAACATTCCAAAGATGTATGCTGGCAATCTTTTCAGATATGATCGAGAGATTTATTGAGGTATTCATGGACGATTTTTCAGTTTTTGGTTCTTCTTTTGATAATTGTCTTAATCATCTCTCTCTAGTGCTTCAAAGATGTCAGGAAACAAATTTGATTCTCAATTGGGAAAAGTGTCAATTTATGGTGAAACGAGGTGTGGTGTTAGGGCATGTAATATCCAGCAAGGGTATTGAAGTTGACAAAGCAAAAATTGACATCATCTCAAATATGGCAGCCCCTGCTTCAGTGAAGGGAGTGAGAAGCTTTCTAGGACATGCTGGTTTTTATCGTCGTTTCATTAAGGATTTTTCCAAGATCACTCGTCCATTGTGCAATCTTTTGGCCAAGGATGTCGTATTTCACTTTGATAAAGATTGTGTAAATGCATTTAATACTTTGAAACGTGAACTAACCTCTGCTCCTATCATTATGGCACCAGATTGGTCTTTGCCTTTTGAGCTAATGTGTGATGCATCTGACTATGCTATTGGTGCTGTTTTAGGACAAAGGGTGAATAAGCTGCCCCACGTGATTTACTATGCAAGTCGGACATTAAACGATGCGCAACTCAATTACTCTACAACTGAGAAGGAGTTGCTGGCTGTTATCTTTGCTTTAGAGAAATTTCGTTCATATCTTGTTGGGTCTAAAGTTATTGTTTACTCTGATCATGCAGCTCTTAGGTTTTTGTTGACCAAGAAAGATGCTAAACCACGTTTGATCAGATGGATACTCTTGCTGCAAGAGTTTGACCTAGAAATTCGAGACAAGAAAGGGAGTGAAAATGTTGTTGCTGATCACTTGTCACGCCTTGTTGATGAAAACCATGGAGATGGAAAAATTTTGCCTCTCAACGAATCATTCCCGGATGAGCAACTCTTTGTCATTCAAGATAAAGAGCCATGGTATGCTGATTTTGTCAATTATCTTGCTTCTGGTGTCATTAGAGATGATTTGACTTTTCAGGAGAGGAAGAAGTTCTTTTCAATGGTGAAACACTACATGTGGGATGAACCCTATTTGTTCAAGTATTGCCCTGACCAGATCATTCGAAGATGTGTTCCAGAGAGTGAGCAGCAAAGCATACTAACATTCAGCCATGCATTGGCATGCGGAGGTCATTTCAGTGCCAAAAAGACAGCTTTAAAGGTTTTGCAATCTGGTTTCTTTTGGCCTACATTGTTTAAAGATGCTTTTGATTTTTGCTCTAAGTGTGATAGGTGTCAGAAAATGGGGAACATCAGTCGCAGGAATGAAATGCCATTAAACAACATTTTAGTGGTAGAGCTGTTTGATGTGTGGGGAATTGACTTCATGGGACCATTCCCATCTTCTTTTGGATACATATACATACTAGTGGCAGTGGATTATGTATCAAAATGGGTTGAGGCAACAGCTACAAGAACTAATGATCACAAAGTTGTTTTGAATTTTCTCAGAGATATGATTTTCACTAGGTTTGGAACTCCGAGAGCTATCATTAGCGATGGTGGCAGTCACTTCTGCAACAAACCTTTCGAGGCACTAATGAAGAAATACAACATCACACATAGAGTGGCAACTCCATACCATCCTCAAACCTCCGGACAAGTGGAAATCAGCATTAGAGAAATAAAGAACATCTTGATGAAAACCGTCAGCCCTACAAGGAAGGATTGGTCACTAAGGTTGAATGATGCACTTTGGGCATATCGAACAGCATACAAGACCCCAATTGGAATGAGCCCCTATCGACTAGTGTTTGGAAAGGCATGTCATCTGCCAATGGAGCTAGAGCACCGTGCATATTGGGCCATAAAAAAGTTTAATTTCGATCTCAAAGAAGCTGGTACAGTGAGGAAGCTCCAACTCAATGAGTTGGAAGAGCTCAGAAATGAATCATATGAGAATGCAAGGATCTACAAAGATCGAACCAAGCTCTACCATGACAAAGCAATTCTTAGGAAGGAATTTCAACCAGGTATGAAAGTACTTTTGTATGACTCACGTTTGAGATTGTTTCCAGGTAAATTGAAGTCTAGATGGGTTGGACCATTCAAAGTGCTTCAAGTATTTCCCCATGGAGCTATGGAGATAGAAAACCTCAAGAATGGCACCCGTTTTAAGGTCAATGGACAGCATTTGAAGCCTTATTTGGAGAATGTTTCTCAGGAGCAGGTTTATGCAGTTATAGATTCTCTCGAGTTTATGACGAGTTAGACACACTACCATGTCTTGCCCAGACATTAAATAAAGCGCTTCCTAGGAGGCAACCTAGCTGAGTTTGTGTTCTTTTCCTTTATTTGTTTTAGTTTTTAGTTTTTACTTTATTTCTTTCCATGCATATTGTGCCATTCATTTTTATTTCATTGCATTGCATCCATTCCATGCATATTGTGGTGGAGTTAAGTTGTGTGAGCTTTGTTTTGATTAGTATAATTTTGTTCAAAGTTTTGCAAGCCTATAAAAAAAAAAAGATTTTGTTTTTTTCATATGAGTTGACTTATGGTAACTCCAATGAGCACGTCTGTTAATACAGTGTCTAGGAGTTCTATAGGCGACACCTTGGGTGTCTAAGAAGTTTTGGGTTTTAAGCAGGACCATTGTGACCTCTCCAAACTTCCCGGATCCCCTGGCTGTGTTTTCTGAGATTCTTAATTGGTAATCCGTGAGTCACTTGTATATTCGTGTATTTTTTTAAATTAAATTTTGTTTTTCTTTCTTTTTCTTATTCGTGTATATCCGTGTATATCCTCTGGCTGTGTTTCTTTTATATGTAAATGTTTACCTAGCCGCCCTCTAACCCTGAACATCTCAGCTTCCTCTTCTTCCCGAACCAAACCTTCTCCAAATTGTTGCTTATTGTAGATCTCGTTAATGGAGAAACTCCAGGAGGCCGTCGGTCGAAAGCTCAAGGAGGAGGAGTCCGAATTGAGCATGGTGAAGGTGCCTAGCCCAATGGTTTTGTTGAACTCACTGCCAGCTATCCCACCAGAAGATCCTTTGGGTAAGGATACCATTGTACAACGGGTATTGTTTGAGGTGATTGAGGTGCTCGTGGTTGTGTTTGCCATGAATCCCTCAGCAGTTACCATAGATGCCTTTCTGTTTCAAAGAGGTAGGGTGATAGAGGAAATTGAAGACATGATTCCAAATTGGGATCTGAATTGTGGATTGGAAGAAATGCAGCTTGCAGCACTGGCACGTTGTCTGGATAATTGGAGGGAATATCTGCTAGATAGGAGGTTTGTGGCAAGAACTGTTGTGGTGAGCAGTCACATGTATTGTACAGGTAACATTCGAGACGAGTTTGGCATCTACTTAAGTATGCTTGACGAGTTTCACTTCCAATTAGTGTACATGACCACAAGGCTCCGAGACATCGTGGAGCAGATGGATGAGTTGATAATAGATGGAGCCCAATATGATTCTTCTGTTTCAGACCCTTCGGAAAGTGAGTCAGAAGAAGAGCCATGGGTGAGCTCAGCCATCGATAGCATTTTGAGAAATGCTATATTTGAAGGATGAACCGTGCAGTGCCAGGTTACCCTTAATCCCTATTTTGTCTTCTTATATGTTTTCACATTGGGGGCAATGTTCAATTCAGGTTTGAGGGGGGGAGGTTTTCAATTTTTGTTTATTTGATTTGTGTTTCCAATTTTCGTTCGGTGTCGCTATTTTTTTTATTTTTTTTTAAGAATGTCATACAATCAATGCTATGGAGCGGCCATTTCGATTTTCATATGAGACATATTACACTTCACAAAGCGGTAGCTCTTAGAATTCTGGTGAATAAAGTACCATGCTCAGATTCTTGAAGGAGAATAGTGGAGACTACCCTAGTGAGCTATTTCGAGCCTAATTGCTTTCTTGAGAGGGTTTAAAGTGTTTCTATTCCTCATCTCTACTTATTTTCTTCAATTCACTCTAAATGATCTCATTGTTCCATTTTGATTGAATGCTAAGGATGATTCTCTTTGCAGATATCAGGTGCATGCTCTCACTCATGAGTGAACTCATTGAAGTGATGCTAGGCTATGCATGTTCTAACCAATAAATAAAGCCTCATGTCCTACCCATTGTGTGTGCCATCAACCCTTTGAAGCCAAACACTTAGCCTTTTCTTTCATCACCCACAATATTTCCTTACCCTTTTCACCCTATTTTTGGCCATACCCTATAACTTGGGATATGCCATGGCATATGAAGACAAGGATGAAGGTTAAGCTCTACATCAACAAAAGAGGTGGCGTGTACCGATGAAATATGTGCTCAAAGTTCAAGAAAAAAATGAAAGGAAAAAAAAAAAAAAGAAAAAAAAAAAAGATATATATTCAAAAAGAAAAAAAATGAAGCATATCAAAAAAAAAAAAATCTTGGACGCCTTTGTGAAGTAAATTTGAAGAGCCAAGCCTTATAACATGATAAAAGCCTTGGTATGTCTCAAGTTCTAGTATTTCCTTCCCTTTCTTTCATAACCCCTAACCTTAGCCTTTCATTACAACCTTGTGAAAGACCTAGCTGATCTTTGAGGATGTATTCATGAGTGCTGGTATGTATGTGTGTATCTCTATTCTTAGTATTTGATTCCCTTCATGAGATCTAACCAAATATTGTGCTTCTATTTCATATACTCATTTTGTTTGCTGAGAGAATAAAACCATAGGTTCTGAGTGATCGAGTACTATATGTGAGAATTAGAGTTGAAGCATGTTCTCCCTTCAAGAATTGAGTATGTTTACTTTGAAGCCGTGTGCCTTTGAGCTATAGCTTCCATTGTACACACTTATTGATCATCTATCTTGGCAACTCTATGGTGTTGAAGGTATGACTAAAGTTTTCTTTCATTTTCATTAGTTGTTTTCAAAGTCAGTTTTCTAACCTTTTGTTTTGTAGAGTCAATAAGCGTTTGTGGGTATCGTTTCTGTTAAACCCTCAGGAGACACAACTCCTCCTACTAGGGATGCCTAGATGTTTAAAGGCTTGTTGCATACGCTCAATGCAATCGAGTTACCTACGAAAGTGGTCTAGTTTTGTTTTTATCTTTGTTTTCATTTTGTTTTACTTGAGGACTAGTAAAATCTAGGTTTGGGGGTAATTGATCGGTGCATAATTCTATATCTTTTTGTAGCACTCTACCCTATTGTTTGCTTATGTTTTTAAGTAAAACTTGTTCTTTTAACCTCTTTTGTGTTTGTCTTTCAGTTCATTGAGCTCTAGGTAATACTTGAGACATTTGGAGTAAAATAGTGAAAACAATGTGTAAAAACGGAAGACTGAGTTACAAATTCATTTCGGACTTATCTTCTTCGTCCGAACTTAGATTGGCCCAAATAACATGTGGATCGAAAGATAAGAGTCTGAACATGAGGATGGGCTGCTCACATACATGAATTGAGTAAGGGAAGTCCAATCCGTCGGCATGATCAGTTCACAATTGAAAATATGCAAAGTGGTGCAAAAACGTGCAGACTGAGTTAGCAACTTACTTCGGCCTTAACTTCTTTGTCCGAACTTGGATTGGCCCAAGTAATATGAGGTTGGAAAGATGAGAGTCTGAACTTCAAGATGGACTACTCTAACGTATCAATTGAGTAAGACGACCCTAATCCGTGAGCCCATCAAAATGTACAGGAATGCAACTTCCAACTGTTGAGTCATGTGTCTAAAAGAGCCACATGGGAGACAAAGCTGCATCAACCACATAGGCAGCTCAGAAATGGGTGTGCTTCATCAGCCACATGGGAGACAAAGCTTCATCAACCTAATGGGCAGCTCAGAAATGGGTGTGCTTCATCAGCCACATCGGAGACAAATCAGATAGGAACCTAATGGACAGCTCAGAAATGGGTGTGCTTCATCAACCACATGGGAGACAAAGAGCCATGTGCTTCAAAAGCCACACATGGAACCATATGGGCAGCTCAGAAATGGCTGTGCTTGATCAGCCAAAGGGGAGCTTCACACTCTATAAATAGAGAGCTTCACACTCATTCAACCATATCACACTCCATTCAGCCTAGAATTCTCTTCAGCCATCCTCTAACACTTCCATCCTTCCCCAAACACTCCATTCTATTCAAAATCACCAAAACAGCTCCAGCAAGCCTCCCTTCCATTTCCCTACGAATTTCCTCTTCCTCTGCCATCACCACTCACCCAAACTCATCCCAAATCACCTCTTTAGTTGCCATACTCTAGATGTGAGGAAGCTCTTGGAGCAGCACAAGACTTGGAGAAGCACTTGGAGAAGCCTTGGACACCACAAGTAACTTCAGAAATGGGTTTTTCCACTCTTATTGCATTCATTATGTTTTCTCATTTCTGTTTAAGTTTCATTTCCAGTATGAGTAGCTAAATTCATAACTAGGGCTTCGATGTAACCTAACATGAATATTCTGGGTTTATAAGTTGAAGATTTGAGTTTCAAGTTTGATTCATGATTCATGTTCTTATACATTATGCTTATCAGTTAATATGCTTGTTTGGATGATTGATCACCATTAGAACTTGTATATTAGCTATCTTGGTTTGAATCAAGAGTAGACACCATGCTTTGATTCGAATTGAACTATGAATAAGAAAAGTATGTAGGGACTTTCAACAACAGGAATTAGATACATGCTTGGTTGTTTAAATTGTTCTTCTATGCTTAATGGGTTCCTAATGCTTAATTGAGGTTAGACAACAAATAATCAAGTTAGGGAATTAGGAACACAAGGTTAGGACCAAACACCATGGCTTAATCATACTTTAGCAAGAATCAATCTTTGAATCCGAATTAGACTTGTCACTTGACTCCTTATAACCCAGAATTGAATTGTATGGTGAATCGAATGCCCTAGTCTCCCAATCTGTTTTCCAGCCCACAACATTAGTCTCCCAATCTGTTTTCCAGCCCACAACATTCTTTACTACATTTGCTCACTTTGCTTTTATTTACAATTTCGTTTTGCTTCATTTGTTCAACAACTACAACCACTCTTGCTTTAAATTCTGTTTTAGACTTAACTTCTTACTTTCTTGAATTTGGTAATCTAAGCACATAACTAGTTTTAACTTCTCAGTCCTCGTGGGTACGACCTCGTACTTGTCTTGCTATACTACTAATTGGCCCGTACAATTGCGAGTTAACATTTCTAACAACACTATGTCTAGATTTTGAAGGTCTACTTACTTTTAAGTTTAAAAGTTCTTTTATTTGTTGTTCAAATTCTTGCTTATCTAACAAGTTACAAGGCATATCTGCTGTTTTATTTGTTAAGTCTGGATTGATAATGTCTAATTTTGCTAATATGTTATTCTTATTCCAATGTAATTGGGGATCTTCTCCTATAATTCTAGTTTGTTCAGCTAATTGTAATAATTCTTCTAAATTTTTTGGTCTATCTATTTGCGTAATTTCTAAAGGTTCTACGTTTCCTATAATTGGATACTCATGATCAAATATTATGTCATCATATTCTAGATCACTTTGTTCATCTATTTTTCCTTTACTCATGTCTTCTAATTCTTCCATGTTATACTTAAAATTTTATTCTTCCATGTTAATACTATTATAAGACTCTAATATATTACTTTGATATGTTGTGGTTATGCCTTTCTTAAAAAAATGTAATGTCTGGAGGTGTATATAAAAATCCTCCTTGTAAACTTTTTAAGAAATTTAATCCTAAGATAAAGGGATATGATCCTACTGGGGATATAAAGGTTAAGGGTAAATTAAACTGTTGCATTTCTATCCTAATTGGTATATTATTAATACAGTGTGTTAAGTATACAAGTCTTGTATCAAATTGTATAATCCTTACTGGTCTAGCTAATTTCTGCCTAAATTGTTCTGGTACTAACTCTTCTTTTATTACATTTTTTGTGCTTCCTGTATCTATCATGGCTGTTGTTTGAATTTTATTTTCTTTTGATAATTCTAACTCACAATTAATTGTTATTAATGAACTAGTCTTTTGTTTTTCTATACTAGGGCAATTATTCTTTTGATTATCTATTTCAACTGTATTTATTTATATTGATCTACTATTGAAACAAGGTTTACAATAAACTATTGTCTTAGTGTAATATTTTTCTACCACTATTTTCTTACATTGATTACATTCTTGAGGCCATCCTAAATTAACATATTTAAATTCTTCTTGCTCTGTTTGTTCTTCAAACATACACATATGTTCATCTAATTCACTATCGGAATTACTAGAGTAATCTAATTCTGATTATGAGTCTAAAGCATTAACACTATAAATGCTTTCATTATCACTTAGGTTATCATCTATACTATAGATTGATTCTAAGTCCTCATCATCTTCTAATTGAAATTGCTCAATTAATTGTATTTTTTCTCTAGGTTGTTTTCCTAATTTGGGACACTTAGGTCTAATATGTCCTACTTCACCACAAAGATAACATTTACATGATCTAAATTATACTTTTATTGGGTACTTTATACTTTCTAATCCATGGTTTATTTGTTCTTTTCCTAAATTGTTTAGGGATATATTTTCTTCTTCTAAAAGTTTTTGAAGGTTGAATTTTAAAATTTATATATTGTTGTTTATAAGGTTTATATTTTCTATAGCTTTTTCTATATGGCTTTTTTTGCCTAAATTTTCTATGGCATCCATACTGTTTTGGTAAGTCTATATTTTTACAACTCATGTAAAACTGTTTTCTTATTTGTCCTTTTGCTTTTATTTGACTACATTCTGATCGTAATATATCATATACATGTTGTATTCTTGCACCTATGGATACATCTAGCTTCCTAGGGTGTTTTTGCCATTCATTCCAAATTCTTTCTCCTATTGGTCCTTTAATCTTTGTCATATAAGTATCTAATAAATTAAGATCATCAATTCTACCTGTTCTACCTAAATACTTGAAAAAGTCTGAAGTATATTCACTAATATATTGTAAATCACAAATCTGTAATTGTTCTAAATTTCTTATGGCTCTAATTTGTTCTTGTCTTCACAGAAGCGTTTGCAAGGCCCAATCTTCACCAGAATATTCTTGGCTTCTTTTTAAATGCCCAACCAATCCTCTACTTTCCCAAACCAATCAACCAAAGCAGCAATTCTCTAATGACTCAAATTCTCAAACTTTCTCAGCATCCAAACAAAACCCATCAATTTTTCCAATGTCGATCATTCCCAGCTTCCGACGAGGCAGCATTTTTGACCCTTTCTCTCTCGATGTCTCGGACCCATTCAAGGATTTCCCATTCCCTTCTTCTTCATCACTCTCCACATTCCCTGAATTTTCCCGGGAAAATTCAGCTTTCCTGAACACGAGGATCGACTGGAAGGAGACCCCGGAAGCCCACTTGTTCAAGGCAGACCTTCCGGGGTTGAAGAAAGAAGAGTTAAAGGTGGAGAGAAGACGACAGGGTGCTTCACATCAGCGGAGAGCGGAACGTAGAGAAGGAGGACAAGAAAGACAAGTGGCACAGAGTGGAGCGCAGCAGCGGTAAGTTCTTGAGGAGGTTTCAGCTTCCTGAAAATGCAAAGGTCGAGGAGATTAAGGCTACAATGGAGAATGGGGTTCTGAGTGTCACTGTGCCAAAGGCAGAGGTGAAGAAGCCTGATGTCAAAGTCATTGAAATCTCTAGTTAATTAAAATTGAGGAATCTAAGATCATCTGGGTTCTCTAGTGCATCCACAGAGTATGTAGTAGAAATAAAGAGTACCTAAGTCAAAGTGATAGATATATTTCTACATGTGAGTTTGTGTCATTGTGTGGCTGTCAAGTGTCATCCATGTTCGTTTTTAATTTAATAAATAATGATGCAGCAGATTTCATGAAATTTAATTTCCCCCTAATTTTTAACCGCAATGATTCATGAACTTATATTCAAGTTTTATTGTGGATATGTAATTAATTTTAAAAAAATGCGAAAAAACCCGAGCATAGCCAGACGGTGGTACTATTTCTTTTCAAGAGGAAGTTGCTGTAGTAGGCGACTGGTCGCTTTGGCCATGCAATCGGTTGCTTCTCACCGAGGCTCAAAGATTGCGTTTTTGTCTCCAGTGACCGGTCGCCCATTCTTGGCACCAGTCATCGCGTCAATTAGTCTACACATTGTTTCAACTTTTTTGGGTCTTTTGACTTGGTTTTCCTATTATTTGGGGATTTTCTAGCCCAGTTTAATAGGTTTTTAGTTTCCTATATTCCTAGTTAACTTGTAGCGAAAGTCCTATGCATATGACTTTTAGGACTAGGTTAATTTAGAAGAGGAGTGGAAAATTCAAGAGAGAATTTTCAAGGGAGAAACATAAGACAGAATTCAAGGATGAATTTTTGAGTGTTTACAAGGGCATCAAAGGGTTTGAGCAAGGGTGAGAGAAAAGAAAGCTAGGGTTCTTGTGAGAGCTAAGGGGATTCAAGATTGTAACAAAAGTTGTTCTTACATACTAGTGAATTTCTTGGGGGGGGGGGGGGGGGGGGGGGGATCACCAAGATGACATAGGTAGGAAACCAAACCTCTATAAATCTTTGCGTTCTTGTATGCTTGTTTACTTTCTTCGGTGTGCGTTTGTTTTATTCTCAAAGGGGTTTGTGTGTGTGCCGTCGCATAGTCCATCAAGGACAAGGTCTTGGAGTGTTTCAGTACAACAAGTGGTATCAGAGCCAAGTTGGCAGAGGGTATTAGTTTATGCCAAAGTGCTCTTATAGATTTAAGAGTGTTTGCAAGTGTTGATGATGGCATGCGACAAGAAGGCAGTGGGAGCATGAGAATGGAGGAGAAGGACATGCTCGGCTAGTTGGCTAAGGGGTCTATCAAGGCGATGGAAGACACTACAAAGCAAACATGGGAAAAGCTCAAACAGATGTTTGTGGAGAAGTCTCTATCAAACGAATGCTTCATGAAGGAAGAGCTCCAAAATCTTCGGATGGAGGAGGGTGGAGATCTCATGGAGCATTTTAACACCTTTAATAGATGTACTGCAAGCTTGTAAAAGGTGGACTTGGTTTATAGCACGGAGGATGAGGCGTTGATGTTGTTGGGATCATTACCTTTGTCCTATGAACACTTCCGGAAGACGCTGATGATTGGCAAGAGTACTCTCAATTTTGAGGAGGTGGTGCAAAATTTAGTACATCATGGGTTGACTCAAAATTCTGGAGATAGCTCTCAAGGTGCGGATCTATTAACATGGACTAGAGAGCGGGGGTATTCAGGCAAGCGCAAGGGCTAGAAAGGCAATGGGAGGAATCCTAAATTCAAGGACAATGAAGGGTGCTTCAAGTGCGGGTTTACGGACCATTGGAACCGGGATTGTCCGGAATAGGAGGGTAATGGGAATGTTGTGGCAAGTTGTTTGTGTATAGGTTCCACTTCAGTTTGGAGTTTAGATCCTAGATGCTCATATCATGTGTTCAAATAGGAGTGTATTTGATACATATAAGGAAAGGAATGGTAGCAAGATTTTGTTGGGAACAGTGAAGATCAAGATTTTGTTGGAGATAAAAACAAGTTGTGATGTTTTGGGCATGTGAACAGTGAAGATCCATGAGATGTGACGAATCCTATGGTATTTTCAAAAATGAGATGTGATGAATCCTATGGTATTTTCGAAAATGAGATGTGATGTTCCATGATATGGGAAGGATTGGGTATGTACTTCCGTAGCATAGATACATGAAATACGTCGTGAATCTGAGATAGTTCTGGAGGTAAGGCAAGTCTGTAGGCAACGGGTCCGATGCGGTCCATGATCTCATAAGGTCCGATATAACGGGGGCTTAACTTCCTAAGTTTCCCGAACCTCATCATACCTTTCCAAGGAGATAACTTCAAGAACACCCAATCCTCAACTGCAAATTGAAGATCTTTGGACTTGTTGTTTGCATAACTCTTCTGTCGGTCTTGCGCGGTTTTAAGCTTTTCTCTGATCATCTTCGCCTTCTCTGTTGTTTCTTAAATACTTTCTAACTTTTCCAATTTTCTCTCACCCACCTCATTCCAGCATATAGGAGTCCTACACTGTCTCTCATACAAAGCTTCATACGGGGATATTTCATTGCTCGAATGACAACTATTATTATAACCAAACTCCACCAAAGCAAGATGGGTATCCCAACTATCTTTAAGTTGTAACACACAAGATCTCAACATGTCATCCAAAGTCTGAATTGTTCTTTCTGACTGTCCATCGGTTTGTGGGTGGAAAGCAGTACTGAATCGTAACTTAGCACCCATAGCTTCTTGTAAACACTTTCAAAAATGAGATGTGAGTCTTGCATCCCGGTCAGACACAATAGACACAGGTGCTTCGTGCAACCTCACTATTTCATCCACAAAGTGTTTAACAAGCTTCACAAAGGAATAAGTTTCTTTAATAGGTAGAAAGTGAGTGGATTTACTGAGTCGGTCAACTGTCACCCAAATTCCTTCATGCCTTCTTAGAGTGCGTGGAAGTTTGAAAACGAAGTCCATTGTGATATGTTCCCACTTTCATTCAGGGATCAGAATTGGTTACATAAGTCCAGATGGTCTCTGTCCACTAGTTGTACCCTATCTTTCCGCAATTCCACCAATAATGGAAGGTAAGCCATTCTAAGATGAGCTAGGCTTCTACAAGACTTCCTACTTAAGGCATCCACCACGACATTAGCTTGCCCAGGATGGTACTCAATTGTACAATCATAGTCCTTAATCAACTCTAGCCAACACCTTCGTCACAAGTTCAACTCTAACCTCAAATGCTTCTTATGAGCTTCCAAACTCTGTGACTATATTAAGATGTCGTCTATGAACACAATCACAAAGCGATCCAAGTAAGGTCGAAACACTCTATTCATGAGATCCATAAATGTTGTTAGGGCATTCGTCAATCCAAAAGGCATCACCAAGAAATCGTAATGGCCGTAACGAGTCCTAAATGCCGTCTTAGGAATATCTTCTTCTTTGACTCTAAGTTGATGGTATCTCGATCTCATGTCAATCTTGGAAAAGTACTTGGCACCCTTTAACTGATCTAACAAGTCATCAATTCGAGGCGAAGGATATTGGTTATGCACTGTCACCTTATTCAGTTGTCTGTAATTGATACACTAGGTCGGATGAACTTAAGATCAATCAATTCTTGTAATTGAGTCTTCAACTCTCGTAACTCCGATGGTGCCATCCTTTAAGGTGCTTGATAAATGGATTTGTACCCGGAAGAAGTTCCATAGTGAACTTAGTTTCTCTCTAGGGGTAAACCAAGGAGATCATCTAGAAAGGCATTTGAGAATTCTCAACGACAGGAACATCCTCCAAATTTAGGGTGACATCACGAGTATCGATGACATGGCCTATGTATCCCACACATCCCTTCTTAGGTAACTGTCTAGCTGTTAAAGCTGATATTAGACATGATGGGAGAACTCTATGCTCTCCAAGGAAAGTAACTTCGGCTTGTCCCGGACTTCGAAGTACAACCTCCTTTCGGAAACAATCTACGTATGCATGATGCTTCTCTAATCAATCCATTCCTAAGATAATATCGAGGTCGACCAAATCTAAGGGAATAAAATCAGTTTCCAACACCACATCACCTACTTGAACATAACTATTTCTAAACACCATGTCCGCAAAAAGGACATCCCCCATAAGTAAGGAAATGCTAAAACTTCCAGCAATGGGTGTAGGTCTAACACTTGTATAGGGCACGAAACTATGTGCAATTAACTAGTGTGTGGCCCCAGGATCTATTAAACAACTCGCAAGATACCCAAAAATAGGTAACATACCAGTGATGACATCTGGTGCAGCCTGTGCCTCCTGCTAGGTTATAGAGAATAAATGGGCCTGAGTAGTCCAATGCACTGACTGACCCCTCTGGAGTCTACCGCCTCTACCTTGGAAGGTAGACTAAACTCCACTGCTGGATGAAGAACCCACAGCAGAAGAAGAGGCACCACTCTGACTCTGACTCTGACATCGACTACCTTGCCCTTGCTAGGCCACAGCCTCCTGTCTTGCATACCATCGAGACCACAATAGAAACAGCCGGTGCTACCCCTCTGACTTGGGCCACCGCTTTGCCCGAGGTATGGGCAATCCCTCATATAATGTCTAACCTGTCCACAGTTATGACAGGTTGAGCTAGTTTACCGTGAAGGATCCTTTGTCGTACTGGCCATCGATTGCTGACCAGAATGCTTACTCCAATTTGGCCTAGGCCCAGATCTCCCACTACCAGAACCCAGAACTAGATCCATGTCCTACGGACCAACCACTGCCTGCAAAATCGGAACTAGATCCTCCTCTCTTTGATGAACCCTGACTTGGTCCACCAAAGTCAGATGAGTCCATGCGACATCTAACTGAAGCTTCACTGAGCCTCTTCGATACTCGGTCTGCTGCTTGAGCCAATGCCCTCATGGTAGGATAAGTGGTGGCAGTGACCACTTCTTGAATGTCCAGCCACAAACCCTCCTTAAAATGTCTACATTTTTCTTCTTTATTGGGAATCAACTCTGTAGCAAACCGGGATAATTCATTAAACTTGTACTCGTATTCAGCCCAGACATCGAACCCTGTTTCAGATGCAGGAACTTGGCTTTCTTCGCATTATGATATGAGCAGATAGAACTGCTCATAGAATAGACGCTGAAAGTCTGCCCAAGTAATGGCAGTAGGATCAGCATAACCCCTTTGTACAATTTTCCACTAGTGGTAGGCATTCCTCTTCCAAAGGACTGCAGCCAACCGCACTCAATCTTCATCAGGGCACTACAACACTTCAAACACTCTTTCTATATCAGTGAGCCAATTCTCAACTTCGGCTGGGTCTGCACTGCCAAAGAAGTCATGAGCCCCAATTCCCTGAATCTTTTGATATATGAAGCTTCAGTGTTTCGCCTTTCTTGCAAGGCTGTAGTCATGGTTCTTGTGAACTGATCCAGTACATGGCGCAAGTCAAGTTCATTCTCATCCGCTCCTTCATTGACAGGTAGAGGTGATGGACATGGAGGTGGTGGTAGAGGTGGAGATGGTGGTGGCGTTGGAGGTGGTGCAAGTTCCCCCATCTCGGAAAGACGTGTCCTCGGTCTACCACATCGAGGAGGCATGGTGCTATATGAAAGAAAACAAAGGAGTAATTAGTTTCAAGAATGCAAAAGAAGCGTGAAGTTAGAAGGAACATGAACCTAATGCTTTGATACCAAGTTGATAGGACCCGCTCCGAATTCCTCTGAATCCGTCACGAATCGTGTGGTATTTCTGACATCAAACTGACTCCGGGCCCACTTACTAACAGTATAGCCTATTTTCCAAAACAAGGAAAAAATGAAAGAGACTTTGTGCCAAAATTTCGGCAGTCTCCCTTGAAAAACGGACATTTTCCAAATTTTTATACCTTATCAAAACACATTGATAAACTCCATCCAGCAACATGCACAATATAGTAACACACAATTTACATAATAGGCTTTCGGCCTTACATCCAACCCTAACATGGGCGATAATAGAACATATCTAAAGAAATTCAATTTACAAACGAAAATAAAGTTCAGGGAATAAAAACAAGTGAAAGTTTGTCCTATAAAAGCTCGGGGCTCGGAAGTTCAAGGCTTGGTCCGGCCGCTCAATGCAACTCAAGTTACTACCTGGGGGGTGCAAAACAGAATACTTGTGAGTGGACAAAAACAAAGTTTTATTATATTTGAAAACAACATACTAACCCCACCGTTTGGAAAACGATGCAGAAAACATGCAATTGACACTCGATATACTTATATACAATCCATTAAAACTAAGTTAAAATCCATATCCCATAATAGTTTACTAATACGCAAACTCACTCAACACCCTTCCCTTTTTCTTAAACCACTATCACCTAAAACGCGTGCCCATTGGTACCGTGAGCGAGGACGGATCCTCACCGATAAATAAGAACAAAGGTATGGGGAAACAATCCAACCGGGGCATTGTTTAACTAGACCACATGGAAAAATCCTCAATTGAGCATGTGGCTAGGGAACAAGCTGTCCAACCGGGGGATTGGGTTCACCAGCACGCATAGCAAAATCCTCAATAGTCGTGCGCCTATGACAAGTCCTACGCGCGCAGACTAACCCCACTAAGGGTCTACGAAACACCCCGTCAAGGGTGCCTGGGTTCCGACATATTCAAGTATTCATATACCGGGGAAGTACATAGGGTAGTGCTAATAGCACTCCAAACTGACCTAAACCACGACCCAACTCACATCCCATGTACCCCATACACATCCAAGTATAGATAGTAACTCTCAAAAATAGCATATATCAATTCAAGATAATCACAATATGCAAATACCCAAATATACTTTCAATACTTTCATAACAATATTATATTTCAACATTTAAATATATAATAAACTCAATAATCAAATATCCCATTATGCATAGTTTTGCATCTTTGAAAATACTGATTATTATTTAAAAACAAAGTCCATTCACAAATAACCCAACGTTGCTTGACCCTGAGAGGGTCTCACCTGTTGAGTATGAGGAGCTTGAGTACCTATTTATGAACACGAGGACTAGATTAAAATAAAATACTTCGAATGATAAGTTTAAAATAAAATCCTAGTTTTCTCGGGATTCCAAGTGTGTGAATAACGAACAAGAAGTTCCTAGAGTCCAACTACGTGTTTCAAATGGTGGAATAACCTCAGAAGACGCTCGGTCAACCGAGTGGTCAAACATCCTAAATTTGGTCAACGGGCCCCTGGGACCATGACCTTCGATTTCAGATCTGAAAGTTCCTATGGGTTCAACAAGGTTTACTAAACACGTCTTGTAAGTTTGGTCTAGATCGAGAGGTCGAATCGCTCACGATCGTACGATTGGACAGTCACTGTTTTACGTAATCTTTGAATCATTGAATCAGAACTTTCGGAACTCCAATTTTTGATCCACGAATTCCTACACGATCCTAGAGGTACATAGATCAACATATTTGGAAAGGGAGTCGATCTAACGGTTTGGACATATCGAACCCGGATATAATGCCTAATATGCGTAAGTCCGATCGATCGTCAAACGATAACAAAATTCAAATCCGAGCATACTGTGGTGCTCTGGATGACATGGGGAATATTTTAGGACCAAATGGGCCACCCAAACATGGCCCACGGGCCTCCACAAGCTCTGGTAGTTCGTGGGTGGCTTGAGAAAATTCCGGAGACCCAAAAATTCTCAAAACACCCAACAATACATATACCTACGTGATCGGGACAACTAGTGGAGCAACTTTTGTTCTTGGGCCAGGGCCAAAAATTGACCGGAACTTGCCGAAAACCAGCCAAAACTTTGATCATAAAACGAGTTTCAAAATTCAAAATTGATCATAACCAACCTAATCATCAGCAAGATCACGTTGATAGGATGAGAAAGCAAACCGGGATCGACAAAAATGGTGGCCGGAATCGTCGGAAAAGATGACGGAAAGTTTAGGTAAAAATTGGCTTGTTTTGGGCTCTTTCCGGCTGTTGTGGTGGCTGGCTGCGGTGGAGGAAGGGTGGGGTGGGAAGAGGATGTCGTGCTTGTTGTTTTGGTACCAGCCCTGTCGCTGGGGTGGCTAGAGGAGGAAACTGCCAACCAAAATATGGCCTGCAGTTGTTGTGGCGCGAGAGAATGGTGAGGTCGGGGAGGGAGAGAGAGAGAGAGAGAGGAAAAAATCTGATTGGTTTTTAAAAACCAACTTCGAAATATTTACGGCTATGCTATTGCACTTCCGTTGATTGTAACTTCTTCGTTAAAACTCCGATTTGAGCCCACTAAGTGTTTACGAACTCGTATTGATGCACTCTACATAACAATAACATTTAATTCCACAAGATCTTACCAGATTAAAAAGTGACTAAAATGACCCAATCCTAAGGGTAAAATCATAATTTCATATTTAAATGAATAGTTAAAATTGGGCCGGGGTGTCGCATAGTGAGTTAAGGCATGTATCGACATTAAGAAGGAATCTTATTTCCCTAGGCACTCTAGATAGAGAAGGGTATTCGTATAAGGCCGGAGAAGTGAAGCTCTTAGTCACACAAGGTTCGGTGGTGATTTTTTTTTTTTTTTTGGGGGGGGGGGGGGGGGGGGGTGGGGAGGGGGGGCGGTGGGAGGATTCAACCTAGCAATGTTTATCGGCTTTTGAGAGGTACAATAGCGGGTAGAGCAGAAAATTCTACCAAGGAGGAGTTTTGTACGGAAGAAAAGAGGGCAAAGAATCTTACTGCCAAGGAGCCGATGCAACGAAATGAAGCTACAGGGTTTCAAGATTGTAACCAAATTTGTTCTTACATACTAGTGAATTTTTCGGTGGATCACCAAGAGGACGTAGACACGAGGCCGAAACTCTATAAATCTTTGTGTTCTTGTGTATTTGTTTACACTCGTCGGTGTGCGTGTGTTTTATTCTCAAAGGGGTTTGTGTGTGCCATCGCAGAGTCCATCAACGACAAAGTCTTGGAGTGTTTCCACACAACAATAATAACAACAGACTCAATACATTTATTGGACATAGAAAATTAAGAAATTTTGTAGTTGTTAGTGATTTCAATGCCAAGAAATTTTTTCACCTCGTGTTTTGTCTATGTAATTGGTTGAACTCTATGTTACATGGTTGTACTTTCGTAGACTTCCAAGATGTATTATAAATTTATATTCTTTTCCTAACATGGCCATGAATTTTATAGTACATTGTTAGGATTAAAAGTCAAGAAAAACAAGTGTAAAAGTAGAAAGTTTACAAGTTTTCTCTTAAATAACAAGATTTTCAGTGTGTTTACAAGGATAATGACACAATTTTACTCCTCCAAAGTCCATTCTTACCTTGGTACCATGTGTCATTTTCTTTGTAAATTAGGGTGTTATAGTGTTATGGATTAGGTTGGACCATAATGCTGTTACAATTATTTCAATTATTTAACAACACTTGCAGATTTTTTTCATGATTCATGAGTTAGGGGTTGCTTTATATAACTTGCAACCAAAAACAATAAAAATCATATAGCTTTATATAAATCCAATTAGCTAAACTGAAATTGTTTTTTTTTTAATTATTTATTTTACTTGTAACCAAAAATAATTTTGAACATCTAAACTATTCTTTTTGTTTTGTTATTTCTTAAATGTAAATAAATTATTATAAGGAACTAAAATATGACTACATAGTATAACTCGTTCACGTGTTATAATATCAATCAATGATAAGATACTCAACTTTGAAGACATAATATCAATAAATATCAACTTATATTATAATAAATATTATATGACCATACTAAATTTCTTTTTGGTAACTTGTAACAAAAAACAATAAAACTTTATTAACTACAAATTTTTATTGTATAAATAATTGTTTTGTTTGTCCCTCAATTAAATCAAACTAAAAGAATAATTAATTTTGATAGGACCCGCCCCGAATTTCTCGGAACCCAAGACGAATCCTATGGAATTCCTGTCATCACCTCGATGTCAGGCCCACTTTTGAAACTATATCCTCTTTTGCCAAAAAAGGAATAAGGGCACGAGGCTTTCTACCGAAATTTTGGCAAAGTCTCCCCTGTAAATTGAACATTTCCCAAAAATTTCAATATGCATAAAACACATTTAATATCACCAACTGGCAGCATGCACACGATAATTTCATGCAATTCACAAACTCGGCCTCCGGCCTTCAAATAATCCGTAACCCAGTTACCAACAAGGTCCTTAAGCCAAATAGTACCTTAACCAAAGCAAATATAAACTCAAACGCACTTATGAATGCCAAATGCAATTTCCATTAGGGGTGGGCACGGTACAATATGGTACGATATTGAGCCCGTACCGCTACCGATACTGGAAATTTAAATCGGTATGGTACGATATGGGATTATGGTTTGCCAAAATTGGTATCGTACTGTACCGTGCCAAATCGGTATCGGTACCAAAATGACACAACTAAAAAATGAACCAATTCAATATTCAACATATTCATTCACCAAAATAAGTGATGCCTAAGTTACAAATTCAAAGATTCAACATATTCAATATCCAAATCCTAATCAACATATTCAATATCCAAATCAATATTTATCCATCAACAAATTCATCAGACCAGCATGGTGGAGTCCTGGATAACCTTGAAGCTACAAAGGCATCCCATTGTGCTTTCTCTATGAATTTATATGTTTCAACGGGTTGGCTTAATCTCTCCCTGTCATTGATGTATGGAAGGATATAATGCCTCGTTAGTGTAGACTTGAAATCCTTCCATTTCTTGGCAGCAGAAGATAACACAAAGTTCTTGCCCCCTTGACCTACCACAAAAGCCATGTCAACGGCTTCCCAAATCTGCTCCTTTATATCCTTGGGGATTTCAGCCCATTTCTTGTCCACAAGTGGAACTCTGGAGCGTGCCAACACACCAATGTAGGACTGCATCTCAATATGTGCTTGGCCAATTCCTTTCCCCCTTTTATTGTACTCAACAATTGGCTTGATTTTCTGAAGTTTTCTCTTCACAACACGAGGCATTGTGCTCATACCTCAACCTGACTTTGAATCATCAGAAATTGTTGTCGTGCTGGTTATTGGTTCTGTCTCAGCAGATGATGAAACAAACTTCATCTTCTTCGAAGACTTCTCTTGAGGAGTTACCATTCCAAGCTCCTTACCTCCATTTTTCTTGGAGCCAGAGTCCTTACTTTGGTCTTGAGAAACCATTTTTACAGACAAAACCTGCAAGTGAAAATATTTTAGGAAAAAATTAAGAACACAAACGACGGTTATTAATAAAATACGACGTATGATATGATTTTAAACGACGCAATGAAATAATCTCCGGCGGAATAAATGTTTAAAACCAAGGTAATTAAATAACGACGAAATAATATAAAAGAAGACGTAATAAGAACTTATTACGTCGATATAATTAAATATAAACGACGAAAATATTTATATAACATCGTGGTATGGATGTTCACACGACGTCAATAGTAATATACCGTCGTCTATATAAGGATCCAAAACCCTTCCTTCTTTCTCTTTGAATGTTTGATTGCAGATTTGATTTCTCTGAACCATGTTTTTTGTTTTCTAATTTGATAAAATACAAAGCCAAGAAAGAAAGTTTTGGAATCTTATATAGACGACGGTATCTTAATATAACGTCGTGGTATTAACATTCACACGACGTAAACAATAGGATACTGTCGTCTATATTAGATACCAACCCTACTTTCTTTTTCTTTATATTTTATCAAATTAGGAAAAAACAAAAACCATGGTACAGAGAAATCAAACCTGCAATTAAACAAGCAAATAAAAAAAAGACTGTAATTTTAAAAACAACTTAGATCAATTTTCAGACGACGCTAGGACGACTGACGAACCGTCGTGGTCTACATATTTAACCACGTAAATAAGAAGCTACCATCGTCTTATTTAGTTGAGGTAGTTGTGTTCAAAGTTGGAAACTTTCCCTCTTTCTCTGTATATTTTATCAAACTTGGAAAGAAGTAAAATGATTTTGGCCAGAAAAAAGTAAAAAGATTTTCCAAACAAAAAACGTATGAGCATGCAAAACAGCAACCAAAATAGTGAAAATGAAAGCTTACCTTTTGCGTGCAATGAAAGCAAGAGGAAGACGATGTTTAAGTTCAGAGACGATGAAGAAGACGAGAGGAAGACGATGAGATACTCTGATAGTGCTCTGACAAGGAAAAAAGACGAAAAGTTTTCTCTGGGAGATTGAAATTTTTAATCGGGTTTGGAAACAGTGCATGTGTAACTCAG
Source organism: Prunus salicina (assembly GCA_020226455.1). NCBI lineage: Eukaryota > Viridiplantae > Streptophyta > Magnoliopsida > Rosales > Rosaceae > Prunus > Prunus salicina. The sequence continues at coordinate 15,759,724 of CM035344.1, read as the reverse complement.
GTAGACGAAAAGTTGCTTACATATAAAACCATTTCAAAAAAATAAGACGGCGGTTACATATAACGACGACGTATAAATAACAAATTACGACGATAAGTTTAACTTTGGACGTTGTAAATCAATATGACAGTAGTGTTGTAGGTACCGTCGTAGTAAACTCAAAAATTAAAGTAAATAAGTAATATCTCGCGTCATGGTATATTATTTAATACGTCGTTTTTATTAATATACCGACGTGGATTGTTTTAATATACGTCGGATATACCGACGTTGATTTTACAATTAAACGGCGGTTTTTGTAAGGTCCGCCGTTGGTTTTAAAAATTTATTCTATAAATTTGTCGCTTTCATTCATTTTCAGTTTACATTTAGGGTTCCAAGTTCTTCCTCTCTCAGAGACACAGTCTCTCACATCTCAAAGACAATAATTTGGATGTCTTACTCGCATCAAATCTATGTCCACAAGAAGAAGCTTGTCAACTAGCCTTCTCACTTCCGTGATCAAGCCTGCTAGGACACTTAGTGCTTCTGAATACTCCTTGCTTTCCATCAAAAGAGATGCAAGCCTGGCCTCCACTCGCTGTCGATGGAAAGTTCGCTTCTCAGGGAAATCTGAAGATCAGATGTGCCTGATCCTCTACTTGATTTTCTTGGCTAAGAAGATCCGTCAGATTTGTGATAGCCTCTTCCTTTATCCGTAGAGCTTCAGAAGAAGAAGATGGGTTTGAAGAATGCGATAAAGCATGAGCAATCGAATCAGTATGAGCAAGGACCATACAAGTCCTGCAGAAAGATAAAGGACCAAACTGTTAAAGAAACTGAAACAACGACGGTTTTCTGTTCTACCGTCGTCTTTCTCGTCGTCTATATTAAAGTAAGATGGCGGTAGATTTATAATTACCGACGTAGATTATTTTGTTAAACGTCGTTACGTGTAATACAACCAACGTGGATTTTATTTTTAAATTATAAATAGAGTTTTTTTTCCCGGATTCTTTCAGTTTTAGTTTTCAATTACAAAGCATTATAAATAGATTTTTCTTTCCCGAGGAAGTTTAAAATGAGGGAAATTAATGTTCTAGAATTTGTAATATTACTAACCCGAGGAAATTATAAATAGATTTTGCTTTCCCGAGGAAATTTTAAATTAATTCAGTTTGGGACGACGGTTTTTTTGTTCTGCCGTCGTTTTTTAACTAAAACGACGAAATATTTGTTTTGCGACGTGGAATCTTTTCATTTAACGTCGTTAGGTGTAATATAACAGACGTGGATTTGATTTTTTAAATTATGAATAGAATTTTTTTTTCCGTGATCTTTCAGTTTATTTTTCAATTACAGTGCGTTATAAATAAAGTTTTTTTTCCCGAGGAAATTTAAAATGAAGGAAATTAATGTTCTGGAATATGTAAAGTTTCTTTTTTGGATGACAGATTTAAATAAAATAAGAATATAAAAACAACGATCGGTTTTTGTATCACTGTCGTCTTTTGTTGGGCGACGTGGATTCATTTTGTTAAACGTCGTTAGGTATAATTTAACCGACGTGGATTTGATTTTTTAATTATAAATTGTTTTTTTTTTTCACGGGTTCGTTCAGTTTTAGTATTCAATTATGGTTTCAACTTCTTCTTGCCCCTTTCTCTGTCTCATCTCACCTCTTAGGAGGCAATTGTTTGAATATTGGTGTGTGTGTATGTTTGTGTATCTGATTCACAAACATACAAACATCACCAATTTTCAAAAAATTGTCTCTCTGATTGCAAATCTGTGGCTGCCGTTGCGAAATTTTAGGAGGCAATTGTTTGGATGTTGATGTGTGTGTGCGTTTGTGTAGATACACAAACGCACACACATCATCAACTTCCAAAAAATTGTCTCTCTGATTGCAAATCTGTGTATGTGCAGGTATGGATAAAATAAGGGATGGTCTGAATTTGGGTTCATATATTTGTTTCTTAGTAAAATTGTAGTAATGGTCTATCGTTACATCACTCATCATTTCTATCAATTCTGATTGTTTTTCCGTCAAAATTAAAGATAAATTAGAAAATACATATCAAATTTTGTCTTTCTGTTAAGATTATGATGAGGAACAGAGTTCCATCTGGTAAGATTTCGTAACCCTTGGGATCTCAAAAAAATCTGATTATGTCGGTGGTTTCCTATATAAACCGTCGTGGTTATTTCAATTCTTGTCATTAAGTAGATCTACCGACGTAGGATAAGAAAATCAAAGAAAAAAATTGTTAAAAAAAATTCTTATTAAGACGACGGTTACAATTAAAGGTACGACGTATAAAGTGAATAAATATGACGTTAAATTTTATAATACGTCGTTAAATGAAAAACCCAACGTGGTGAGATTTAAAGATAACGTCGTAGAACTATACGAGAATGACGTCGATATATTTATATTTTCCGTCGTTGTACATTAATTTAATACGGCGATATTTTCTATTTTAAAGCCGTGGATTTGTTTGTAATTATACGGCGTCTTATACGAAAACCTCGTCGTGTTATTTTCTGAGTAAAAACGGCGGCTTTTTTTTTGAAATCGTCGTCTTTACTTTCTACGTCGGTCGATTCATAACTTCTGCTGTTCTTTGTTGGCTTTGATTTTACACTGCGGAAATCTGTTTCAAATAGACGTCGGTTGTTTAATTAGGTACGTCGTTGTTTTTGAACAGCCGTTTGAATCTCCATTTTTTAGGTGTCTAAGGTGGTATTACACGACCGTTTTTTTAGAACCGTCGTCTTTTAAAAAACCACGACGGTTTTCACTTAGACCGTCGTTTTTTTCTGGTCGTCTTTTTCACTTTTTGTAGTAGTGTTAGGATACAAAGAAACTGTAATAGATACCTTGGATGGGGCTCTGAAACATTGTTGGATTCATCACTCGATGCTCACCAAATCCCTGTACGAAGTAGTCGCCAAATCGATCTCTAACATAATTGCTCAGAACCCAAACCCTTGAGCCTTCTCAAGAAGGGAGAGAAGAGTTCGTGATCAGAGACGATTGAGAGCCAACCATAGGGGATAGTCACGACCATAGTCTAAAATATCGATAATATCGACAAAATATCAAGGATATTATCATTTTTTCGGGTCACGAATGTTTCAGAACGTATCCATACACATCATATAAATATCGATAATATCGGAAAATATCGATGTTTCGCTCACGCTTCAGCAATATTTTGTCAAAATATCGCTATAATATTACGATAATATTGAAAATATCGATGTAATGGAAAAAAAAGGAAAAACAAAAACAAGAGGGATTCAAATGCTTACCATTTCACTCCTCCAATACCTTAACCACCATGTTGCTTATGTTTTTGTGATAATATGCTAAAATATGTATATTTATATTGTTTTGTTTTGAACAATTACATGCAAAACTATTTTGGGGATTTATCATTTCATGACTGCTCTTCACAATACACTTACTCAACACATAGAGATGATGAAGATAGTGAACATTTTGAACCTCACAAGAACTCTATGTGGTACTAAGTTACTCATGTATCTTACCAATGTATAAAGTGCAAAATATTGGAGTAAATCATTATATACAAATGATTTTGGTGTGTTTAATCTTCTTTCATTAATTACTACATATTTTCTACACTCACAGTGTTTGTCAACTCACTATATAATCAACTTAAATCAGTTAAACCTATCATGCAATGCATTTCCCTCCAATTTTTTGTGATAAACTAATAGATAATTAACTGAATAAACATTCTCCAAAGTTTCAATAAAAATTTCCAAGTTTTTCTTACAGTTTCCGTAGTTTTTATTCAATTTTTATCGATATCGATAATATCCCGATATTTCCATTGAAATTTCTGTATTTTTGGACTACCGATATTTTCGATACCATCGATATTTTAGACCTTGGTCACGACTGAGAGGTTGAGAGCAGAGAGAGAAGAACTCTGTGTGCTTCATGATTTTTTCTTTTTGAGAGTTAAGAGCAAAGAGAAGAACTTTGGGATTTTTGAGAGAGAGAGAGAGAGAGAGAGAGAGAGAGTTAGGTTTAAGACTTAGTGAATTTTTTTGAGGGAAAAGGTGAAATTTTTTTAGGGAAAAGGATGCCATTTTTTTGGGGTAGTTGACCTGGGTATAACGCATCGGTCATTGAAACTTTTATTTTTTTTAAAAACATGAATATATGGCATCAATTGAAATATCGATCGATGCTACTTCCATATAAAGGCATCGGCTCAGATTGCCCAATATTGGTTGTGATGTCTTTGCACCCCTATGGCCTTGGTTTTTATAAAACTGAAGCCTAAGAGACTAATAACATCAATTTCATGTTTTACCGATGCCTATTAAGTGTTGCCTAAAGTGAATTTTGGCATAGTGTCGGCATGATCATATAGTGCCCTTAAAGATTAACAACATAGCCACAAAACATCTATGATGCCTCAAGTCTAAGGATTAGTTGGCACCATTACAATTTATGAGTTCCAGCTTGACATGTGAGTAAAAACTTCCATACTGTAACTCATGTGTTGGATCGCGTTCAGTGTACTTGTTCTTCTACAAGCACCTACAGACATATCGATATGTCTCCACACTTAATGACTCGATATGTCTTCTACAAGCACCTACAGACATATCCCTGTGTGTACTGGTCTTTGTGGAATATTGATGCCCAATCAATATTCCTATGACCAGGAACATATTCGGGATTTAGGGATGATGAGAAGTCTCAATGTATGCAATCTCATTACATAGCTCTCATATCCACTTGTGTATTCCTTGGACTATGGTTGTTCTACATATTGAAAGATAATATAGGATGATTTAATGTATATGACAACCTTTCTTGCCCATTGATAACATAATATGTCTTTTATCAAAGATGTCCTTAAGTCTAACTATTACATAATTAGTTGGCTTTAAGGGTATATTTCTAACAGAAGGAACTTCAGAGTTTGTTGGGCCAAATCAACTTCCTCAGAAGATTCATTGCAAATTCAGCTGGTAAAGTCCAATAGTTTTCCTCTTTGTTAAATGAAAGAAGGAGAATCTTTTGAATGGACAGCAGCCCACTAGGAGGCTTTTGACCAAAAAAAAAAAATATTTGTCTAACCCACCAGTTCTCATGCCACCCAAAAGGGGTATACCTCTCAAGTTGTAGATCTCTGCCTCGGAAAATTCTATTGGAAGCCTTTTGGCTCAAGATAGTAATGAAGGAAAAGAGCAGGTAGTATATTACTTTGGCTTTGTTAGAATTTACTTTCAGATATGTGCCACAAAAAGCAGTAAAAAAGGGCAGGCAATAACAGATTTTCTAGCAGCTCATCCTAATGTGGAGATTGAAGACATGAACACTCTAGAGATTGCCAATGTCAAACTCCAGGTTGATCTGAAGTCAAATATTATCCAATCTATCATAACAAGACTAGTCCTTCTCAAACATAAATATGGAAAGATGTACACCCATGTGCCTATCTGAACCGTGGAAATCAAGCCATGGAAGCTCTTCTTCGATAGGTCCAAAATTGAAACTTCTACTAGAACAAGTATAGTCTTGGAAGACACTCATGGGGTCATATATGCTTATTCATTTCATTTGGATTTTGAAAGCACCAATAATTTTTTTAAATATGAGGCCTTAATTATTGGGTTGGAAATATTGTTGGAACTCAATATCCAATATTTCGCAATCTTTGAGGATTCACAGCTTGTGTTGAGGCAGTTGACTAATGAATATAAATGCAGAGATCCAAATTTGGCATCCTATTATGTGGCACCTAAAAATTTATGCTCTAAATTTATTGAAGTAACTGTAGAACACATAGCAATGGCAAAAAACTTAGCGGCCAATGAGATGACTCAAGTTGCTTCTAGGATTCAGATTAAAGACAATGAATCAGAAAGGATCATCAAGGTCTAGAAAAGAAGTTTACCCTCTGTGCGCACTAGAGGAATGCATATGGAGTTGAATACAATTGATGTACATGATTGGAGAGCCTCTAATCGAATACCTCACTAATCCTTCGCCAAGGGTTAATAATAAAATCAAGAGGCAAGCTCTGAATTATGTAGTCATCAGTGGGGAACTCTTGAGAAGAACATCTTAAGGTGCCTTTGCAAAGAAGATTCCATGCGGGTTATGGCGGAGGTTCATGAAGGATCGTGTTGAGCTCATCAGTTAGGCAAGAAAATTAAATGGCTCTTGGCAACATACGGTTACTTTTGGCCCCACATGGAAAAGGATTGTTTCAACTATGCCAAAGGCTTTGAGATTTGTCAAAGTTATTCATAATGAGCATCGGGGTTGTTCCAACTAACCACGGCGATTTATTCATAAAGACCGCCGTATTAACTTCATATACCATGTCGGCCAAAATACTCTTTTGTCGTGTAAAATTGTAAATAACCACAGTGGTTTATTCAAAATAAGCGATGAGGACACTTCTGTCGTGTAAAAGTGTAAATAACCATGACGGGTTTGGAATACTAAAAGTCATTTGACTTTATTATCAACCACGTCGGTTTGTATAGGTATTGCGTCGTATTAACAAACATACTAGAGCAGTTTTTATAAAAACCGTCGTGTTATGAAACTTTGTGATTCTATATAAATTTTTGCGTCACCTTATCTAAAATTTTATGTTCTCTTGAACCAATAAAATATTTCACTCTCCTCTCAGTTTTCCTTCCCAAAGTGGCGTGTTTGAATCTAGTCATTTTCCTCTCCTCCTCACCTTCATCTCCAATTCTCCAAAGGTTACATCTGAAGCAAACTTTCTTTGCACACTAAAGTTTTATTCTCACTCTTTTTTTTTGGTCAAAATCATTTTACGTTTTTTTGTCAAAATCATTTCTAAGTTTGATACCATGAAAGAAAGTGTCTGGAAATAAGACTCTGTTTTCAAAATAACGATGTCTTTCATTGTTTTGAATAATATCAGTAGTCTCTCACTCTCACAACGTGTTAAGACGACGGTTTTGTCTTGTTTACGTCGTTTTAATTTTCACACACGACGGTAATTAACTTCGTCATGCTTCTTGGTCTGATAATTAAAACGACATAAACAAGACAAAACCGTCGTCTTATTAAGAGTAAAATACAAAAACAATCGTGGGAGAGGGAGATCTGGCGGTTTTTTTTCTATTTTTACTCTTAATAAGACAACTGTTTTTTCTTGTTTACGTCATTTTATTTATCACACCACGACGGTGCTTAACTACCGTCATGCTAAAGGAAATAGCATGACAGTAATTGTTATCTAGCAACATGTGAAATATAATAGTATGCCTTGCAGGTTATATTTTTCTCTAAACATGGTTTCTAAATCTCAAAGTAAGGAGGCTCAAGTTTCAAAAGCTCAAAGTAAGGAGCTTGCAGTTTCAAAGGCTCAAATGAATGAAGACAAAGCAATTCAAAGCAAAACCTCGAAGAAAATGAGATTTACTTCAACTGCTGAGAAAGACCCTAATAGCTCAACGACATTTGATGAGGAGCCAAAGTCAACTCGTGGTATCAACACAATAAGCCATGTTGTGAAGAGAAAAATCCAAAAGATTAAACCCGTAGTTGAGTACAATAAAAAAGGGCTGACCACATGGCAAGGTTGCTAGTGGGATGCAATCGTGTATTGGTGTTTTGGCACGCACCAAAGTCCCTCTTGTGGACAAGAAATGAACTGAATTGCTCAAGGATTAAAGGAGCAGATTTGGGAAGCTGTTCAGATGGATTATGTTGTTGGGCAAGGGGGCAAGAAGATGGTGTTATCGTCTGCCTAAAAAAGAAAATGGAAGGATTTCAAGTCTTCCTTAATGAGGCACTTTATTCTTCCATTCACAAATGACAAGGACAAGTTAAAAGAACCTCCTCAGCTATATAAATTCCTAGAGAAATCGGATTGGGATGCCTTTGTAGCTTCAAGGTTATCCCTACAATTTGTGGCCATGCATACTGAATAGTCACAGAGAAAGGAAAAAATGCAAGTACAACCATAGGTTGTCTCCAAAAGGGTATGTTGGTTTGGAGGACCAATTGGAAGAAAGTCTGAATTATTGGATTGAACAGGACATCATTAAAGTGCTCGATGTCAACTTCAATGAGTTGATGAAATTCAAGATTGAATGTGGAAAGCTGCAGGAAGATATTGAGATGCTACAAGATCAAGTGATGGATCTAGAGCTAGAAATTGGAATGCTGACACAAGATGAAAATCAAGAAGAAAATGGTATTGGCTAGCCTCAAAGTATCGTGAACATAAGCGACATGGAAGACGAGTAAGGGGGAAAGCATATACGTTAATAAGCTTTGAAATTATGAGAGAGATTGTTGGGGTAATTTCAAAGGTCAGAAGTTTAGGAAATAAAAAGTTAGAATCTAAATGGTTTAGCTATTATGTCTAGTTTATGAGATGAAGTTAATGTGAGGTTTAGTGGGTATAATGGTTATGGTTATGTTTAATGTTAAGTTAATATTATGGCATATAAATAGGTGTTGTATCCACTTTATGTTAGTGTGCATCAAGAGTATCAAGTGTGTGTTGTAGTAGAGTATTTGAAGTATCAATCATATTAAAATTTGTCTCAATTAAGTTTGTGTAGGAGCTCTATGAAGCAATACTTCAAATACTCAACTACAACACACACTCTTGATACACACATAATACTCCCACACATAGAGTGGATACAACACTTATTTATAGGCCATAGGATTAACTCAACATTAAACATAATCATAACCATTATACCTACTAAACCTCACATTAACTTCAACTCATAAACTAGACATAATAGCTAAACCCTTTTAACTTTTTATTTCCTAAACTTCTGACATTTGAAATTATCCCAATAGTTGAGAGGAAGAATAGGGTTCTCATAGAAATGGCAAGACTCACGCTAAACAGTATGAACTTAGCCAAACATTTTTGGGCTGAAGCTGTCAGTACAACTTGTTACATTTCCAACTGAGATTTCTTGAGACCTGGAACTAGAAATACACCTTATGAACTTTGGAAAGGTAGAAACCAAATGTGTTGTACTTCAGGGTATTTGGTATTACTTGCTACATCTTGAGAGATCGAGAACACTTGACAAAATTTGATCCAAAGTGTGACAAAGGAATATTTCTAGGATATTCACTCACTAGTAGGGCTTATAGGTATACAACTATTGAACCAAATCTGTGATAGAATCAATAAATGTCACCATTGATGATGTTGTTGTTCCAATGGAGATAGTTGGGGATGATGATGACTTACTTCCTGATGAGCAAGCCAATTGTCCTCAAGGTCTAGATCTAGTGGTTGACTTGTCAACCTATGGAAATCCATTCGAAGTCACTATCACATCTGGTGGCTCTCCTTCTAAATCACCACTTCAAGTGGAACACCAGCAAGCCACTAATACTCATTCCACTCAAACTGAGAGTGTCATTATTGGTCCTTTTGACCAAGGTGTTAGAACTAGACATCAAATTGCAAAAGAAATCAGTCATGTGTGTTATGTTTCAAATGAAGTGGTTTCTTGCTATGCAAGAAGAACTCAATCAGTTTGTTCAAAAGGAGTCTGGTATCTTGTTCCTAGGCCTACGGATACAAATATCATTGGAACCAAGTGGATCTTTAAAAACAAAACTGATGAACTTGGTAATGTAATTAGGAACAAGGCTAGACTTGTAGCTCATGGATGCACTTAGATGGAGGATGTTGATTTTGATGAAACCTTTGCCCTTGTTTCAAGGTTGAAGTCTATTAGATTTCTTCTTGCTATTGCTTGTCATTTAAATTTCAAATTGTCTCAAATGGATGTTAAAATCACTTTTTTGAATGGAATCTTGAATGAAGAGGTCTATGTTGAACAACTTAAGGGTTTTGAGATCCTCATCATCCAAATGATGTGTTTAGGCTAAAAATACTCTTTATGGTTTGAAACAAGCACCTAGAGCTTGGTATGAGAGATTATCATCTCATTTGCTAGGAAATGGGTATGTTGGAGACTCTGTGGATGAAACACTATTTGTGAAAAAGTTAGAAAAAAAAAAAAAAAGATGTTATGATTGCTCAAGTCAACGTGGATGATATCATAGTTGGGTCTACCTCTGAGTCTTCTGTTCAAGAGTTCATCCATGTCATGACTAGTGAATTTGAAATTAGTCTTGTTGGTGAACTTAATAAATTTCTTGGGTTACAAATCAAACAAGGGCAAGATGGGATCTCAATTTCCTAGTCCAAATATGCCAAGAACTTAGTCAAGAAATTTGGTATGGAGTTGGCAAAAACTTCCATGACTCCAATGGGCACCTATGCTAAATTGCATAAAGACTTATGTGAGAAGTCAGTAGATCAAATTATTTATAGAATAATGATTGGCAGTCTTCTTTATCTAATTGCAAGCAGACCATACATTGCTTTTAGTGTGGGAGTAGGTGCTAGGTTCCAAAGTGATCCAAAAGAATCTCATCTCATTGGTGTAAAGAGAATCATCAAGTATGTAAGTGGTACCATTGATTTTGGTCTGCGGTATACTTATGATACTAATTATGATTTAGTTGGTTTTAGTGATGCTGATTGGGCTGGATGTTGTGATGATAGGAAGAGTACATCTGGGGGAGTCTTCTATATCGGGAACAATCTTGTTGCTTGGCATAGCAAGAAACAAAATTATGTGTCCATGTCCACTGCTGAGGCAGAATATGTAGCAGCTGAAAGTTACTGCACTCAACATTTATGTCTATTGTGACAACATTTATGTCTATTGTGACAACATTAGTGCCATTGATATCTCATAAAATCTTGTCCAACACTCAAGAATTAAACACATAGATATAAGGCATCACTTCATTCGAGATCTTGTGGAAAACAACATTTTGATTTTGAAATTTTTTCCCTCTGAAAAACAACTTGCTGACATGCTAACAAAGGCCCTGGACTTTCAAAAATTGGTTGACTTGAGAAAGTCAATTGGTTTTTGCTCAATTGATTGAATTGTTTTAGTCCATCTATGCCTTCAGCACATTATGACTTGTTGTTTGTTCTTATTAAATAAGTGTTTCACTCAATTGGCTACAAACTCAGGAGAATCTGATGTTTTGTAAAATTGGATTGATTTAATCTCTTAGTTGCATGCTCTACAGTTCCTTTCTCTTGTCCTTGACTAGGAATCAGTCGAATGATGCACTACATTCTTCTCTTGATAAACATATCTTCTATGTCCTCTACAAACTGTCTGAAATTCAGTTAAGATAATTGACCATCTCTTTTACTGGTTTCAATCAAATAAAAACAAAAACAAAAACAATACATAAACACAAAAGAATTATTATACTATAAGTATAAATTTTGTGTGAAGTGTGACAAATATAGTCACTGCTCTAGGAAGGTATAAGGTGATATATTTTGAGGTGTTTAGAGCAAAGAGCTGCAAAATTGGGCCATTAAGCACTTAAGTTTGAGATGTGCAAGATTCTCTAAGAAGTTTTGTTCAAATATCTTTTCCACAAATAATCTGATGTGTTGTCCAAGGATGCTTAATATATGTCTCTTGTAATAACTCAATTTTCTGCATCATTTGTCTTTCCTCATATCTGATCTCCTTAATCCCATGTTGAGTGTGCTACTGAGTGCTTAAATTAATCATATTCTCCATCTCAGGTTTGAATGTTGATGTATTTAATTGGCATACCCAAAATTGAGTCTTGGTTCGTTTTTGCATATGTGCTGAAGTTCTTGGATGGCTGACACTATTCTTTTCAACTTCATTTTTTGTTCCATATGATCTCTCATGCCTTCAGTGGTTTTAGTTAACAAGTCAACTTTTGATGTTTTCTTTTGTTCTCGATGCTCGTGCCATGCGTTATAACACGTGTCCATCCTCCTCACGTCTTTCTTGCTAGAGCGGATATTTAATCTTCACGATTTGCCCAAACTCTGATCCTTTTGTCACCATTAGAGGCTTGTCTAAATTCACCTCTCCTAAAGCTTCTGAGTTATTCTCCTTAGTGTCCAAGTAGCAATTTGTTCTAGAGCGCATGTATATTCTGGATGATCTTTACTTACGTGACATGTCATGTGCTGATACTCTGTTTACTCATTATCAGTTGCATAAAATCAATTCCACCTCTTGTCGATTCTATGCTTCTGTGGTGCATGAATTTTACTCAAATTTCCCATGCACCCTTGCACACACCAACAATCGTGTCTTTGTTAGACATATCGTGGTGTTGGTTAAACCCCCTGTCATTGATAGGTTCCTAGAGGTTTTGCCATGTCCAAACGTTAATTTTGATGCATTTGCCTCTGTTGTCTCTAAATACACCATCTCTCAGTTTCGGTATGTCGCCTATGTGGATCATTTTCTATCATTAACTGCCAAAGGGCTTCCTCTGAAGTCCTACTTGAAGCCAATGTATAAGTTTCTCTAGGATTTTGTTTGCCGTAACATCTTTCCTACTGCAAACAACTCCAATCCCATTTTGTTTAGTTGTTAGTTAATGTTGTCTCTCATTAATAAGGATCCTATTCCTTTTGGTGATATCATCTTTCATGTCATCTGCTCCAAATCTTGTAGTCATGGCAAGGCTTATAAGGGCTCTCTGATATTTCATTCTCTCATCACCTCACTTGGCGGACACAACTCTGCTCCTGTTCTTGGTGTTGATATATGGAATGATGCCCCTTTCCCTACTCTCATTCCTCTAACTCCTTGAGTGACAAACTGTCATCTCACTCATTAATCTACATAAGAAAATTCAACATTATGAGCACAGTATTCAGTATTTGAAGGGTTTTCTTCGTGATGTTCCTACAATGGATAGTGCTTAGATAATTTTGACTCTCATTCTGAAGCTTCTGATGGTTCTGAGGAGTTCTAATGAGTTCTCTGGTAATTAGGTTGTGCTACTTTTTATGTTTTCTCATGGGGGAGTGATTTATGTTTGTATAGGGGAGTGTTGTCTGTTTTTGTATGGTGGAGTATTGTCTTTTGCATGGTCTAGATTATATTAAACTCTTCTGAATATTTTGATTATCTCCTTATATTATGTGACACAATTTCTATATGCCCTATATATATACATATATTTTTGTCAACCCAACCTGTTTCATATTCTATGAACTATTTGCACTTGATGTTTGTCGAGATTGTGTTTGTCTTGCAGATACCTTTTGATGTCATGTCTCAATGTTTGGGTTATGTGTTGAGAGTGTGAGTTAAAGTTTTTTTAGCTCAAGGAAAGCCAAAAAGGGGAGTTTGTAAGGTTGTAATTAATCAATTGGTTTTTAGCTTTCCTTGCCATGTGTATAATTTCTTGTAATAAGCTTGCTCAAAAGGATTTAAATTAGTTTAAGGTTGATGGCTTATTGTGGACCTCACAGACAGATTGTCACGTTGGTTTCTTTTCAACAAGGCGGCAATGAAATTTTTCAATAAAGGTAAAATCATGCACTGTATTGCATCTTTGGTTGTTAGTTCACCTGGATGACCTGTCATCATGATGGTACAATTTTACCGTTTATGTCAATTTTTGTTCCTCTGTCCAGAAAATTCTTTTTGTCTTATTTGACAACCAATACATTGCTAACAACTGTAGTTTTTATTCTAGGGCAGCCTTTTACTCTCCTTGCTATAAGGAGGTAAATTTTTAAGGTGAAGTCACTTCACAAAAAATACCTTGCACTTTTGGAAAGTTTGAAGGCTCAATATTTTCTCTGTGCTTTTCTTTGTGAAGGCCATGAGGTTGCATTTATGAGATTTTAGAAAAAATCTGCTTGTGATTACTATATCTGCATCTAGTTGTCCTAAATCATATATATCATTCTAGATCCAAAGTTCAAATTTTAAGATTGATTTTCTCCAAGAATGATTTCTTGAGAAAATTGATCCTTTCTTAAATCAACATTTCATCACTGCATTTGTTTGAGTAGTGCTATGCTACTGGTGCCATGAGATGATTGAGCTGAAGGATGAAGTTGCCATTGTCATGATAGACTAGTTGAAAGCAACATTGCTGAGAAGAAGAAGAGAACTTGGAGAGGTATATGTCACAACCCGATTTGAAAATAAGGAATATTCTTGAATCAGGGTGTGAGTCATACCATAATTTGGAAATATTCCTTATTTTCAAATCGGGTTGTGACAATATAGCTGCTCCTTTATAGAACTAGGAAACTTAAGTTGTATATGTTGATTTCTGTAACTATTTCTTCTTGTTAGTGGATTGCCTAGTTAGAGTGATGACCCCCAGTTTTTCTTAGTGGTGGGTTTTTGGGTAAACATTTCTACTATGTTGTTCTTGATGTTATGATTAGTCATACTATACCTGTTGTTGCTAAACTGCTGATGAATGATTCTCACACACCTATCACTCTAGTTGTTGCTAGCACAGGGGATGCCTAGATGGACAGGTCCTTCTGAGTGCCTAGGTTGTCAAGTAGTCCTTTTCTGTTATAAACTTAAAATTGATGGTAATCAATCATTATGCATACAAGTTGTGTTAAGATATTATTGGTGGAAATGAATAAGTCACATATTCCCTCATGATATCATTAGTGGAAATGAATGAGTCACATATTCCCTTATGATTTTATTGGTGGAAAGGAATGAGTCATTTATTCTGTTAAGATTCTCTTATAAGTATCATCCTTCCTTGCTTTCAATCATTCATTCCAACTCTGTAGAATATAATTATGTAGTAGTGTTTTATGTGTGTGTGTGTGTGTGTGTGTGTGTGAGAGAGAGAGAGAGAGAGAGAAGAAAAAGAAACAAGATGGAAAACGTGTGGGTTTTTCTTGCAAGATTTTATAATTATAAGTATCATGGTGAGTGCGTTATGCATTCTAAAAGTTCTTATTTTGTGATAAATGTGAAAATTATGGATTATCATGGATTTATTCTATTTACAAATCTCTCTCTATTTTTAAGTAAGACATATCTAATTTGTGCAATATTTCACACAATATATATATGGACTTTTTTGTGAAGTATATTAAGGGAACATGAAAACTTCAATGACGGGGTATTCGAAGGATAAATGTACCAGACATGGACATAGGGCAGTGACTCTGGAAAGGGTCACGTGCTGAGTACAATTTGTGAAGGATAACCAAGATATGAAGTAATGTTATGATATGATTTGGATTGTGTATCTTTTTATAATATTTTCTAGAGTGAGTAATGGCATTGCTTGACTCGCATATTACATAATCCACTTACTAAGCGGTGGTTTGCCCATTCCTCACCTATTTTGTTTTTCAAATCAATTAGTGGGCAAGACAAAGACTAAATCAGAGAAGTTGGATTAGTTGAGAGTGATAAAGTTTTATTTATATCTTATACACTTGTAAGACTATTATTATTTTTATAAGGAAATTTTCAATCTTTTTATTTTATTACGTTCAATTCACATACCTTGATTAAGGAATATTATTTATTTTCATATCGCGGTGTGACAAAATGGTATCAGAGCCCAGGGATTAGATACCCCCGAGGAAGAAATGTGATTTAGTGTTAGTAAATTTTAAGGACAAATTTTTTTTAAGGAGAGTAGACTGTGAAGACCTTTTAAAAAAAGACACTATATATTATTAATTTAAAGAAATATTCATTGTTTAATATTTATTTTGAAGATCTATATCTATTAAATATTAGATATGGGGTGGAAATATTACCTCAGTTGGAGGTGGCACCATTCTTGTAGCCTCCACGTGTCCAAACATAAAATTGATGGTAATTAATCATTATGGCATAAAATTGGTGGAAATGAATGAGTCACATATTTCCTTATGATATCATTGGTGGAAAGGAATGAGTCATTTATTCCCTTAACATTCTAATATGCTTGTTACTTCCATAGCCTCTCCTATAAGTATCATCCTTCATTGCTTTCAATCATTCATTCCAACTATTTAGAATATAATTATGTAGTAGTGTTTTGAGAGAGAGAGATTGAGAGAAGAAGAAGAAGAAGCTTTTACGAGAATTTTTTTTTTTAAATAACAATGAACCGATGAATCCATGAAAAACGTTTCGTATGGAAAATTCTATATTGTTTTTATGCATTTGTCTCCTTACTAGGGCTTGACATGCCGCGAATCCTCTTGAAAGAGAGGGGTGACTTCGGGAAGGTGGACATAGGTGGTGCATGGCTGTCGTCAACTCGTGCCGTAAGGTGTTGGGTTAAGTCCCACAACGAGCGCAACCCTCATGTTTAGTTGCCACCGTTGAGTTTAGAAGCTTGAGCAAACTGCCGGTGATAAGCCGGAGGAAGGTGAGGATGACGTCAAGTCATCATGAAGAAACAAGATAGAGAACGTGTGAGATTGTCTTGCAAGATTTTTTAATTATAATTATTATGGTGAGTGGGTTATGTAATGTGTTCTAAAATTTCTTATTTTGTGATAAATGTGAAAATCATGGATTATCATGGATTTATTCTATTTACAAATATCTCTCTATCTTCACATCAAGCATGTCTAATTTGTACAATATTTCACACAATATATATATATTTTTAGAGTTTTTGTGAATTACATACTATTCATGGAACATGAGAACTTTAGTGAGGGGGTATCGAAGGATAAATGTAATAGACGGGGACATGGGGTAGTGAGGCCGATATGGGTCACGTGATGGGTACAATTTTTGAAGGATAACCAAAATATGAAGTAATGATGTGATATTATTTGGTTTGTGTATCTTTTTATTATATTTTATAGAGTGTAAAATGACATTGTTGGCATATTACATAATCTATTCACTGAGCGATGCTTTGCTCATCCCTCACCTATTTTGTTTTTCAAATCAATTAGTGGACAAGACAAAGACTAAATCGGAGAAGTTGGATTAGTTGAGACGGATAAAGTTTTATTTATATCTTGTATACTTGTAAGATTATTATTATTATTATTATAAGAGAAATGTATTTTAACCAATTTTTCAATTTTTTAATTTTATTTTTCGTTCAATTTACACACCCTAATTCGATAATTATTCTTATTTTCGGATCGGGCCATGACAGGCTATGATCTACAGCACTTAAACCTCAACTTGATTAAAATTCTGTGTTGTATCTTTGTGTTGGGCCCATTTGTTCTACTTGATGGGATGTGCTGCTTTGCTTGGGCTTTCCAACTTTTATAATGCTTCCTATTCCTAATGAATACTCACTTTGAAAAAAAAAAAAAAAGTTTTGGTATATCTACACGTTCTTAAAAAAAAGTTTGTAATTTGTAGAAGCTATTAGGTTCATGCATGACATTCGGTTCAAAACGCAGTAACTGGAGTCGTGCTCTTTACCTAAAAGGAAAGACCCAAAAAAACAAAAAAACAAAACAAACGTGCCCAACTGCTTTTTAACAGCGGTAAATTTTAGGAGAGAAACGTAGGAACGTGAAAGCTCACCACGTGACAATACATGACAGAGATCACGTTTTCCTTTTAAAAAATCTTGAAAACTCAGAAAGTGTCATTTAGGTATAAGTCAAACGTTAATTTATTACAATGGATATCCAAATGCCACGTGTAACGATACGGTTGCCGATCCTTTTTCACACTTGAATTGCGTGGGGCCCACCCATAGTCACAGCACACGTCCACCGACGATTGGCGTCAATAACGGCGTTATTCCATTCGCATCGTATCTGCGTGAAATGCAAAGCCTTTGTTCTGTGGTCGATTCTTATTCTTGCCAAAAGTCCAACTCACGATACGTCACCGTATCTAACGTGGCTTTCTCCCCACCCCTTTTTCTCTTACCAACCTCTTAATGTCATTTCTCTATCAATTCACGTGACAATACATTTCTTGTGACTACGATTACGAGAACATGCCAGCAAATAGGAACAAATAATTTAGCAAGTTGGGCTAATTGACTTGACCTTTATTATTTTATTATTATTATTTTTTAAATTGACTTAATTAGAAAGTTTTTTATATTTGTTGTATTGAAGGTAGATTCAAGAGTATATCTATTTGGCATTGATGTTTTGGTATCAATCTTAAGAACATTTTTTTTAAAATACAAGCCATGATAATTTATTCTAAATTAATTGAATTTATTGATAGAGAGATTCAATTTGGGTGCAAGGGAGACAAGCTCACTGCTTGACTGGCATACCCCAAGTCTACACCAATCTTAAGACATTAGCTTTCTTCTTCTTCTATAGGATTGGCATGCATTTAGTTACTTACAAGGTCAATAACATTTTACCATGCCAATGGAAATATCGAGGTCACTCTTTACTATAACAAGAGCCATTACCATGTTTTAGTATTGATAACCATGAATTATGAATTATTTAATAAAAACAAGAAATTCTTTTAGAAACAATCGAAATTTTGGACATTATATGTACAAACAAATAATGTATTAAAATACGAGAACAAAAATCTAATTATTTTTTAAATATTTTATCAAGGTTCAAATTTAGAAACTCTTCACGGAGAAATACCACTATAACAAGAAATACTTGATCAAATACTAGAAATTTGAATCCAACTAACTTATCATTGTCCTTCCAAAACACACAAGTGACAATATTTATTTCTTAATATAAAAATTCATAAATAAATACTTCGATTCATTGTGAATCTCATTTAATTTAGATGATAAGATAAGATTTTTCCGTGCCTACCAATGATGATTAAATTTGGAAACTTCTCTGCTAGGCTGTGTTATTGTTGTATATTATATTGCAAAGAACAATCTTTGCCGTACAAAAAAATGCAATTGACAAAAGCCAAAGACAACATTTATTCCTTGATCTAAAACAACCAAGTGACAGTTAAAACCCTCAAAATATTGTGAAGGAAGTTTCCTGTAACTGCTAAAAAGCAAGCACAGGGAAAGAATGAGAAAGTCTGGGAACTGAATTTATGGATAAAGTCATCAGAATCAGGACAGGAAGACCCCACTGCCACTTTCCTCTATCTCTTTCTCTTAACTTCGTCTTCACTCTCCCTTTCATTCTCTCTCTCTCAAAGTAATTTCCCTCTTTCACAACTTACTGTTCCCTTTCAAACGCTTTCAAAAGCAGCAACTTCCCCATGACCACCATGTTATGCGCATCTCGTTCTCATTCTCATTCTCATTCCCTTCATTTTCCATAGCCTTCATTGCACTCTCTGTTTTTGCCCTTTTTCTTTTTTTTCCTTTTTAAGCTTGCTTAGCCATTGATGGAGTCCATTGGCAAATCAATGAAGCACCACAATCAAAGGAGCAGGCTTCAGAGGCTGAGATGCTCTGTTCAGAACTATGACTGGGGGAAGAGAGGCACCGACTCTCTGGTGGCTAGGCTATCTGCTCTCAATTCTTCCTCTGAAATTGACCCAGAAAAGCCTTATGCTGAAATTTGGATGGGAACCCATGAGTCTGGACCTTCTTTTTTGATTCAAAATGGGGATGAGAATAATGGGTTTTTGTCAATTGGGTCTGAGAGTTTGAGTCTCAAAGATTGGGTTTTGGAAAACCCAAAGGTGCTTGGTGAGAAGGTGGTTCAAAAATGGGGCTCTGACTTGCCTTTCTTGTTTAAGGTACTATTATTTCTCAATATGAAAGATTCCATTTGTCATACTTATTCTAAAGTTTTTTGGGTTTTCAATGTTGGGGTTGTGGACAGTGTGGAGTTTTTTGTTTTGTGTTTTTAGGTGCTTTCTGTGGCAAAGGCATTGTCAATACAGGCACACCCAGATAAGGAATTGGCTAAGGTTTTGCATAAGTTTATGCCAAATCTTTACAAGGATGCCAATCACAAGCCTGAGATGGCCTTGGCTGTTACACATTTTGAGGCTCTTTGTGGTTTCATCAGTCTTGAGGTAAGACACTGCTGGTTTTCATGTTTTGTTCTTATATTGGAAATTTCAATTGATTTACTGTTCAATTTGTGTTATTTAATCTTGTAAATGATAAGAATCATAAGATAGTGTGTGACTGAGAACTGGGTTTGCTTTTGAATTGTTTGGTTGCTGAGTCTTTTTAAAACAGTCATTGGTTTTGACTGTTTACATGCTCCCTTTCTTGTTTTAATTTGGTCATTAAATAATTGGGTTATAACCAAGTTTGGGGCCCAACTGAATCATTTGCCATTACTTGCAGAAAAATTTGTATGGAACAAAAATAACACTATTTTGCTATTTCTATTCAATCACATACTGCCACGTGTAAAAGTGATCACACATGACATACCGTGATTGACCAGGGATAGAAAAATAGTACTATCCCCGTCTGAGAACTATGGCAGAAGTTGATATAATACCAAAAAAGTAAAAAAATTACTTTTAATAGTCATCATTGGAGGAAGTTGTTTTTTATTTGAACTTCAAACTACTTTTAAAAATTGAGGTCAAGGCAGGTGTAGTGTTACTTTCTGTTATTCAGAGACTCTACCTAAGACACCTTTTTTCTTTCCCCTTAATTGTCTTTCTTTCCTAAAGCTACAATATAAACAAATGTTGCCTTCTCTGCACAGATCTCCATGGCAATAACAGCTTACTACTATGCCTTGCCAAATATCTGGATTGACCAACAGTGGAACATTGTGCCTTCATAGTACTATTTAAATCATAATGACAAGTTTAATTATAAGTTTTTGGATACTAATGGCAAGTAAGATCTTTCTGTATGTCAAATCTTATTAGTCCTCACTGTCATTTACTTGGATCTATTTGCTATTTTCTATCCAGGAGCTTAAAGTTGTGCTTGATAATGTTCCTGAGATTGAGGAATTGGTTGGTAGTGAAGATGCAAACAAAGTCTTTGACATTACTGATCGAGATGATGAGAATAAAGTAGCATCTGTTCTGCGTTCAATTTTCACCCACCTCATGTCAGCTAGCAAAGAGATGATAACTACAATAATCACTAAAATGAAAAATCGTTTACACATCGAAAGTCAGGTAATTTGATGATTTTCAAGGGCAAGATGATAACTGTCAAATTATGTTTTCAAGGGCAAGTTCTTTCTCAAAGCTCTTCGCCGGAGGACGATCTGATTTTCAAAGTGCTTTGGCATGTTATAGGACTTTTATCGATGCATATACTCTAACATCTAAAAGCAAATGGACCTTTGCATTAATAGACATTTGACTGCATGTTTATGATCTATTAAATTTCTTATGTTAGATTGTATGGTTTTTTGTCTTTTTTTATTATTTTAAATTTGGTAATTCAGATGGAAAACCTTGTTATGTTCATTCAGAATTGTCAATGACTACTTTCACTCTTTTGTCAGGGGAGACTCTTGACAGAAAAGGAACAGCTGGTGTTGCAGTTGGAAAGGCAATATCCAGCTGACGTGGGTGTTATATCTGCCTTCTTTTTGAACCATGTGAATCTTAAGCCTGGGGAAGCACTATACATTGGAGCGAATGAACCTCATGCCTATATTTTCGGCGAGTGCATTGAGTGTATGGCAACCTCAGACAATGTAGTGAGGGCTGGCCTAACTCCCAAGCATATGGATGTTAACACCCTTTGTTCTATGCTCACATACAAGCAGGTAAAAGTATTCAGCAGTCTTTCTTGACTGGATCTTCTACTTGTTTGGTTGAAATTTCACTGCATTTGATATACATGTGGAGACTACTAAGATAAGACGGACTCTATATCTATCGATGCATTGCGAAAAAAATTCGAAATACAAAGGTACAGAAATGTAAATGGAGGCTAGGTCAAATGAGTCACTGATTAGACATAGTTTGGAACTTGGCATGATTCTTAATGAGGATTTGTTAAACATCACTATTTGATATCTCTTCTTTTGCAGGGCTATCCTAAAATCCTGCAAGGAGTTGCTTTAGGTCCTTATGTAACAAGGTACCTCCCGCCTTTCGATGAATTTGAGGTCGATTGCTGTCAGCTTCCCCAGGGAGAATCAGCAGAGTTCCCTGCAGTCCCAGGTCCTTCCATTTTTGTGGTCACTTTTGGGGAGGGAATCATATATACAAGTAATCTTAAAGGAGATATAATTGCAGAAGGAGATGTTCTCTTTGCACCTGCTAACACTCAGATTAGCATAAGAAGTGCATCTCAGTTGCAGATATACAGAGCAGGAGTGAACAGCATGTTCTTTCAAGCCTCATAAATTTCATTACAGCTGCTGCACATCTTAGCTTTAGTGCAAGCAAATAATTTATTATTTTTTGCATTTTTTTTCACAATAAATGTATTTCTGTTATTCTGTAATATTAGCATTGCCATGTAAATCCATGTGCAATGAAATAAGTGAAAAAAAATATACGAATAAGAATTCATCAATATAAATTGTTTGTAAAATAAAAAGATCATTAAAATGTGTTTGTGCCTAATAAATCACGGTCATGAACTGACCGAAGGAACTTTTTCTCGGCCCTAGCACCTGCTCCTAAACTGAATGGCCACGTTTCGTTAGACGTTTTGTCTTCCTAAAGAACACAAAAAGCTGCAAAGGCATAATCTTCTCGGCCTCGCGACCGCGGTATTATAGGCCGAAGTCGAAGGCCGTAAGAAGCACGGCCAAAGATACTGGTTAAATCATCACGTGGCCTCAAGGTCCCACGCCCCATTTAATGAAGTAGTGCCTATGACTACTGTAGCAAACCCACTGGTTGTAAGAAGCATTTAATGCACGAGAGCAGAAGGGAAGTGACTGAAGTCAGGATTTGGTAATCAGAGTGGTTAGGCGCAAAACATTCTCACAAGTATTCCTATAACTTGAGGTCAAATCACCAACCACCAGACCAGGACATTAAATGCGTTCCCACGGCCAGGGGTGCAGAACCTACGATCAGGGCGGTGGCCGAGATTTGCCGAGATTTATGGGAGTCACACCACCATGCTTCACGATCCCAAATGCCGATTGGACTACCCACTTGCCCCGATCAAACTCCACAATGCAGGTCTTTTCAAGCCTCGATTGTCCCTCCAGGACTCCCCCTATAAATACTAAGCTCAAGACCACGTTCAAAGGGTCCAGCACCAAACAAAAGCCTCCCACGGAGCAAATCTTATTTTCCTGTAATGCACTTTCAATATCTTTACATGCTTTCCTAGGAGTAGTGTTAGATTGTAAGGAAAATCCATTCATCAATATATCATACGACCCTTGATTTTCAAGGTGCCGGAGCACCATCCTTGTTATCGCCTCATTCACCCCATATATCATACAACCGTCGCTCTCTGAGCAACGCGCCGGAGCATCACCTAAAACCTACCACCAACACCACCACTAAACGGCTTTGTAGCTCAGGCCGTGAACCTAACGGCCGAGACCAGTTCCTCTCTCGGCCACAATTGTTTGATCAGAAGTCGAACTCGAAACAGGCGCATCACTTGAACATCTTCTACCCAAACCTCATCACCATCTCGACGCATGGTAAACCGTGCTGGCACGCCCGCGCAAAAACCGCATCACACCTAAAAGTAGGACTCAAGTGTTAAACGCACATCCCCTCGGCCCGGAACACCAGGCCGTGAGATCTGCGCAGCCAACAAAATGCAGTCATCTTCTATTGAGGGATCCCTCAAATAAGGAAACTCGTTGGAGCCCACTACAAATTTTATTTAAACAATTCGAACCGTCTATTTTTCAAGTCTTCATTTATGGATCATCCTTTAAAAAAAATTAGACAAATTAGAAACTGTTTAGACATTTAGTTGTGCTCAACAAAATTGATATAAGATACTTCAAGAAAACACTAAAATAACAATTGTTGATGCTTGCTTTTCGCACCACCAATTAGAGTGCGTCAAAACCTGATCAACCCTTCCTCAGGGGTGAATTTTTTGAGGTCGCATTTCTGTATGTTTTCTATTGCACTTAGGGCGGACAAGCATGGCAAACAACAGCTCCAATCCCCTGAAATGGAAAACAAGGAGTGGTCACAGAAGAGGCGGTGGTGAGTCCACCAACCACTCTCCGATGCATGAGTCGGTCTTCTCCCTCAAAGGAGGTTCGAAAAAGCATTGAAACTTAAGTATGGACAAAGTTTAGATTACCTTTTTTAGGTGGAAAGTTCCTCATTTTGTATTGGGAAGATGGGACCTCTTTTCCGTCCTTTTTCGATGTGGGGCTATTGAGTCTTTAGTGATGTGGCGTCCTCGGATAGGGTAGATGGTGAGAGCCTAGCGCGTGTCCCTTCTTTTCTTGGGAACAATGCACATTAGTGGGATATGATGTGGGCCCCGTGTCTGACACTTTTGGTTCATATGTGCAAGCCTCTTAAGGTGAGATGCCTTGTATAGTGTGCTAGGCCACAATTTTATAAACATTGTTTGGGCCTGAGCAGCCTTTCTTTACCTTTTTCGGGCCTGGGCGGCACGATTCATGGCTGGTTTTAGCCTACCAATTGATCGGTGCATAATTACATATCTTTTTTGTACCATTCTAACTTATGATTTGGTATGTTTTTGAGTTAAACTTGTGCTTTTAATAAAGTTTTGTGTATGTTTCAGTATAATAAGGTTGAGACTCATTATTTACATTTTGAAGACAAGTTAGCTCAAAACAGTGTCTGCAGATCAGTCATATTTACGGATTAACCTGTACTTGCTCAAAAAGAACCAGATAATGCGCCATACATCATTGGAAAGATACGGAAGTCTAGTTTCCGTAACATTTTACGGTGCAAGATTTGGAGTCTTCTAGAGGAAGTTATACATGATTTAGTAGCTCAAGGTCAAACATTCGGGCCTCAGTCCAGTTTCCGTGGGTCACTTTGCAGGCCTCCGTTCAGTTACTTGCACAAGTCAGATGGGGTGACACCCTTGATAGAAGTTGTTCCAATGGGTGTCTACTATAACATATCCAAATTTCAGCCCAATTGGATAAGTCTGGAGCCCTCAGCATGTCAAAAACCGAACCTGGTTCACAGACAAACCTTTGCTGTCACATGTGCTTAAAGCAGCCACACATGGAGGCAAAGCATGGGCAGCTGTTGAGCCATGTTCTTGAAGCAGCCACACATGGAGGCAAAGCATGGGCAGCTGTTGATCCATGTGATTAAAGCAACCACACATGGAGGCAAAGCTTGTGGCAGCTGCAAAGCATGAGCTGCCACACATGGGAGACAAAGCATGAGCTGCCACACATGGGCAGCTAAGAGACCAGCCAAGGGGGAGGACGAATTTGAAGCCTATAAATAGAGAGTTTCAGCTCATTCAAAGAAGGATATCATTCCATAAATTACATTTCCATTGTACACCATCAAAGAGTTGTCTACACCATCAAAGAGTTGTTTACACCATCAAAGAGTTGTCTCCTTTATCAAAGAGCTATCTTCTTCTTCTTTCTCTTTTTATTTTCTGTTTTGTATGTTCTTGCTATCCATTCAAATTATGGATAGCTAAATATTTTAGTTAGGGCTCGATTGAAGCCCTAATCATGTTTCTTTAAGTATTTCAATATGTCTTTGCTATAAACTACTTTTGTGATGCTTATTGATTAATTTCAGATTATATTTTACTCTTTACATACGTTATGTTATGCTTGATCATCATATGCATGCTATGTATTGAGTTTGTTACATAGGTAAATTTAGATGACCGAGTCTTGTACCTATGAAAGTAACAAAAGAACTAGTTATAAGTTCTTGAAATTAATCATCATGAATAACTAGAATAGATACCATGTTCTAGAATTTGTGTGTTTGTCGATTTCCATTGTGTTATGCATTCTTAAAGTGCAACTTAGTAGATACCATGCTAAACACTTTAAGAATGAAAAGAGTTAGAGTAGATACCCATGCCTAACTTGTTGTTTAGGGAAATCAATAACTTAAAGAGTAAATATCATGCCTTTAGGTTGACAAACATAAGCATCCAAAATCTGTTTTGTAGCATTGTGCATGTCGTTTGCTTAAGGAAAAAGATTAGTGGTGAACATCGAATCCCTAACTAGTTTTCTCATTGTTTTAACCTCAATCAAATTCTATTTTTAATCAAACGCTGTTTTCAATATTTAGTATTTAAATTTTCAGTTTTCAATACCATCATAAGAAAATCATCATTTTGAACACCTTGTCTACACCGAATGCCATTTAGTTTAAGGAAAATAAATTAAGCACAAATTAATCCAATCCTCGTGGGAACGATCTCGTATTTGCTTTCTATACTATTTATCTGATCTTGTGCACTTACGAGTTAAAACGTGCATATAGTTGCTTAATTTTTAGGTTAATATTTGTTCAACACCAATCTCTCAGGTTTGACCACTTCCTCATGTGGTATGGGCCTAAGCTCCTTGGGCTCTTTTGGGCGTGCCTAATTGATATTTGGTACCAATAGAAGCCACCCAAGTTCTAAGCGATTCCTCTTGTCGAGGAGTTCTTTGGTTCTTGGCAAGGTTGGCATGTGCCTCTAAGAGCCTTATCTCTCATTCTTCTTTTTCTTCACTTTTTTTTAGCCTTCCAAGTCCTTGGTCGAAAGGGAACTCCTAACTATAGGGGCTAATTTAGCTCTTCACGCGGGTTTAGTTGGTTGTAGCATGGTGGCAGAGGAAGACCTGGGCAAATACATGAAGGGTAAACGACTAAGCCAAAAATGGTCAAAAAGGAAGAAGTAGGAAACGTCGATGAAAAAATTGTTGTCGGTGAGAGCTCGTTGCATGAGGAAATTAGACTCCAGTCATAATGGAAGGAAACAAACCTGATCTAAGATCAAGTCGAAGATTTGACGGACGAGGAGGTTGGTAAGGAAGATTTGGAACAGGCCAAGCTAGAGGAAGATGACTTTGCTCAGGAAACTAAGGCTAAGGAAAAGAACCCTTTGGTGTTAGACGAGATGAATATCAACATGGTGGTGATTTTACCCTTAGAGTTTTTGACTTCATAAGAACAACATGGCCATCTTAAAGACGATGTTTATTAGGAAACCATCCCAAAGATAGTTATCGGTGATGATCAAAGGGAAAATTCAAAGAAGGAAACCCCAGAAATAGCATTCAAAGAAATATTTCCTTGAGGTTTGTCACGCCCCGGACCCGGGGTCGGTAAAAACTCTGTGCCCGGCGCGTGAGAAAAGAAAATAAAAAGAAAGCCGAAAAAGGGGTTTAAAATAAACTTCTCTTATAAAAATAGCTCCCAAAATGTTACAACTTTACAAGAAATAAATAAACTCTACTACTCTCATCTAATTCAACCTCAACTCATTTAGTCTTCGTCTTGCCCACTAATTCATCTGAAAAATTAAACAGGGTGAGGTATGAGCAACCACCGCTCAATGAGTAGATTATGCAATATGCCAGTCAAGCAATGCCGTTTTACACACTCTAGAAAATATCATGAAAAGATACACCAATCCATATCATATCACATCATCCCTTCATATCTCGGTTATCCTTCATAGCATGTAACCAACCACGTGACTCCTACTGGCCTTACTGCCCTATGTCCTTGTGTGGTACATCTATCCCTCGGATACCCCAACATTGAAGTTCTCATGTTCCATGAATAATACGTACTTCACAAATATTCTAGTCAATATATATATAGTGTGAAAGATTGCACCAAATTAGACATGCTTGACTTGAAATAGAGAGATATTTGTAAATAGAACAAATCCACGATAATTCATGGTTTTCATATTTTGTCACAAAATAAGAACTTTTAGAACACATTACATAAACCACTCACCTCGACAATGAGAGCCCTTAAAATAAATTGACAAGACAACCCATTTACCTATCTCGTCCAATATCAAATTTCCTTACATCTCTCTCTCTCTCTCTCTCTCTCTCTCTCTCACGTTTCTTTTTGTTATTGACAACATAGGGGAGATGCCTTATTTATACTCTTACAAAACTTGGGCATGAAGTAAGAATAGATATATGGATAAGCTTAATGAATAAGGATAAATAGGAATATAGGAAGATAAAATCAAGATATTTATTAACTAACTAATTTCTTTCAAGAGCTGTCAAAACACACAAGCTTTAAGCTTTAAAACAATGACACATATATTGGTGACAAGGATGAAATATGCATGTGCCACACGTCCACCTTAAGATGATTAAAACTTATATATATAAAAAATTACTATGTCAATCCCTTTGTCCAAGTTAACTTGCTCAGAAGGATAAAAATAGATTTTCTTTAGCTATTTTTAATACACAAGAAATATCTAGGATTTAGAGAAAAACAAATAATATAATTTATAGTTATTCAAATGAACATATGTATATATATATTTACTAATACAAATAGTTATTAAAATAGCATTATTGTAAACGTAAAACAGTAAATATATATATATACATATTTATTTATAAACGTTTAATCTTCTTTAAAAACTTCTAAGAATATGGATTCTCACAAGGTTCACTGGACAAATATCACCAAACCTTTGTACATCACGATGCATATAGAAGGACTGCTGATCTCCAAGGTGTACGTTGACTATAGGGCCAAGATAAACGTCCTTCCATACTCAGTAATGAAGAAAGTACTAAAATTTCTATAACGCAATTGAGTGGTCAAACGATATTGGATTCAATTGATTTTTTGTAGAGATGATCTTTGAATTATTATCTATAACATAGATAGTTTGGATTAGTGAAATACAATGTGAAGTGGTCCCTACAAAGGTGTCCCTCAAATAAGCTAATTTGAGGGATCCCTTAGTGGAAGCTATATATATATATATAATTATTCTCTCATCCGAATGTCCGCACGTTATTACTATGCGGATGCCATTGCAAACATAGAGGAAAGCAGGGAGGGGTAGTAGAAAATATATGGCATCTACACTGTAATAATGTCCGGACGTCCACATAGAATATATATATTTTTGCAATTGAAAGTTCAACTGATCAAGAATGAGTGATGCCTTGGTCGGCTAGGCTAGTTCTGTAACTTGTGATGATTGTGTTGAGAGTTGAGTGCATAAGCTTTTCTTTTTTCTTTGTAGAAAAAGTGTTTTTAAGTGTGTCACCAATAGTATTGTAGCAAAATCTATTTTTTAAAATATGTAACATATAAATATGGTGACTCTAACAACATCTCTATGTACTTGTACTTTGTGAAACCCATCACATAACAATTGTTTTTGAGTTGTTGTGGTAATTGGTATTATCTGCAAATTATTCAGTGTAAAACTTATCTAATCGTTTGTTTTACTTTTACTTCCCCCTAAAATACCACCCGCAAATTGGTAAGTCCCATAGAAGCACTTCATTGCAAATCTTACCCCAGTTTACAACAACTCCACCAATTCATTTTCATATTTCTTTTATGCAAGTCTAGTCAAGCATGTTATATGTTATATGACAAATCATTTATATGTTGCTTTTTAAACTTGGGTTCGTTCGGATCCTTCAATGAGTGAAGTTTTCAGCATAGAACTATTTTCCTGGTTGGTTTCTCATATATAAAATCATGTTTCCTACTATTTTTTCCCTCTACAATTCAAGGAGGTTCATGCCTATCTTTATTATTTGATTGTATAATGTAAATTATTTGGGTCAATTCAAGGACGTTCATGCCTATAAAACACTAGGTAGGCAGCTTCTACAAATAATTATTCCATGAAATTTTCATGACAATAATAACCTAGGTATATTGTGAACCTATACCATTATTATTTGTTCAACACATTACAAGTCAACAAACTTAAGCTCTACATGAAAATTTTCCATTTGAATATGATGACATAAATACAAGTCATATATCTACTAACTGCTTGCTCATGTTGTGCATAATATTAAGTTTTAAGCAATTCATTGGCCTTGTTCAACCAAACATCGTAAATATCATCTACGAACATAAAATGGAATATGAAATTGCAATGTGTTTTCTGGAATATTCAACACATATTAAATTAGTCAATTTACGGATATTTGTAGCTTGGAAGCAAGCTTGTTAGATAGCTTTTTAGATACTTTCAAACTAGGAGCAAAATATTATTTTTCACAAGAAGAAAGCATGACCCTTAATTCTATGTCTTGGTAAAGGGTACCACCACATGCCACATTCAAGACTTGTGAGACTTTGCAAATGCCCATGTAGGTTATGTTCCTTTCAAGGCAAAACCTACCCACAAAATCTGCAAACTTATTTTTGTACATCTAAGCCTTGTTGGCTAGGCCTCATTGGACTCAACTAGCTTAAATAACACCCACAACCCATGCTTGGTGAAGTGCTCCTTTAAGTTAAATGTGACTAGAGAATTCGGGACCACTAAAAACGCCTCATTTGTTCGCACAAAATAGAGAGTTGCATGGAGATGCCGCTAAATAACGACGTCGATGTTTTGGATGAGCGAGTCTGCCATTATCTTACTTAGACACTCATGCTCTTTCTCTTTGACGTTGCTCTACTCTTCTCTTCCGTTGTGCTTTGCTTTCCTCTTCTATTGTGCTATGCTATCACTCACTCAAGGTTAGTTGTTCAGCTATTTTCCTCTCTTTCCACTCTTCTTTTGTGTATGTCTTTCTCCTTAGTGATACTTGATGGGTTCAATATGCTATTTCTTGGTTTGATTTTTAAGTTTTGATTATGGGTTTGTTTGTAGTTAGCTTAATCTTATGAAAATTATGATTTTTATTGGTTAATTTTTGTTGGATTATAATTGGGTCTAGGGTTTTCAATTTTGAATTATTTTGATTATGGGTTTTTTTGTTTGGAATGAGAAGATATGAACAAATTGATGGGTAGAATTGGAGCCCTTGTTTAGCTGTTCTTTTCTTTTCTTTTTTTTTTTAATAAATTTTTTTTGCAAGGCATGTCTGGTTTTTTCAAAGAGAAGTGTACATTACAAATTATTGGTTTACGAATCAACCAATAAATTATTTTGAATGTAAACGAATATGCAATCTAAAAACCCAAGTCAATGTATAACATGTTTAATTAGCATTCCCGTACCATCCAACCAATAATCTTCTCATTATATCATATTACACTACAGAAAATATTGAGCAAATTTACCTGTACTTTGTTGGGTATTGGTTTTTATTTATTTATATGATCATTGGCACATGCAAATACTTTGTTGATTTGTATATATATCAACTAGACATATAAAACTATACATGCTTAATTTTTGTTGGTTTATATGATTTATTAGATATGGATCGACGAAAGCTTTTGTTGATATTACTATTGGAGATGTGACATTTAGAGACAATGTGTCCTTGCACGATCCTTGGGCTTATGATGTTCAAAATTAGGATCAACGACTTATAGAAAGACAACCTTAATAATCATTCCTTTTTTACACGTGACACTCAATTGCATTATCTAAACAGTATATTCGAGAATGATGTAGTGTGTGAGTGATTAAGAATAGATTTAAGGACGTTTGGTATATTATGTGAGTTGCTTCACGCTAATGGAAGGGTTAAAAATGATGGTTTGGTGACTTTAGAGGAGCAACTATGTATATTCTTACATGTACTTGCACATGTCGTACTATTATAGAAGTAGGTTTATTCGATCAGGTGAGACCATAAGTAGGTGCTTCAACTTTGTGTTGCAAGGAATTTTAAGATTGTAAGGTAGCTTATTGAGAGTTCAGGAACCTGTGGGTGAGACCTGCACAGAGTATAGATGGAAATGTTTAAGGCATGTTTATTATGTATTGGAAATTTGGAGAAACTATAGTAAGTTTCTTTGTCTTCTTTTAAAAAATTTAGAATTTAATTAAAGGTAACTTTTTTTTTTTTAATAGAATTTCTTTGGAGCGCTCGATAGAACTTGCATTAAAGTTCGTGTGATTGACACTAATAAACCAAGATATTGAACCATGAAGAGTGAAATTGCAACAAATGTGTTGGTTGTTTGCTCACATGACATGCAGTTTATATTTGTATTGCCTGGTTGGGAGGGATCTGCATCTAACTCTGGAGTCCTTTGTGATGCCATAACTAGGCCAAGTGGTTCAAAAGTGGTCATTAGTCAGTATTCACTTTATGTGCATTTTTGAATTAAATTTATATACCAACGCTAATAGGAATTGTCAATTTTCGGTTACTAGGTTATTATTACTTTGTAGATGGCGGTTACACAAATGGTGAGGGATTTCTTGCACCATATAGAGGAACAAGGTATCATATATATGAGTGAAGAGATGGATATAAAGCTGCAAATCATCAAGAATATTTTAATATGAGGCATTCAAAAGCAAGAAATGTAATAGAATGATATTTTGGGTTGTTGAAAGCTAGGTGGCTCATACTAAGGAATCTATGTTTTTACCCTATAAAGGCGCAATGTCGGATAATTACAGCTTGTTGTCTTTTACATAATCTCATTAGGAGGGAAATGTCCATGGATCCAATAGAGCCTCAAGTGAATGAAATTAATGAGGCAGAAAATATGGTAGAAGGTGATACGGTTGGCATTGTCAAAGCATCCAATAAATGGACTACATGGAGGGATGACTTGGCCTTGCAACTATATAATGAGTGGAGAGCAACTGGGAATAACTAGCCAATTTGTGGTTTATGAATAACCAGCCAATTTATGGTTTCTGTTTCAATTTGTATTTGAGACATCACCATTCAAACTTAACCATTTATTAATTTTCTTCAGGATTAAGCACTTTGCAATTTGAATATTGATTATGATTATTATATTGAAATAGTAGCATGTTGTAATTGATCATAATCCATTTGGGTCAATTCACTTGACCAATTATGTTATAACTTTGACAACCTTGTTGTTGTTACCTATTGTTAGTTGATGTTACATATTTCTATTGTTGTTTGTTTTTCTTTAGTTCAATGATGATAGTGTTGCTTTATATGTGTGGAGTCATATTAGGAATGGAAAGTGTTGATACCAATCAAGACTTTGAACAAGGGAGGAAACAAACTAGGCAGTTGTGGTCTAAATTTGAGGAAAAGCAATTGCGATAGTGCTTAAAGATTTTGTGGCTGGAGGCCATCGTTGAGAGACTTATTTGCAAGTACTACTTGCCTATATTTCATTACAAAGAATATATTTTTTTTTTTGGTTACATGGTTAAACATAAACTAAATGGTGTCTTATTTTATTATAGCATCATAAGAATGCAGCTGAATGGAGGAACAAATAATTCCCATTATTTGATAGACTTGCTTATATTTTTGGAAAGGATCGTGCTAATGGAAAAGAAGCTGAAGTCTCCAGTGAAATGATGGAAGAGCAAGGGAATAATGAACAAATCATTCCCATTATTTGATAAACTTGCTAATATTTTTGGAAAGGATCGTGCTAATGGAAAAGGAGCTGAAGTCCCCAATGAAATGATGGAAGAGCAAGGAAATAATGAACAAATCATTCCCATTATTTGATAGACTTGCTAATATTTTTGGAAAGGATCGTGCTAATGGAAAAGAAGCTGAAGTCCCTAGTGAAATGATGAGCAAGGGAATAATGAAGTTGTTGCTAGTGATGACAATGATATATCTCCTATGTCAATAAACAAGGAGGGTAGCCAATATGTGGTTTGTCAAAACAAGAGGAAAACAGGATCAAGTTATGAAGATAGAATTGTGCCTGCACTAGAAAAATTGTTTGAAAGGTAATGAAAATGGTGACTGATGCTTTCTTAAAAGGTAATGAAAATGGATCTAATATTGCCAAACAAGTCAAGGAAGTGTGGTTTTCTGCTATGGATCAATGTAACATCCCAATCTAAAATCATTATTAGATTAAAAATTTAATTGTGGAATTACATTTTTACCCTCAAGGGTAAGGGTAAATTGGTTTAATTTGGGAAGAATTTTTGGGAATTGAATATCGCCGTTGCATAGAGCTCGCTCTCACGAGTTCGTAGACATGTAGTGGACCCAAATAGGAGTTTTAACGAAGAAGTTGTGATTAACGGAAGTGCAGTGACATAACTGTAATTTTGTTGAAGTTAGGTTTTAAAAATCTAGCATTCTCTCTCTCTCTCTCTCTCTCTCTCTCTCTCTCTCTCTCTCTCTCTCTCTCTCTCTCTCTCTCTCTCTCCATCGATACCGCCTCTTTCGACGACATTTCCGGCACCATCCGGCGACCAAATCTGACGCCACAACTTGAAAAACACTCATCTCCACCTCCTCTACAAGACTTGCTAATTTTCCAGACCCAATTTTGACCCGTGATGGAACGAGGAGAAAAATTGTGATTTTTTCATTCGTCGTTTTAGGCGATTCCGGCAACGGAATCTGACGAGTAAGGTATGCTTCTTCAAACATTTATTTGTGTTCTAGCTGTTTTGATAGTTGGTTTGGATCGATTTGAAGCCGCGAGTGTTCTATTAGAAACCTAAGCTTTGTTTGACTTTGGTAGCGTTTTTCGGCCACTTCTCGGATTGGAGGTCGGGCCCAGTTATATAAGTTGCTCCCCTAGTTGCCCTAATCACGTAGGTATAGGTATTGTTGGGTGATTTGAGAAATTTCAGCTCGTGTGGCGGCACGTGTCAGCTCGTGTGGCGGCACGTGGGCCATGGTGTGGTGGCCCATTGGGTTATGTTTTGATCCACTTGTTGTCCCGAGCACAACGGTATGCTTGGATTCGATTTTGGTTTTTGTATGACAGTCGAATGGATTTACGCCTATTAGGCGATATTTGGGTTCGATATGTTCTAACCATTGGATTGACTCCAATTCCAAGTATGTTGTTTCCCATACCTCTACGATTGGGTAGGAATTCTCATATCGGGAATTGGAGTCCCGGATACTTCGATTCAAGGAGTTTAGGGTTGGGTAACCAATAATCGTCCGATTGTGTGATCGAGAGTAATCCAACTGCTCGATCGAGACCAAACCCTCAGGACATATTGTTTGTTTTGAGTTGGACCTTCGGGAACTCTTGGTTTGGAAATTAGAGGTTGTGGGCCCCGTGGCCCGGAGTTGACCAAAAAGGGGAAGTTGACCAAACTGTCGACCACGAACCTATCAAAACCGTCTTGACAAAAAACTACGCATTTAAATCCTAGGAATTATGGTTTTCTTTCTGATTTGTAGTTTGTGTTCTACATACAATTGTTAACATATCTCGATATATCTTCAATAGGTGCTCAGGCTCTGGCTAGCCAATAGGCGGGACCTCACTAGGGCATACTAGCTTTGACTTTCTGTGAGTGGACTTGGTTTAAATAAGTTTTTTTTTTTTTGTATAAGTATGAATTTCCTGCATAAAAAGGGATTTTTTAATTTATATTTGTTTTTACTTGGATATGGGAAATATTGGAAATTGATACATGTTTGCATGCAGAAATTATAAGGGATATTGTGGCACTATTTGGAAGTAAATAGGAATTTCAATATTGATTTGTGCATGCGATTTGTATATATGTATATATATATATATTGTTGGTGGTTTGACTTGTGTATATGCTTACCATAGTGTGTATCTCCCCCATTATTGTTACTATGGTTATTTATTTTTGACACGCAGTAACTCTTCGGAGGCGCGTCGGGAATTAAGCACCCCTGACCGGGTGTACCGAAGGCCTTGACGGGCTGTCAACGCATGTATGACTTATTTCAGCTGCACATGTATTGAGGATTCTACCTTGCGTGTCTGGGGAGCAATAGTCCCCTGGTTGGACTGCGCATTCCCTAGCCACATGAGTATTGAGGATTTTGTCATGTGGTCTAGTAAAACAATCCTCGCATTGGATTGTTTTCCCCCGATACATAACTATGGATGTGCGTGTGTTTATTTGTATAAAAGGGTTTTTGAGATCAAACAGGTTTTTAAATCAAGCATGCGTTAAAAAGGTTTTACATGTATGGCTTTCCGACTAATATTTTCGAAAAGGTGGGGTTAATATATTTGTTTTACTTATGTTTAAACTTAATTTTCATCCACTCACATCTTCTATGGTTTTGCGCCCCCAAGCCATAACTTGAGGAGCTTGACAACCAAGGTCAGAAATTCCTTCTCCGCACAACCGTCGCCACCGTAGGATTTTCTTTTCGTGACTTTTCTATTGTTTACGGCTTGTAAACTAACGAAATTCTTAGTATGCTCTTAATACGACCACGTAGGGTTGGATTTGTGGCCAGAGGCCATTTGTAAATTGTGTGTGCTTTAAATTGTATGTGCTGGGGGAGACTCTGTTGAGATTTTGGTAGAAGTCTTGACCCTTTTATATTTCTGAAGCGAGACAAATGGGTTATTTTAGTAAATGGGCCTGGTATTCCTTTAGGTGTGTGAAGAGTAGCAGGATTTGGCACAAATTCCAAGGGGAATTTGAGTAGAGTCCTGTCAATCAAATTA
The DNA here is from genome assembly GCA_020226455.1 of Prunus salicina. Taxonomy (NCBI): domain Eukaryota; kingdom Viridiplantae; phylum Streptophyta; class Magnoliopsida; order Rosales; family Rosaceae; genus Prunus; species Prunus salicina. Next base: position 15,723,580 of record CM035344.1, on the reverse strand, counting down.
CAGCATTAAAAATCATTTTGGATAAGCCACAAACAATATCTCTATTCACTTGATGCTGATATCAAAAAAGCCTTTGTTGATCAATTGCTTAATGAAAATGCTTGAAGGAGGCCACATCCCATATATTGGAAACACCACAAGTGCTACTATTGCTTTTGTTGTTGCTGCTTTATTAGTCACGTTTTGGAATTGTGGATGTTTATTTGTATATGTTAATTAGTGGATTTTTGGATGATTATTAGTATTATTAGTCCGTGAGTTTGTGGAAAGTAATATGTGAACTTGAATTTTTAATTTTCTTGTGAATTACTTTTGCATATATGTAAAATATCTAACTTTTGCTTCTATCAATTTCCAACGACATATTTTGTTCATGGTAGGTTCAGATGATGAATTCTTTCATTAAATTACTCCATTGATAGCATAGTTGGATGAAATGTAATCATATAGTCATCATCTTAGTCTTGGAGAGTTGATAAATGTAGTATTATGCATAATAATATAGCACCAATAAATAATCATCATCTTATGTTATGTATATTTATTAAATATCTAAAAATATAATAAATATTAGTAAAATATTATTTTCTTAATCTGACGCAGCACCAAACATAGGGCAGTACTTAGTCCAGCTTAAGTCGCTCCGAGAGAATCCAAGACAATTCTAGGATATAGTGAAGTCCTTAATTAATAGTGAGGTGTACCAAACGAGCCCCTAAAGACAATGAGAACGCGAGGGAAGATAACAACGAGATCAGAAGCCATGTTTGTTGGGTTGGGTGTCTTATTTAATTAATTTTCTTTTTTTGGAATTGGAGAGAATAAGAAGAAGAATAAGAAGTAGAGATTAAGAAAGAAGTAGGAGGAGTTTGATTTGAAAAGGAAAATGCTAGGCATACCATATTTATATACCACATTGTGTACCACCTTTCTAATAGATGTGGGCCCCATTGTATTGGTGGGCTCCACTTCTATTAGAGAGGTTGTACACAATGTGGTATATAAATGTGGTAATCCTAGCATTAGCCTTACTAAAATTAGAAGAAGAGGGGATATGAAAGCTAGAGATGATGAGTGCTATTTAAAGACGATCGATCGAAGCAAGAGAGGAAGAGATGTGTAAGTAGTCCAGGCGAACGTCTCACACTTTCAAATTCGGTTTGTTGAATTAATTAACACCCAATTTGATCAAATTCATTATTAATTAATTATATAACAAAATAAATAACCCAAAACTGCAGGCATTCATAGGGAAAACCCCATGGGTTTTTTTTTAAGGATAAATGTAGGTCCATTTTTGGGGTTTTTATCAAAATTTTCATTAAGTATCATATTAATGATCATAATTTGACTTTTCTCAATGCCCATAGTACCCATAATGATATCCATTTTTATTTATTATTGGATTATATACTGTTTTGGTCACTAGGTTTTATATGAAAATTCAATTTGGTCGCTGAAAAAAGAATTTAACCAAATTGGTCATTGTGCGTGCTTTTTTCTCAGTGACCAAATTGAATTTTCATGTAAAACCCAATGACCAAAAAGGTATTTAACCCTTTATTATTTACCCAATGACATAATAACCATTTATAACACACACATACCATATATTTATCTCCTTAAACTCTCTCACAAACTTCCACCACAAAAACTCTCCCTTAGTCAAATCCGAATCGTCTTCTCCTGCAACACTAAGACCTCAACAATGGTGATTCTCCTTCTTCTTTTCATATTTTTAAATTTTTTAAAAAAATACCTTTTTATTTTTTACCTACACCCTTGTATTGTATAGGAGCAGTTTATGTTTCTTCTCTTTTATTCTAACGTAGGTAAAAAAAAGGTTTATGTTAACTACCTACTAAATAGGTTGGAGTGTCGAAATAGTCTACCTAATAAAGAGGGATACGATTTGTGAGTTTTCTGTATATGTAGGTATATAAATTTTGGTCATCTTATAAATAAGGAAACACAATTTTATATTTCTGATCATGCATGTTTTCGTCATGTAAACACATGTTCTTCATTTTGACCTTTTAGTAAGGTAGATTAATGTATCTTATGAGCTATAATTTTTTTTTGTCATAAATGTTTAAAATTCAAATTAAAAAATAAAGAGAGACAATGCTTTAAATCAAGGACTTTTAAATTGTTTCCATTATTTACCTTCAAGGGAAAAATAGTCAAGAAAAATAAGTAATAAATGCAAATTGGGTTGGGATTCATCAATTCAAATACATAGGCTATAACAAACATTTTCATCACATGCATATATAGTCATTTAATTAACAATTTGAATATTCCTTCCAAATCTAAAACTAAACCATCTTAAAGTTATCTGGATTAGAAAGTGGTAGGAGGGCGAGTTAAGGTTAAAATGAAGCCTTTTTTTTTTTTTTTTTGTTGCATAATATAGTCATTTAATTACACATTAATTTATTTTTTCTCTCTTTGTGCGGTAATTTTCATCACATGCATATATACATTGTTTCGAGTACACAATTGAATAGAATAGAAGCTGGAGAGTTTTTACTTGATGATGGTTGCTACTGTGCTAAAAAATATCCGAATGTACTTAACGAACATTTCATTATTAAGAAGTATAGTTCAATTTTAAATGCACATAATTAAGCAGGCAAACTCATTTTGAATACTTCCTTTTTGTTTATCAAGATGAGAATTTATTCAATTAAGCAACTAGGGTCAGAACAAATCCAATCCACAAGACTTGGAGGACCATTGTTTGCCACGTAATATTTATTATTAATATTGAGTTGGCTAAACTTAATATCAATAATAAATCCTTGTTAGCATTATCTCTTCGGTTGGAGAGTTCAATGGAGATGAAAAATTCAACGTGGCTTTTAGCATGTAGAAAAAATAGATGAGATTCACTCCAACCGAAATGTCAAATCCTACGTAGAATAACATTTCTCTTTCCCGCTATTATTTTTTATTGTTTGACTTTGTGATGTTATTTTATTTTTTATTATATCTTTTTAATTAATGTGCCTAGAAAGTAATAAATCAATAAACAATATGCAATAAAATAATATTTTAATTTGACATCGGGTGGAATGTCAAATTGCCACATAAACCATCCAATTCAAATTTAATGTTTGATATTTGACATTTCCAAAGAGATGCTCTTTAGGGTTGTTTAATTTGCTCTGCATCGTGGATATTGGGAAGCTTGGGAGTTGTAACACATGGAAATGCATGCACCAAAATAACATGCAATCCAAAATAAACCAAATGAAGATGATGCATGGTAATAACTAACCAGAAATCCGTGCACATCCAAAATTTTCCCCAAATGTTGCAAACGAAGACAAAAAAAAAAAAATTGTTGATTTCAGATTTATGTAACTGCATGCTGTGAAGAAATATCCCACATCCTGCAAATATTTATTCTTAATTGTGAAAGTTTTGTTCCAGTGAGGATCAATGTCTAGGCACATTGTCTAGGCATATATATATATATATATTATTCTCTCATCCAGATGTCCGCATGTTATTATCGCTTGAATGTCATTATAAATAGAGAGGAATGAGGGAGGAGTAGTAGAAAATACATGACATCTGCACGATACATCCGCACAATAATAACGTATGAACATCTGCACGATCATAAATCCAGATGTCTGCATATAGGAGAATTTGTGTGTATATATAATACAAGAAAAACCATGCACATAATAAAATTCTATCTCTAAAGTTCTCTAATCATTTATATCTCTCGATTGTGCTAAGCTGCTGCTGCTTCTTTTTCTCACTTCTTGGAATGGAATAGAGATGCTAGCTAGAGAGATTATCTTTTGATCTGTATATAAATCATCATTAGCTAATATGGCCAGAAGTAAAGAACTCAAGCTTATATTTTGAACGAAAATCTATCACTCACTCTCAATCTCTCTCTCTCTCTCTCTCTCTCTCTCTCTCTCTCTCTCTCATTATTATTTTAAAAGGCAGGCATTCCTTTCGGCGGAAGGGACTGATAGCTCTTATGGTAGATTTTTCCTCCATAATAATTTAAGGGAACAGTGTGGTATTGAGTTAGACCCGGGCGACTCAGAGAATGGTTCGACTTCCACTAGTAAGGTTCAATATTAATTTAAGTTCCACAACTATAACTTGCTCAAAGCTTTACCTGCGTTATCATCTAGTAAAGAGTCAGAGAAATATATGTATCTTTTTTGGACCGTTTGAAACCGTATGCGCAATATTTTTATCAAGGATTACGTATGTGCTTCATTCATCTGCTCTTTTAGTTATCATTTTTGTGGTATTGATGTATGATTATATTTTAACTAGTTTTGGAATTGGATATATATATATATATATATATATATATATATAATGGGATTGCAATGCAGATCATCTATCTGATTCTGACCTTTTGTTTGGTGGAAAAGATGAACCTAAGTATTTCTTTTTCTTTTCTGTTTAAATTAGCGGAGAGGGGAATTCGAACTTGGAATCGCTATTAACATTTGAAAGAAATACCATTAAACTAAGAGTTAGTTCATAAAGACAAAGCTAAATTCAAAAGGAAAAAAGAGGTTTTATTGTTTTGTTATTTTTCCCTTTCTTTTCTAGTTTCAGCTTTTTTGTTTGTGTGAATAGTTTACATATGAGAGGAATGAAAAAATTTGTTTTCATTTTCGAATAATTCTATAAACATATGTTTCACAATTACTAGCTACCACAAACGAAATTGATAGTGTCTGATTGATCTGTAGAATGAACCCTTTGTGTTTGTGACAACTTGTATCCAAAAGTTTATTACATAAACAAATTAAAAAGAGGAAAAATAACGTTCACCAGCAAGCTACCTCCTTTCTCCTTTACATCAATCCATCTCTTCTCATATCCTCTATTTCCTTCTTCATCTTCAATTAAAATTTGAAACAAAATATTAAAAGAAAAAATATAACAAACGAACCCTCAAATGCTTAGATGGGTTTTTTTCTTAGGAGGAAACTACTGGCTTTTGTAATGAAATATTAACTAGTGCCCTTTTACCATTTGAAATAATAAAGTCGTAGGATCTTCATTTCCTGTAGTCTGTCTCACACTATTAGGCGTTTACAGGATGATATGTGAAATTCAAATTTAGTTCTGTCAATTTCCCTGCCAGAACAAAAGAATTTTCCTCCTGCTAGTTACAAGGCAAGTGCCAACTAAATCAACACGAGAAAAATGACACTGAATATTCCTATTTCTTCAAATCTTTTAACCATGATAGGATAACTTTTGCACCCTTATCCCATAAACAGTCCAACATCATGTCATGGGCAACCGCTTCAACACAGATCGGAGAGACACCATAAAACCGGCCTGTTTCTTTGAGACCTTCAGCATCCTGGTCAACAAATTTCTTGTTAATGAAAAGACAAGAATTATTATTTTTTTCTTTAAATGAATCAACAGACAACAATTTGAAAATAAGGATCATATAATTAAGCATAGAATTTTACAAACTTACGTAGCGTCCTTTTATAGAAAGAAAAAAGGTGGAAACAAGAATCAGTGAGGCAAAGAAGCGGAAATTAAAGAATGGCATGTTCCATCAGCAAAATTAGAGAAAAGAACCGAGTCATTCTAGAATAAGGAGTTTACCACGATGAAATCGTCATTTGCACCCAACACAAGGAGTTCAATAGCCGATTTTGGCACTGAAGGAACTGGAAGCGCTGCATTGAGCTTCCGCAGATCAAATAATGGCATTCTTGAACTTTTCTTCATTAGCTCTTGATAACTGAAAGAAAACAGAAAGAATTAAAGGTTTTCTTTGCAAATGGACAAATTTTGGGAATAAAAGATCTGTATTGTTGTGAAAAGACCACAAAAATACTCAAACCATACAACACAAGTATACAAGCAATTAACAAATAATAAGAACAAACAAATTTACATGGGTCAGAAAACTTGCCTATGTCCATGAGTTCCACTATCGACCAACAATTATACAGATATACAACAACTCACGATCTGGTGCCCCAATACACCCATGTACTATCAAGTTCTTCACTCCCTTTAGTGTCTTCTTCCTATCCTTGTACCCTATTTTTCTACCCTGTTTGACACAATCACCTACTTTTGGTGTTGGCCCTTCTTTGTACAAACACCTTGCAGTTCTAGACCTCTTTTACTCAACCACCTTTTCTTGGTTTCAACTTATCTTTGACACAAACGCTGTCGTGGTGCATTTAACAGACCTAGAAAATGCTCACAATCATTTGCTCTGTGTATGAAAACCCTAAATTGATTTGGAAGAAGGCCACCAAATCCCTAAATGAGACCAGGAATTTCAGATTTTAAAATTCATTCCATCTATTGTCCATTAAACCAGCACAGTTTTTCTTATGGTAGAACAATTTGATCAAACAGAAGTGTGCATGCCAAAGAGTAGCTCATCTACTCCTATCCTCCATGCACCAAAATAACATGCAATCCAAAATAAAACCAAATGAAGATGATGCATGGTAATAACTCTTTTGGAACTCAGAATACTCACGCATTCATTTAAGTTTATAAAGTTTGTCTCTTAGTTATCTTCTACACCTAAAGTTTGCCTTCCATCACCTTTTAAAATACCAGAAATCCTACACCACATACACATGCACATCCAAAATTTTCCCCATATGTTGCAAACTAATACAAAAAAATATTTGTTGATTTCATATTTTTGTAACTATATGCTGTGAAGAACTATCCCACATATCTGCAAATAGTTATTCTTAATTGTGAAATTTTTGTTGCAGTGAGGCTCAGTGTCTAGACACATCGTCTCTGGAAACTTTAAGCAGAATCTAATTTTAGCTGTGGCATCAGGAGATGTTGACTTAAAGTGCATTACTCAATTTTCTTCTGCAGAGAGAGAGGGAGAGAAAGATAGTGTGTGTGTGTGTGTGTGTGTGTGTGTGTCAATATGCTCAATAGTAACTTGAAATATATTGTTGAATGTCATCTGTCAGTTGAACAAATGTCTGACGAACTAGAAAAGAATTTCCAGGAAACAAACCGTAAAACTAGGCAATCCTCCATTGTTGCAGAAAAAAATGTCTCCTTACAAAGAGGAACAGAAGTTTGAAATCCTTTTGCTGCCAAGCTACGTGTGACCTACTCAAAATTCCAATGAACGACATCGTAAGAACTAACTTCTATATATACTGTAAAGCATACATGAGGAAGCTAAAAATATTCCTGAAAAAGGGTATCTCATTTTCTATTAAGATTAGATTCATGCACTAATAATGTTTAACAGCCTTCCAAAGAATGTTACGGATGATAGGTTGAACAGACTGAGTACCACTTACAAATTAAATGACACAACTTAAGACATTTTAATTGAAAAATGCAACCAAAACTAAAGGAAGATGGGCCAAAGTTTCTTGTAGCATCTTTCCATTATGAATGAGGTTCTATATAAAAAAGAGAAACTAGAAACCTTAAAAGCAGCAATAGGTTTGGAAAAGAGATAGCGCCACACTAAGCCACTGGAGAGAAAAAAAATTAGCAAATGTCAGTTTGAAACTAAATACATTCAAAATGAAAGAAAAATAAGAATAAATAATCAGAAAAAAGACAGTATGTTAGTTACCTATTGCCCGAAGGAGGTACAGAGCAGACAAGTGCAGCCCCCGTAAGCTCAGGGAAAAAATCTCTCATGTCTACGATAAGCAAAATCAACACAAAAATATATACATAAGAAAATTACTCTTGAGAAAAATAGTACTTGAGATGAAATATGATGCTTTTGAAGCTATGCCAGAGGCCAGGTCATGAAGGAAACTTGATCTTGCTTGAAGTTAAAGTTTGATATTTAATATCAAGAGCGTGCATCACAGTTTCAGACTCACATTAAAACTTATTATGACAGAACACAACATTATTTCCCTATGACAGTAAACAGACAACAAGAAAATAGAAACAGTAATTTGGAATAAACAAAACATAACGAGTTACATAGCCCATCCTGTAGGCCTACATCCACCCACACAGGGGGTACAGCAATTTCACTATAAAATCAAAGGAGATACAAAGATAATCATGAATCTCTCCCAAACCCAAAATCAAAATACATCCAAATTTCTCACTGCAACAAATGGAGCAAAAATAGAAGAAATCATCACAAACAATTTTCATAAAAACAAACAGGGTCACACAGAAATAAAGAGAAAACTAATAAGACTTGTAAGTTGGCTGGGCACAAGGAAAAGCAAAACCCAAAACATGTTACAGCCCTCATGGCTCTAGGCCATATTACTACTCTTTCAATTAATTATATCAAGCCACGTCAACTAAACTGCATTTAATACTTTTACAGAAACGAAGTTTGTACGGAAGTTTCAAGTAGTTATTCTTTCAATCAATATTTAGATCTAAACAATACAATTTTCATTTAGGTTGCAAACAAACCCTGCGGCTTGCAAATTGCAAACATCCCTGCTAATACTTAAGGTTTGGGCTGTAGGTTAGGGTTGGATGTTTAAATACTCATCCTTTTAACTTTTCAATGTTTATTCCGGACTATTTCTCTCCTCTTGCACTAGATGTGGGTAGAATTCAGCCAAACCGCATAAAACTTATGACCCATGCCTCATCCATCTGAAGATTTTAGTCTACCCTTTCAAGTAAAAATTTAAAATGATAGAAGTAGAAGTTACCTAAAAATTGGTAAGGTTTAGCGTTTGCAATATAGTACTGAATGATGAGACCTCCAAAAGAGTGGCCAATCAACACTGGTGGAAACGTGAGTTTTTTGCAGATGAAATCAGCAACATTACTTGCATGTGTCTACTGCAGAATTTAGAGTTAACAGGAATAAGAACATTTTACCAGGTACGGAAACTAACAAATACAGAACAGATGCTGGCGAATTTAATTGCAAAAGAAGTTCTTTACTAGTGGACAGCTACAATACCTGGAGAGTACCAGCAACAGAAGCACTGGGTGCATCACTTTCACCCTGACCAATTGGAAGAGGTACGAAAAATCAGAACACACAGCTTCCAGATATATGCTAATGTGTCAATGGTGCATTACAAAATAACACTTCCCTAAAAATAGCATTTTAACACTCATAAGTCATAACAATAATAATCCCATACTTCCAATTATCAGCCGATAGGCTAGTAGAAACAATTTTAATGAGATAAATATCAAACTGCAAACTAATACAACAAGTTTGTCGTCTGATGGTCATAGTGAATCATCCGATTGCACTTCGGAGTGAAGTACAATTTTTTTATGAGAGGAATAAAGAAGGGAAAAAGGAGAGAGTGAGAGGGAGAGATTGCGCCTCATTTGTAGCTCAAATTAAACTATGAATACCATTTGTCGGCTGGAAACATATAGATTACAACAACAGCTAAGTGCATCTCATACTTAAGTTTTCAAGTCGTTCAATATCTCAGCTCATATTCTACTGTAGAGTCAAGTGACTCATAATTCACCATTTGCACAAGAGCAGTAAATGCTGACCTTCTGCCCAAATTGTCACTTGCAATAAAATGAAATGAAATGAAATTTTATCTCTTTATATTCTTAAATTATAATAACGCTATCTTCTTTACTATTTATGTGTTTGTGTGAGACAGAGAGAAGACAGAAGTACTTCTCCAACATGGAAGAAAGGATGCAAATTCTTTTCTTGCCCTGTTACCATAAGTTCTTGCCAGATCTAATGTCCAAAATATAATACCATAAGAAAATCGTTGATAAATTTCAACCCAGTTAACGAAGAATCCATGAAATCAAGTTCTTACCCTACTCTCATCGAATAAGCTTCAAGAAGATATGACAACAAGATAATGAGACACCAATATTGTTACATAAATATCGTAAACTGATTTCCACATTGGACCAGAAGAAGGAAAAAAACACAATTAATCAACAGAACGAGCATAAAAATGGCACATTTTCAGATGAGAGCAAGAGAGAACCCACCTGGCCCAACAAGCTAATCGCATAACAATCATACCCAGAAGCTGAAAAGAAAGGCATCCAGTGCTCAGCCCAGCACCAAGCAGCATGGTAGCTTCCATGAACAAAAACAAGAGGTGGGTTCTCACTTGTTCTCTCCTTTTTCTCATCTGATTCTTTTTCTGCAACTCCCTTCTGCACAATTACCTCCATGTTGAGACCAGAGGGGAGCTGGTGGAAAAGACGAGACTGTTCCTGCTTGAGCTCGTAAGGGACTCGCATTCTCTGAGCTCCATGGAGGGCAGCTCCGGCCTTTACCGTAACCCTCGAAGTAGAGAGGTTGGTTTGAAGTTGGGAGATGGTGTGAAGGGAGAGGAGAGTAGCCATTCATATGAAATTGACCTCGCGCTCAATAGCCCCAACCTTCGCCCTTTTCTTTTATTGGGCTAATTGCATTTACTATTTTGAGCTGCTCAACTTGATATAGGTGGTTCCAATCCAACCCAAAAAAACCAGAACACTTGATATAGGTTGTGTATGCGAATGGGTCTAGCTTAAGCTTAGTGGAAAAAAAAATCTTTAACTTGTAAATCAAAGGTCTTATATTCGAATTCCCACAACATCATAGTTGTGCGGGTGTGACAAATCTCCTTCCCATATGGTTTTAGATTACCGCCATATTTGATGGGCTGAACTGAACTGATTAGGATTGAGCTTGGAGTGTTGGACTAGATTAGCTTGGACTTCAAGTCATGTTGAGTTGTTTGGCAAAGCACTAGACTAGACTGGACTTAAGTCTGGTCCATTGTTTGGTACAAGGCCACACTGGAAAGTATTGGACTTCTTTTTCTTTTTTAATTTTAAAATTAATTTACTGTTTATTTAATTATTTAATTTCATAAAAAAATTAATTAAAAACACATCAAATTACAGAACCAATAATTATATTTAAAAAAAATTAAAACACAGAAAATGAAAAAACAAAAACTCACAATTAATTGAAAAAATAAGTCAAATATGTAGAAAAGATCAATGAATGATCTTAAAAAGAAGAGCGGCTATCTTCAAGTTTATGTCTGATTGCAGGCACTTGATACCATCCTTTATCATAGGAATGTAGAGAAATAATGGATCCAACAAAACAGCAAACAGACATGATGCTACAAATATGTTCTTCCACTTTTGAAGGAAAGGGCTCCTGGTTCTAAGTTTAGGAGCAAAACCCAAAAAATGAAAAGAAAACAAATTATGGTCCAAGATCTCCTTTCCCCTCCCACTCAAACCCACCCTTTCCTTCTATTTTTCTTGTTCCTATTTCCAAGAGAGAGAGTGAGAAAGACTGAAGTGAGAAGATTGTTTGAAATATGAGGGAGCATTAGAGAAGAAATAGAAGAAGAGAAGAAGAAAATCACAAAGACAAAGAGAGGAAGAGAGAGGAGAGGGAGAAGAGAGAGGAGAGAAGGGAAAAGAGAGAAAAGAAGAACCTAAGAAGAGGCGTGCTCATCAAGAGAAGAGAGAAGAGGCGGACTGGCTCTCTGGAAAAGACTCGGATTCTAAACCCACATCTGGGCTTGGGTTCTGGAGCCATAGTTCTTTGGGATATGGATCCCATGCCCATATCCAGTCCGAGACACTGATCGGTGCATAATTACATATCTTTTTATACCCTTCTAACTTATGATTTGGTTATGTTTTTGAGTTAAACTTGTGCTTTTAATAAAGTTTGTGTATGTTTCAGTGTAATAAGGTTGAGACTCATTACATACATTTTGAAGACAATTTAGCTTAAAACAGTGTCTGCAGATCATTCAATTTCACGGATTAACCTGTACTTGCTCAAGAAGAACCAGATAATGAGCCATACATCATTGGAAAGATACGGAAGTCTAGTTTCCGTAGCATTTTACGGTTTATGATTCGGAGTCTTCTAGAGGAAGTTATACATGATTTAGTAGATCAAGGTCAAAATTCGGCAGCATCTGCGTTACTGGGCCATAAATGACATTTGAAGGTCTTTCCGATTTTTCCTTGAGTTGGGCTGCATATGCTTGGAAAGATAAGACAAAGGGCTTGAAGATCCATATTTTTCCAGAATTTTATGAATGTATTAACAAGCCCAAAACGAACCCAAAAGAAGAGTGCAATGCATTGTCATGCATGACATATGCATGATGAAATGCACTATCTAGTGGGAATTGTTGGTGAAGTGCACTATCTTGTGGGAAGGTTAGATGAAGCATATTCAAGTCTTATAATTGAAGTGGGAGTTGCAACACTAAGTTTAAAGAAAGAAAAATTGTTTTCAAATGTAATGGTGTGTTAGGTGAAGTTGATGAAGTGAGTGGAAAGCAATATTTAATTTAGATTTTCAACTTCCTTAGGCCTATAAATAGTGAGGTTTCCCAAGCTTGTAAACACACCCCAAGGGGGAGAGCTCTCAAACATTTCTCTAGAGCTCCCCTCCCTTCTCTCCCTCAAATTCTCTTAGTTTTCCTTTCTAGTTCTCAATTGTTGTAATAAAATCCTTTTGCTAAATGTTTCTGAGTTCTTCTTAACTTTTCATTGTAATGTAAATTCTTTTCTTTAGCAATTCAAGTTTGAGTAGTTTCCAAGTTTCAATTATGGTTTTTGTTCTTATTCATTATGCTTATAAGTTAATATGCTAGTTTGAATGATTGATCACCATTAAGGCTTGCATGTTAGCTATCTTGGTTTGAATTAAGAGTAGACACTATGCTTTAATTCGAATTGAACTATGAATAGGAAGAGTATGTATGGACATTCGACAACAGGGATTAGATACATGCTTGGTTGTTTAAAATGTTCTTCTATGCTTAATGGGTTCCTAATGCTTAATTTAGGTTAGACAACAAATGATCAAGTTAGGGAATTAGGAACACAAGGTTAGGACCAGACACCATGACTTAATCATACTTTAGCTAGAATCAATCCGTTAATCTAAATTGAACTTGGGAACTTATTCGCTTGAGTTAATTTCTTTTCTTTCTTTCTTGTTTGATTTATTTTCTTTCTTTTTTTCATTTCTGTTTTGTACAGGGAATTGAATTAAATCAATCTATCATCAATCCTCGTGGGATCGACCTCGCACTTACATACGCTAAACTACCAATGGCTCGTGCACTTGCGAGTATCACAAGTTGAGGATGCAGCTGAATCTATTTTGGTGCAGCTGAATCGACACAACAAGTTTTTAGCGCCGTTGCCGGGGATTGGCAACATAGTTTGGTTCTATTTCTTTTCCCTACTTGTCTTATTTTTTTTAATTTTTTAATTTTCTCCTTTTCATGTCTTCCTAGGCACTTTCATGTTTTAAAATTAATGATGTTAATTGACAAGTTGTGTTTGTAGTCCAACAGAACAGGACAATTGCCTAACAAGCAAGAGAACTGGGTTTAAGTCCCGGCTTACACAACACCAAAAAAAAAAAAACTTTGAAGCATGGAATTAGATGTGTGTTGTTTTTTTTTCTTTTCATTTTAGTTTTTATGTCCTAATCCTTTTAATTCTCTTTCAAGTTTTTGTTTGTGTTTGTTTTAGCAATTTAGATAGCTAAATAAAAAAGGAGAGAAAATGCAACTCCAATCATGATGAGAAGTGTGGAGTAGTAGGAGAAGTCACGACCTCCAAATACATCTATGCTCGACCTAATTGCTTCAAGGGGGAGCATTCTAATCTTTACTCTTAATTTGTTTTCTTATTATTTTAAGTTTATGTTTCTTTTTATACAAAATTATTAAAAAAAAAAAAAAAAGATTTTTCATATGAGTTGACTTATGGTAACTCCAATAAGCATCTCTGTTAATACAGTGTCTAGGAGTTCTATAGGCGACACCTTCGGTGTCTAAGAAGTTTGGGTTTTAAGCGGGACCATTGTGACCTCTCCAAACTTCCCGGATCTCCTGGCTGTGTTTTCTGAGGTTCTTAATTGGTAATCCATGAGTCACTTGTATATTCGTGTGTTTTATTCAAAAAAAAAAATATATATATAATTTAAAAAATTAAAAAATTAAAAAATAAAATAAAATATAAAAAAAAAAAACCTTCTCTTTCTTTTTCTTATTATTTGAAATTTATTTATTATTTATTTATTTATTTATTTTTATATTAGTGTTTTTTTTTATATATATTTAAATACTAAATTTTGTAAATGTTTATTAGTGGCTGGATATTAAGTTATTGTGGACTGCCAAACACTGAAACACTACCCACATTAACCCTAAAATTAACTCTCCATCTCTTAATCTATCGAGCCGCCCTCTAACCCCTGAACATCTCAACTTCCTCTTCCTCCCGAACCAAACCTTCTCTAAATTTTTGTTTATTGTAGATCTTGTCAATGGAGAAACTCCAGGAGGCCGTTGGTGGAAAGCTCAAGAAGGAGGAGTCCGAATTGAGCATGGTGAAGGTGCCTAGCCCAATGGTTTTGTTGAGCTCACTGCCAGCTATCCCACCAGAAGATCCTAAGGGAGAGGACACCATTATGCAACGGGTGTTTGAGGTGATTGAGGTGCTCGTGGTTGTATTTGCCATGGATCCCTCAGAAGTTACCATAGATGCCTTTCTGTTTCATAGAGGTAGGGTGATGGGGGAAATCGAAGACATGATTCCAAATTGTGATATGGATTGTGGATTGGAAGAGATGCAGCTTGCGGCGCTGGCACGTTGTCTATATACTTGGAGGGTATATCTGCTAGATAGGAGGTTTGTGGCAAGAACTGTTGTGTTGAGCAGTCATATGTATTGTACAGGTAACATCCGAGTTGAGTTTGATATTTACTTAAGTGTGCTTAACGAGTTTGACTTCCAGTTAGGGTATATGACCACAAGGCTCCGAGACTTCGTGGAGCAGATGGATGAGTTGATGATAGATGGAGCCCTATATGATTCGTCTGTTTCAGACCATTCGGAAAGTGAGTCAGAAGAAGAGCCATGGGTGAGCTTAGCCATCGACAGCATTTTGAGAAATGCTATGTTTGAAGGATGAACCATGCAGTGTCAGGTTACCCTTAACCCATGTTTTCTGTTTTCTTATATACTTTCACATTGTGGACAGTGTCCAATTCAGGTCTGGGGGTATTAATGGAGGTTTTCAAGTTTTGTTCACTTGTATTTCTTTTTTTTTTCTTTTTTTTTTTTGTTAATTTGTGTTTTCAATTTTAAATTTTTGTTTATTTGATTTGTGTTTTCAATTTTTGTTCATTTGTGTTTCCAATTTTCGTTCAATTGTCACTAATTTTTTATTTTTTCATACAACCAATGCTATGGAGCTGCCATTGAGATTTTCATATAAAACATTTTAAACTTCACAAAGCTTTTGCTCTTAGAATTCTGGTGGCTAAAGTACCATGCTCAGATTCTTGAAGGAGAATAGTGGAGACTACCCTAGTGAGCTATTTCGAGCCTAATTGCCTTCTTGAGAGGGTTTAAAGTGTTTCTATTCCTCATCTCTACTTATTTTCTTCAATTCACTCTAAATGATCTCATTGTTCTATTTTGATTAAATACTAAGGATGATTCTCTTTGCAGATATCAGGTGCATGCTTTCACTCATGAATGAACTCATTGAAGTGATGCTAGGCTATGTGTGTATAACCATTCTTTGTGCTTTCTTTTCACCCTACCCATTTGTGTGTTCCATCAGCTCTGTTGCAGCCAAACACTTCAAGCCATTTTCTTCTATCACCCTTATAATTTCCCTAACTTTGTATCTCAATTTAAGATATTTAAACCTATTATAGCCATACCCTATAGCTTAGAAATATACCAAGGTATGCCAAGATAAAGTTTGAGCAAGGAAGGTGCTGCCCCATGCCTAAATGTAAATTGTTGTGAATCTGTGCAATAAAGTTAAAGAAGAAGTAGATCAAGTCAAAAACAAAAAAAACAAAAAAAGAGAAAAAAAAAAAAAAAGAAAGAGAAAGAGAAAGTGTTTCGATTTGATCTAACTGTGAAATATAAGGTCTATGCCAGATGATGCTATGAAGTTGCAGCCATACCATTCTAAATCAATGATACCTTGCAGATCAACGAAGAATGCAATCTTGGTATGTTCTTAAGTTAATCGTGTTCCTTCCAATTCTTCCATTTCCCCTAACCTTAGCCTTTCATTACAACCTTGTGAAAGACCTAGCTGATCTTTGAGGATGTATTCATGGGTGCTGGTATGTATGAGTGTATCTGTATTCTTAGTATTTGATTCCCTTCTTGAGATCTGACCAAATATTGTGCTTCTATTTTATATACTCATTATGCTTGTTTGAGAGAATAAAGCCATAGGTTCTGAGTGATTGAGTGCTATATGTGAGAATTAGAGTTGAAGTATGTTCTTCCTTCAAGATTTGAGTATGCGTACTTTGAAGCCGTGTGCCTTTGAGCTATAGCTTCCACTTTACACACTTATTGATCATCTATCTTGGCAATTCTATGGTGTTGGAGGTATGATTAAAATTTTCTTTTTTTTTAGTTGTTTTCAAAGTTAGTTTTCTAACATTTTGTTTTGTGGAGTCAGTAAAGCGTTTGTGGGTATCGGTTCTGTTAAACCCTCAGGAGACACAACTCCTCCTACTAGGGATGCCTAGAGGTTTAAAGGCTTGTTGTATGCGCTCAATGCAATCGAGTTACCTACGAAAGTGGTCTAATAAATTTCTCGTTTTGTTTTTATCTTTGTTTTCATTTTGTTTTACTGGAGGACTAGTAAAATCTAGGTTTGGGGGTATTTGATCGGTGCATAATTACATATCTTTTTATACCCTTCTAACTTATGATTTGGTTATGTTTTTGAGTTAAACTTGTGCTTTTAATAAAGTTTGTGTATGTTTCAGTGTAATAAGGTTGAGACTCATTACATACATTTTGAAGACAATTTAGCTTAAAACAGTGTCTGCAGATCATTCAATTTCACGGATTAACCTGTACTTGCTCAAGAAGAACCAGATAATGGGCCATACATCATTGGAAAGATACGGAAGTCTAGTTTCCGTAGCATTTTACGGTTCATGATTCAGAGTCTTCTAGAGGAAGTTATACATGATTTAGTAGATCAAGGTCAAAATTCGGCAGCATCTGCGTTACTGGGCCATAAATGACATTTGAAGGTCTTTCCGATTTTTCCTTGAGTTGGGCTGCATATGCTTGGAAAGATAAGACAAAGGGCTTGAAGATCCATATTTTTCCAGAATTTTATGAATGTATTAACAAGCCCAAAACGAACCCAAAAGAAGAGTGCAATGCATTGTCATGCATGACATATGCATGATGAAATGCACTATCTAGTGGGAATTGTTGGTGAAGTGCACTATCTTGTGGGAAGGTTAGATGAAGCATATTCAAGTCTTATAATTGAAGTGGGAGTTGCAACACTAAGTTTAAAGAAAGAAAAATTGTTTTCAAATGTAATGGTGTGTTAGGTGAAGTTGATGAAGTGAGTGGAAAGCAATATTTAATTTAGATTTTCAACTTCCTTAGGCCTATAAATAGTGAGGTTTCCCAAGCTTGTAAACACACCCCAAGGGGGGGAGCTCTCAAACATTTCTCTAGAGCTCCCCTCCCTTCTCTCCCTCAAATTCTCTTAGTTTTCCTTTCTAGTTCTCAATTGTTGTAATAAAATCCTTTTGCTAAATGTTTCTGAGTTCTTCTTAACTTTTCATTGTAATGTAAATTCTTTTCTTTAGCAATTCAAGTTTGAGTAGTTTCCAAGTTTCAATTATGGTTTTTGTTCTTATTCATTATGCTTATAAGTTAATATGCTAGTTTGAATGATTGATCACCATTAAGGCTTGCATGTTAGCTATCTTGATTTGAATTAAGAGTAGACACCATGCTTTAATTCGAATTGAACTATGAATAGGAAGAGTATGTATGGACATTCGACAACAGGGATTAGATACATGCTTGGTTGTTTAAAATGTTCTTCTATGCTTAATGGGTTCCTAATGCTTAATTTAGGTTAGAAAACAAATGATCAAGTTAGGGAATTAGGAACACAAGGTTAGGACCAGACACCATGGCTTAATCATACTTTAGCTAGAATCAATCCGTTAATCTAAATTGAACTTGGGAACTTATTCGCTTGAGTTAATTTCTTTTCTTTCTTTCTTGTTTGATTTATTTTCTTTCTTTTTTTCATTTCTGTTTTGTACAGGGAATTGAATTAAATCAATCTATCATCAATCCTCGTGGGATCGACCTCGCACTTACATACGCTAAACTACCAACGGCTCGTGCACTTGCGAGTATCACAAGTTGAGGATGCAGCTGAATCTATTTTGGTGCAGCTGAATCGACGCAACAGACACACTTTAGCTCACCAAACAATAGCAAGGGCCCATGTCCCTTTTAATTGAAAATATCCAGTCCAACCCAGCCCACCAAATAAGGCCTCAATGTATTAGACTTAGATGGTTAAGGTGTCGACAATATCGGAACATGGTTTGGATAGATAGTGGGGTCCTATTAGGCTCGTTAATATAACAATTGGTGGTGGGCTCCTAGTAAGGCTAAAAAAATTCTGGTCGGAAGAGATGGAATTGAGGGTATCATGTCATCTTTAAACGTGGAGTATCAGTGGCCAATGAGGTTTAGCCCAGTGGAAAAGGGCTCGACTTGTGAACTAGTGGTCTCAAGTTCAAACCCTCGTGACACTGTGATGGAGTGTGTGTGAGAAGCTTTCATCCCCTATAGTTTAGACTATCATTTATACTAAATAGTGAGCTCCTATTGGACCCGTTAGTTGTCAAAAGAGGTGGAATTCCGGGGATCATGTCATCTTTGAAAACTATCAGTGCATGGTTTTCAACTGATAGCTTTCAAAACTCCATATTGTCCCCTTTTTTTAGTAAAAGCAGTAGTCTGAACTATAGGGTATAGGGTTTCTCACACACTCGCACACAACGAAGATGCCACGAAAGTTCGAACCTGAGACTTATGGTCTGCAAGTCTAAGCCTTTTTCCACTCGACCAGACCTTGTTGGCCTCCATATTGTCATTTTAATTTGGATTTACTGCCTATCTTTCTTTTTCTTTTTTGTCAAAGTTTGAAAGGCTACTCAGAGCTTTTTAAAACTCCTAAACCCTATATATATATATATATATATATATATATATATAAGCAATGTTAGGGGAGGTAAGAATCAAACTTTGGACCTCAAGTGTGAAAAAAAAATGCTTTTAATCACTTACGCTATAAGTCCCTTTTTTAATTTACAGTTTTTTACTGGCACGGTAAGTGTGCATCACATTGTTGACATACAAGGTAAAAAAAACTTTCATGAGTATTTAGCATAGAACTTTCAAGGTTAAATGTTGAAGTACTATTACAATCCAAAAACCAATAACATAATACCAGAAACATTAAACCCAAACTTGAGAAAAACTTTCACGACTATACAAAAGACTCAAGACAAAAAGCATAATTGGTAAAAAATTTATAAAAACTACGGTTGTTTTCTTCATACATACACATGCATGTATGCATGAAATGTTTGTCGAGCTGCAATTTCTCACCATGTCTTTCTAAATTCTGTTAAAATATAAAATTTCACATGAGAATATTTGTTTGTGGGAATTTTCTGTGTATTCCTCTCCTAGTGGCCAAGTGAATAATAAATTCCTATTTCCATTTATAGTAGGAAATCAGGAATCAAAGTAAATCAAATACAATTATAATGGGAATCTTTGGTATGTAAGGAAAGAAAGTCAATGGTCCACAAGTCATGCCAACACTCCCTCTCACATTGGTGCATATATGTCACTCATGCCCAACTGTTCTAGTAAATTGTGAAACGCTCTACTGGAAATTGCTTTTGTCAAAATATCCGCCAATTGATCCTCGGACTTCACGGAAGGATGCTGAATCACTTTAGCCTCAACCTTTTGTCTGATGAACTGTCGATCCATCTCAACATGTTTAGTGCGATCATATTGAACCGGATTCTGTGCAATAGCTATAGCATCCATGTTGTCACAAAAGAGATTCATTGTGGACGTAGGTTTATACCCAAATTCAATAAGCAACTTCCTTAACCAACGAAAATTCCTTTAGTCATGCCTCTAAACTCGGCTTCTACACTAAATAACCACCAATATTTAGATGACTATGTTTTGAGAACATAAGTCCTTTTCCGAGTGTGGACTTCAAATATCTAAGTATTCGAAGAACTGCATTCATGTGGTCTTCACTCGGAGAATGCATAAATTGACTGACAACGCTCACCACATAAGCAATGTTTGGTTCAATATGAGACAAGTAGATCAATCTTCCCACTAACCTTTAGTATCTTTCTTTGTTAGTTGAAACTTGATTTGGGTATCCTCCAAGATGATGATTTTGAACAATAGGAGTGTCTACAGGTTTGCAATCTAACATTCCTATGTATGTTAATAAGTCCAAGATATATTTCCTTTAAGAGAGAAATATGCCTTGTTGTGATCAGGCCACCTCATTCCCCAAGAAACATTTAAGTCCACCTAGATTCTTCATCTCAAATTCAATAGCCAAATAGTCTTGTAGCTGCGATATTTCATGTTTATCATTCCTAGTAATAATCATATCGTGAACATAGCTTCTTAAAACTATTAATTTCCCTTTCTGATATTTCAATAACAAAGTATGATTTGAGTTACTTTGTATGAAACCATTGTTCTTCATTACCATGATGAACTGCCCAAACCATGCACACGGTGATTGTTTCAGTACATACATTGCCTTTCGTAACTTGCATACTATTCTAGTCTGAGTAGTATTATATCCAGGAGGAATGTCCATATACACCCCCTCCGTGAGTTCTCCATGTAGGAAAACATTCTTTACATCAAATTGGTGTAGTGGCCAGTCCAAATTATATACAAGGAACAGTAAGACTTTGACTGTGTTCAATTTTGCAACTGGTGCAAAGGTTTCTTCATAATCTACACCATAAGTTTATATGTACCTTTCCACCACAAGTCTTTTCTTGTATCGCTCGATAGATCTATCGGCGTTGTGTTTTATGGTAACCACCCATCTACACCCTACGATCCTTTTTCCTTGTGGTAAAGTTTCCAGTGTCCAAGTGTGATTCTTCTCAAGAGCTTTCATCTCTCCCTTTATAGTGTGAACCCACTTAGGGTTGTAGGGGACTTTTTGTTCCAGCAACTTGACGAATGGGCTTGGGCTGCTGTAAAGAGAGGACGAATAAAGTTGCCCCTATGCTTGAGTTCAAGAACTAGACCGCAAGAGTGTTTTGAAAGGTTCATGGAGCCTTAGAAAACACTTTGGTTCATTTCACCAATAAATTAGACGACCGTGACATTTTAGTATTATGGCTTGGCTTGAGAAGTTTGTGACATGGGAGCTAAGTCTTCATGAGTTTAGCAATAGAGAGAAAAAGCTTGGATTTCTTATGGAAAACAAAGGTTCAGAGCAGGAGGAGAGGGAGAAATGGAAATAATGAATGGGTGGCTTGAGTAAATTTCCAGCCACTTGACAAAAGCTTGGTTCGCTCTTGGATGGTTATTTTGCTAGGTATAAGGTGCCTCCTTTTATATGCACTAGAACCCCTAATTTTACCAAGTCATCCTCTCCCTTTTTCCTTCACTTTCTTCCATTCAATCCTATTTAGTGAAACCTCCCTAATCCAAGTGCATAGGAGAGGAGCTTTTTGGAGTTCCATGACTTTCATGCGATTAAACTCCTTCATATGGATGAGACTCCCCTTACTTTTCTTCCTGGTTTTCCTACTACAGCTTACAGAAGAAAGAAAAATGGGTAGGGGCGTTAGTCTGAAGGGTATTTCACCTCAAGCAGCCCACATGGATTCCCTTTGATTTTTGCAATGGCTTGTCTTTGACTTGGTTTTGATTTGGCAGAGGTATTTTCAAGGGCTCTGAACCCTAAATCCAAATATCCAGCACCTTGTCAAAACCAAAGCAAATCCATGCAGATAAGCTGCTTTAGCGTGATTGGTGTTGTAGGCCATTGGATATTTTCCTAAGGTATTAGGTTTTCTCTCTCATGCTTACCCATATGTTTGGGCCCAAGAAATGGGCCTGAGTTTTGGTGCTCTCGAGTGGCCCAAAACTTTCATTCCTTGGTCCATCAACGAGCCTCGTGAATACTCGTGACCATCCATACCACAACCCGCTCAGCAAGCCCTATGCATTTGCGTAGCTTGGGCCCACTTAAGCTTGTAGCGTGATTGGTGCAAAAATAAAGACTTACCTCTTGGCATTGCATTTTTTTTGGCATGTTTGTGCTTGAACCTAGCCGTATTGTAATGGGTTATGGCTAGGCCAAATAGCGCTTGACAAGACAGTAAACGCGGGTTCATAGAGCCAGCACGTTTTACAAGCTTGTTTTGGCCTCTCTGCGTGGCTGGTTGTGTGTTCGCTTGGTGTGGCATGTGGCCCGTAACTTGTGCAATCGCATACGACAAATTCTTGCATACCCCAGTCAGGCTTCTTTCCCGGTTAAGTGTTGTATTGGGCTAAAAATATATTTGGACATAGCCTTTGATTTTTTAGGCCTCAACAATGATTTTTCGATGCTTCAGTCACAGGACCCGTCCCAAATTCCTCGGAATCCGCGACCAATCCTATGATATTTCTGACATCAATCTAATGTCGGGCCCACTTACTAAAGAAGGACGAGACTTTCTGCCAAAATTTCGGCTGAGTCTCCCCAGAAAAGCAAACATTTCCCAAATTTTTCATAACCTATCAAACACATTAGTAAGTTCCAACTAGCAGCATGCACAATACAGAAGCACACAATTTACATAATAGGGGCCTTACATCCAACCCTAGCATGGGTGATAACAGAGCAGTTCTAAAGAATTTCAGTTTACAAGAAAAAATAAAGTTCAACGGAGATTGAAACAAATAAAGTTATCCTACAAGAGTTCGGGGCTCGGTAGGGCAAATCTTGGCTCGGCCGCTCGGTTCAAGTCTAGCTACTGCATGAGGGGCGCAAAACAAAAAATTTGTGAGTGGACAAAACAAAGTTTATTTTATATTTGAAAACAACATAATAACCCCACCGTTTGGAAAACAATGCAGAAAACATGTAGTTGAAACCCGACATACTCATATATAATCCATTAAAACTAAGTTAAGGTCCGTATTCCATAATAGTTTACTAATACTCAAATTCACTCAACACTTTTCCCAAACCACTCTCACCAAAACGCGTGCCCGTTAGCATAGCGAACGAGGAAGGATCCCCACCCATAAACAAGAATCAAGGTATATGTATATATATAATAAATATTTATATATATGTATAAGTATGACCACTACCAAATTTGTACCAGGGTAACAATCTAACTAGGGGATTATTTGACTAAACCACATGGAAGAATCCCCAATTGACCATGTGGCTAGGGAACGAGCCGTCCAATCAGGGGACTGGGCTCACCAGCACGCACAGTATAATCCTTAATATTCGTACGCCTGTGACAAGTCTTACATGCGCAGACTAACCCCGCCAAGGGTCTACGAAACACCTCGTCAAGGGTGTCCGGGTTCTGACATATCCAACTATCCCATCCAAGAATTTCAAAATCGGGGAGGTACATAGGGTAGTGCCTAAAGCACTCCAAACTGACATAAGCCACAACTCACTCACATCCCATAATCCCTTTCCAACAATCCCATGTACCCAACACATATCCAAGAATAGATAGTAACTCTCGAAAATAGCATATATCAAAATAATCACAATATGCAAATATCCAAATGTACTTCCAATACTTTTCATAACAATATTATATTTCAAATTTTAAATATATAATGAACTCAATAATCTAATAACCCATTAGGCATAATTTTGCGTCTTCGAAAATAATAATTATTATTTAAAAACAAAGTTCACTCATAGATAATCCAAAGTTGCTTGACCTTGAGAGAGTCCAGCCTGTTGAGTACGCTGGGCCGAAGTACCTGTTGAAGAATATGAGGATTAGATTAAAATATAATATTTCAAATGAGAACTTTAAAATAAATTCATAGTTTTTCAGGGATTTGAGTGTGTACATGATGAACGAGAAATTTCTAAGGTCCAAATACGTGTGTCGAAAGCTAAAATAACCTCAGAAGACGCTCGATCAACCGAGTGGTCAAACTTCCCAAATTTGATCAACTGGGCTCGTCTGACCCATTACCTCCAATTTCTGATCCAAAAGTTTCTACAGGTTCAACAAAGTTTACTAAACACGTCTTGCAAGTTAAGTCTAGATTGATCGGTCGGATCGCTAGCGATCGCACAATCGGACGGTCACCGATTTACGTAATCTTGAAATCATTGAATCGGAGCATCCGGGACTCCGATTCTCGATCCGCAAATTCCTACAAAATTCTAGAGGTACCCAGATCAACATATTTGGAAATGGAGTCGATCCAACGGTCTGAACATATCTAACTCGGATAACACCTAATATGCGCAAATTCGATCGACCATCAAACGATAACCAAATTTAAATCCGAGCATACCGTCGTACTCGGTATGACATGGGGAACATTCTAGCTTAACAACCCAACATTGACATCCCGTTGACAAGCCGCCACCGTCAGAAAGTGTCTAGAGAAATTTTTTGGCGATCGAAAAACTCCAAATTACTGGCCAAAAATCATACCAACTGATCAAGCACACCAAGGGGAGTAACTTTATACCTTTGCTCGAAGATAAATTCCGTCGTTAAAGCCGTCGAATAGCTGATCTCGTCGAAAAACCTAGAAATTTCTACGTTTTGATTCAATGGTTTCGGGTTGAAATCAAGTCGGGTCTTCGAGGAAAATTACAGAGGGGGGGGGGGGGGGGGGGGGGGGGGGGGGTAGGGGAGTGTTTGGAACCCACTTGGTGGCCAATGGTGGCCAGAGTTTGTCGTAAAAATCGTCATAAGTCACGGTTTGACAGAGCCGATTTTGAGCCTCTTTTTCATTCGATTTTCTGGTTTAATCACTTGGAATTGATGCTAGAACTTGGTATGGATGTAAGGAGGAGAGAGACGAAAAACATGGGACCAATTTAGTGGCTGAAGACAGTCGGATGATGCTGTAATCTTCGTCGAAAGTTGTCGGGGTTGTGGCAGCTGAACAAAGGAGAGAGAGAGAGAGAGAGAGGAATCTAAGGTTTTAAAAATCCTACTTCAAAATATTTACGGTTGTGCCACTGTACTTCCGTTGATCGGAACTTTTTCGTTAAAACTCCGATTTGAGCCCACTACAGGTCTATGAACTCTTATCGACGCGCTCTACGCAATGGTGCCGTTCATTTCCCCAAAATCCTGCCGAATTAAAAATTAACCAAAATAACCCTACCCTCGAAGGCAAAATTGTAATTTTACAATTAATTAAATTAAATAATTATAGATAAATAAAAATTTTGGGTTGGGGTGTCATATTCAGCAACTTTGGTTGGGATATGAATAGCAAACAACTTATGTACAAAGCCCTTAAGTGGTTCATACAGCTTCTCAGTGGATACATTATTCGCAATTGGATACTTTGATGTCTTGCCAATATCAGGTGAATAACAGTTTGGTAGCATCCCACGATTCTGCTTGAAAAGTAATTGGTATCCAGTAGACTTGTCCTCTAAGTTCACAAGTGTAGTAGGAGTAGTTAACTCAAGGATATTCTCAGGAGATTGGTCCGTTGGTACTATTGAGTTATATGAAGGTCTTCATCTCGTTGTTCTCTATTGTCTGTAGGTGTAAGACTCGGATCATAAACATCTTCATAGGGGTCAGGTGGGTAATGAAATCAATCGCATGGGTGATTGATCGCTTTTTGACAGAGAGCAATCTCGTGCTCCATACTCAGGATGATCGATCGTCAGGTTTAGACGATCGATCATTTCTTGGCCGAGACCAATTTTGTGCTCCAAACCTCGGGGCGAACGATCGTTAGAGGTAGGACAATCGATCACTTCTGTACAGAGGATAATTTCTTTGTTTTCCAAGTTACTCTAATTTTGCTCTTCACTTCATATCTCCCCATGAAGCGTATAGTTTGAGACTGAGTCAGGGAAAAACATCTCAGATTCTAGAAAAGTCACATCCAAAGTGACATAGGTACATTGGGTGGGAGGGTGATAACAACAGTAGCATTTCTGATGAGTGGCATAACCCACAAAAACACAACGAAGAGCACAAGGATCAAGTTTGCTACATTGATTTTTGTAGAGATGAACGAAGGTCACACATCCAAAGATTCGGGGTGTGAATACCAAAATACAGGGCAGGGGCTCGTGATGTGCAAGTACTTGTAAGGCAGTTTTAAAGTTCAGTACACCATAAGGCCTGCGGTTGATTAGATAAACTGCGGTGATAATAGCGTCATTCTAGTGATGGTAAGGAACATGAGTGCCAATCAAAAGTGCTAAGGCTGTTTTAAGAAGATATCGATTCTTTCATTTAGTAACACCATTTTGTTGGTGTTTGAGGACAAGTCGTCTCATGGATAATTCCATATTGTTGGAAGTAAGCTTGAAAGTCATGATCCACAAATTCTCCACCATTGCTGAGCGAAGAATCTGTATGTGAGCATTGAACTGAATTTTCATCTATTTGTGGAAGAACTATAAATGGGAAAACACTTCATTTTGATTCTTTAGCAAATAAAGCCATGTCATCCATGTACAATCATCTACGAATGTTACAAACCACCGAATGCCAGAATGAATAGTTATAGGTGATGGTCCTCAGACATCAGAGTGAATTAATGTAAACGGGGGTAGTACACTTGCTCTTACTCAATAGATAGGGCACACAGTGACTCTTGGCCAAAATACAAGTATCACATTGGTAGTCGAAGTCTTTGAACTCTGGTATAAGATGCTTCAAATAACTAAAAGACGGTGATCGGTGCATAATTACATATCTTTTTATACCCTTCTAACTTATGATTTGGTTATGTTTTTGAGTTAAACTTGTGCTTTTAATAAAGTTTGTGTATGTTTCAGTGTAATAAGGTTGAGACTCATTACATGCATTTTGAAGACAATTTAGCTTAAAACAGTGTCTGCAGATCATTCAATTTCACGGATTAACCTGTACTTGCTTAAGAAGAACCAGATAATGAGTCATACATCATTGGAAAGATACGGAAGTCTAGTTTCCGTAGCATTTTACGGTTCATGATTCGGAGTCTTCTAGAGGAAGTTATACATGATTTAGTAGATCAAGGTCAAAATTCGGCAGCATCTGCGTTACTGGGCCATAAATGATATTTGAAGGTCTTTCCGATTTTTCCTTGAGTTGGGCTGCATATTCTTGGAAAGATAAGACAAAGGGCTTGAAGATCCATATTTTTCCAGAATTTTATGAATGTATTAACAAGCCCAAAACGAACCCAAAAGAAGAGTGCAATGCATTGTCATGCATGACATATGCATGATGAAATACACTATCTAGTGGGAATTGTTGGTGAAGTGCACTATCTTGTGGGAAGGTTAGGTGAAGCATATTCAAGTCTTATAATTGAAGTGGGAGCTGCAACACTAAGTTTAAAGAAAGAAAAATTGTTTTCAAATGTAATGGTGTGTTAGGTGAAGTTGATGAAGTGAGTGGAAAGCAATATTTAATTTAGATTTTCAACTTCCTTAGGCCTATAAATAGTGAGGTTTCCCAAGCTTGTAAACACACCCCAAGGGGGGGAGCTCTCAAACATTTCTCTAGAGCTCCCCTCCCTTCTCTCCCTCAAATTCTCTTAGTTTTCCTTTTTAGTTCTCAATTTTTGTAATAAAATCCTTTTGCTAAATGTTTCTGAGTTCTTCTTAAACTTTCCATTGTAATGTAAATTCTTTTCTTTAGCAATTCAAGTTTGAGTAGTTTCCAAGTTTCAATTATGGTTTTTGTTCTTATTCATTATGTTTATAAGTTAATATGCTAGTTTGAATGATTGATCACCATCAAGGCTTGCATGTTAGCTATCTTGGTTTGAATTAAGAGTAGACACCATGCTTTAATTCGAATTGAACTATGAATAGGAAGAGTATGTATGGACATTCGACAACAGGGATTAGATACATGCTTGGTTGTTTAAAATGTTCTTCTATGCTTAATGGGTTCCTAATGCTTAATTTAGGTTAGAAAACAAATGATCAAGTTAGGGAATTAGGAACACAAGGTTAGGACCAGACACCATGGCTTAATCATACTTTAGCTAGAATCAATCCGTTAATCTAAATTGAACTTAGGAACTTATTCGCTTGAGTTAATTTCTTTTCTTTCTTTCTTGTTTGATTTATTTTCTTCTTCTTTTTCATTTCTGTTTTGTACATGGAATTGAATTAAATCAATCTATCATCAATCCTCGTGGGATCGACCTCGCACTTACATATGCTAAACTACCAATGGCTCGTGCACTTGCGAGTATCACAAGTTGAGGATGCAGCTGAATCTATTTTGGTGCAGCTGAATCGACGCAACAGACGGATGTCCCAATCGATAGTGCCACAACTAGATTTGCTTTTGTTTGCTATTAGAGGGATACGTCACACTGTTAGCCATGTTGGGACTGAAGTCATCTACATAATAGAGCCCACCTCTCTTAGTGCCATAACCAAGAATCTCCTGAATGTAAATATCCAGAAGCAAACAAAAAATCGGGTCAATGAGTACACAAACTTTAGAGATGAGTTGGAAAAACACCTCCAACCATGCTCTCCATATTCACCTCCTAAAAACATCCCCCTCCCACAAACGGGGTTGTATTTGAAAGCTTGGGAAACTACTCTATTTATAGGCCAACATACTCAACAACAACAACCCACTAATATCTTTTCAACTTAAATACCTAACCCCCAATGCCATTTCTCAACCTTTATTCTTCTTGGTCCAGCACTTGCGAATCAAATCATCCATTAACAAGCATAATGCATGGATAGCTCATGCATGACCAAGCAACTTTGTGACCCTCACAACTTAGGCTTCCCAACTCCAAATGAAGACTTTGACCAAACTAAATTGAAGCCTAGAAAATGGTATTTCCAATGGACTAAGGCTTTGTTACCAATTCTCAGTGAAAGTCATCAAAAAGATTGATATTCTTTGATTGCACATCTGCTGCCCTGGTTTGATAGTGAATGCACTGCAGTCTGCTTGCAAGCATGATTTGGGCTCGTACCTCCATTCATAAAATTCTAGAACAATATTGACCTTCAATCTCTTTGTCGTATCTTTCTAGCCATATGTAGCCCATCTCAAGGAAAAATCGGAAAAACCTTCAAATATCATTTTTGTGGCACAGTAATGCAAATGCTTCATAATTTCACCTTAAGCTGCATTTTTCTTAAAATACTGCTTTGATTGGATGCTCCAAAAATTCTAGAAAACTTACAAAAGCATATTTAATGGCTTAGCTTCACTCTCCAATTGGCCTTGCACATAAATTCCACTAGAAAGTTATATTTCCATTGATAACTGATTGAGTGCTCTGGAAAGCTGAAAAATAGAGAAAGTAAAGTAGTAAAACATTAAAAGGCAGAGAATGGTGAAACATTCAAAATACCAGAAAATACCATTGGTTAATTCAAACATTAAGAATTGAAATTATTAATTAAATTAGGATATTATAGTAAATTCATATTTTTATATTAAAAAAAATAAAATTAAAAACAAAATTAGATAATATGTCCTACTTTTATGGAACATAACTATCCATATTATCTTTTATTAATTCTTAAAATAAAAGAAAAAAGAAAAAACCGATTGGCACATGCGTGAGCATGTGCCATGGGGCTAGTATATATTATTAGAGAAAAGAAATATACTTGAATTTAAGATATAAATGCAATAATATTAGGTATTATTTTTCTCTAAAATAAATATAATTTAATAAAAAGGCTTTAAACTGCCTAGCCCGACTTATTGGGCCTAATTAGCTTGTCCTAGCCCGTCCAAAGATATAGGCCTTGCCGTGTTGGGCGTTACTTAAACGGGCCGTGCTCTGAAGCCAAAATATCCATCTGCCCTAAAGCAAATTTATCCTTATCTCCACGCACCTTTTATAGAAAAATGTAGTTACAATTTCAGCCTTTCTTCAAATTAGCTAGGATTACTTACTTACAATCAGAGAACCTTCTTTCAGTAATTAACTTCCAACACCATGCGGGTAATCAACAAAGTCATCTACCTAGACAATGTAGGTTGAAAACACTACACAAACACTATACCTACTACATCATACAACCGGTAATCAACAAAGTCATCTACCTATACTCATAATATGCAAGCACGCTGCACGTACAATACCTACAACATAGGTCGGAAAAAAAAAACAAAACAAAACAAAACAAAATAGAGTGAAGTTATGTAGGAGGTAGATTAGAACTCCAAGGCAACTCTTTGACGAACCTAAATTAACAAGGACATATATTGGTGGTTTGCTCATAAAAATAATAATCTTCATTCATATCAAGATTTTGTTTTTCAACTTCCCAAAAATCCTTTGATTGTTTCAGCATAATTTAGTTGTCAAGGTGTTTTGTGCCCGCTTGTGCTTCCAGCACTTCTAGTAAGTGCTTTCGTAATGACATGAGTAAGAATTCCAATGGGACAGAAAAACAGGCAAAGAGAAACTGAATGCCGAGTCTCAATTTGGTTTTGAAGACCATCGCAGAAAACCTGCCTGCATGAATGAACACAACTAATGAGTGTTACAACTCTGTGTGTGTGTGTGCATCTCGAGAGAGAGAGTTACCTTGCAGCAAAGAGATCGACAGCCAACAAATGAATCCAGGCAGAAGCTAATGTCATCTCATTGGTGAACATCTTTGCTATACCAGTCAGCTGTACATAGTACATAGGTAGAAAACAAAATTTTGTATAAATTTTCATAACTTATGAGAAAAGATTGCTGAACCTATATATTCTAATACACACCTCAGGTAGCCAGTATTTACTTGCAAAAATCAACCGTAGCGTCTGAGGAGTCCAAGAGAGGTATAGTAGATAAGCATAGAGAACTCCGAGCAGAATATATGGTATGCTACTTTCCGAAGACATTTTTGTCTGCATTTTACGTGATCTAAACGAATTAGGTACATCAATTTAGGTTGAGCAAATCTTGCAGAATTATACCTACTTCCCCTCAATTTCTGTGCCTTTAGTGGGTGAGCCAAACAAGGATTTTTTTTGTATAATCCTGCATAAATTGGAATGAGGACGGATAGCAACATTGTGTGAGAGTCGTAGGACTGTAAAAATACAGGAGAACATACCAGTTCAGCTTTAGGTGCCAGAACCATGAGGGCATAAAATGGGAGAACTGCAGTTGTTCCCAAAGTAAAAACTCTGCTAGCAATTTGAGAACTTGCCAACCCTGACCCAAAAAAGACAGTAACCTTAGTTTTATCGATCATATTCCAGCCCTCCCATAATCTTTATCACTCACTAGCATGAGAGGTCAACAGATGATAAATGGATCATGAAACAAATAATGACTAAAAACCATTCGTGTTAGAGAAACAAAAAAGATTGTATTATAACTCTTAAAATTACCAAACATAAGAATCATCATATGATATGGCTATTGTGATCTTCTTATAGAGAAGCAGAAATTAGAGAAGGATCTTCAAACATTTATAGAAGCTTGGTAGCCAGTGGCATACGGTGAAAAACTGGGTATGTTATTCTGCAAAACAATTACTAAATCGGATGCTATTGTTATGGATCTGGGTACGATTTTCTCTTTCATTAGAATGAGAAGGTAATTTGTTAAGCTAAAACAACCTTACTGTCTGCAACTCCCAAAGGCTAACTCCACAACATTCAGGTAGGAATTGGACATAAGCAAAACCCCGTAATATAAAAATAAATAAAAATTATGCTGAATCCTTAAAATTCATTCTCTCAATGAAATTCATGAAGCCGTAAACCATGCTATCACATCATACTATGCCTCATGCATATCGACAATGATATCGACACATCATCATGGCATATCGACAATCCGAATTTTATTAAAGACTGGGCGTCCTGTATAGAGCCAGACTATTCTCTGCTCATATAAAAATATTTGTAAATTGATTCCTACATATGTGGGTATTTCATAAGAAACAACTTACAAACCTACTTAAAGCTAGTAAGCCTTAAATCAGCCACGTAACATTGAAAATGATATCAATAATAAATGACTGAAAAGAATTCAAAGTGGCCGAAAGATTACATGAGACATATATTCCAGAGCCTTTTCGGTGTGGAATGGATCTCTTGAGTTTTGGTCTTACAGTAACTGTTGAACCTCCTACAAAACTCCATTCCCTGCGTAATTGAACTCCCACTGTCTCAAGCTGTTGACCGAAGACTTGAGTATGAGAACTTCCAAGTGAAAATGTGATGTTACTCGAATGTCTTATAGTCTTCTTAGCATAGTCAACCTATAAGAAACGAATATTTAGTTGTATGAGAAGCTACCCCACTCAGAAAATTATAAAGAGTACCTACACATGAAAGAAGTTGCATGTTATCTTGTACTTCAAAGTTCAAACTGGTGAAATGCCTCTTTCCAGATTTTATACAATATTGCTGCCACGTTCGAATTGCCACATTTATCATGAAGACGAATTTGATAACAAATTATACGTAAAATTCAATGAACTTTTCAACTGAAAGGCAAAGGAAGAAGAACAATTACATAATTTTCGTGGCCAAGAAAGACAAAGCCCGCTTATCCAATTGTAAATCCATGGAACTACACTAGAATACACCCATTTGGCACCCACAGAAACTCTTTTAGCAGAATAGAACTATTAAATGTCAACTCTTATTTTCTACGTTGGACAAAATACAACTAATTTCAAACTACTCCATATACCCCTCCCCTTCCTTCTAAAGATCAGCAAATAAACGAATTAAGAAAGCCTAGATGAATCAACTAAGCTACAAATTTAAAAGAATACAAGGCTGAGGACCAAAAAAATTGTAGGGAGGAGAACATGATGATTGAAAAGCTTAGGTAAAGCCATACCTTGAGGGAGAACTGAGAATGGCAAAAGCAAGAAGAGAAGGCCATCTTTGTTGTGAGACCAGAAAACCCAGTAAGAAAATAATGCTGGCTGCTTCATAATTTATTTTTTTACGACGCTGAAATTAAGAATAGGAAAAGAAAATGTAAAGAACTTCAATAATACAACAATTTCACAAAGCTGGGAGAGAGAGAGAGAGAGAGAGAGAGAGAGAGAGAGAGAGAGAGAGAGAGAGAGAGAGAAGCAATTAAAGGAAGGTAAGGTAAAAGAGCACTACCTCCAGGTATTTGTCAAAGTTAGAAAGAACAACGTTCACCTCCTCACGACCCACTTGCACTGCATTTATTTGTTCCTTTCTGAGCATTCGTTCTGTTATGAGTGGACCCAACAAACAAAGAATATGACAATTTATATCTTATTATAATTGGATGGCTAAAATTCACTCCTCTAGCAGAAAGGGACAAGTCATTCATTCTTGTAGGCTCCAACACAAATTGTAGTAGAGGTTCTGATAAAATGAAATTTCAGTTCTAAGGCTGGCTAGCATAGGCTTTCTCCTATGAAGTCCAGCATGTAAATGACCTTTGCTGACAAAAAAATAATTAAACCAACTTATAGAAAAAGTTATAATTTTATTCTTCCATTATGGGAATGAAGAAAGATGAAATCTAG
Source organism: Prunus salicina (assembly GCA_020226455.1). Lineage (NCBI taxonomy): Eukaryota > Viridiplantae > Streptophyta > Magnoliopsida > Rosales > Rosaceae > Prunus > Prunus salicina. Next base: position 15,690,015 of record CM035344.1, on the reverse strand, counting down.
CAAGAAGAAAAGAAAATGTTCCTTTGTGAAATCTCAAATTACAACGGGTCAACATCCAAAAGCTTCAGCCTCCCAGCTCATGTTAATCAAGAGAAAGACTTTGAAACCTAAAGTTTATTTGAATTGTGTGCCATAAATCATACACTAATCCAATGTTATTCACCAAAAAAATCTGTACATCACAATAGACGCATCCAATCCAATGCTCCTTTCCCCTTTGTTCCCCTACCCTTTCTGAAGCAAACATGAAGAACATGATTGCAGGTGCCCACAGATGTGCAGAGTAGTTAGCTGCCCGTAAATTTTTCACTGTGCTCATTGAGCCATGAAATGATGTCACCAAAAACTTGAACTATCATTTCATCTGGCTCACCCTCCAAAAGGGAATGATATGCATCCATGTAAAGGATGAGCTTCTTGTCAGAACTGCTTGCTTTCTCATGCAGGGCCTTACTTACAGATGGATCAGTTACAATATCAGCCTCTCCATGTAGGATTAATAGTGGAAGAGAGACCTGTAACGATAATCATTATAAGTAACCTAATAAAGTTACAATTCTAGACACTGCTGGTGCTAAACTATACTGAAATCAACTGAACGATTTCTGAATATAAACTCACAGCAAAATCTTCATCAGATTACAAGAAATAAATCACAACCTGAACCTCACAAAACAAATGCTGAACCATATAGATTTCCAAAAACAGAACATGTAAAAAAAAAGGTTTATAAGAAAACACGTCATCAGTGGGGTTACGATGTATGCCTTCTGCCACTTCATATCACTAGTCCTGAAGCACAAGAGATGTAGGTCATATCCGATGCGTATAAAAATCATTTTTATCCTTTGGATTATAACTCAATCCAACTGTACTGGGTTGAAGTTACAAATTCAGATAAACCCAAACATCAGTGCATTAAGCTGATAAGAATTACCATCTAGTTCTATAAATGCCTCAACTGTTCACCGCCTCAAAGAACAAAGAAAAAGTATCAGAAAATACGCAGCAAGACAACACATATTAAGGGAAAAAGGTGCATGCTGAATAGACTGGACAGAATTTAACGCAATCAAAGAAATTTTAGAGGTTAGTCCAGTTGATTCAGAATATGACTGTAATAAAAGAGAAGTCATGGAATTGGCATACCTCTTTCAGTCGACGTTCTATCTCTTCAGTTGTTCGGAGCATTTCCACAGCAGTCCGCAGGCGTGGTTTATCCTTGTAAGCAATAACATTATACGCTGTCTGCATTCAGGAAAAGGGCAATTTTAAAGCCACAATTTAAAAAAGAAGACTAAAAGAAATGGCACATGAAATCACGACATAAAGGACACCACATCTCTTATAAACATAAGATCGTCCACAATGGCTTGAAAGTTTTCATTTTGTCATGATGTCTAGGAAAGAAAACAAGGTTTATGACTTTTCCCAGAACATCATTTTTTAAATACTTTAAATTATTTAGAAAAGAAAAGAGAGAAACCATTTCTCTTTTCTTCAAGTCTTTAAATGCTGCCTCGGCCAGGTTCTTTTGTGGAACTAATTTTTTCGTTGGAAGGAACTTAGCCACACCAATCAGGATTTGTGTTAATGCCCAAGGTGGAACCATGTCATCTGCAATCTACAAAAACAAAAAAAAGAAAATACAATGTTCTATTAAAAGAAGGTAAAAACCAAAGAAAAACATTGTTGCTAACACAGTCAAGTTGCAGAATTTACTTTGCACATTGGTGCAACAAGTATTGCGCCATTCCATGCAGTAGGTTGTTTTAGATGAACCTTCAATGCTACAGCTCCACCCAGGGACTGTCCAAAGAGAAAGCTTGGAAGAGTATGGAACTCAGGGTTCTCTGCAGTACAAATCGACTTATGTAAATATCAAGAATTAAACCGAGATTGGCATTTTGGTTATGTTATTGTTAAAAGAATAGACACACATTAAACACAACAGATTGTGTACAGATCTTATAGTCTCTCTCACTTGATTATAAGTTTGGATGAAAAAGATGAAGAAAAAACTTCATCCCCAGCCAAGAGGTGTAATTATTGACCCCTGATGCAGACTAGAAAGAATAAGTAGCTCAAAAGAGGTACAGTCCGTCAAGAGAAAAACTTCCCTTGAAAATTTGTTTCCACATCACTTTGCTTCTTTTATTTATGGGGTTATACATATCAAAGGGCAAAATGATTTCGCATATCAATTAGAAAAGAAATGAAATGTTAACACCCCAGCAAAGTTGCTTCATATGGTCACTAAAAGGATTCATAAGCGACTTGGAAAATTTGGTTGGCTCACTTTGGGGAACTTTTCATCAAGAACAAGATTATGGTGGAATCTTTGGAAAGAATATAGTCACATAAACACAATATTCCACTCATCCTCTGATAGAGAAAAGTGCAGATGGTATCTGTCATCAACAGTTCATCACCTAAAGTAGTTGACAGTCTTTTGGTTGCTACAACCCAGTTCTCTCAATCCCAACATCACTGCAAAAGGGAGCACTTTCCATTACGGATACTCTCCTTCTAAAGTTCTATTTCCTGTCACTGTTATGTCAAGATATCTATTCTCATACAAGCAACCAAGTGACAATTGCATTACTCTTTGGATCCTCATCAATCCAACTTCCTTTCCAATTCACAATAAAGCACAGATCGACCAATATATGACAGGAACTTCAAAGTACGTTTTGGATCTTCTTATGGGACAGGATGCTACAATTATAGGCTTTTATATTCCAATTGAGCGAAACCATTTATGGAAGAGAGGATCTTCTTTTATGGGACAGTGATGATAGGATGATAACCTTTATACTACTTTGAGCCAAAAGCTGGGTCTAATTAACAATCCACCCCAGGAGAAACTTGCAAGTAGGAGGAAGGCAAGATGAAACCGAAACACTAGGTCCCTCATAAAATTCCAAACGCTGATAAGTGCTAAATAAACTTCCAAAATCAAATGAATTCCACATTACCTCAAGCATCAGGAAACTGAGGTTTCTTATGACCAGTGAGAGGCAATGAAGAGGACCTCCTTGCCTCAATCTTCTATAACATTCCTAAAGGAAAGCAAGCAGAGACTAAAAAATATAGATTAAAAAGAGGCCATAGGCTCTACTTCTAGAAAGTTTACAAATTGTTTCCAACTCTGCCTTGTTTAACTATTATATGATTATCACATTACTGTCCCAAATATTGGTGGTAAGTTTGACAAGATGGCCACAGGGTAAAAATAATACTAAGACTTCATCCGGCACTTAGATTTTTCAGGTTCATGCTTCTCATCTCCCAACCCAGTGCATGTTTGATGCACCAAGATGGTTGGCCAGCTGACTCAGTGACTGCACAAAGATGCAATACGCCTCCTGTCTAAATATCCTAATCCTCACCTTCAGCTCAACAATTCTCACATTCGAAAGTTCTAACAGGAAGGTTAATAACTATGCTAGCATACCTTTGACATTGGAGTAATGCTCAATGACATCATCTACAAGAATGTCAAAGCTGGGAATATGGCAATGAAGGCCTTCTGAAAGACCAAATCCAGGGTAATCCATTGCGAAAACTCCATATCCGTATGACGCCAACTTCCTCGCAATTCCTGCAGAAATTATGAAATTATTAGGTTCCACTACAATGCATGACTAACAACGCAATTTGGTCAACACTATTCTCTTATGATAGGTTACATGCCTTCAAAGAAAAAAGTGCAAGTATCTCCGTAACCATGACAGTAACACACTATTGCTTTGGGGCGAGATGCCTCTGGAAGCCAACTCTTGCAGAAGATCTCCAATCCCCTGGAGTTTACCTCATATGACTGCACAATAGAATTTTCCAAGATCATGTTCATATTAAAAGCAGTGAGCAGAAACTTCGGAAAAATAACGAGCGAGCCGCAATGCTTATGAACACCTTAACCTAGCATGATACATGACAGCTAATTTTGCAGAAACACTACCACTTACAAGTATAGTTAAAAATGGCCACAACTGAATTCAGAGGAGAAGTGTTAGTAGCTGCCCATGGGTATAGATCAATGTATGACTGATCAACAAACCTTCTGACCTGGTTAGAGTATAAATACTGCATAGTCTAATTTTATCAGTGTTAGAGTTCATCCACATGTCAGTCCCCAATTACCACACGTGCTCCCACGTCACGTAATATAAGTTTTTTCACATGTTTGACTACGCCACACATGAGGGGGCATGTCTAGAGTATACATTCCACATTAGGAATGTCAAGCTTTGAACCATAGTATACAAGATCTTGGTACCTGCCCATTATGAACTGGTTTTGGGTTGGATGCTAGAATACTATCTTGAACCAATATAAGATAGATGAGAAACAAGATTTTGCAGATAAGAATGGCGTACAGGTTTGCACAAAATATTAAAAATTGAAATACAAAGAAAATGATACACACACACACAGATGAACACACAGCATAGGCATATAATTCCTTGACTGGCATATCACTCCACTGCATTTCTCGCACCCAAAAGCCATTTGTACCAATAAAAATCAAAATGTAAGTTGATTGCTGTAATAAAGAGTTTTTACCTCCTCTATTTTCAATCCATCAGTGGGTGTCTGCAACGCAACCAAACATAAAACAATAAATATTACTGATAAAATATTCCAAGAGTGTAATTAAAAGACAGCAAGAATGAATATTATATAACATCTTGAACTACTATCTCAGAAAGATGACCAAAAACCAAAGAAAAATAGTATGCATAGTGTGGACTGTAAAAATGAATAAAATCAGTTCAGAAGCAAATCTTTTAAACAAAAAAAATTTATGTCAATGAAAATTCAATGTAAAAAATAGTTCATTCCTCAACTAACCACCGATTCCCATTAACCCGTTAAAAAGTTTCAGTGCCAATCATCATCAACCCACTACAAAACCCAATTCCAATCTCTCAAATTACAACTCGCTGGAACCATAAACAACCTGAAAGTTCACTTTCCCAAAAACAAAAACAAAAAATTCAAATTCAAATGGAATATATGAAAACACTACCTTGAACAAAATATGGTCAATCCCCAGCTGAATTTCCTTGAAGGCCTCACGAGCCCGTCTTCTGGCAGGAGCTTCATCCATGTTAGCATCCAGAAGCTTCTGCAATTTGTCATCAACACCTTGCAGCCTCTTTTTGGGCGCCATTGCTTCTATGTTCTTTTTTCTCTTTGTTAGGAAACAAAACTTGGCCCTCAACTGCTCTGAAACGTTTCGAACAGAGTTTCTTTTAAAGGTGAAAAACAAGAAAGAAAGAAAACCAAAAAGACCAATATCAGAATGAGAGTGTGTTCTAAGCTAACTCAAGTACCGTCGAGTGGAAAAGGGTGGCGCCTGTAAGGCTTCGCCAGTTTCAACGCCATGTTGGTTTTGTTTCTCTGAATCAAATAATAAAATAAAGAAAGATAAATAAAATAGAGGGCCCGAAAAGAAATCCTAACCAAATGAGAATCTGACTTAGCAAATAAATAAAATAAAATAAATTAAAAAAGCACGTGTTGGCTGCAGAGTTGGAGATGCGATCTGGTTGGGAGTGCTTAATCTGAAATATTCAACAATAAATAATGGGACCAAATTGGTCGTTTTATTATCAGTGGGAAGGTTTGATACGTCAGATTGTAATTTTCAAAGGCGTCGACCATTTGGTCTAAGTACGAGTAATTGATTTCCAACCCAAAAAAAAAAAAAAAGTACGAGTAAATTAACAATAACACGTTATGTTATGTGGTATCCTTTTTTTTTTTCTTTTTTTGTTGTTGAGAAAAAAACATTAATTGTATTTATAAATTAAGTACAAAAATCATCAGCTAAAAGGGCAAATACAAATACCCACAAATGGGTAATACAAATATAGAAATATAATAACCACATAGAGTTAATCCAGATATAAATCACAAAATACCAAAGAAATTTCACCATAAAAGGCCAGATATAGGCCACATGGGGTTACGTGGTATCCTAGTTAAAGAACAAAAGGAAGAAAATTCTAGATGCCTCATTTGGTGGGTTGGTGAAAAATGAATGTTGATAAGATAAAGGATAATCTCACCGTAATCATATTATGTGAATTTTTTTAGGATAATCTACCAAAAAGGTGGGATATATAATCTCATTACTCCAATCCCCTGATCTTAAACCTAAGATCCAGAAACTAATAAATGATATTTATCCTTTCCAATCTAATACAATCCAATACAATCCACAATCTACTCCTAGTCCCTAAACATGGCTAGAGTTCTAGAACAACAATAACACATGTTAACTATTTGTATCCTTTTTTTCTTTTTTGATCGGGTCTATTTATATCCTCTAAGGACACAGAATCAAGTCCTCTGTCAACTTCTTGTATTGTTGTATTATCTATATTATCTAATATGGGCAAGACTTAGTCAAACTTGTACGCTCTAGAAGTTGTAATATAATAATACTATGTTTACTCTTTTTTTTTCTTTTTTTTTTTTTAGAAGAGAAAATTGTTGAACAAATAGTAACTTAGAAATTAAGCAACTATATGCACGTTTTAACTCGCAAGTGCACGAACCGTTAGTAGTTTAGATATGTAAGTGTGAGGTCGATTCCCCAGGGATTGGTGATTGAATGATCCCTTTTAGTTTTCCTACACAAAACAGAAAAGAAAACAACAGAACACAAAACAAAAAAGAAAGAAAAGAACTAAGACAAGATAGTGAGGTTTTAGAATCCACTTTTATTAAAACTAATAACAGAAAAACAACATGAAACAAAAGAAATACAATAAGAAAATAAAAGACAAAGGGAGGAGAAGAAGATAAGGACAACATGCTAGAGATGGAAAAGATTCATCTCCATGGCTGCCAGGAGGCCAAAGCCTCCCAGCTGCTGCCTTCTCTCTTCTCTCCCTTTGTGACTCTCAACTTTCCCTCTCTTTGTGTACAATGAATGTGTAAATGATGGAATGGAATCCTCCTTTGAATGAGCTGAAACTCTGTATTTATAGACTTCAAATTCGTCCTCCCCCTTGGCTGGTCTCTTAGCTGCCCATGTGTGGCAGCTCATGCTTTGTCTCCCATGTGCTTTGTCTCCCATGTGTGGCAGCTCATGCTTTGCAGCTGCCACAAGCTTTGCCTCCATGCGTGGTTGCTTTAAGCACATGGATCAACAGCTGCCCATGCTTTGCCTCCATATGTGGCTGCTTTAAACATATGGCTCAACAGCTGCCCATGCTTTGCCTCCATGTGTGGCTGCTTTAAACACATGGTTTGTCTGTGAACCAGGTTCAGTGTTTGACATGCTGAGGGCTCCAGACTTATCCAATTGTGCTGAAATTTGGATATGTTATAGTAGACATCCATTAGAAAACATTCTATCAAGGGTGTTGCCTCATCTGACTTGTGCAAGTAGCTGAACTGAGGCCTGCAAGCTGACCCACGAAAACTGGACTGAGGCCTGGTTTGTCTGTGAACCAGGTTCGGTATTTGACATGCTGAGGGCTCCAGACGTATCCAATGGGGCTGAAATTTGGATATGTTATATTAGACACCCATTGGAACAAATTCTATTAAGGGTGTCGCCTCATTTGACTTGTGTAAGTAGCTGAACGGAGGCCTGCAAGCTGACCCACGGAAACTGGACTGAGGCCCGAATGTTTGACCTTGAGCTACTAAATCATGTATAACTTCCTCTAGAAGACTCCAAATCATGCACTGTCAAATGCTACAGAAACTAGACTTCCGTATCTTTCCAGTGATGTATGGCGCATTATCTGGTTTGTTTTGAGAAAGTACAGGTTAATCCGTAAATATGACTGATCTGCAGACACTTTTTGAGCTAACTTGTCTTTAAAATGCATATAATGAGTCTCAACCTTATTATACTGAAACATACACAAAACTTTATTAAAGGCACAAGTTTAACTCAAAAACATACCAAATCATAAGTTAGAATGGTACAAAAAGATATGTAATTATGCACCGATCAAAAATCTATTAATAATCCAAGAACAATACAATAGGACCTGCACATAAAACGCAGCCTCATTAAATCTTTTAAGGTAAAACCACATGGGAAATCTTGGGGAGGAAAAAGAGTGTCACATATGCGTTAGACTACAAGAGAGTCAAAGAAGAAAGACTAAATGAAATAATATAGAGCACCATTACAAACTCAGCAAGAACATCCACCACAAGGTAAAATTGTCAAAGAAGAACTTCTATGCACGCATGAGCATCAAAAACAGCAAGCAGAAGCACCAAACGCTATCTCCCTTAAATCTAGACAAAACAAAGCATAACTTCAAGCCCATCAAAGTGCATCTCATTACAATATAATACTATTAAAGAAAAATTCCTATGCACACATAGTTCTTTGTACAAGCCATAACAATGAGAGTCAGAAAGGAGCCAGTCGAAGCACCAAAACCATCTCCTTATCTCCTAATCTAGACCCCTAATCGACAAACAGGGGGGGTCAAGATTGGCCTCTTAGCATGACAAACTTTCAATAGAAGATCATCAGAATATGAATATTTACCATATGCCAAGCCCACAAACGTTCGAACAACCACATCAAGGAGAATGATTTCGCATATCTTTACTTATTTGAAATAGGGAAAATCATGAAACGAAAAAGTCAAAAATAGATGAGAGAAGGAATGAGTATGGCATCAACTACTCTCCCACAAAATCAATCTCATTCTTGTTTTCTCACATATTAAATTATGGATTGTAATGTGAAATCCACACACTTTTTATTTTGTATGTGTTAGTAAATGCAATAGAAGTGAACAGTTAGAATTCGAGCACCCATATACTAGTATACGCAGTGAAAGTCATAAATTATAATAATTCCAATACCAATAACATGTAAGGAAATATGTCCTATGTGTTTTCTATTTTCTTGTTCGTTACATATCAGACTTTTTTATACCAAATTTGAAGTCATCAAATTTATGAATCCTTGATCTAATCCTTTAGATTCTCATTTTCATGATTCTTGGACTTTGTTTAAATAATTAATTGAGAATTGTATGTAAACTATAAACAAATGAACTTGCACATTTGATTGAATCATAACATTGATTAGATGAAATTTCCAAAAAGTAATTACATCCTATGTTTGATTTTTAGAACCCATTTTCTACATTTATTACTTTTGGGAATTATTTGTAGGTACGGATAGTCATGGGACGGGCCATGTAACACCCCGACCCAAAAACAAAAAATATTTTCTGCATTAGGTTGTGAATTATATCGTAGTTATAGGAATAAACTCCTATAACCATAATATGACGAAAAATAAAGCCACTCTTCTTACAAACTTATCTATCAAAAAGTCAAAATCCCAGTAGCTTGGAATTAATACACATACTAAGATCTTTATCGTACAATTTATTCTTACTAATGTTATACAAATTAAGAACAACAACAACAACAACACATGTCTAGTTGCTTGGTGGAAAATCCAATTCCTCAAAATTCACATTGAATCCTGCTGCACTATCTATTAAGATGTGAGCATTTTATTGCGAGTAATGTACCGTGAACCCCTCGAAGTCAATTATGATAGCTAATCAAAATGTGATGCATCAGAAAATAAAATTAAATAAATAAATTATGCATATGAGATAATTTCATGAACTCACTCTTTCTAGCTTCACTAATTCATACTTTAGGATATCAAGTATGCATGTCTCATACCATGCATTTTACCATTGTGGTTTTAAATACCCTAAAATATGAGCTAGTGCACATCCATCCCTCAATCCTATTTTTATGAGAAAATTTTTCTATTTTCATTTTTCATCGGTCATTCCCCGTTACCGAACTATTATATTACACAATATTCTCCCATCACCTAAATATATTTAAATATCTTTTTCTTTTTTTTTTCTTTTTTTTTTTGGTAACAAAGAGGGCTAAGCCCAAACAACAACTAAACATAAATCAATCTAGACCTTAAAAGGCCATCCCTGTCTTCTTGGAGAACACCGGTAATACCACTAGGAGGCAAAACAAAGCAGTGAATACCCATTTCCATCTCATGCCCCATCTTGGCCAGAGAGTCAGCAGCAAAATTAACCTCCCTGAAAACATGAAAGATGTTGCAGTCCCAGGAACTCTTCCAACAGACTTTGCACATGTTTAGCAAAGTAAGGAGGGGGTGATTCGGCTCCAACTTAGCATTCAAAAGGTGCAAGACAATAGTAGAATCAGTTTCAACAATAAGCTTTGTCACTTGCAACCTTTGAGCTAGTTTTAGACCATGATACAACGCCCACAATTCAGCCACCGAAATCTCTCCATGACCCAAATTAGCTGAAAAACCTGCCACCCACTCACCAGCAGAATTACGAATAATGCCTCTAGCAGCAATAGCGCCACTCGAACCAATTCTAGACCCATCAATATTCAGTTTCATGATAGAAATAGGGGGAGGCTTCCACGCAAGCAAAGTTTGCATCCTGAGTCTTTGGACCCCACCCTTTTTATTAGCAATGTCCCATTCCACAAGAAACCTCAAAATCCATTCATTGGGCAGATCAGGATAGTGGAAGGAAGAATCAAAGACAGAGCAGCATCTCCATTTCCATATAAACCAGTAACCAATAGCAAAAATATTGCACCATCGCAAGTTGAAAGAATTTACAACAACTGTTTTCAAGTTTAAACGCAACCAACAATTAAAGTCAGTAGATAGGGATACCTTAACACAATCAGGTAAGGAGAAAGAGTTCCATATTGCTTGAGCTCGAGGACAACGGATGAACACATGTTGAAGCGATTCCATATGGCAATGACAAAACGGACAGGCTGAATTATTTGTCATTTTCCTTCTTGTTCTCTGCACATTGGTCAGAATTTTATTTTGGGATAACAGCCACAGAAACACTTTTAATTTGGGAGGAATCTTAAGCTTCCAAATAAAATACCAGCTATCATCATCCCCTTGAGACAAGCTGGAACAAATATTATAGGTAGATTTAACTGTGAACTCCCTATTAGAACTAGGACCCCAAACAAGTGTGTTCGGAGAAGAGCCATCAAAGTCAGCAGAAGTGCTAATAATTTTCTGGACCACATCAACATGTAGAACTTCAAGGAGTTTGGGAATATTCCAACCAGATTGGGTAAAATAATTACCAACCACTTCATGAACATCAATCTCCTCATTACTGATAGGCGAAGAGTCAATTAGGCTGCCCTCCAAAACCCAAGGATCTGTCCAAAAATTAATTCTTTCCCCATTTCCCACTCTCCACTTCCTGCCCGCACTAAGGATTTCAGCACCAAATAGAATGCCCTTCCAGGTACTGGATGCACAATTAGAGTTTACATTATAGTTTTCAAAGGATGTAGTCCCCATTAAGTATTTCTTTCTCATCATATTGGCCCAAAGCCCATCATGATTATTGGCAATTCTCCAGCTAGTCTTGGCAAGCAACGCTTGGTTCATCGAGGTAGACCTTTTAATCCCAAGCCCTCCAAACCTTTTTGGCTTACACACAACATTCCAGTTCACCAGATGCACCTTACGAGCAATCACAGTACTACCCCAAAGGAAGTTCCTATTAGCCTTGTCCAGGTCTGCACAAACAGAAGCAGGATGCCTAACACTTTGCATCGTGTAATAAGGGATGGTAGAAGTAACCGACTGGATTAGTGTGAGTTTACCAGACATTGAGAGAAGATTACTCTTCCATGAGGAAAGCCGAGTTTGGACCTTATCAACAACTTCCTTATAAGTATTTCTAGAAACTCTACCTTGAATAAGAGGGACTCCAAGATATTTACCCAGGTCAGGAGAGAGATGAAAGCCACAAATTTTAGCAATTTCACTAGCCACCTATCGCTTAGTGTTTTTAGAGACAAAAGGCATAGATTTCTGAAAGTTAACCTGTTGACCAGAAGCACAACAGAAGGCATCCAAACACTCTTTCATAATCTTAGCTTGCCGCTCAGATGCCTCACCAAAGAGGATGAGGTCATCAGCAAAGAACAAATGTGAAATGGGAGGTCCAGATTTAGCAGCCCTCATAGCCTTCTAATCTTTACTAGAAACTCTAGAGGAGATAATATGGCTAAGTTTTTCCATGCATAGAACAAAGAGATAGGGAGAAAGGGGATCACCTTGTCTCAACCCATGCTTGGGATAAAAGGCCTCAGTCATCTCACCATTCATAATAATTTTGTACTCCACAGAAGTCACACAACTCATGATTAGTTGCAAGTAATGCCCACCAACAACAACTTCTCGCAGAGTTTTCTCAATAAAATCCCAGCTAAGTCTATCATATGCTTTAGATAGATCGATTTTCCAAGCAATAAAACCTTTTTTCCCTTTAACTCTTCGGAACCGATGTAGAATTTCTTGGGCAATGAAGATGTTTTCGGAAATTTGCCTCCCAGGCACAAAGCTCACTTGGGTTGGGCTAATAAGATGACAAAGAAGGGGCCTCATTTTGCTGACAATAATCTTTGAGACAACCTTATAGAGAGAATTGCAAAGACTAATAGGCCGAAACTGCATCATAGTTTGAGGACATGGAACTTTAGGTATCAAAGTTATCAATGTCGAATTCAGCCCCTCAGGAATAGAACCAATACGAAAGCACATAATCACCAATTGTGTGACATCTTATTTCACTGTATTCCAACAACTGTGAAAAAATATAGCTGGGAAGCCATCAGGCCCGGGAGATTTAAGGGGTCCAATATTGAACATCGCTTCTTTAACATCTTCAGGAGAGACATCAGTGCACGCCTTAATAATTAAATTATGGTCAATTTGGGGAAACAAGTTAGGAAGAAATCCCGAGAAACCATGCAAATCCTTATTGTCAAATAAATCTTGGAAATAGCCCGCAGCTAGCTTCCTTAAAGCATTCGATTTCGTCACCCAATTGCCAGTATCGTCTTTAAGCCATTCCACTCTATTTCTCCTTCTTCTCACCAGAGTAGTGAGATGAAAGAATTTAGTATTTCTGTCACCATTTTGGAGCCAAGAGATTCTGGATTTTTGTCTCCACAGGATATCCTCTTGATCAAGTATTGCATCATATTCCATTTGAAGATCTTTCTCTAAAACAATGAGAGAATGGCAATATTGCCTACATAGAGCAGATTCAATACCTCGCAGTCTAGCCAATATATTCCTTTTCCTGTGAGTGAGCTGACCAAAAACATCCTTATTCCACTGTAAAAATACTGGAGAAAGTATATTAAGTTTGTCATGAGCCTCACCAGCAGCATTGGCCCATTCGTGTTGGATAAAGGTATCAAACTGGTTATGCTTAAGCCACATAGCTTCAAAACGAAATGGTTTGAGGTTAGAAGAAGGGATTTTATCATAGGATAAAGAGATGAGCAAGGGGTTATGATCTGAGTTCCTCCTTACAAGATGTCTAACGAATGCTTCAGGAAAAAGAATTCTCCACTCCTTGTCGCAAATAGCCCTATCTAGTCTATTCATTACAAACTTACTAGCCTCGCGTTTATTAACCCAAGTGAATCTTGAGCCAATAAATCCCAAATCAATCATGCCTTGATTATCAAACCAATCTTTAAAACCCTTGCTCCTGCCCAAAGTGGTGCCATATTTTTCTTGCGCATAGAGAATGTCATTGAAGTCACCGGCTAATAGCCAAGGCAGCTTCCAAGCACTAGCAATAGTGTCAAGAGCATTCCATAGATTCACCCTTCTAGATGGACAAGGATTTCCATATATTGCAGTGAAAAGCCAAGCAGACCCCTCCCTAGTTTCAATGAACATAGTCACAGATTGATCTAGACACTTTATCACCTTTAATTTGATATATCTAAGGCGTTCTCTCATGCTTGTCGAATTCCTTGTGATATAATGCCATATTGACCTGAACTTCTGAAGCCATTAGTTGGTTCTATATGCATTTCAAATTTTCTCTCTTATTTTAATTATGTTTTCCTTCTTGTCTTTTGGATTTCTTGACAAAAAGGGGGACATATTGTGATTGGGCATTCTTGAATTAAGGGGGAGTGTTATTGTAATTATGATTTGAATTATATTTCTTCTTCCACATGCTTCATCGGGTTTTTTGTTTCATATTATGAAGGCTTAAGAGCTTCGAGTTCAAATTAGGATTTCATTTGTTAAATCCTATGTAATTTTTCTTTTGAATTGTAATGGGTGATTTATCTAGGAAATGTCAAAGGGGAAGATTGTTGGTATGAAGTTGGGTTGGCAGTCCTTAGACCTTGGTATAGGTTTGGAAGTGTTATTTAGTTGGATGATTGAAGTAGCTCTGCAATCTTCAAATTCTATTTTTTGTAACTTAACACATTTGAGGTATTTAGTCATGCTAAAATCATGCATCCATGTTAGGAAGTTTTTTCTCGTCTGATTTCAGTAAGGTCTCTTGATTTTTTTTACTTTTCAATCAATTGGAAGTCTCCTTTGAAAGTTTGGTTATTTTAAGTAAGATTTACCTTAAATCAAATTTAATTCTCTCATCTTCTATTTTAAAGTTTCCTTGCTTTTTTAACAAGTTGTTGATTACTTGAGAATCTTGCTTTCAATCAAATTACAATATCAAGGGTTTGATCATATTAATAGTTCACCCAAGAATCTTGATATTGTAATTGATCTCAATCTTGGATTCTTACATTTTCTATTCGGTTGAATTAACATTTGTTGTTTAGAATAGGAAACTTTGATTTCTGAATACCTTGAAAATGGGAGTTTGGATTTGCATGTGATCTTTATAAAAGTCGGATCTCTCTTTTCTTTGAACATAGTTGTGATGATCATAGTTTTCTGACTCATCAATGAAGTCATGAAATGGCTAAATTGCAATCTCACTGCTTTCTATGGAGTAGTTTGATTAATTGAGCTATGGATGATACAGGTGAGCAAAATCTCTTTATGGCCAAACTAGGAAGGAGAACTGGGAGATATAAAGAGATACTTGACTACATTCGAAAAAATAGCTAGGAGGGTGGATGTTGCTAAAGTTGGTTTCTTGCAGATTGTTGCTTGAATCAATATTTTTGCTACTGATAGTTGGCTGTTGGATTTGTTTTCAAAAAAATTCACCAAACAAGTTGTTTTAACCTCATATTTTGATGTTTGTGGGTGTCATCACTGAAAACCCTCACAAGACTATAACTCGTCCTCTTTAGGTAACTTAGAAGTTTAAGGGCTTGTTGCATACGCTCAATGCAATTAAGGAGACTTAAAACCAAGTGGCGTGAGATCAAAGAAAAATAAGAGAATAAAAAGAAGGAAATGAATAGAAAGTAAGAGAAAATTTTCCAATAACATAGATGATGATGTTTCTACAAGTTCATGAATATTAGTGTGCAGATTATAGTGTCTTTCTCTTCCTTCCAAACACTCAAACCCTGGAGATAGAAGAGAACAACAATTCTCTCTCTGTCTCTCTCTGTCTCTCTCTCTGTCTCTCTCTCTCTCTCTCTCTCTCTCTCTCTGTCTCTCTCTGTCTCTCTCTCTGTCTCTCTCACAAATTTTAAGTTTCCCAATGCCAGAAACTTACCCATTACCAATCTGGTCTCTTTCCTTTTGAACAACTCCGCACAGTATCTTCATCTTCTTCTTTTCTATTATTTATTTACTTATGTTTTTCTGAATTACTTCCCTTTCTCAATGATGCAATGTCAATTTTCGACGAATAATTTTCCTTGGCCTATAACGGTAAATTTACCAAGTTGGACATTTACATTTGTATTTAGTCCACATCGTCCTTCAGGTTTACTGTCGAGGGTGTTGTTCATAGCTTTTCTGTCGAAGGTTTGGTTTTACTTGCTTGGGTCTTATCGTTGGTAAGGAAGCTGGTTTTTTCGTTGGACAGTATCCAAGAAATGGTGCAGGGGTTGCACCGTAGAGCGGTTAGGAGCAGTTATTGGTGTTTCTGTGCTGGGAGAAAATTCATTTAAGACATTTATTAGCGGTTGGGAGCATTTATTGGTGGTTTTTGTGCAAGGAGAAAAATCATTTAAGACAGTTATTAGCAGTTGGTTGAAGATAGGTTCAGAGAAGTTGAAGTTAGTTTACTCTCAATTTTGTTTAGGCTTATTTATGAACATACCCCCCGTGCTTTCAAACTTGTCTCAGATTACCACTTGTGTTTGCAAACGTCTCAATATACCCCCTAACCTTTTAAAAATGGTCTCATGTTATCCATTCCGTTACGTGTGTTGGGCCCCACTTCGTTTTAATCTTTAACCTCTTTGAATAAGGGTTTTTCAGTTCTAAGAAAGGGGGAAATTGGTTGAGAAGGGGAAATTGGAGAAGAGGGCTTAGGGTGCGTGAAAATCTGAGGTTGGCTTTGATTTTGGGAGAATCTGGAGAAGAAATCATTATATGGTGTTAGACTTTAAGGCTAGAAAGTGCGAAGATGGTGGTGCTTAGAGAATCTGGAGGTTGTCAACCCATATGTAAGTGGACCCATTCTCACTTGATTTTCTTGATTTTCTTGATTTTGGCATGTGCATTGAACTGTTGTTAGTTTTTTATTTATTTTTTTTTGGTATAATTTTTTACTCTGTGTTGGTCCTGGTGTGGTCATTGTGTGGTCCTTGTGTGTTCCTAGTCTAGTGTGCTGCTGAAGTTTTTTTTTTTCTGTTTTTTCATATACTTTTTTACTATGTGCTGGCCCCAATACACCTTATGTGGTCATTGTGTGGTTCTTGTGTGTTCCTTTTATTGTCTTTGTGTGGTCCTTGTTTTGTCTTTGTTACCTTTGTCCATTTGTTAAGTGAATCTTCCTCTTACACAGATAAAGATGCTAATGAGGTTGTCACATTTAAGTTTTTCCATAGAGGTAAACTAGTTAAAAATAGAAAGGACAGTGAATGGTCTTATTTGGGCGGTGAAGTCAGTTGGTTTGATTATTGTGAGGTTGACTATATGTCATGTTAAAGCTATTTGGAATGGCTAAAGATTTGGGATATGACAATGGGTATGATGTAAGTTTTTATGGTGAAGAGTTTGGAATTGGTAGACTCATTCAAATAATATCAGATAGTACGTGTTGTTCAAAATGTTAACTCGCAATTGATTCAAACAAAGGTAGCTAATAAACAAGTTCTAATGGTGATCAATCATCCAAACAAGTATATTAACTGATAAGCATAAAGAATAGGAATATGAATCATGAATCAAACTTGAAACTCAAAACTTCAACTTATAAACCCAGAATATTCATGTTAGATTACATCGAAGCCCTAGTTATGAATTTAGCTACTCATAATGGAAATGAAACTTAAACAGAAATGAGAAAACATAATGAATGCAATAAGAGTGGAAAAACCCATTTCTGAAGTTACTTGTGGTGTCCAAGGCTTCTCCAAGTGCTTCTCCAAGTCTAATGCTACTCCAAGAGCTTCCTCACATCTAGAGTATGGCAGCTAAATAGGTGATTTGGGATGAGTTTGGGTGAGTGGTGATGGTAGAGAAAGAGGAAATTCGTAGGGAAATGGAAGGGAGGCTTGCTGGAGCTGTTTTGGTGATTTTGGACAGAATGGAGTGTTTGGGGAAGGATGGG
This sequence comes from Prunus salicina, assembly GCA_020226455.1. Lineage (NCBI taxonomy): Eukaryota > Viridiplantae > Streptophyta > Magnoliopsida > Rosales > Rosaceae > Prunus > Prunus salicina. The sequence continues at coordinate 15,672,469 of CM035344.1, read as the reverse complement.
AGTGTTAGAGGATGGCTGAAGAGAATTCTAGGCTGAATGGAGTGTGATATGGTTGAATGAGTGTGAAGCTCTCTATTTATAGAGTGTGAAGCTCCCCTTTGGCTGATCAAGCACAAGCTGCCCATATGGTGGCATGTGTGGTTTGTCTCCCCTTTGGCTGATTTGAGCACAAGCTGCCCATGTGATTGCATGTGTGGTTTGTCTCCCCTTTGGCTGATTTGAGCACAAGCTGCCCATGTGGTTGCATGTGTGGTTTGTCTCCCCTTTGGCTGATGTGTATTTTGATGGGCTCACGAATTGGGCTCAACTTAATCAATTGCTGCAGTTGAGTAGTCCATCTTGAAGTTCAGCTTCTCATCTTTCCAACCACATATTATTTGGGCCAATCCAAGTTCAGACAAAGAAGTTAAGGCCGAAGTGAATTGCTAACTCAGTCTGCACGTTTTTGCACCACTTTGCATATTTTCCTATCCAAAGCCACCATTGTAACCTAAGGCCCAATGAACTGAATAACAAACCAAAATAGATTAAAAGCACAAGTTTTTCTTTAAGAACGTAAGCAAAACATAAACTATAAGGGTACAAAATGATATACAATTGTGAACTGATCAAATACCCCCAGACCTAGATTTTGCTAGTCCTCGAGCAAAACGAAAGAAAACAAAGTAAACAAAACAAGAAGTTCACTAAACCACTTCTGTAGGTAGCACAATTGCATTGAGCATATGCAACAAGCCTTTAAACCTCTAGGCATCCCTAGTAGGAGGAGTTGTGTCTCCTGAGGGTTTAACAGAAACGATACCCACAAACGCTTTACTGACTCTACAAAACAAAAGGTTAGAAAACTAACTTTGAAAACAACTAATGAAAATGAAAGAAAACATTAGTCAAACCTTCAACACCATAGAGTTGCCAAGATAGATGATCAATAAGTGTGTACAGTGGAAGCTATAGCTCAAAGGCACACGGCTTCAAAGTAAACATACTCAAATCTTGAAGGGAGAACATGCTTCAACTCTAATTCTCACATAAAGCACTCAATCACTCAGAACCTATGGTTTTATTCTCTCAAACAAGCAAAATGAGTATATGAAATAGAAGCACAATATTTGGTTAGATCTCATGAAGGGAATCAAATACTAAGAATAGAGATACACACATACATACCAGCACCCATAAATATATCCTCAAAGATCAGCTAGGTCTTTCACAAGGTTGTAATGAAAGGCTAGGGTTAGGGGCAATGGAAGAATTGGAAGGAACACAATTAACTTAAGAACACACCAAGGTTGCATTCTTCATTGATCTGCAAGGTATCATTGATTTAGAATGGTATAGCTGCAACTTCATAGCATCATCTGGCATAGATCTTATATGTCACATTTAGATCAAATCGAAACACTTTCTCTTTAACTTTCTTATTTGCTGATTTGATCTTTTTTTTTTTTTTCTTTTTTTTTTTTTTTTCACTTCATTGCACAAATTCACACCAATTTACATTTAGGCATGGGGCGGCACCTTCCTTGTTCAAACTTTATCTTGGCACACCTTGGTGTATTTCTAAGCTACAGGGTATGGCTATAATAGGTTAAATATCTCAGATTGAGATACGAAGTTAGGGGAATTATGAGGGTGATACAAGAAAATGGGTTAAAGTGTTTAGCTGCAAGAGGGCTGATGGAACACACAAATGGGTAGGGTGAAAAGAAAGCACAGAGAATTGTTATACACACATAGCCTAGCATCACTTCAATGAGTTCATTCATGAGTGAGAGCATGCACCTGATATCTGCAAAGAGAATCATCCTTAGTATTCAATCAAAATGGAACAATGAGATCATTTAGAGTGAATTGAAGAAAATAAGTAGAGATGAAGAATAGAAACACTTTAAACCCTCTCAAGAAAGCAATTAGGCTCGAAATAGCTCACTAGGGTAGTCTCCACTATTCTCCTTCAAGAATCTGAGCATGGTACTTATCCACCAGAATTCTAAGAGCTACCGCTTTGTGAAGTGTAATATGTCTCATATGAAAATCGAAATGGCCGCTCCATAGCATTGATTGTATGACACCGAACGAAAATTGGAAACACAAATCAAATGAACAAAAATTGAAAACACAAATCAAATGAACAAAAATTTAAAACAAAAATCAAATGAACAAAAATTGAAAACCTCCCCCCCAGACCTGAATTGAACATTGCCCCCAATGTGAAAGCATATAAGAAAACAGAAAACAGGGATTAAGAGTAACCTGGCACTGCACGGTTCATCCTTCAAACATAGCATTTCTCAAAATGCTATCGATGGCGGAGCTCACCCATGGCTCTTCTTCTGACTCACTTTCCGAAGGGTCTGAAACAGAAGAATCATATTGGGTTCCATCTATTATCAACTCATCCATCTGCTCCACGAAGTCTCGGAGCCTTGTGGTCATGTACAGTAATTGGAAGTGAAACTCGTCAAGTGGTGAAGACATCTTTTAAGCACTAGAGACAAGTGGTGAAGACAATCATCAAAAGATGAACCAAAAACTGAAAAATCATCCATAAATACCTCCATGAATCGTTCCACCATATCAGAAAAGATTGCCATCATGCATCTTTGGAAAGTTGCTGGAGCATTGCACAAACCAAATGGCATCCTTCTATAAGCAAACGTACCAAATGGGCATGTGAATGTGGTTTTCTCCTGGTCTTCCGGAGCAATGGGAATTTGATTATAACCTGAAAATCCATCAAGAAAACAGTAGTAAGCATGGCCAGATAAACGGTCAAACATTTGATCAATGAAAGGCAAGGGAAAATGATCTTTTCTCGTGGATGTGTTCAACTTCCTGTAATCAATGCAAACTCTCCAACCGGAGATAGTTCGTGTTGGAACTAGCTCATTCTTCTCATTCTTTACAACGGTGATTCCGGACTTCTGTGGAACAACTTGCACAGGACTCACCCACTTAGAATCTGAAATTGGGTAGATGATTCTCACATCAAGTAGCTTTAAAACTTCAGTCCTAACCACCTCTTTCATGTTGGGATTTAGCCTCCTTTGTGCATCACGAGATGGTTTGCTGTCTTCTTCCATTAAAATTCGGTGCATGCACATGCTTGGACTAATTCCTTTGATGTCTGCTATGGTCCATCCAAGGGCTGTTTTATGCTCTTTTAGAACTTCAATTAAGTTGTCCTCTTCATGTGTGGTGAGACCTGCAGCAATTATAACAGGGAGAGTTTCATTAGCACCCAAATAGGTATACTTAAGATGATTGGGTAGAGGTTTAAGTTCTAGCTTTGGTGGGGTGATAATGGATGGCTCCAATTTGGTGGAGGATGGTCCAAGAGGCTCGAGTGGTGGCCTAAAGGATGGTGGGTATGGCTGAAACACTTCTAAGGCAACCATCACTTCTTGGAACTCTGATTCATAGAGATCTTCCTCTTCTTGTGTTAGGACCGCTTCTAGAGCATCATTAGACTTTTTCTGCACAATTTTAGAAGAAACCTCATGATCCACAACATCAATTGAAAAACAAGTATCATGAGTGATAGAAGGTTGAGAGAGAGCATCAAACACTTTAAATTCAACAGTTTCACCCAAAACAGTCATGGAGAGGGTGCCATCTTTCACTTTGATGATTGTGTCTGCAGTGGCCATGAATGGTCGTCCGAGGAGAATGGGATCAACACGGTCTCCATATGGGTTATCCTCCATATCCATCACTACAAAATCAGCCGGAAGAATGAGTGTATTAACTTGAACTAAAATATCTTCTACAATACCTTTTGGATATTTGATAGAATGATCAGCTAGTTCAAGACGAATTGAGGTTTTCTTCATCCCTTCTAAGCCAAGCTCCTGATAAACTGAATATGGCATTACATTGATGCTTGCTCCCAAGTCCAACATGGCTCTTCCAACCTTCTTATCTCCGATGTTAATGGGAATGTCAAAGCTGCCAGGATCTTCTAGTTTTGGTGGAAGCTTCCTTTGCAACACAGCACTCACATTTTTGTTGAGCTTTACTTCTTCACTTGGAGCAAAATTGAGCTTGTGAGTCATCAAGTGCTTGATGAACTTTCCATATGCAGGAATCTGTTTAACAACATCAAGCAAGGGCAAATTGATATTAACTTTACTCAAAATATCATAAATCTCTTTAAAAGCCTTATCTTGATTTGCTTTCTTCAAACGGCCTGGAAATGGAATCGGTGGAATATATGGAGGAGGTGGGATGTATCTATCTTGATGAAGATGTGATGGCATAAATTTGTCATCTCTTTTATGCAATTGGAATGGATTGGGTTCCTGAGAATCAGATTTGGCCTCAGGAGCAGATTGGGACATTTTGGGTTGTTCTCCTTCCGTAGCTGTGGTTTCCTCTTCATCTTCATTCTCTACAACCACAACATCATTTGATAGATCAGAACCAACTTTGTTATCAACAATCTTACCTGATCTGAGCACATGAACGGCCTTGGCTTCTTGGTTTTTCGGATTGATCACGGTTTGGCTTGGCCATTTCCCAGGCTCCCTTTGAGCTATTTCAGCAGCTATCTGGCCTAATTGGACTTCCAACTTGGAGATGGCAGCTTGTGTAGTTTGCTGGAAATTGGATTGGTTGATTGCCATTTGCTTCACTATATCCTCCAATGATGATGATTGTTGTGGCCTTTGGAGTGAAGAGGGATTTGCTTGATTCTGTGTATTCCTCCATGAAAAGTTTGGATGATTCCTCCAACCTGGATTATAACTTTGAGAATATGGATCATTTATTGAACCTCGGTTGTAGGAATTTACCAACTTAGCTTGCTCTTGCACAAATTCTGGATATGCAGCCCCAAGGGGACAAGAAATGGTAGGATGATCATGAGTTTCGCAGATGCTACACACTTCCTTTGAAGGGTTTCTTGAGCTCAATGCGAGGAGGGCATCTAGCTTTTGTTCTAATTTAGAAATCTGCACACTAGAAGAATCATTATAACCACCAACAATACGTTTACCTCTTGTATCGGTGTGTTGGGTCTCCATTGCTATCGCCTCAAAGAGTTCATATGTTTCTTCGGGAGTCTTAGTCTTATAAGAACCACCTGCAAAATTAGTGACAATATTATGGCTAGAGGGGGTTAGTCCTTTATAGAACATACGCATCTGAAGCTTCAATGGAATCCCATGATGAGGACATTGATTGAGCAGCCCATTGAATCTCTCCCACGCTTCACAAAACGACTCATCATCTTGCTGTGCAAATAATAAGATCTTGTCCCTAAGCATGTCGGTTTTTTGCGTAGAGAAGTATTTCTCCAAGAACTTCTTTTGAATGGCTCCCCAAGTCGTGAGTGAACCAGGCTTCAAGGAATTCAACCAATATTTCGCCTTATCTTTCAAAGTGTAAGGAAACACTCTCATTCGAAGTTGATCTTCCGTCACACCTGTCAAGGGAAAAGAGCTCACAGCATTAAAAATATCCTTTATATGGGTTAATGGATCTTCATTAGGTAAACCATAAAAGAAAGGCAACATATTAAGATGAGAAGATTTAAGCTCATAGTTTCGAGCTGCAGTGGGCAGCAAGATGCTTGAAGGGGATGCTGGAATTGTCGGGATATCAAGGTCTCCCATGAACTCATTGGCAGCCATCTCTTCTTCTTCTTCTTGGTCTGAACTTGTTTCCGAATTGGAAGGTGAAGAACCTGGGAGGTCAGTGTGAATAGCAAGACCTTCAAATGTGGCAATGGCTTGCTCTTTTGCAGTTGTCAACTCTCTTTCTAGACGATTCTGAATTTCAGAGATCACCCGGTTTGGTTGCAAAGATGACCCTGCGTTCAAAGGTCTCGAACGTTGGAAAGAAGACCTCACTTGATCAAGGAAAGGATTTCCAGACATAAACTACCTGAAACAGAAAATAACTTGAGTTAGTTAGTACTACTAAAAAGAATAGGGTAACCTTGGGCACATAACCAGGAACGAACTTTCGTTCAGTCCCCGGCAACGGCGCCAAAATTTGTTGTTCAAAATGTTAACTCGCAATTGTACGGGCCAATTAGTAGTATAGCAAGACAAGTACGAGGTCGTACCCACGAAGACTGAGAAGTTAAAACTAGTTATGTGCTTAGATTACCAAATTCAAGGAAGTAGGAAGTTAAGTCTAAAACAGAATTTAAAGCAAGAGTGATTGTAAGTGTTGAACAAATGAGGCAAAACAAAATTCCAAACAAAAGCAAAGTGAGCAAATGCAACAAAGAGTATTTTTGTAGGCTGGAAAATAGATTGAGAGACTAGGGCATTCGATTCACCATAACAATTCAATTCTGGGTTATAAGGAGTCAAGTGACAAGTCTAATTCGGATTCAAAGATTGATTCTTGCTAAAGTATGATTAAGCCATGGTGTTTGGTCCTAACCTTGTGTTCCTAATTCCCTAACTTGATTATTTGTTGTCTAACCTCAATTAAGCATTAGGAACCCATTAAGCATAGAAGAACAATTTAAACAACCAAGCATGTATCTAATTCCTGTTGTCGAATGTCCATACATACTTTTCTTATTCATAGTTCAATTCGAATCAAAGCATGGTGTCTACTCTTGATTCAAACAAAGGTAGCTAATAAACAAGTTCTAATGGTGATCAATCATCCAAACAAGTATATTAACTGATAAGCATAAAGAATAGGAATATGAATCATGAATCAAACTTGAAACTCAAAACTTCAACTTATAAACCCAGAATATTCATGTTAGATTACATCGAAGCCCTAGTTATGAATTTAGCTACTCATAATGGAAATGAAACTTAAACAGAAATGAGAAAACATAATGAATGCAATAAGAGTGGAAAAACCCATTTCTGAAGTTACTTGTGGTGTCCAAGGCTTCTCCAAGTGCTTCTCCAAGTCTAATGCTACTCCAAGAGCTTCCTCACATCTAGAGTATGGCAGCTAAATAGGTGATTTGGGATGAGTTTGGGTGAGTGGTGATGGTAGAGAAAGAGGAAATTCGTAGGGAAATGGAAGGGAGGCTTGCTGGAGCTGTTTTGGTGATTTTGGACAGAATGGAGTGTTTGGGGAAGGATGGGAGTGTTAGAGGATGGCTGAAGAGAATTCTAGGCTGAATGGAGTGTGATATGGTTGAATGAGTGTGAAGCTCTCTATTTATAGAGTGTGAAGCTCCCCTTTGGCTGATCAAGCACAAGCTGCCCATATGGTTGCATGTGTGGTTTGTCTCCCCTTTGGCTGATTTGAGCACAAGCTGCCCATGTGGTTGCATGTGTGGTTTGTCTCCCCTTTGGCTGATTTGAGCACAAGCTGCCCATGTGGTTGCATGTGTGGTTTGTCTCCCCTTTGGCTGATGTGTATTTTGATGGGCTCACGAATTGGGCTCAACTTAATCAATTGCTGCAGTTGAGTAGTCCATCTTGAAGTTCAGCTTCTCATCTTTCCAACCACATATTATTTGTGCCAATCCAAGTTCAGACAAAGAAGTTAAGGCTAAAGTGAATTGCTAACTCAGTCTGCACGTTTTTGCACCACTTTGCATATTTTCCTATCCAAAGCCACCATTGTAACCTAAGGCCCAATGAACTGAATAACAAACCAAAATAGATTAAAAGCACAAGTTTTTCTTTAAGAACGTAAGCAAAACATAAACTATAAGGGTACAAAATGATATACAATTGTGAACTGATCAGTACGCTTTTAGCTTGTATGAGCACGGTACCTAAAAGCAATAGCAGGGTGATAGTTTTGTATTTGAAAGTAGTGAGCCTGGCTTCAAGCCAAGTGGGGAATGATAGCAGTGATCAAGAATATTCTTGTTTTGAGGATGATGATAGTAGTGATCCAGACTTTGAAGACAGTGACTATGCACAGAGTGATGAAGAGATTGACTTATTGAAGAAGGATGATAAGTGGTTTGAAGATTATGTGGATCATAGTTGCATTGACAATGATCCTAATGCAGAGGAAAATGATGAGTCAGACGATGGAGAAGAGTCACCACTCTTACCTGCCCAAATAGCTCTTCAAGTGAAGATGATGCAGTAGGTGAACTAAGAAGGAAGAAGAATAGGATGCCAAAAGGTGAAGATTTCAGACCTGAAATTGATATGGCAAACCGAGGTTTCAGAATAGGTTTAAAGTTTGCAACTGCCGAGTTGTTTAAAAAAACTGTGAGGATATACTCTATTAATTGTGGAAGGGAGTTGATATTTATGAATAATGACCGCAACAAAATAAGAGTAGTATGTGAAGAGGGCTGTCCTTCTGTTATCCATGCTTCAAGTGTTAATGGTAACACTTACCTGCAGGTGAAAACCTTTAATCCTACACATGTTTGTAGTAAGGGGACTAAAAATATACATGCCATTGCTGGATTGTTGGCTGAAAGATATTTTGGGCAACTAAGGCTCAATCCAAATTGGACCGCTTCTTCTTTTGCAGAGCAAGTTCACCAAGACTATGGTTACAGACCATCTAGAGCAACTGTGTACAGAGCAAGAGCTATGGCAGTTGACATTGTAGAGGGGTCTTACAGTAAACAATATAAAGTATCGTGGGATTATTTTCATGAGTTAAGATTCACAAATAGAGGGGCAAATTCCAGCATCTTCAATGCATCTTCAATGTAGTTGACATTGTAGAGGGGTCTTGCACCTCTGTGGGTACGCCAGTGGTTGCTGGGGGGATAGAGAAAAGAGAGAAGGGTGTTGTGATTAAGATAAATTATATTTTTATTTCTTTTAGCTTTTAAATCTTATTTTTATTTCTTAATTATTTATTTTTAAAATTGAATTCAAAATATTTTTTATTATTAATATTTTAACAGATATGTAACGGATTGGATCACATTGGCTAACAGTGCTAAACGCATTAACCAAATTGGCTAAATTGAAAAAAAGGGGCTAAATTGACCAACTTGATAAAACAGAGAGACCATTTTAGCATTTAAACCTACAAAAAAATTAAACAATTAAGTTGATGAAGGGCGTAATTTGGTCATATTTAAGAACATTGGGTTTGATATTGATGAAATTGAAACCTTGTCGCTTATTTTGATAATGACCCTGAACATGTAGGGAGTAAAATGTCGTTAACCCACATTAGAATTAAGAAGTTTGGCAACAAAAAAATAGAATTAAGAAAAAAGAGACAAAAATTTGACTCTTTCCAGCAATCACAAATACGTGGAAACCAAAATCCATTTTCAGTGTATCACAACAAATTCACGCGGATTCAGATAAAAACTCACGTGGATTAAATGGCGTGGTGTCGGCCTTGGTAAGACTTTACTTTCACCAGTATAAAATGAATTCCAGATCCCTTTTCCTCGCTTCTTCCTTGTGGCTCTGACCTCCCTTTGCGTTCTTCCTTCTTCCTACGGAGGATTCTCTTCAGGTATCTTTTTCTCTCTCTGCAAAAATCATAGTAGCTTTGCTTGTGTTTGTTTTAGATCTATTGCTTTGAATATTTGGCTGTTATTAATTTCCTATTTTTAGTCAATTTCCCAGAAACTGTTGTGTAACAGATCCGAGTCAAATGTTCGTCGTTGTAATTTATTTATTTATTTTCTATATTACCTTTTGTAATTTTTGTGAAGGCTAAGTTTTGTGGTCAAATTTTGTTGTGTAAAATCAGTTTGAGCTGTATTTACTATTTGCTAAAACCAATTTTAAACCCCTACTTCTTCTGCGATTTTGGGCGACTTCCAAATGGTGTCGAAGCCGTCTCAGCTTAGGTTTTGATGCAAACCTTTACGGCTTTTTGGGTGGTGTTGTTTTGAAGTTGGTGTATGTGACGGAGGAAAGCTCCGTTTTTTCAAAGGTGTGACTTAGATCTGTTGTGAAATCGATCGCATCTTCTGTCTTCCTGTTTGGTTGCCTACAAAATAGAAGAATAAATCAAACCAATAGGGGATAAAGTTTATGGGTTTTGTTTTTATGCGTGTTCTTTCCAAGTTATTTTGGTTTCATGAAATTCTATGCTTATTTGTATAGAATATGTGCGTGTCTGACTTGGATTCATTATTTAGGTCATTTTTATTTTGCAACTAAATGGAGATTAACTCTGTGAAACAAATTATTTTAAGATTTTCTATGGATTTGGAATATTTCTGGGGAAGTTTATCTGATTTTTGTTTTCTTTTCTGATGGTGTTGTCTGTAATATGGACAGGCGTTCTTTTGTGGAACAGAAACGGTTTCGAAAATGAACCATTTCAATGTTCAGCACCAGAACGCCTCTTTTGTGGTCTGTGAAGACATCAGAGGGTCTGCCTTTATCTCTGATACCAAGGACCCTGTGGTGTGCCCCAAGCCCAGGCGAGTTGGGATTTTGTCCAACAGCCCCATTAGGCCCTTGAGATGGCAGATGAGGTACCTGTTTTAACCGATGCTGTCCTTCCCACCTTATTTTACTTTTCTGCTTGTTTTTAGCTGATAACAATTTTCTTTTGTAATCAGCAGTCATCAATCGGAGTTTAGTGACTCAAAAGCTGGGGCAGAGCTTCTGGACCTCATTCTCAGGAAGGTAAATTGTTATTTCGTTTCCTTATAATTAATTGATATTATGCTGGTGATAATCTGGCTTCCGTTGATGTGCATAGGCAATTAATCGGAGCCGCAATTGATTTAATCTTTTTTGTTTTTTCTTTCCCTTATAAAATAAAATGTGTATCATATCTGTTGCAAAACAATGCTTTTTGATTTTTTTTCTTCTTCTTCTTCTAATTTCCAATGCTGCAACCATGGTGATCCCTTGACTTAATCTTTTGCTGCCTGTCTGTTCTTTGGAGAATTCTTTCATGGGAACTTTCTCTTAAGTTTAAACTTTAAACAAATTAATCTTTTATAGGATAGACATAAATTATGCTTTCAACAATGTGTCATTTCCCAATTTTCAAAATATTATAGATGTGATTGTTTAGAGTGATTCTGTAATGTTATGGTTTTGTATTGGATATATGGTATTTTGATTGACTAACATGTTGGTGTCTACAGGAGGGCTATGGATTGGAGCAATCTTTGAACGAGGTTGCCTCCTCACCCCCATATTTTTGTGGCTCCCCTCCCAGTAGGGCTGCTAATCCATTAATTCAAGATGCCCGATTCGGAGATGAGAAGTTAACTCCTGTTTCGGCATCTCCATCCCCATCAACTCTATCATCCCCACGCAAAGCAGGTTGTGTTAGAATGAAGTACGGACTTAAACCCGCTGCAGTTAGAGTAGAGGGATTTGATTGTCTCAATAGGGATCGCCAAAATTCCAGCATCCCAGCATTTGCCTAAACTTCATTGAAAGAAGTGTACATAGAAGAGCTAAATGCCACCACAGCTCACAAATACAGCAGAATTAACAAGAGGGAGTTTTGATAATTTTTGGAGAAACTGCGATCTATTAGTATTGTATATAGGATATGTGCTTTTGTTGGTGATCATCTCATTGCTAATGTCGCTGCTAGAGGTTTGATGGAACATCACTTTAAGAGTGTCAAACTGGAGAAAAGGTATGTATATGTTTAAAGCCTTGGCTCTGTTGTAATATAAGATGGGTCTTGATGTTCTTGGTAATCACTATGAAGAGTCTGTATAAAACTATTGGTTATTTAGTTTGATCTGTTACCCTGTAAATGTATTCTGGCAAGGCCTAATTATGCTAGTGCTCTTTGGAACTATGGTCCAATTTCCCGTTACCCTCAAAAAGGACGACTCACCTTGGAACTCAACTTTATCAAAAAAAAAAATTTTTGTTTTTTTTGTAGACCGTTCCACATGGACTGATGTTGTGTGTTTCACTTTAACCCATGTCGTCGAACTCTTTTGAAACTGCTGATGTCTGAGGTGAACTGGGAAGAAGTTCGGGTGGGGGTTAATGTATTTCGTAGATATGATCCTGGTGGAGCTGTGGGGGTGGGATCCTTGTCGTATTTTGATGAAAATCATGAGGACCAAATTAAAATTTAAAAATGTTATATAATTAAGAGGATTTTGGAGAGAACTTTGGAAGAACATTTCTCAAGAGCTCAATCATGACTTTCCATTCATCTAGTCTTGTGTATTTTTCATTCATCTTTGGTGCCTAGTTATAGGCATAGGAAATACATAGTTTACTACGTAACTGGTAGGTTTCAATTACATCACAAAGGTGTAGTGGGAGAGGTAGGTATTACATGGTGTAGGTAGATACGGTGGGCATCCATCTTATCATGGATTTACAACTTTCCCTTGGATATCTACCATGCATGGAATATACTTCATTAAAAACATTGCCAATGAAACCCAATGAGACAAAAACTGGTTGAAAGGAAAAAAAAAAGTACATAACCATGTGTAACATAAATTCTGTGTATATAACACTGGCACGCATGAGACATTGCCTCATTAAAACCTTGCTAGGAAAAACTCAGTGAATAAAAACCTGGACGAAGAAAAAAGAATACAATGTATGAAGATCTTTATTGACTGCATGCTCCCCTTGATGCTTGGCAAAATATCTTTAAGCCATATTGTTTACTATCTCTCTGAATGTCATAGTTAGTACTGTTTTCATGAATCAATATTACAACATTGTCAGATGCTCCCCCCTAAAGAACTACTCTCCCCGATAACTCCATACATGGATTATTTGATGGTCTAATATTGCTGTCGCATTCATCCTTCACATATTGAGCTTTAGTAATGCCTGGATAAAACTTGCTCTTGTAGCATCATTTATGTGTGTATTCATTTATTTAATCCCTACTGAGGTTAGAATAATACAACAATATCTAGGCTATTTTCATAAATATTTTACTACATACAATGACTTAAATAATTTCATATGTTTTCCAATATATATATATATATATATATAATAAAAAAGGCTCATATTTATAATGATAAGAGTATTGAAACTTTATATGGTATAGTCAATCATTCATATATATTTTTGTATGTTTTAAGAATAATTGCATATGCTATTCTTCATAGGCTTTTTAGGAGTATAAATATTTCCCATAACTTTAAATATTTGAATACGTTGCAACGTCTTTAAATTTGAATTCAATCAAGGTACTCTCTGAGGCAATTTATATATATTAATATTGAGTACAAAATTTGTGCTTCAGTCACATGTCCTTCTGAGACTTGCTTCATGTAATTTTAATCCTTCAGGGATTTTATTTAAGGGATTACACTTCTTGACACACTATATAGCTTTATACTCAGCTATTTATTCCTCTTATACATCTTTAGGGAATCGCTTCTAGTGATATGCTTCCATTCATTTAATAACCCTTAAAGATAACATGTTGGTCTCCGTAAATATGCAATAAGAAGGCATGATTGCATGTGTAAATATGGAGAATCTCAATATTCCTTGTTTCTACAAGAAACATTTGTGTCATAGAAATTGAGTGTACTCCTCTTTATCCCCAACACCTATGTATAACCTGCAGTGCTAACATCTTTTTGGGGTTCATATTATGGGTTTGTTCATGCATGTTCATTCTGATCTGTAATGGAATTGACTCTTTCCATTTTGGCCAATGATTTTATCGACATTTAATAATAGAACGTGGTTCCAATCAACAAAGTCCGTTGATGATTTGAGTAGCTACTTTAAAATTAAAAATTGTCATTCATCAATTTGTGATCCCACCATTCTCATGTGCATGTGCATGCATCAATTATAAGTATTTCTTTGCTTTTGGGTACCCAAGCCACTCCATGTCCTTTTATTGTCTTTTTCTAGACAAACATCTCTTGTAAGATGAATTATGTGATAATGTAGATCATAACCTCCAATGGAGTGTTATTTTATAATAGGGCGTGGATAATCTCCATTTAGGGAGTTGAGACATTTAGAACCCATATATCTACCATGTTGCAGTCATGCCACAAGTTAATACACACATATTAATGAATTGTCCTTCTGAGACTTTAAACCAAATAATTTGCTACGCATTAGGCGTTAATATTGACATGTTAATGGATTGTCCTTCCAGGCATGCATCATATTGATCACTGCTATACCCATGTTTTCCTCTTCTAAGGCTTTAATCTATGCAATGTATTATTAATGTATTCAACTTGAAATTTGTAAAATTTGCATTAATAATTCATGAATACAAGCCATTCTTCTAGAATGGTCATGATACAAGTCATTCTTCTAGAATAGTCTTATCTCCTCATTTGGTTACCACTAAAGATTTCGTACAAAATATCAAAATACTAATAAGAGTACAAGCATGAAATAACACAAGTATTGCTTACATCCTTAGTTGAGAGAAACTTTGCTCAAATATCATTCAAGCTCGTATCGGCTAAGCAAATATAATGAAACACTTGATGATCTAGTTATATCCTACAAGAGCAAAAATCACAAGTCTTTCGTCCCTGTAAAAAAAAAAAAAAACCCTAAGTGTTAGGTTCAAACATGGATTTGTTCTTCAGATGAAGGTTATAAACAAACAAAATCCCATAGGAACAGAGAGTTATAAAAAGAAAGAAAAGATACAAAGAATTGTGATATTGATTGTAAGGGAGGTAAGCAACTATTGAAGGAAACTAGTGAGGTAACAAACAACAAACTCTTATTTCTCCTAGCCTAGGAGAACTTCAGGAGATTAGAGAGATGTGCTCATTCTTGACTGCCCTACAATCCCTTGAGATCACAGGAGGCGTGATCAAAGATAGTCTCGCTTCCTAAAGAAATGATCAGAGATAGTCTCACCTCTAAAGCACATCGAGCGCTCACTAATAGGAAAAACAAGTTGATATTCTATCATTTGGATAAGATGTGATCTGCAATGAAGTTTGTTAGTAACATATTTATACACAAGAAAGGGAATAGTGTGAGATGATAAATTTCAAATTAACTACATAAACTTTTGAGGTTCTCGAGACACTTTTGAAAAAGTGACACCGTGAGATCCGTAAAAGCAAGATCAATTTGACAAAAATAGTCATTGAAACCATTAAAGTGCCAACATACATTAATGAAAGCCACGTGAAGTTTTGAAATTTGGAAAAAAAAAAAGAAAGAAGGAAATATTGGGATCCTGGAAATGTTGCCACATTTTGGCCAATAGATATTGTAAGACCTTATTGGAAAAACTATGTTTCAACTCAAATTTCTTCCATTTTTTGAAAGTTTAGCTTTTCTAAGACTTTCCTCGAAACACTTAAAATGACTTCCTCTTCTTCTTGCCCAAAACGTTTAAATTTAAATGTTGCTCCCAAAACAACTCACGATGCCAAAGTCTAGTGTTCCCGCTAAATTTGAACAGATAAAGAGTTTAGGCCAACTTACAGGTGTTGAAGACAAAGGACCGGAGTGACCTTCTTCCGTGACAGCCGAAGGCTCGAGTGGGGACCGAGTCTTAGCTGAAAAAGGGGAATACCGGTGTGGTACCTGCCGATGGCACTCCGATGCCAAAGTTAGTACTTAAGAGCAATTCTACTGATAGTGTAAGTACTTAGTCAAGTTCGAAAAATCTTACCACTTGGCTGGGCCAAGGGGTTCTATTTATAGGAAGCAATTGGGAAGCTCTTAGTACTTAGTTTCGATGTGGGACTCGTGGGAGTGCTCTCGAAGGTTGACACGCGATTCTGACAGGTTCTGGCAGGAATTCTGAGGTGATCTGTCAGAATCGGTGTGAAGCGATGTGTAGACTTTCGGCAGGTCATACCGAAGGCCAGTGGGGATACCAACTGTGCGTCGCTTGACGAGCATCGGTGCGTACTTGGTCCAAGAATCGGTGCATCATGCCGAGCGGACTTTCAGTATGACCAGTTGGGCTGGTCTGCTTGGCCTGAGTGCGTTCCACGTGTTAGGACGTGAGTGGGCGGTCAGATATGGTACAAACAGTAGTCCCCCAAGTTTTCGATCGAGGAAGGACTTCTTGGTTGGGGACTTGCTTGTCCCTGAGCTCCGGCATTCTGACCCGGGAACGAGCGTCTGTCATTTGTAAGCCGGTGGTGATCATGTAGTCCCCCAAGTCCTCAAGCCAAGGGGTTGGTTTGAAGATTGGAAGGGAGCGGCAGAAGGGGGGGTGTGTACATGAGCGTGTGCCGTTCGGCACGGTAGGGGAGTGGAGACTCGGCCTATGCGGGCCTGCCATTCGGCACGAGAGGTAGTGAGAACCAGACCTGAGCGTGCCTGCCGTTCGGCACGAGAGGAGAGTGGAGACTCGGCCTATGCGTGCCTGCCGTTCGGCACGAGAGGTGGTGAGAACCAGACATGACCGTGCCTGCCGTTCGGCACGAAAGGAGGTGAGAACCAGACCTGAGCGTGCCTGCCGTTCGGCACGAGAGGAGAGTGGAGACTCGGCCTATGCGTGCCTGCCGTTCGGCACGAGAGGTGGTGAGAACCAGACCTGAGCGTGCCTGCCGTTCGGCACGAGAGGAGGTGAGAACCAGACCTGAGCGTGCCTGCCGTTCGGCACGAGAGGAGAGTGGAGACTCGGCCTATGCGTGCCTGCTGTTCGGCACGAGAGGTGGTGAGAACCAGACCTGAGCGTGCCTGCCGTTCGGCACGAGAGGTGGTGAGAACCAGACCTGAGCGTGCCTGCCGTTCGGCACGAGAGGAGCCTGCCGTTCGGCACAGAAGGAGAGTGAGACTCGGCCTATGCGTGGTGAAACCAGACCTGAGCGTGCCTGCCGTTCGGCACGAGAGGAGAGTGGAGACTCGGCCTATGCGTGCCTGCCGTTCGTCAAGAAAGTTGTGCTAGTTTTGGCGTAGCAAAGGGAGTGGAAACGTCAAAGACAGGCGTTTGGACTCCCCTGTGCACGGGTGACAAGTGTCGGAGAGGCAGTGAGGAGTTGCGACGGTTCAGTTCCCGATGCTAGGCTCGTCCTAAAAATATGAGGAGGATACGGTAGGATCAGGTACTTGAGTTTTTGAGAGCAAACAGAGCTTAAGATAGGCGATTTCCGGCGACTGTGTTGCGGCTTCAAAGGCGATTTCCGGCGAGCATTTCCGAAGGCAGAGCGATTTCCGGCGACTTCCATCATCGTGACAAACAAGGTGTGTTGAGCATTTCTTGCGTAATATGAATCAAACACCTGTAGTTTTGCATGAACACTGAAGAACGTAGAAGAACACGTATGAGTGTAGATGAACATCAGCTCTTGGGCTTTAGGATAGGGGTTTGATTCGAGCATGTCGTTTAGTTTCATTTGTCTTTTGTTTGTAGATGTCAGACACCGAATCAGACTATAGTCGTAGCCCAAGAGCCTTTGAGGGAGAGACGGCCTCGGAGAGCACGACCGAAGGCTTGGATAGTGCCGATTTTGAGGAGACCGAGAGAGGGGCGCCGGAAGTGTCTACCGATTCGGGGAGCACTTCGAGCGTCGAAGTAGTGGGTGTAAATGGCGCTCGGCCATCGACGAGTGGTCGTCGGGCGGGAGACGCCGAAGAGGATGTGAGTGATCGGTGCATAATTACATATCTTTTTATACCCTTCTAACTTATGATTTGGTTATGTTTTTGAGTTAAACTTGTGCTTTTAATAAAGTTTGTGTATGTTTCAGTGTAATAAGGTTGAGACTCATTACATACATTTTGAAGACAATTTAGCTTAAAACAGTGTCTGCAGATCATTCAATTTCACGGATTAACCTGTACTTGCTAAAGAAGAACCAGATAATGAGCCATACATCATTGGAAAGATACGGAAGTCTAGTTTCCGTAGCATTTTACGGTTCATGATTCGGAGTCTTCTAAAGGAAGTTATACATGATTTAGTAGATCAAGGTCAAAATTCGACAGCATCTGCGTTACTGGGCCATAAATGACATTTGAAGATCTTTCCGATTTTTGCTTGAGTTGGGCTGCATATGCTTGGAAAGATAAGACAAAGGGCTTGAAGATCCATATTTTTCCAGAATTTTATGAATGTATTAACAAGCCCAAAACGAACCCAAAAGAAGAGTGCAATGCATTGTCATGCATGACATATGCATGATAAAATGCACTATCTAGTGGGAATTGTTGGTGAAGTGCAGTATCTTGTGGGAAGGTTAGATGAAGCATATTCAAGTCTTATAATTGAAGTGGGAGTTGCAACACTAAGCTTAAAGAAAGAAAAATTGTTTTCAAATGTAATGGTGTGTTAGGTGAAGTTGATGAAGTGAGTGGAAAGCAATATTTAATTTAGATTTTCAACTTCCTTAGGCCTATAAATAGTGAGGTTTCCCAAGCTTGTAAACACACCCCAAGGGGAGGAGCTCTCAAACACTTCTCTAGAGCTCCCCTCCCTTCTCTCCCTCAAATTCTCTTAGTTTTCCTTTCTAGTTCTCAATTGTTGTAATAAAATTCTTTTGCTAAATGTTTCTTTGAGTTTTTCTAAGTTCTTCTTAATTTTCCATTGTAATGTAAATTCTTTCCTTTAGTATTCAAGTTTGAGTAGTTTCCAAGTTTCAATTATGATTTTTGTTCTTATTCATTATGCTTATAAGTTAATATGCTAGTTTGAATGATTGATCACCATTAAGGCTTGCATGTTAGCTATCTTGGTTTGAATTAAGAGTAGACACCATGCTTTAATTCGAATTGAACTATGAATAGGAAGAGTATGTATGGACATTCGACAACAGGGATTAGATACATACTTGGTTGTTTAAAATGTTCTTCTATGCTTAATGGGTTCATAATGCTTAATTTAGGTTAGACAACAAATGATCAAGTTAGGGAATTAGGAACACAAGGTTAGGACCAGACACCATGGCTTAATTATACTTTAGCTAGAATCAATCCGTTAATCTAAATTGAACTTGGGAACTTATTCGCTTGAGTTAATTCTTTTCTTTCTTTCTTGTTTGATTTATTTTCTTTCTTTTTTTCATTTCTGTTTTGTACAGGGAATTGAATTAAATCAATCTATCATCAATCCTCGTGGGATCGACCTCGCACTTACATACGCTAAACTACCAACGGCTCGTGCACTTGCGAGTATCACAAGTTGAGGATGCAGCTGAATCTATTTTGGTGCAGCTGAATCCACACAACAAGTTTTTGGCGCCGTTGCCGGGGATTGGCAACATAGTTTGGTTCTATTTCTTTTCCCTACTTGTATTATTATTATTTTTTTTTTCTCCTTTTCATGTCTTCCTGGGCACTTTCATGTTTTAAAATTAATAATGTTAATTGATAAGTTGTGTTTGTAGTCCAACGGAACAGGACAATTGCCTAACAAGCAAGAGAACTGGGTTTAAGTCCCGGCTTACACAACACCAAAAAAAAAAAAAAAAAAATTACTTTGAAGCATGGAATTAGATGTGTGTTGTTTTTTTCTTTCTTTTCATTTTAGTTTTTATGTCCTAATCCTTTTAATTCTCTTTCAAGTTTTTGTTTGTGTTTGTTTTAGCAATTTAAATAGCTAAATAAAAAAGGAGAGAAAATGCAACTCCAATCATGATGAGAAGTGTGGAGTAGTAGGAGAAGTCGCGACCTCCAAATACATCTATACTCGACCTAATTGCTTCAAGGGGGAGCATTCTAATCTTTTCTCTTAATTTGTTTTCTTATTATTTTAAGTTTATGTTTCTTTTTATAACAAAATTTATAAAAATTAAAAAAAAAAGATTTTTCATATGAGTTGACTTATGGTAACTCTAATGAGCATCTCTGTTAATACAGTGTCTAGGAGTTCTATAGGCGACACCTTCGGTGTCTTAGAAGTTTGGGTTTTAAGCGGGACCATTGTGACCTCTCCAAACTTCCCGGATCCCCTGACTGTGTTTTCTGAGGTTCTTAATTGGTAATCCATGAGTCACTAGTATATTCGTGTGTTTTATTCAAAAAATATATATATCTATACATAATAATTTAAAAAATTTAAAAATAAAAAAATATAATATAATATAAAAAAAAACCTTCTCTTTCTTTTTCTTATTATTTGAAATTTATTTATTTTTTAATTTTTTTATATTAGTGTTTTTTTTTATTTTATTTAAATACTAATATATGTAAATGTTTATTAGTGGCTGGATATTAAGTTATTGTGGACTGCCAAACACTGAAACACTACCCACATTAACCCTAAAATTAACTCTCCATCTCTTAATCTATCGAGCCGCCCTCTAACCCCTGAACATCTCAACTTCCTCTTCCTCCCGAACCAAACCTTCTCTAAATTTTTGTTTATTGTAGATCTTGTCAATGGAGAAACTCCAGGAGGCCGTCGGTGGAAAGCTCAAGAAGGAGGAGTCCGAATTGAGCATGGTGAAGGTGCCTAGCCCAATGATTTTGTTGAGCTCACTGCCAGCTATCCCACCAGAAGATCCTAAGGGAGAGGACACCATTATGCAACGGGTGTTTGAGGTAATTGAGGTGCTCGTGGTTGTATTTGCCATGGATCCCTCAGAAGTTACCATAGATGCCTTTCTGTTTCATAGAGGTAGGGTGATGGGGGAAATCGAAGACATGATTCCAAATTGGGATCTGGATTGTGGATTAGAAGAGATGCAGCTTGCGGCGCTGGCACGTTGTCTATATACATGGAGGGTATATCTGCTAGATAGGAGGTTTGTGGCAAGAACTGTTGTGTTGAGCAGTCATATGTATTGTACAGGTAACATCCGAGTTGAGTTTGATATTTACTTAAGTGTGCTTAACGAGTTTGACTTCCAGTTAGGGTATATGACCACAAGGCTCTGAGACTTCGTGGAGCAGATGGATGAGTTGATGATAGATGGAGCCCTATATGATTCGTCTGTTTCAGACCCTTCGGAAAGTGAGTCAGAAGAAGAGCCATGGGTGAGCTTAGCCATCGATAGCATTTTGAGAAATGCTATGTTTGAAGGATGAACCATGCAGTGCCAGGTTACCCTTAACCCCTGTTTTCTGTTTTCTTATATACTTTCACATTGTGGACAATGTCCAATTCAGGTCTGGGGGTATTAATGGAGGTTTTCAAGTTTTGTTCACTTGTATTTCATTTTTTTTTGTTAATTTGTGTTTTCAATTTTAAATTTTTGTTTATTTGATTTGTGTTTTCAATTTTTGTTCATTTGTGTTTCCACTTTTCGTTTAATTGTCACTAATTTTTTATTTTTTCATACAACCAATGCTATGGAGCTGCCATTGAGATTTTCATATAAAACATTTTAAACTTCACAAAGCTTTTGCTCTTAGAATTCTGGTGGCTAAAGTACCATGCTCAGATTCTTGAAGGAGAATAGTGGAGACTACCCTAGTGAGCTATTTCGAGCCTAATTGCCTTCTTGAGAGGGTTTAAAGTGTTTCTATTCCTCATCTCTACTTATTTTCTTCAATTCACTCTAAATGATCTCATTGTTCTATTTTGATTTAATACTAAGGATGATTCTCTTTGCAGATATCAGGTGCATGCTTTCACTCATGAATGAACTCATTGAAGTGATGCTAGGCTATGTGTGTATAACCATTCTTTGTGCTTTCTTTTCACCCTACCCATTTGTGTGTTCCATCAGCTCTGTTGCAGCCAAACACTTCAAGCCATTTTCTTCTATCACCCTTATAATTTCCCTAACTTTGTATCTCAATTTGAGATATTTAAACCTATTATAGCCATACCATATAGCTTAGAAATATACCAAGGTATGCCAAGATAAAGTTTGAGCAAGGAAGGTGCTGCCCCATGCCTAAATGTAAATTGTTGTGAATCTGTGCAATAAAGTTAAAGAAGAAGTAGATCAAGTCAAAAAAAAAAAAAAAAAAAAAAAAAACAGAGAAAAAAAAAAGAAAGAGAAAGAGAAAGTGTTTCGATTTGATCTAACTGTGAAATATAAGGTCTATGCCAGATGATGTTATGAAGTTGCAGCCATACCATTCTAAATCAATGATACCTTGCAGATCAACGAAGAATGCAACCTTGGTATGTTCTTAAGTTAATCGTGTTCCTTCCAATTCTTCCATTTCCCCTAACCTTAGCCTTTCATTACAACCTTGTGAAAGACCTAGCTGATCTTTGAGGATGTATTCATGGGTGCTGGTATGTATGAGTGTATCTGTATTCTTAGTATTTGATTCCCTTCTTGAGATCTGACCAAATATTGTGCTTCTATTTCATATACTCATTATGCTTGTTTGAGATAATAAAGCCATAGGTTCTGAGTGATTGAGTGCTATATGTGAGAATTAGAGTTGAAGCATGTTCTTCCTTCAAGATTTGAGTATGTGTACTTTGAAGCCGTGTGCCTTTGAGCTATAGCTTCCACTTTACACACTTATTGATCATCTATCTTGGCAATTCTATGGTGTTGGAGGTATGATTAAAATTTTCTTTTTTTTTTAGTTGTTTTCAAAGTTAGTTTTCTAACATTTTGTTTTGTGGAGTCAGTAAAACGTTTGTGGGTATCGTTTCTGTTAAACCCTCAGGAGACACAACTCCTCCTACTAGAGATGCCTAGAGGTTTAAAGGCTTGTTGCATGCGCTCAATGCAATCGAGTTACCTACGAAAGTGGTCTAATAAATTTCTCGTTTTGTTTTTATCTTTGTTTTCCTTTTGTTTTACTCGAGGACTAGTAAAATCTAGGTTTGGGGGTATTTGATCGGTGCATAATTACATATCTTTTTATACCCTTCTAACTTATGATTTGGTTATGTTTTTGAGTTAAACTTGTGCTTTTAATAAAGTTTGTGTATGTTTCAGTGTAATAAGGTTGCGACTCATTACATACATTTTGAAGACAATTTAGCTTAAAACAGTGTCTGCAGATCATTCAATTTCACGGATTAACCTGTACTTGCTCAAGAAGAACCAGATAATGAGCCATACATCATTGGAAAGATACGGAAGTCTAGTTTCCGTAGCATTTTACGGTTCATGATTCGGAGTCTTCTAAAGGAAGTTATACATGATTTAGTAGATCAAGGTCAAAATTCGACAGCATCTGCGTTACTGGGCCATAAATGACATTTGAAGGTCTTTCCGATTTTTGCTTGAGTTGGGCTGCATATGCTTGGAAAGATAAGACAAAGGGCTTGAAGATCCATATTTTTCCAGAATTTTATGAATGTATTAACAAGCCCAAAACGAACCCAAAAGAAGAGTGCAATGCATTGTCATGCATGACATATGCATGATAAAATGCACTATCTAGTGGGAATTGTTGGTGAAGTGCACTATCTTGTGGGAAGGTTAGATGAAGCATATTCAAGTCTTATAATTGAAGTGGGAGTTGCAACACTAAGTTTAAAGAAAGAAAAATTGTTTTCAAATGTAATGGTGTGTTAGGTGAAGTTGATGAAGTGAGTGGAAAGCAATATTTAATTTAGATTTTCAACTTCCTTAGGCCTATAAATAGTGAGGTTTCCCAAGCTTGTAAACACACCCCAAGGGGGGGAGCTCTCAAACACTTCTCTAGAGCTCCCCTCCCTTCTCTCCCTCAAATTCTCTTAGTTTTCCTTTCTAGTTCTCAATTGTTGTAATAAAATTCTTTTGCTAAATGTTTCTTTGAGTTTTTCTAAGTTCTTCTTAATTTTCCATTGTAATGTAAATTCTTTCCTTTAGTATTCAAGTTTGAGTAGTTTCCAAGTTTCAATTATGATTTTTGTTCTTATTCATTATGCATATAAGTTAATATGCTAGTTTGAATGATTGATCACCATTAAGGCTTGCATGTTAGCTATCTTGGTTTGAATTAAGAGTAGACACCATGCTTTAATTCGAATTGAACTATGAATAGGAAGAGTATGTATGGACATTCGACAACAGGGATTAGATACATACTTGGTTGTTTAAAATGTTCTTCTATGCTTAATGGGTTCATAATGCTTAATTTAGGTTAGACAACAAATGATCAAGTTAGGGAATTAGGAACACAAGGTTAGGACCAGACACCATGGCTTAATTATACTTTAGCTAGAATCAATCCGTTAATCTAAATTGAACTTGGGAACTTATTCGCTTGAGTTAATTCTTTTCTTTCTTTCTTGTTTGATTTATTTTCTTTCTTTTTTTCATTTCTGTTTTGTACAGGGAATTGAATTAAATCAATCTATCATCAATCCTCGTGGGATCAACCTCGCACTTACATACGCTAAACTACCAACGGCTCGTGCACTTGCGAGTATCACAAGTTGAGGATGCAGCTGAATCTATTTTGGTGCAGCTGAATCCACACAACAAGTTTTTGGCGCCGTTGCCGGGGATTGGCAACATAGTTTGGTTCTATTTCTTTTCCCTACTTGTATTATTATTATTTTTTTTTTCTCCTTTTCATGTCTTCCTAGGCACTTTCATGTTTTAAAATTAATGATGTTAATTGACAAGTTGTGTTTGTAGTCCAACGGAACAGGACAATTGCCTAACAAGCAAGAGAACTGGGTTTAAGTCCCGGCTTACACAACACCAAAAAATAAAAATAAAAAATACTTTGAAGCATGGAATTAGATGTGTGTTGTTTTTTTCTTTCTTTTCATTTTAGTTTTTATGTCCTAATCCTTTTAATTCTCTTTCAAGTTTTTGTTTGTGTTTGTTTTAGCAATTTAGATAGCTAAATAAAAAAGGAGAGAAAATGCAACTCCAATCATGATGAGAAGTGTGGAGTAGTAGGAGAAGTCGCGACCTCCAAATACATCTATGCTCGACCTAATTGCTTCAAGGGGGAGCATTCTAATCTTTTCTCTTAATTTGTTTTCTTATTATTTTAAGTAATCTTTTCTCCAAATACATCTGGCTGTCATTCTGTTGAGGGTTGTAGGCTGCCGTTCGGCATGTGGGCGCATGTACCTCCACCGGTACAACAGCTTCGGTGCCGAAGGCAAGGGAGAACGGTGTTTCGCATGTTGACCTTCGGTAGGAGGTGTTAAAGGCCCATAGTGCTTCCGGCAGGATTTCGGGCCAATTGCCTTTGGCAGCTCCCATCTTCTTCTTCAGCGTTTTCTTGATGATCTTGTTGATAGCTTCCACCTGTCCGTTGGATTGTGGATGTGCCGGAGATGCAAAGAAGATGCTGATGTTGAATCGGGAGCAGAGTTGCCGAAAGCGGGAGCAGTCGAACTGCTTGCCGTTGTCCGTGACGATTGCGTTGGGTAGTCCGAATCGGCATAGGATGTTTTTCCATACAAAGTGCTCGATCTTTGCTGTCGTTATCGTTGTAAGGGCTTCGGCCTCGGTCTACTTGGTGAAGTAGTCGACGGCGACGACCGCGAACTTGACTTGCCCTGTGCCTGGGGGCATGGGGCCGATGAGATCGAGTCCCCATTGGGCGAACGGCCATGGGCTAGTCATCGGACTAAGTGGTTCGGCCGGGACCTTCGATACCAGGCCGAAGCGTTGGCATGAGTCGTATTTTTGAACGATCCGGGTAGCGTCTGCGTGGAGAGAGGGCCAGTAATATCCCTGCCGAACGGCTTTGAACTCCATGGATCGGGATACCGAGTGATCACCACATGCGCCTTCGTGTATTTCGCGAAGGATGTAGTCCCCCTGCTGTGGGGCAACACACTGGAGCAACGATAGGGAGTAGCTGCGCCGATAGAGGATGCCTTGCAGAAGAAGGTATCGAGCCGATCGTCGTCGTACCGTCTTGGCTTCAGTTCGATCAGTTGGCAGGGTGCCGTTGGTAAGGTAGGCGTGGATCGGGCCCATCCAACTAGGATCCTGTCGGACGGTGTGGATTTCGGCCTCGGTAGTGCTACGCCGAGCGAGGACTTCTACCGGGACGGGGCGTCCGATGCGATCGTCAATTGCCGAAGCCAGTCTGGAGAGAGCAACGGCATGGCTGTTTTCAGATCTAGGAATCTGCCGGATGTGGTAGGTTTTGAACTGACTGAGTGATCAGCGGGTCTGAGCCAGATAGGCAGCCATGGATTCTTCCTTTGCGGCGAATTCAGTGCCGACCTGGTTAACGACCAGCTGAGAGTCGCTACAGATCAGCAGCCGTTCAACACCTGTGTGTTGGGCGAGCCGAAGGCCTGCCAGAAGGGCCTCGTATTCGGCTTCGTTGTTCGAAGCGCGAAACTGGAAACGAATGGCGTATTCGATCGTGGTGTGATCTGGTGTTTTGAGGACGAGGCCGGCACCGCTGCCCTGCCAATTGGATGAGCCATCCACGTAAAGTGTCCAATGAGGGGAGTTGTGATCGAATGCAGTTTCAGCCGAAGGAGCCTTGGTCGATGCCGAAGGTAAAACGGTAGAGGAAAGAGGTGGGTTGACGGATGCTGTAGGAGAATCGGCGTTGGCTGGAGTGGTGAATTCGGAGATGAAATCGGCCACGGCCTGCCCCTTTTCTGATGGCCGAGGGTGATAACTGATGTCCCTTTTGATCAGTCGTCCTAATGTTTCTAGCTTCTGCAGGACCTGCTGGAGGGGTTGATTGGTCAAGACGTTGATGATGTGAGCCTGAAAGTAGGGACGAAGTCTTCGGGCAGAGAGAACGAGAGTGTAGGCCAGCTGTTCGAGCTGAGGGTACCGTTGCTCTGCGTCCTGCAAAGCATGGCTCATATAAAAGATGGGGAGCTCAATGCTGTTCGGCTGACGGATGAGAACGGAGCTTAGTGCCGATGCCGAGACCGAGAGATAGATTACGAGGGTCTCTCCCGGAAGAGGGGTGGACAGCAGAGGGGCTCTGCTCATGTAGGTTTTGAGGTCGTCGAACGCTCGGTCGCATTCGGAAGTCCAATCGATCTGCCGTTTGCTTCCTTTGAGGGCTTTAAAGAAGGGGGCGCAGCGATCGGTGGCTTTGGATATGAATCGGGCCAAGGCGGCGACTCGGCCTGTGAGGCTCTGAACCTCCTTCTTTGTCTTCGGTACCCTCATGTCGATGAGTGCTCGGATCTTCTCAGGGTTGGCTTCAATCCCCCGTTGGCTGATCATGAAACCGAGGAATTTGCCGGAGGCTACGCCGAAGGCGCATTTGCTCGGATTCAGGCGCATGTTGTATTGTTTCAGCTTGCCGATCATGAGGCAGAGGTTCCGAAGATGTTCGTTGGCGGTCCGGCTTTTGACAAGCATATCATCTACGTAGACCTCCATTGAAGTACCGATGAGTTCGGTAAAGATGTGGTTAACCAGCCGTTGATATGTAGCCTCGGCATTCTTTAGGCCGAACGGCATGACGTTGTAGCAATAGAGCCCTTTGTCGGTAATGAATGCCGTATGTTCTTGATCGGCAGGGTGCATGAAGATCTGGTTGTAGCCGGAGTAGGCGTCCATGAAGCTGAGGAGCTCATGGCCAGCCGTGGCGTCCACCAGCTGGTCGATTCTGGGTAGTGGAAAGCTATCCTTTGGGCATGCCTTGTTCAGGTTAGTGTAATCCTGGAACATTCGCCAGGCACCGCTGGTTTTCTTGACCAAAACTGAGTTGGCGAGCCAGACGGGATATGTGACTTCCCGGATGAAGCCGATGGTCTGGAGTTTGCTTACTTCGGCCTTCATGGCTTCATACCGTTTGGCGTCGTAGGACCGTCTCCTCTGTCTGACCGGCTTGAAGGAGGGGTTGATGCTGAGCTTGTGGCTGATGACGTCGGGGGAGATGCCAGGCATGTCGTCGTAAGACCAGACGAAGACTTCCGAATTAGCCCTCAAGAAGGAAATGAATTCGCTTCGGAGAGACGGGCTGAGGGAGATTGTTTCGAGTTCTTCGGCCGGTTGAGCCTGTGGCGTGGCACTGTCGTCTCGAGGGTCATCTGGAGGGTCGGTCCCGCCCCTGCCGTTTGGCAGGTTTGGGTGAGCCACGGCCAGTGTTTCTGATGTTCCTGGCCTCAGCGTTTGGTTTGCCGCTTCCGTTGTTGACGAGACGTAGCATACTCGTGCGCTCAGTTGGTCTCCTCGAACTTGACCGATTCCTGACTGAGTTGGGAATTTAAGCAACAGCATATGTGGGCATAGAATGGCCTTCATTCGGGTGAGGGCAGGCCTGCCGATGATGGCATTGTATGCAGTCGGACAGCTGACGACGAGGAAGTAAGTATAGATAAAAGCTCTTCTTTGGCCGGAGCCGATGGCGAGGGGAAGCTGAATGCTCCCGATGGGCTCGACCACATCGCCCGAGGAGCTTAATAGAGGAGTGATCTCCTTATTGAGGCTTTGGTGGCCGATGCCGAGGCCGTTGAAAGCATCGGCAAAGAGAACGTTGACCGAGCTTCCGGTGTCGATGAGGATCCGGCCTACGTCAAAATCGGATATGTCTGCCCGAATGATCATCGGATCAGAATGGGGGAAGATAATGCCCTTTTCTTCTTCTTCGGAGAAGGTGATGGGTTCCCATCCAAGTCGCCAAATCTTGCTATTGCGCTCCTCGGTAAGGCTGAAGACTTGGGGGTGCCGAATGGCGCGTATGTAACTCTTGGTGGACCGACGGCTGGAGTCAGCGATTGGTGTACCACCACTGATCATGTTTATCTACCGAGTCCCCGGGGGTTCGAGCCCTGAGTGCGCATTCAGATACTGGTCTAGTTTGCCCTCGCTGATCAACTTTTCAACGATCCTTCGGAGGGCGATACAGGACTCGGTATCGTGGCCATTGTACTGGTGGTATCTGCAGAAGACTCCGGTGTCTTTGTCGACCTGTCGAGAGAGCTTTCGGAAGCTCGGTTTCGGGATCATCTGATTTTCGGCCACGAGTACACGTTCATAGCTCGTGTTGAGAATGGTGAAGATCTCCGGCGGTCGGTCACTTTTGGTCCTTCGGAAATTTCTGTTACCTGACTCCTTACTGCGCTTCGTGTTGTCCTGCCGATCCTGGAACGAGTCCCTCCGCTTGTCCCCGTAAGCGTAACTTGCGGGTATTGGAGGTGCCGTTCGGTAGGGGGCCTGAACAGTGGTCTGCGGAGGCTGGAAGTGGTCGTAGGTGAGTGCCAGAGGTTGTCCTGCGGTTGCCGAAGGGCTAGATGCCGAAGGTACACCCTTGGAGTTGAAATGTTCAGCTTTGGCGTGGATGGCCGCCTGTTTCATGAGTTCGCCATAGGTGGTCCAAAAGCTGCTCGGTCGTCGGTCTCTGGGCACCGAGAGTATTCGTGGCTGAACCTGGCGGCGTATTCCCGAAGGGGCTCGCTGTCCCCTTGCCGAATGGTGTAAAGGTCGTCGGCAGAGTAGAGACGATCGGTCTGTATCATAAAATGATTGAGAAAAATCTGTTTTAACTTATCGAAAGAGTCTACCGTACCTGGTTCCAGTCGATAAAACCAATTGAGGGCTGCTCCTGCCAAGGTAGACGGGAACAACTGGCATTGGCCTTCGTCGGTGAGCCCCTTGCAACCCAAGGCCGATTGAAATGTATGGATGTGGGTAACGAGGTCCTCCACTCCGGAGTAAAATGAGATTCGGAGGGCCTGTACCTCTTTCTCAGGTCGGTAGAATCGGATCCAGCTGGTGAATGGTCCTAGTTGCACTTTACCCCAGGCCGGTGTTCGGGTCTGATTCTGCTCTTCCTCGATCCGATTGACTTTCTGAAGGAGGTGGCGGATCGTAGGATCAGTAGGTGGGAGATCGGTTCCAAAGGGCTCCATTGCTCGGGGGCCGCCCTGGGGTTGATCCTCTCGTTCCGTAGGACGCCCTTGTCGTCGGTCGTTCCGTCTTGCCAATCTGATCGTTGTGGATTGGCGTGAGAGCGTCGTGCCGGGGGATGTTGGAACGTAATCAGATTCGTCCGTCTCTTCCAAACCGACCTCGGCGTACCTTCGTCGAGGAGGAGTTTTCGGCCCGAGGACCTCCAAATGCTGATCGTTGAGCTTGACCTGAACGTGGATCGGTGACATCTGCCGTTCCCGACGTTGGTGGTTGATCCTATCGCGGCAGTCGGAGTAGACCTGATACTCCTGATGGTGCTCTGCCGGAGTTGGAACGAACAGCCGACGGGAGGTGGACGACCTTCCTTGAGCCAACTCCTCTTCGGCCTCCCGATGTCTAGGCCTCGGCACGCTCCGCTATGAACGTTCCTGCCGAAGCTGCCTGGGTTGTTCCAACCCATGCGGTGGCTGAGCCGAGCGTGACTCTTGCTCGTGGAGCTGCTTCTGGGTGTCGTCCAGTTTCGAAGATAGGATGTTGTTGTGCTCCTGCATCTTGATCATTTCCCGCTGTAGGGTTTCCATCCTGTCTTCCAGGGTACTCTGCCGATTGGGCGTTTCCACCCGGGGTGTACTTGGCGGCAGAGCAGGGTTCTCTTGGCCGGAGAGTCCGAGGATGGGAACATCGGCCGCAAAGGGTGAAGGTGGGTTCATAGTAGAGAGGGAGAGATATGGGCTGATTGTCAATCGGTATTCCCACAGACGGCGCCAATCTGTTCGCGCTAAATCTGAACAGATAAAGAGTTTAGGCCAACTTACAGGTGTTGAAGACAAAGGACCGGAATGACCTTCTTTCGTGACAGCCGAAGGCTCAAGTGGGGACCGAGTCTTAGCTGAAAAAGGGGAATATCGGTGTGGTACCTGCCGATGGCACTCCGATGCCAAAGTTAGTACTTAAGAGCAATTCTACTGACAGTGTAAGTACTTAGTCAAGTTCAAAAAATCTTACCACTTGGCTGGGCCAAGGGGTTCTATTTATAGGAAGCAATTAGGAAGCTCTTAATACTTAGTTTCGATGTGGGACTCGTAGGAGTGCTCTCGGAGGTTGACACGCGATTCTGACAGGTTCTGGCAGGAATTCTGAGGTGATCTGTCAGAATCGGTGTGAAGCGACGTGTAGACTGTCGGCAGGTCATACCGAAGGCCAGCGGGGATACCGACTGTGCGTCGCTTGACGAGCATCGGTGCGTACTTGGTCCAAGAATCGGTGCATCATGCCGAGCGGACTTTCAGTATGACCAGTTGGGCTGGTCTGCTTGGCCTGAGTGCGTTCCACGTGTTAGGACGTGAGTGGGCGGTCAGATATGGTACAAACATCTAGCATCCATCCTTTGTATCCCAAAATCGTCATCCCACGATTAATGATTCTGTGATTATGAATGATACGATTGCTATCATAGTAGCTAGGAAATTCCATACTCCAATGGATGAGATATTATTAATGGGAAAGTCTAACGAAAAGGCTATTGATGACTCAATGGCTTTTAGCATTCAGAGTGCTGCTTCTATTTCTAACATGGCTCATCGTTTGCTTGCCAAATCAAACAAGATTTAGGAGCTGAATACTGAAAATTCATCTCTTCGAGAATGCTTCATAATTCTTAGCGAGAGTTTGAAAACCTTAAAAAGGAAAATAAGGCTTTGTTGAAACTAGTGAGTTCATACTCAATAGATATGCAGACAAAGCTTGACATGCTGCAGATTTCCAATGAAAAGATTCTGGAAGACCAAGAGAGGCTCATGCTAAGCTCAAGAATCGCCATTCTCTTTCTCTCAAAACTTGTAAGCCATAATGTAGCTTGATAGATTTTACAATGCCTGCTTTATTTCTTGCAGGTGAAAACAATCTATCTATTTGTATACTCTATTTCTGTTAATAATAAATGGGCAAATTCTTAAATTTGCACCTGTGGTTTGTACATCTTTTCAAAATGACCACATTAAATCTCTCAAATTATATATTTCAATGCATGTGTGCCCAGAAATTCTAGTCTGGGTTAAATACAACCTCATAATTTAATTGCCTTTTCAAATAGGCATGAAATATAAATTGAGGAAAAACCATGCAATATAGTAATGAAGAGCATGAACTACTATATACCCAAAACTTCAGGTTAGGGATTTCTGACATATTGGGATCCATGGGATTTCTGCCCATATCATATAATATAACAAAATATGGGGAGCCTCATTCCATCCTTTGAGGTTTATCCTGATATTATTCATTTCACGGTGAATCTTTAACAACCAGGATTCACAAAATATACTTCTTCTTGAAGTGTGATAAAATTGAGCTTCATCATTTTCTTATGCCAAAGAAATATGTGGTATACCACAACTTGTAATAATACCTCAAGGGTTGTCCATTTAATTGTTGAAACTTCAGCTTCTCAACATTGTTAGATTTTGTACTTCAAACCAAAATCACATATTCTCATGATATGGACATTCTTATAATTTCTTGTACATATTTCATGACTTTTGGCCATTACATAACTGTCCATATTTTTCAGGAACTTCTGCCATCTCATTTAACTACTCATACATGAGTTTAAGGAATTGCATGTCCCAAAATCACATATTCTCATGATATGGACATTCTTATAATTTCTTGTACATATTTCAAGACTTTTGGCCCTTACATAACTGTCCATATTTTTTAGGAACTTCTAGCATCTCATTTAATTGCTCATACATGAGTTTAAGGAACTGCATGTCCCTTTTTGTATGTATAGCGACGGTTCACCCAAAATGATTATTATTCATGCATACATCACTATTCATGTATATGATACTATTCATCAAGTCATGAATACAGTTTTAATTCAAGCATACAGTACATTTGCCATTACAGTCACCATTCATGTGTACGGCACCATTCGCGTATACAGTTACTATTCATAATACATTTGCCATTACATTTACTATTCATGTGTATGACACTTTTCACGTATACGGTACTGTTACATTATCAAGGAACTTCAGGTCCTTATTTACTTGTCAAGGATCAAGGATTTTCATGTCCGACCATTTGTTTACAAATATAGTACCAGAGAGACTGTCAACTCTCATATTATTATCATTATCAAGGATTTTCAGGTCCGGATGTAGTTGTATGATGAGGATCAAGGAACTTCTGGTCCTGATCTGTGTATGCTGTAAAACTCATCATAACACACAATTAATTCATAAAATAAATTGTTTGTATGGACGATAAACCCGCACCATACTTTAAATAAAAGTAAATGTGCGGTAAAATAAATTCTTAAAGTAAATTGCTTGCTATATGGATGTTAATTCCACACCATACTTTAAATAATAAAGTAAAAATACGATAAAATAAATGTGCTTGTATGGATACTAATTCTACTCCATACTTTAAATAAAAAATAAATGTGATGATAAAATAAATGTGCTTGTATGGGTACTAATTTTACTTCATACTTTCAATAAAAAATAAATGTGGAAATAAAACCACCACCTAATATAGATACATATATATATATAAGTACCCTAAACTATATATATATATATATTTAAAATATTGAATAACATATATAAGATGAAGATCATCCACAAAAAGGTAAGAAAGCTGTGATCTAATTAAACATGAGAAACAAAATTTTCTTTTATAGCATCCATATGTATTTTTGCCTTTAGCTTTAGAGGATCCTTGTGCAAAGAAAGCATTAGCCATAAACTTCAACAATTAGCATATATGGATGCTAGTGAAACAAATTAATTGAAATTCAATAAGAATTATAAGGAAGAGATATACCAAGATTCAAACTCTCCAAGAACCTTGGTTATTGAGCAAGTTGTGCTGATAATGTGTTATAGAATTAAGAGGATTTTGGAGAGAAATTTGGAAGAACAATTCTCAAGAGCTCAACCATGAGTTTCCACTCATCTAGTCTTGTGTGTTTTTCATTCATCTTTGGTGCCTATTTATAGGCATAGAAAATACATAGTTTACTACATAGGTGGTAGGTTTCAATCACATCACAAAGGTATAGTGGGAGAGGTAGATATTACATAGTGTATAGTATGGTGGGTATATAGCGGGCATCCATTTTATCATGGATTTACAACAAAAAAGAAAATTATAAGCAAGAGGTTTGTGGGTCAAGTGGTTAAGGACGTTTACTCATGTAACTGAGGTCTTAAGTTCAATTCTCTTCCAATATGGCTTGTATAAAATAAATAAAAAATTCATACTCTACCCAGTTATCTGTCTCCATCCATCTTAAGAGCATCCACAATGGGCTCCCTAAATCACCTCTTTAGATAAATTTTAGGGAGGGATCGTAAAAATACAACTCCAACCACACTCCCTATCCACCTCCTAAAATAGGGAGTCCTCTAGGAGCTCCTAAATCTGAGGAGAGAGAAATGACTCCTAGTGACTCCCTATAATTTAATGCGGCTTTATTTAATGAGTATTTCAAACCTTTATTTAACGCTAACTATTTTTTATTTTATTTTTTAATAGAGATGGACCAATCAAAAAAGAGTTATAGCATTTATGACTCTCCAAATTAGGAAGTATGGTTGGAGTTGAAATTTTTTAGAGAGCTCCTAAAATAGCTTTCTTATATTCTTAGCCAAATTTTAGCTAAGAAATATAGAGCACCATTGTGGATGCTCTAAACACATTAAACTTAAAATCATCTCTCTCACACTCTCATATCATAGTCTTTCTTTTTCTTTCTCTTTTTTGATGTCCCATGAATGATACCAGGGACAGGGAGCCTCTAGGTAATAACATAAAAAAATTGCAGTAATGCAGAACTGGATACCATTATTTGATATGTTAATTTTTTGTTTTTACGATTTTGATGAAAGGAATTAATTTTTTTGCAAAATTTTTCTTCGGTTTATAATTTTAATGATATTTGCCCAAAAAAACAAAGAAGAGCAATTTAATAATGTTCATGCCCCAGAATGGTTGTCCAACTCAAGTATAGCAACAGGCTAAAACTTGGCCCTATTGGGGTTTCGGGTGGAATATAGAACCAAATTGCAATTCGGGCGGAAATTATGTGGAGCCCAAATCCAAGTCAGCTGCAAGCCATATGACGTATAGGCTATGTTGCACGGACACGGGTACGGGGACACGAAAACGCGACACGGCGACACGGAAAATCTCAAAAAATTAGGACACAGACACGGCTAGGACACGGCGATTAAAATAATAATTAATTTTCAATGTTAAAAATATCACATAATTCCATAAAATAAAATAAATAACTCATGTTCTTCATCATCCATACATAATAATTAATACATCACAAAATAAATAACTCATGTTCATTATCTATACATAATAATTAATACATCACAAAATGCTATTGATGGCTGAGCTCATCCATGGCTCCTCTTCCGACTCACTTTCGGAAGGGTCCGAATCAGAAGAATCAGATTGGGCTCCATCTATCACCGCAAGTTGCATCTCTTCCAATCCATAATCCAGATCCCAATTTGGAATAATGTCTTCAATTTCTTCTATCAGCCTACCTCTATGAAACAAAAAGGCATCTATGACAACTTCTGAGGGATCCATGGCAAACACAACCACGAGCACCTCAATCACCTCAAACACCCGTTGCACAATGGTATCCTTTCCCAAAGGATCTTCTGGTGGGATAGCTGGCAGTGAGTTCAACAAAACCATTGGGCTAGGCACCTTCACCATGCTCAATTTGGACTCCTCCTCCTTAAGCTTTCCACCGACGGCCTCCTGGAATTTCTCCATTGACGAGATCTACAATAAACAACAATTTGGAGAAGGTTTGGTTCGGGAGGAAGAGGAAGTTGAGATGTTCAGGGGTTAGAGGGCGGCTAGATAAATAACACACATATAACACCAGATCAGGAACATATCCAACTTTTATTAGCCAATAATATCAATTCTTCCAACTTCATTCGTATTTAATTAACCCTAAATAAATTGGAAACACAAATCAAATGAACAAAAATTGAAAACCTCCCCCCCAGACCTGAATTGAACATTGCCCCCAATGTGAAAGCATATAAGAAAACAGAAAACAAGGATTAAGGGTAACCTGGCACTGCACGGTTCATCCTTCAAACATAGCATTTCTCAAAATGCTATCGATGGCTGAGCTCACCCATGGCTCTTCTTCTGACTCACTTTCCGAAGGGTCTGAAACAGAAGAATCATATTGGGCTCCATCTATTATCAACTCATCCATCTGCTCCACGAAGTCTCGGAGCCTTGTGGTCATGTACACTAATTGGAAGTGAAACTCGTCAAGCATACTTAAGTAAATGCCAAACTCGTCTCGAATGTTACCTGTACAATACATGTGACTGCTCAACACAACAGTTCTTGCCACAAACCTCCTATCTAGCAGATATTCCCTCCAAGTATCTAGACAACGTGCCAGCGCTGCAAGCTGCATCTCTTCCAATCCACAATTCAGATCCCAATTTGGAATCATGCCTTCAATTTCCTCTATCACCCTACCTCTATGAAACAGAAAGGCATCTATGGTAACTTCTGAGGGATCCATGGCAAACACAACCACGAGCACCTCAATCACCTCCAACACTGGTTGCATAATGGTGTCCTTTCCCAAAAGATCTTCTGGTGGGATAGCTGGCAGTGAGTTCAACAAAACCATTGAGCTAGGCACCTTCACCATGCTCAATTTGGACTCCTCCTCCTTAAGCTTTCCACCGACGGCCTCCTGGAATTTCTCCATTGATGAGATCTACAATAAACAACAATTTGGAGAAGGTTTGGTTCGGGAGGAAGAGGAAGTTGAGATGTTCAGGGGTTAGAGGGCAGCTAGATAAATATCACACATATAACACCAGATCAGGAACATATCCAACTTTTATTAGCCAATAATATCAATTCTTCCAACTTCATTCGTATTTAATTAACCCTAAATAAATTAACAAAAATCACAACAAACTTACCATTTGGGGATGCTTCTTATTCCAGAGAGCTGAGAGAGGGCTGAGAGCTTGAGAGAGATCAAGAAGATAGAGAAATCGAGAGATTAAGAGAGTGAGAGACAGATCAAGAAATCCAAAGACTGACATTGAGACAGATCGAGTTTGAGAGAGTGAGAGACAGAGAGAGCTTGAATCGAGTGAGAGATCGAGATGAGATGAGAAGGATTTGGCTTGGAGAGAGCTTGAATCGAGTAAGATTGAGAGAGAGAGACAGCTTTTGGCAAAGATGGGCTGACTTGAGAGTCTGAGAGTGAGAGCGTTTCTGTCTGAGAGGGTTTGGCTTTGGTTTTGAGTTTGAGAGAGGCAAGCGAGAGACAGAGACAGCGAGAGAATGAAAAATAATAATTAAACGGGAGAGGAGTCGGCTGCGCGGAGTATGAAATGAAAGTGGATGCTGAAAGGTGTGATTTAGGTTTGCAAAATTCATTTTCACTTTTAACCCCACTTTTGAAAAATCTTTCAAATCAGTCCACTAAAGTTTCAAAAATCACGTTTAGACCCCAGATTATATTTTAAAATTTTCAAACTGGTCCTTGCCGTGTCTTGACCGTGTCGGAGCCGTGTCTTGACCGTGTCGGAGCCGTGTCTTGACCTTGTCGGAGGCGTGTCGAAGGCGTGTCGGAGGCGTATCGGCGTGTCGGCGTGTCCGACACTCCAGCAGATTGAAGTGTCCGTGCAACATAGCGTATAGGGCAAAGTGGGCCAGGGCTGTCGGCCACTTCCATTAAGGAATAAAAAATTATGTAAATTTCATGTTAAAATCCGTCATCAAATACCCTAAAATTAGAAATCAAATCAACTAGGGGAGTAGTTGATCCGATTTCAATTCCAATTCCTTATTCCCTTTCTTAATTTTCTCGATTCATAACTTCCCTCATTCCTAATAATAAGTAAACTTGCCACTAGAGTTATGGTGGTTGATGAATAACATGAATTTTTTAAATATGTAATAAATTTTAATTTTGCAACGTCGTAAAATTCACATCTAGGTATATTTATCAAATTTATAAATGTTATGTAAGAAATATCTCAAAGTGAATACGATTAATTATGTTTCCATAATTTTATTGGAAATTTCGTCATATTTCACTATAATCAGGCTACTATGCCTTGTAAAACATCATAAATGAATATTTTCCCCGTTTGGTTCATGAAATGGATTTGAGGGGAAATCACTTCCCATGTCATTTCCCAAGGAATGGGAAATGAAAGATTCATTTTCCACGTTTGGTAATGTCGGGAAAGTAACCGGGAGATTTCACTTTGTTTCTTTTCCCATATTTGTTTTGAGTAGGAATGGAAAACAAAGTTTGTATAATTTTTCAATTATACCCATATTAAATCAAATAAAAAAAGAATGCATTTAATGATACATTGTAATTCTAAATTGTTCATGGGGACAAAATAGTCATGAAAATTGTGTATTGAATATTGACTCATTTTCCCAAACTTTCCCACGAGGAAGGAAAACAAAACCCAAGTTAAGAGGAGAGCTTTACTTTCCCCCCTTCTTTCCCATGTGCCAGGCAACCATTTCTCATGCCTGAACTAACCAAACATGGGAAAGTAATTGAATTCCCATAGCAATGAGTCATTTAGAACAAAATAAGTTTCACACCACAATGA
This sequence comes from Prunus salicina, assembly GCA_020226455.1. NCBI lineage: Eukaryota > Viridiplantae > Streptophyta > Magnoliopsida > Rosales > Rosaceae > Prunus > Prunus salicina. Next base: position 15,634,396 of record CM035344.1, on the reverse strand, counting down.
GATTTTCTTTAAGTGTTGTGAAGTTTCTTCATTCCCATGATATTCTAATGTTGTAAGATTACTTCTTTCAAGCATATTTTCATTTATTTCCATTGATTCGTACGCAAATCTTTTTTCTTTTTGGTTTCATGAGATTTAGCCTTCCCTTTGGATTAAAACAGTTGGGGTTTCTTTCAATTCATATAAAATCGCCCCAGAAATATTTAACGGTGAAGGTTATTAAATTTGTTTCTAAAGCTTTTCACATTTGCAATTAACGTTCTAGTAGCCGCCGCCCCCTCCCCCTTCCCCGGTGTAAGAAAATTGCACACATCTTTCCAAAGGCTACGTACCTAAATGTCTAAATAATTTCCGCTTTAGTTTATTTTTTGCATGAATAAAGATTGAACGATTCGGTTCACTAATTTCATCTGGAGGGTCGTCATCAAGCTCGTGTAAACACAAAACGCGGTTGGAAGCCAGCTTCGAAATTTCTATGTGGATATGAATATAGGGTTTAGGGTACATTTGTAATTTTAGTGCGGCGACTTTTAAAATGACCCAGCTTATCTGTTTCTTTATCTAGACAAATGCATGTCCATAAGCGTAGCTATCAAGGGTCCAAGAAAATGAGTCGGTCAATTAAAAAAATATGTGATATGAAATTGATAGAAGCGCAAGTGCTTGAAGAAGGTTTTATTGAATTTCAAAATAAAAATAAAGAAATACTGCAAGAATTAAGTTAGCAATTAGTAGCTGAAGTCTGGCTCAAAAAATGTGCCATCAAACTAGGACTGAGCTTAAGTTGTGATTTTGTAATTTGGTACCCATCTATAACCTGAGGACTTATGATGTGGTTAACGACTTTAATGTTCTGCTTAGTTATAAGCTCATACTTCAATAGAAAACGTAAGATTGAGCTTAAAAAGTTGTACATCTTGTTTGAATATATCCAATTTAAACAGACTTGAGAATGCTTTTGTTGTTTTTCCTTTTGGGTACATACAAATACTACAATTTCTTGGTAATTTTTAATTTTATACTTACTTTAGTTACTTATCTGGCTATCAAACTTGAATTGTTTTCATGAACAATTGCATTTAAGAGAAGTATTTTTGAGCAAATCATTGAAGAGATCTTATTCACCTTGAGTAATCTTCAGAACAAATTTCAACTTTCCCCTGTATAATTCACCATCATCTGTGTACATTCCCAAACTCATAAAGGAAACTAGAAACTAAATTAAAATGCTAATTAGAAAACAATAAAACTATTATTACATTATTACCAATAACATTGTTCACCACGCCTCTCACAAAGTGAAATCTAAACATATGTCTTAGTAAGAGACGAGAGATGTGATTAGTAATATAATTAATAAACATGATACATGTAGCTTTATTCGGACTGAAAATAAAATACGGATATCATTTTATTCATGAATATTCTCAACACCACGACATTATGAATCCGAAAAGCACCAAATTCGAAAACAAGGGAAATTGTCTCGAAAAAGGGAAACGAAAGAAACGAACAAAGGTCTTGAAAGGCCTAATTAAGTACAGACTTAAACAGACCACCGAGACCCTTGGCTAACAAGCCACAAGCCACAAACAACATAAAATAAAAATCATGAAACTTGAAATTAGTAGCCTGCAGGCTTGTAGGCGATGAAACTGATGCACTGCACTTGACGAACGTTGTCGAATCCGATGATACGGATGAATGAGTTGGGGTTAGCCTTCTTGGCCTCCTCGAGCTCCTTCAACACTTGGGAAGAGTCTGTGCATCCAAACATGGGCAGCTTCCACATGGTCCAGTACCTTCCATCATAGTACCCTGGTGACTTGTTGTGCTCACGGTACACAAATCCCTTCTATATAACCACAATTTTGTTCAAGAAAATTAAGTCAGCAAACAAATATTACATGAAGCTAACATATATAAATAAGTTTATAAAAAGAAATTATTAACCTCCAACTCAAATTCCAAGCAGGGAACCCAGTTGCTGCGGAGAAGGTAGTCTACTTCCTTGGCCAAAGCCTCAGGAGAGAGTGGTGGAAGGTAGGAGAGAGTCTCGAACTTCTTCAGTCCAACTGTAGGCCACACCTGTATCAATCAAAATATTCGATAAATCGATGTTCTAGTACTTCGATTAGTACCTTCTTGGCCAAAAAAACTGAGGAATTATTAGTAATTAGCGGCCAGGAAGCACACGAAAGGATTAGTAAGCTTGGAAATAAACTACATTATTTTTAAATCTAGTTAATAGTGGGTATATAAATATGCTACGATTATGAAAAAAGTTGTATTTTTCTATGACATGTTAGGTTATCAGACTGTAATTCAAATTATTCATTTGTATATCGACAAGTTATGTATTTCCGTTCCTCGTGAAGTAGTTACTTCAACATGCATTTGGGTATATTGTTTTGAATGTAAATTAATTGTAGCAACATGTTGATAAGTAGTCTTACCTTCATGCATTGCACTCTTCCACCATTGCTTGCAACGGAGGTGATGTCATTGGTCTTCTTGGTGCCGGGGAAAGCTGAGGCAGACTTGAGGCCAGTGAATGGTGCAACCAAGCTAGCTTGTGCCGGGGCGGCACGGTCAGCGTAAACCGAAGCCACAGTAGCGGAAGAAATCATGGAGGAAGCCATTGCTCTGTGCTTTCTTTAGCCCTCTTCTTTGCTAGAGGTCTTTACTTTTCAGTTGAGTTGCACAGCTTCTGTTCACCCTTCCTATATATAGTGGTCTGACTAGCTACTTCACATCCTAGGGTCCAAATTCCATTTACTTTACTGAAATCAAATTTGGACCTTTGGATCATAAAAATGATGACATTACACCATATAGACCACATGAAGCAGAGGAACATTTTGAATGCTAGCCTTATCGCTAGGCACCACTATGACTGTGCCACGTGGAAGGCGCTCCATTATCTTATCTAATCCAAGGGAGAGCGTGAATGAGTGATGGTGGTTCACCGTTTTCTTGGTCAGTTTTTCCCTTGCGGTCTTTTTCATGCCCTGCCCTCCCATCCTAGTATGTTGTCTTTATGTTATAGACCCCGTTCCTCCTTTCAAAATCCATAGGGTAATTCTTCATTTTTACCTTTTGTTAGGTGGTAACTTTTCACTTTTTACAGTAGACCCTTTACTGAAGTGGTAGTTTGTATTAAACATTGCGGTTTAGGGTAAGGTTAATTCCGGCGTCAAACAAGAAATTGAATATGTATATAAAAGATTAGATAGAATGTTTCTTCACTTGGTAGGTGATTATAGCTAGTGGTCAAGTTGTGGTGCTACTTGTCACATTTTGCTGTTCTTTTTTCTTCATCACTCACCATATTTTCTTGTCGAATTAAAAACAACTAGATAGTAGCGTTGAGAACAATTCACTCCGGTCCATGTCACGGTCATAATCACCTTCCTTCACCAATTCCTATATTTGTGGCCGAAGGTTTTGGAAATGGGGGTAAGGTGTTTAATGATTGGACAAGAAATTTACATGCCTTTTTGGGTTAGGATTAAAAAGAAGTTCATTGACCAGTTAAAAAATTGAACGCAAGACGAGGACTTCTAAGGAAATATTGCCTGATTATAAAATAATATATGAGAGAACAGTGATTTGGCATAAGTTCATTGAGCAATGGCCTAGAGAGAGAGAGAGAGAGAGAGAGAGAGAGAGAGAGAGAAATTCGGCCCAATGGCTGAAAAAAGGCTCATTCTAAGGAAAGAACTCTGTCATATTGTTTTATTGATTTTCAAGTAATTTAGGAGTTTAGAAAGAGATAATGTCACATGATACGATTTGGCGAATCAATTGTAGTCATCTGGGTGGCCGAATGAATTCTGCCCACACAATACGTGTGCCAAAATAGTGTTGAAGTTCATCACGCTAATGGCAAAACCTACTTCATATTTTTACTACTTGGGTTACAATCAAGTAACTTTCCCCTATAACTCTGATATCAATCAAAAGAGCTTATTCATTCACGATGTTGAAGAATATAAGTCTCACGTCGAAAACTTGATTAAATAAAATAAAATATATAATGAATGGTTCAAGTACTAATATTACCAAGGCCTTTTGTGATAAAATCCCACATTTACTGGGCTTTGTAGGTGGTTAAGTTGGGAATAATATCGGTATTGCTAATAGTGAGCTGCTGGCCCGTCTCTCTGAAATTTAACACGAGGATCATGAAAAAAGTCAAAATTCCCGAAGACGATTAGCACACCCAGCCTTGTTTTCAAGGAAGGAAAATCGATGACCAAGAAGTGTTTCTTCCTTGATTGTAACATCTCATATTAACCCTGAGTGACGTTTTTGTTTATAATTAATCGGCCCAATTGACACATGGGCATGAAATACTCCTATGTTAGCAAATACATATCTCACAAACTCTGCCGGTTACAATTATCGTACTTTTCTTGAGGAGATATTTAGTATTTGAACATTCTAAATATAAAATGCATGTTGTTCATAAAAATAAAACAATATATTTTGAGAGTATCACAAAGTATCAAAAAATTGACCCGGCTCGGCAATAAGGGCTATTTGAACAAACATTTGACGTTCTTTTATGTTTTTCGACAAAGTGATATTCTAAACTACTCTAATGTGTGGGGAGGATGATCGAACTCTAGAGCAAGAGGGCAGACAAACTATCTTGACTAACTAACTTAACTTACGTCTACACAAACATTTGCCATTCAAGAGAGGGCATTTCGATACCCAAAAGAAATTAGAAAAGCCTGTCAATATTCAGAGTGGGGAAATTTTTTGCTGGATAATGAGGACAAATTTCAAAAGTGTGGATTCCATGCATTTACGCCATAAATCATGCATTATAGATAAGTAAAGCAACAAGTGGAAGTTGTGTGGATGTTGCTGCATCTGCGGCAGAAAGACATTTTTTTCTAATCAATAGTTGGTGAAAGGTGGAAAGCCAGATTCTGGGCCTTTGGTAATGGGCTCAAGAAAAAACAATTCTTGTAGAAATACTGGGTCCAATAGAAAAATGGTAGAAGGCCCTTACATTTGGGCCTACATGTCGTGATGAGTCTCCATTCAACAATATACACATTGCCTGGCCTCCATGTTCGCAGGCCTATCATTCATTGCATTCTCTTTGTTTTTTGTTTTTTTAGTACAAGCGATAGTTTAAACTATATGGGAGGGGGATTTCACACACACACACAACTATGATATTGTGGGGATTCGAATGTGAGACATCTATTATGCAAATCAAGACTCTTTTCCACTGGACTAGATCTCGTTGGCATTACATTCTCTTTTTAAATCTTTTTTCTTTGTTGAACTATTTTTGTCCCCTTTTGATAGGGCGCATACCATGAATACATGGTCAAGCAGACGAGGCCAAGATAGATTTATAGAAGTGAAGATGGCTGCTTTTATCATATATTAAAAGCTAATACTTGTGAAATGAGGTACTAAATTTCTTCGGTATGTCGATTAGGGGGACTTTGTCATTTTTAGGCTTGTCATTCAGCCGGTTATAATCTGTGATAGGGCTTACCAAAACCAAATCAAAGATTTTCCACAATGCTCCGTTTGGATGAAGGAATTGCAAATTACATGGAATTCTAAAATGACGGAATTTAGATTTCCGTCATTTCAATTTATGGCAATTGAAGATTTCAGTGTTTGGATTTATATATGTGGAATTTTGTAAATGACAGAAATTGAAAATTTCAATGTTTGGATAACTCATGTAAATTATAAATGACAGAAATTAAATATTTCAAAAGAACAAAAAAACTGATAACCGACATAGAATGTATTCCTTGAAGTATAAAATAACATATCGTGTTATGAACTAAATAACTCAACTTAAACAAACAAAGCATAATAGCAAACCAAATCACTCCCCACGTGCAATAAACATCAGCAACATACTTTTTTTTTTCTCAATTGGGAGTGCCTTCAGCATCTGAAATTGTTTGTCATTTTCTATCAGCCAAGCACATGCTTTGAGTTGTTCATTTTCACTAAGACTTGGTACTGCTTTTACTTCAGCATATACCTCTGCTGGATCAAGGTTCTTAGTATCAGCACGAATAAACTCTTCAAATGATAAAGCCATTCTAGCAATCGAATCAGCAATAACATATTTAATAGCACCTCTTTTCTTTGTAGGAAGAATATCAGAAGAGTTTGATGCACGATTTCTTCTGTTTTGACCATTTGTTGAGGTTGATGAAATATCATCAATAGCATGAATATCTTCTAAATCTTGTGTATCACCATCCAAATCAACATGATCAACTTCATTAGTAGGAGTCATAACCTCAATTGCATCTGCACCTGTTTCAGCTCCCTCTCTAGTGGCTCTATCTTTGCCTCACAAATCTACTATATCATCCCAATTTTCTATAACTTTAAACCTCTAGCATCATCATGAGACTACCAAACAAATAATCAAAGTCAAATAAGAATCTTATCAGTACCCAATCAACACATTCATAAATTTAGTCAGAAATACCCAATTTTGATAGCCATTTAGAAACCATGGTAACCCTAAACTAGAAAAATATAAATTGAAGGAGAGAAAGGCTTGAAGACTAACCTTCAAACTTGATCCAGAGAGATGTGTAACCCAAGATGAACTCCTTCTCCTTACTTCTCTGGTTGGAAGCTTTTTTATGATGCTCCTTACTTCTCTGGTTCACAGTACTTCTCTGGCTCACAGCTTTTGTTTATAAAGTAACAAGGCAATCTCTTGTCTAGGGTTTCATAGGTTTTTGGCGCTGTTTTTAAGTTTGGCGCTTTTTTTTTATTTTTATTTTTTTTTATAAATGAAAAGTTTGGCTTTTTTATTTTAAGTTTTGGCACACTGGAAAATATGAATTCCCGCACTGTGGAAATTGTGAAATGACATCTATTTTGGTGGAAATTAAACTCGGGAATTTGATGCCTCAATTTCCATGATTTTTTCCGCGCGTAATAAATTCTGCGCTTAAGTTGCCAAACATGAGAATTGTCAATTTCTCCTCTTAAATTCCCGACTTTTAGCTAAATTCCGAGTTATTTTCCCTCATCCAAACAGAGGGTAATTGTTTGGGTTGCTATTTTTCAGTTGGGTGATTTACAGTATATTTCAATTGGTTCAGTTTCCATACTTCTGAGTTATTTTCGGTTTTTGTTCGGTTAGCTATTTCTATTTAATTAAAGTTTATGACTAATTTGAATTTGACTACATGTACATGTTTGTATGTATAACTGAAATTTTTTTACTAAAAATTAGACGAAATAGTGAAGTTTTGAGTAGCAAATCGTCGAAAATGTTCCATTGGGTGATAATTGCTCACAACCTTATTAGTTCAGGTGGTATTTGTGCAAAAAAAAAAATTCTGATTAGAAATGTTTAGTTTTAGGGTTTTTCGCAGCAGTGGTCCCTCAACTATACCCTGTTTTGCATTTGGGTCACTGAACTCAATTAGTTGCAGAGGTCACTCAACTATGTGTTTCGTTGCACCGTTAGTCCCTACCGTCAAGTCTCTATAACGGAAGGGACTAATGGTACAATACAACACCTAATTGAGTGACATCTATTATTATTTTTTGGAGTTAAGTGATCAAAATGTAACTCCAAGTATAGTTGAGGGATCATTGCTACAAATAATCCTAACTAAAAAGTCATCAATAATCTTGCCACGTCATCATTTTAAATGGAAAAACTAACGGACTTTACGGAATGACTACTGGTGCAACGACACACATAGTTGAGTGACCTCTGCAACTAATAATTGAGTTCAGTGACCCAAATGCAAAATGGGGTATAGTTGAGGGACCACTGCTGCGAAAAACCCTTAGTTTTAAGTTCTTTTTTATTGGACTATTGAATTTTCCATTTATTTATATTCTTTATATTAGTCCTCCAGCCAACTGTTAATTGGATTCTCTGTTTTAGTCCAACTAATCCTTGAAGTTGTTTGTGATAGGCGATACTGGGGGAGGGGAGAATCGAACCTAGAATTTTGATTATAAGAATAAATACTCTTAACCACTTAAGCTACAGAACCCTTGCACTACTGGTCCTTGAAGTTTTAAAATAAGTTAGAACGTAACCTATAAATAAAGGTATATTCTAATCATTTTGAACTCTTCCTAAGAATATCTATCTCATAGAAACCAATGGGATGCATCTGAACTAATCGTACAAGATGGTTGTTGCATCTTGGAGACTGCCCACCATACATGAGATCAATTAAGTATTTATTTTTTCGTCGTTATATAATAAATATCTTGTAGTTATATTTATCTGTTTGTTCTTACTGTCCTACCTTCCAATATTATATATTGAAGTTTATCTTTGTCAACCACCCCCTGCGCACAAAGGTGGGGGAAACTGTACAGAAAACACTCACGATTATGTTTGCCATGCACTCAAAACCCCCTGGAACTTGAAAGGGAAGCGTGTGGAGACCACCATCCTGTTTCAGCCATAACCAATCCTCAACTGAGCATCAAGAATTTGAAATGCATATATATATATACTTTTATTATTGAAATACTTAGGCCATTACCAAAATGGGCCAACGAGGATGATTATGATGTCGTTTTGGTCAGTGCAAAACACTTCCTCTACTTGGCCAATTAGCTAGGGTTTGACTTCAATTCGTTTCGAGGAAACCTATGTTCTCTAACTGGCCAATGGCAGAAGAACACACCTTCCTGCATTCTCTATCAAGGGCCATTTTTAACTAATAAGATTGGTGTAAATAATGTGGTAAGTACTGTCGTATATGCATGACACGTGTCCAAGCTACATTGTGCTAGACATTGCTTGCACAAAGGTTTGGAGGCTAAGATATGATTAATAACTCGATCAGAAAACAAAAGATATGATTAATAATTAGGGAAGTAATTAATTAGAATGATTGTTGATTATATTAGAATATTAGGTGGGTCTTTGTTATAGAATTTCACTAATTAATACCATGGTTTTTTCCACCACGAGGACTCCATTATGTGTATGAGAACCATTTCATGCACTCGCCACCACCACTCATCAGTATTATATTGATTGACTATATCAGTTGATAGAATATCTATAGTATATATATGGGTTACGTGAGTTTTCAGACTAATTATATGCATCAATCAAATACCCAAGAATTTCCGGCTGACAATCACTGGATAAGTAGTAGGATTTGTCAATGGGGTACCCGATTGGAGAAAAGATCTTGACTTGCAAATTAGAGGAAAAGACTTGACGTGCAGATCAATGATCTCAAGTTCGAACTCTTATGGCACATGACAGTGTGTGTGTGAGAATAGCCCCTCCCCTTCCTAACTTAGAAAAAAAAAAAAGAATAACTAGTGGGAAGTTAGTTCTTGCATGATCGATCTGTGTGCTAGTTCTGTCATGTTCCTTTTTTTCTTTTCTTTCTCTTTAAATTTGTATTTTGCTGTCATTGTAATGACTGTTTGTCCTCCATATTTGTTTGTATGAAATAATTGTTCTACAACTTTGACGGTGCATGCTTCCGTAGGAGTTTCGAACTAGCTTTACTTAAAATGAGGGCCTTTCAATTTATATAGTACAACAATATTAATGTATTGCCTCCTCTATATATATAGGGTCCCTTTTTATGCTTAAAGTCCAGACACTCTTATCTTGAATTGGATGCTTTAATGTGAATATGGTACAAAGAACAAATAATTTATCTAGATACAATGCTCCATTAGACCACACGCGATTCACGACACTCACTATAATTGATGTATTTGGCTCATCGATCAGTCAAATAATGCATGTCTATAGTTCCATGATTGTATTGAAAAATGGCATATTTAGGTTTGTTTCTCTGTCATACAAAGAATAATAAATGTTGGTACATATTGAATCACATATTGGGAAAGAACCCATCATTTGTGAGCGTGACACACTTTATACATGCATGTTTTTGCCAAGAACTATAGAAATGCCATGACATGCGAATGCATCCCTCTTTATTTCATTGGCAAGAGAGTCAGAAAAAGTTGGTGAATTGTGCCTACTGTTGGAGACGGGGTCAAAGAAAAAGACCAGTCTTTCTTTGTCCATAAACCAAATGGTTTTTGGGAGGAGGAAGAGATCTTCCATTTCTCTAGATAGATTGTGAAAGCAACCAAAATGCACGAATCAAAGCCACGTTTCATTCCCAACTTGGGAAGCTTCTTTTATTTATGCACATAGATGTCTAATAAGGGGGATTGTTTTTGTTCTTTTCTGGCCAATCATCTTAAAGGTGGTCAAATTTTTCGACTTGTAAAAGTTGTTCAAAATCTCCTTTAGTGGTGAAACATCTTATTAAGCTTTGGATTACATTAAAAAGGAGTTCGGAAACCAGCATTCTGGATTGTTCTATTTACTACTTTATTTTTTTGTATTATCTCCAGTAACTGATTATATATAAAAAAAGTTAGAGAGTCGAAAAATAAAATGGCATTTTCTATGAGGCCTAATTTTTCATTTTTATGGTTGTAAAATTTTCTACTTTTTTTAAATATAAAATTCTTATATATAGTAATACAACATGTTTTTATTGAGTTATCTGTGCACATGATTATTTTTCAATGCCGCCCTAGGCCTTGAAAATCTCTAGACCGACTAAAAGAGTCACTTTCTAAAGCAGTTTAGGAATTTCCTAGAAAAGAACCGAAGTAGAAGCTCTCAATCACCATCGCCAACACCTCTATATGGTCATCCAAAAATACATATGTGAACTTTCTAACACATTCGGAAACATGCTAGATCCTACATGCTTAAACAATGAATGTGTCACAAACGGTTAGGGGAAGTCGAAGGTCATTGCTATTTTCCTTTTTTAATTTAAAGAATTTACTTTACTGTAATTTCTTTTTTTATTTTATAATTTAATGAATGTCTAAAACAATATCAAGTTAGATCCACAACCTCGAATCGAAAGAATTTACACATAATACCGAATTGCCAGCTGCATACTAATTTATATAGGCTCCCCTAAATATCTTTGATGGGGCATGATAATTTGTAAAAAGACAAGCAACTTTGTGTTAGTGGACTTGGACAAATATTCATAGAAAAAAAAAAAGAAGAAAATGATTAAAGATGAAGAGTGGACCACCGACACGTGCCGATTCTCACCGCCCCTTTCAGGAAACCGTTTTATGTTTGTTGACTTACGGAAAGACAAACGAGATATGACAATTTTATTTTCTAATGGCTCCACCGAAAGTGAGAGAACCCTAACGTGGAGGAGTCGTGGATCACTAGTTTCACACAAACAAACCTCATAACATTATATGCTTATGCTTATTAATTAGCTTACCCCTCTGAGCTAATGCAATTTTTTTTTGTTTTAATTTTTCTTTGACACGCTAAAACATTTGGTTTAAAGTATGTATTCAGATAAGCAGCCCGATTAACGCATTTTTCGCTTACTTGTACATTTTATTTGTCACGTGGATTAACATATGTCATACAAACAACATATAAAATTTTAAAAGGTTAATTTATTCTTAAGGCAACCATTTTTCATGACTGGACTTACTAAACATGGGAAATTAATCCACAAGTCTCCTTTCCCATGAACCAAACAGGCTATTTATGTTTATAATTACCTATGTTTGTAACCCAATGATAAATTCTTAATATCACTAGGGCTCTTTTAGTAAATCGCTTAAAATTACTTGAACGTCTCTTTGTATGTGAGAGGTAGGTGATCATAAATAAAAATTTGACCACACCATCCAATCACCATAATAAAGATTTGACCACGTATTACAACTCTGAAGATATTTTTTGTTCTATAATTAAAGAAAAAAGCATGTTTAAAATCTCTTTGAAGTGACTTCAACTTTTCTTTCTCTTTTTCTAAAAGCATGTTTAAATCCTAATTATGAAATTATTTACTTGGAAACTTTATTATTAGTAACTTCATTTTTGGTAAATGATTGGGCTGGCCGGCTGGGGTTGGAAAATTGGTGACGTAACTTTTCTTTAGGGTTTAGGGTTTAATGATCATTTCTACTTGATTGACCATTTGCCAGCCCAAGATCTTGTTTTATTCTATCACACTCCATCAGCAGTTTGAAAAATTAGTAAATACTGTAATATAAGGTGGGGATTTTCATAAATAGGCCCATTCTAACACGATATTTTATAATAATAATAATAAAATAATTTAAAGAGCCTATTTGAAAAAACAAAAAAAAATTATGCCCACAATTAGTTACTTATCAATTTCTAATTGGTTCCTATGTGTTACAAATTTTTCTCAAGTATCAGACTTGAATGATTTTTTTTTTTAATAATAAAATGTCATGCTTGAATGGGCATATTTGTGAAAAGTTACTTTGTTTTCATCGAACCTAAAGTTACCAAACATAGTTGAAATAAAAAATTTCAAATTTTGCATCCAATTTAATCCAACTACATAAAATGAATCCACATGAAACCAAGTTGATTTTATAAATTTCGTTAGTTGTGATCGAATTTTGAGATCTTATGAAAGTAAGATGTGTAATGATCATTTGGTCTAGTGACATGCAGTTTTTATTTTTATATAAAGTTTTGAGTGCAAGACTCATGAGTAGTTGACACAGAATAGGCCTTTTTTTCTGGAGAAATGCAACTAGAACTAACCTAAAATCTTCCAGGAACAACAGAAGTCCCAAAGCAGAAAATGAGAAAAGAGTTGACACAGAGTTGGGAATATGTTTAGAATGCAATGTCTTTGCTAATCAAAACTCAAAATTCTAATGATGGTCCAACACTCTAGACTTCTTACCCCACCCCCCTCCTACTGGGATGCGACCAATGAGGCAAATGATAATATTCAAACACAAGATTTCACTCGTCTTGCTATTCAACACATGTTTTCTGAAGCTAATTTTGTAGCGGTCACATACTCGCAACGCTCAATACATGCATGCCACATAGTTGTACGGATTCCAAGAGACAGATTTCTGTTTGTTTTTGAAAACCAACAGTGAAATCCCCTTTGCTTTGATTACAGATAAAAAAATAGACAGAAGGACAGATGGGGGTGGTTAGTGGGAGGAGGTGCAGAGAGAAATTGGAGTGTAAGTGAGGAAAGCTAGAAGGGCCAAGCCGTGTGGGGCCCAAGCAGAGCCAACCAATCCCGAGACTTCTACATATTCTCTCTCTCTCTCTCTCTCCTCAAAAAGTCTTTATTCAAAATCTTTATCTCCTCTCTTATAAACCCCCCTCTCCTGCTCTGTCTCTCCTCACATAGATTTTTAGATACTTGCTCTGTTCTCGCTCCTCCCCTGCTTTTCTCTCGCCGCACCAAAACATTTCGTCTTCACACCCAGACACCCTGCACTTCATCAACAACCTCTCGCATATTCGTTACTTGCCGTGCCTTGCTCGTTCTCTTTGTTGAATTCAAGCTCTACATTCAGAGAATTTAGATGGGTTCCTCAAGATTTTGCGCTGTTGGTATCCGATTCTGTTTTTCTTTGGATCGGAGTAGCTTTTCAAATTGAAACCCAGATTCCAAAATTCGGTCTTTGTATTTTTTTTTCCTTCGCAAAATTTGTATCTGGGTTATTTGAATTTTCTTCTCTTTTATCGGAATCGATTTTTTTTGTTTTGTTTTGTTTTTTTTGGCGTATTTACTTTGGTGACCCATCTGAAATTCTCTTGAATCTCAATCTCCTTTTGGCTTCTGGGATTGTATTTGAGAGCCTTAGATTCAGAAAGAAAGCGAGAAGGTAAAATCAGCAAGTATGGCTGCGGCTAAAAAAAGCGGTAAATCCAAGAAGGGTGTGGAGGAAAGCGAGATGGAAACAAGCCTGGATTGGGAGATTAACGAAGACAAGGACCTTGGTTTTAGCTTCGAGAGCCAGCCATGGAAGCTGGGTTTTAATGAAGCTTCCATGATGTCAAAGAGGCCTCTCAAGAAAATCAAGAGCCCTGAACGTCAAGACCCAATTCAATCCTCTGCTTCTTCAGCTCATCAAGCAACTTCATCAACCACTCCTTGTCCATCTTCATCATCTTCAAGAATAGTTTTTCCTTTTGCTTTTGATGGCTCTCAGCAGCCTGTGCAATTTCCCAACCAATTCAATACCACAACTGCGCCTATATACCCCTCACCATTTTCACAACAACAACAACAAAATCAGCAGCAAATGATCTCTTTTGCTTCTCAGCAACAGCAGCAGCAGCAGCAGCAGCAGCAACAGCAGCAGCAACATGGCATGACTTATCCGCCGCCCTTTTTCGGAGACTCAACAACTTGGCAACAACAGCAGCAGCATCAAATTCTCCAGTATTGGAGTGATGCTTTGAATTTAAGTCCAAGAGGCAGAGTTATGATGATGAACAGGTTGGGGCCTGATGGAAGACCATTGTTTCGACCACCGGCAATGCCTTATAATACTACCAAGCTTTACAGGGGAGTGAGGCAACGGCATTGGGGGAAATGGGTAGCTGAAATTCGTCTTCCTCGAAACAGGACTCGCCTCTGGCTCGGCACCTTTGACACAGCTGAAGATGCTGCCATGGCTTATGATCGCGAGGCCTTCAAGTTGAGGGGAGAGAACGCTAGGCTTAATTTCCCTGAGATGTTCCTCAACAAAGACAACACATCAGTTTCCACAGCTCCAAGCTCAACAGCTACTTCTCCAACAGCTCAAGAAAGTTCAATGCCTACCACAACCAGGAACCGTAAGCAATCTCGAAAAGTTCAGAAAAAGGCTTCAAATACGGAGGCAATGCCACCACCACCACCACCACTGCCACATACCGAAGAAGACAATACCGATGACGATTCGGGATTGGGGTCAAGTGAAGCTAAAACGAGTGATGAATTTCAGGGGAATATGAATGCTGCAGGAGGAGGGAATTCACAGCCGGAGGAATTGGTTTGGGGGGATATGGCAGAGGCTTGGTTGAATGCAATTCCAGCAGGTTGGGGTCCAGGAAGTCCTGTGTGGGATGATTTGGACACCAACAACAATCTTTTGCTGCAATCACATCTCCCTTTTACCAATCCAAATCAGCAGGACTTTAACAACATTTGTCCTGAACTTGAAAGGCAGCAAGACAACTCGGGTTCGGCTTCCTCCTCTTCCTCTTCATATCCCATGAAGAACTTCTTTTGGAAGGACCAAGATTGAAAAGTTCATTATTCTTTTCTTTCTAAAGATTGAGCTCTGCAAAGTGGTAAGGGAATTATAGTCTTTAGGCTGTCCCCAGTTCTCACTCACACCTCTAGGTTGTAGAAGTAGTTTTAGGCAAAATTCCCTTACACAAATCTTCCAAACACTTACCAAATTGCATTTCAAGCTCCTCCACTCAAATAGTCTTTCTTCGTTTACTTCTTACTTTATCAGTTTAGTCCTCAGTCCCTCTTCTAATTTCTCATCACAGCTGGTTGCAGATTTTCTAAACACAGCCAATGATCCTAGAAGCCTTGTGACTTTTTCTCACAAGGGATCTTTGAAGCTTCAAATTCACTTTGGTTCTGACTTTCAGTTCCTTTAAATTCCTGCATTTATTCCTTCACACTCTCTCTCCAGGCCAATCTGCTATGCAAAAGGCTGCTTGTTTTTTCAGGCCTTTCAGCAGTGGCAATCTGGTTCATGCTTTGTGTTGCTAGTGGGTAGTATTATAATGTCTGTAGGGTATGTAGCATATGTGTAGCTAGGCTGGACCACCCGAGAGGGAGACGGTTTTGTGATCTCCTTCTCAAACGCTCCGACCATCACGAGCTCTCGTTTTTCAGCTCCCGGGATGGAAATGCCGATTGTAGGACTTGTACATTTTGGACTTGATCATCTATTGTGTTATTATGTAAGCTTTTATTGATTGTAGCTGTATTTAATGGAACACTATGCATTATCATTTGTGAGCCTTCAGTTTCTATTGCCTACTCATGATTTTTCTTTTTCATTTTGTTTTGATGGATGAATTTCTTGCAATTCAGAATCTGGTTCAGAAATTTGTTTAAACATTTCTGTTAACAGTATCCTGCATGTGCATTGAACTTCTAGGTTGAAGATCAATGACAATGACAGTACCTCAGAAATATTTATGTAAACTATGTTAACATTAGACCTTAATTCCTTGAGGGAACCTTTTCGGATTAAATAAACTTGTACTTCTTTTTTTTTTTTTTTTTTGAGAAACGAAATTTCATTCAACTTTCAAAAGAGGGTACATCTGCCTGAAGCACAGGAAGCAACCATAATGGTGCGTCCTCAATCCAAGAAACAAATTCACTACAACTAATCGCAAATTGAGCCAAGGAATGTGCCACTTTATTAGCACCTCTTGGGGTCCATTGGCAAAATACTAATCGTAAACGATTCAGCAAACATCTCACCTCCTGGAATAATAGACCATCTGTATTAGGGGTGGGCATGATACGGTATGGTACGGTATTGAGCATGTACCGCTACCGATACCGGAAATTTAAATCGGTATGGTACGGTATGGGATTATGGTTTGCCAAAATTGGTACCGTACCGTACCATGCCAAATCGGTATCGGTACCAAAATGATATAACTAAGAAATGAACCAATTCAATATTCAACACCAAAATAAGTGATGCCTAAGTTACAAATTCAAATATTCAACATATTCAATATCCAAATCCTAATCAACATATTCAATATCCATCAACAAATTCAATATCCAAATCATAATCAACATATTCAATATCCAAATCAACCAAATCAATATCTATCCATCAATAGATTCATCAAATCCAAATGGTTAAAACTCATGCCTTATGGCTTACAAACCAAAATAATTAAAATTATACCTTATGGCTTACAAAAATACAAACACAATCCAAACATAAATGACAAAAACATAAAGTTATACTATTCGGTACAGTACGGTATTGACCGGTACCAAAATCTTGATACCACTACCATACCATACTCTATTGGTACGGTACGGTACGGTACCGAATATCTCTCCATACCAAATGAAATGGTATGAAATCGGTATGATACGGTGCGGTTAGGGTACAGTTTCGGTATTTCGGTTTAAGATGCCCACCCCTAATCTGTACGACCGATAGAGAACAGAGAATCAAAATGTGAAAGGATTGGAATGAGGAATACTCATTAAAGTATTTACTAATTATCTGAAATGAGAATGAGAATAAAGATAATTTTCTATGAAATGTTTATCATTTCAAGAATTTGAATCAAAATTAATTTAATTACTAAATGCTCATCAACATGCACTGTACCAAGTAACATTTCCTCATATCGGATTAGGGCAAGTTGTGATAAGGTAGAGCATCTTTGAGGTTAACTTATTTCGAGAAAATTTTGTTTTATGACATCAATAATTTTTAGGCAAAAAATTAATAGAAGGGGTTTTGTGAAAACAATTCGAAACATAGAACTTCCAAAATTTTTGAACTTTCTGTGTAAAGTAACCCAAAAAAAAAATACTTGGAATTTTGAAATTATAAATTCCATCTAAATAGTTGTCATTTATCTCACCATATTTGGATTCATTAATGCTCTTAAATTTCATTACGAATGAACAATTGGCGAAAAAAAAAAGAACTTATTCAAAACATGTCATTCTTTAGGAATGAACTATTCGTTTTCTTTATTCAACAACTGTCGTCTATGAGATTTAAAATCATGACCCTCTTCAATGAAAAAAAATAAAAATCAACCAAGTAAGAAGGGCCCCTATATACACCGCAAAAAGTATTACATGCACTCTTCTATGCACTCAAATAAGTAATAGATCTACTACCACCAAAAAAAAACAAAAAAAAAACAGAGAGAATGGTGGGCTTATTAGAATTCGCCTAATGTTTGAAGTTTCCTTCACGCACAATGATTACAAAGAGGAAGTCCAGCAGCTGCATGCCGCTCATCCAATCAATCACCTACACAGTTTGGTTTCGCACATTTTCATGTGAAGAAAAAAGGCATTCGAACCCATTTATTTCTAAAAAAGATTAACAAATATTCAAAATAAAAATTCAACGAAGAAAAAGAAAACGAACACTTTCGACATTTATTGTTGGTGATCGATGAGTGATTGACAGAATGATGGGAAAGGTGGGACCAGTCGCCGTCCCATGAGATCAATCAAATTTCTTATTTGTGACGGCACGATAACGATGAACTAGAAATCATGTGGTTGATTAATTAATGATTTCCATTGACATTATTGAATTAGTTAATGAATTAATTAATGAATTTGAAAATATCTCATGTATTGGTGGTGAGGCAGACATGGCTGAATAAACAAACCCTTTCTTTGAAACCAAACCCACTATTTTAATTATGTCAGGCTGTGGCTGCTACAAGATAATGTTGATTATGTTGTAAATTAATGGAGATTAGTTTTGCTTTGGATGTTGATTAGATTAGAGCAACCGAAGTTCGGAATTGGATTAGGTCATTTGAATTGTGTGAATAAAATTTAAGGTTTGTTGGCTACATATGTCTCCAAACTCTTTGGGAAGAAAATTGATATTATCAGCCATTGGTTTCATATGAAAATTAATTCAATAATGTGATGGACCTGAAAATTAAGAGCAAAAGGTTTCTTAAGGACCACACCCGGTTCATATGGGAGGATCAAGCACCAGTTTGGCTTTTGAATGTACTTGAGTCAGATACAGGGGGAGAGTAAGTTTTTGTTTTTGTTGTTTCATGTTGTGGTACTCTTTCTCCTCGATTAGATCTTCCTCCTTTGTTTTGGCAATTTTTTGAAGCAAGGTTTTAATTTATTTGCATAACAGAAGCCACCAATATGTAATACAAAATATAATAATGTGAAAGCAACTTAATTGCTTAATAAGTTAATAAACACAAATATCCAAGAGAAATTTGGAAAAGTAACATTTTCTAACACATTAAGGAGAGTGTTTATAGAATACTATGATAATACGGTCATGTGGTCCATCTTGTGCACATGTTATAATATACATTGATATTTATTGATATTATTCCCTAAAAGGGGGAAAATAAACCATTTCTTTCAACCATATTCTAACATGTGTACAAGATGTAACACGTGGTCATACTACCATAATATTCTATAATTTCTCCATTAAGGACTTTTGGTCAATTTTTCTTTCTCAAGATTTAGAAATATTGTCACTCGAGTGGTTAATATTCTAAAAATCTAAAAAATTCAGCTAATAGTCTTTAGTGTGTCCATAATTTGGCTACTTTTCATATCCAAATGTCAAAATAAATTAAAGGGTTAACTACATAAAACTACTTGAACTTTGGGGGGTCATTTCAAGTTAGTACTTGAGCTTTAAAATCTTCCCCCCCAAAAAAAAATTCATATTACAAAAAATATACAAATTCATCCCATAGTTAGCTAGACTATTAGTCAAACTGTTAAATGACTATGTGACAAATATTAGTAATATGCCCTTAAAGTCAACTAATTATACGATAATTAATATTAATGACATCTTATCAGTTTCCTAAGGGTACTTTGGAAGACGCAACCCACAAGAAGCGTCTTTCGGGAGACACAGGGTGCTGAGAGTTTTCTAAGGGAGATCTAGGTTCCTATCAGTTTCCTAAGGGAGACACGATAGTCATTTATAAGCGTCCTTCGAGAGACACAGTCTAAAAACAGCATCATTCGGGAGACGCAGGATGCACCCGGCATTCCTCAAGGAGGATCTAGGTTCCTGTCAGTTTCCTAAGGGAGGCATGATTGCCAAAGTATCCTAAAGAATGAACAAAAGAGCACCCTTCAAGCAATCAGTGGGTAAACATTCAGACATCCTAAGGGAAATGTACAACCAAGACACTAACTTTTTACTCAAGTAGCTCACAAGACATAAGGCAAATTGAACTTAAAGAAATAACTAAAGTTTCCATAGTAAAGTGACCAATCTGCCAAGTTCAACAACAAAAAAAGGTCAAAAAAGAAAGCAGATTACAAAAGTTGGAAAAAAAATAAAAGAGTCTTCATCTACTTCGAGACTCTGGCAAGAGACCCCTAGTCTGCAACCTTTTCGGCGTCTGCTTGATCAGCCACGCCTTCAACAGCTCCAGCTGTCTACTCCATGACATCTGCCGCCATATCATCAGCTGTGCCACCTCTACTTCATCCTCCCCGGCTATAGTCTCGTCAACCACATGCTCTTAAGCTCCTTCCACATCCACAACATTGATCTGCTCACTTTGAACAATGAGCAAGTCAGGGCAGAACATTTTGATGTCTTCATCTCCAATGGTGTAAAAGGGAGCAGTCCCATTTGTGTAGTATAAGTAGCCCATCTTGTACACATCTGTGATAGCTTTAAGCTTGGATTTTTCAGTAGTCTTGTAATAGGCACCAAATCTGGCTAGAAGCTTGTCATAACTATGAGAGATGTTAGCATTCTTACACTCAAGACAATAGTAGGCCGAGTTCACCAAGTCAATAGCAGAAGAGCCGTGTTCACCATCTTTCTCAACAAGAGAACTCTTCAACTCATATATCATCACCCTCAATTCAGACGTCTTCTTTTCATAACAGATTTGCTCGGCTCAGAGGTTGCCAATCAAATCAGCATTCTTCTTCTCCAACTTGCTGAGCTGAGTAGTTGGAGAAGAAAAGAGGGTAACAGCAGACGAATTCCAAATAATCTCAACAACAAAAACAACTTCTTTTTTTCTTTAAAAAAAAAAAAAAAAAGCAAATGAACTGTCTCCTCCCTTTGTTTTTTCAAGGAAAGACTTGAGAAGGTATCAAGGTCACCAGCCTGATGGATATGATCAACCAATTTGACACAAGCAGATGGGCTTGACAAGAAGTTTTTCTTTAGTAGGTTAAACACACCTACATCTCCTGTAGGGTTGGGCTTGTCAGCCTTGGGATTAACCCTTCGCCCTTCGCCCATGCAGATGACTCTTTTGCCTTTTTAGCCGCTGACATCCTCACTTCCAAAGGAGTCAACGATGCTTAATCAACTACATGCTTGATTGCTTGTGACTTAACAACTGGATAGCAATGGTTGGGCAGATGAGCAGACCACACCACCCAGTTTGATCTTCATCTCTTGTCCAATGCAGACGACTCGAACTTCAGAGAGGAATGTCAGCATCTCTTTGCCTCTAGGTAGGGGAACTGGTTTGCGAGATGATCTCTTGACTGGGCATATCATAGTTTCTAAGCCTGTCAGCAGGAGACTTAAGTGGAACGTCCTGAATGTTGCACATACACCAACCTTCTTGCTATCTGCTCACATGAGATGCTTGGGCACATGATGTGGGAACAACTCCTACTTGAATCTTCTCTGTATAAGGAAGTCTTGGCTTCTTCTTCAGCGGAGACAAATCCTTCACCCACGAAGTCCCAGCTTTGTCTCTTGAAGACTTGACGTCAGCCTTCCTTTTTTAGGGGGTTCAGTAGAACACTCCTCCTTTTTAGCAGGCAAATCATCAAACTATGGACCATTATGATTCCACCTCTTAACATCTTGATAGGGGTCAGAGCACCAGCCTTCTCCAAATACTCGCTCAACAGCCAGCACCACTCACGAAACTTAGTTGGGATGTTTAGAGCTCGGCCGACCTTAACCATGTCCTACCCAAGGTCCAGTATCTTGCAAATGTCATTCTTTGCAAGTAGAAGACAAAAATTAGTCAATCACACTTCAAGAAATTCAAATAAAAATGAAGCAGATCAAAACAACAATATGGTATACCGTCGCAATAGGTGATAGGAACAAGTAGACCATCACCAATATCGCCTTCCCATTGTCCGTTGACTTCCAGCACATCATCATGCCATACATGATCTCCTTGGCTGAAATTGTCAAACAGCTTGACCTTGCATACACGGACATACTTCTCGTATCGGCCCACTTTGAAGAAGTATTAGAACTCTCACACCATCAACTCCAGCTTCAAGAAACGACTCAAATTCTCAAAGCACATGATGGCCCGGTAGACGTTCGGAGTACATTGATTTGGAGCACACTCCATGGTGCAGAACACCACTCTGAAGAACTTTGACAGAGGGAACGTGAAGCCCAAGGAAAACAAAGGGGACGGAAGGTGATGATTTTAGCGTTTGGATCATTCGCATCCATAGAAGGCGCATCATTAGTCGAAGATTCCACCTGCCTAACATTAACGTAATCAGGAATGGCAAAAGTATAAGTGGCCATTTTTGGAACTGAGCTTCAGACGTAATGCGGTGGAGATTGGTCACAAATCTCTTCTTTTGCACTTTTGGAGCCTCCCTACAGATACTAAGGCACTTGAGAGATTGGTGATCGGCTACCATCCTAGAAAGACATGATCAATAAACAGCTCCAAAAAGGGAAGAAAATTGCAAGTCAGATAGCATGTCAAAAACCTATAATTGCGGTTAAAAAAAAAAAAAAAAGGCCTGAGCAGCAAGGCAAGGCACTGAGTAGCTCGAGCAGAAGGCCCAAGTTGCAGCGAGCCTCATCGTGAAAGAAAAAAAAAAAAGGGACTGCCGCTGCAACCGACAATCACCGAGACAGTAGCAGTTGCCCGCTGCTACCAGCGCCCTTAAGCAGATGCACGACTGTCAATTCGCCGATCCAGTCCATCATGTCCCTAGTCATCGACAACGCTATCATGACGACAAATGGAGGAGCCCACCGGAACAGTCCTCGCCGCGAAGAAGAAAAGACGAAGAAAAAATGTGTGCTTAACTTACCTTGGGATGCACAGCAACTCCTTTCTTCGACAAGATGTACAAATTCTCTAAGATCTCTCTCAAGTTAGAAAATAGTGAAGACAAGTTCGCGATTTGAAGGAGAGTGAAGATGAGCCTTGTATTTATGAAGGTTGGGTATCCTAGGTCAAGAAGGAATCACAAGCATATTCCTATTGGGAGCCCAACTCCAAGGAAAGTCAAAAGCCTACTTCAATTGGGAACCGAATATGCGAAATGAGTCCAATTCAAGAAGAAAATCTAGATACAGTTGGAAAGCCCGAAGAATAATTTCATCCCCCAACATGCCACACAAGTACCATGCAAAATTTGGGGGGCATTTGTGGGAGCAAATAATTCGGCTTCCAATCACGAGACGCCACATGGACAAGAAGAATATCTTATGGGTCAATTAATAAAACTGATTTATTTGGTAATTAATTGATACTAAAAATAGGGATATTATCTTTATTTAAAAAGATAATATTACCAATTAAGATATTATCCTAATTTGGAGATATCTTCATCAAATTAGGAGATTTGATCCCAATCAAATCCCTAATGGACTCAATGTCTACAATTTGGGGAAAGAATAAACTCCTTCCAAATAAGATTTTATTCTTTGAAAAATCCTAGATGCCTAGAGCCCTATAAATACATGGCTTCATTCAACACTCAAGTTAACTCTAAACCTAGCTTCGACTCCGAAACTCTGCAAAAATACCCAAAATCTCTACCCCTCTCTCTCTCTCTAGCCGACGGCATCCCTAGATGCCCGCTCCTCCATATTTGTTTCTCCACACAGCTCTGACCACCTAATTCTCACCATAGAGAAAACTTCGTACCCTTTTTTAGCTATTGTTTCACTTGGATACAATCGAACTAACTTAGGCATCGGAGAGCCTTTGGCCAACACCCCCCGGGTGTGGTCTATTTACTCCGGTATTTTTTACAAGAACATAAAAAGAGAGAGAACAAAGTTCAAAGGGCGAAGGATCTAGAAGCAGATATTCTCCCGTGAGAATATTTGCACAAACAATTGGCATTAAACTTATACTATATTAATCTTTGTACATATCACTCATTTATTTTTTTCATTCAGGTTGGTGGGCATGCTGTTGTTTTGGGTTTTGTAGGGGCACCTTGCACAATTGTTACATATAGGCTTTGTTTGGTTCACGGAACGGATTTGAGGGGATATCACTTCCTATGTCATTTCCCAAGGCATGGGAAATGGAAGATTCCTTTTTCATGGTTGGTAATGCTGGCAAAATAACCAGGAGATATCACTTTTTTTCCTTTCACATGTTTGTTTTGAGTAGGAATGGAAAACAAAGTGTGTATAAGTTTCCAATTATACCGATATCAAATCAAATAAAAAATAATGCATTTAGTGAGATATTGTAATTCTAAATTGTTGATAGGGACAAAATGAATATAAAAAATATGCATTTAATGCTGACCCATTTTCCCGAAGTTTCTCATGTGAAAGGAAAATGAAACCCAAATGGGGAGAAGGGTTACATTTTCCCCTATATTTTCCTATGTGTCTGACAGCCATTTCTCATGCCTGGACTTACCAAACATGGGAAAACAATTGATTTTCCATCCCTAAACCTCCTTTCCCATTAACTAAAACGCATCCATATAGTAGAAGGGGGTACAACTTCCACATATACAACGATAAGGAGCATGTGCCCATAAAGAAACACACTTCCTCTTCCCCATGCTTTCCTCTTTCCAAAAGACTTTCGTTCTCCTACTCCTAGTTTCTCCATGGAACATGCTCCCTATTTAATCCACCATATTATTCTATGTTCTCCCAATCTCTCTCATATTATTTTCAGTTTATCTCATCCCTCTTTTCTCATATTGTAACCCTAAAAGAATTGATTTCTCACTGAAAAGCTCACAGTTTTTCTTTTTTGATCTTTGTCTTTGAGATTGATGGTGACCAAGAGGAGATGAGCATGAGAATTTGAAAAGGTAATTATATTTATGAATTTTTCTTTATATTTTTTCCTATCTAACAAACTATTTTTTCCCACCCAGAACCCTATATGCTGGTCTCTATTGAGTTTTGTTCTTGCTTTTCCTTTCTCAGATTGTTGTTGGGGCTTGGCCTTTATCTTTTGTTAGGTGGTTTGTTGATTCTCTTTTTTGGGTTAATGAAAACCTTTGGGCCCAAAAAAGAGACTGCTTGAGAACTTATTGTCAAAGAATAGGTTGTTTTGTTGAATGTTAGAAGCTATCTGACTATGTTTGGACCTAAATATAATTTTTGTTTTTTATGATTCATGTACCTTTGTTTTGTTAGAATGAAATTATTATGTTTAAACCAAAAAGAATGAATGAGCAATTTCTTTTTCCTTTAGTATCAAGCTTTATTGTATAAAAAAGAAGGGGCATCATTATTAATTTATCGCCTAGGGCCACCCAAAAGTCAGGACTGGCCCTGGCAATATCAGATTATATTGTTTGTGACTGAAGAGATTCAAAGGTTTGTTATGGAAACATCTTCGAACTCCCTTGTCGCTAGTTTATTCAAAACTTGGCCTGCAATATGACCATTGCTTCATTCAGTTGTAGGAAATTGCCAAAATCATTTTTAGCGTGGACTTTGTGTGGAACTAAAAGTTGGACGGTATTAAGCTAGTGGCAATTGGCCCCATCCAAAAGAAAAATCCCAGCTTAGCACTTGTCAATTGGTTGAGATTTAGTCCTTACCCCAAAAATTTGCTGGCTCATATTTTCATTCAAATGAAAAAATTTCTCAAATGATTGCCAACTTCTACTATATTCTATATGGACTGACAAAGGAATTTATGGCTTTGATTTTGTTGTGATTTCTTTTCAATTCTCAGTTGTGTATAATTCTGAAACTAACTCAATATAGTCAGGCTGGTGAGGTTTGCAGGGCCCAGGGGACACATTCTCAACCTAGGGCATGGTGTTCTTGTACGGACACCTGAAGAAAGCTTGAATTATGATACGCCTCTTCAAAGTTCAAACCCAAAGGAAATGGTAGTTCAGTGATATAATTTAGTTCGAGAAACTTTGGCAGTTCGGTTTTGACAAATCGGCTATTGGTTGAGAGTTCAAATCAAATTCTGGAAGCGTCGTGCTCGATTGCTCTTTACCTTCGCTTAGGCACTAATTGGCCCGTAAAATCCTTCAATTATGTTGATTAATTATGTTTCCATTTGGGGGCGAGCTAATTATCTTATTCTTCTATGGGTATGACTTAATGGGATCGGATTTCAAATAATTGGATGAACTTTATCCTGTCACTGGATCTATGCCCTTTGTTGGAGCCTGCGTTACATACTGACTCTGTAGGTGATGGCCGGTTTAGGCTTTTCTACTAGGCAGAACAAACCATTGTGATACCAAAAGGATAATGCATAGTTGGTCCACATGAATTTCCCAGTCATTGAGGTTGAAGCAACAGTGCAGTCTTCAGAAATGAAGAGTCGATAACTGTGTCACCACCGGCAATGGTAACTCCATAATCAACATCGAGAAGATGATCTGCGTGATGGAGAATGCCCTTGGTTTAGGATTGAGAGTTGGCTTGGTTTTCACACACCCTCTCTACTTTGGTTTCTGAGGGCATTATTTTGCCCATCACCTTTAAAGGGTTGCCGAAAGACCAATCCCTCACGCCCTTGGTTTAGGATCGAGAGTTGGCTTGGTTTTCACACACCCTCTCTACTTTGGTTTCTGAGGACATTATTTTGCCCATCACCTTAATCCCTTGAAAGTTTCCATAGTGAATGCCCAGTACATGAACATTAAGGGCACGAGCATGTACCCTAGTATTGTCAATCTTGAGTGTAGCAATGCACCACCAGATGCATGCAAGGATACAAAATTTAGTGACTTTGAGAATGAGCCTAGATTACAAAGACAACCGGACCACCGAGGCAACCCCTTCTACAAGCATAAACAAACAAAGGACAAAGGACATAATATAATACAACAAACTGCATTTACTATAAGCCAACAGAAAGCACCAGCACATCACAAAATCCCAACAGAATACAAGCCAGCTTACCAGACTTCATTAGCTTATAGAAGACTGTCTTTGTTCTTGGAAGGAAAGATCACGGAGAGTCCTATCAGTTCAAGAGCTTGTAGATAAAAACGAATCCAATAAAAGCCTACAGCTCAATAAGCTGAGAGTTGATTCAAATACATTCAGTGGACCAGAAAATGCATAACCACACCAATGTTTTCAGTGGCCATTAAATGATGGATCAAAGTACTGCATTTAAAACCTAATCCCTGACACTTGAACACAAATTAAAAGAATACACAACTAAATGCCCTAGTTCCCCCTTCCTTAATCTCTCCTATCTCTATGAGCCCTTGGGCCTAAATTTTGGAGAAATCCCTATCACCTAGGAATCCCCTACCATAAACTGCAACCACAAACCAGGCAGAAAAATGACAGGATATAAAAGAAAAAGCATATAATATGACAGAAAAGTGATAGACTTGGATGGCTATGTAACAAAGAGTAAGCCAAATACAGTCTCATTTCCCCTTTAAATTGAAGATGCCCAGTTCATTGACATGTCAACATTTTGTTTCCATAACCATAGATTACAGAGCCTCACATGACAGTAGTCTAAAAAAGGAAAAAATGAAAACTATATGTTGCCATCGATTTTACTGCTGAATTCAGGGTCGAGCAATATGAGAAAAACATTCACATAAATAATTTTGTCAATTCACATACAAAACTCAAGTAGGAAATCGAGAAGTACTGGTTGCATCTTAGGATAAAAGAATAAGGCACAGTAACATAGTGTTCAAGTCCAAGCAGGCAAGCAATAAGCTGTTTCTATGCTCAGAGGATGCTTTAAAGATAGATGACCAAATAGCGGAACTGCAGAAAATCGTAAAAGGGAAATCATAAAGAGGGGCAATTGTCATAACTAAATGCAGTCAGATATGAATCAAACTAATCTACAAGGGAGTCTGTAAAATCCAAAAGAAAACGCACAAGAACACAGATGAAAATTTATATGTCAAGACATACCATCATAATTCGAACAATCAATTAAGCCATGCTTCATCAGCAAGGGAATATATCAAATGAGCAAAGCTAAAATTATAGCAACATTTGCCAACCGGATGACAAGTGACACTAGACATCGATTTTCTTTCTGTACTACAACGTTTTCCAACATAACCTGGAAAAAACAAGCCAGAACTAGTGTTTATTATTTTCGGCTGCACTCTCTTCCTTCCCAAGAGCAACCACCACTTTCTTCAAGATAGCTTCAAATGGTTGGTGAGAGTTCTCCACAGCCTTTGAAATAGGTTGCCATTTTTCACCATGCTTTGGTTCTGCAGCTTCACACCTTTTCAGTACATCCTTTTGGTTCTCCTCAGTCCCATGTTGAAGTTCAAATTTGTAGTATAAAGCCCAGAAATCCCCAATATCTGGAGCAAGTGTCACTGCCCTGTTTAGCCAATTCCTAGCTTTGTCAACCTTCCTATCATGCCAAAATAACTTAGCCACAGCAGCAATGACATGGGGATCATGATCACATTTCTTGAGGGCATCCATACTCTTGGTCTTCCGTTGGGGACGGGGTACCATCTCAATAGATGCAGCCCACAAGATACCACTATTGGGACACTCCTGCAAAGCCTTTGCCATCAAGATATCAGCTTCCTTCTTATTGCCATGCCTCAATTCAGCTCGAACAGCAGCAAGCCACAATTCAGGATTCTGAGGATTCTTCTTCCTGCCCATCGTGAGAACTGCACGAGCTTTACTCAGCCCAACCATCTTCTCTTCCAGATTAGCACGAGAAAGCCAGAGTGGAATAGAATTGGAGCAGTGCTTCAGACCTGAGTCATAAGCCTCCTTGGCTTTTTCCAAATGACCAAGCCGTTCCTCTAGTTGTCCAAGCATCAACCACAATTTAAAGAAGCTAGCGTACCGCTTCAATCCCTCATCAAGTAACTTCCTCTCCTCATCAAGGTTCCCTAACTCTCTCTCAACAATTGCTGATTTCATCCAAACTTTTTCTGTGCCTCCCCTTTCTCGGGCTTTGGCAAGAAGCATTCTAGCTCTCTCAGGTTCATGGTTCTCAAATTCAAGTTTAAATGCAGCAAGCCAAATTTCTTCAGAATTGGGTATAGCAGCATAAGCTTCTTGGAGGATGGCACGGGCAGCAGGCACATCCCCAGCAAGCCACTTCTCCTTAGCTCCCATAAGCCACAAGACTTCAGCTTGTGGTCGATATGTCACCGCTTTACGAAGCAAAGCATCAAGAGATTCCCGAGTCCCATGGCTCTTTTCAAGTTGTGCTGCTTTGAGCCATATGCTCTTCTTGGTTAAGAACACAGTAAGTGCATGAGCATAAATAGCTCTGGCTGTCTCAATCGAACCCCTTTTCTTGCATTCCTCTGCATCAGCAACCCATGTGCGCTTTCTATCCTCTTCCTCCACACCAATCCCAATTGTGTTCCGAATGATTGCTTGGCAAGTTGCAACAGACCCTGCACGCTCAGCAGCTTCAGCCTCCCTCATCCACGCTTCTCTATCAATTGCTAATCCTTCCCTTTGCAAGGCCCTTATACCTCTTTCAATAATCTTCCCAACCATGGATGTATTCCCGTTAGCTTCTTCTAACTTGGCCGCAGTGATCCAAATGGCTGGCTCCTTTGATAGCTTTTCTCTTGCCTTATTGAGGACCTTCTTAGCATTATCATAAGTTTCCAATCTTGCAAGTGCAAGCCACAATTCAATGTGCAAGGGACAACACTCCACGGCCCTGTGAAGCAGAAGTCTTGCATCTTCCTCATTTGCCAGCTCCACAACCGCCTTCCACAGCCTAACAGAATCAGGAATGTGTTCCAACCCTTTCCTCAACACTCTGCTCCTATTCAAATCGTCATGCTCTAGTTTTGCAGCCTGCATCCACAACTTCACCGAATTGGGTATCGTCTTGACTCCCTTGGCAATCACAGCCTTAGCTTCATCCGGGTTAGCAAGCCTACACGCCTCTAACCACACATCCTCACTCTTGGGACACTCCTCACATCCTTTCTGAATCAACTGCCTGGCTGCTTGAATCTTCCCAGCCACCTCCTCTAGCCTTGCAGCCGCAATCCAACCAGGTGGGTGCTTCGGATTCGTCTGTGTTACACTCTTGAGCAACAATCTGGCCTTTTTAATATCAGAAATCTCAGCATCACTAGTAATCTTCATACTCTTAAGATCAGTAAGGTACCCTTTTGGGTCCACAACCGTCAGCCCAGAAACAGAATCAGAAAGCCTATCTAATTTCAATGACAAGACAGTACCTCTACCCTCACCTACGGCGGTCAAATCTGTAACCGGAGTTTGAGACCATGGCGTCTCCGTACCACTAGCTGCCCTACTCTTGGGGTCCAAAGCCGTAACATGCTCCTTCTCCTGTCTCGCCTTCTCTAAAAGCGTATCGGGCACCGGCACAAAGCTCTCGAACCTCTTCTTCTTGTTCCTCAATGAATAGTCTCCAATTTCGGGTATGCTCTCCCATTCCTGAGCAGACACGGTGTACAACTTTCTCTTCAAATTTGCAAACTGCTCCGTGATCTTCGGGTTCGAAGCTCTGTACTTCTCAATCTCTTCTTTCAACCGAGCTTCTCTCCGGTCTTTTCTCCTCGAGTCCATTCTCGTATCAATAGCTTCCCAAACCGCATCAGCCTCCTTATCCTCATCATCGTACTCAGCCGATGCAAACAACCCAACATCATTCCCTTCGAATTCATCAAACTTCTGATTCTCATCATACCCTTTATCCTCTCCTTCATCTTCTTCCTCTTCCTCAGGCTTCCCACGACCGCGGCCAACCCCGGGCGGGGCAGCAGCAGCAGCAGCGCCACCGATTGTCGTGGCTGACCTATCTGGCAGGTCGGGGGCGGCCCGGGCGGGCCCGATATCGGATCGTGTGGTGAACCCAGTGGCACCACGGCCGAGCCCAGCGACATAATTTGGGGGAGGCTTGGAGTTGAGGAACTCGAGGCGGGGTTTGGGGACGTTGGGCGGTTGGGTGCCGCCGAACAAGGGGATGTGGAGGGTTAGGGTTGAGAGGGGTCTGATGCCTAGGTCGGAGAGGAGGGTGGAGCCGGTTTGGGTCAGTAATTGGAGGCTTTGGGAGATGAATAGGCGCTGCTCTGAGATGGGTATTTGGGATTTTTGTTCGATTTGGAGCTTTAGGGTTTGGAGGGTGGTGGTCTTCGGGTTTAGATTTAGGGTTAGGGTTTTGTGGTTGGGGGATGTGATGAACACCATGGCGCCTGGTTCTGTGAAAGAAACCGTTAAGGATTTTTCTCTGTTAAAAGAAAGGCAGCCGATATTGAATAAATCGGTAATTAAACAGTGAGTTGGGAGAACTCCGAGTTAAGTCGGTAAGGGATGATGGGCCTAATTCGAGTTTAGATGTCGGCCTAGATCAACAAGAGCCGTCTCAAACAAATGGCACCAAAGTCCAATTTCAGGCCTATTGCAACATCTTTATGAGTCAGTCACAAAGTTCTCTCCAAAAAGAAAGGCTTAATTGCTATAGTGCACCTTGAAATTTTGGTCAAATTTCACTTTATTCTCTTAAAGTCAAAGTGACCCACTTCACCCCCTCGACCAAGGTTTGATATTCCACATTGCCCCCTACTGTCAACATCCAAAAGTCTGTTAAGTTTGAAGACGTGGTAGGGGTGTTTTAGTAATTTTGTGCACCTAAGTCATTTACTCACCAATTTGAGTGGGTGATGTGGCAAAGTGAATCCCACCTCCAGCATATGATTGAAAAATAATAAAACATTATTTAGCTTAAAAAAATTAAAATACAAACATAAAATTTAAAAATTGAAACTCTCTCTCTCTCTCTCTCTCTCTCTCTCTCTCTCTCTCTCTCTCTCTAAAAATTGAAATTTTCACGTCTCCATGCCCAACCCAACTAAAGCTTTAACTCAACCTCAACTACTCCAAACCATAACCAGCCTCTTAACTGCCGCCAAAACCCCACAACTCCAACCGCTTAAACCCTACATTCCATACCTCACGTAGCTCATCTTTATCTCCATCCTCAGCTTCAAAACCCTAGCAAACAAGCCCAGTGCCCTCTCATTCTTCCAATAGGCCCAGGCCCACACTCATTCCTTAACCAAACCCCTCACTCCTCCTCGCCCTCCTCCACCCTCTCCTCTACCACCACAAGTACCTCGACACCAACACCCTGCTCGTCCAATTCATCATCTTCGATTGCCAAAACAAGCTCCTCTGGCTTCTTTTGCACTCGGCTCTAGGTTATGTGGGTGAGGGACTAGAGGGATGGGTCTAGGTGGGTTGCGATGGGGACAGGGGAGAGCATAAATGAAATCAAGGAAAGGAGTAGGGGGATGGGAGGGTTTCTAGGTTTTGCGCGGGGGGGTAATGGAGAAATACTAGAGAAGAAATGAGGGCTAGATTTGGGTCAGTGGGATCCAGGTTTTTTGTTTTTTGTTTTTTTTAAATTAGCAATTTTTTTCCTTCAATTGTTTCTAATAAATATTTTTTTAATGATTCAACAAAAATTAAATTTTTTTTATCTATGCTAGAGGTGGGCTCCACTTTCCCACATCACCAACTCAAATTGGTGAGTAAATGACCTAGATGCACAAAATTACTAAAACAACTAGGCCGCATCATCAAACTTACGGACTTTTGGATGGAGTTGACGGTATGGGGTGAAGAAAACATGCATATAATGCTTAGGAAATGAACTTTAGCCACAACATACACAACAAGAACATTCTAAATGGCGGATTCATTTTCTTTACACTAGTTGCGCTAAACCTTTTCATTTTAAACCAAGTATCTTAGCCTAGTGTCTTTGAACACAAATAGAAAAAGGAAAAAGGGAATAGATCTTTACCTTTGATGACATTTTATTGATTTCTCAAGAATGAACACCTTTGTTGGAAAAGCCTTTTGCTTTTCTTGATTTTGACTCCTTCACCTTAAGACTCCAAGATTGGAGTCCTCTACCTCACCACACCAAATGCTCCTGGAGATGAAGAGAATGCATACTTCTTGATTGGACCAAGTTTTGGTCTATGGAAGATGAGATACAAAGATGATCACTCATCAACCAAAGTAGGAAACCAAAAAATCTTAGCTAGGTTTTCTCCAACACTTAGCTTATATCGGACAACACAAAAGGCAATTGGGTGGGTATTTGGTCCATGGGTCATGTTATCTTATGTCGCTTATCCCTTGGGCCCAATAGCCTTTTGGACTATTTTGTCCCTTTCATTTTAAATCATATTTAAAAGCCCAATCCAATATTTATATATGTCAATATTAATTCCATAATTAATCTTTTAATTATAATTTAACTATTAAATTATAATTATAATCTTACTTAATTGACCCTGTCGAACTATTTGACTTTGGTCAATTGCTCCAGTCAACATGTTGATTTTTGACCGTTGACTTTGACATTTGATAATCAACCATTGACTTGTGTCTTCTCATTTCATTTCTCCTCATTTGTACCTCTAATTACATTCTTTAACAAGGTAATGGGTTGACTCAACTCCTCAAAGATGATATACGAATTAAATTCCACAATTTAATTCTTCCTATTAATAAAGGTTAATTGAAACTTTTTAGGACATCCACAAACCATGGTTGTCGCCTAGCAGCAAGTCACGGTTATTCGAGCTAAATGAGACATTGTGAAAGAACCTTTTCAAATTGGAATGACCGTGCAATTGAATCATTCTCTTATGTCAATATTCCTTATTCACATTATTAGATCATGGAATCCGATTGTCATTATCCTAATTTGAATCACTCATTTTATATGATTATCCTTGTAAGATTTGAAGACTTCTTCTTTCAAGTCTTACCCACTAATATACGCAGAAATTTGACCAATCATATCTTGGAGTATTCTCTCTCCTTTACTGAGAGTAGAGATTCCTTGTTATACATTCATTTGCTTCCATGACTCTATTGAGAATCCTGATGAGCACTTTTAAGCTATGCCTAATTCAGCATGACCATATAGTGCCCTCAAAGATTAACACATAACCACAAAACATATATGATGCCTCGGGTCTAAGGATTAGTTTGCACCATTGCAATTTATGAGTTACAGCTTGACATGGGAGTAAAGACTTCCATGTTGTAACTCATGTGTTGGATTGCGCCCAGTGTACTTGTTCTTCTACAAGCACCTACACACATATCGATGTGTCTCCACACTTAATGACTTGAGACCATGTCATTCCCTACATATAGAGATGATACTGTGTGAACTGGTCTTTGCAGAATATTAACGCCCAATCAATATTCCTATGACCAGGAACATATTCAGGATTTAGGGATGATGAGAAGTCTCCATGTATGCAATCTCATTACATAGCTTTCATATCCACTTGTGTATTCCTTGGACTATGGTTGTTCTACATATTGAAAGATAATATAGGATAATTTAATATATAAAACAACTTTTCTTGC
Organism: Prunus salicina; assembly: GCA_020226455.1. Classification (NCBI taxonomy): domain Eukaryota; kingdom Viridiplantae; phylum Streptophyta; class Magnoliopsida; order Rosales; family Rosaceae; genus Prunus; species Prunus salicina. The sequence goes on along the minus strand of CM035344.1, from coordinate 15,600,244 downwards.
CCATTGATAACATAATGTCTTTTATCAAAGATGTTCTTAACTCTAATTAGTACATAATTAGTTGGCTTTAATGGCATATTTCTAACAGGGGGCAATGTGGAACATCAAACCTTGGTCAAGGGGATAAAAATTCCTTGCTAAAATAGAAATCCTACTAGAATTTGGAAAACTAGAGAATCTAGGAAACTAACAAATAAATTAGGAAACTAATCAATTTAGGTCCTACGCATTATGCATCAAGCCATCAACAAGGACACTTCATTTTCCAAGGTAATTGAGAACTTGGGTCACGCAGAGGTCCAAAACCTCTAAAGTCCATCATGGCCAAATAAAGAAGAATCACCAGGGTCAATGCTTGGTTTAATGTCACCTGGCTAATCATGCCCAATGACGGATCTTGAGCCTCTGCATTTAGAATTTACTCATTTTCTTGCATTTCGCTTGATCTTAGTTGTCGTTATAATCTAATGACCTATAACATGACACATCAGCAACTATAAATTTAGTTGTATTTTATGATAATCACCATATTGTTTTAACAACCTAAAGTTCAATTTTGCCTTATAATAAAAATAAAAAAAATTTCAAAACTTGAAACTTAAAAAAAATGAAAAAAGAAAAACCAAACCTAGCACCCACCGCCACCACCCTCCTCCCGCCACCAGCATTGGTCACCGATGGCCCTACCCATCTCTTCCTTTCTTTCTATTGTCTTCTCTTTGTCACAACCTCTTTTTCTTTTCTATCAACACAACCCCATAACCTGTAGAAACCATACCCAGAAAATTTCTCCCAGTAAAACAACCTAATTCACATACCCAGAAACACATAAAATGACCAAATCAACACCTAATTCAGAAAGGAATTGCAATCCAGAAAGAATTTTGACAAGAAAAGTTTGCACGGATCCAATTCATTAGCCAATTCAAGTAGAAATCAAAACCTAAATTATAGAGTTGAAAAGCTAAAGTATATGCACATTCCCTTTTTTTTTTTTTTTTTGTTCGAAAATATGCTTTCATTAAAAGCTAGAAAGGTTGTAGCAACAAGCAACATAAAGGAGAAGAACATACAACACACTAAAACTTCTCTAAGAGAAAGAACTCAAGCAACAAAGTGCCACAAACAAACAAACATAACAATATGAAAGACTGAAAAGTAGCAATAGTCGAAACACCATAAAGCAACAGAACTGACGTCCCAGCAGTAGAGCACTTTAGGACCTCTAGCCTTTTGAAAGTCTATACACTTGGAGAGCAGGGGAGTCCATCATTCCCCAATACAAAAAATAAGGGAGGTCGGGGGTGGTGGTGTGAGTGCAACAACGCCGATGCTGGGAGGGGTTGGGTTTGTTTTTTTTTTTTCCTTAATTTTATTGGAAGGGCAAAATTGAATTTTTAGACTCTTAAAATTAAATTAAACTTATGATAGTTGCCTATCATGTTGTAGATCGTTGGATTATTATAACAGCTGAGATGAAGCCAAATGTGAAAAAAAATGAGTGGATTCTAAATACAGAGGCTTGGGATCCCCCAATGACATTCCATGATCACCGTTACCAGAGTAATATTCCAAATATCACTCTCGTACACATTAATTATCCCACATCCTAAGTCAAATAGCTAAATGACATGATAGGCTGGTTTGCAAGTCTTGATTGGCCCAATAGATGCACGCCATGTTGTCCACATCGGCAAGAAACCAGCCATTCATAAGCTATATAAAAGCCAACCTCCATTAATGAAGAATGTAATTATTCATAAAACTAAGGGGGATGTATCCAATTCTAACTTTTAAAGATTTTTTGTAAGTAAGTGACTTTTATAGAGTTGAAGATTCTTAATGACTTTTACATACTTTATAAAGTTAAGTGATATACTTTCATATACTTTTATCATAGAGTTTTACATACTTTTATCTACTTTTTTTTTTATATTTATTTATGAATAGTATTTATCTTTTTAATATTTATTATAGAGTAGTATAATGAAAAAAGAAATTGCTTCTAATATTTATGTTTTATATGGTGAATTAACTAGTCCGCATATGGAACAAGTAGCCAAAAAAAAAAAAAAAAAAGGATACAATTGTGTAAAAGCAAAGAAATATTTTTCCATGTCTAAGAACTTTTCACTTGAGAACAGTTAAGTATGGAGAAAATAAGGTTGTTGCTCTTGGATGCAACTCAAATATAAGGTGTGTCATCAATATTATGGATTTAATTAGTTTTTAGTTTGTAGAACTGGGTCTTGGGGAAGAAGGGACATATTATCCCATTGCTAGAACAAAGTTGAGATCCTCAAGATCTTCTATATACTCTGTTTGGGTGGGAGATACCAGTAAAGTGACATGGTGATGGAGCCAAACCAAATAACAGCACCAGAATGTAGAGTTAGCTATAAATCCCAGGATGCTAAGAGCTAAATTGTTGTTGGAGAATGTGGGTTTTGTAACAAAATCATATGTTCCTACAAATAGGCCTTAAAAATTGCAAATGGAGGCAAAAAAAATTTATGGAAGAAACCAATGCAGTCCCACCACAGCTCTTTTAGTACGTAGCAATTGTTTCAAGCATTGAAAAGAAATGAAAAAGAAGCAAGTAACGGCTCATCATCATAACAATTCCTATGACATATAATGGAAGCCAAAAACAAAATCAAATTGGCAGTATAAGTAGGCCATCTCTTGATAGTACATCGACCAAAGAGGGAGGGGGCCTCGAGACTCAAACATGGTGGCACACCCTCGCAATGGCCAAAGTTGCAGCATGATCGAATTCATTGATAAAGTCTTGGGTAAATTAGCAAGACTTTTGGTGTTAAGAATTAGGCTTAAAAGTATTGAAATGTCATTCATTTAACAAAGTTTTCAAAAGTCATTAATTTTTTGGATACCACAAAACTTTTGAAGACTTTTTAAAATCACAATTGAATACCATTAAACTATTAAAGACTATTTAAAAGTCATAGTTGAATACCTCCAGACTTTTAAACTCATTAAAAGTCTTTAAAAGTTAGAATTGAATACACCCCCCTAAGAATCTTATTATCAAATTCTCAAATTCTAAGTCTAACTTAAGCATAAAAAATAATTTCAAATAAAAGTGTAAAGATCCAGAAGACAAATGTTTTAAAATGTTAATAAGGATGAACTTTGAGCTAGCTCCGCTGCTACTGTGAGACTTAAGTAGAAAATATGCTACTGTGGTAATAACTCTTGTAAAAAAAGTCATTATTGTGACAGTTAAACTTTTTTTTAAAAAAGATCTTTTTTATTGAGAGGGGTGATAACATACTAAACTCACATACACACTACATGATACTATGACTCGGATCCAAAACTTTTTCTGGAAAATTAATTGGTCAAAACCATTACACTAACGGATTCTTTGCTCAATTTATCTTTTTTCTAAAAGATAATAGTAAGCCACAAAATAAATAGATCTAGAAGCCCACTCTGGATCCTTTTCGTCCCATCAGTGAGAGAGAGAGAGAGAGAGAGAGGGTCTCATACTTTAACTCTTTTACCCCAAAAGAAGTGCATGCCACTCAGCCACTTAAAATATATACAATCTATGAATATTGCCTTGTCTTTTAAAAAAAATAAAAAAAATCTGTTGAATATTGTCTTGTCTTGTCTCGTAGACATACATACACAAAGAAATTCAAAGAATTAATTATCATAAATAGAAATTCCCAACTTATGAGGAGACATGGAAGCAAATAATCCTATAACCTTCTGACGCGTAACATACACTTTTGACACATTCTCCTTTGACGGCTCCTCCAAAGTCCAAACCCCCTTTTTTTTTCTTCCAAGATATCTAAGACAAACTCACCATTTGTTCTTTGGGTACGACTATTCTTTTCAACACAATCTTTGCATCTAAACACAAAAATTAAAGAAAATTTTCCAATATATAAATAAAAAGTAAACCGAAAATTTACGCTATTCTCCCCCTAAACTTTTCTTCCATTTAAAAAAAATGAAAACATAAAAAGGATGCTTGTACATAAATAATGTTGAAACAAAAGGTCTAATATTTTCTTTTACGGACAGCTCCACAGCTGTTACCTAGAAAGCGCCATTTGAGCCAATTAAGTAAGAGGTCGAGGTCTTGTGACGTTAAATCCTTTGCACATGTAAAAATCTCAAGTGGGTTTCTTGCTTGACAAAAAGAAAGGTCCCCACTTGCCTGCTGAAATATTTTTTTTTTTCTCATTCTCCTGTCTTTGTTTCAGATCTACAATATATTACACGGTGTCTAATAGTCTAAAGTATTGAGCAGTCAAACAAAAACCAAACCCCCCAAAAACAACCATCGGTCTGCTCCTGTTCTTCAGTTTTATGATTAGAAACAGAGAGATTTACAGATAGATCTACAGAGAGATCTACAGAGAAAAGTGAGATGGGGTTGGTGGGTGTTGGAGAAACTGGAAATGGAGAAATGGGTTTGTCTAGTGTTGCATTGGGAACGAAGAACAAATACAAGAGGATGGATTCTCAGCTCCCAGATGAAGATGAAGATGCTTCACAGCACCAGCTACAAGAAAAAAGGAGCAAAAAAACCAGGAAATATGTCCTTGCTTGTGCCATTTTTGCTTCTCTCAACTCTGTTCTTCTTGGCTATGGTACATGATTTTCTTTACTACTTTTCAGTTTTTAAGGTCCTTATTATGTAGGATGTGTTAATGGATGTATCTGTAAATGTATGTATGCCCGAATATTTTTTTATGTTTGTTTGTGTGTGAAAATGGTGAGCCTTGTATGTTATAAGTTTGTTACTGTTTGTCGGTGGCATTTTATGATCTGCTTTGTGTAGTTAATTGTTGTGCTTAATTGCTTAAAGAATCTCTTATTCCTTTCTGATTAATACCAAAACTTGCTAATAATCCTATGTGCTTTATTGGATTGTCTAATTTAGCAGCAAAGGAAAGTAAACTGGGAATTGTATACAAGACATCCAATCCAAATTCAGCCTGTTGAGCGTTCCAAATACTGTTTCTTTCTTCTTTTCTGGTCTTTTTATTTTTCGATTTTAGTGCTCAACTATAATGTCCAACATTTAATCCCTAAATTAATTCTTTGGATCTAATACGTATGAAATCAAACTTTATTGAAAAAAATTTCACATCTCATTGGCAATTTTGTGTTCATATAGGACTTACAATGTGCAAGTGCCAAAATTTTCCATGATATCTATTAATTATTCAAACTAAGTTTGATTTGGTACTTATTAGACCCAAAAAATTAATTTAGGGTGTAAAATGGGACAAATTAAAGTTTAGGTACTGAATTGGACACGTCAAAGTTCAGGTTCCTAAAGTGAAATAAACCATTTGCCTTTTATTTTTCCGGGATATCAGTTCATAACATTGGAAGTAAAAGATCAAGGAGCTAGTTTTTTATGTTATTATTTATGTTTCTGAGTGATTTTAGAACAAAATGTATCCCTCCGCCATGAAGTGAAAGGTATAGTTATGTATAGTTATGCTTTCAAGTGATGCGATACTTAAAACTTAGGCTTGTTTGGTGCCTAGGATTGGATTGGATTGGATAAGTCACTAAATCTAAGGTATGTTGAAGGAGGGAGTGAAGGTAGAGGTGAATGATTTTAAATTTCGGGGGGGATTAGGAGGGATTAGTTATAAGCTGTTGCTATCCTACCATTTTGTGGGGATTAGATGGGATAAGTTTTCGTCTGAGTAATCCATCTTCTACCTTCAACTTGGTAATTTTTTTTTTTCATTTCTTCCTTAAACATGCTTTAGTTATCCAATCCAATCCAATACTAGTCACCAAACGAGGCCTTGGAGAAAATGTGGATAATCCAGTTTTCTTCCAACATTAGGAACACTTTCTGTGTTTTTTTCCGCTCATATTTGGTATCTTTGATAAATATTCCCCCCCTATGGAGGAACTTTGGCTATATGTTTAATGCTGTTTGCCTTTGATCACTTTCAGTAAAGAAAAGTAATCAGGTTTATACTTGTTCTAAATGTGCCCCCTTTTTTGTTTGATCAATCTGAATCTGAAGATAAGTGTTTGAATTTTCTCAATTGGCAGATGTAGGTGTCATGAGTGGAGCAATCATATTCATTCAGGAAGATTTAAAGATCACCGAGGTACAAGAAGAAGTACTTGTTGGGATTCTGAGCATTGTTTCGCTCTTCGGTAGTTTAGCTGGTGGTAAAACATCCGATATGATTGGTAGAAAGTGGACCATGGCCTTGGCTGCTGTTGTCTTTCAAGCCGGTGCAGGTGTAATGGTATTTGCTCCTTCATTTGAAATACTGATGGTTGGAAGACTCCTGGCCGGCATTGGAATTGGCTTCGGTGTCATGATTGCCCCTGTTTACATTGCTGAGATATCACCCACCATTGCCAGAGGCTCACTGACCTCCTTCCCTGAAATTTTTATAAATCTTGGAATTTTACTAGGCTACGTCTCAAACTACGCATTTTCTGGTCTTCCAGCACATATAAACTGGAGGATAATGCTTGGAGTAGGAATTCTGCCTTCGGTGTTCATTGGTTTTGCACTTTTCATAATCCCCGAGTCCCCAAGGTGGTTGGTCATTCAGAACCGTGTTGGTGAGGCAAGATCAGTGTTGTTGAAAACAAATGAAAATGAAAGTGAGGTGGAGGACAGACTGAATGAAATACTAGTAGCTGCTGACACGTCCAGTGGAGGGAAATATGAGGAGAAAAGTGTGACACGTGAACTGTTGAGTCCATCTCCTGCACTTCGCCGAATGCTTATCACTGGATTTGGAATTCAGTGTTTCCAACAGATAACAGGAATAGATGCGACTGTGTATTACAGCCCTGAAATCTTCAGAGAAGCTGGAATTGAGGATAAAACAAATCTACTTGCCGCAACCGTTGCTGTGGGTGTCACAAAGACTGTATTTATAATGGTTGCTATTCTCCTTATTGACAAGCTTGGAAGAAAGCCCTTGCTTTATGTCAGCACTATTGGAATGACTGCTTGTTTATTCAGTTTGGCCTTTACTCTCACTTTTCTTGGGAAGGGGCAGATTGGGATTGCAATGGCAATTTTGTCAGTTTGCGGGAATGTAGCCTTCTTCTCAGTTGGAATTGGTCCTGTTTGCTGGGTTTTGACATCCGAAATCTTTCCTCTAAGGCTGCGTGCTCAGGCAGGAGCACTTGGGGCGGTGGGCAATAGGGTGTGCAGTGGCCTAGTTGCCATGTCTTTTCTCTCAGTTTCCAATGCAATTTCATTTGGTGGAACATTCTTGATCTTTTCTGTAGTTTCGGCTGTTTCAGTTGCATTTGTCTACATCTTTGTTCCAGAAACCAAGGGAAAGTCATTGGAGCAGATCGAGTTGCTTTTTCAGACTGAACAATGGCAAGGGGAAGGGGGTCAAGTGGAACTAGGAGATGTTGAGCATCTTGTGCAGAAAGGATGATTGATCAGGAAAGCTCGTTCGATGAACAGAAACCTTCCAGTTCTTACTACTGTTCAATTGGTTTGAAAGAGGATACAAACAATTCATAATTCATAGCATTCACGTCACTGATGGGACTATCTTGAGTATGAGCTTGCAGGATGTGGATTTCTGAAGAGAACCTTGCGCTTGTACAGACAGTTCTCTTCAGCCAAATAAATAAGGTAGATACCAAAGGGAGCACATTAAATGTTTGAGTTGTGTTCTTGTCAAGTTAAGAGCTATCTCTTAGAGTTGCCTTATAGGTTTCACAATGAGATACTTGTATCACGTTTACAACTATTAGAAAGCGGAATCATATTCATTTGTTCACGATCATTATTATCTAGCTGCATGATATTTCAGATCACTGAACAATATTAGTACTTATAAATGATACTAGTTTTATGGTATCTCTTAAGCTTTTGGGTATAGAAGCGAGAATGTCAGCCCTCAACCCGAGATGGTATCTCTTAAGCAGTCTTATATTGTATGTAGATTTAGGGTTATGAGCTGGTTCTGGTTGCTATGCTTCTTTGCTAGGCCAGCTTGGAGCAATTACAGGGCTCCTATTTTTCTATTCTTTCCCTGCATTTTTAGGGCAGGAGTGGGAAAAATATCATCCACCAATTAAAATTATCATGTGATTTTCCACAAAGACAAAAACTATGATATGATTTTTAGGGCAGGAGTGGGAAAAATTAGGAACATCCATTGGATGCTTGTTTGGCCTGATTTGGCCTGACTTGACTAAATATGAATCATATCGTTCACTCATATTATAACATGTATACAAGTTATATTGACTTAGGTTAGACCAGTGAATTTGCTCTATTGCAACCAAGTTTCAATCTCCTCTCTATAAATTCAGACTATTGCTCGTAATAAAAAAATCAATTTTGTTAAATAGGCGTTTATCGATTTTATGTGGGGTTTATTGTATAATTAGCAACCCAAAAGAGATTTTGATGATTTTTTGGGTGTCAAGAAATTATGATAGTACTTGACCAAAAAGAAAAGAAAAGAAATTATGATAGTTGATATAAGAACAATACCCAGTGGATTGAACGAAAACACATGGCTTCTCTGAGAGATTCCATGAGGAAAAAATAGGAAAAAAAAGAAAAAAAGGACAGACTTGCACAACTTTGGGCGGTGAGGAGGAAAGTTGCAGTTTTTAGGCGCCAATATTAATAGCTGTTGTCCAGCTGGCGTCATACTATAAGTGCATACCACCACCTGGCAAGTGCCAAGTGGCAGTACAACACTACTACTGGAAAGCAAAACTGTATCTATACATTGAATTTATTCTCTCCTCTTCTCCCTCATCTCTCCTCCTCTCTGTTTCATCTTTCTTTCTCCCATTCTCCCTTCAATCTTCTCGCCCTCATGGAAAAAATTCAGCACACAAATGTGCAAGTGAGAGAACTAAAGCTTCATGTTGCTGAAATCGGAAGCGGTACGTACGATCCAAAATTTCTCATACCAATTTAAAAAAAAATAGCTAAGATAAATATTCACCTCACTGTTTCTTAATTCTTTCCCTGTTTTGACATGAATTATTTGTTCAGGTCCAAAGGTGGTGCTTTTCTTCCATGGATTTCCGGAAATCTGGTACACATGGAGGCATCAAATGGTTGCTGTGGCAAACAAAGGGTATAGAGCAATAGCCTTTGATCACAGGGGCTATGGACTTTCGGAGCAGCCAGCTGAACCCGAAAAGGCAACCTTGCTCGATCTTGTTGACGATGCTGTTGCTCTTTTAGATTCTTTGGGCATTGACAAGGTAATATTAATTAATTAACCCGCTAATCACGCTACTCTTTGCAAAAAACCAATGTTACTAACTTATTAGTTAGGCAAAATGTCACATTTAGTACCTGTGTAGTTTGCCGGTTATATCACTTTAGATCATGTCGTTTCAATTTTGTCAATTTTATTCCTGTAATTTTAAATCCGACACGGACCAAAAATAATTATAGGGGCCAAAAATAACTTTTTACCGGGGACGAAAACTTAAGGCTGAAGTGTTGTTCCGACTTTGTCGATTGGATCATTGGAGTGGTAGAGAAAATACAATTACTTTGACATCGAATTCACCTTTGTTTACTTTTCAAGAAAAAGAAAAGAATATGCTTGTTGAGCGGATTAGAGGTGATTACACGTTTGGTTAGATTAATGGTGTTAATGTATTAGCAAATAGCTAGCGACAGTTCAACAGTCACAGCAAAACTCTTGATTAAAGCACACTTCTTTTGTCCTCACTTTACTTTCTTTTAATGGACTTTCTTCTCATAGCGAGTTATCCTAGGAAAATTTATCGGGACCAAACATCACTACACCCACATACTATTTTAGTAAAAGACATTTTACTCTCTTGATCACCTACTGTAACTTTCTAAAATACCCTCAGTCATGAAGAACCCACAGTCCAATTCCTCACTACACCCAACGAAACCAAATGTATTTCAAATGATGTACTTTGGATTGATTAATTTTAATTTTTGGTCTTATGTTTTGTTGTCATATCTGATCAATTTGATGCGTTATAATGGACTTGTAACTATGTTTGGTAGGAGGGAGTGGATTGACTATATAAATTAAAATGGACAAGAGTTCTGACCGTTGTTTGGTGAGCTGACACTGGACTTGTTAAAATGAATCACAGTCCAATATTTTGTGTCTTACAAGTCTCACCTAAAGCAGTGGGACTCATGAGCCACCAAACGTGCGATGTCTATGGTGGATTTGTGAGTTTTTATTTTATTTTTATTTTGAAATGAAGTTGAGCTATTAGGTTTGCGTTCGAACTTGGTTCACTGAAAATGCTCTGCTGGAAAATGTTTTTGTCATTAATGGTAATTTCATACTAGAGTAACAGACAACATTTGAAGTAAGTGTTGGGTCTCAAAAGAAAATTGTTGTTTCCCAAAAGCAAAATGACATTCCTCATTTTAATCATATCAAGTTTTATAGACCGCAAATTTTTGTACATTTAGTTGTTGCAGACCACTGCATCCCCTCTCTCAGGACCATGGCTCTTTGGTCCTTGGTGTTGTTTGATTGCTTTTGGCCCTTTGGTCCTAATTACCTGGTCCAAGTAAACTGTCAGCCCAACGGCTCTACCTAGAATCCCAGATCCTTTATCTATGTAAGGCTTTAGGGTTGATATTACCTGACATATAGCCTAGAATGATCGAACAACGCAGAAAATAAAAGAAAAAAAGCATATCATAGTTCATTTTCATCCTATTTTTCCTATATATAAACCATTTTCAACTTTATTTGTTTGTTCAGTTGGTTATATATTTTTCGAAGAACTATTTAACAACTTGCATTGTGTGTGTATAAATACTCTATAATTATTTAGTACAAGAACTCAAAGTTCAACCTTGATTATTTGTACCAGGCTTTTATTGTAGGGAAGGATTTTGGAGCTCTGTCTGCATACCGACTAGGTGTCCTCCACCCAGAGCGGGTATCTGCAATCATAACATTAGGAACACCTTTCATTCAACCAGGTCCCTCTGTTGTCCAAAATCATCCCCTCCCAGAAGGTTTCTACATATCAAGGTGGCAGGTATATATATCTAAAACCTGCGCTTATGAGCAAAAGTGCTTCCTACAAAAGCACACTAGTAGCAAAACAATGCTATAATTTCTTGCCTAATTATAGGAGCCGGGGCGGGCAGAAGCAGATTTTGGCCGATTTGATGTGAAGACAGTGATAAGGAACATCTACATTCTCTTCTCTAGAAGTGAGATCCCAATAGCTGCTGCTGATCAAGAAATCATGGACTTGGTTACTCCTCTGCCCCCATGGTTTTCCGAGGAAGATCTCTCTGTCTATGCATCTTTATATGAGAAATCTGGATTCTGTTTTGCACTGCAAGTTCCCTATAGGTAGGTAAAATAAATTAAGACCATAAAAGTGAATGAAGTACTCAATTCGGATGATCCTAGCTAGTCGAACTTAATAAATCTCATTAGACTTTTCCTCAATGGTGCAGAAAACTAAAAGTGGATCGCGCTTAATTGATCCGAAAGTGTCAGCTCCATCACTGCTTATCGTGGGTGAGAAGGACTACAGCTTAAAGATGCCGGGAGTGAACAACTACATACGGACGGGGGCAATGAAGCATCTTGTGCCCGATTTGGACATTAAATTCATTGAGGAAGGGACTCATTTTATGCACGAACAATTTCCGGAGCAAGTTAATCAGCTAATCATTGCCTTCCTGGGCAAACATGGTGCATGATGCAGATGCTTAGTGTGCCTGAGAGAAGAATCATGTCATGTATGCATGGTATATACTAAAAAGACTGGGCCTTATTAACTTTAGGTTTCTAGAATGTCACTGGCAAAAGAAAGAAAGAAGATTAGTTTTTTCTTTCATGTTTGGAATTAACAAATTACTTACTCTGTAACGTTTACCTGGATTTCACATGGGGCATCCTCCCATCCAGATTCCGGCGCGGCCCCAACGGGCTTAAATTGTCCACAGCGAATTGTTAATTTGTTAAATTTTTTTGAAATCTCCACGCGTGAATTTATTTATTTTATACTTCTCAAAACTCTTTTGAACTTCAATAAGTGCACCACCCAAATATTATAATTGGAATTATGCAAACTGCATATTTTTCAGTTCTCATGGTGCCCCACCCAAATATTGTAATTGCAATCATGTAAACCAAACTCTCATGCCATGAAAATTTTCAGTCTCACACTAGCCATAGCGATTATTGTTTTAAAATTGTCATAACTTTTTGTCCCAATATAAAATTTAGGGTTAACTAGATAAAAGCACCCAACCTTTTGGTGTCGTTTCAAATTAACACCCAACCTTTAAAATCTTGCACGTAGATACCCAATCTCACGAAAAACATGTAGATTAGACACTTCATTAGTTAGATTGTTAGTCAAGTTGTTAAGTGCTAACTGTTAGTCAAGTTGTTTGTTTTTTAGTTTTTTTTTTTGGTTACTTTTTTAATTTTATTTTGTTTATATATTTGATTTTAATTCTTTTTATTAATTTAAAAATAAAGAGTTTTTTGTTAATGATTTTATCCACGTGGAGTCCACTTCATAAAAAAATAAACCACGTGGCAGCTTGACTAACAATCTAACTAACGAAATGTCTAATTTGCATGTTTTTTTATGACATTAAGTATCACATTGAAGATTTTTAAAGTTGGGTATTAATTTGAAATGACCCTCAAAGATTGTGCACTTTTATGTAGTTAACCCAAAAATTTACGTTGTTCTTATTATTTTCAAACTCTCATTACCAAATAAATAAATAAATAAATAAATAATTGCCACTCTCTTTTCCGCTACTATAAAATTATAAACAAAAGATAATTTTACTCAACACATAAATTAATTTTCCTAACTAGGCACCCCTAGTAGGGGGCACAATTTCGAGTTAACCCGATTGAACCGTTCAACCTGATCATGAGAGAGTTAGGTTGGGCTAACCTAATAATGAGCGGGTCTTGGATTAAAAAAAATCATAAACCGTTATGTATGGGTTGGGTTAACCAAAACTTAAAAGTAAGCTTAATTTTGCATTAATACAACCGAATCGCCTAATCCGGTCACAAAAGTGTTGGGTTAGGTTGAGTTTTCCTAATAATGACCAGGTCGAAAGCAAATCCCACGATGCAGAAGGTGAATAAATACATACAAAAAATCCCCCCTTATATTATCTTTCTCTCACTCCTCTTTAAATACACACACACACAAAATGCTAAATGATATATTTGGCCCTTTTTGTTTTTTTTTGTTTTTTCTAATATCTTTGGTCCCCTTAGTTTGACAATTTTGTAAATATGGTTCTTGTCATTTCAATTGTTGCAAATTTAGTCATGTAGTTTGATTTGGTTTTCCATCAAATTCCAAAAATAAATTTTGTCAAGTTAAAAGATGAAATTTGACATGGCAATATGCAACCATCACATGTGAAGACTGTTTTTTTATTTTATTTTTGGTCAATGTAATTCTATTCAAATAAATTGAAAAGGATTACAAAGAGTGGAGAACCACAAGCTAAAGATAAGCTAACACTAACAAAACAAAAAAACAAAGGCCCAATTGGTAAAGCACATAACAGACAAAGTGAAGGCCCAAATACAAAATCCATAACTGATAAAAAAAAAAAAAAAAAAACAGAAAACCCTAGATCTGATCATAAACCACAGTTGTGCCGCCGCAACACCATCGCAAATTTGCAATCACCGAGAAGGAGTAACTAGTAATAACACATACCAAAGGTCCAGACGGAAGATTGGGGGGACTAGCCACCTGCACTTTTGTGTCTTTGAAACATGGATATCAACTCAAAACGTTATAATTTCGTCTATGTTTCTTAACAATGTGAGATTTATAGGACTTTATTGAGAGAGAGATTTATAGAACTTGATTGCTAATTGAAATGACGCGGACTAGAGTAGAAAATGAGTCAAACCACAATAACAAAAATATAATTTGAGAGAAAAAAAAAGAACATACATATTTGCTAAATACTATCTAATTTTGTTTTATTATTATTATTTTTTTAATACAGGTGATAGTCTAAATTATAAAAGAAGGTACGCAATGAGAATAAATCACTATTTTTCTCTTTTAAAAAAAAAAATGTGAATTAGGTGAGTTAGGAGAAATGACGACTATTTCACTAAAAAGTCAATACCTATATATCTTATTAATTTATTCCCTGTGGAATTCTCTCTACCTTGTTTAGTTTTCTCCGTCTACTCAGGAGTCAAGAGTCTCACACTCCTCATAGCAATTACGATTTTTATTTTAAAATTGTCATAACTTTTGTTCCACTACAAAATTTAGGTGGTCGTTATTGTAGCCCAAATACTCATTAAAAAATAAAATACTCATCAAACTCTCATTACCAAATAAAATACTTATCACACTCGTTTCTTGCGACTATAAAAATTATAAATAAAAGATAATTTTAATCAACACATCAGTTAGTGTTGCTGACTGCCTGCCGGTTTTTTTTTTTTTTGGGGTCAAAGTTAAGGCTGAGAGGGGAGATTCACACACACGGGACCATGCACAAGATAATTTTGGATCACACTAAAGATCATAGCCAATCCAACTAACACCCTATTGATTTGAACCCCTACCGTTCTTGATCGTATTTTGATTATATTAAGAGAAAAGAAAAAGATAAGGAACAATTTGGAGAATGAGATGAATGTGAAAAGATAATTGATGAAAAATAGGACATAAAGCTAAACAATTGTTTGTTCTTTCTTCTTCTTCTTGTTTTTTTTACCCGAAAGTTTTATTATACATGGGTCATTCCATGTACCTTCTATGGTCATCTATTTCTTAACAATGTTAAACTAATAGGACTTGATTGCTAACTAATTTGCTTAAATACTATCCAATTTTTGTTTTGTTCTTTTCACGGAAAAGTCAAAACATAAAGACAACAGTGGCAATCCAATAAACGCTTTAAGCTTGACATCATCCATATATATCTATTTATTTCCCTGTCCAATTCTCCATAGCTTGTTTAGTTTTCTCCGTCCACCTAAGAGTCAAGAGTCTCTCCATCGCTTCTCAATGGAAAACATCCAGCATAAGCATGTACAAGTAAGAGGACTGAAGCTTCATGTAGCTGAAATCGGAAGCGGTATGATCATCCCAAATTCTGATTTCTCAAGTACTTTTCAGAAGTGCCTTTTCCTTATAACAACTTTGAACTATTTTGTGCAGGACCAAAGGCGGTGGTTTTCCTCCATGGATTTCCAGAAATATGGTACACTTGGAGGCATCAACTGGTTTCTGTGGCAAGCAAAGGCTACAGGGCAATAGCCATTGATTTCAGGGGCTATGGTCTTTCAGAGCAGCCAGCTGAACCTGAGAATGACACCTTCATCGACCTTGTCCACGATGTGGTTGCCCTTTTGGATTCTTTGGCCATTGATAAGGTAATATCCAATTAATTAACTCACTAATTAAACTGTTCTTTTGCCAGAATATGTACCTGGTTTTAGGCAGTTTAATTTCTTAATCTCAATTAAGTGGTGGTTTATGTTTAATTAACTAAGAAGATTATTGCTTTAGTGTTCAATCGTTTTTTTTGTGTTTTGTTGGGAGTGAGTGAACTATCTTTTTTTGTCCCCATTTTTCTTAGGGAATCTTTCAATGTGCTGTCATTTGATTTCGAGTTGCGTCTGTT
This sequence comes from Prunus salicina, assembly GCA_020226455.1. NCBI lineage: Eukaryota > Viridiplantae > Streptophyta > Magnoliopsida > Rosales > Rosaceae > Prunus > Prunus salicina. Next base: position 15,584,586 of record CM035344.1, on the reverse strand, counting down.
TCAACTTTTTGACTTATTGATATAGAGACTTCCCATCAAGAGTTAGAAACTTGTCTGGATGCATCTATCCTATTAAAAATTTACAAAAATAAATAAATAAATATATTTTTCTATGAGCAAAAGTTTAGTGGGAGGGGAGGCTATCCATCCCAGGGTTAGAGCATATCAAGCTCTCTTTGAGGACTTACAAAGGGGGGCTTAGCGCGAGGTTGGGGTTGATGTCACTTTTAAAAAAAGTTACTTCTGTGGTGCTTTAAAAATAATTAGCTGTAAAGTAAAGTAGCTTCATGTTTGATAAATAATATTTTTAAAGTGCTGTAAGTATAAAAAGCATTGTCAAAACTGTTTGGTAAATTTTAATATAAAACAGTTGTAACTGTGAATAATGACTAAAATATGCATGATGTTGAAAGTATATATGCGCTAATCATATGGTGGTAGTGTTGGAGGTGGTGGTGGTGGTGATGAAGATGGAGGTGGTGGGTTGTGGTAGTGGTGGTGGTGGGGATGGTGGAGGTTAAGGAGGAGGAGGTGGTAGTGGTGGTGGCGACGTGGTGATGGTAGTGGTGGTGTTGGTGGTGGAGGTGGACGAGGAGGTGGTGTTTGTGGTGGAGATGGTGGCGGAGAAGGAGGATGTGGTGGTGGTGGTGGAGGTGATGCAGTTGGATGTGGAGGTGGATGTGGTGTCATTTTAAAAAATTAATGATGGTATTTTGGGATTAAAAAAATATATTAAAGGCTCATATGTGCTTCTTTTGAAAGCAGAAAAGCAACACAGAGCCTGCTTTTAAAAGTTGATGTCAAAAGGCCCCTGCTTTTAAAATAATTGTAATATTTTATTTTTACCAAATATCTTAAACTGCTTAATTTTAAGTGAAGCAAGTTTTGGGTGAAAAAAAGCAAATCCCAAAGGGGCCTTAGTCCTTTTTTATTTTTTTTAATTTTTAATAGATTACCCACTAAGAGCACTTCCACCCCTATGGGCAAGGGCAAGGCAAGGGCTGTCACTATTCACGTGAATAGTGGCAGCCCTTGCAATTTTGTTTCCACCCCTATGAGCTAGGGCAAGGGTAATTACTATTCACATGAGATATGAGGAGATGAATTTGTATAGAGTTTTTGGTGTGAGAAGTAAAGAATATGACTAGGTATTTATAAAAAATTCTGAATTTTTTGGTAATTTTTTCTTTTTTTTTTGGTTGCTGACGTCATTATGACTTCAGCATTTTGTCATTTTGCCCAGGTAGCAACTCAGGCTGAACTTGCCCGTGGGCTTGCCCAGGTTGCTGGGGCCCACTGTTTGCCCAGGCTAGAACTCTTGCGTTGGAGCTACCTTTGGTTGCTTGGGCCCCCTCCTGCCTGGGCTCCCCCTCAGCGGAGGAAGTGCTCCAAGAGAGATTGTTGGTAATGCAACTCGAACCTAGACCTGGATAACAAAGAGAACGATCCTTACCAACTCAACCAACCCTCGTTGGTTTTTACAGATTTCTCTCAAAAACATTCAACATCAAGTCCAAAAAATAAATATTTCAATGCCTACAAACTTGCAGTTGATTGTCACCCAAAAAAGAAGGCTATAAACTTCAAATATTTCTGACCCGACCTTTTAAATCAGAAATGTTTCTTCTAGCTTCCACTTACCAGTCTCATTCTCCGACCCTATTTTTCAAGAAAAATATAGTGGTTTGTTTATTTATTTATTGCATTCTGAAGAATTCTAGAAAAAACTTTTCACATAATTATATAGAACAAATTCATGAGAATCAAGACAGTCTGCAATTGCAAATTGTTTACAATTGTTAGAAACCTCGACTCATATAAACAATATAACATCATTACTTCCTCGTAAGTGTGAAAGAAACCTCTAAATATTATCCTCAGCTCTTCTCGATGATAAGGCTATGTATAAATCTCAGGGCAATACAAAATACATAAATCTTACAACTCACATGGTTCGTTTATAGTACTATCTATAATTATTTAGTATATGAACTTGAAGCTACTTGTATTGTATACCCTAAAAAGATTCAATATTTGGTTATTGGAACCAGGCTTTTCTTGTTGGGAAAGATTTTGGAGCTTTGCCTGCATACCTAGTAGCTGCTCTCCACCCGGAGCGGGTATCCGGCGTCATAACCCTAGGTATTCCTTTCATGCTACCAGGCCCCTCTGCCGTCCAAAACCATCTCCTCCCTGAAGGCTTCTACATATCAAGGTGGCAGGTACATTCATTTTGCAATCAACTTCTTCAGTTTCAGGAGAAAGCTTTTTCCCAACTCTGTTCTAATCATTACAAGGTTTGACTACGATAATACTGCTAATTAAATTCTTACCTAATTCCAGGAGCCGGTGGGGCGCGCAGAAGCAGATTTTGGCCGCTTTGATGTTAAGACGGTGATAAGGAACATCTACATTCTGTTCTCTAGAAGTGAGATTCCAATAGCTGCTGCTGATCAAGAAATCATGGATTTGTTTGACCCTGCAACTCCTCTACCACCATGGTTTTCTGAGGAAGATCTCTCAGTCTATGCATCTTTGTATGAGAAATCTGGATTCCGTTATCCTTTGCGAGTTCCTTACAGGTAGGTAACAAGGAATAAAATGTTTCGCTAGAGGAAGCATATAATCTAGTTCTGTCTAAAATGCAATATATGCCTAAATATATATCATGTCACTAGAGGTCCTTTATTGTTGCAGAACTTTGAAAGTAGATTGCGCTATAACTGATCCAAAAGTCTCAGCTCCATCATTGCTTATCGTGGGTGAGAAGGACTATGTCTTAAAATTTCCGGGGATCGAAGACTACATACGGACTGGGGCAGTGAAGCATTTCGTGCCTGATCTGGAAATTACATATATGGCAGAAGGAAATCATTTTGTGCATGAACAGTTTCCAGAGCAAGTCAATCAGCTAATCATCTCCTTCCTTGACAAACATGGCATCTGATGTAGATGCGCAATGTGCAAGGGAAACAATAAATAATCCATGAGAGAAACAATAAATGTACTGTTTAACTGGCTGGGTGTTGCAGACAAATTTGGTGTGCTTAACTTTTTTGCTATAATAAATTACATGACGTATGTTTTTCTTTGGAGAAAACATTAACCACCCATAATATAGATCAATGTTCTGAAAGGTGAGGCGTTAGGGTGAGGCGTTTTATGCCTTATGAGGTGAGGCGTAAGCCTCAAAACATTGAAGCATAAGCCTTTCGGGTATTGAGTTATTATAATTACAAAACTATAAAACAGCTATTGAATGTATTAATTATTAAATGCCACTCTAGAATATAAATTAGGGGCTTGTCCAATATAGGTCCCTATAATTTCTATTTCCTAGATATATACCCATCATTCTATAAATCTATGTGTAAAACCCAATTTCAAATTTAAATGACCAGTAGGATATAAGAGGTCGTAGTATTCCTATGCTTTTACATTCTTGCCATCAGACTTCATATTTTATTTATAATTTATTCCAAGCATTTCATTAACTATCATAATTGTAATTAAAACTCCCTATTAATAGCATATCAAATCACCCTATTTCTTTTGGTTGCCATTCCCTCTAACATATGGCCCCTTAAAATTGCAAATAAAAAAAAATATGTAAATTACATATCCAATAGTGTACATATGAAAAATAAAAATAAAAATATATACATACAAAAATATAGGTATATTATTTACCAAAAAAAAACAAAAAACAAAAACAGGTCAATTACTTTGTAATTGAAATTTCTGTACATTTTTCATAAATTAAAAATAGGTACACAATAATTTATAGAAAATAGGTACGTTGTATAATTGAAATTTATGCGCATTTTTTATAATTAAAAATAGGTACATAATTTAGAAGAAAAAATAAGTTCATTATACTAGGTAAATTGTTTTGCCATAGCCTTGGCTTACCTTGCCTTGCCAAGCCTTAATAGGTACCTAGTAAAACATAGGTACATTATTTAGAAAAAAAAAAATCAGTACATTATTAGAGGAAAAAAAAAAGGTTCATTATACTAGGTATTGTTTTACTAGGTACATTATTTGGAGAGAAAAATTAGGCTCATTTAAAAAAAAAATTGTTTTCATAAAACAAACAATAAAAAGATGATCAAATTATTTTTCATAAAACAAGTAATAAAGAAAAAAATAGGTGCAATATTTGGAGAAAAAATAGGTTCATTAAATTTTTTTTTTAAAAACAAAACAATAAATAGATTATCAAATTATTTTTCAACATAATTAGAATGTACACTATTATTCATTAAACTATAATAAAAAAGAATACTGGTCGTATAATTCATAAAAGACAACAACATTAATTCCTAAATTTAATATTGAATTTAAATTACTAATACTTTAAATATATTACCAGTCGTAATTCATAGAAGGAAAACACCATTAATCCAAAAATAGATTACTGATACTTGAATGTGGAATGTAATATTTAATTTCAAATAAGTTTCTAAATTAGTTCCTACATCCATTACAACTATTTGGAGATCTTTCCAAATTCAACGGATGTCATTAGTTACACCCCTCATAACACATTAACTTATAAACAGGGGTAGTTTTGAAATCCAAAAAATACAATAAATCAGATTTTAAGTTATATTAAGTAACTTGCTTAGTTGGATTCTAGTCATCGGTTATTATTTGAAAAAAATGGGTATTTTAAATAGAAAACTAAAGGAAATGGTTGCAGGTGATTTAAAATGAATTTTATGGGTCTAAGCTCAATTTACTAACCATCAAAACATGTGTTTTTTTTTCCTTCCAAATTTCTCTTACTATTGCTCAGTTCTTTACTATATATCCTTTTGGTTATATTATCTCTCTAAGTCTAGTGCCTTTCTACCTAGTTCATAAAAGAGTAGATTATGGAGGTGGACTGAACTGATGGTGGAAGGCGGGAGGCGGTTTCTGTTGGTCTATTTAGGAACTTCGGCTTTTCAGAGGGACGGAATAAATGGGTAAACTAGTTTCTTTTGAACAAAACGGTGCGTGTCTAATATTAAAACTTAAAACTGAAACGCACAGCTTAACTAAAGGAAAACAAAACAACACAGCCCGTGCAAACGACGTCGTCTGGAATCAGATTTTTCAAATAAAGGAACTTCGTCTTCCTCGCCAGGCTTGAGCCTTTTACAGTGCATCTGTGTTTAGCGACCGCCTCGGACCGCCTCGACTTCAAGGCGTACGCCTTTCATGACATTCCCTAAACTGAGCTGCGCCTGAGGCGAATCACCTCTGCCTCGCTTCGAGGCGCCCCTCAATGCATGCCTTTGAAAACACTGATACATATCCCAAACTTAATCTGTTAAAATAGTGTACAATTAATTGTGAAATGAGAAGTTGTGTTCCATTATCCTAAGAGGATGGTTGTTCAATAGTTCAATGCAATTGAAATCTTTTGGCATCTATTGAATGATAGCATTTTTGGTCACCACTTTAACCAAGGGGTATATGCTCATCATCACCCTTAAATAGTGACGCCTGTCTCATTGTTAACTTTAGTTAACGTTTATGTCAAAATAAAATATAAAATTAAAAAGAGCCCACAACCTAGCACACATCCCATTTTCCTTTTTTATTTCCTATCCCTTCCCCAACCCTTCTCTATCCTCTTCCCCTTCTTTCTCCCTCTCTCATGAGAAAAACTCTCTGCAGCAACAATAGCGGATACTAAAATCATAACATCACATGCTTTTTTTTTTTCTTTAGTAAGTACCACGAGGTGTCCCCGCACTCGAAGGATGGGATTAATCCTCGCTCGGGGTTCGGCTTGCCCCTATCCACAATGTGCTCCCAACTGGTTTCGAACCCCTGATAGTGAGCAAGGAGACTTGAGCTTTTGCTTATAAATACCAAGTCCCTTCTTAGCCGATAAAAACAAGCTAGCTCTAAAGTATTCAAACCCCATCTAGAATTCGGGCATAAAGAATTAGTTTTGAGAAGAAGATCTTGGGGACAAACTAGTTCATCTATCTTGGCAGGATCAAAGGCTTATATTCAAGGTTAGTATTTTAATATATGCAACCTATATGGTTTAACAGGTCAGTCACAAGCAAACATGTGTCTCTCATTTTCAGGGAATTATGTGCTAGTGGAATATTTATGGGCTAATAGGTCCTTTTAAGTGAGCAAGCGTGGGTTTTTCGATTTCAAATTTCAGATTAAAAAAAAAAAAGGGCTGGTATTTATAGAAAAAATTCTTTAATTTTTGGGTATTTTTAAAAAAATTTTCCGAAGGCTAAGCGCCCAGGCACTGGGGCGCACTAAGGGTGGTGTGTTCCACGCGTTGTCCATCTAGGACCAACCTTATGAATGAGACAGGCCTAGTCGGCCCCATTATTCATTGGGCCTCCTAGAATAATGGGATTTTTGGGCCTTGTTCTGGCTTTTTGGGCCCAGTTACTTCGTTAAGTGGCAAGGGCTGGCTACTGGGTTCTTTTCATCAGGCATTGGTCGTATTTGGTATCAACAATATACAACTCCCTTTGTATTAGATTCTAACTCTTATCTTCAGATAGAGATGTTAACTCATATATCGATGGTTTGTTAATTATATTTGGGTATTAATATTTCAAGAGATTTTTTTTTCTTTCTTTTTATCTCATTCATTTGCAAAAGCAGAACTAGGATTGTTACCTTATGGGGTCGTGGTATAAAAATTCCGATTTTTTTTATTATTTTTAATAACACTAGAAAATAGAAAGATAATACTCATACTGAAAATGAGATTGATATTCGTCGGCAAAACCAGAAACAATTTGCGTAGGATTAGTAATCCAAATATCTAAATTTGATTAAATTTTAGTAATAAGATTGTTATTTCGTCCAACAGTAACACCAACATGAAAATATTTTAGTATTAGAATCTCCTAATTTGAGCCAATTAATACGAGCTTGTTCAGCCCAATACTTCTTCTTGAAAATGGAATTTGTTAATTTTATTAATTAAGTAACGTTCTTTCCAGTGTGGAAAAAGAAGAAGACTGCATTTGACTATTTGATGCATTTGTTACTCCTAAATTTTGAACATTTATGACTAAAAAAAAATTCATAACTCAGATGCACAAAATTTGACACTATATAATGCACAAAATTAAGATACATATAATCTACTTGACCAAATAGGAAGACATGAAAAGTCACAAATACCAACAATCATATTCCCCTTTGGTAGGTAGACTACACCAATACACACAAAATTGTTTGTATGTGAGTGCCAATTCTGCCCTTTGCTTGTACTAAAATTCATAACTCATGTGCCACAATTAAGAGGGTAAAATAGACATACATGAAAATTGACTGATTGGAACAATATCATTTAATACCACTTTTAATTGCCTTCTCCAATTGAAAAACAGCATGAATATAACCAAAATAGAAAACAATGAGAGATGACCATTAAAAGTTAAAGCAAACGCTTGGCGAATCATTTTCTCATTCATTCCCTTTTGTTTCATTGTCTCTTCTCCGAGTGCTCTAGCTCATCAAGAATCTCTCTGGCTCTCATGGAACAGATCCAGCATAGACATGTGCAAGTGAGAGGTGTAAAGCTTCATGTAGCTGAAATTGGAAGCGGCAAGATCCAAATTTCTAGAGCCACCTTACCCCATTTTACTGTTTTCTTTAATATTTTTACATCCATTACCGTTTTGACTTCTTACACTAGTTTCTGTTTCTGTTTCTGCTTCTGCTTCTGTAGGTCCAAAAGTGGTGCTTTTCTTACATGGGTTTCCGGAAATATGGTACTCATGGAGGCATCAAATGGTTGCTGTGGCAAACAAAGGCCACCGTGCCATAGCCATTGATTTCAGGGGCTATGGACTTTCTGAGCAGCCAGCTGAACCAGAAAAGGCAACCTTCAAAGACCTTGTTGATGATGTTGTTGCCCTTTTGGATTCTTTGAGCATTGACAAGGTAAATATTCACCAGAAGTAATTAGACTGCAGGGCCTATATATTTGATCCTTTTTTTTTTTTTTTTTATTTTTAGGGTTAGGAAAAAGCAATAGAGATCTATGATATCATTACTTTTGTAGTTATAATTTGTGTCGATATTTTTAAGAATAGTACTACATAAACTTTTCATTACCAACTATGTTACATAAATAAATGAGGCTCAAATAAAGTCCATACAGATATATAAACAAATAAGATGGTGTCATGGCAGACCACGGGTGAAGAGGTAAATGCTCATAACTACTTAAGCTACAAGTCCCTTGCAGGAGTTGTTTTTAGCATACTAAGTTTTGGGCAAAGAGCTAAGCTCTGCATTCTCTTTAAAATGGCTATTCTGCACCATAATGTAATCTAATTATGTCCAAATTGGAATAAAATTACAAAAACAAGCACAAAACCCGGCAGCCGACCAATTTGGGCTGCAAAATGTCACCAAATTTTTCCTGGCCGATCAACCGGTAAGACTTCCCGACTTTAGAAGTACTCTGTACAAGAATTTGAACTTATACAATTCATATTGCCTAAATTTTTTTAACTTGTAATTGTTGAAACCAGGCTGTCCTTGTTGGGAAGGATTTTGGAGCTTTCCCTGCATACGTAATACCTGCTCTCCACCCACAGCGGGTATCTGGCATGATAACAGTAGGTGTTCCTTTCATGCAACCAGATGCCTCTCCTGTCCAATTTCATCTCCTCCCAAAAGGATTCTACATGTCAAGGTTGAAGGTACATGCATTTTCCCATCAATATCTTGATTTTGTTGTCAAAATGTTTCACCGCATCGATCTGTATTTGTCGCATTACAAGGTTCACCTATGTACTGACATTGCTACTCTTACCTAATTCTAGGAGCCAGGGCGGGCAGAAGCAGATTTTGGCCGCTTTGATGTGAAGACGGTGATACAGAACATCTACATTCTCTTCTCCGGAAGTGAGCTCCAGGTGGCCGCTGATGATCAAGAAATCATGGACTTGGTTGACCCTACAACTCCTCTACCACCATGGTTCTCTGAGGAAGATCTTGCCGCCTATGCATCTTTGTATGAGAAATCCGGACTCCATTTTCCATTGCAAATTCCATACAGGTATGTAAAAGCCGAGATACTTTTGCGTTCGTTTCCACAAGACACGAGTTTCTTTCTCCAAAACAGTTCTAAGGAGACAGACAGAAAATAGAGCGGCTCCTAAGTTAAACATCCAAAAACAATATAATCTAATACCACAAATAACGTCTCCGAACATATAATTTCATTAGTGTTTCTTTCCACAGATCCAGACGTTCATCCGAGGATTACCATTTAACTGATCCAAAAATCTCAGCTCCATCGCTGCTTATCATGGGTGAGAAGGACTACTTCTTAAAGTTTCCAGGGGTCGAGGACTACTTGCGCACTGGGGCAGTGAAGCATTTTGTGCCTGATTTGGACATTAATTTCATTACAGAAGGGACTCACTTTGTGCAGGAACAATTTCCGGAGCAAGTTAATCAGCTAATCACCAGCTTCCTGGACAAACATGGTATCTAATGTAGATGCTCAATGTGCCTAAGAACAATATTTTCTAGGGCAGCAAATAATGTGACATATGCTGAAAAGGCTACGCCTTACAAGACATATAGGGGAATAAATAAACTCCTGCCGCCGTTCTTCTATATTGTTATCTCCACCTGATTTGCTTCTTGTTTGTAACTGTGGATTGCCTGCCCGTAGTGTGCCGACGAGGACGACGGGCCCCTAAAGGGGGTGGATTGTAACATCCTACATATATCAACGGAGAGGGGGTGATGTGCCTTATATGTACATGCCCACCTCCGTCTAGCATGAGGCCTTTTCGGAGCTCACTGGCTTTGAAGTCATGGGAACTCCGAAGTTAAGCGAGTTTGGGCTAGAGCAATCTTAGGTTGGGTGACCTAGTTTGTCCTTGCAAGTGCACAAGAATGATGTAGTATAGCGTTTGACAAGTCCAAGTATCGTTCCCACGAGAATTCCAAATTAATCTAATATTTGAATAACTAAATTAAATCTAACTATATGCAAGTAAATTTGTAGAGATTGTTGTTGTGAAAGTTTATGAAACAAACAAGAAATTAATAAAAACAATCAAGAATAAGAAGGTTGAATTTTAATGTTGAAAAACAATGATGAAGGTCTAGGGTTTCGGAATGAACCACAAGCAATCCAAGTTAGATTTCAATGCATTCAACAGATTCTTTCGATTCTTTATATGATAATTCCCGTATCTAAGTCCTTTTCAGGCACTCAGACCATAGTTTTCCTTAAGTGTAAGATTCTTTTCTAGTTCAGACAAAGATGATATACCCAATCCTGCAATCTATCCTGGTTAAGGCATAAATTTAACAAGTTGGATTCATTACCCTAGAAAACGAGAGAACTAAGCAAACCATTATTCTTCGTCAAGCAATAATGTAATTCACCACACTTAATCACAAGAAGCTAATATTGAATTATATTGCGAGTTATGCCTCAAATTCATCTTCTAATTTACTAGATGCAAAGCCCTAAGGTGATCAATCAAAGAACTTAAACAAATAGCAACAATTAAAATAGTGATTAAACATTCATATAAAAGAAACTTAGAATCCATTAAATAACATTAGAAATCATAACTATCCATGCTCAGGCGTCATCCTCGCCCTATAGAATAATTTAGTTACTCATGTTCAAAGAAAACATAATTGAAAAACTAGAAAACATAAAATAAAACTTATGGATTGTGACGATGCTCGAGAACTTGAGGATAGCAGCGACTCTTTCACTCTCCTTCAAACTCCAGCATAAGAGAACCCTATTTTCTGGTCTTCTTTAAATAAGAACAAATCCTCTTTTGACTTGGTAACTATGCTTTCCTAGTTTGGCTTCAATTGTCTTTGATGAGTTGGCATCCAAAATCCTACTAAATATAGGATCAGACCTTAGAAAATAACCTTGCATCCTTGTAGACACTTCCCAAATGTAATTGATACAAATTAAACACCAAGGATTGAACTTCAAAAGCATTATTTTGCAAAACCCGCAGAACACATTCTGCCTGAACTGTCTGTACTAAAACGGCCACAACTCTCTCCACACACGTCTGAATCACGAACCGTAAAATTCTACAGAAAGCTAACATCCGTATATTTCCAATGATATAAGGCTCAACATCTAGTTCACTCTGATGAAGTACAGTATATTCTGTCAAGTTGACTAATCTGCACAGGAAGTTCTGCTCCTAGGATTTCACATTATATTTCAATCCCAAAATTGCTCCTTTTGCTTGCTTTTCCATCTTTACTCTTCAAACCTAGTAAAACACGAAACTAAGTAAAAATGGACTAAATTCACTCAAGAACGTCATAGCAAGAATCTAAGAGAAAGATAATAAAAATGTACGAAATAATGGTTATATCAAATACCCCCAAACTTAGAATTTGCTTGCCCTCAAGCAAAACAAAACAAAACAAGGACTCAAAAGAATGTTAGGCCTCCACATGTTAGTCTCAACAAATCGTGCAAGGTATATAACTCTAAAGAATCAAATAACCATCATATAAAGCGCAAGCATGATTTTAAGGTTGAAAAACAATGATGAAGGTCTAGGGTTTTGGAATGAACCACAAGCAATCCAAGTTAGATTTCAATGCATTCAACAGATTCTTTCGATTCTTTAGATGATAATTCCCGTATCTAAGTCCTTTTTAGGCACTTAGACCATAGTTTTCCTTAAGTGTAAGATTCTTTTCTAGTTCAGACAAAGATGATATACCCAATCCTGCAATCTATCCTGGTTAAGGCATAAATTTAACAAGCGGGATTCATTACGCTCTAGAAAATGAGAGAACTCTCAATTTTGGAAAGGTGGTGATTGGCAAGAGTACTCTCAATTTTGGGGAGGTGGTGTAAGACTTGGTGCATCACGGGTTGGCTCAAAATTTTGGAGATAGCTCTTAAGGTGCCAGTCTATTAACATGGATTGGGGAGCGGGGCCGTTCAAGCAAGCACAAGGGCAAGAAAGGCAATGAGAGGAATCCAAAATTCAAGGACAATGAAGGATGCTTCAAGTGTGGGTCTACAAATCATTGGATGCGGGATTGTCCGATATGGAAGGAGAAGCAGAACAAGATGAAGACTACAGAAAGTTCAAGTGTAGCCAATGAGGAACTTTTGACGGTTACAGAAGAGGAGCGTAACAGGGACGTTGGTGAAAGTTCTTCGGATATGGGTTCTACTTCAGTTTGGATTTTAGATTCTAGATGCTCTTATCATGTGTATTCAAATATGAGTGTATTTGATAAATACGAGGAAAGGAAGGGTAGCAAGATTTCGTTGGGAGACAAAACAAGTTGTGATGTTTTGAGCCTGGGAATAGTGAAGATCAAGATGCAAGATGGAGTTGTTAGGAGCTTTAGTGACGTCAGGCATGTACCAGCACTAAGAAGGAATATTATTTCCTTTGGAGCTCTAGATACAGAAGGGTATTCGTACAACACCGGTAATTATGAGGAGGGAGATCCAACCTAACAATGTTTATCAACTTTTGGGGGAGGCGGTACAATAGCAAGTGGAGCAAAAAATTCTACCAAGGAAGTGTTTAGTACAAAAGAAAAATGAGCAAGGGATCTTACTATCAAGGAGCTAGTGCAATTAATAGTTCATCATCAAGGTACTTGATTTCAAAGGTGTAGAAGTGGCAAAGTTGAAGGACAAGGTCCACAAGGGTGAATTCAAGAAAAGGGATTATGGGGAGAATGTTGTTGGGTCAGTGGCAACCGAAAAGATACTTCTTACCAAGATGGTCATGGAAGGGACTCCAAAACAGCTGGAGCTTGACACAAGGGTTGAAGAAGATGGGCATCAACAACAAACTCACAAACAGGTTTTACTTGAGGTGGAGCCTTCATCACAAGCAAGGTCCAAGCTTAAGGAATCCATCAAACCGTCCCTAGGTTTAGGATGGATCAACAAAGAAGATTCAACTATGTTTCTAAGTGCTTTGGGGAGCATGAAGCGGGAAATTTGGATGGGTGCCTTGATGAAAAAGGAGTTAGTTCATAAGTCCAAGAGCAAGGTTGGTGGTTGCGTGGGAATTTATAGAACAAGGGTTGGTACATAGTTTGCGTATTAAGGCATGTCAAGAATTCAAGGTTTCAAGAAGGTGAGGAGCAAAGAGTTCGACATGGGGGGATCCCTTTTCTACATAAGAGGTCCAAGTAGCCTAAGTTTAGCATTAGGTGAAGCACCTTCCCACATAAGGTGCGTTGAGGCAATGAGTTTCTTGCCATGGCAAAGCTCTTAGGAATTACAAGAACGGTTTCCATGAGGTTGAAGATGTTCTAGGGGGTCAACAATTGTTCACGGGTGATTGATAGTTTGCCAAGGTGGAAATTGTTGAAGTTGGCTCACCATAGATGCAAAATGAGGAAAAAGAAAAGATAGAAAAATGAGTTTCAGACCAGTTCTCTGGGTTTTGGCGCTCAAGTGGAAGCTACAGGCGCTCGAATGATAGAAATACATTTTTTGCCCAGTCCCAAGCGTCCAAGTGGAAGTGCAAGCGCTTGAGCGGACGTTGCGAATCTAGCGCAGATCCTTGGCATTTTAGGATATTTTTTCCTAGTCTTTTGGGGAGTTTTAGAATCCTATTCTTAGGTAACTTGTAACCCAAATCCTATGAGTTATATATAGGACTTTTAGGGCTAGGTTAAAAGTAATAGAGGAAAATTCAAGATTGAATTTTCAAGAGACACAAGACAAAATTCAAGGGTGAATTCTTGAGTGTTTACAAGGGCATCAAAGGGTTTGAGCAAAGGCTTAGAGAAAAGAGAGCTAGGGTATTTGTAAGAGCTAAGGGGGTTCAAGTTGTAACCAAAGTTGATCTTACATACTAGTGAATTTCTCGGGTGGATCCTCAAGAGGACATAGGCTGAAGGCCAAACCTCTATAAATCTTTGTGTCTTTGTGTGTGAGTGTGTTTTTTTTCTCTCTTCGAGGTATGTGTGTTTTATTTGCAAAGGGGTTTGTATCTGTGCCGTCACATAATCTATCAATGATAAAGTCTTGGAGTGTTTTCGCACAACAAATGGAACCACCAACATGGAACCTTGCCTTGAATCCACAAGCGCTGCATCTAGTACCTAGTTAATTTGTTTCCTAAGAGCGCTTCACCCGAGCTTGAAAAACCAACTCCACCAATGAATTGCAGCCTAGGCAGGAGGTGGGCTCCTCCAAGCTTGGGTAGACCCAAAGACAAGAACAACTCGAGTTGTCATATGAGGATGCTGACATCAGCAAAGAAAAAAATTGAAAAAAATTCTGAAAAAATACCAATATTTTATTTTATTTTTATAAATACCTAAGGAATTTTTTATTTATTAATCTCATATGTATAATTAAAATTAATCCCATGTGAATAGTAATTGCTCTTGGGTTACCATGACAATGGGTGGAAAAGAAAAAAAAAAAAAAAAAAAGAAGCTATGGTAGATACTATTCATGTGAACAATAACCGTCCTTACTTGCCCTTACCTTTTGCCATGGTAAATGGATACAAGTATTCTAATAGCACATTAGCAACTCTCCGATATGAACCATAAATTAATGACTAAGTTATAAAATAATCAATCAGAGTAGTTTCAGTTAATTTTTTTGGTATGTATAGTGATTGAAAGTATATATCACCGCGATGTGCACAAATTTCGAATTTGTTTATTTTATGATGCAAGGCCCCATACTATAGTTCCATGCAGTCCGAATCCGGTGCCGCATTAGATTAGGGGGTTGGGCTCTTTTTATCAAATATAATTTAAACTCGGAATCGAAGTATAGGGATAGATGTTCTTAACTTCAAATGTACTTGTTAAGCTATTTATGTATAAGAGGCAAGCTGAATGATAATACGTCAAATGGAAACATTGGGCACCTCATCCTTTTGCTACACAACAAAAGGGTCCAATTAAAGTATAAAATCAGGGGGATTCTACATGGAGCATATTCCCACTGCAGCGTGCATCAATTGTGGAGACAAATTTTTTTATTTTTTTAGGGTCAATCAAATTTATTAAAAGAAAATGGAAAAAAAGAAGAAGGATGCTGACCAGAACCCACCAATAAATCCAACAATAAAAACACACCAGCAAACTAACATTTCTCCAATATTTTATTGGTGTGGTATCATAATCAGAATCTTGAAGTGACGAACTTCAATCCAATTGGAGTCACACTTCTTTAAACTCCGAAGTTTAAATTTCTGATGTAACCCCACCATCCAAAACAGAAATCTGATTTAACCCAGAGTATCTTTTTTTTTTTTTTTCCTTTCTTTTAAAGGAAGGGGCTTATAGTGGTAGAGCAATTAGTGCCACTTTCACTGCAAGTCCACAAGACTTTGACTCTCTTTTACCTCTCATGAACCAAAAAAAGTCAAATTCTTAGTTCCATAAACAATGTATAAACTGCTAGACTCACCCAAATAAGTGAGACTGCTATACTCACCCAAATAAGTGAGACTGCTATACTCACGAAATATTTTACCAAATGTCACAATCTATCAATCATTCAAATTTGAGCCAACTTCGCTCTCGTTTATTGCTAATAAGTAAGGCTCTCACATATTGCTAATAAGTAAAGCTCTCATATGTGCACAGACGTATCATTTGGTGAATAGATTTGAAGATTCTAATATTATTGTAAAATTTTAAGGTTGGATAAAGCTTGGACTTAAGATTTGAAATTTCTAATCCGACCTGACTAGGCCCACCCATGACTCGACTTGAGTAGGCCCACTCATGGCCCGACCCGAGTTGGTCCGCCCATTTACTACACATCTACTTGAACAACTGTTTTCGCTCAAAATTTGACTAAGTATGAAAAATGGACTTTTGAAATATTAATGTTTTCAATGATATTTTGGCAGTTTATATTCCTTACATCTTAAATAAGCAAACACAATTTTATGAGATTTTAGTATAAAGTATACATTGACTTATTGAGGTATCAATATTGGTATAAATTGTATCTTATACTAAAATTGGATTTTCATATTTTGATTTGTTGGGAATTTGATTTTCTAGTATTTTTAATTAAATCCAAATGGGGTACTTCTTTATTTACATTGTAAACTTAAGTTATAAATTATGCAGGTCAAGAAATGATATGGAGAAAAAAATACTTTCACACGCAAATGAATCTAGATTCCGTGATCTTGAGGAAAATGCCATAGTTACATCTGAATCCTGTTCTTCTATCTCGTATCTCCAAGTGATTAGCTTCTCCTTCAAGGAAAATATTTTTATGACCTTCAATTTCCTGCATTCAAGCATCGGTCGTATGCGCTCAGAATATGGATTTTCTACTTATATTTTTTGTATTACATAAGGTGTGACAACAATAGATATCAAGCGAACAACCTATTTGCGAGCATTGATTATATTGAATCCTAGATTGAGGAAAACGTTCGTCCCAATGACTGGCATTGGCTAAATGAGTTGTGACACAAAGTAAGACTGAAGGCCCGTTTGTGATTGCTTTTTTTTGGCCAAAATCTTGCTTCACTTTAAAGTTAAGCAGTTTAAAGTGTTTGGTAAAAATAAAATATCCCAATTATTTTAAAAGTGTTATAAACCTATGGAATGTGGATGACCACCATAATATCCATTACCTCCACCCCTTATTGCTTTGTAACCTATGCCCTTATTATTGTAATTAGTAGCTATAAATTGTGGGTTAAATACCTCTATTGTAAGCCTATAAATAGGTGCTTATCAAATATGAATAAGATATGTTGATACAAGGTCATAGAATAAATTCTTTGTATTTCTCTTCCTCTTATTGCTGTCTACAATTCCCCTTAGTTTTATAACACGTTATCAGCACGATATTGCACTTGGTATGTTTTCTTTCTCTGATTTCCCCATTTTCTTATATGAGCTAGAGTCATCACATGGTATAAAGTTTCTTTGTACTCACCATCAAACTTCATCATGCTCATTTAAGAAAAAAAGAAGTTTCGTATTCTTATTACACTTCAATATGATACCATGTTTTTTTTGACTTGTTTATTTATTTAATTTTAAGCATTATCTTAATTAATTACAACTTGTTATGACGAGTTTGTATTATACAAAAGATCAGGGCCCGAAGTTCCTTGATCCTCATCATATAACTAGATTAAGACTTGGAGTTTTTTTTTTTTATTGAATCAGAACATGAAGTTCTTTGATTCCAAATAAGTGAGCGCATGAAGTTCCACAAATTTAAAGAGCACATAAGCACTTGAAACTCCTTGATTTTGTATTAATTAAAAATCAGAATTCGATGAGGCCTACATATGTCAAGAACCCGAACGAGAAGTTTCGAGTGCATGTACATCAATTTGAGTATGAAGTTCAAAGCACAACTATTAATTTATTTTATTTAGATCTACGTATTCGAACCTAAAGTTTCGAATATATGTTGATATGAACCTAAAGTTCATAGTTTTTCATGGATCTTAATACTATATATGAACCTGAAGTTCATTACTTATTTGTGCCTATATGAACTTGAATTGGTTGGAAATCCAATTCTTAAACTTGTAGTTTTATCTATACATATTGAATCCACATTAATCTTGGATTATCTTGGAATTTCATAGTTCTTAATTTATTTATTTTATTCCTTGTTTATACCACTTTACTCATTTTATTTTATTTTATTTATGTTGGGTTATTAGTTAATTTCGTTTTACAATAGTAATGTTTTGTATTATCATCCCAATATTAACAGCCAGAGGCGTCTATTAGAGAAACTCCCTACTTTCTTTTGTGGGTAGGAAGTTTATGATGTCATGAACTAGAAGTTCATGAGGCCCCAATATTACACAACTATTAAAGTGGTTGAAGATTATGATGTCATGAACCAGAAGTTCATTGATCGGCTAACTTTTATGTTGTGGCATGACTGTCTTGGCAATCCATGTTCCATAATGATGCATAAGATTTTTATAAATTTGTAAGGACATCGCTTAAAGACTCAAAATATTATCTTGTCCAACGAATATCATTGCAAAGCATTCTCACAAATAAAAGCTGTCATAAGATTATCTTGGTCAAAAATTGACTTTGAGCCCTCTTTCCTTAAATAATTCAAGGGGATATTTGTGAGCCTATACAACATTTAATTATGGATCACTTCACTAGTTTTACTGAATGTACCCACTAAAATGGTCACATATTTGTCTATTGTCAAGATGCTTACGAGCACAACTCCCACATTATCCAATTCAGTTAATTTGACTTGATAATGACGGTGAGTTTATTTTCCTAAATTTTGAGACAATTTTCCTGCCATTAGTGTGAGAAATGGCAGTTCCTAAAGAACGTCGTGAAATAGTGTTGAATCAATCCGCTTTTGTCTCATCAAGATAATACATATATAATTATACATATGCTAACACAGATTGATATTCTCATATCACAATTCATTAACATGACAATAAGTGACTATATATAATGAATGCTTGGAGCATGACAAAATATAGGTTCTAAAGACTTAACTCCCCAGAAGTGGAGATTATTTGAAAAATTCAAGCCCTATTGAAAAGAACGCTCTGTAGGAGGTTATGATCCACATATTCTAAATAATTCATCTTAAAAGAGATGTTTGTCCCATTAGTGACAACAAAAGCCCCTGAAGAGGCATTGGTACCCCAAAGCAATGTGATGCTTCTAAATTATGGATGTGCACATGAGAATTATGGGATCACAAATCGATGATACATTTGGTTTATTAGTAGCTACTACATCCATCAAGGGCTATGATTATATTAAATCACGTTTCATGAATGTCGACAAGTTAAGTGATTGACCCAAAATGGAAATAGGCAATTCCATTTATCACTAAATATGAAGGGTTGGATATTGAACCTATAACTCGAACACCAAATAACAAATGGGCTTGTCCAATATAGGTCCCTACAATTTCTATTTCCTAGACATATACCCGTCATTCTATAAATCTATGTGTAAAACCCAATTTCAAATTTAAATGACCTGTAGGATATAAGAGGTCGTAGTATTCCTATGTTTTTACATCCTTGCCATTAGACTTCATATTTTATTTATAATTTATTCCAATCATTTCATTAACTACCATAATTGTAATTAAAACTCCCTATTAATAGCATATCAATCACCCCATTTCTTTTGGTTGCCACTCCCTATTAAAATTGCAAATAAAAAAAAATATGTAAATTACATATGCATTAATGTACATATGAAAAATATAAATATAAATATATACCTATAAAAATATAGGTATATTATTTACAAAAAAAACAAAAAACAAAAAAAGGTCAATTACTTTGTAATTGAAATTTCCGTACGTTTTTCATAAATTAAAAATAGGTACACAATAATTTATAAAAAATAGGTGTGTTGTATAATTGAAATTTATGCACATTTTTATAAATTAAAAATAGGTACATTATTTAGAAGAAAAAAATAAGTTCATTATACTAGGTAAATTGTTTTACTAGGTATACATTATTAGGGAGAAAAAAAGGTACATTATTTAGAAGAAAAAAATAGGTTCATTATACCAGGTAAATTGTTTAGGGGAAAAAATAGGTACATTATTTAGAGAGAAAAAAATAAGTTCATTATACTAGGTAAATTGTTTTACTAGGTATACATTATTAGAGAAAAAAAAAGGTACATTATTTAGAAGAAAAAAATAGGTTCATTATACCAGGTAAATTGTTTAGGGGAAAAAATAGGTACATTATTTTGAGAGAAAAAATAGGCTCATTTTAATAAATAAAAAATTATTTCCATAAAACAAACAATAAAAAGATGATCAAATTATTTTTTATAAAACAAGTAATAAAGAAAAAAAAATAGGAACAATATTTGGAGAAAAAATAGGTTCATTAAAAAAAATGATTTAAAAACACAACAAAAAATAGATTATCAAATTATTTTTCAATATAATTAGAATGTAAACTATTATTCATAAAACTATAATAAAAAAAGAATACTGGTCGTATAATTCATAAAAAAAAACAACATTAATTCCTAAATTTAATATTGAATTTAAATTATTAATACTTTAAATAGATTACTAGTCGTAATTCATAGAAGGAAAACACCATTAATTCAAAAATAGAATACTAATACTTTAATGTGGAATTTAATATTTAATTTCAAATAAGTTTCTAAATTAGTTCCTACATCCATTACAACTATTTGGAGATATTTCCAAATTCAACGGGTGTCATTAGTTACACCTCCAATAACACATTAACTTATAAATAGGGGTAGTTTTGGAATCCGAGAAATACAATAAATCAGATTTTAAGTTATATTAGGTAACTTGCTTAGTTGGATCCAAGTCAACGGGTATTATTTGAAAAAATTGGGTTTTTACATAGAAAACTAAAGGAAAGGATTTTAGGTGATTTAAAATGAATTTTATGGGTCTAAGCTCAATTTACTATTATTTTTATTACTTTCAATATTTATTCACTTTACAACTTAGAATCTCACTTGATATTTAGAATTTCCAGGATGACATCGCACACACGGGTGTGGAGGTGACTAGACTAATTAACCTCTTCCTAAGAAAACAACAAACATATTTCCTGATGCAACCAAAAGACTTTCGCAGCAGGATAATTCATTCGGACTTCTGCATACCAATATTTAACAAAGATGAAAGAAGAAAAGAAAGAAAAGCTTCTATAACAAATACATCAAGACTCTGATTCTTTCCAAAATGACTTAATACTTTGCCCAAAAATTGTTACAATGTTGAGCAATATACAAATGTTTGAAATGGTAACTAAAAAATTGCCACAGTGAGATACTTATCCAGATGATCTCCAAATTCTTCCCTCCAGTGAAACTACCATAACAGAAACATCATCATGGTATTTCCGTCGATCTCCTTGAGGAATATCAAGCAATTCATAAAAATCCATTCCTGCAACAATCAACGGGAAGCTATAATAAATATAATTATGTACAATACTGACATAATTCTCCTACAATATCATACCCAGTCCACCCAAAAAGTAAAAAAATAATGCTAAAAAAGTAATTTTTGTAACCAACATGTGTCCAAGGGCAGGTCCGTCCTTGAAAACATCACTTTTGGTCCCTATATTTTTTGGATTTTTCACTTTGGTCTCGATAGTTTCAATTATAACAATTTGACCCATGTAGTTTGATATCCTTGCAAGTCAAGAACAAGTCCAAATTTCCATCCAATTTTGTGAATGAATAAGAACGTGTCACTGATGTGGACAGGTATTTTGGAAAGAATTTTATACGGTTTTGGACAAAATAAGCAATGTGTCCTAAAATTGTGAGGATATCAAACTACAAGAGTCAAATTGCCAAATTGAAACTATAAGGACCAAATTGGAAAACTAGTACAAGGGTCGAATTTCCAATATTCAATGATGTTTATAATGCACCGTTAAACTATAAAACCTTTAACGGTCACATGCGTCCTCTAAAGGTAATAGCATCTATGACATCTACCCCGGTGAAGACATTTTTAATGACGTGTTAATCCGAGTGTCGTGGCATGTGTGTCATAAACTATATTCAATGACACTCATACAAAACGCATCATGGATGATATAATTTAATGACGCGTATTTTAAACTCATCATTAAAATTGTGTCATTAAAAAGGCATGTGTTTGTTGTAGTGACAGACCTTAAATGACTTTTTGCGAAATTAAAAACCTAAATTTTTACACATTGTAAATATTAATGAAGGAACCTAGATTTGTTCTCCACTATTTGATTTATCCCGTATTCATGTAGCCTGTTTTGAGATATTTTTTTTTTCAATCATTCGAAAAGTATTTAAATAAAATAAATGGTCCATTTTAATCTCTTGAGTCTTAACAAAGAAGAAAGCATTCTAATGTAGTTTTGTGGTATGGCAAAAAATAAAAAGAATCTAATGTGGGCTCATCACGAAACTTACGCCTTGGGGTTCAATACTTTGATCAAAGTCGACTATTTTATTTTCCATATTCATATACATTAATTCTAAAGTAAAGTTGATCAAAAATGAAATTCCCAACAGATTGGGACATCGACCGAAATTAAAAGATTGAATTTGAAGCAATGATAGAGGGAGGATGAAGGAAAAATAGAAAAATGAACGGAAATAGGTGGCAGCGTGGAGTGAAGAATTAACTATATATATAAAAATTCATTACAACCATTTGGAGATCTTTCCAAATTCAACATCTGTCATTATATACAATCCAATTAAAAACTGTTTCCATATTGATTCCTACATTAATATACAAAATGCAATAATTGCTTAGTTGGGGGTATTTTTGGAATCTGAAAAGTACAATAAATAAGATTTTATGCTTAATTAGGTAACTTGCTGAGTTGGATCCTAGTCATGGGTCTTTACTTATACAAATTGGGTATTATTTATAGGAACATAAAGTGAAGGGTTTTAGGTACGGCAAATTGAATTTGAAGGGTGTAAGCCAAATTTATTAAAATAAATATTGTATTTTAAGAGCATCTCCAACCGATATGTCAAAAGTGCCACATAGACATTTAACGGTTAGAAATAACATCTCACATTACTCCAACCGAATTGTCAAAGTTGATGTGGAATGAAGGCTAGAGGTTCAGCTGTTATTTTTGACATCCCAAAAGCAAGATGTCAAATGAATATTTTATTATTTTTTAAAGACAACTGGTTGTAACTTTCATTTATTATTTTCCTTTTTTATTTTGACTGTTACAATAATTATTTATTTGACATCTCCCTTGGAGATGCTCTAATTAATTCTTTGGAGCAAGCTTGGATTTGATCTTGTCAATCTCCTTGGTACCAAGCTGGAATGCTATGGTCAAGACCTCGTCAGGAACAGGTGGTGTTGCCGTGAACAATGCTAAAGAGATGAATTGAATACCAGGCAATTGGCTGTTGAAGGCAGCAATTGCAGCAGCGGCCTTGTCCCCGTTGTTCTTCTGGAAGTGAATGAGCCCCCTAGGAAACAAAAAGATCTCGCCTTTGTTGATGGTCTTGGAAACCAGCTTGTTGTCTGTGGTGATGAATCCCACATCCAATTCGCCGTCCAGCACAAATAATATCTCAGTGGCACGCTGGTGGGTGTGAGGTGGGTTAAGTCCACCAGGTGCATAGTCGATGCGCGACAGGGACACGCCCTGTGTGTTGAGGCCTGGAATATTCTGCACATCAGCTGTAGTTACGATAGAGCCCACTGTGTAGTTGATCAGCCCTGGCTTCGCAAGGCCGTCGAAGAAGAAATCAGCTGCCGTCACATTTGCATCATCCTTGCATGCAAACCCGTTCACTTTTACCCCCCCTACGTACGTACAATCATGCATGCATAATATATAATGACATTAATTACATCCATCATCAATCAACACAACATTAATATATATATATATATATATATATATAGCCTATAGGGTTATATATATGTTTCAGTCCTGTCACTTGTGGTTGTGTGTGTGTACGTACGCCGGCCGTAGCAAATAATTACGAATATATCCAAAGAATATTAATTATAGCTAGTGTATACATAGAATAGAATAGAGTATGTACGATTCATACCTGAAGAAGATGGTAGAGCCACGCAGACATCTTGAAGCAAGTCCGGGTCCGATGCAAGTGCACTGGAGAACGCAGCAGTGAATGTGAAGATGGCTAGATATGCAACAAAGTTGGCAGCCATTGCTTAATTGATCCAAGAACACGATGATAAATATCACTTGTGAAACAAATTCATTAAAGTATATATGTATAGCCTCATGCTAAATACATTATATAATGGAGGAAGAGAGCTAAGGATTATTCCAAGTTTGGTTGATCTGGTAGAAATAAAGATGAGGGCGGTTGCTGTACAATTTAAGCAAAAACGACATATGAAAGTCCAAGTGGGGAGGGAGGTGGACTCGGAATTGAGAGGGATGGCTCTCCTACCATGCCACTCTTGCTCTCACTCGATTTCGTGTTTGTTTATTCTCCAAGTTTCTAACTTTATTTTTTATTACTTTCAATATTTATTCACTTTACAACTTAGAATCTCACTTGATATTTAGAATTTCCAGGATGACATCGCGCGCACGGGTGTGGAGGTGACTAGACTAATTAACCTCTTCCTAAGAAAACAACAAACATATTTCCTGATGCAACCAAAAGACTTTCGCAGCAGGATAATTCATTCGGACTTCTGCATACCAATATTTAACAAAGATGAAAGAAGAAAAGAAAGAAAAGCTTCTATAACAAATACATCAAGACTCTGATTCTTTCCAAAATGACTTAATACTTTGCCCAAAAATTGTTACAATGTTGAGCAATATACAAATGTTTGAAATGGTAACTAAAAAATTGCCACAGTGAGATACTTATCCAGATGATCTCCAAATTCTTCCCTCCAGTGAAACTACCATAACAGAAACATCATCATGGTATTTCCGTCGATCTCCTTGAGGAATATCAAGCAATTCATAAAAATCCATTCCTGCAACAATCAACGGGAAGCTATAATAAATATAATTATGTACAATACTGACATAATTCTCCCACAATATCATACCCAGTCCACCCAAAAAGTTAAAAAATAATGCTAAAAAAGTAATTTTTGTAACCAACATGTGTCCAAGGGCAGGTCCGTCCTTGAAAACATCACTTTTGGTCCCTATATTTTTTGGATTTTTCACTTTGGTCTCGATAGTTTCAATTATAACAATTTGACCCATGTAGTTTGATATCCTTGCAAGTCAAGAACAAGTCCAAATTTCCATCCAATTTTGTGAATGAATAAGAACGTGTCACTGATGTGGACAGGTATTTTGGAAAGAATTTTATACGGTTTTGGACAAAATAAGCAATGTGTCCTAAAATTGTGAGGATATCAAACTACAAGAGTCAAATTGCCAAATTGAAACTATAAGGACCAAATTGGAAAACTAGTACAAGGGTCGAATTTCCAATATTCAATGATGTTTATAATGCACCGTTAAACTATAAAACCTTTAACGGTCACATGCGTCCTCTAAAGGTAATAGCATCTATGACATCTACCCCGGTGAAGACATTTTTAATGACGTGTTAATCCGAGTGTCGTGGTATGTGTGTCATAAACTATATTCAATGACACTCATATAAAACGCATCATGGATGATATAATTTAATGACGCGTATTTTAAACTCATCATTAAAATTGTGTCATTAAAAAGGCATGTGTTTGTTGTAGTGACAGACCTTAAATGACTTTTTGCGAAATTAAAAACCTAAATTTTTACACATTGTAAATATTAATGAAGGAACCTAGATTTGTTCTCCACTATTTGATTTATCCCGTATTCATGTAGCCTGTTTTGAGATATTTTTTTTTTCAATCATTCGAAAAGTATTTAAATAAAATAAATGGTCCATTTTAATCTCTTGAGTCTTAACAAAGAAGAAAGCATTCTAATGTAGTTTTGTGGTATGGCAAAAAATAAAAAGAATCTAATGTGGGCTCTGTTTCCTTCTTTTCGGCCGGGTAGGCCGATTGAAGGAGTTTTTGGTCCTTCTTCTTTTTAGTGCGGGGTGTGCCACCACCAAGCCACGAATTTGGGCTTGAATGGAATGTGAGTAAATGGATTTATTGCGTCCGAGATTTGACTTTAATCAAACGATTGTTCGGCCGAGCAAGGAACCTCCTCACGGCCTAGGTTCTTTCACTACCTTGGGGTCAAGGCTTTATGTGAGCAACAAATAATGTGGAGTGGGTGGAGATGAAGATTGAAAGTGAAATGTAATGAAACTAAGAACACGTGCGTAAAGTGAAAGGTGCTTGAATTTAAATATAATTGAAAGACAAGTGCGGAAAGTAAAGTGTGTAAAATAAATAATTTAAAGATGAGTGCGTAATGTAAATTGCATAAATTAAATAATTGAAATGCGAGTGTATAAAGTAAAGGGCGGAAAGTAAACTAGATTACGAAGAGCAGTAAAGAAACATGAATTGAAGTTATTGTAATTAAAATAGAATTGAAAAACAAGAACAAGAATGTAAAGGCATAATTGAAATCTACGGAAACTAGAACGAGAAAAATAAGAATTAGGCTATGGCTACATTATGCTACTCCTATGATAGAAATTGAAGAGAATGTAAAATGACAAGTTGTGTGTTGTGTCGGGGGTCTTTTCTCTCTTCCATAAGCTTGGTATTTATAGGGACTTTGGTGCATCTCAATTTGGTCGGTCGTCAATTGGCCTTCAAATCAATCATAATTGCTCCAGAATATCTTCAATCCCCTGTCTCATGCATCTGGTTTAATGCAAATAATAATATTTGATTTGATTTTCCTTCCATCTTGAGCTCTCCCAGCAATAACTTTAGTTGACCATCAAGCTGGCATAATTCCTTCCATATTTGAATCGTAACCTATGAGAAAATCCTCCTACAGATTATCTCTTTCCTTATTTAAGCATTGACTGATTTTATGTATTCGGCCGCATATAGGCTTTCGACCACTTCTATGCTCTCGGCCGTATTGATGTGTTCGGCCAGATTGGTGTATTCCACCACATGTAGATATTCTGCTACATTTATGATTTTGGGCTTCTATCTAACTTTATTGATTAGGCCCACCGAAATATAGCTTGGGCTCGCTATTAGTTTAATTGTCGGATCTCGGGCTTGACCTGGTCAAATTTCAACCAGGCTCAAACATTGCCCCCCAGTTTTTATGAATTTTGCCACAAGCTAAGTTTATGAAAACTTTAAATTTAATTCTCTTCTACGAACACACGGCCGATTCAAGATTTTCCTCTTATATCGGCCCCTAGACAATTTTGAACTTTAAACTATTATATCCGTAATATTGCCAAAGCAATCCGGCTGTGAAAGTTCAATTAACTATTTTCATGCAGCTGCACTCTTTATTCTTCGATCACAAATATTGTCTTTTATGGCCGTTATTAATCGGCCCAAATTTATTACTGAATTTTATTTTTAGAATAACTAGCAAACCATTGATTGGTCCTCTTGCCAAACGTGTTGCTTCTCTTATTTGAACCAAAGTTACCACACCATATTTCCATATTTTTAACCCACTAAAGAAAACCAGCCATAATAATTGGCTATAATCATGGCAAGATATTTTGTGGGTAGTCTACCCTCATTAATATGATCAACCTCCTTTTGGTTCAAATAAGAAAGTAAATGCACCTTTCTTTTCTTCTCTTAAGATATAATGTGTGATACTCATATTACTAACCATTAATTGACTAGGGCAAAATGAGATTTTCTCTTCCCATTTGTTCACCTCTATTTTCTTGGAGATTTTATAATCAGCCATTAATTGGCTTTAATAATGGTTCACGTCAATGTTAAAGCTGGCCACTGAATTGGCCCAAAACTTTATAAGGCTCCCTATTATTTTCAGAAAGAAAAGAAAGAATATGTATATTAATAAGATTCTTTAAATCAGCCATTAATTGGCTTTAATAATAATAAGGGAACATGCCACATAACAATAACTGACCGTTTAAGAATAATGGTTTGCTCCAATAGTTGGCCATTAATTGGCATTAAAATTGCTGGCCATTATTTGGCCAAAGATCTTACGGGCTTCAATGAGTATGGCCAAGGTTCAATAATTGAAAATACGGCTCCTATGTAATCATGGGTATTATATGTAAATGTACCATTGGTATCTGAGTTATACCCTACTCTGTCTTTGCTAAGATTTACTCCTACCCGAATAGGTTCACCATTACTCCAAAATATTCTGGGTATTAATGGGACATTTTAAGTTAGCCATTAATTGGCCAAAATCGTGGAGAAAAATCTTGCTTTATGAAGCCACAAATAAGGCAATCTCTTTCATATATATATATATTATGGCCATAATATTAACATGACCTTTATTCGGAATGTTGTCGGCCTACTTATTTGGGTAGCGGTCGTTGAAAATAATATTTTTATGGAGACCAAGGGGTGGCCATCCATGTTTAATTCCAAGCTGTGAGCCCTTCTTATTTTCTGCATGGATTTCGCGATTGCGCAAGCTGTAAATTGGTGTACAAGTCACCTTGGTACGACCATAACTATTTTTTCCTTTTATGTTAGCCGAATTTCTTTGCCCCCCAAGTCCGCTTGATTGACCGGACTTGGCCTTCTGTTGGGGTTTGATAAACTTGACCATTTCTGATTGTGGTCTAATCACATCTAACTGGTCCCCTACAACCATGTCTATTATGATTGCTTCAGGTTGGGTCGTGTTCAAACATTTCTCTTTTTGATCCTGTTGGTCATTAATTTCAAGAATGGATGTATCAAGTTGGGTCATATTCTCTTGGGTGAATTTTTCTTCCTCAACCAACGTGAGAGTTTTGATAGGAAAGTCGATTTGAGTTTTCAACTCTAAGTCCGATTCGTCCACTTCTCTCTCATTCACATATTCCCGACTAACTTCCTTTTCCTCTAGGAAAGTTGGTGAAACGGGTGGCCGAACTGCAGCCATACCAAGACTTTCCTCTTCTTCAACCAATGTGAGGTTTTCAAAAGGTAAATGGGTCGGAGTACTGAATTCCAAGGCCGATTCATCCACATCCTTTTCCTTTATATATTGTCGGCCAACCTCGTGTTCCTCCACATAGGTAGGTAGAATGAGGTATTGTAGTCACTTGATGGTTTTCCTGCTGTGGTTGAGATTTAAGAGTTTGCTCTTCTACCACAAGTTGCGAGGCGATTTCACACAAACCTTTGATCAAAAGTTCGTTGGAAGCATGAAACTCGTCCATCATATCTTTCACTTCAGATATTTCCTTTATGAAATTTTGATGTTCTTTGTCCATGCAGTCAACATATGGCCTCTCACTTATGATAAGAACATTTTGGCTATTATAGCCATTAGGATGATTTGTTTGGTGGAAGCCATAACTAGGCTGATCATAAATATTGGCCGGATTATTTTGGCCACCTGAGTAAGTGTATTGTGCGCCGGCCATTTGATTATACTGGCCATTATAGTCATGTTGGCCATTGAATTGGCTACCAGAGCCATATTGATATGTTGAACCATATTGGCCGCTATAGCCATTTTGATTGGTTTGGCCACCAAAGCCATTTTGATCATTCGAACCATTTTGGTTTATAACATCATATCTGCCAATATAGTTGAGCCCACTATATTGGTCACTAAATCCTCCAACATAGTTGTGCCCGCCATATTGGCCACCAAACTGACTACTTGAGCCATATTGGGTGTTAGGCCCACCTTGATGGGTAAAATTATATTGGCCATGGTATTGGCCGATGGATTGGCTATTTGAGCCATAAGAATAATAGCCGTTATAGTTCATCGGCTGATAGGAATGTTGCCATTCCTTTCGGTCGCTCATAGAGTGAGTCCCACCGGGCGTGCCAAATTATGTTTCCTTCTTTTCGGCCGGGTAGGCCGATTGAAGGAGTTTTTGGTCCTTCTTCTTTTTAGTGCGGGGTGTGCCACCACCAAGCCACGAATTTGGGCTTGAATGGAATGTGAGTAAATGGATTTATTGCGTCCGAGATTTGACTTTAATCAAACGATTGTTCGGCCGAGCAAGGAACCTCCTCACGGCCTAGGTTCTTTCACTACCTTGGGGTCAAGGCTTTATGTGAGCAACAAATAATGTGGAGTGGGTGGAGATGAAGATTGAAAGTGAAATGTAATGAAACTAAGAACACGTGCGTAAAGTGAAAGGTGCTTGAATTTAAATATAATTGAAAGACAAGTGCGGAAAGTAAAGTGTGTAAAATAAATAATTTAAAGATGAGTGCGTAATGTAAATTGCATAAATTAAATAATTGAAATGCGAGTGTATAAAGTAAAGGGCGGAAAGTAAACTAGATTACGAAGAGCAGTAAAGAAACATGAATTGAAGTTATTGTAATTAAAATAGAATTGAAAAACAAGAACAAGAATGTAAAGGCATAATTGAAATCTACGGAAACTAGAACGAGAAAAATAAGAATTAGGCTATGGCTACATTATGCTACTCCTATGATAGAAATTGAAGAGAATGTAAAATGACAAGTTGTGTGTTGTGTCGGGGGTCTTTTCTCTCTTCCATAAGCTTGGTATTTATAGGGACTTTGGTGCATCTCAATTTGGTCGGTCGTCAATTGGCCTTCAAATCAATCATAATTGCTCCAGAATATCTTCAATCCCCTGTCTCATGCATCTGGTTTAATGCAAATAATAATATTTGATTTGATTTTCCTTCCATCTTGAGCTCTCCCAGCAATAACTTTAGTTGACCATCAAGCTGGCATAATTCCTTCCATATTTGAATCGTAACCTATGAGAAAATCCTCCTACAGATTATCTCTTTCCTTATTTAAGCATTGACTGATTTTATGTATTCGGCCGCATATAGGCTTTCGACCACTTCTATGCTCTCGGCCGTATTGATGTGTTCGGCCAGATTGGTGTATTCCACCACATGTAGATATTCTGCTACATTTATGATTTTGGGCTTCTATCTAACTTTATTGATTAGGCCCACCGAAATATAGCTTGGGCTCGCTATTAGTTTAATTGTCGGATCTCGGGCTTGACCTGGTCAAATTTCAACCAGGCTCAAACAGGCTCATCACGAAACTTACGCCTTGGGGTTCAATACTTTGATCAAAGTCGACTATTTTATTTTCCATATTCATATACATTAATTCTAAAGTAAAGTTGATCAAAAATCAAATTCCCAACAGATTGGGACATCGACCGAAATTAAAAGATTGAATTTGAAGCAATGATAGAGGTAGGACGAAGGAAAAATAGAGAAATGAACGGAAATAGGTGGCAGCGTGGAGTGAAGAATTAACTATATATATAAAAATTCATTACAACCATTTGGAGATCTTTCCAAATTCAACATCTGTCATTATATACAATCCAATTAAAAACTGTTTCCATATTGATTCCTACATTAATATACAAAATGCAATAATTGCTTAGTTGGGGGTATTTTTGGAATCTGAAAAGTACAATAAATAAGATTTTATGCTTAATTAGGTAACTTGCTGAGTTGGATCCTAGTCATGGGTCTTTACTTATACAAATTGGGTATTATTTATAGGAACATAAAGTGAAGGGTTTTAGGTACGGCAAATTGAATTTGAAGGGTGTAAGCCAAATTTATTAAAATAAATATTGTATTTTAAGAGCATCTCCAACCGATATGTCAAAAGTGCCACATAGACATTTAACGGTTAGAAATAACATCTCACATTACTCCAACCGAATTGTCAAAGTTGATGTGGAATGAAGGTTAGAGGTTCAGCTGTTATTTTTGACATCCCAAAAGCAAGATGTCAAATGAATATTTTATTATTTTTTAAAGACAACTGGTTGTAACTTTCATTTATTATTTTCCTTTTTTATTTTGACTGTTACAATAATTATTTATTTGACATCTCCCTTGGAGATGCTCTAATTAATTCTTTGGAGCAAGCTTGGATTTGATCTTGTCAATCTCCTTGGTACCAAGCTGGAATGCTATGGTCAAGACCTCGTCAGGAACAGGTGGTGTTGCCGTGAACAATGCTAAAGAGATGAATTGAATACCAGGCAATTGGCTGTTGAAGGCAGCAATTGCAGCAGCGGCCTTGTCCCCGTTGTTCTTCTGGAAGTGAATGAGCCCCCTAGGAAACAAAAAGATCTCGCCTTTGTTGATGGTCTTGGAAACCAGCTTGTTGTCTGTGGTGATGAATCCCACATCCAATTCGCCGTCCAGCACAAATAATATCTCAGTGGCACGCTGGTAGGTGTGAGGTGGGTATTTTTGGAACCTGAAAAGTACAATAAATAAGATTTTATGCTTAATTAGGTAACTTGCTGAGTTGGATCCTAGTCATGGGTTTTTACTTATACAAATTGGGTATTATTTATAGGAACATAAAGTGAAGGGTTTTAGGTACGGCAAATTGAATTTGAAGGGTGTAAGCCAAATTTATTAATAACAAATATTAAGTTTGAAGGTTACGGATTGGTGTGTGTGAAGTGAAATAAGATCACTAATATGACATAAGGTTTCCTAATAGAGACATGGTTTTAGTCTCCCATCTCATCGTAGATGCATCCACATTTCTATAAGTATAGTTCTTATTTTAATGCGAAACTTATAGCATGTGTTAAATGCATATTTATTAAGACTATATGGTACATGGAGATCCTCAAAGCTCATAAAATATTTGAGATATATCGCATGAAGCGAACCCTTGAAAGATATAAAGCACCACGATATTCTTGATTAAGAGTTAACACTAAGAGTTTGAGTATTTTGAATTCAAATTTGATATTGTTGTAACATATTCTAACTATTAGATTAGTTGTTGATGCTACTAAAGAGTTCAATCATTTGAAAAGTGAAAAACAAGTCGAATAGTGTGATAAACGATCATGTATGAAGACAATGTTTCTTGTATTGCTCAAATCAGAGAAGGGTTCATCAAGGGTGACATAGTTTCAGAGAAAATCCATGAGATTGGAGTTAAACAAATTCGTTCACAAGATAATTTGGCGAACTTTTTTACCAAAGCTTTTTTCTGAAGCATAAATTCCAGAAGTTAATGAAAATCATGGGAAGATATTAATCAGGGGGAGATATCAATCAAGGGGAGCATCCCAATTCTACTACATACAGGACATATGCGCGTTATACTCTTTTCCCCTTCAACCAAGTTTTAGTCCCACTGGGTTTTTCCTAGCAAGGTTTTAATGAGGCAACGTAAACATGTCCAACACCATATCAATGATCCAGAAGAAAGTTGCATTATTTTTTCCTTCTCTTTGTTTTATCCCACAAGGTTTTCCAAGCAAGGTTTTTAATGAGGCAACAATGTCATTGTATGGTCGACATCCAAGGGGGAGTGTTATAAATCTATGGAATGTGGATGACCACCATAATATCCATTACCTCCACCCCTTATTTCTTTGTAACCTATGCCCTTATTATTGTAATTATTAGCTCTAAATTGTGGGTTAAAAACCTCTATTGTAAGCCTATAAATAGGTGCTTATCAAAGATGAATAAGATATGTTGATACAAGGTCATAGAATAAATTCTCTGTATTTCTCTTCCTCTTATTGCTGTCTACAATTCCCTTTAGTTTTATAACAAAAAGCAGTGGCCTTTTGATAACAGCTTTTAAAAGCAGGCTCTGAGTTGCTTTTCAAAGCTGCTTTCAAAAGAAGTAGAGATGAGCCTTTAATGAATTTTTTTAATTCCCAAAATACCATCATTCATTTTAAAAAAATGACACCACCTCCACTTCCACATGCAACTCCACCACCTCCGCCACCTCCACCACCACCACAACCACCATCGCCTTCACCACGCTACCATCGCCACCATCAGCTCCCTCTCAACAACCGCCATCCTTACCACCACCACTACCACATTCACCAGCTCCACCTTCAACACCACCATCACCTTCACCTCTATCTCTTTCACCACTACCCCCACCCCACCATCACCACTACCACTACGACCACATGATTAGCACATAACACTTTTAACATCATGTATATGTTAGTCATTATTCACAGTTACAATAGTTTTATATGAAAATTTACCAAACAGTTTTGACACTACTTTTTGTACTAACATCAATTTAAAAATATTATTTACCAAGAATTATGTTATTGCATGGACTCCAAGAATTATGTTATTGCCACCCCAGCCACCATTTTAAGGTTGGGTACTTATTTGAAGCGATCCTCAAAGATTGGGTACTTCTATGTAGTTAACCCTATTGCGGTCTTTTTCGTCCGAAGGCTCATCCGGGCTTTGTTGATTCTTGGTTCGCCATCATGGTCTTAAATATCGATATTATCGGCGAAATATCGCAGATAATAGCGTTTTTTTGAATGGACGATATTATAGCATATATCCATTTAAATATCATCAATATATCGACATTTTCATCGATATTATCGCGATAATGTCGGAGGTGATAATTTCCTACTCTTTCATGCTTTATTTGGGCATTATATCGCGATATTATTGATAATATCGATAATATCGCGATATGAAACTGAAAAATAAATGAAAATTGTACTCTATCACCTTCTTGATCCCGTTCTCGTCGGGCCCAATCACCTGCTTTGGCGGCAGGAGGAAGTCCAGATCCTCGCCGTCGTCCTCTTCGAGCTCTCCCCATCGAAGCTTTGCCGGCTTGGCTGACCCTGATTCAAGTCTCACTAGAGCCATGGCTTTGTCTCTGTATCTGTATGTGCGTAAGCGAAA
Organism: Prunus salicina; assembly: GCA_020226455.1. NCBI lineage: Eukaryota > Viridiplantae > Streptophyta > Magnoliopsida > Rosales > Rosaceae > Prunus > Prunus salicina. The sequence goes on along the minus strand of CM035344.1, from coordinate 15,550,338 downwards.
GAAAGGAGATTGGGGATTTTAGGTTTACAGAGATTAGGGCTATGAGAGTGAGAGAGATGTGAGAGTGTCTTCTTCGTGTGTGTTTGATAAAAGACACAGCCTTCGCACGTGGCAAGGAATGGATTGAGTTTCTTGGGCCCTTCAAATTTATCTTAACTTACGACAATAAGTGGAAGACAGCACCCCAAGGCACCAGACCAGACGACGTAAAGTAAACAACAACAACACTTATTTTAAAATGACATGTCGTATATGGTGGGTTCAAGTTTCAACTTGCGTAAGGTTCCCAAAAAAAAAAAAGTTTCAACTTGCAATTGATTTTAAAGTTTTCAGAAATTAAGTTTTGACTAAATGGAGAAGTCATATGATTAATGCATTTTTAGGTTTCAAAAGGGTCTTCCCATCCTTTTTTTTTCTTCAAGAAATGTAAATGGGAAAGTAGATTGAGGGTTGACCAAATCAAAAACAAAAAAAGGGTAATCAGCGCTTTCTCCTTAACTATATTGAATTTGATAGTATCAATTTATCTTCAGTCAATTTTCTATATAAAATTGGAGGATCTATCCCCTATGGTTTTTTTTTTTTTTCTCAATCTCAGAAATCTTCATGTGTTTGCTCTCTTTAGCACAATCACAATCTTAAATATCGATATTATCGACGAAATATCACACAAGGGGACTCGAACCCCTCTCTCTCTAATCCACCTACTAAGCCTTATCCATCATGCTGCGGACGAGTTTGTTATTAAAGCTACGACGTGTAATATTTATATGGTCTTTAAAATTTATGCAAGCTAATATTATCTAGGATAAATTTCCATTTAAAAAAAATCCCTAATGATAAATTTAGGCATATGTTTAATGTTATTTATTATTTTATTATGGAGTTGTATTTTTTTGTTTTTGGTTATATATTATGGAGTTGTATTATTAAATATTTTTTTGTAGTAAATTATTATAACTAAAAAATTATGGTGTGTTTAATTTTCTTTCACTAATTATTAAATATTTTCTAAAGACACAGTGTTTGTCAGGTCGCTACATAATCAACTTAAATCATTCAAACCCACCATGCCATGCATTTTATTCCAATTTTTTGTGATAAAATAATAGACAATTGACTAAATAAACATCTTCTAAAGTTACAATAAAAATTTCCAAGTTTTTCTCACAATTTCCGTGATTTTTATTCAATTTTTATCGATATCGATATTTCCTCGATATTTCCATCGATATATCCGTGTTTTTGGACCATCGATATTTCCGAAACTCTCGATATTTTAGACCTTGTTCGCCATAGAGTGATGAATGAAGACTTCGTTGCCCCTTTGTCTGAGTTAGTAAGAACTAGGCCCAAAGTATCCTGAGAGAAAAGCAAGTCCCGGGGGAGTACTTTGTTCTTCTTCCAGCGGCTGCGTGTTTTGTGTTGACGTTTCCGGTAGCTCGACGAATAGTTGAAGATGACTTGCTGATGTTGATATGAGATTATATGAGCTTGGCATGAGAGCTTGGAGTATGGGAGCTAAAGACCCACAAGTTTAGCAAATGAGAATGCATGTGCTTGGCTTGGTGTTGGATATGTTTGAGTTTGATGTTGATAATTTGTTGTTTGTGGCTATTGATCGGTGCATAATTACATATCTTTTTATACCCTTCTAACTTATGATTTGGTTATGTTTTTGAGTTACACTTGTGCTTTTAATAAAGTTTGTGTATGTTTCAGTGTAATAAGGTTGAGACTCATTACATGCATTTTGAAGACAATTTAGCTTAAAACAGTGTCTGCAGATCATTCAATTTCACGGATTAACCTGTACTTGCTCAAGAAGAACCAGATAATGAGCCATACATCATTGGAAAGATACGGAAGTCTAGTTTCCGTAGCATTTTACGGTTCATGATTCGGAGTCTTCTAGAGGAAGTTATACATGATTTAGTAGATCAAGGTCAAAATTCGGCAGCATCTGCATTACTGGGCCATAAATGACATTTGAAGGTCTTTCCGATTTTTCCTTGAGTTGGGCTGCATATGCTTGGAAAGATAAGACAAAGGGCTTGAAGATCCATATTTTTCCAGAATTTTATGAATGTATTAACAAGCCCAAAACGAACCCAAAAGAAGAGTGCAATGCATTGTCATGCATGACATATGCATGATGAAATGCACTATCTAGTGGGAATTGTTGGTGAAGTGCACTATCTTGTGGGAAGGTTAGGTGAAGCATATTCAAGTCTTATAATTGAAGTGGGAGCTGCAACACTAAGTTTAAAGAAAGAAAAATTGTTTTCAAATGTAATGGTGTGTTAGGTGAAGTTGATGAAGTGAGTGGAAAGCAATATTTAATTTAGATTTTCAACTTCCTTAGGCCTATAAATAGTGAGGTTTCCCAAGCTTGTAAACACACCCCAAGGGGGGGAGCTCTCAAACATTTCTCTAGAGTTCCCCTCCCTTCTCTCCCTCAAATTCTCTTAGTTTTCCTTTCTAGTTCTCAATTGTTGTAATAAAATTCTTTTGCTAAATGTTTCTTTGAGTTTTTCTAAGTTCTTCTTAATTTTCCATTGTAATGTAAATTCTTTTCTTTAGTATTCAAGTTTGAGTAGTTTCCAAGTTTCAATTATGATTTTTGTTCTTATTCATTATGCTTATAAGTTAATATGCTAGTTTGAATGATTGATCACCATTAAGGCTTGCATGTTAGCTATCTTGGTTTGAATTAAGAGTAGACACCATGCTTTAATTCGAATTGAACTATGAATAGGAAGAGTATGTATGGACATTCGACAACAGGGATTAGATACATACTTGGTTGTTTAAAATGTTCTTCTATGCTTAATGGGTTCCTAATGCTTAATTTAGGTTAGACAACAAATGATCAAGTTAGGGAATTAGGAACACAAAGTTAGGACCAGACACCATGGCTTAATCATACTTTAGCTAGAATCAATCCGTTAATCTAAATTGAACTTGGGAACTTATTCGCTTGAGTTAATTCTTTTCTTTCTTTCTTGTTTGATTTATTTTCTTTCTTTTTTTCACTTCTGTTTTGTACAGGGAATTGAATTAAATCAATCTATCATCAATCCTCGTGGGATCGACCTCGCACTTACATACGCTAAACTACCAACGGCTCGTGCACTTGCGAGTATCACAAGTTGAGGATGCAGCTGAATCTATTTTGGTGCAGCTGAATCGACGCAACAAGTTTTTGGCGCCGTTGCTGGGGATTGGCAACATAGTTTGGTTCTATTTCTTTTCCCTACTTGTATTATTTTTTTTATTTTTTTTCTCCTTTTCATGTCTTCCTAGGCACTTTCATGTTTTAAAATTAATGATGTTAATTGACAAGTTGTGTTTGTAGTCCAACGGAACAGGACAATTGCCTAACAAGCAAGAGAACTGGGTTTAAGTCCCGGCTTACACAACACCAAAAAAACAAAAAAAATACTTTGAAGCATGGAATTAGATGTGTGTTGTTTTTTTTGTTTTTTTTTTCTTTTCATTTTAGTTTTTATGTCCTAATCCTTTTAATTCTCTTTCAAGTTTTTGTTTGTGTTTGTTTTAGCAATTTAGATAGCTAAATAAAAAAGGGGAGAAAATGCAACTCCAATCATGATGAGAAGTGTGGAGTAGTAGGAGAAGTCACGACCTCCAAATACATCTATGCTCGACCTAATTGCTTCAAGGGGGAGCATTCTAATCTTTTCTCTTAATTTGTTTTCTTATTATTTTAAGTTTATGTTTCTTTTTATACAAAATTTAAAAAAAAAAAAAAGATTTTTCATATGAGTTGACTTATGGTAACTCCAATGAGCATCTCTGTTAATACAGTGTCTAGGAGTTCTATAGGCGACACCTTCGGTGTCTAAGAAGTTTGGGTTTTAAGCGGGACCATTGTGACCTCTCCAAACTTCCCGGATCCCCTGGCTGTGTTTTCTGAGGTTCTTAATTGGTAACCCGTGAGTCACTTGTATATTTGTATGTTTTTAAAATAAATTTTTCTCTTTCATTTTTCTTTTTGAATTAAAAAAATTTAAAAAATTAAAAAAAAAATTAAAATTTTTTTAATTTTATTTTATTTTATATTAGTGTTTCTTTTTTATTTTTATTTTTGATAAAATACTAATATTTGTAAATGTTTATTAGTGGCTAGATATTAAGTTATTGTGGACTGTCAAACACTGAAACACTACCCACATTAACCCTAAAATTAACTCTCCATCTTTCATTTTATCTAGTCGCCCGCTAACCCCTGAACATCTCAACTTCCTCTTCCTCCCGAATCAAACCTTCTCCAAATTGTTGCTTATTGTAGATCTTGTCAATGGAGAAACTCCAGGAGGCCGTCAGTGGAAAGCTCAAGGAGAAGGAGTCCGAATTGAGCATGGTGAAGGTGCCTAGCCCAATGGTTTTGTTGAGCTCACTGCCAGCTATCCCACCAGAAGATCCTAAGGGAAAGGATACCATTGTGCAACGGGTGTTTGAGGTGATTGAGGTGCTCGTGGTTGTGTTTGCCATCGATCCCTCAGAAGTTACCATAGATGCCTTTCTGTTTCATAGAGGTAGGGTGATAGAGGAAATTAAAGACATGATTCCAAATTGGGATCTGGATTGTGGATTAGAAGAGATGCAACTTGCGGCGTTGGCACATTGTCTAGATACTTGGAGGGTATATCTGCTAGATAGGAGGTTTGTGGCAAGAACTGTTGTGTTGAGCAGTCATATGTATTGTACAGGTAACATCCGAGTTGAGTTTGATATTTACTTAAGTGTGCTTAACGAGTTTGACTTCCAGTTAGGGTATATGACCACAAGGCTTCGAGACTTCGTGGAGCAGATGGAAGAGTTGATGATAGATGGAGCCATATATGATTCGTCTGTTTCAGACCCTTCGGAAAGTGAGTAAGAAGAAGAGTCATGGGTGAGCTCAGCCATCGATAGCATTTTGAGAAATGCTATGTTTGAAGGATGAACCATGCAGTGTCAGGTTACCCTTAACCCTTGTTTTCTGTTTTCTTATATGCTTTCACATTGTGGACAATGTCCAATTCAGGTCTGGGGGTATTAATGGAGGTTTTCAATTTTTATTTTTATTTTTTTCATTTGTGTTTTCAATTTTCAATTTTTGTTATTTGATTTGTGTTTTCAATTTTTGTTCATTTGTATTTCAATTTTTTTTAGAATGTCATACAACCAATGCTATGGAGCTGCCATTGAGATTTTCATATCAAACATTTTACACTTCACAAAGCTTTTGCTCTTAGAATTCTGGTGGCTAAAGTACCATGCTCAGATTCTTGAAGGAGAATAGTGGAGACTACCCTAGTGAGCTATTTCGAGCCTAATTGCCTTCTTGAGAGGGTTTAAAGTGTTTCTATTCCTCATCTTACTTATTTTCTTCAATTCACTCTAAATGATCTCATTGTTCCATTTTGATTGAATACTAAGGATGATTCTATTTGCAGATATCAGTGCATGCTCTCACTCATGAATGAACTCATTGAAGTGATGCTAGGCTATGTGTGTATAACCATTCTTTGTGCTTTCTTTTCACCCTACCCATTTGTGTGTTCCATCAGCTCTCTTGTAGCCAAACACTTCAAGCCATTTTCTTCTATCACCCTCATGATTCCCCTAACTTTGTATCTCAATCTGAGATATTTAAACCTATTATAGCCATACCCTATAGCTTAGAAATATACCAAGGTATGCCAAGATAAAGTTTGAGCAAGGAAGGTGTTGCCCCATGCCTAAATGTAAATTGTTGTGAATCTGTGCAATAAAGTTAAAGAAGAAGTAGATCAAGTCAAAAAAAAAAAAAAAAAAAAGATAAAGAGAAAGTGTTTCGATTTGATCTAAGTGTGAAATATAAGGTCTATGCCAGATGATGCTATGAAGTTGCAGCCATACCATTCTAAATCAATGATAACTTGCAGATCAACAAAGAATGCAACCTTGGTATGTTCTTAAGTTAATCGTGTTCCTTCCAATTCTTCCATTTCCCCTAACCTTAGCCTTTCATTACAACCTTGTGAAAGACCTAGCTGATCTTTGAGGATGTATTCATGGGTGCTGGTATGTATGAGTGTATCTGTATTCTTAGTATTTGATTCCCTTCTTGAGATCTAACCAAATATTGTGCTTCTATTTCATATACTCATTATGCTTGTTTGAGAGAATAAAGCCATAGGTTCTGAGTGATTGAGTGCTATATGTGAGAATTAGAGTTGAAGCATGTTCTTCCTTCAAGATTTGAGTATGTGTACTTTGAAGCCGTGTGCCTTTGAGCTATAGCTTCCATTTTACAAAATTATTGATCATCTATCTTGGCAATTCTATGGTGTTGGAGGTATGATTAAAATTTTCTTTTTTTAGTTGTTTTCAAAGTTAGTTTTCTAACCTTTTGTTTTGTAAAGTCAGTAAAACGTTTGTGGGTATCGTTTCTGTTAAACCCTCAGGAGACACAACTCCTCCTACTAGGGATGCCTAGAGGTTTAAAGGCTTGTTGCATGTGCTTAATGCAATCGAGTTACCTACGAAAGTGGTCTAATAAATTTCTCGTTTTGTTTTTATCTTTGTTTTCCTTTTGTTTTACTCGAGGACTAGTAAAATCTAGGTTTGGGGGTATTTGATCGGTGCATAATTACATATCTTTTTATACCCTTCTAACTTATGATTTGGTTATATTTTTGAGTTAAACTTGTGCTTTTAATAAAGTTTGTGTATGTTTCAGTGTAATAAGGTTGAGACTCATTACATGCATTTTGAAGACAATTTAGCTTAAAACAGTGTCTGCAGATCATTCAATTTCACGGATTAACCTGTACTTGCTCAAGAAGAACCAGATAATGAGCCATACATCATTGGAAAGATACGGAAGTCTAGTTTCCGTAACATTTTACGGTTCATGATTCGGAGTCTTCTAGAGGAAGTTATACATGATTTAGTAGATCAAGGTCAAAATTCGGCAGCATCTGCATTACTGGGCCATAAATGACATTTGAAGGTCTTTCCGATTTTTCCTTGAGTTGGGCTGCATATGCTTGAAAAGATAAGACAAAGGGCTTGAAGATCCATATTTTTCCAGAATTTTATGAATGTATTAACAAGCCCAAAACGAACCCAAAAGAAGAGTGCAATGCATTGTCATGCATGACATATGCATATGAAATGCACTATCTAGTGGGAATTGTTGGTGAAGTGCACTATCTTGTGGGAAGGTTAGGTGAAGCATATTCAAGTCTTATAATTGAAGTGGGAGCTGCAACACTAAGTTTAAAGAAAGAAAAATTGTTTTCAAATGTAATGGTGTGTTAGGTGAAGTTGATGAAGTGAGTGGAAAGCAATATTTAATTTAGATTTTCAACTTCCTTAGGCCTATAAATAGTGAGGTTTCCCAAGCTTGTAAACACACCCCAAGGGGGGGAGCTCTCAAACATTTCTCTAGAGCTCCCCTCCCTTCTCTCCCTCAAATTCTCTTAGTTTTCCTTTCTAGTTCTCAATTGTTGTAATAAAATTCTTTTGCTAAATGTTTCTTTGAGTTTTTCTAAGTTCTTCTTAATTTTCCATTGTAATGTAAATTCTTTTCTTTAGTATTCAAGTTTGAGTAGTTTCCAAGTTTCAATTATGATTTTTGTTCTTATTCATTATGCTTATAAGTTAATATGCTAGTTTGAATGATTGATCACCATTAAGGCTTGCATGTTAGCTATCTTGGTTTGAATTAAGAGTAGACACCATGCTTTAATTCGAATTGAACTATGAATAGGAAGAGTATGTATGGACATTCGACAACAGGGATTAGATACATACTTGGTTGTTTAAAATGTTCTTCTATGCTTAATGGGTTCCTAATGCTTAATTTAGGTTAGACAACAAATGATCAAGTTAGGGAATTAGGAACACAAAGTTAGGACCAGACACCATGGCTTAATCATACTTTAGCTAGAATCAATCCGTTAATCTAAATTGAACTTGGGAACTTATTCGCTTGAGTTAATTCTTTTCTTTCTTTCTTGTTTGATTTATTTTCTTTCTTTTTTTCACTTCTGTTTTGTACAGGGAATTGAATTAAATCAATCTATCATCAATCCTCGTGGGATCGACCTCGCACTTACATACGCTAAACTACCAACGGCTCGTGCACTTGCGAGTATCACAAGTTGAGGATGCAGCTGAATCTATTTTGGTGCAGCTGAATCGATGCAACAGCTATGGCTATAGGGATTTAAGAGTTTTTAAGAGAAGGAGGATGGAAGGAAAAGCTTGAGAGGTTTGAAGGCTATGGTGTTTAAAGCTTGGAAGGAAGGAAAAGCTTGGAGCTAGGTGATGCTTTATGGGAGTTGATGGCTGCTGGGATGCTTGTAGCAGCCGAGTGAGGGAGTGTTGGCTGAAGAAAAAATTAGAAGCTACTGGAATGCTTGCAGTAGCTGAAGAAAGGTGAGTTTTCATGGTTGTTGAGAAGCTTGCAACAACCAAGATGGGTTGCTTTGGTTGAGAAATGCCTCCTAATTTATAGAAGGTGAAGGGTCTCTTTGGTTTCCAATAGGTAAAACGAGGTGCTGGAACTAGCCTATTTTCAGTGGTTAAAAGGAAGTACTGGGGCATGCTATTTTCCAGCAAGTAAAGCTAGGCATTGGAAAATGACTATTTCCTGTGGGTAAAAGGAAGTGTTGGAAGTGGCTTGTTTCCAGTGGGTAATAGGAAGTACTGGAAAAGGCTTGTTTCCAACGGGTAAAACTAGGCATTTGGAAAATGACTATTTTCTATGAGTAAAAGGAAGTGCTTGAAAAAATATCTCATTTACTCACCCACATTGGAGAACTCTAAGTAATGGGCTTGGACTTTGGTGCTCTCAAGTAGCTAGCTCAAAGTCTCATTATCCAAGAGCTTCCGTGGGTCTTGTGGACCTCCGTATCCTTCCACACCACAATCCCTCATTCAAGCCCCGTAAACCACATGACTTGGGTTCATGTGAGCTTGGTAGGTGATTGGCATAGGAAAAATGTATTATTGATTTGGCATGGCATGTACACTATTTATATATTTATTTAATAAATTAATTCCCAAAATACAACTTGAATTAACGCATGACCAATATTATATGTTATATTGAACTTTGAATGTCTTTGGGCTTCTAGTGACTTTTTTGGGCCTCAACAAACCCAAAGAAAAAAATATATAAACAATTTACAAAGTGAGAAATCAACAAAGTGAAAATCCCTTGTCAAATCCATAGCCTAAAATTTTTCCTTTCGTAATTTTTGCTACCAACTTGAACATTGAGTGGCAGTCATTGCAAACCCTTAAATTTTTCACAATCCTCAAACTAGTACATGGTTTTGTTTGACATACGCAAGCCTCTATGTATTGACATACGCTTAAAACAATGAAAGGCGGCAATTAAAACAAATGCTTGACAACAATGACAAGAAACAAACGCTCGACTTCTTGACATTATCTATTTACTTATCCTGCCTGCCATCCTCTCTTATTTAATTTTCTTCTCTCACTCAAGAGTCTCTTTCTTGCTCTCATGGAACAGATACAACACAGAAATGTGGAAGTAAAAGGACTAAAGCTTCATGTAGCGGAAATTGGACACGGTAAGACCCAAAATTCTGATAACCGCCGGATAACAACTGTTTTCTTCAATTTTTTGTTTCCCTGCTTGCCCTTACAGTAGTTACTATTTGTGCAGGTCCCAAAGTGGTGCTTTTCTTGCATGGGTTTCCAGAAATATGGTACACATGAAGGCATCACATGCTTGCTGTGGCAAACAAAGGGTACAGGGCAATAGCCATTGATTTCAGGGGCTATGGACTTTCAGAGCAGCCAGCTGAACCCGAAAAGGGAACCTTCAAAGACCTCGCTGATGATGTTGTTGCCCTTTTGGATTCTTTGGGGATTAACAAGGTAGATCCATTCTTTCCTCCAGACACTTGATTTTGCTGCTTCTTTTTTCCCCCATCTGCAGGGCAGGTGGTACCGTTTATCAGTTGGCGCTTAATGTTTAGCTCTCAAAGTTTTGGGCGGAGAGCTAAACCCTAAACATTTCTGAAACAATGATTCTACACGTTAAAACAATTAACTCTGCCATTGGAATAAAAATTACAAAAAGAACACAAAAATTCGGGTTTCCAATCAACCTAGGCGACAAAATGCCACTATATTGACCCGGTTGATACATGGACGAGGGGTCCTAAGCTTAAGACCACCAATACATCCAGACATGAGAAGTATTAGATGTTGAGAGTTAAGCTGCATACTGGTCTTGAATCAAGCTGCAGATGTTAATCCTGCAGATTGACAGTGAAGAGGATGAAGAAATCGAAGGAGCTGAAGAACTTTCCTTTTATAGTAATAGCTGTTATAGGATATGTCCAACGGCTAGTTTTCTTACTATTTTAGGAAATTCTACAGCTGTCATTCTTAGCTGTCTTAGTATTTTCTGCTGTAACGATTTCTAGCCTAGGTGTAGGAATCGTAGCCTCCAATGACCTTGAATGGCTGGAGATGAGTCCTTGTGTCCTAGTTTTTAGGATCTGTTTTTTTGGCAGCTTGTGTCATGCATATAGTGTGTTTTTGGCTCTGATGCAATATATGAAAATAGACTGAATCATTCTCATTCTCTCTGAGTTTTTCTCTCCTCTGCATACGTTGCTTACAAAAGGTTTTATTTGTTCTGTAAATCAGTCACTAAAACCAGCAAGCTAAATACCAAATTCTAACATTAGAGATATATTTGTCTCTATATATATAAACTTTGAACTTCGTTTTATGCTTATAGACTAAACAGTTATAATTTTTTTAATACGGAAACCAGACTTTTCTTGTTGGGAAGGATTTTGGAGCTCTGCCTGCATACCTAGTACCTGCTCTCCACACAGAACAGGTATTGGGCATCATAACACTAGGTGTTCCTTTCATTCAACCAGGTCTCTCTGGTGTCTAAAATCATCTATTCCCCAATGGCTTCTACATAACAAGGTGGCAGGTATATTCATTTTATTAAGATCTTCATTTTGTCAACAAAATTTTTCATTGGACCTGTTCTAATCACCACAAGGTTTAACTCTGTATCAATGATACTGTCATTCTTACCTAATTCCAGGAACCAGGGCGAGCAGAAGCAGATTTTGGCCGCTTTGATGTTAATACTGTGATAAGGAACATCTACATTCTCTTCTCCAGAAGTGAGGTCCCAGTAGCTGCTGCTGATCAAGAAATGATGGATTTGTTTGACCCTGCAACTCCTCTACCACCATGGTTCTCCGAGGAAGATCTTGCAGTCTATTCATCTTTATATGAGAAATCTGGATTCCGTTTTCCATTGCAAGTTCCATACAGGTAGGTAACAAGAAAGATAACTTTTGCATTCTGTTTTTCCAGGACATGACTTATTTTTTCCAACAGCTCCGACTTGCCTGTCCTGGTTCCCAAAAATAAAATAAATAAATACAGCACAAGGAAATATAGAGTGGTTGCTAAGGTAAGATTGTGAAGTGGGGGGAATTCATAGTGTCCTAGTCTGCCATAGTATTCTTATTCTCCTTGCAACATTGAAAAAACCATATAATCAAATACCATTTAAAATAAAACATCTCCCAAAATGTAATTTAATGACAGTTCCCTTCCATTGATGCAGAACTTCAGCACTGGATTACGGTTCAACAGATCCAAAAATCTCATCTCCGTCACTGCTTATCATGGGTGAGAAGGACTACTACTTAAAATTTCCGGGGATGGAGGACTACATACGGAATGGAACAGCAATGAAGCATTTTGTGCCCAATTTGGACATTACATTCATCGCTGAAGGAAACCACTTTGTGCACAAGCAATTGCCGGATCAAGTCAATCAGCTAATTCTCAGTTTCCTTGACAAACATGGTATCTAACATAAATACTCTCAGTGTGGCTAAGGACAATATAATATAGGAGAGGAAATGATATACCGTATATGGCATACGCTAAAAAGGCTGGGCCTTACATTACATCTTCGGGAATAAAGAAATTCGTGCCCCTATTGTGTTGGCTTCTCAATCTGGAAATGTATTTGACCTTCAATGTCCACTATTCAACTGCTTATGGTGGACATATGAGGTCCAAATAAGGATTCTCTACCTATATTTTTGTTTTCTGATACCCTGCTTATAATCAGTTCATTTTAAATCACGTGTGACAACAATGTACATGTAGCCAACAACCTATATGAGTTTAAAAGTAAAACCAAGAAAAACTTTAATTGCTCGCATCCAAAAATAGAGCAAAATAATGAGCTGACTTACCAGTGCAACACATTTAAAATTGGCAGTCTGTCCTTGCTGAAAGAGAAAATTTAGCATGCGTCTGACACAATCCTGGTTCATACATTTAGTTCACTGTCCATCCTACTACGTACTTTTGTTTGATTGATTGACTTCCACTCCATCATGCTATAAAATACCCAGAGGATTACTACAAAAAGAATGAATCAATGAATAAGTTTGTGTCCAATCTGGATACTACTTCCATTCCAGAAAAAAACACATTTCATGCTGGAACACATTTCCAGACCAGAAGCTTTCCTTGACAAACACAGTGCCTGGTGTGAATCGAATGATCTATTAGTCCTGAGGTGGCAAAATAAGATCAGAGAGGAAAATTAAAATGTACTCTTTGCCTAACACTAAGGTAGAAAATTCATCCGTGGAAGCAGTGACTTATTTCCCTGTTATGCCATACTAGACTGCAACTACAAAGCAACCCACATAATGCATTATAGTGACTATAGGTCATTATTAAAAGGCTCCAAGGACTGTACATCTTATCTATTTCCTGCAGTACTTACTCTAATCCACTATGTAGAATTGCAAATTTGAAGTTAAAATAAACAACGAAAAAAGGATTTCACAATAGGAATATCTATGCACATCATATACTTGTGAACAATATTGCACCACCCACAAGCTACTAACCTTTATTGCTGACAGGTTTTTCCACAAGAGCCAAAAGCATTGTGACTTTGCATGGTCCTGGAGGTCCCAAGAGCAAATTTTTTTCATTTGTTTCTAATTTTCTTATCTACTTGGCCTAACAGACTGTAAATGTTTGGAGGGGAAAAGGTGACTCCAATAGATATGGTATGAGATTTATGGTCCTTTCTTCTTCACAAAACAAGACAATTAAATAGTATGGATGCATGCATATGCATTGGTTTACACCAGAACATGAAATCGTGTGCCTACAAGGTGAAAAGAAAAGAATGTAACTGATCTGTTCCAATGCATGCACATTACATGAAAATATACATGGGTTCAAAATAAATGCATCTTGAGTACAAGTTGGTTAGAATTCTGAGACCTTCAACTTGGTTGCAATATAAGTAATAGAGGACTTTGATTTCCTGTATCTGGCATTTGGTTTCTCTAGGATGCATAAACCCATAGGTTATCATATTAAAAATTAGGCAGCAGAGAAGGCCATTCAAAACACGAAACTTAAAGAATAAAGAACAAGAGAAGGGTGCATAACAATGCGTGGCTTCATTTGCATTGGGGGAAAGTTATTAAAACAGCCCCCAACCAATCAAGGAGAAGTTTCAGCAGATTAAATATTCTCCAAAACAAAGTTTTAGCTGCTACTGGTGAAACTTAAATTCAGATAATAGAGAGATTACTGCAGTTTTAACTAAATAGAGATGTATATTTTCTAGGACCTGGTCAGAAAGTTGTCATATATACTCAGTATAAATTACAACGAGTGACGGTAATTTTACACAAGGAGGCTTCCCCTTCGCTCTTACAAACACAGTTTACTGTTCGTAAGCAGGAAACTTTGCCTGAGAAGGTTCAATCATGTCCAAAAGAAGATAAGCCATACCGCCAACCCCTTCAAACAAGGAGTAAGGGCTGTCACCTTTATGGAGCTCTCCCTCCGATATAAGCTTGTGAGCTCTATCAACTAGAAAACACGCAAAAGCTTTGGCTCTGTATAAGAACCCTAGATTTCCTGTCAGTTGGTAGAGCGAAAGGAACACATATGCATTCCCACTAATGCCATGGCAAATGCCAACTCGCTTTAGCACTCCGCGTTTCCACACCACCTCTGCTGCATCAACAGCTGCTTCCATATATTCTTTATCTCCAAAAACCTGGGGTTTACCATATCTTTATCAGTAGATAAACTCATAAAGGAAAGAAAATGCAAGTTAACAGTGAATAATATAAAGAATTAGATAATGAAAACCACTTCCGTATGACATCTTCAGGAGACGTAACTATCAGTGGGAAACAACTTCAGTTGTAGTTCAGTAAGTAATGAATTGTGTTCAAGATTGTAGAATTCCTTAATTATGTTCGATAAATGGCTAGTAAATGAATCTGCCTAAATATTACAAGCCAATGAGTCCAACACTGTACTGGAGTCTACTGAAGAACCAGTATTACTCGAGAATCTCGTAATCGTTTGAACAGAAAAAGCACATAATTTATTTTCAAGTCAAATGCATTAAACTATTTGATGTGTTGTAAATTGTAATTAGTCAATGAATGTTGAACTTTGCACTCATCTGTCCAAAAATATCAACGGCTTTCTTCAGACAAATAAAATCGGTGTCTAGTGAAACTGTAAACATCAAAATTAATACCTTTGCAGCTTTTGCAAGAGTGAGGGCAATTCCAGGAGCTCCATGACACCAGTGAACAAGAACATCTCTGTTTTTATCTTCTTCACTAGCAGGGTAGTTACCACTAGGAAAGCGATTATCGATCATGTATTTGAGAGTACCCTTGACATCTTCAACCTCATCTGGCTTCAATTCCATGTCCATCAAAACATCCATAATCCCTGCCAATCCATGTGCAGCTCCCCAATACTTCTCCCCATACCATTCAAACATCAAGGGGCATCTTCCTGTCTTGCCCAATGCTCGGCCGTTCTTGATAATTTCATCCACAACTGCTCTCTACATTATACAAACCAAAGTACATGCCAAACATTAACCTAATCAAAAGGACTAAAATCAAAATTCAATCAATGTTATCCAAAATAATATTTTTCCAAGGATGAAAATCTAACCACCCCTTAAAAATGAAACCCAAATTAACACAATCAATTAGAAACCAGCCTTACCATGTATGCTGAAGAAATTGTACCCTTACCAAGATGTTTGTTCAAAAACAAGCAAGCCCACAAAAACCCAACTTTCCCATACAACAATTCATCAGGGAGATTTCTTGACAGCTTAATCTCCCTAAACTGGGCTAAATAATTATCAAGAGAAGCAGAGTCACCGAGGTGCTTTGCTGCAACAGCCCCAAGAGCACAAACACCAGCTCTGCCACATATGAATGTCACATCCCTTGAACCAAGAGAAGCAGAGTCACAGGCCTTGATAATCTGAGAACAAAGACTCAGATCATTCGTGTTGCTGGTGACTTGGTAAGATTTGAAGAGCAAAAGGGCAGTGCCCAGAGCCCCAGAGTAGAGAGTGAAGTCATGGACGCGTTGACCAGTGGCTCCCCATGTCTCTATGAGTACGGTTTCTTTGAGGTCCAAAGCTGTGCGCTTGAAGCGCTCGGAGAGAGATGGGTAAGGCATGGAGAGGAGTTTCATGAGTGAGCCAGACCCAATTTCGGGTTCTGCTTCTTGGGTTGGTAAAGTTGGAGTTTCGGCTACGAAATCTGGCATTATATTTGGGAAGAACCGGTCCGCCATTATCGACTGGACTGATGAGCTTGTGGGTGTTTTTTTTAATTATAAGAGCTTGTGGGTTGCTTTTGGCACATGAGGGCAGAAGGGGAACGGTGAAGTAGTATAAATATTTACTTGAACAAGCTCAAGAAGCTTCTGACACCCCAAAAACATAAAGCTCAAGCAGCTGTGCTCGTTACACGTCGAAAGGGCCACTCAGCGTGGCAAACGTTGGATGCCTTTTGCAGTTTGAAAACAATAAACAAATAAAAAGTACTGACCCGAAATCAACTTCTACGTTGTGACTAAGGTTTAAAATATCAAGGGTTTTAGATAAGGTGTATAGAGGAAAATTATTTGAAGATCGGGTTTCAGATTCTTTCCATCACTATTGTGGTGGATAAGGTGTGTGGAGGAAGGATGAAAGTGGCAGGGATTCAAATCCCCTGATGCGATTGCATAAGCCTTTTCAATTTTTTTTTACCTATTGTAATATTATCGATATTATCACGATATATTGACCAAATGCTTATAATAATTGAAGGATATTATAGGCGCTGAAATTTTTGCGATATTATTAATAATTGAAGGTTCCAAAATATCCCCCTCCCTAAAAAAAGATTTTATCCTCGATATTTCGATAACATTACCTTGTATGACAAAAAAAAAACACTCAACTCATTCACCCAAACATGGACTTAGCCAAGTCTACATCAATTTGAATCCCCCTATCCATAGCTTAGATTCAATTAAAATAGAATATCGCTTGTATGAAAACAAATAAAATAAAATAAAATAAATACTCAACTCACTAGACACAAGGGATGCCAATTCATGATACAAGAGAATTGAGTGGGGTTTCTCTTCCTTTCTTCCGTTGAATCCACGAGAATCGAACCGGCAAAGTCGAGAATCATTAAGTCAAAGAACCTAACTGATCCCATGATGGTGAGCTAGCGTTGATCAAAATCTTGAATGGAGGTACGATCAAAATCGATTTCATTTCATAGTAATTGCGGATTGGAACTAAAAAAATTTGTGGTTCATTCATTGTGATGTATTGTAAGTTTGGATAATTGGAATATGCTAGAAGGAAATGAATACGTGGTTTAAATGTTATGTATTTTATCTGACACGTTGAACGTACTTAGACCATTATAAATGCAATTGCACTATGCATAAGGCATACATGGCAATTGGCACATGGACATGCAGATGTTCTAGGATTGTCCAAGCGTTGGATGTCTCTAGTAATTTAATTGATACTGTAGTAGTCGACAATGATAAGGTCTCTACCTCTAGAATTTCTTTCTTTTATGACGGGCCCCATTATGAAGACAAGCTTGCTTTCTGAACGAGTGTTATGAATATGGGCTCTTATATCTTGGATCCTTTGATTTACCTAGGGGATTTCAATGAGCTTGTTTGGCGTCATGAAAAGTTTGGTGGGGGGGGGAGACGCTGGATTTAGGGTTTTGGGGGGGGGGGGACGCTGGATGGTGTAACAGTAGGGTTCGATAACTGAAAGACTTTGTAGAGAATAATAGTCTGGTTGACACTGATTTCTCTCGCTAAAAGTTCACTTGGATTTGTGTTAATGGTGGGGCTGTGGAGATTCATGAGAGGCTTGATAGAGCGCTAATGAATGTAAAGTGGCAAGAGGTTTATCCGAATTCAATGGTCACTCACTGTGCCAGAGTAAGTAGGATCGGATCATTGCTCCATTCTCATTGGTTCCATGCCTTGTGGTCAAAAGCGTAAGTGTGTTTTCATATTTGAGTCCTTTTGGGCTGAGGACGCTGAATGTGCACTACTACAAAAAAGGCAAAAGACGACGGGAATTCACCGTCGTGTATTCGATTTTTCAATGGTCGTGGAATCCACCGTCATCTTTTCCCTAAGAAACCACGACGCGAAATCACCGTCGTTGTTAGAACAAACAACGTCCTCAAAAAAATAAAAACCGACGTCTTTATACTGCAAAAGATCTAAAAAATCAGTCGAGGATAAGAATAGACGACTAAATCAAACAAAAAACCGTCGTTAAAAAGGAAAAATATGACAAATATTAACAGAACAACGACGCAAGATAGACATACAACGACGAAACTTAAACTGACGCCGTTAAATAAACTTTTAACGACAATAAAAAGTATGACGTCTTCAATACATGAGACGACGACGTTATTGAAATATACTACGTCACTTATTTACAAAAAACCGTCGTAAAATAAGTTTTCTACTTCGATTTTTCTATGAAAGATGACGTGGAAATAGTTGTCAGTGTCATTTTTTACGACGTATGTATTTCTACAGATGACGTTGACATATGAAACAACGTCGGTTTCCAAATATATAGAGCCGTATTACAGAATTTATACGTCATATTTTTCTATTCAAACAACGACGGTAATAAATCGTCGTTGTTAAGAACATCAACGTCAAAAAAAACAAAAAACCGACGTTCTAAAGAGCTAATAAATAGTCGATGATGAGAATAGACGACGAAATCTAACAAACAATCGTCGTTAAAACTAAAACATATGACATATATTAACATAGCATAGCCGCCAAATAGACATACAACGACGGTATTTAAAACATACCGACGTTAAAAAATCATTTCACGACAAGAAGAAAAATGACGTCTTTAAAAACATAAAGACGACGTTATCTACGTCACTACATTTAAAAAATCCGACGTGAAATATATTTTCCACTTCGATTTTTCTATGAATGATGACGTGGAAATAGATGACATTGTCATTACTCACGACGCATGAGTTTATATAGACGACGTGGAACAAACAAACAACGTCGGATATAAATAAGTGAGAGTTGTATTACAAAATAACGTCGTCTAATATTTATTAGACGGCGTTTAAAATGAATTACCGTCGGAAATTACATCTGTTCCTCTTCGTTTTGAAAGAACTTGCGACGTGGTAAATTAATCATGACGTCGTGTTTTTAAATTAATGATTATTTATATTTTCTTTTAGACGTCGGTATTATGGGATTGGAGTCGTGATATTTTTAATTACATGGCGGTTCTTAATGATTCCCCGACGTTATATCCTGAATATCTTTTTCACAATAGCGTCGTGGTTCTTCATTGTTACGTTGCTTTAAGACGTCGGTAAATATGCTGAATAACTTGTTCACAATTACGTCGTTTTTTATTTGAACAGACGTCGGTTTTTTACTTTTTTATCAAGACCGTCGTGTTTGTAATCTGGAACCTGTATTTTTTGCACTGATTGTTTTGTGGACAAAACCTGTATAATGAAAGTGAAGAAATCACATTACAATATATTACAAAATTAATGTCATACACTGCCAATTACATAAGCATCATTCAATCCATATATCTTCACACCCATCTCTAATATTTTGACCACCTAACTCACCCACCAGTTCATCAAATGTGTCAACATTTGGCATCCCTCTAGTAAATGGCTCACACTCAATTATCACATCACCTAAGACATCATCACCAATAGCATCATTATATTCTCTATTAGGCATTGATAACACTACCGACCAACCACGATGCATGGGGTCGTCAACAAAAAATACTTGTTTGACTTGAGAAGCCAAAACAAATTGGTCATTCCTATGTCCAATTTTACTCAAATCTACAAGGGTAAATCCAAGTTCGTCGACTACAAGACCAGAAGCACTATCTATCCAATCACACCTAAAGACTGGGATTGTAAACTTTTGGTAGTCAAGGTCCCAAATTTCTTGAATGACACCATAGAAACCCATATTTGAGAGAATTGGGTTTTTATCCTTGGCACTAGCAACTTGCATGGTATGTGCAAGTAAATAAACTCCACTATTTTGAGTTGTCCGCACATCATCTTGTGCCTTGATGTTGAATTTAATACCTTTAATAAGATAGCTCCTATATAATGGCACTGCTATGTTTGGACCAGCTGCTAGCCACCTTAAATTTTCTGATACGCCATGATTGTCTTCCTCAAGTTCACTTTGAACCTGCAAATTAATCATATCTTATTCAATCATACATAGAAATAAGAAGAAAATGAAAAGAGAAATATGTTATTCAATAACATATACCTTGAAGCGTAGCCATTGAATGAAAGTGCTATTGTGCTTATCCTGCAGCCACTTTGTTCTCTTTCTAAATTTTGGATAAGTGGTCTTAATGTAGATCATATGTTGCCTACATGACACGAAAAATTCAAGTATTACGGTCCCAAATATATAAGATAAACATAAGAAATAATTTAAAATGGAAACTTAAGGAATAAAACTCATACGTACTCGATATAAGGTAGGACTTCCTCCGTATTCTCCAAGACATATAGATGTGCTTGATTCAACAGGTCCTGATCAACTACGCTCACTGTGCAACCTGATAATGGCTTTGAAACTCCCATCTTTTGGCTTGAAGGCACTCCAACTGTACTAACATCAGATAAATGCTCGGTACAAAACTACAGCTTCTTCAGCTATATACCGCTCAGCAATGCAACCTTCGGGACGAGTACGATTCTGAACATACCCCTTTAGCACTTTCATATATCTTTCAAACGGATACATCCACCTAAAATATACTGGCCCACATAGACGAACTTCTCTGACAAGATGTACTACTAGATGAACCATGATATCAAAGAATGAAGGGGGAAAGTACTTCTCAAGCAAACACAGAGTAACTACTACATCTTCTTCCAACTTATCTAGCTTGGAAACATCAACAGTCTTTGCACATATAGCATTGAAGAAGAAGCACAAACGAGTTATTGCATACCTTGCAGGCTTCTCCAAAACAGAACGAATTGCCACAGGGAGCAATTGTTGCATTAAGGTATGACAATCATGTGATTTAAGGCCCAGAAGTCTTGAATCTTGTAAAGATACAAGATTTTTTATATTTGAAGAATAACTTTCAGGGACCTTCATACCATAGAAAGAATTGCAAACCTCTCTTTCTCTGCTCTCGACAAATTCCAAGGCCCAGGAGGCAAACGAGTACGTCTTTCTCCATACTCGGGTTGCAAATCAGTTTTGACCCCCATGTTCAATAAATCTAATCGAGCAGCAATCCCATCTTTATTTTTTCCAGGGATCTCCAGCAATGTACCAATGATACTATCGCAAACATTCTTCTCAATGTGCATAACATCTAACGCATGCCTCACAGGAAGGTATTTCCAATACTCGAGATCAAAGAATATTGATTTCTTCTTCCAACAAACGTTGTCACCATCTTCAACCATATGCAGCACTTCTTCTCCGGTTAATGGCTCGGGAGGTGTGCCATATTCAGGTTTCCCATTAAAAGCTGCACGTTGCCTCCTATATGGATGATTGATTGGTAACCATTTTCTATGCCCAATGTAACAAATTTTGTGGCCATTTTTCAACCTGTGACTAGGTGTATCATCGCCGCATATTGGACAAGCTTTATATCCTTTAACAACACAACCAGATATTTTCCATAAGCGGGGAAATCATTAATTGTCCACATTAATGCAGCTCTGAGTGTAAAGTATTCTCCATTATGTGCATCATATAACACTCCTCTAATCCCATCCCACAAAGATTTTAAATCATCAATCAAAGGCTCCAAGTAGACGTCTATATCATTTCCGGGTTGTTTAGGACCGGAAATCAATAAGGTCAACATCATGAACTTTCGTTTCATGCACATCCATGGAGGGAGATTATATGTAACTAAGATAACTGGCCAACAACTATATCTGCTACTTAGAGAACTGTGGGGATTGAATCCATCAGATGAAAGAGCCAATCTCAAGTTTCTCGGGTCATTACCAAACTCAGGCCATTTATCATCAAGAAGTTTCCAAGACGGGGAATCCGCCGGATGAGACATCTGACCGTCAATTGATTTTCTAGCAGCATGCCAAGTCAAACTCTTAGCTGTCTCATGTGATTGAAACATCCTTTTAAACCTTGGAATTGGAGGAAAATACCACACCACCTTCGCTGGCACACCCTCTTTCAAGATTGAATCTTTGCCTTCCTTCCACCTTGAGATACCACAACTAGGACAATTAGTTGAATCCTCATACTCCTTCCTATACAAGATGCAATCATTGGGGCATGCGTGCATTTTCTCATAACTCAGCCCCAATGCACACAAAGTCTTTTTAGCCTCATACATAGAGGTGGGTATTGTATTTCCTTCTGGAAGCAAATCGCCTTGAAGTATCAATAATTCTGTAAAACATACATCACTCATCCCATGTTTTGCCTTCAAATTATACAACTTCACTAATGCCGATAACTTCGTGTACTTTCTACAACCAGGGTACATTGGTTGATCTCCATCCCAATCACATTGGCAAACTCATAAGGATCGGATCCAAAATCACCAAAATCATTATCATCCATATCAATTTCTTCAGACACGAAACTGTACCTACTATGGCCATCATCTTCTTCAACATTTCTACTAGCATTAGTAGTTGCTTCCCAAGGTTCTCCGTGAAATGTCCAATTCTTATAGCTTTGGTCAACTCCATTAAAGTATAAGTGATCCCTTATAATTCCAACCCCAAACATCTTCAAATTAACACATTTAACACATGACAACGGATATTTTGTAGTTAGAAGATTTTCTACAGAAAAGTTCAAAAATGCTTCAACCCCAAACTCATATGCCTTCGATCTTCTATCTGAGTGCATCCATGACTTATCCATCTCCGACACTATAACCTATTATCTATAATAAAGTGAAAATACAGGCAATGACCATCACTATAGCAGATTTAATACAAAGATCTAATGGCAAGTAACAGACGACGGTTTTAAAAAAAAACAGACGTATTTGGCATATATAGACGACGGCTTTTCAACAAACGTCGTCTAATGTAAGTAATACACACGACGGTAGTTAATTTACCGTCGTGTATACGTAATACAAACGACGGTAGTTAAAAAACACCGTCGTGTTTAGG
Organism: Prunus salicina; assembly: GCA_020226455.1. NCBI lineage: Eukaryota > Viridiplantae > Streptophyta > Magnoliopsida > Rosales > Rosaceae > Prunus > Prunus salicina. The sequence continues at coordinate 15,527,710 of CM035344.1, read as the reverse complement.
TAATACAAACGACGGTTTATGAAAAAACCGTCGTCAAAAGCGTCGTAGCTCAGTTTATTTTCCAGAACCCAAAACCCTATTAAGAACACAACAAATACAAAGCATGAAACCAACATATACAAAACCCTATATGAAACCAAGCATGAACCCAACATATACAAAGCATGAAAACAATACAGGAATTCCAACATAACATAGAGTGATTAAAAGATCCGACAAAATTAAATCCATTGCCAATTCAACATACCAGATAGTGTTCAAGAAAACATTAAACAGAAAATCCATCAATGAATTTACAGATCGCAAACCATATACCTAAAACCCTTTAACAAAACAACCTAATATCATTCAATGAATTTACAAGGGGAAGATAGGGTTTGTACTTACAGGTTGGACGAGTTCACATATTATGGATTCGACGGAGCTTGGAGAGCCCAACTTTGAATTAGAGCAGAAGAGAGAGAGCGAAATGTTATGTTGCGCGAAATCTGAAAATTTTGGGCTGGAAGTATAAGAATAAAAGCCAAATGTAAAAATTTTAGGTCGCGCGAAAATTTTTAGGAACCGCGCTTTTTAAAACGTCGACATAAAAAACATGGCGAAAGTTCTACAAGAACCGACGTAAATATAGTATTCCACGACGAAAACACTGAACGTTACGCCGTCTATTTTGACGCTTCATTTTTCGGATTTATTTTAAATTTATTTTGAATATTTGGAAATAAAAATAATAAAATATTATTAGAACAACATAAAACCACGTCGGTGTTATTAAATACAGGACGTTGTAAATAATAATAAACGACTCACTTGTAAAAGTGACGTCGTTTAAATTTGAAACCATGGCGGATATTTTAATATACGACGTAAATTAAGTATTCCACGACTCAATAACCGTCGTTAAAAAGTAATACCCTAAACCTTAAAACTAAATTATATATTTTAAAAAATTAATTTTATAAAAGGGTTCATGGTTTTACCTCCTAATATATAACAAACATAAACCCTAAACCCCAAAAATTATACTTTAAAAATAAACCCTAATAAATAACAACCCTAAACTCTAAACCCTAGACTCTAAACCCTAAACCATAAAACCATAAGTGATTTTAGGACACATCAAAACAATTTGGTTTTGGTTGGACATTTTAAAATTTTATTATTCAAAATGAATTTTTTCAAGGTTTAGGGGGAAGAAAATATATCAATGACTTCATAGGAGTTGACGTTGCATTTTTCGGATTTATTTTAAATTTATTTTGAATATTTGAAAATAAAAATAATAAAATATTATTAGAACAACATAAAACCACGTCGGTGTTATTAAATAAAAGACGTTGTAAATAATAATAAACGACGCACTTTTAAAAATGACGTCGTTTAAATTTGAAACCATGGCGGATATTTTAATATACGACGTAAATTAAGTATTCCACGACTCAATAACCGTCGTTAAAAGTATTACACTAAAGCCTTAAAACTAAATTATATATTTTAAAAAATTAATTTTATAAAAGGGTTCATGGTTTTACCTCCTAATATATAACAAACATAAACCCTAAACACCAAAAATTATACTTTAAAAATAAACCCTAATAAATAACAACCCTAAACTCTAAACCCTAGACTCTAAACCCTAAACCATAAAACCATAAGTGATTTTAGGACACATCAAAACAATTTGGTTTTGGTTGGACATTTTAAAATTTTATTATTCAAAATGAATTTTTTCAAGGTTTAGGGGGAAGAAAATATATCAATGACTTCATAGGAGTTGACGTTGCATTTTTCGGATTTATTTTAAATTTATTTTGAATATTTGAAAATAAAAATAATAAAATATTATTAGAACAACATAAAACCACGTCGGTGTTATTAAATAAAAGACGTTGTAAATAATAATAAACGACGCACTTTTAAAAATGACGTCGTTTAAATTTGAAACCATGGCGGATATTTTAATATACGACGTAAATTAAATATTCCACGACTCAATCACCGTCGTTAAAAAGTATTACACTAAAGCCTTAAAACTAAATTATATATTTTAAAAAATTAATTTTATAAAAGGGTTCATGGTTTTACCTCCTAATATATAACAAACATAAACCCTAAACACCAAAAATTATACTTTAAAAATAAACCCTAATAAATAACAACCCTAAACTCTAAACCCTAGACTCTAAACCCTAAACCATAAAACCATAAGTGATTTTAGGACACATCAAAACAATTTGGTTTTGGTTGGACATTTTAAAATTTTATTATTCAAAATGAATTTTTTCAAGGTTTAGGGGGAAGAAAATATATCAATGACTTCATAGGAGTTGACGTTGCATTTTTCGGATTTATTTTAAATTTATTTTGAATATTTGAAAATAAAAATAATAAAATATTATTATAACAACATAAAACCACGTCGGTGTTATTAAATACACGACGTTGTAAATAATAATAAACGACTCATTTTAAAAATGACGTCGTTTAAATTTGAAACAATGGCGGATATTTTAATATACGACGTAAATTAAATATTCCACGACTCAATCACCGTCGTTAAAAAGTATTACACTAAACATAAACGTCGTCTAATCATCCTTTTACGTCGTCTTTGTTTAAATCGAACCAACAACAAACGACGGTTTTTGACTTAATTAGGTCGTTGGAATTTTATTACACGTCGGTTACGAAATTTGTTTGTTTGTTTGTTTTTTTTAATTTATTGATCCTCAACATATTTTCAGGGAGAAAAAAGGCTAACAAAATTTGTATATTATAGATAAAATTTGTACATTATATATTACAGACAAAATTTGTATACTATACAAAAAAATCAAGTTTTCTATAATTCCAAAATTTGTATAAAATTTGTACATTATATATTAAGGCTAACAAACTCTGCCCATTCATTACGGACTTCATCAATGGCTTCTTGGGGGTATGGCGCTTCCTCTTTTCCCTTGGCAAACTGCAATCCATAACAATGAATATTAGGGTTTATAAAAAAAAATTCAATAACAGACGACGCTATTTTTCATAACCGACGTAGTTATATATATATTCAACGACGCTAATTTTAAATCTACCGTCGTTGAAAATACAAAAAACGACATAAAATATATGAAGGTAATTTCTTCTTACCGTCTTCTCAAACGCCAAGGAAGGATCCATGATGATGTCCCTCATGAAGCGCATCACATAATATCCGCATTCCACACTGCTGGGTTGCTTTGCTGTCCCTGGAAGAGTTTTCCATATTGGTGCTTTACGGCCTTGCCTGCCAATGTGGGAATTATAAATTTTTATAGCACTGTTGACGATGTTTTTGGCCTCGTCATCAACCACACGAGGTCCAGGCAGAGGATCTACAAAGTAGACGGTTTCCCTCTTTGCTCTCATAATCAGCAAGACCCAATGACGGCTGCACAAAATTAGTATGCAAACGACAGTTATTTATAAAAACGACGTATTATAAAATTTCGCACGACTATTATTTATAAAAACGACGTATTATATTATTTCACACGACGAAATAACTAGAAATCGACGACATTATAAAATTATAACGACGCAAAATAAAAACCGACGTGGTTACTAATTTCAAACGACTCGATAAAATAAAACACCGACGTGGTTAGATATTTCAAACGGCAAAAAATTATTGAAAATCATAAAAACAAAATCCTGTTAAGGAGACTAACCCTGGATTGTAAGGCATCATGAAAATCTGTTCACCGTCAGTCTTCTGAAGTCGACCTGCTACGATTCGTGATCTGGAAGAGATTGTACCAGAATTGGCACTAACTGTAGCAGGGTCGATAAGGCCAACCATGCTGCACATATTTGCTTTTTTCAATTTTTCATATAAGACCCTAAACATATAAACAAAGATATATAACAAACGTCAGCACAAAAAACACACGACGGTTATGTATAAACTAACGACGTATTATATAATTTAAAACGACGGGCTGATATAGAACACGACGTTATTTCTTCCATGCCTCAAACGACGGGCTGGTTCATACTAACGACGTGGTTAGTGAGTTAAAACGACGCAATAAATAACCTACCGACGTCTTATGTTAGAAATAAATATTTAATAATGACAAACCTCATATATACAGCAATCACAGTAGCCCCTATTTCTTCCATGCATGCAAGTTGTGTAATATCTTCAGGCAGCAAGAAGGTACTGCGTTCTTCACCAAACACCTCCTTCTCAATTGTAAAGTTAATTGTCTGCTCCTTAGGTTTGGATTCCACATAAGTACAGAGGGATTTTAAAGAAGATGGCGCCTTAGTATTTGAATAATCAACACCTTCAATCACCTGTTTAAACAAAAAAAAAAAAATGACGTGGTAATTCAATAAACACGACTGTTTAAATAATAAAACGTCGTCTGAAAAGAATTTAAACGACGGTAACAAAAACAACGTCGTGTTGAACAACTTATTACGTCGAAGGAAAAAAATTCCGACGTCTAAATTGAAAACAAACGACGGTTTAAAGACAAATTTCGACGTCTGAAATTTTGAAAAATATAAATGAGAAGGAAAAGTTATGAGAACATACCTCCACGTCATGCTTTTCTTCAGCTTCTTTTTTGTCTTTTTCATTTTCATTTTTTTTTTCTTCTTCCTTCTCTTCAGATTTTTTTTCTTCACCCTTCTGTTCATCTTGTTTTTCTTCATTCTTCTGTTTATCTTGATTTCCTTCATTTTCCTGTTTTAAGTAATAAAGAAAGTAGAGAAAGTAAAAAAAATTAAATTAAAACGTCGTGGTAAGACATAAAACAAGACGGTATGTAAGAATTACGACGTCTTAAAATTATTAAACGACGGTACATAGTAAACGTCGTGGGAGTTATATATTACGTCGTCAATTATTAAAAACGTCGTCTAAAGAGAACAAAGTTTTAAAAATAACGACGTTTAAAGGCGTGTAACACCAGTAAAATAAATACGACGTGGTATTGAAATACAAACGACGGTTTATTTTACAATCGTCGTGGTATGTATTTCAAACGACGGTTTAGTCATAATAACGACGTCTTATAATTAAAAAAAAAATGAGAATTCAAAGTACAGATATGTTACCTTATCATCCTCAAACTGTAGGGATCTCACATCACCCCCAGAGCAGCTTGCTTTGTCAGACATTGGATTTTTGGGACTTTGGTTTTGACAGGGGCTAATTTTCGGTTTAAGCAAGCTTGGATCAAAATTGGGAATGAATTGGGAAAGCTGACTCAGTAAATGCTCCCTCTCAGCCTCTACCAATTGTTTGGTTCTAGCTTCCATCCTTAAAGCCTCTTCCCTTGCCTTAGCTTCCATCTTTTTAGTCTCTTCTTGAAGGAGAACTCTTACACTGTCCTTTAAACGGTCGTCAAAGCTCATCCTTTGTGGTTTGGGTAAATTGAAATATTGCTTTGGGGAAATCCCAGCACCTACACCTCTCACTCTGCCTGGATGCTCGGGACCCAAAGCCATGGTCAGCACATCATTGCTGCCAGATACACTGACTTTGCCTTCCGAGACTTTTTTTTGCAACTCATCCTGAAACAAAGACAAGAAAACACACGACGGTTATTTATAACCAAACGACGTATTATACAATTTCAAACGACGCAATAACACAGAAAACGACGTTATTATTATTTATCACGACGGTATTTATACCGACGTGGTTATTTGTTTAAAACGACGTAATGAATAAACATCGACGTCTTATGCTATAATGACAGATGAGTAATTCAATTTCATACATTTAACGACGTTGTTTTAAAACATTTCGACGTAGTATTATAATTAAACGACGCTAAATTAATCACCGACGTCTTATGCTATAATTACAGGTGCTTCCAGATTTAGAACTTTAACGACGGTTTTTTAAACATTTCGACGTGCTAATATCATTCACACGACGTATAATATAACATATGACGTAATAAGAATTATGCACAGTTTAATAAAAAATTAAAACAGAGTGAGTAGAGGCTTACAATTAATTTTGCTTTCTCTGCCACCTTTGGATCAGGGATGTTACCATGTTTGTCCGTTCTAGCTCTCTTCCATAAGGTAGATCGATCAATTTCTACCCCAGGCATGGTTTCCTCCAATTCATCCTCCAAACCAGCATATCCTTTTCGAGACAATCGATGATTGTACTCAAGTTTCTCCCTAATCCCTACATGTTGAGAATGCACAGACTGAAATTCTTGGGATAACCTTGAAGCTACAAAGGCATCCCATTGTGCTTTCTCTATGAATTTATATGTTTCAGGGGGGTGGCTTAATCTCTCCCTGTCATTGATGTATGGAAGGATATAATGCCTCGTTAGTGTAGACTTGAAATCCTTCCATTTCTTGGCAGCAGAAGATAACACAGAGTTCTTGCCCCCTTGACCTACCACAAAAGCCATTTCAACGGCTTCCCAAATCTGCTCCTTTATATCCTTGGGGATTTCAGCCCATTTCTTGTCCACAAGTGGAACTCTGGAGCGTGCCAACACACCAATGTAGGACTGCATCTCACTATGTGCTTGGCCAATTCCTTTCCCCCTTTTATTGTACTCAACAATTGGCTTGATTTTCTGAAGTTTTCTCTTCACAACACGAGGCATTGTGCTCATACCTCGACCTGACTTTGAATCCTCAGAAATTGTTGTCGTGCTGGTTGGTTCTGTCTCAGCAGAAGATGAAACAAACTTCATCTTCTTCGAAGACTTCTCTTGAGGAGTTACCATTCCAACCTCCTCACCTCCATTTCTCTTGGAGCCAGATTGCTTACTTTGGTCTTGAGAAACCATTTTTACAGACAAAACAAACCTGCATGTGAAAAGATTCCAGGAAAAAAATAAGAACACAAACGACGGTTATTAATAAAAGACGACGTATGATATGATTTTAAACGACGCAATGAATAATCTCAGACGTAATAAATGTTTAAAACAAAGTACTTGAACAACGACGAAATAATATAAAATAAGACGTAATAAGATATTATTACGTCGATATTTACATGACGTCGTGATAATTAAATATAAATGACGCAAATATTTACATGACGTCGTGGTATGTCTATTCACACGACGTCAATATAAATATTTGCGTCGTCTATACCGTCGTCTATCTTAGATACCAAACCCTACTTTCTTTTTCTTTATATTTTATCAAATTAGGAAAAACAAAAACCATGGTTCAGAGAAATCAAACTTGCAATTAAACAAGCTAATAAAAAAAAGACTGTCATTTTAAAAGCAAATTTGATCAATTTTCAGACGACGCAAGGACGACTGAAGAAGCTACCGTCGTCTTACTTAGTTGAGGTAGTTGCTTTCAAAGTTGGAAACTTTCCCTCATTGTCTGTAAATTTTATCAAACTTGGAAAGAAGTTTACCTTTTGCGAGAAATAGTGAGAAATGATTTTGCCCAGAAAAAAAGTAAAAACCTCAACCCAAATAGTGAGAAATGAAAGCTTACCTTTTGCGTGCAATGAAAGCTTTCTCTCGGAGTTTGTTGTTTAAGTTCAGAGACGACGAAGAAGACAAGAGGAAGACGATGAACTACTCTGACAGTGCTCTGACAAGGAAAAAAGACGAAAAGTTTTCTCTGGGCGAAATGTTTCGAAACAGTTCATGTGTAACTAAGGTAGACGAAAAGTTGCCTATGTATGCGAACCGTTTCAAAAAAATAAGACGGCGGTTATATATAACTACGACGTATAAATAACAAACAACGACGTATAAATACTTTTAAAATGTCGACGTGGTAGATCATTTAAAATGTCGTTTTTAGTAATATAACGACGTGGATTTTATAAAATACGTCTGTTATAACGACGTTGATTGTATAATTAAACGTCGGTTTTTTGTAAGGACCGCCGTTGGTTTTAAAATTTATTCTATAAATTTTTCGCTTTCATTCAGTTTCAGTTTATATTTAGGGTTCCAAGTTCTTCCTCTCTCACAGACACTCTCTCTCACATCTCAAAGACAATAATTTAGATGTCTTTCTCAAAGAGAAATGGAGCTTACTCGCATCAAATCTATGTCCACAAGAAGGAGCTTGTCAACTAGCCTTCTCACTTCTGTGTACAAGCCTGATAGGACACTTAGTGCTTCTGAATACTCCTTGCTTTCCATCAAAAGAGATGCAAGCCTGGCCTCCACTCGCTGTCGAAGGAAAGTTTGCTTCTCAGGGAAATCTGAAGATCAGATGCGCCTGATCCTCTGCTTGATTTTCTTGGCTAAAAAGATCCGCAGATTTGTGATAGCCTGTTCCTTTATCCGTAGAGCTTCAGAAGAAGAAGATGGGTTTCAAGAATGCGATAAAGAATAGAAATGGCTTCAGATGGCCTCTAAAGCATGAGCAATCGAATCAGTAGTTGCTGGGAGATATGATGAAGACATTGTCAATGCTTTGAACAATACAAGGACTGCAGACGTAGATTATTCTGACGACGTGTTTCTGTTCTACTACCGTCGTCTTTTCTAGTCGTCTTTTAGTATAAGTGAGATGGCGGTATATTTATAATTACGACGTAGATTATTCTGTTAAACGTCGTTAAGGGTAATACAACCGACGTGGATTTTATTTTTAAATTATAAATAGAGTTTTTTTTCGAATACTTTCAGTTTTAGTTTTCAATTACAATGCGTTATAAATAGATTTTTCTTTCCCGAGGATAATTAAAATGAGGGAAATTAATGTTCTAGAATTTGTAAACTAACACGACGCATTATTACTAACCCGAGGAAATTATAAATAGATTTTTCTTTCCCGAGGAAATTTTAAATTAATTCAATTTGGGACATAAATTGTTAAAGACAAAAATTATAAGTAGATCTACGTAGGATAAGAAAATCAAAGAAAAAAATTCTTAAAAAAAATTCTTATTAAGACGACGGTTTAAATTAAAGGTACGACGTATAAAGTGAATAATACGACGTTAAAGTTTATAATACGTCGATTAAAAATACAACGTCGTCATATTTGAATATAACGTCGTAGAACTATAAGATAATGACGTCGATATATTTATATTTGACGTCGTTGTAAATTAATTTAATACGGCGATACTTTTTATTTTAACGCCGTGAATTTATTTATAATTATACGGCGTCTTATACGAAAAAATGGTCGTGTTATTGTCTGAGTAAATACGGCGGCTTTTTTTAAAATCGTCGTCTTTACTTTCTACGTCGGTATATTCATATCTTCTGCCGTTGTTTTTTGGCTTTGATTTTACACTTCGGAAATCTTGTTTCAAATAGACGTCGGTTTTTGAATTAGTTACGTCGTTGTTTTTGAACAGCCATTTGAATCTCGATTTTTTAGGTGTCTAAGGTGGTATTACACGGCGGTTTTTTTATAACCGTCGTCTTTTTAAAAACCACGACGGCTCTTACTCCGACCGTCGTCTTTTTCTTGTCGTCTTTTACCCTTTTTGTAGTAGTGGTGGTGTCCCATGCTTGGGGAGAAGGTAGCGGGCGAGAGCAGTATTGGCACAAAAGATCTCGTGTAAAGTGGCTGAAGTATGGTTACTCTAATTCAAAGTTTTTTCACTTGTTCATGACCATCATAAGAAGGAAGAATCTGTTAGAGAAATGAAATTTAGCAGATATGGAAGAGAGAATCACAGGAATGATCAGATAGAATTTTACTTCTATATTTTCTGTTGTATATTGAGCACTCTGTATCTCAACAGCAGAGCTCACTCACGCACATAGTACAAACCGTTGGAGGAGAGAGAGAGATAGACACAATTCTAAACTCAATCTCAGCCATCCATTACATTCTTGGAGATTAGGACACTTGTCCAATGTTAAGCCCTTTAAGACTTAAACCAGCACATTACTTTTTGACACACAAGCTCAGTCTATGAACTCAGCCTATAAACTTCTTCTAATCAGATCATCAATTTACACTCTAACAGAATCGTATCCTCTGTATTAAGGGGGTGATGGTGCATGGTGCGTGGTGTAAACAGGATAAGGATGTCAGAAAAGTTTTTGGTGAACAAGTTTACTAAGTCTGGTCCAAGAAATTGGGGACCAATTTTCGATTGTGTTTAGAGAATGGTCACTGATGAGATGAACCAAATTATGTTGTCCTGTTACTGAGGAGGAAGTGAGAGTTTGCTGCTTTCAATCTTGTAATGGCACCTGGTCCAGACGGCTTCAATGGACTCTTCTACCATAAATACTCGGAGCAAGTTAATGAGATCTTATGTAATACTGCTCGGTCTAGAACTAATTGGGGTGGGGATTGTAGAAAACCTTGATGAAATTCAATTGTATTATATCGTTTCATTTACAGGTTAACATTATATATAGGGAAAGAGGCACAACTAACAAAGCCTCTTTCCTCAATTAGCTCCTTGACTTAAGGAAGAGTAAACTACAAGAAATACAATTGAATGAAAACCTAGGACAAATACAAGAAATACAACTATAAGACAACCTAGGACAAGTAACCAGCCTACAGTTGACTTTCAATACTCCCCCTCAAGCTGGATCAAGAGGATTGATTGATCCAAGCTTGGAAAGTAGCCGTTGGAATTGAGTTGTAGGTAAGGCTTTGGTAAATATATCCGCTAGTTGATCATAACTTCGAGTGTACTGTGTTTGAATCACCTTGGATTGAACGTGAGCACGAATATAATGGCAGTCGACTTCTATATGCTTGGTTCTTTCATGGAAGACAGGGTTGGAGGCGATGTGAAGTGCTGCTTGATTATCACAGAAGAGAAGCATGGATTGATTATGACAAAAACCTAAGTCAGAAAGTAACCCTTTTAACCATATAAGTTCACAAGCTGTGGAAGCCATTGCCCTATATTCTGCCTCTGCACTTGAACGAGCGATGACCGGTTGCTTCTTGCTTTTCCAAGTGACCAAGTTTCCTTCTACAAAAGCACAATATCCCGTGGTTGATTTTCGATCCAAGCAGTTCCCGGCCCAATCAGTGTCAGTGTACCCAAGGATGTGAACATTATCATTCTTTTTCATGAGTATACCACGACCAACAGACGCCTTCGGATACCGCAAGATTCTTTTAACCACATTCAAGTGTAACATGGTGGGAGAATGCATGAATTGACTCACAATGCTTACTGCATATGTGATGTCGGGTCTGGTGATAGTTAAGTAGATAAGTTTACCAACCAACCTCTGATGATAGCGAATGTCATTGAGAGGTTCACCTTCCATGTCAAGCTTGAGTTTACTATCTAAAGGAGTGCGAGCAGGTTTTGAATCAAGCATGCCAGATTCTTGGAGAAGATCAAGAGCATATTTGCGTTGATTTAAAAATAACCCTTCGTGCGAAGTGGCCATTTCAATGCCAAGAAAGTACTTCAAGACTCCTAGATCTTTGATTGCTAGCTTCTGTTTCAAATACCATTTAAGATTGTTGATTTCATTAGCATTGTCACCTGTGACAATAAGATCATCAACATAAATGAGAACCACCACTTTTCCAGCTGATCCACTTCGAACAAATAGAGAAGAATCTGCATTGCTACTTTGGAAGCCAGCGGCCTCTAGAACTGAACTCAACTTTGCATACCATGCACGTGGGGATTGTTTTAATCCATAAATAGATTTGTGTAGTTTACAAACCAGATTAGGATTATTGCTTTGAGGATGACCAGGTGGAAGTTTCATACAAACTTCTTCTTCAAGATCCCCTTGCAAGAATGCATTTTTCACATCCATTTGGTATAGAGGCCACACTTTATTGATTGCAATAGACAATAACACAAGAATTGTGTTCATTTTTGCAACCGGAGTGAAAGTCTCTTTATAGTCCACACCATACGTTTGAGTGAAGCCCCGAGCCACCAATCTTGCCTTGTGTCTTTCAATAGATCCATCGGAGTGAAACTTGGTTTTGTAGATCCATCGACTGCCCACAGCCTTCTTTCCTTTGTGGAGCTCAACAACACTCCAAGTGTTGTTATCATCAAGAGCTTGCAGCTCTTCTTGCATTGCCTTTCTCCATTGCTTGAAGAGTTGCATCCTGGAAGCTTTGAGGATCATGAGTGCTAGAAACCGCACTAAGGAAGGCAGCATGACGTGGTGAAAACTTGTGATAAGATACAAAGTTGGTGATGGGATGCTTGGCATTGTATGTGACATAGTCTTGTAGCCTTGTAGGAGGACGACGATCACGCGTAGGATTGCGTCTCAGAGGTGTACTAGATGCTTCAACATTGCTTTCGTCCTCATGATGATTATGAGGATTGTCCAGGTCTTCAACAGGTTCATTTTGAAGTTCAACTTCAAGCTCATGAGATGAAGAGTCATCAATAGAAGGCATATGATGAGTCGAATCAACATTTGTACTTACAGGACAAGTAGGCAACATAACTAGATCAAAAAATGTATCCTCCCCTGACCAACAGCTTCATGAGTTTTGGAGTAATATGGAGTATTCTCATCAAACCGACCATCTCGTGATATGAAGAGTTTCTTGGAGACAGGATTGTAACACTTATATCCTTTCTGTGTCGAAGAATATCCCAAAAGCATGCATTTGACAGCTCTTGGATCAAGCTTATCCCAATGAGAAGCCTGAATATGAACAAAACATGTGCAGCCAAATACCTTTAAATCAGATAGGTCAATCTTCCTTCCTTTCATGGCTTCAAGAGGTGATCTGAAATTCAACACTCTACTAGGCACAAACGATTAATAAGGTAAGTAGCAGTGAGAACTCCTCGAGACCAAATTTTTTTGGAACGTTCATTTGGAACATTAGAGCTCTAGTTTTCTCAAGTAAGTCACGATTTTTCCTTTCGGCCACTCCGTTTTGTTGGGGTGTACCCACACAACTTGTTTGGTGAATGATTCCGTGTGTGCTCAAGTATTGTGTCATGAGGTGGGACATATATTCAGTGCCATTATCTGATCATAGTGTTTGAATTTGTGTGGAGAATTGATTTCTAACAAGATTATGGAAGTCCTTGAAAACATTTAACAAATCACTTTTGAATTTTAAGAGATATAACCAAGTGGTTCTTGAGAAATCATCGACAAACGTCACAAAATATTTATAACCATCAAAGGATTCAATGGTTGGACCCCAGATGTCAGAGTGTACAATTTCAAAAGGTTTGTTAGCTCGAGACTTAGAGGAATTGAAAGGCAACCTAGTAGACTTAGACAATTGAGAAGAGTCACATATGGTCTGTTGTTGTACCAGGTTGGGAAACAAAATAGATAGAACATGTTCTGAAGGGTGAGCTAAACGTTGATGCCACAAACTCTGATCTGGACTAAAGTTGGAACTAACTTGAAATCCCTTGCTATTTTGAAAATCCTTGAACAAATAATAAAGGCCATCAAGATAGATCCCTTCACCAATCGTCTTCTTAGTGGCTATATTTTGAAAAATGACGTTGTGAGAAGAGAATATAGCAATGCATTTTAGGGAGTTTGTGATTTTTCCAACTGAGAGCAATTGAAAAGGAAAGGAGGGGATATAAAGAGCCATTGACTCAATATTATCTGAGAGTAACTTGATCATTCCTTTACCTATGATCGTGGCACCCTTACCATTTGCAACTGACACTAAAGATGACTTACTCAATTTTTCAAAATCATGTAAGTGTGTAAGTTGATTTGTCATATGATCAGTGGCACCTGAATCTATGACCCAAAAATCATGCACATTACTAACATTTAGAGCAGTAGCAAAAGCATTCAGAGTACCTGAGGTTTCTTTTGCTGAACAGTTTTGAGTTTCAGCAAGAAATTCAGCAAATTTGCTGAGCAAGGCAGTTGAGCTTTCTTTTCCGACATTGCTTACTTCTTTGCTGTCATTACTCCCTTTTGTTTTCTGAATATAGGAAGCAAATTCATTGATAAGTTCGGCTGGATTGGAAGTGAAGCTTTGAAGTCCCTTGTTTGAAGTTGTTGCCCGATTAGCCTTAGAAGCTGAAGTGTGGAATTTCTTTTGAGTGCCCTTGTTGTCCTTAAACTTGAGCGGCTTCAATTCGGGGTGAAGGATCCAGCATATCTCCATCACATGACCAATGTTGTTGCAATAGCTGCACTTCAAATCTGGCCTCTTGCCTTTGTAGACTTTCTCCTCAGTGTGTTTGTGATTGGACAATATGCTCTAGTTTCATATATATTTGTCTCGGTTTCAATGTTCATAACCTTTCTTCGCACCTCTTTTCGTTGAATTGTAGCACAAACACTTGTAAAGGATGGCAGCTCAGAGTTCATGAGGATGTGACTGCGGAGATCTTCATATGTTGAGTCTAAGCTCGATAATAACTGAAAAATTTTGTCTTCTTCAGCTCTCTTCAAAAGCACAGCTGCGTCTGTGGTATGTGGACGGTACACCTCGAGCTCATTCCACTTGTTTTTTAAACCACCGAGAAGTTGAACAAACGGTTTACCTTCTTGTTGAAGGTTTGTAATTTCCTGTTTGAGCTGAAAGACACGGGCATCATTGTTTTGATTTCCATACATCTCCTTGACAGTCTCCCATAGTTGATGAGAGGACTTAGAGTAGCTGAATATTTCAGCAATTTTCCACTCCATAGAGTTGAGGAGCCAAGACATGACCAATTGGTCTTTACATAACCAAGATTCATAGTTGGGAGAGGAGATATCTGGGGCTTCGATGCTTCCATTGATAAACCCGAGCTTGGACTTTCCACCAAGGGCAAGAGTAACTGCTCTCGACCAAGGAAGATAGTTGAATTCATTCAATAATATTGAGCTCAACCGTTGGTTTGGGTTGATCTCAATCTCAGGGAGATTAGAGGGAGCTATAACTGACGAGCTTTCTGCCCTTGATGCAAAAGGATTGCCATCTGCCATCTTAGCAAAGACACACTAAAGGAAGAAACAAATATAGAGACAGGTTGAGGAATCCTGCTCTGATACCATGTAGAAAATCTTGATGAAATTCAATTGTATTATATCGTTTCATTTACAGGTTAACATTATATATAGGGAAAGAGGCACAACTAACAAAGCCTCTTTCCTCAATTAGCTCCTTGACTTAAGGAAGAGTAAACTACAAGAAATACAACTGAATGACAACCTAGGACAAATACTAGAAATACAACTGAATGACAACCTAGGACAAATACAAGAAATACAACTATAAGACAACCTAGGACAAGTAACCAGCCTATAGTTGACTTTCAATAGGGATCTTCGAAAAATTAATCAGACTCACCTTATCCCAAAAGTTTCGAGCCTGGAATCAGCCACCGAATTTCTTCCTATTAGTTTGTGCAACAGTTCATATAAAATACTTGCGAAGATTTTGGCGAACAGGCTCAATAAAATCCTCCCTTGCATCATCTCCCACCATCAAAATGCCTTTGTGCCTCACCGCCAAATCCAGGATAATATCCTTGTGGCGCACGAAGCCTCTCACTACCTCAAACACAAGAAGAAAGGAAAGTTGGCTTCTTAGCCTTGAAACTTGATATGAATAAGACTTATGATCGTGTGTAAAGGGATTTATGGAGGAATCGATGCTGCGATTGAGTTTTTCTCACTCTTGGGTCGAGCTTGTGATGTGCTGTGTTAGAACTGTCTCTTTCTCAATGATTATCAATGGAAAACCTGGTGCTACTCTCTGCCCTCAACGTGGTTTGGCCAAGGGGATTCCCTTTCCCCATACCTTTTCATTTTGGTGAGTGAGATTTTATCTAAGAATATCTCTTGTGCCATTGATAGAAGGCTTTTGCAGGGTCTAAGTACTAGTAGAGGAGGCCCAACTATTTCGCATATATTTTTTCCGGATGACTCACTCTTCTTTTTGAAAGCTAATGGCCATAACTGTCAACTATTGAAGAATATCCTAGATGATTGTTATGCTTCCGGTTAGAGCATAAACCATGAGGAATGCACCTTGTTTATTGGCCCTAACACCCCTAAGGCAGTCAAAGAAGAAATTACAGCAATCTTGCATCTTCCTCTCTCTCCTAATCCGGGGTTGTATTTTGGCCTTCCCTCAATATGGGGTAGGTAAAATAAAAATAAAAAGCTTTGCAGTACATTCATGATAGGGTAAAAAATAAAAATAAAAATCTAGCCTGGAAATCTAGCATGTTGACTATGGCGGGTAGAGAAGTTTTTATTTAAATCTGTAGCTCTGGCAGCCACTATTTAAACTATGTATTATTTTCGATTTCCTTCATCTTTGTGCAAGACAATTAAGGGTGATCTTAGCCGCTTTTGGTTGGGTCAGAGTGATAATAGTCCCAAAACTGGGAGCTCCTTTGCAGACCCAAGGAGAAGGGGAGGGATGGGTTTTCGTGATCTCGAAACCTTCAATCTGTCTCTGCTTGCTAAGCAGTGTTAGAGAATCTTGACCAATCTAGATGCATTCTGGGTTAGGTTGTTAAAAGCTAGATACTTCCCTAATGGTGACCTATTGTGAGCAAGAAGAGACGCGTCTCTCTTGGGCCTGGGCTAGTTTACTGGAGGGTCGGAAGTTATTGGGTGATGGTGCTAGATGGCAAGTTAGAGATGGCAGTAACATAAAAATTGGGGGTGACAACTGGTTACCCAGCTCAAGATGCCCCAGACGAGTGCCCTGCCAAGTGACTCCTGGTCGTATCCTGACTTTTATACATTCTTTAATTGACCGTGACAGAGAAGCACGGACCCATGAGTCCATTCTGAACTTACTCTGGAAAATCTGGCCGTAATTCAATCTATTCCCCTTTGTAACATTGATGAGGAAGACCGTCGGATCTAACCCCATGATGGTGTTTTCACTGTTAAAACAGGTTATCACTGGGCTATGGCTAGTAAGTGTGATCAGGTGAGGATCTCGAATCCTTCATCACATCAAACTGACTGCAACATATGGAATCTTATTTGGAAAATTAGGGTGCCACCGAAGGTGAGGAATTTCCCATGGAGAGTTTCATCTAGTTCTCTTCCTACTTGCCTAAACTTATTTAAGAGAAAGTTGGCTCGTGATCATTTGTTTTTTCTTTGCCATCAGCATGAGGAGTCAGTGGAGCATATGCTTTTATTGTGTCCTCAGTGCATTGTGTTTGGATGTGGGAAAGAATGGTGTAGAGCCTACTTCCATAGTCGTTCTCCTAATCCAACTGGACATAATAATTAAATGTTGTCACTTCCTTGGAGAACTTGGTGTGAGTTCTGAGGGTGGCTGTGCATCTGGAGCGTAGATTATTTGATCAAGTTGTGAGTTGGTCATCTCCTCCTCCAAACTTTATCAAGATGAATAAGGCCTGCAACCCGAATTCTATAACTAGGAGTCTAGGTTGTATAATTAAAGACAATCCTGGCTACTTAATTGGGGGTGAATCTAGGTTCAACCTTCATTCTTCTTCATCAAAAGAGAGAGTGAGGCTATTCTTATGGCTACCTTGCTAAAGAAAGGAATTTTGATCGCTTGATCATTGAGTTGGATTCCAAAGAAGTAGTAGACGCTGTCAAGAAGACTGATGACGCTATTCCCTGGACACTATACCCTATTACCAAGGAGATATGTAGAAAGGCAGCTTGGTTCTCCTATGTTTCCTAGAATTGGGTCCCGCGTAATGCGAATAAAGCTGCCCATGTGGCAACATCGTTGGCTTCTGAGAGGGTGAGACAACTAAGTTGGACTGATCAGCTTGTTGGGAAAGATGGCGAAAAATAAAATAGCCAATAAATAAATTTGATAGTCCAAGGATTTGACTTTTCCCAACCTTGTGTAAATTAAATGGGCAAAAAAATAACACTCAATATTTTCCACTATGAAAATAATGGGAATACAATAATAATCTCTCCAAACACTGGTGGCTAAACTCTCTCTTGGTTTTTCTCTCTCACACAAGTGAGGTTTCCTTATCTCTCAAAACTCTATAAGTATTGGTTTTCTAAACCAAAACACTGAAAGAAGGCAACTGCTTTTATAGCCAACATTCCTAACTAATTGGTGGCCATGCATCAAGGAGAGTTTTCTCCTTTTCTCTTCCATTTAGTTTTCTTCAAATTCTCTCGTCCTTTCTTTCATTTTAATTTTACTATTTATTTTTCCTTCTTTTTCTCTCCTGCACTAACGAGGGAAACCGATCAATCTCCCCCTCCTGACTTAGGTGGAGGGCTCCAGTAGTCCAGCTGCTCTTCTGCAAAATTCGTACTTGTCCGTAGGCAAGGACTTGGTCATTATATATGAACTGTTGTGATTACTATGGATCTTCTCAAGCTGTAATTTCTTGGACTTCAACACATCACAGATCCAGTGATGTCACACATCAATGTGCTTCGACCTCGAGTGAAAACTCGGATTCTTGCTTAGGTGGACCGCACTCTAACTATCACAATGCAAAATGTATTTATGCTGCTGATCGGTGCATAATTACATATCTTTTTTGTACCATTCTAACTTATGATTTGGTATGTTTTTGAGTTAAACTTGTGCTTTTAATAAAGTTTTGTGTATGTTTCAGTATAATAAGGTTGAGACTCATTATTTACATTTTGAAGACAAGTTAGCTCAAAACAGTGTCTGCAGATCAGTCATATTTACGGATTAACCTGTACTTGCTCAAAAAGAACCAGATAATGCGCCATACATCATTGGAAAGATACGGAAGTCTAGTTTCCGTAGCATTTTACGGTGTATGATTTGGAGTCTTCTAGAGGAAGTTATACATTATTTAGTAGCTCAAGGTCAAACATTTGGGCCTCAGTCCAGTTTCCGTGGGTCACTTTGCAGGCCTCTGTTCAGCTACTTGCACAAGTCAAATGGGGTGACACCCTTGATAGAAGTTGTTCCAATGGGTGTCTACTATAACATATCCAAATTGCAGCCCAATTGGATAAGTCTGGAGCCCTCAGCATGTCAAAAACCGAACCTGGTTCACAGACAAACCTTTGCTGTCACATGTGCTTAAAGCAGCCACACATGGAGGCAAAGCATGGGCAGCTGTTGAGCCATGTTCTTAAAGCAGCCACACATGGAGGCAAAGCATGGGCAGCTGTTGATCCATGTGATTAAAGTAACCACACATGGAGGCAAAGCTTGTGGCAGCTGCAAAGCATGAGCTGCCACACATGGGAGACAAAGCACATGGGAGACAAAGCATGAGCTGCCACACATGGGCAGCTAAGACCAGCCAAGGGGGAGGACGAATTTGAAGCCTATAAATAGAGAGTTTCAGCTCATTCAAAGGAGGATATCATTCCATAAATTACATTTCCATTGTACACCATCAAAGAGTTGTCTACACCATCAAAGAGTTGTCTACCATCAAAGAGTTGTTTACACCATCAAAGAGTTGTCTTCTTTATCAAAGAGCTATCTTCTTCTTCTTTCTCTTTTTATTTTCTGTTTTGTATGTTCTTGCTATCCATTCAAATTATGGATAGCTAAATATTTTAGTTAAGGCTCGATTGAAGCCCTAATTATGTTTCTTTAAGTATTTCAATATGTCTTTGCTATAAACTACTTTTGTGATGCTTATTGATTAATTTCAGATTATATTTTACTCTTTACATACGTTATGTTATGCTTGATCATCATATGCATGCTATGTATTGAGTTTATTACATAGGTAAATTTAGATGACCGAGTCTTGTACCTATGAAAGTAACAAAAGAACTAGTTATAAGTTCTTGAAATTAATCATCATGAATAACTAGAATAGATACCATGTTCTAGAATTTGTGTGTTTGTCGATTTCCATTGTGTTATGCATTCTTAAAGTACAACTTAGTAGATACCATGCTAAACACTTTAAGAATGAAAAGAGTTAGAGTAGATACCCATGCCTAACTTGTTGTTTAGGGAAATCAATAACTTAAAGAGTAGATATCATGCCTTTAGGTTGACAAACATAAGCATCCAAAATCTGTTTTGTAGCATTGTGCATGTCGTTTGCTTAAGGAAAAAGATTAGTGGTGAACATCGAATCCCTAACTAGTTTTCTCATTGTTTTAACCTCAATCAAATTCTATTTTTAATCAAACGCTGTTTTCAATATTTAGTATTTAAATTTTCAGTTTTCAATACCATCATAAGAAAATCATCATTTTGAACACCTTGTCTACACCGAATGCCATTTAGTTTAAGGAAAATAAATTAAGCACAAATTAATCCAATCCTCGTGGGAACGATCTCGTATTTGCTTTCTATACTATTTATCTGATCTTGTGCACTTGCGAGTTAAAACGTGCATATGGTTGCTTAATTTTTAGGTTACTATTTCTTCAATGTCTTCAATGTTCTGATCTTCAAAGAAGACAGCATCTCTACTTCTAATAATCTTTCTAGCTACAGGATCCCATAACTTGTAACCGAATTCTTCATTCTCATATCCCACAAAGATACATTCTTTTGACTTTGCGTCTAGCTTAGATATCTTGTCTTTAGGAATATGAACAAAAGCTTTACAACCAAACACTTTCAGATGATTGCAGGAAACATTTTTTTTTTCTGACCAGAACTTATTCGGGACATCACCATTCAAAGGAGCTGAAGGAGAAAGGTTGATTAGATGAACCGCAGTCATTAAAGCTTCACCCCAAAAGCTTTTGTGCAGCTTGGCATGAGATAACACTGTTCTTATTCTTTCAACAATTATTCTATTCATTCTCTCAGTTATGCCATTATGCTGAAGAGTCTTTGGAACAAATTCATGCATGATTCCATTACTTCTACAGTAGTTTCTGAACGGCACCATATATTCTTCTTTGTTATCAGTACGAATACATTTCAAGCTTCTACCAGTCTCTCGTTCAATGCTGGCATGAAACTGCTTGAAAACTTCATACACTTGATCTTTTGTTCTAAGTGCGTAAGCCCATACCTTCCTGGAATGATCATCAATGAAGGTAACAAAATATCTTGCACCACCAAGAGTACTAGTGGTCATAGGACCACAAACATCAGAGTACATAACATCCAATACATTAGGTTTTCATTGTGCAGGTCCATGTTGAAACGAAGCTCTATGTTGCTTTCTAGCCAAGCAATGCGTGCATGATTTTAGAGGCATGCCTTTCTTCATCCCAATTAGAGCCTCTCTTTTGGCTAGAATTTTCAGCCCTTTTTCGCTCATGTGACCGAGCCGTTTATGCCATAGTTCGATTGAGTCTTCTGCGAGAGCATTTACATACCCATTATTGACTTTTACATGTGTTATGTATAAGGTGTTCTCCTTCTTCCCTCATGCTAGGACAAGAGAGTTCTTGCTGAGCTTCCATTTCCCTTCAGCAAAGACATTGGTATATCCTTCATCGTCAAGTAATCCGGTGGAGATTAGATTGAGACACATGTCTGGAACATGTCTCACATCCTTGAGAACCAAGTGACAACTTGTGTTAGTTTCAAGGGAAATATCTCTTCTTCCCACAATCTTGGACAATTTGTCATTTTCCATCCCCACCTTTATCTTGCTCTAGTTTAAATAGCCTACACTCTCTCTTCATGTGGCCTATCTCGCCACAATGATAACATTCTAGGTCCCTTCTTGTCTTGGACCTCCCTCTCGAGCCATTTCTTGACCTGCCCTTTGACTTGTCTCGCCTGTGGAATTTTTTATTGCTAGTTCTTCCATGATACTCTAAGATGAGGGCTTCTGACTCGCTACTACACCTTGCTCTTTCCTCCTTGCTTCTTCATTGGGCATGCTATCTTTAACTATGTCCAATGTAAAAATGCCTTAAGAAGCTGAATTGCTTAAGGATACTACTAGTGTATCTCAGCTATCAGGCAAAGAGCTGAGTAACACTAGTGCTTGTAACTCATCATCAAGCATCAATTGGTTGATCAAACCTTGGAGTCACTAAGATGCTCGATAACACGTCGACCATCTTTGTACTTGAGGTTTACCAACCGTCGGATACCTGAGGCTTTATTTTGAGCGGTCTTCTACTAGTACATGGATGACAATTTTGTCCATTATTTGTATGCATCCATCTCTTGTGCCACATGGTGGAACACACTTTGATCCACCCATTGTCGGATTTGTTCGACAACTTTTCTATTCATAATGCTCCATGCATTATCTGACTTCCCTTCGGGTTTTTGTCCCAGCAATTGAAGGGGCTCATACAAATCCTTGCAGTAAAGGATGTTCTCAATTCTTGTCTTCTAAATGGAGTAATTGGATGCAATCAATTTTAGCATTGTTGCTGACGATGATGACGATGACTTCTCCATCTTAAATTACACAAGAAAATAATTTTTGAGCCAAAACTCTGATACCACTTGTTGGGAAAGATGACGAAAAATAAAATAGCCAATAAATAAATTTGGCAGTTCCAAGATCTGACTTTTCCTAGCCTTGTGTAAATAAAATGGGCAAAAAAATAACACTCAATATTTTCCACTATGAAAATAATGGGAATACAATAATAATTTCACCAAACACGAGTAGCTAAACTCTCTATTGGTTTTTCTCTCAAGAGGATTTTCTCTCTCACACAAGTGAGGTTTTCTTATCTCTCAAAACTCTCTAAGTTTTGATTTTCTAAGGAATACATTAAACTGAAAGAAGGCAATTGCTTTTATAGCCAACATTCCCAACTAATTGGTGGCCATGCATGAAGGGAGTTTATGTTGATGATTAATGAAATAGTTTATTTGTGGCATGGACTTGCTACGATATATGTGAGTTTGCATTAACCCTAAATTTCAGTGCTCGTGTATGTGGTTGGTGACCTGTATTTTGTTGCGTCGATTTAGCTGCACCCAAATGGATTAAGCTGCATCCTCAACTTGTGATACTCGCAAGTGCACGAACCGTTGGTAGTTTAGATATGTAAGTGCGAGGTCGATTCCACAGGGATTGGTGATTGAATGATCCTACACAAAATAGAAAACAAAACAAAAGAACAAAAGAAGAAGAAAGAAGTAACTAAGACAAGATGGTGAGGTTTTAGAATCCACCCTAATTGTTCTAATCATGTTATGGCAGCAAGTAAACAAGTTGATTCACTCATGATGATGCTCACAAATAAGTCCATGATGTTTGGATCAAACTGTATTGAACATCACAAAGACCCCATGCTGTCTAGATTAGGAGTCTTAGAACTAAATCACATGAATCATTTCTATGAAGTTCAAAATGGTTCATGAGTTGCTAATGGAAGGAATGAAGATGATGGCCCCCAAACGTTCCCAACAAGAGCATAATGCATAAAACCTTAGGTGATCAATCAAAGGATGCAAAAACAGCTCCATTAAAACAGTGAAGAAGAATTCATGAATGAAGTCAAACTTTATAAACTCAAACCATGATACAAGACTAGCAAGATGTTTATTAAAACTAATAACAGAAAAACAAAGTAAACAAAGGAAATACAAGAAGAAATAAAAGACAAGGGAGGAGAAGAAGATAAGGACAGCATGCTAGAGATGGAAAAGATTCATCTCCATGGCTGCCAGGAGGCCAAAGCCTCCCAGCTGCTGCCTTCTCTCTTCTCTCCCTTTGTGACTCTCAACTTTCCCTCTCTTTGTGTACAATGAAATGTAAATGATGGAATGATTATTTTCTGCTCTCTTAGCTCTTTGATGACTCTCTATTTATAGGCACAAGAGTTAGATGAATCAGATTATACAATTAAGTTCACCAACCACACCTATTTCACCTAAAACACACTTGCATTTGAAAACAATTCTTTTTTCTCTTTTGGCTTAGTGTTGCAGCTCCCACTTCATCTTGTTTAATTCCCTTTGGCTGCTGCAAAACTCCACTCAAATCTAATAAATGCATCTGCTTCACCTAACTTCCCCACAATCAATAACACCTCATCCTTATGTCATGATGACCAAGCATACTTTGCTCATGCTTAGGTCAGCATGACCAGCAACTTCAAGGGCTTACGAATTGGGCTTCCCTTAAGCAAATTATGACTTTGAGCCCTCAAACTTGAAGTTCAGAATGTCTTCTTTTCAGCCATATGTCATTGGGGCCGATCCAAGGTCGGAGGAAGACGTTAAGGCCGAAACAACTTGCTAACTCATTTTCCGCGCTGACAAAATCCATCCTGAGCATGGTTCTGTGTTTGCTAGGTGACGGACTCCAGATTTATCCAATGGGGCTGAATTTTGGATATGTTATAAAAGACACCCATTGGAACAACTTTCATGAAGGAGTCGGCCTCATCCAATCTGTGTAGGTTGCTGAAACAAATCTTGCAATGTGACCTACGAAACTGGACTGGCAAGGGGCTGTAGCCAAAATGGGTTTGTCTTTAAGCTCTTCTTCCATTCATCCAAATTAGGCCTTAACATGCTTGAATTGCATGAATTTATTCTCTTTTGATCTTTTGGCCTACAAAACACACAAAGAGAGACAAATAACTAACATTTCTAAGAAACTAAGCAAAATGAGTAAGTAAATTGGGCATGTAAATGTATGAAATTATGAGCTTAACATATTCGGACCCTGATGCCCATCACTCTTCACAACATGTAGATCCTGTAATTTGGTAAATGTAATAATTTTTTTATAGTAATGGCAAATTGTCGTCTGACTATGCATGAACCGCATAACCATCGCCATTTGTAGTAAAACTTTTTACACATTCTTGTAGTGTCATTTACCGTTTGAGGATTAAAAAAATAATAATAAAGGATAACGCACGCATTAATATTAAGCATGTGTCAATATTTTTTTTAAAAAAAACGTAGGAATTTGAAATAAAATAGACATGTTAAGTAGAACATGCATTTGTGTTATAAACAGAAGACATGCTTGCTAAATGCTAACCCACTGATAAGTTGTACAGTTTTACTTCTTTAGATGACATCATTAAAGAAGCAGTAATCAAATATTTTTATTTTCATTTTTTGATTGGTATGTACCTAGTTTAGCTATGAATCTTTCTTAGTATGTTCGGAATTTCTGAATTTGGCACTTCTAAATCATAAGTCCAATCAAAGTCATACAAGCAGCGTGTCTCCTTGAGCCACGCCAAAAAACAAAAACAAAAAAAAAAACAATTCTGGTTCAATCCCCAGCAAAATTGCCCAAAATTGTCAAAGAACATCACATTAAATAGAAGGTTTCTCAGTCTCGTAATCATCGCCTCCTCCAAAATCCTATCTCTCTCATAGTCCTCATCATCCAAGTCTAGAGCCATTTTTAATTTGTTTTAAAGATCAAATGGCCAAGTCCAAGACATTTACACTTTGCATTGTTGCTCTCTTGGTGTGCTCGATTTGCAGTGAAATGACGAATGCAAAGTATCTCGGTTATCAATACGCCATGATCAACCGTTTCGTTGCAGGGGGTCACGGTGTATGCCTCCACCAGCCAACTCTTATAACAGAGGTTGTGAGAAGAAGGGGTGCAAAGGTAGTGGTCGTAAACAACATATAACCAAGAAGGGGACACACCACGAAATGGCTCTGAAAACACTAAAGAGGGATGCCCATTCTTTTACATAAAAATATTTATTATACTAGTCCTGATCTAGCCATATTGTGAACATGATGCAATAAAGAACAACATTATTTAATTAATTTCTAAAGAGTTCAACTTGTTGTCAATCTTTTTCAATAGTGTAATCAAGTTTCTGTTTTCTTTTTCAGGTCACCATATGCAAACATTAAACCACGTTTAGTTAACTCATACACAGACATCTTAAGGAAAAAGAATAAATCTATTTGCACAAGAGATGTGAGATTTTCAAAGGACCAATTTTATGCAAGTAAATCTTACTTCTGTGAGAAAAGAAGTCAGCGATTTTGTTGACGAATTTGGTAAATTTACCATTCTCGACACTTCATGTGAACAATTCAAACTTTAATACAAGAATGACCCCAACTTCAGTTTTTCCACACAATGAGTGTCTCAAGGGCAAGTTTTAATGGGAAACAACTTCGATCGTAGTTCAGTAAGTAATAAATTGTGTTCAAGATTATGTAAGTCATAAATTCTGTTCGATAAATGGCTAGTAAATGAATTGGAAAGCTGCCTATGAGTTCAACGCTGTACTGGAGTCTACTAAAGAACCAGTTTTACTCGAGAATCTCGTACTGATTTGAGCAAAAAAAAAAACAGATTTTTTTTTTTCAAGTCAAACGCATTAAACTATTTGATGCGTTGTCATTAGTCAATGAATTTTGAACTTTGTAGTATCATCTCTCCAAAAAAATCAATGGCTTTGTGTTTGGGCCAAAAAGCAAAACACGCACAGGCCCACTTCTCAAAAGGCCCAAAGAGCAAGAGAAATAAAAGATCTGGGCTTTAAAATTAAACAGGAAAAGAACCTAGCCCACATCTTTTTTCAGAGGGTGGCAGAAATGTAAAAATGACAAAGAAAAATGGGCAATTTCGTTCTAGACAGATCAAATAAAAGAAATTGGGCTGCGCGCAATTTATTACCATCTCTCAAAGAAGGGCCCAACAAGCAATTTTAAGGGAACTACTTTCAAAAGAACCCACGTGAAGTTTTTTTATCAGACTTTGAAAAGTCAAATAAAATCAACTATCGCAGAGTTGATAAGAGAGAGTCAGTGACTGGCAAACTAGGAAGGGGTGTCTTTGAAAAAGCTAAAAGATCAAATCCCTCTTTTATATATATATATATATGATCAAAGATATTTCTTCTATTTCCAGGAAGGGGATCCTCCCAAGGAGAGATAAGCAAACTTCAATCTTAGAAAGAGATAAGCAGGAAACAGGGAGCTGTTCAGAAGAAATCAAACTAGCCATCACTATTTTTTAGTTCTCACAAAGGGGCAGTTGGAATCAAAAAGGGATTAGGTTCGCTTTCAAGAAAAACCGGGAAGTGATTGCTTCTGAACTGACTATTGAGACCCCATTTGCCAAAATTGATAAAACCCTTTTTCACATTCCAAAAAAAGATCTTTTTGAGAAATTACCGCCCATTATTTTAAAAAATAAAGAAACCCTACTCCAAAGCATTTCTTATAAATATAAGAGGGAGTGAACAGGGCAAAAGGACAATTAATCTTACACTCAATTCATCAATCAAACAAACAACAAGAAATCAACCAAAAGCTCACTCAAACTCTAAGAGAAGCAAGCTTTAGATCAGAATTCCCAAGGTTCAGACTTAGAAAAATAAGTCATTTAAAACGAGATTTCTCTCGTTACAAATTTGGTTTAGCAAAAAGCCAAGACATGTAGAGTTTGAGTTTTTCCCAAACATGAAAACCTCAACAAATTTCACAGTGCAGTCCTCAATACACTGAGTCCTCAAGAACAACCACTTCTACCCTTTCAGACTGAAAAAGCCGCAGTTCTGCCCACTCAAAAGCCTCACAAAGCTTGAAGTAGATTAAAGCTCTGCTAGAATTGAACTTTGGTATCGATTTACAGCTGAAGCTTAGCAGTTGAAGTTGTTGAAAGTCCAGTCTAGCCCAGGCATATCCAATCCAGCCCGGATCAGAGCCTTCTATCTAGGCAGAAATGGAGTTCCAATCCTCTTTTGATCTTTCTAGCATTGATATGTACGTTTATAGTTGTGTAAAGGGCAGTTCTGCCTAAAACAGTCCAATTTCTATCAACTATTCTGGCTAGAGCAACCGTTTTTATACTGAGATAAATTATGAAAGTCCTCACCAGCCTGAGGAATGAAAAGAACTTGGGAGATATTCCTCACCCAAATTCACAATCGTTTGTTTTAGAAATCAGTAACTTGGGGCGCAAGTTATTTATTCTAGAAGAAGTCTACTAGAATCTTCATTGCTAGCAGTGGCACGCTCATACACCAAAGAAAGCTGACTTGTTGACCAGTCAATGGTTTCCAAGGCAGTGGGGAACTTTGCCCTTCCATCTCAGGATTAAACACGAAAACGAGGTGAACACTTTGTTCAAACAGAAAAACAAATAAAATTGGTGTCTAGTAAAACTGTAAACATAAAAATTAATACCTTTGTAGCTTTTGCAAGAGTAAGGGCAATTCCAGGGGCCCTATGACACCAGTGAACAAGAACATCTTTGTTTCTACCCTTTTCACTAGCAGGGTAGTTACCACTAGGAAAACGATTATCGATCATGTATTTGAGAGTTCCCTTTACATCTTCAACCTCATCTGGCTTCAATTCCATGTCCATCAAAACATCCATAATCCCTGCCAATCCATGTGCGGCTCCCCAATACTTCTCCCCTTACCATTCAAACATCAAAGCTGTTGGTTCCTTTTTTCTTCCTCTTTCGGGTCAACCTGTTTCAAGAATGGAGCGTGAGGTAGGAAGAAGTTGGGTCAACACCAGTGTCCCTATTGGATTTCTGGCTCATGAGAGGACTCGTTCAATTTCGGACAAAATTGAAAGTTGAATTAGGTTGAGAAGAGCGGGTGAGCACGGGCTGGGCCTTGATGGCTTGCTTCTTCTGGCTCGATCATAGGTTGCATAGGCGTGCCACTATTAGGGATGAGACCAGTCCAATAGACCTTGTATATGTGATGTAGATTGTGCGTTTGATGGATTTGCACTTGTTCCGGACCTCTAATCAAGCTATTGTGCTCCAAGGGGGGAATTGCTCTTTTCTATGCCTCAATCAAGAGGACTTCAATATTCTTTCAATTGTGCGTCGATGGTTTGGTAAATACGAATAGTACCTAACCAAACAGAAAAAACCAATGTTAAGGTTAATGCTCTTTTGATTGGATTCAGAAACCTAATTCGGGACCGAGATAACCCTTGATTTGGTTAGGATTCAATTGATTCGAGCCCAATGGTATGATTCGTGTTCGAACAACAAACTCTTGTTTTCGGGCTAATAAAGCCCTATTCGGACCTAGAACCCTTATTTTGGGTCTATCTAGTAATGAACAGTTATATCAAGAAGTTCAAATATAAAAATGCGGGAACATAAACTACTAGAAAGTAAAATGTGAAAAAGATCTAAGTCAAGAATGTAAAGTACGATTAAGTAAACTGCAAACATAATAAAATTTCCAAAAACTGGAGATTTCTCTATCCAGCTCCAACATGATAACAAGTTACAATGAAAGCCAAAGATTTGTCCATTTAGCGAACTAGTTACAATATTGAAGAGATTGGAGATTTCTCTTATCCAATCTGTATAGGTTTCAGCTGTTTAGAAGAAAAATATACTAACTATTTAAACAAGAATCATACCATAAAGATGGTAGAGCAATAAAAGATAAACGCAGGAGTTGTCAACTGCCTATCTGGGCAACAAGTTGGCTATTTAAAAAATCTTGAAGTTTGTTCAAGTGAGACGTTGCGTCTAATTTTGGAGAGAGAGTCCCCTTGTGCTGCTATTGAGCCTCTATATGTATAGGCAAAAGTCCCTAATGATGACGGTGAAAGCTAGAGGATGATACTTAAGCGTTGTCCAAAGTCAGCTGCTGATCTGTCCTTGTGAGTTGATCCGAAGGTAGGAGAAAGGATATTTCAAATCAAAATATTGGTTTCAAGGGATGTCCTTTTGATTTGTCGTACTTTTGTAACTAGAAAACCAGTTGGAAGATGGTTCCTCTTGGTTTTGGCATCAATTATCCAGCCTGCTTTCTTGTTGAGAGAGATGGTGGTCAAGTCATTCTTAACGGTGAAAACCCAACTTCAGATCGTCACGTGGGTTAACTAGTAACGGTTACCCAAATTTTTAACTTTAGTGTGGGTTAAAACTGGGGTATTCTTTTTGCAACATGAGCTTTTGAGTAGGTTTCACTAATTATTGGCCCAAATCCAAAAAGCCTTTTTCGTTGATTTTGAAAGAAAGAAATTGGGCTTGGGTCTAATGTAATCTTATTTGTAAACAAACCATCTTTGGCCCATTTTCCAAATAGGGTACAAACAAAAAAGTATCTTCCTCTCTTGCCCAATGCTCGGCGATTCTTGCTAATTTCATCCAAACTGCTCTCTACATTATACAAACCAAAGTATATGCCAAACATTAATGACAGGATCCGCCCCGAATTCATCGGAATCCGTGGTTTTTTCGACATCCACCTGATGCCAGGCCCGCTTACTAACATCATCCTCTTCTTCAAAAGCAAAGGAAAAGAGAGTCGAGACTTTCAGCCAAAATTTTAGCAGAGTCTCCCCTGAAAAACGAACTTTTCCCATAAATTTCAACCTGTCAAAACACAAAAACAAACCCAACTAGCAGCATGCACAATACAAAAGTACACAGTTTACATAATAGGCCTCCGACCTTACATCCAACCCTAACATGGGTGAAAACAGAGCAATTCTAAAGAAATTCAGTTTACAATCGAAATCAAAGTTCAATGAAAATAGATACAAATAAAGGTTGCCCTACAGAAGTTCAGGGCTCGGAAGTTCAAGATTTGGCTCGGCCGCTCGGCTCAGATCAAGCTACTGCCTGGGGGGTGCAAAACAGAAAACTTGTGAGTCGACAAAAAAAAAGTTATTGAAAACAACATACTAACCCTACCATTCAGAAAACGATTCTAAAAAACATGCAATAGTAACCATTCATACTTAATCAATTTGAAACTAAGATACTCTCATACTCCCGATGTAGTATAATACTACCCAAGTTCAAATCTTTTGACTCTAACCAAACCCCTCCCTTCTCGAGGTATAGGTTTATGAACTGTAGTATGTAAGGAAAGCTTTTTAAAATAGTTACGCGTGTGCATATATATAGTTATATACATACAGACCCCTAAAAATCTCACGACTATATAGATATACGCCCATTAATTCGTAAATATATAAATAATATATATGTATATGATAATCTGACACCAACACGAGTATTGGGGGAAAACATCCAAACAGGGATTGTTTGACTAGCCCGCAAGGTTTCAACTTTCTACCCCACATCTAGGGATGAGTTGTCCAACCAGGGAACTACCACTCTACAGCACACACGCTGTAAAATCCAACGCCATGTGTGGCTAAACCAAACCAAACTATGTCCTATGCGCGTAGGCTGCTTCATCACATGCCGGAAAATCCAACGGCACGTGTGATAAAGTACTAACGTATCCAAGTGAGCCCACACGCCAGAAAATCCAACGCCATGTGTGGGTATAGTAACCAGGGGAGAGTACTTAGCATGGTGTAAATACATAACTCATATACCAAACAAAAAAATACCCAACTCTCATAAACCACTTACCCAGTTATTTAATCGTAATGTAAATAGCAACTTCTCACAGCATAAAAAAAAAAACCCAAAATAATCATAAACTTCAATACCAAAATATAACCGCTAATTCCATAATTTGAACAATATATAAACTCCATAGTCCAAAATAATCCATTTTAAATACATGGTAATGTAATTTTTGAAAATAATGCTTAATTAAAACAAGTCCACTCCCAGAAAGTCTTAAGTTGCGTGACCTTGAGAGGGTCCTGCTTGCTGAGCACGTTGAGTCTGAGTACCTATTGAAGAACATGAGGACTAGATTAAATAAAGCCCTTTGAACAAGAACTTTAAAACAAATTCCTAGTTTTCCCGGGACTCAAGTGTGTGTACAACGAACAGGGAGTTTCTAAGGTCCAACTACACGTTTTGAACTTGTATGGAGGATTCTTGTTTACACCTAGAATTTTCGGCCCTAGGACCAATTAAGGCTGATGGCGTACCTGGTGTCCAAGGCTGTAATCTTGGTCTCAATGATGGCCCAGGCATCATGGACTTTGGGTATTCTGAAATAGCTCCACGACCGTTCCTCGGCCTAGCAGTCAGGACTTCATTTGCGATCAAGATCATCCAGTTTTGGTCTATTGGGCGAGATCGCCCAAACAACTAGACTCGACCAAATGAGCTATTTCGGTCTAACAAACATAATTGCCCTAATAGGGCAGCTCAGCCTAAGAGACAGGCTCGACCCAACTTCCAGCTCCTTCCAGCAATCAAATCCAGATTCACTCCGATCCTTGGCTGAATCTCCCACTAGCGATCTCGGCCACGACCTTGATTCACATCCAATCTTCTAGCTAAAGGATATGAAACATGGAGTGGGGTTTTCAGGAAAAGCGGCGCACCAAAAAGAATATGGAACGTGTTATCTGGAAAAGGAGAAGACTTTCCATGTCAATCAAGCA
The DNA here is from genome assembly GCA_020226455.1 of Prunus salicina. Taxonomy (NCBI): domain Eukaryota; kingdom Viridiplantae; phylum Streptophyta; class Magnoliopsida; order Rosales; family Rosaceae; genus Prunus; species Prunus salicina. Next base: position 15,495,727 of record CM035344.1, on the reverse strand, counting down.
CATGTTTTAGAATATGCCAGTGGAGCTACAGTAAATCACCATTAAAATAAACAAATCCAAAGCCAGATGTGCAAGGGACCTGCCAATAAAGGAAGAAAGCAGATGCAGCTCCCCAGATCATGCGACCACCAGCTTCATCTTTTTCCTATAAATACAAGCCTCCCACGAAGCAAATTATCTTTACCTATCATTTATCTTCCTGTAATACACCTTCAATATCTTTAAATGCTTTCCTAGGAGTAGTGGTAAAGTTAAGTTCTTCCATCCATCAAATATATTATATGACCCTTGGTTTTCAAGGCCCTGGAGCACAGTCCCTGTTACTTTTCCATCCACCCCATGTATCATACAACCTTCGCAATCTAGCGAGGCATTGGAGCACCATCCAAATCCACCAACCGTCTTCCACCATTTACCCCAATCGACAGCCTTGTAGCTCAGGCCATGAACCTGACGGTTGAGAACTGTTACTTTCTCAGCCACAATCGCTTTGAGTGAAGTCAGATCCAAATAGGCACACTCAATCCATCCACAACATCTTCGAATGCATGGTATGACAGGACCCAACCCGGATTCCCCCTCGAAATCCGTGACTGGGACAACCTTGACCCAATTTACTTGTTTTATTCAATTTATCTATTTGTGAAATTACAATTTTGTCCTTGTGTGAAAGGGGCACTTGAGGCACTTTTTGCTATAGAAGGATTTTGGGAAAAAGAGTGGCACCATTTCATCCGGCTCATTGAAATGAGTTCGTAGGCGTGCGGCATGCTCAATTCCGAGTCGTAACAAACCCGTAAAGGTCTGAAAACTGAAATGACATAATAGTAATTTTGAAAATTGTCAAAAAAAAAACCTAAATACCCGAGCGGGCCCCACTCTTTCCTCTCTCCCTTAGCTCCTTCTTTCCTCTTCGACCTTCTCCTCCCTCGCGATGAACGCAGAACCAGACACTATGTGGTCGGCTAATTTCGTCATCCAGCCACCCCCGAGTATTAGACAGGTCGGGAATTGACCGTGAGGGGACGGCGAGCAAGATGAAGCCTAGCCATGACCACCAGTCAAGGAGGTGCTGAAAGCTCGAAAAAATCGGGACTGTATCGATTTTTCTGTCACAGTTTTGGGCAATTTCGGCCACCATATTTATCGATCCAGGTATGGTTTTTGACCTCTTCTACGTATTCTCACTGATGGTAGGGTTGGATTCAATCGATTTTGAAGTTTTGAAACTCAATCTAAAACCTAGAAATTTCTGGTTTTTGGATCAATTTTCCGACCACTTCTTGGCCAAATTAAGGGTTGGCTTAGTTGTAAAAGCTGATCTCCTAGGTGTGCTTGATCGTTAGGTAAAGCTCTTGACTGGCGGTTTGAAGATTTTCTGATCGTTGGAATTTACTCAAGCCACCCACGTGTTGCCGGTGCTTGTGGCAGCCCGTGGGCTACTCTGTGGCAGGTCGTTGTGTCCTAGAAATTGGATACCATTTGACTATTGGACTGATATTACACCTACCAGGGGATATCTGGGTTCGATATGTTCAGATCGTTTGATCTATCCTATTTTCTATTATGTCGTTCCTCATATCTCTAGGATCGTGTAGGAATTCGCACAACAAAAATTAGAGTCGTGGGATAATTAAACCGGTTACCGCCCGATCGAAGCGATCCGACTACTTGATCGAGACCAAACTCAAGGGACGTGTTTAGGAAACTCTATTGGACCTTTACGAGCATTCGGATCAGAAAACTGAGGTCGTGGGCCCGGTTGACCAAAAACCAGAAGTTTGACCAACTGTTGGCCATAGGTCTTTTGAGACCATCTAGTCCTTTGGGAAGGTACCAGAATAGCTTTGGGACTTTTCTAAAGTTGTGTACACACGATAAGTTTCCGGGAACTAGGGTTTGAATTTAAATTCTTGGTAGAGGTCAACTAATGAGTAGTATTGGTGAGGTTGACTAATTAAGCATATTCGATATGGCATACGAGCTTGTTCGGAGTGTTTGCTCACAATCGTTTCAATATGTGTATTTTGATTCATCAAATTTGTAGCAGCTTCTCTAGTTTTATTATGAATATTGCCAACTGAACCAACATGCACCTTTATTCTTTCTCTCCCTTTCTTCCAATTCCTAAACCCTGCTCCAGTGAAAGCTTCACTACACACTTGTTCAAAATTGGATCTAAAGGGATAGCAATAAGGACAAAATGCAACAACTTTAGATACATTATACTACAACCAATCAGATTCATCAAACAATTGGGTAATGAAGCGTCGATTATTTCCTGACATATTACTTTGTGGGAAAGAATGACCTCTAGGTTGACAAGTTCCTTTTTGTAGATATGCACTTCGAACCTCATCTCTAATAGTAGTATCATACTTAATCATACGAATTCTTAGTCTAGGGCTTGCCCAAAGATTAGCCAAAACCTCATCTAACTCACTTTTTCTTGAACTTGAAGTTCTTGAACTACCCACATTATCTGAACTAACCAATGATGACTTTCTCTTAAAAAATCTTTCCATAATTCTACATAAATTAATCAAAATAATAACTAAACTAAATTAAAGAGAACACCAAATTTATACCAATTAACCACAAAAAATTCATAAATGAAACATCCAATAAATCAAAACAATATAATACAATCATAAATTCAATTTCAATTCAAGTAATTTAGATTTAGAGTTAGAATTTACTTGAATTGTGAGGTGGTGGAAGCGGAGGCAAGTTTTTGGTGGCGGCAATGAATGAGCTGGGGCTTAAAGATTTTGGTGGGGAGGGGGGGATTTAGGGTTGGAGATACTGAAGTCGGGTGGAGGGGTTTTGAAACTGTTTGAATTTTTTGTTTTCAAAGACTTGGACCAAAACGACGTCGTTTTGGCTAGGTCATTGAAAAAAAATTCGATGGGCCAAAACGACGTCGTTTTGGCCAGCAAGTCTTTTTTTTTTTTTTTTTTTAAAAAGAACCGCACTGGGTAGCTTCTTCTTCCTCACACCAGCAACCCTCTCCTTCATCCATTCATGGGGTCACACAATCAAGTAAAGGGGACCTTCTAGCTTGTTTTCATGGAGTCCATAGGGTCGATTGACATTGACCCCATTGTGGGTCCGTCCCTGCACACAATAGTTAAGATTAATTTAATGGGACTCATGCCCTCAACCCAAACTCAATGAGCATACATAGAAACTAAAGATTTAAGTTTACAACCCATAAAAGAATAAAGGTAGAGAGTGAAAGAAGAACATTCCTACGGAGCGGACAATGATGATGCCTCGACATGGTGGTCACGACCTCGGAATCTAGGACTTGGGGTGTGCAAAATAGAAAATGTGAGTGCACGAAAACAAAGTGCTTAACATAATTTATAAACAACATAAATTACCCCTAGATATAATGCCAAGCAACAAAATCCTTTGTATGCGTACATATATAAGAACTGATACTTGAAAATAATCCAATTTAGTATACTTATAACAAAATATACGATAAAGAAATCCATTTAATTAATACTTCATTGCTTAGTCCTCATTGTAAAACCATATAATCGAAACTTCCAAAATAATCCCGTTAAAGTAAAATATAAACATCAAAACCCAAAATATCCTTTTTCTCCCTCAACCATACCCATTCTTAGGCGTATGCTTGCAAACATTAAATGTCAAAAAACTTGCAATTACCCAATCTCAAATTCAAACCTCATTTCAAAAGTCCATACCTGTGTAGAGCAATCTCAATGCAGATGCTCCGAAAACTCAACCTTGAAATAAATCAACAAATGTACCCACACAAATACCCATATACATATTTATATAACAAAATCGACTTTAAAACCAAGATATCCCATAATCCCTATATAGCATATAACACAAAGTTAAACAATACCTTTTTCCCTTCCCAAACCACTATCTTCCAAAATGCATGCCCGTAGGCACATCAAATGAGGAAGGATCCTCACATGGAAGATCCCTCAACCATGTGGCCAGGGACGAGCAGTCCAACAGGGGACTGTCCTTCACCATCCCACACAGCAGATTTCTTAATACTCGTGCTTCTGTGCCAATTACAACCCACACCAAGGTGCCTGAGACATAACCACAAACCTTTCACTTCCATGGTTTCTGATGTGCGTGACCAAGTGCACGGGGAGGTACATAGACATCTGGACTAATAGCACTCCAAACAGACATAAACCACAACCTAACTCAAATACATAGACATCTGGACATTAGTAGTGTCCATAACTAAATACCTAGATATATATATATATATTCAAAGTATAGATAGTAACTCTCAAAAATAACATATATCATAACCCAAAATTATCACAATCTTCAAATATCCAAATATACTCCAACAATCCCATAACATAATCTCATAAACCCATCAAGACCCCAAAATAATTCGAATCATAATCAAAGCTTGTTTCATAATCTCAAGATACTATAATCCAATATTAAAACACAATATAGTTTCATAATCTCAATAGTCAAAAAAATCAAATTTCTATAATGCAAGACAATCCATCTTTGAAAGTAATGATCATTTAAAAACAAAGTCCACTCAGAACAGGTCCACACTACTCAATCGTGAGAGAGCTTTTCCTCTGGAATACGCGACACAAGAATACCTATTCAAGAGAATAAACATGCTTAATTAGTACACGTACCCAACGACGAAGTAAGTGTGCACGACTACCAGAGAGTTTCTACGGCCAAACTAACACTTTTAAAAAAGATGGAACGCCCTCGGAAGACTCACGGTCAATCGAGTGGTCAAACTTCCCATATTGGTCAACCGAGTGGTCAAACTTCCCATATGAAAGTCCCTACAAGTTCAACAAGATTTACTAAACACGTCCTATAAGTTTGGTCTCGATTGAGCGGTCAGATGTATGACAGTCGCATGATCAGATGGCGAACACTTTGTCACTGGAAATTTCTCGAAACACCCTACAATACCTATACCAACACGTTCAGACTATCAAGGGGAGAATTTTTGGTTCTTGGACCACAGCCAAAAAGTTGCCGAAGCTAGCAGGATTGAACCCAAACCGTGAGCCCTAAGTGGGTGTTTTGAACGATCTCTAAAACCTCAAAATTGATCTACAATACCTACATAAACGGATAGAGCACAAAGAGTAGATGAAGTTTCATACCTGGTTCAACGATTTTGGTCACCAGAATCGCTGGAAATTGCCCAAACACTCCCGGCGATGAACGAGGGTTTTGGCTCGGTTTCAGTCCAAAAATCGCAATCAATCTTGGAGCACTGAAAGTGGAAATGGGTATGGACGTGTAGAGGAGGAAGAGACGATTCTGTTGGAACAAGAATCGTCGGATTTGGTTGACGAACGGAGGAGAAAACACGGTCCATTTTCGTGAAGGAGAGAGAGAGAACGCGCAGGGAGGAGAGGAATAAGAAAGAGAGAGCTAATCTATTTTAAAACCAAACTTCAAAAAATTTACAGTTGTGCCACTGCATTTTCGTTGACCACAACTTCTTCGTTAAAACTACGATTTGATCACACTACGTGTCTATGAACACGTGAGAGTGAACCCTACACAATGGTGCCACTCAATTCCCCAAAATTCTTTCATATCAAAAAGTGAATGAAGGGCAAAATTGTAATTTCACAATAACATAAATTGAATAAAATGATTAAATTGGGTGTGTTACATGGCAGACCCTCATTTTTGGAAAATTGTGTGAGTGGATGAAAACAAAGCGTCAAACATAGTTTATATTCAATATAATAACACCCTCATTTTTAGAAAATAATGCCAAAATACTATGCAACCAAATCCTTTTGTATACGTACGTATATACCATCTGAGACTTGAAAACAATTCAATTCAATATACTTATATCATGTCATAAGATAAGAAAAATCATTTAATTAATACTTCTCAAATTCTTGGAAAACAAACACCCAAGGTAAACCTGTTGATATAAAATATAATCATCAAAACCCTTATTAAAAATTATACTATATTAATATTATATTCTTAGGTTGATCAGCAAGCAACTTCGTAGAACCTTTTCATTCTAGTTACCAAAGAACCAATTCAAAAAACTTGAAGGGAATTTCTAAATTTGGCTCTTCTAAACCATAAGTCCAATGCTACCAACGTGTCTCTTTGAGCCACACCAGTAATCAATAACAAAAAATAACAAATAAGATTCAATCCCCAGCAAAATTGCCTAAAATTAGCAAAGACCATCACATTAAATGGAAGGTTTCTCAGTCCCATAATCATGATCTCATCCAAAATCCTCTCTCTCTCTCTCTCTCTCTCTCATAGTCCTCATTATCGAAGTCTACAACCATTTGTAATTTATTTTGAAGATCAAATGGCCATGTCCAAGACATTTACACTTTGCATTGTTGCTCTCTTGGTGTGCTCGATTTGTAGTGAAACGGCGAATGCAAAAGATATCAGTAATGGGGCAATACGCCGTGATCAGCCAGGTGGTTGCAGGGAGTCACGGTGCATGTCTCCACCATCCAACTCTTATAACAGAGGTTGTGAGAAGGGGAAGGAGTGCAGAGGTGGTCGTAAATTTAAATGAGTCTTCAGAAGCACAACATATAATCAAGAAGGGGACACACCATGAAATGGAGCTTAAAACACTAAATAGGGATGCCCATTCTTTTACATAAATATATTTATTATACTACTCTTGATCTGGCCATATTGTGAACATGATGTAATAAAGAATAACATTATTTAATCAATTTCTAAAGAGTTCAACATGTTGCCAATCTTTTTGAATCGTTGAATCAAGTTTCTGTTTTATTTTTCAGGTCACCATATGCAAACATTAAACTACATTTACTTGCTCATACTCAGACATCTTAAGGTAAAAGAATAAATTTATTTGAGCAAGAGATGTGAGATTTTCAAAGCACCAATTTTATGCAAGTAAATCTCACTTTTGTGAGAAAAGTAGTCAACGATACGAATGTGGTAAATTTAGCATTCTCGATCATGAACACTTCATGTGAAATGTTTTATGCATCGAAAATTTGGTTGTTGGTGCTATATATCGGGCTCGTTTTGTAAGAACCCAGTCCTTAATTAATATTTAATTATTAATTTATTCTAGTAAAAGACACTTATACCCCTAAAATATTTTATTAGATTTAAAAGTTGACTTTTTGACCGGAAAGGAATTTGGGGATTTCAGTTATACCGTTGCGTAGAGCGCCACGAAACGAGTCCGTAGACACGTAGTGGACTCAAATCGGAGTTGTAACGAAGGAGTTACGATCAAAAGAAGTCCAGTGGCATAACCGTAAATATTTCAAACTTCAGTTTATATAAACCCAGATTTTCTGGTTTTCGGGGACACGACCAGCCGACTTTGGGAGCTGTTTTCTCTCAGCTCCGACCCCCGATTCAGGCAAGACCAGTGCCAAATGAACCACAAAACGAGTCCTCGATCCACCGCCATAGTCGCGGGAAACAGCTACGAAATAGGCGGTGCTGGACAGTTTTTGACAGAACTTCCAAGCTTTCGTTCTCCGTTGTCCGGCCACCAAATAGGATGTGTGAGATATGGTTTTCTAGCTATTTTTCATGCTCTAGCTGCTGGTTCGGTAGGATTTCAGAAATTTCAAGCGTAGATAGCTCGATTTACGAGTTGGGTTTCAGCCGGTTTTGAGAGCACAGTTCCGGCCAGTTTCGGCCACTTTTTGGGGTATGTCCAAGAACAAAAGTTGTTCCAAATGGGGTGTTTTACCTAAATTAGGAGTTTGGCCGGCGGTTCGAAGTTTTTCCAGTCGCCGGAAATTGATCAAGCCACCCACACGCTGCCGACGCATGTGGCAGAGCGTGGGCAGATTGGTGGAGACCACATTCAGTTTTAGAATGATCCTTGTGTCGTCACGAGCGCGTAGGATTTCGCGGATCTCAATTTGGTTAACGTTTGAACCCCGAACGGATCTCGCCTAGTGTGCGATTTCTGGGTTCAATAGTTTTGCACCGTTGGATCGTAACCATTTTTAGATATGTTAATCTAGACGTGCCCAGGATCGTATAGTATTTGACGGATCGTAAAACGGAGTCCCGGATACTCCAGGAATATCAACCCTAAAACCAGGTTTACAAATCAGGAACAGAAGAAAGAACTACGTGTGGCTTGATCCCTCAGTATGGGTACGTAGGCAGCCTATAGTTATCAGGCGTAGCCACGAGTTAGGGCCCCAAAGTTTGTGTTATCGTTTTTAGAGCATTTTGGTCATTTATGACCCACAGCCACCAGGTGTCAGTTTTAAACAGGTTTCGACCCGGATTCCAAAGTGGAAATTGGGTCAGGTCGTTTCACGTTCTCTTATGAATCTTTTAAATTCATAAAATACCAAACTACAACCTTTTGCTAGGTCAAAATCTCGTGTAATCCCGACAACATGTAACATTCGAACAAGTCCAATAACACAGTATTTTGCTTTTTTTCTATTGTATATTATATGAGTACAAAGATGCATCCTTGAACTATTTTCTCTTGGTGGCATCTATAACACCATATTTTTATTTATTTATTTTTTCAAATGCTTTGTACACTCTCAAATGAATACTATAATCACTAAGGGCAGGTTTAAGTCCGGAAGGAACGTACACCTATTGCGTAGTATTATGTTACCCATATGTATATTTAGACTAACTTTTGTTATTGAAAATTTTGAAAACCTTGAAGGGGACTTGGTTTTTAAAAGTTCTTCAAAATTTTATTGTTTTCAATCTTGAATTAAAAATTAATTTTTTTGAAGAAATTCCTCTTTATTTATTTTTGGGGTTATAATATCTTAATTTTCAGATTGTATTTTTATATTCAATACTATAATTTTATGTTTAATGGGATTGGATGTCTGTAAAAGGCTATTCTTCCTTCACATTTGACACACAACTAGAATTCGATTCTCTCTACATCTCTTCTACTACTTTCATATATATATATATTATGTATTTTCTACTATTATTTTTGGAGAGGTTCTATGTCTTGGAGGCATACATCCGACTTTGAACGTATGTGCTCATAACACAACTTGAGCATGTATATTTAGGATCGTATCTTAGAGTCTTGTAGGCCTTTAGTATATGCACCCTTAATAGTAGGCGGCTAAGGCGGTCGCCTAGGGCCTCTAAATTGGAGGGGTCGCCAATTTTTATAAACCTCTGTATATACATATTTATGTTACTTGAAAAATTATACTATATTATATATTATATTAACACCAAGTACTATTTTTTAAAAAGCCTAATTATTTACTCTAAAACTAAAAAATGGAAACTTAATAAGGAACCAATTTTATTTTATTTTATTTTTTTAAGTTAAACCAGTTTTATATGTTAACCTAGTAGCATATACCTTAAATTAGAAAATCTACTCTACTCAACAAAAGTTTTACAAAAAAAAAAAAAAAAACAAGTAGTTTATTATTGTATATCTTTTGCAAGAGGAAGTGATCTTCGAGGAAGAACAAGAAAGTAAAAACACACAAGACTATTGTTTATTTTGTATTGAAAAAGACATGGTAGAAAAAATTGATTATGCAAAGTAATTGATACGTTGGCATCCAAAAATGCTAGGTGAGTGATGTTTTAATGCATTGTATAAAGTTGTTATGTGAATTACATTATCTATAGTGCAAATATTTTTATATTTAGTTTTACGAAAATGAAAACTAATTTCTAATAACACAATATTCGTCTAGGTTCAACTTTGTATTTATGGAACAATAGTTATGTTCGTGGACACGTGTCAAATATTGAGAAGGCTGGTGAGGGTACACATTGGGTTAAAGTGGTGAGCAAAGAATACCCCAAAATCGAAACTACCCCTGAACCCTCAAGCGTTAATAATAATAAAAACATCAAGAGGCATTAATGTTTAGGTATTTGAGATAATTAATATAAACTACGAGTAGGGGGATCATATCCAGTCATTTGACCAATTACTAAATTAAATATTTTTATTTAACTTTTCTGATGGGTGTAAGAATTTTTCTTAGGTAGATCAACAAGAAACTTGGTAGAACCTTTTCATTCTAGTTACCAAAGAACCAATTCGAAAAACTTGAAGGGAATTTCTAAATTTGGCTCTTCTAATCCATAAGTCCAATTCTACTAACATGTCTCTTTGAGCCACACCAATAATCAATAACAAAAAATAACAAATCAGGTTCAATCCCCAGCAAAATTTCCTAAAAATAGCAAAGAACATCACATTAAATGGAAGGTTTCTCAGTCTTGTAATCATCATCTCCTCCAAAATCCTCTTTCTCATAGTCCTCATTATCCAAGTCTAGCACCATTTGTAATTTCTTTTGAAGATCAATGGCCATGTCCAAGACATTTACACTTTGCATTGTTGCTCTATTGGTGTGCTCCATTTGTAGTGAAACGACGAATGCAAAAGATATCAGTAATGGGGCAATACGCAGTGATCAGCCGAGTGGTTGTAGGGAGTCACAATGCATGCCTCCGCCATCCAACTCTTATAATAGAGGTTGTGAAAAGGGGGAGGAGTGCAGAGGTGGTGGTCATAAATTTAAATGAGTCTTCTGATGTACAACATATAACCAAGAAGGGGACACACCAAGAAATGGAGCTTAAAACACTAACTAGAGATGCCCATTCGTTTACAAAAATATATTTATTATACCAAGAAGGGAACAACATTATTTCATGAATTTGTAAATAGTTCAATGTGTTGGTATGAAAAGGGTTTTCAAAATTTTATTGTTTTCAATTTTGAATTAAATTTTAATTTTGTTGACCAAATGCTTCTATATTTTTTGTGGGGTTATAATATCTTAATTTTCAACTTTTATTTTTATATTTAATGCTATAATTTTCGGGGATTGGATGTCTGTAAAAGGCTATTCCTCCTTCACATTTGACATACAACTTTACAAGACTCGCCCTAGATTCCACCTCGAAATCCGTGACGAACCCTGCTTCTCGTCCGACATCTAACCAATGATGGACCCACTTTAGAGGTGTGGTGGGACCCGTGCACCCTTAACGGGTTGTACTGTAGAGCCCTTGACAAGGCTGTCTGCATGTGTTATACTTATTTTCAACAGCACATGTATGTTGGATTCTTGTTTACACCAAGAATTTTCGGCCTTAGGACCAATTAAGGCTGATGGCATACCTAGTGTCCAAGGAAGTAATCTTAGTCTCATTGATGGCCCAAGCATCATGGACTTTGGGTATTCTGAAATAGCTCCACGGCCGTTCTTCGGCCTAGCAATCAGGACTTCATTAGTGGTTGAGATCATCCAATTTCGGTCTATTTCAGCCTAACAGACAGATGCGCCCTAGTAAGACAGCTCAGCCCAAGAGACAGACTCAACCCAACTTCCAGGTCCTCCCAACAATCAAATCTGAATTCACTCCAATCCTTGGCTAAATCTCCCACTAGCGAGCTCGTCCACGACCTTGATTCACATCCAATCTTCTAGCTAAAGGATGACATCTTCACATGGCCTCGCATGGCCACTATCTCTGGAGTTGAAAAAGGATTGCGCACTGAGTGAAACATGGAGTGGGTTTTTCTGGAAAAGTGGCGCACCAAAGAGAATATGGAACATGTTTTCTAGAAAAAGGGAAGACTCTCCATGTCAAACAAGAACATGTTCTGGAATCTGTCATTGGAGCTACAATAAATCAACATTAAAATAAACAAATCCAAAGCCAGTTGTGCAAGGGACCTGCCACTAAAGGAAGAAAGCAGATGAAGCTCCCCAAATCATGCCTCCACCAGCTTCATCTTCTTCCTATAAATACAAGCCTCCCACGAAGCAAATTATCTTTACCTATCATTTATCTTCCTGTAATGCACTTTCAATATCTTTAAATGCTTTCCTAGGAGTAGTGGTAAAGTTAAGTTCTTCCACCCATCAAATATCTTATACAACCCTTGGTTTTCAAGGCTCCGAATCACCATCCTTGTTACTTTTCCGTCCAGTCCATGTATCATACAGCCTTCGCAATCTAGCGAGGCATTGGAGCACCATCCAAATCCACCGACCATCTTCCACCATTTACCCCAAATCAATAGCCTTGTAGCTCAGGCCGTGAACTTGACGACTGAGAACTATTACTCTCTCGGCCACAATCGCTTTGAGCAAAGTCAAATCCAAATAGGCACACTCAATCCAACCACATCATCTTCAAATGCATGGTATGACAGGACCCAACCCAGATTCCCCCTCGGAATCCGTGACTGTAACACCCCCGACCCAATTTAATCTTTTTGTTCAATTTATCTATTTGTGAAATTACAATTTTGCCCTTGTGTGGTAGGGGAACTTTAGGCACCTTTTTCTACGGAAGGATTTTGGGGAAAAGAGTGGCACCATTGTGTCGGGCTAGTCGAAATGAGTTCGTAGGCGTGAGGCAAGCTCAATTCCGAGTCGTAATGAACCCGTAAAGGTCAGAAAACTGAAATGACATAACAGTAATTTTGAAAATTGTAATAAAAAAAAACCCTAAATACCTGAGTAGGCCCCACTCTTTCCTATCTCCCTCAGCTCTTTCTCTACTCCCCGACCTTCCCCTCCCTCGCTTTGAATGCCGAACCGGCCACTATGTAGCCGGCTAAATTCATCATCCGACCACCTAGAGTCTTAGACCGGTCAGGAATTGACAGCGAGGGGCCGGCGAGCACGATGAAGCCCAGCCACGACCACTGCTTAGGGAGGTGTTGAAAGCTCGAAAAAGGTCGGGACTATACCGATTTTTCTGTCACAGTTCTGGGCAATTCCGACCACCATTTTTTTTTAATCCAGGTATGGTTTTTTACCTCTTCTACGTATTCTCACTGATGGTAGGGTTGCATTAGATTGATTTTGCAGTTTTGAAACTCAATCTAAAACCTACCAATTTTCAATTTTTGGATCAATTTTCTAGCCTCTTCTCGACCAAATTAAGGGTTGGGTCACATGTAAAAGTTGATCCCCTAGGTTTGCTTGATGGTTTGGTATGGCTCTTGACTGGTGGTTTGAAGATTTTCCGATCGATGGAATTTACTCAAGCCACCCACGTGTTGCCGGTGCGTGTGGTAGCCCGTGGGCCACTCTATGGCTGGCCGTTGTGTCCTGGAAATTGGATACCGTTTGACTACTAGACGGATATTCGGGTTTGATAGGTTCAGATATTTCAATCGGTCATATTTTCAATTATGTCGTTCCTCGTATCTGTAGGATCGTGAAGGAATTCCTGCATCGAAAATTAGAGTCCTGGATGCTCTGAATCATTGAGTTTAGGGATAAGTAAACTGGTTACGGTCCGATCGTGCGATCGGGAGAGATCCGACCGCTCGATCGAGACCAAACTCACGGGACATGTTTAGGAAACCCTATTGGACTTTTAGGAGCATTCGGATCAGAAATCTGAGGTCGTGGGCCCCGTGGGCCCAGTTGAGGAAAAACCAAAAGTTTGACCAACTGTTGACCATAGGTCTTTTGAGATCGTCTCGTCCTTTGCGAAGGTACTAGAATGGCTTTGGGATTTTTTCTAAAGTTGTGTACACACGTTAAGTTTCCAGGAACTAGGGTTTGAATTTAAATTCTCGGTAGAGGTCGACTAATGAGTACTATTGGTTAGGTCGACTAATTAAGCATCTTCAATATGCCATACGAGCTTGTTCGGAGTGTTTGCTCACAGCCATTTCAATATGTGTACTTTGATTCATCAAATTTGTAGCAGCTTCTCTAGCTTTGTTATGAACATTACCAACCGATCCAATATGCACCTTTATTCTTTCTCTCCCTTTCTTCCAATTCCTAAACCCTGTTCTAGTGAAAGCTTCACTACCCACTTGTTCAAAATTGGATCTAAAGGGATAGCAATAAAGACAAAATGCAACAACTTTAGATACATTATACTACAACCAATCAAATTCATCAAACCATTGGGGAATGAAGCGTCGATTAATTCCTAATATATTACTTTGTGGGAAAGAATCACCTCTAGGTTGACAAGGTCCTTTTTATAGATATGCTCTTCGAACCTCATCTCTAATATTAGTATCATACTCAATCATACAAATTCTTAGTCCAGGGTCTGCCTAGCCAAAACCTCATCTAACTCACTTTGTCTTGAACTACCCACATTATCCGAACTAACCAACGAAGACTTTCTCTTAAAAAATCTTTGCACAATTCTACATAAATTAATCAAAATAATAACTACACTAAATTAAAGAGAACACCAAATTTATACCAATTAACCATAAAAAATTCATAAATGAATTTCAATTCAAGTAATTTAGGTTTAGAGTTAGAATTTACTTGAATTGGGAGGTGGTGGAAGTGGAGGCAAGTTTTTGGCAGTAGCAATGAAGGAGCTGGGGCTTAAAGGTTTGGGGGGGCGGGGAGAGGGGGGGAAGGGGGGTGTTTGGATGGTTAAGTGTTTGAGGGGGTGGAGATTGGGGATTTAGGGTTGAGGAGAAAAGAATGGAGGTTTTGGAGATGCTGAAGTCGGGTGGAGGGTTTTTGAAACTATTTGATCTTTTTTTTTTTTAAAGACCTGGACCAAAACGACGTCGTTTTGGCTAGGTCATTCATGGGGCCACGCAGTCAGGTAAAGGGGACCTTCTAGCTTGTTTTCATGGCGTCCATAGGGTAGTTTGACCCCATTGTGGGTCCATGTTGTTAAAAATGTTAACTCGCAATTGTACGGGCCAATTAGTAGTATAGCAAGACAAGTACGAGGTCGTACCCACGAAGACTGAGAAGTTAAAACTAGTTATGTGCTTAGATTACCAAATTCAAGGAAGTAGGAAGTTAAGTCTAAAACAGAATTTAAAGCAAGAGTGATTGTAAGTGTTGAACAAATGAGGCAAAACAAAATTCCAAACAAAAGCAAAGTGAGCAAATGCAACAAAGAGTACTTTTGTAGGCTGGAAAATAGATTGAGAGACTAGGGCATTCGATTCACCATAACAATTCAATTCTGGGTTATAAGGAGTCAAGTGACAAGTCTAATTCAGATTCAAAGATTGATTCTTGCTAAAGTATAATTAAGCCATGGTGTTTGGTCCTAACCTTGTGTTCCTAATTCCCTAACTTGATTATTTGTTGTCTAACCTCAATTAAGCATTAGGAACCCATTAAGCATAGAAGAACAATTTAAACAACCAAGCATGTATCTAATTCCTGTTGTCGAATGTCCATACATACTTTTCTTATTCATAGTTCAATTCGAATCAAAGCATGGTGTCTACTCTTGATTCAAACAAAGGTAGCTAATAAACAAGTTCTAATGGTGATCAATCATCCAAACAAGTATATTAACTGATAAGCATAAAGAATAGGAATATGAATCATGAATCAAACTTGAAACTCAAAACTTCAACTTATAAACCCATAATATTCATGTCAGATTACATCGAAGCCCTAGTTATGAATTTAGCTACTCATAATGGAAATGAAACTTAAACAGAAATGAGAAAACATAATGAATGCAATAAGAGTGGAAAAACCCATTTCTGAAGTTACTTGTGGTGTCCAAGGCTTCTCCAAGTGCTTCTCCAAGTCTAATGCTGCTCCAAGAGCTTCCTCACATCTAGAGTATGGCAACTAAATAGGTGATTTGGGATGAGTTTGGGTGAGTGGTGATGGTAGAGAAAGAGGAAATTCGTAGGGAAATGGAAGGGAGGCTTGCTGGAGCTGTTTTGGTGATTTTGGACAGAATGGAGTGTTTGGGGAAGGATGGAAATGTTAGAGGATGGCTGAAGAGAATTCTAGGCTGAATGGAGTGTGATATGGTTGAATGAGTGTGAAGCTCTCTATTTATAGAGTGTGAAGCTCCCCTTTGGCTGATCAAGCACATGGCTCAAAAGAGGATCCAAGGCTCCTCCAATCTGATTTGTCTCCCCTTTGAAGAGGATCCAAGGCTCCGCCAATCTGATTTGTCTCCCCTTTGAAGAGGATCCAAAGCTCCTCCAAGTGGAAACTGCAATCAGCCTGGTGTGTATTTTGATGGGCTCACGGATTGGGCTCAACTTAATCAATTGCTGCATTTGAGTAGTCCATCTTGAAGTTCAGATTCTCATCTTTCCAACCACATATTATTTGGGCCAATCCAAGTTCGGACAAAGAAGTTAAGGCCGAAGTGAATTGCTAACTCAGTCTGCACGTTTTTGCACCACTTTGCATATTTTCCTATCCAAAGCCACCATTGTAACCTAAGGCCCAATGAACTGAATAACAAACCAAAATAGATTAAAAGCACAAGTTTTTCTTTAAGAACGTAAGCAAAACATAAACTATAAGGGTACAAAATGATATACAATTGTGAACTGATCAAATACCCCCAGACTTAGATTTTGCTAGTCCTCGAGCAAAACAAAAGAAAACAAAGTAAAAAAAACAAAACAAGAAGTTAATTAAACCACTTCTGTAGGTAACACAATTGCATTGAGCATATGCAACAAGCCTTTAAACCTCTAGGCATCCCTAGCAGGAGGAGTTGTGTCTCCTGAGGGTTTAACAGAAACGATACCCACAAACGCTTTACTGACTCTACAAAACAAAAGGTTAGAAAACTAACTTTGAAAACAACTAATGAAAATGAAAGAAAACTTTAGTTATACCTCCAACACCATAGAGTTGCCAAGATAGATGATCAATAAGTGTGTACAGTGGAAGCTATAGCTCAAAGGCACACGGCTTCAAAGTAAACATACTCAAATCTTGAAGGGAGAACATGCTTCAACTCTAATTCTCACATAAAGCACTCAATCACTCAGAACCTATGGTTTTATTCTCTCAAACAAGCAAAATGAGTATATGAAATAGAAGCACAATATTTGGTTAGATCTCATGAAGGGAATCAAATACTAAGAATAGAGATACACACATACATACCAGCACCCATGAATACATCCTCAAAGATCAGCTAGGTCTTTCACAAGGTTGTAATGAAAGGCTAGGGTTATGGGAAATGGAAGAATTGGAAGGAATACAATTAACTTAAGAACACACCAAGGTTGCATTCTTCATTGATCTGCAAGGTATCATTGATTTAGAATGGTATGGTTGCAACTTCATAGCATCATCTGGCATAGAACTTGTATTTCACATTTAGATCAAATCGAAACACTTTCTCTTTTCTTATTTGCTGACTTGATCTACTTCTTCTTTAACTTATTGCACAGATTCACACCAATTTACATTTAGGCATGTGGCAGCAACTTACTTGCTTCAAACTTTATCTTCGCACACCTTGGTATATTTCTAAGCTATAGGGTATGGCTATAACAGGTTAAATATCTCAGATTGAGATACAAAGTTAGGGGAATCATGAGGGTGATAGAAGAAAATGGGTTCAAGTGTTTGGCTGCAAGAGGGCTGATGGAACACACAAATGGGTAGGGTGAAAAGAAAGCACAGAGAATTGTTATACACACATAGCCTAGCATCACTTCAATGAGTTCATTCATGAGTGAGAGCATGCACCTGATATCTGCAAAGGGAATCATTCTTAGTATTCAATCAAAATGGAACAATGAGATCATTTAGAGTGAATTGAAGAAAATAAGTAGAGATGAGGAATAGAAACACTTTAAACCCTCTCAAGAAAGCAATTAGGCTCGAAATAGCTCACTAGGGTAGTCTCCACTATTCTCCTTCAAGAATCTGAGCATGGTACTTTATCCACCAGAATTCTAAGAGCTACCGCTTTGTGAAGTGTAATATGTCTCATATAAAAATCGAAATGGCCGCTCCATAGCATTGATTGTATGACATTCTTAAAAAAAAATAGCGACACCGAACGAAATTTGGAAACACAAATCAAATGAACAAAAATTGAAAACACAAATCAAATGAACAAAAACACAAATCAAATGAACAAAAATTGAAAACACAAATCAAATGAACAAAAATTGAAAACCTCCCCCCCAGACCTGAATTTAACATTGCCCCCAATGTGAAAGCATATAAGAAAACAGAAAACAAGGATTTAAGGGGAACCTGGCACTGCACGGTTCATCCTGCATTTCTCAAAATGCTATCGATGGCTGAGCTCACCCATGGCTCTTCTTCTGACTCACTTTCCGAAGGGTCTGAAACAGAAGAATCATATTGGGCTCCATCTATTATCAACTCATCCATCTGCTCCACGAAGTCTCGGAGCCTTGTGGTCATGTACACTAATTGGAAGTGAAACTCGTCAAGCATACTTAAGTAAATGCCAAACTCGTCTCGAATGTTACCTGTACAATACATGTGACTGCTCACCACAACAGTTCTTGCCACAAACCTCCTATCTAGCAGATATTCCCTCCAAGTATCTAAACAACGTGCCAGCGCTGCAAGCTGTATCTCTTCCAATCCACAATTCAGATCCCAATTTGGAATCCTGTCTTCAATTTCCTCTATCACCCTACCTCTATGAAGCAGAAAGGCATCTATGGTAACTTCCGAGGGATCCATGGCAAACACAACCACGAGCACCTCAATCACCTCCAACACTGGTTGCATAATGGTGTCCTTTCCCAAAAGATCTTCTGGTGGGATAGCTGGCAGTGAGTTCAACAGAACCATTGGGCTAGGCACCTTCACCATGCTCAATTCGGACTCCTCCACTTTGAGCTTTCCACCGACGGCCTCCTGGAGTTTCTCCATTGGCGAGATCTACAATAAGCAACAATTTGGAGAAGGTTTGGTTCGGGAGGAAGAGGAAGTTGAGATGTACAGAGGTTAGAGGCGGCTAGATAAACTAAAAGATGGAGAGTTAATTTTAGGGTTAATGTGGGTAGTGTTTCAGTGTTTGGCAGTCCACAATAACGTAATATCCAGCCACTAATAAACATTCACATATAAAAGAAACATAAACTTCAAATAATAAGAAAAAAAAAGAGAAAATTTTATTTTAAAAACACACAAAAATACAAGTGACTCACGGATTACCAATTAACAATCTCAGAAAACACAGCCAGGGGATCCGGGAAGTTTGGAGAGGTCACAATGGTCCTGCTTAAAACCCAAAACTTCTTAGACACCCAAGGTGTCGCCTATAGAACTCCTAGACACTGTATTAACAGAGATGCTCATTGGAGTTACCATAAGTCAACTCATATGAAAAATCTTTTTTTTTTTTTTCATAAGCTTGCAAGACATTGAACAAAATTGTACTAAGCAAAACAAAACTCACACAACTTAACTCTACCACAAAACCTAACAAAATTGTCAATCCCTACCCCCAAACTTAAATGAAGCATTGTCCTCAATGTGAAAGCCTATAAGATGAGTGAGAACATGTAAATAATAAGGGGAAAGTTTAAGACAAAGGATTAGAGAAACTCCCTCTTGATGCGATTAGGTCGACCGCTACCAAGCACTTTATTCTTCAACACATGGGTTGCCTCCCAAGAAGCGCCTTAGTTAATGTCTTGGCAAGACATTATGTGATTAGCTAACTTGATTGTACGAAGGGAAGATGATCCACCACATGACCGGTTTGAATTCCACTTGACACTCCCTCATAAAATGGCTTTAAACGTTGTCCATTTACTTTGAAAGTCGAGCCATCTTTAGGGTTTTTAATCTCCACAGCTCTATAGGGAGAAACATTGACCACGGTGAATGGGCCAAGCCACCTAGACTTCAATTTTCCTGGAAAGAGACGCAAACGTGAGTTAAACAAAAGAACTGACATACCTTTGGTGAACTCTTTCCGTTGAATGTTCCTGTCATGGTAACTCTTGGTTCGTTCTTTGTAAAGCTTTGCATTCTCATAGGACTCATGTCTAATTTCTTCCAATTCATTGAGTTGAAACTTTCTAACATGGCCGGCTTTGTCCAGATCAAAATTCAACTTCTTGATGGCCCAAAAAGCATTGTGTTCAAGCTCCATTGGCAAGTGACAGGCTTTCCCAAACACAAGACGATAAGGGCTCATTCCGATGGGAGTCTTATATGCAGTCCTATAAGCCCATAATGCATCATTGAGCTTGGTAGCCCAATCTTTCCTTGTACTATTCACCACCTTCTCTAGGATCTGCTTAATTTCTCTGTTGCTTATATTTACTTGACCAGAAGTTTGAGGATGATATGGTGTAGAGACTCGGTGGGTGATGTTGTACTTCTTCATGAGTGCTTCAAATGGCTTGTTGCAGAAGTGGCTGCCTCCATCACTAATGACAGCCCTTGGAGTACCAAACCTTGTGAAAATATTGTCCCTCAAGAACTTCAGCACCACCTTATGATCATTGGTTTTGGTGGCTATGGCTTCCACCCATTTAGACACATAATCAACAGCAACAAGTATGTAGGTATAACCAAAGGAAGATGGGAATGGTCCCATGAAATCAATACCCCATACATCGAAGAGTTCCACAAAGAATATGTTCTTCAATGGCATTTCGTTCCTGCGGCTTATGTTTCCCATCCTTTGACACCTATCACACTTAACACAAAAATTAAATGCATCTTTGAATAGAGTAGGCCAAAAGAAACCTGATTGCAGAATTTTAAGTGCTGTTTTCTTAGCTCCAAAGTGGCCTCCACAAGCCAATTCGTGGCTATGCCTAAGGATACTTTCTTGTTCTTCTTCTGGAACACATCTTCTAATGAGTTGATCTGGGCAATGCTTGAATAAGAAAGGTTCATCCCAGACATAATGTTTCACCATGGAAAAGAACTTCTTTTTGTCCTGATAAGTTAGATCATTTCTAAGAACACCACAAGCAAGATAATTAACAAAATCAGCATACCATGGTTCTTTGACTTGGACAACATATAGTTGTTCATCTGGAAAAGTCTCATTCAATGGTAGCACAGCTTCTCCTTGCTCTTCAACCACAATTCTGCTCAAATGGTCAGCCACCACATTTTCACATCCCTTCTTATCTCGAATCTCCAAATCGAACTCTTGCAGCAAGAGAATCCATCTGATCTAGCGTGTTTGGCATCCTTCTTAGTGAGCAAGTATCTAAGAGCAGCATGGTCAGAATAAACAATTACTTTAGAACCAACAAGGTAAGAACGAAATTTTTCTAAAGCAAAAACAACAGCAAGCAACTCTTTCTCTGTTGTGGAGTAATTGAGTTGGGCATCATTCAAGGTCCGGCTTGCGTAATGAATCACATGGGGAAGCTTGTTCTTCTTTTGACCTAAAACTGCACCAATAGCAAAGTCAGAGGCATCACACATTATTTCAAATGGAAAAGACCAATCTGGAGCTATGATAATAGGGGCTGAAGTTAGCTCTTTCTTCAAGGTCGTAAAAGCTTCCATGCAAGTTTTGTCAAACTCAAAAACAGCATCCTTAGCAAGGAGATTGCACAATGGTCTTGAGATGCTTGAAAATTTTTTGATGAACCTTCTATAGAATCCGGCATGGCCCAGAAAGCTTCTAACTCCTTTAACAGAGGAAGAGGGTGGTAGATTTGAGATGATATTTATCTTGGCTTTGTCCACTTCAATTCCCTTGCTTGAAACAACATGGCCTAGCACAATTCCTTGTCTTACCATGAAGTGACACTTCTCCCAATTCAAAATCAGATTTGTTTCCTGACATCTTTTAAGCACTAGAGACAAGTGGTGAAGACAATCATCAAAAGATGAACCAAAAACTGAAAAATCATCCATAAATACCTCCATGAATCGTTCCACCATATCAGAAAAGATTGCCATCATGCATCTTTGGAAAGTTGCTGGAGCATTGCACAAACCAAATGGCATCCTTCTATAAGCAAACGTACCAAATGGGCATGTGAATGTGGTTTTCTCCTGGTCTTCCGGAGCAATGGGAATTTGATTATAACCTGAAAATCCATCAAGAAAACAGTAGTAAGCATGGCCAGATAAACGGTCAAGCATTTGATCAATGAAAGGCAAGCGAAAATGATCTTTTCTCGTGGATGTGTTCAACTTCCTGTAATCAATGCAAACTCTCCAACCGGTGATAGTTCGTGTTGGAACTAGCTCATTCTTCTCATTCTTTACAACGGTGATTCCGGACTTCTTTGGAACAACTTGCACAGGACTCACCCACTTGGAATCTGAAATTGGGTAGATGATTCCCACATCAAGTAGCTTTAAAACTTCGGTCCTAACCACCTCTTTCATGTTGGGATTTAGCCTCCTTTGTGCATCACGAGATGGTTTGCTGTCTTCTTCCATTAAAATTCGGTGCATGCACATGCTTGGACTAATTCCTTTGATGTCTGCTATGGTCCATCCAAGGGCTGTTTTATGCTCTTTTAGAACTTCAATTAAGTTGTCCTCTTCATGTGTGGTGAGACCTGCAGCAATTATAACAGGGAGAGTTTCATTAGCACCCAAATAAGTATACTTAAGATGATTAGGTAGAGGTTTAAGTTCTAGCTTTGGTGGGGTGATAATGGATGGCTCCAATTTTGTGGAGGATGGTCCAAGAGGCTCGAGTGGTGGCCTAAAGGATGGTGGGTATGGCTGAAACACTTCTAAGGCAGCCATCACTTCTTGGAACTCTGATTCATAGAGATCTTCCTCTTCTTGTGTTAGGACCGCTTCTAGAGCACCATTAGACTTTTTCTGCACAATTTTAGAAGAAACCTCATGATCCACAACATCAATTGAAAAACAAGTATCATAAGTGATAGAAGGTTGAGAGAGAGCATCAAACACTTTAAATTCAACAGTTTCACCCAAAACAGTCATGGAGAGGGTGCCATCTTTCACTTTGATGATTGTGTCTGCAGTGGCCATGAATGGTCGTCCGAGGAGAATGGGATCAACACGGTCTCCATATGGGTTATCCTCCATATCCATCACTACAAAATCAGCCGGAAGAATGAGTGTATTAACTTGAACTAAAATATCTTCTACAATACCTTTTGGATATTTGATAGAATGATCAGCTAGTTCAAGACGAATTGAGGTTTTCTTCATCCCTTCTAAGCCAAGCTCCTGATAAACTGAATATGGCATTACATTGATGCTTGCTCCCAAGTCCAACATGGCTCTTCCAACCTTCTTATCTCCGATGTTAATGGGAATGTCAAAGCTGCCAGGATCTTCTAGTTTTGGTGGAAGCTTCCTTTGCAACACAGCACTCACATTCTTGTTGAGCTTTACTTCTTCACTTGGAGCAAAATTGAGCTTGTGAGTCATCAAGTGCTTGATGAACTTTCCATATGCAGGAATCTGTTTAACAACATCAAGCAAGGGAAAATTGATATTAACTTTACTCAAAATATCATAAATCTCTTTAAAAGCCTTATCTTGATTTGCTTTCTTCAAACGGCCTGGAAATGGAATCGGTGGAATATATGGAGGAGGTGGGATGTATCTATCTTGATGAAGATGTGATGGCACAAATTTGTCATCTCTTTTATGCAATTGGAATGGATTGGGTTCCTGAGAATCAGATTTGGCCTTGGGAGTAGATTGGGACATTTTGGGTTGTTCTCCTTCCGTAGTTGTGGTTTCCTCTTCATCTTCATTCTCTACAACCACAACATCATTTGAAAGATCAGAACCAACTTTGTTATCAACAATCTTACCTGATCTGAGCACATGAACGGCCTTGGCTTCTTGGTTTTTTGGATTGATCACGGTTTGGCTTGGCCATTTCCCAGGCTCCCTTTGAGCTATTTCAGCAGCTATCTGGCCTAATTGGACTTCCAACTTGGAGATGGCAGCTTGTGTAGTTTGCTGGAAATTGGATTGGTTGATTGCCATTTGCTTCACTATATCCTCCAATGATGATGATTGTTGTGGCCTTTGGAGTGAAGGGGGATTTGCTTGATTCTGTGTATTCCTCCATGAAAAGTTTGGATGATTCCTCCAACCTGGATTATAACTTTGAGAATATGGATCATTTATTGGACCTCGGTTGTAGGAATTTACCAACTTAGCTTGCTCTTGCACAAATTCGGGATATGCAGTCCCCAGAGGACAAGAAATGGTAGGATGATCATGAGTTTCGCAGATGCTACACACTTCCTTTGAAGGGTTTCTTGAGCTCAATGCAAGGAGGGCATCTAGCTTTTGTTCCAATTTAGAAATCTGCACACTAGAAGAATCATTAGAACCACCAACAATACGTTTACCTCTTGTATCGGTGTGTTGGGTCTCCATTGCTATCGCCTCAAAGAGTTCATATGTTTCTTCGGGAGTCTTAGTCTTATAAGAACCACCTGCAAAATTAGTGACAATATTATGGCTAGAGGGGGTTAGTCCTTTATAAAACATACGCATTTGAAGCTTCAATGGAATCCCATGATGAGGACATTGATTGAGCAGACCATTGAATCTCTCCCAAGCTTCACAAAACGACTCATCATCTTGTTGTGCAAATAGCAAGATCTTGTCCCTAAGCATGTCGGTTTTTTGCGTAGAGAAGTATTTCTCCAAGAACTTCTTTTGAATGGCTCCCCAAGTCGTGAGTGAACCAGGCTTAAAAGAATTCAACCAATATTTCGCCTTATCTTTCAAAGTGTAAGGAAACACTCTCATTCGAAGTTGATCTTCCGTCACACCTGTCAAGGGAAAAGAGCTCACAACATTAAAAATATCCTTTATATGAGTTAATGGATCTTCATTAGGTAAACCATAAAAGGAAGGCAGCATATTAAGATGAGAAGATTTAAGCTCATAGTTTCGAGCTGTGGTGGGCAGCAAGATGCTTGAAGGGGATGCTGGAATTGTTGGGATATCAAGGTCTCCCATGAACTCATTGGCAGCCATCTCTTCTTCTTCTTCTTCTTGGTCTGAACTTATTTCCGAATTGGAAGGTGAAGAACCTGGGAGGTCAGTGTGGATAGCAAGACCTTCAAATGTGGCAATGGCTTGCTCTTTTGCAGTTGTCAACTCTCTTTCTAAACGATTCTGAATTTCAGAGATCACCCGGTTTGGTTGCAAAGATGACCCTGCGTTCAAAGGTCTCGAACGTTGGAAAGAAGACCTCACTTGATCAAGGAAAGGATTTCCAGACATAAACTACCTGAAACAGAAAATAACTTGAGTTAGTTAATACTACTAAAAAGAATAGGGTAACCTTGGGCACATAACCAGGAACGAACTTTCTTTCAGTCCCCGGCAACGGCGCCAAAATTTGTTGTTAAAAATGTTAACTCGCAATTGTATGGGCCAATTAGTAGTATAGCAAGACAAGTACGAGGTCGTACCCACGAAGACTGAGAAGTTAAAACTAGTTATGTGCTTAGATTACCAAATTCAAGGAAGTAGGAAGTTAAGTCTAAAACAGAATTTAAAGCAAGAGTGATTGTAAGTGTTGAACAAATGAGGCAAAACAAAATTCCAAACAAAAGCAAAGTGAGCAAATGCAACAAAGAGTACTTTTGTAGGCTGGAAAATAGATTGAGAGACTAGGGCATTCGATTCACCATAACAATTCAATTCTGGGTTATAAGGAGTCAAGTGACAAGTCTAATTCAGATTCAAAGATTGATTCTTGCTAAAGTATAATTAAGCCATGGTGTTTGGTCCTAACCTTGTGTTCCTAATTCCCTAACTTGATTATTTGTTGTCTAACCTCAATTAAGCATTAGGAACCCATTAAGCATAGAAGAACAATTTAAACAACCAAGCATGTATCTAATTCCTGTTGTCGAATGTCCATACATACTTTTCTTATTCATAGTTCAATTCGAATCAAAGCATGGTGTCTACTCTTGATTCAAACAAAGGTAGCTAATAAACAAGTTCTAATGGTGATCAATCATCCAAACAAGTATATTAACTGATAAGCATAAAGAATAGGAATATGAATCATGAATCAAACTTGAAACTCAAAACTTCAACTTATAAACCCATAATATTCATGTCAGATTACATCGAAGCCCTAGTTATGAATTTAGCTACTCATAATGGAAATGAAACTTAAACAGAAATGAGAAAACATAATGAATGCAATAAGAGTGGAAAAACCCATTTCTGAAGTTACTTGTGGTGTCCAAGGCTTCTCCAAGTGCTTCTCCAAGTCTAATGCTGCTCCAAGAGCTTCCTCACATCTAGAGTATGGCAACTAAATAGGTGATTTGGGATGAGTTTGGGTGAGTGGTGATGGTAGAGAAAGAGGAAATTCGTAGGGAAATGGAAGGGAGGCTTGCTGGAGCTGTTTTGGTGATTTTGGACAGAATGGAGTGTTTGGGGAAGGATGGAAGTGTTAGAGGATGGCTGAAGAGAATTCTAGGCTGAATGGAGTGTGATATGGTTGAATGAGTGTGAAGCTCTCTATTTATAGAGTGTGAAGCTCCCCTTTGGCTGATCAAGCACATGGCTCAAAAGAGGATCCAAGGCTCCTCCAATCTGATTTGTCTCCCCTTTGAAGAGGATCCAAGGCTCCTCCAATCTGATTTGTCTCCCCTTTGAAGAGGATCCAAAGCTCCTCCAAGTGGAAACTGCAATCAGCCTGGTGTGTATTTTGATGGGCTCACGGATTGGGCTCAACTTAATCAATTGCTGCATTTGAGTAGTCCATCTTGAAGTTCAGATTCTCATCTTTCCAACCACATATTATTTGGGCCAATCCAAGTTCGGACAAAGAAGTTAAGGCCGAAGTGAATTGCTAACTCAGTCTGCACGTTTTTGCACCACTTTGCATATTTTCCTATCCAAAGCCACCATTGTAACCTAAGGCACAATGAACTGAATAACAAACCAAAATAGATTAAAAGCACAAGTTTTTCTTTAAGAACGTAAGCAAAACATAAACTATAAGGGTACA
The DNA here is from genome assembly GCA_020226455.1 of Prunus salicina. Taxonomy (NCBI): domain Eukaryota; kingdom Viridiplantae; phylum Streptophyta; class Magnoliopsida; order Rosales; family Rosaceae; genus Prunus; species Prunus salicina. Next base: position 15,469,027 of record CM035344.1, on the reverse strand, counting down.
AAATGATATACAATTGTGAACTGATCAGTCCATCCCTGCACACAATAGTTAAGATTAATGAAATGGGACTCATGCCCTCTACCCAAACTCAAAGAGCATACATAGCAACTAAAGATTTAAGTTTACAACCCAAGAAAGACTAAAGGTCGAGAGTGAAAGAAGAACATTCCTATGGAGCGGACAATGATGATGCCTCACAATGGTGGTCTCGACCTCGGAATCTAGGACTTGGGGGGTGCAAAATAGAAAATGTGAGTGCACGAAAACGAAGTGTTCAACATAATTTATAAAAAAAAAACATAAATAACCCTTAGATATAATGCCAAGCAACAAATCCTTTGTATGGTACATATATAAGAACTGATACTTGAAAATAATCCAATCTAGTATACTTATAACAAAATATACAATAAAGAAATCCATTTAATTAATACTTCTCAATTTCTTGGAAAGCACAAACTTAATTGTTTAGTCTTCATTATAATGTTCACCTGTTTTGATTTAATCCTGTGATGGAAGGGTAAAGTTCCCCATTGGCTTGAAAACCATTGATGGTCAACAAGTCAACTTTCTTTTGTGTATGAGCGTGCCACTGCTAGCAATGAAAACCCTAGTAGACTTCTTAAAAATATATAACTTGCCCCCCAAGTTATTGATTTCTAAACAAACGATTGTGAATTTGGGTGAGGAATATCTCCCAAGTAAGCTCTTTTCTTGCCTCAGATTGGTGAGGACTTCACAATTTTTCACAGTACAAAATTGGTAGTTCGGGCCAGAATAAATGATAAGAAAGTGAACTTTTTTAGGCAGAACTGCCTTTTACAAAGCTCAGAAAAGGAAAGACCAACTCTGAAAAAACAAAAAGAGCATTGGACTTCAGTTTCAGCTGTAAATCGATACCAACGTTCGAGTTTGGCAGAGCTTTAATCTAATTCAAGCCCTGGAAGGCTTTTTGAACGGGCAGAATTGGAGCCTCTCTAGTCTGAAAGTGGCAGAAGTGGCTGAATTTGATGGTTATTGAGCTGGAACTGCATTGTAGTACCTGTTCTGCTTGATCAGGGCTTTCCATAAATTTGTTAAGGTTTTCATATTTGTAAAAACCCGGACTCTGCTTGATTTGGCTTATGCTGAACCAAATTTGTAACGAGAGAAATTTCGATTTGTAAGATTGTTTCTCTGAACTGAATCGAAACCAGAGATTTGAATTCTTGCTTGACTTGTTTCTTGTGGCTCAATGAGCTTTGATTGCTTCAGTGTTTGAAGGCTTTTGAGATCAATGGATCTTTTTGAGTTTGTCAATTGTGACTTTGAGAGTTTTGTTTTGATTGATTTTTTGGCTGTCCTCCATCTGTTCACCCTCTCTCTTATTTTATAGGAAATGCTGGAGTGGGGTTTTTTTAATCTTTGAATAATAGGCGGCAAATCTTTTCAAAAGATCTTTCTTTTAAAATGCCACAAAAAGGGGATGTTATCTATTCTGTCAGAGAAGAACCATCAACAGTCAGTTCCCATGGTGGTCTTTTCCTTGCTTTTCCCAAAAAAAGAAAATCAACTCCTTTTGCTCTCTGTTTGTTCCTTGTGAAGAAGGAAATGCACAATTTGCCATGATGGTCAGTTTGCTTTTCATGTTGAACAACTCCCTTGCTCCCTACTTATCTCTTGAGAACGTAGCCTTCTTATCTCTTGGAAAGGTAACCTTCTTTGGTACAAAGTTTTTCTATGTATAAAAAAGGATTTTGATCTTCTTCCTCTAGCTGCAAAGATTGGAAAAGTCCTCCTATAAGACCTAACTTCATTAACTCCCTATCAACTCCTCTGTGATAGAGACCAACTGGTGAGATTTTCTCAGAAGCTGGGCTTTTATCTAAAACTGTGTGTATCAGTTTTTTAATTACAAATAATAGTTTTTTATTCTTTTCAAATCATGGCTACTTTTGTAATTTGTTCAAAAGGGTCTGGGCTTTTCCAGTGTCTTGGTTTTTTTCTTATGATTCCTGTAGATGAAAGCCCAATGTTTGGTTCATGGGCCTCTCGAAAAAAATGGGTTGGCGTGCAAAATTTAGCCCCAAACAATGCCCCATAAGTTTGAATCTTTTTTGAAACATTTCGGACTTAATGATTTGGCCATTTATGATGCGCACCATTTCCTTCAGTTGCAACTAGCCCACGTCTGCCATGTTTGCCTAATGAACTTTAGAGTTCGTGGGAAAATGGTTATTTACTAGCTAGTTACTAGCTAGTTATTATCAGGTGACGCCTTGTCTTCTTCTTCCCACAATCTCGAGCCTTCTTTTTAAAAAGAAATTCAAAAACCCCCAGCTCATGTTCATTCGAAACCTATCCTCTTCAGGCCTCAATTTCTCTTACGATCAGACCTTGATTCCCTTTGATTTGATTCCTCTGTTCTAGCTCAAAACCTGTAAATTTCATCTCCAAAAAATCGTGCCCAGAGTTCTTGTTCTTCTGTTCCTCCCACCTATATTACTGGGCTGGATTGTTTCCCCCAATACATGTTGATGATGTGTTGAGTTTGGGTGTGTATATATGTATATGTATACGGGTATATTTGTGGAGATATTTTCCAAGTTGAGATGTCTTGAGCACGTGCATTGAGACTACTCTACACAGGTATGAACATTTTAAATGAAATTTGGATTTGAGTTTGGATATTTGGAAATTACTTGGCCTTTTATGTTTTGCAAGCATACGCCTAAGAAAGGGTATAGTTGCAGGAAAAATGATTTTTGGGTTTTGATGGTTATATTTTATATTAACAGGTTTATTTTGGTGCTTTGAAATATATAGTTTTACAATAAGGATTAAATGAAAAAGTTTATGTTTTTCAAGAATTTGCGGAGTATTAATTAAATAGTTTTCTTTATAGTATATCTTGATATAAGTATACTAAGTTGAATTATTTTCAAGTATCGAACGTTATATATGTACGTATACAATGGATTTTGTAGCATAGTGTTTTGGTATTATTTTCTAAAACGGAGGGGGTTAATTATGTTGAATATACATTATGTTTAACGCTTTGTTTTTGTCCACTCACATTTTCTGTTTTGTGCCCCCCCCCCCCCAGGTCCTAGATATCCGAGGTCGAAACCACCACGTTGAGGCATCGTGACGTGGTGGTCTTGACCTCGAATATCTAGAACTTAGAGGGCGCAAAACAGAAAATATGAGTGGACGAAAACACAGCGTCAAACATAGTTTATATTCAATATAATAACACCCTCATTTTTAGAAAATAATGCCAAAATACTATGCAACCAAATCCTTTTGTATACGTACATATATACCATCTGATACTTGAAAACAATTCAATTCAGTATACTTATATCATGTCATAAGATAAGGAAAACCATTTAATTAATACTTCTCAAATTCTTGGAAAACAAACACCCAAGGTAAACCCGTTAATATAAAATATAATCATCAAAACCCTTATTAAAAATTATACTATATTAATATTATATTCTTAGGTTGATCAGCAAGCAACTTTGTAGAACCTTTTCATTCTAGTTACCAAAGAACCAATTCAAAAAACTTGAAGGGAATTTCTAAATTTGGCTCTTCTAAACCATAAGTCCAATGCAACCAACGTGTCTCTTTGAGCCACACCAATAATCAATAACAAAAAATAACAAATAAGATTCAATCCCCAGCAAAATTGTCTAAAGTTAGCAAAGACCATCACATTAAATGGAAGGTTTCTCAGTCCCGTAATCATCATCTCATCCAAAATCCTCTCTCTCTCTCTCTCTCTCTCTCTCTCTCTCTCTCTCTCTCTCTCTCTCTCATAGTCCTCATTATCGAAGTCTACAGCCATTTGTAATTTATTTTGAAGATCAAATGGCCATGTCCAAGACATTTACACTTTGCATTGTTGCTCTCTTGGTGTGCTCGATTTGTAGTGAAAAGGCGAATGCAAAAGATATCAGTAATGGTGCAATACGCCGTGATCAGCCAGGTGGTTGCAGGGAGTCACGGTGCATGTCTCCACCATCCAACTCTTATAACAGAGGTTGTGAGAAGGGGAAGGAGTGCAGAGGTGGTGGTCGTAAATTTAAATGAGTCTTCAGAAGCACAACATATAATCAAGAAGGGGACACACCAAGAAATGGAGCTTAAAACACTAAATAGGGATGCCCATTCTTTTACATAAATATATTTATTATACTACTCTTGATCTGGCCATATTGTGAACATGATGTAATAAAGAATAACATTATTTAATCAATTTCTAAAGAGTTCAACGTGTTGCCAATCTTTTTGAATAGTTGAATCAAGTTTCTGTTTTCTTTTTTAGGTCACCATATGCAAACATTAAACTACATTTACTTGCTCATACTCAGACATCTTAAGGTAAAAGAATAAATGTATTTGAGCAAGAGATGTGAGATTTTCAAAGCACCAATTTTATGCAAGTAAATCTCACTTTTGTGAGAAAAGTAGTCAATGATACGAATGTGGTAAATTTAGCATTCTCGATCATGAACACTTCATGTGAAATGTTCTATGCATCAGAAATTTGGTTGTTGGTGTTATATATCGGGCTCGTTCTCTTATCAATCTTTTAAACTGATAAAATACCAAACTACAACCTTTTGCTAGGTCAAAATCTCGTGTAATCCCGACAACATGTAACATTCGAACAAGTCCAATAACGCAGTATTTTGCTTTTTATTTATTTATTGTATATTATATGAGTACAAAGATGCATCCTTGAACTATTTTCTCTTGGTGGCATCTATAACACCATATTTTTATTTATTTATTTTTTCAACAAGCGATTGGGGAAAAGGGGTTTACGCAAATATTCCTCGGGTGTCTGGGGCTCGAACCTCTACCCATATGGGTGGAGGTGGAAGAGCTCAACAACCTGAGCTATATACCCCACTAGCAAACACGAGATTTACATTTAGCATATATTAATTGGTAGAGCTTGATATTTCCGTCGTAGGATAGATCAGTTATTTTGAATTTTTTTGTAAGATTAAAGAAGAAGTCTCTTTGTCAGCTCATAGTGCTACACTGTAAGCAAATGAGTATTATTCCATGTCTTCCCTATCTGTCTACGACCACGTAAATTTTTGGGTTGTTCCCTAGTAACTCAAATGAGAATCAAGATCATAGCAAGGCTATAAATAGTGTTATCTCGCTTATCCAAGTCTCAACCAATTATTATGTGTGGGATATGTTAAATTTTGGTCAAAGTGCCGAGTCCAATGCTTTGTACAGTCAAGTTCCTCAAATGAATACTATAATCACTAAGGGCAAGTTTAAGTCCGGAAGGAACGTACACCTATTTCGTGGTATTATGTTACCCATATGTATATTTAGACTAACTTTTTTTATTGAAAATTTTGAAAACCTTGAAGGGGACTTGGTTTTTAAAAGTTCTTCACAATTTTATTGTTTTCAATCTTGAATTAAAAATTCCTCTTTATTTATTGTGGGGTTATAATATCTTAATTTTCAGATTGTATTTTTATATTCAATACTATAATTTTATGTTTAATGGGATTGGATGTCTGTAAAAGGCTATTCTTCCTTCACATTTGACACACAACTAGAATTCGATTCTCTCTATATCTCTTCTACTACTTTCATATATATTATGTATTTTCTACACTACGTGAAAAAAGACCTCTGTATATACATATGTATGTTACATGAAAAATTAGACTATATTATATATTATGTACTATTTTTTTTGAAGCCCAATTATTTACTCTAAAACTAAAAAATGGAAACTTAATAAGGGACCAATAATTTTTTTTTTTTTAAAGTTAAACAAGTTTAATAAGTTAACCTAGTAGCATATACCTTAAATTGGAAAATCTGCTCTACTCAACAAAAGTTATAAAAAATAATTATAAAAAAAACAAGTAGTTTATTATTGAATATCATCTGCAAGAGGAAGTGATCTTCGAGGAAGAACAAGAAGGTAAAAACACACAAGACTATTGTTTATCTTTTGTATTGAAAAAGAAATGGTAGAAAAAAATTGATTATGTAAAGCAATTGATACTTTGGCATCCAAAAATGCAAGATGAGTGATGTTTTGATGCATTTTATAAAGTTGTTACGTGAATTACATTATCTACAGTGTAAATATTTTTATATTTAGTTTTACGAAAATGAAAACTAATTTCTAATAACATAATATTCCTCTAGGTTCAGCTTTGTATTTATGGAACAATAGTTATGTTCATAGACACGTGTCAAATATTGAAAAGGCTGGTGAGGGTACACAATGGGATAAAGTGGTGAGCAGAAATGCTCTCTATTTAATAAACAAGAGGCAACCCCAACTAGCACTTGGTCTAGTGGTACTTCTCTTCCCTTGGAAAATATCCCAAAATCGAAACCACCCCCAGCCCTCATGGGTTAATAATAATAAAAACATCAAGAGGCATTAATGTTTAGTTATTTGAGATAATTAATATTGTGTTATGTTTTGATGACTTCACTAGAGAAGTAGACGAAATGTGAAAATGGATTATTTGCAATTGTGCTGAAAAGAAGCAGATTGAATGTTGAAAACTTCATTCATTAACTACCTTCATTTGGTAGACATGGAAAACCATCCAAAACCATGCCATGCGAAGTCAGCGGTGGTCTGTCGTGTGTTTTTTGTTTTTATATAAGTGATAATCTGCTTCAATTTAATATAAACTACGAGTAGGGAGATTCGAACTCAGGTGCAAAATGGGGAGCACATCCGCTTTAGCTAACTTGGTTAAGTCCATGTGTACAAGTGTGTAGTGTTTATATCCAGTCATTTGACCAATTACTAAATCAAATATTTTTATTTAACTTTTCTGATCGGTGTAAGAATTTTTCTTAGGTAGATCAGCAAGCAACTTGGTAGAACCTTTTCATTCTAGTTACCAAAGAACCAATTCGAAAAACTTGAAGGGAATTTCTAAATTTGGCTCTTCTAAACCATAAGTCCAATGCTCTACTAGCGTGTCTCTTTGAGCCACACCAATAATCAATAACAAAAAATAAAAAATCAGGTTCAATCCCCAGCAAAATTTCCTAAAATTAGCAAAGAACATCACATTAAATGAAAGGTTTCTCAGTCTTGTAATCATCATCTCCTCCAAAATCCTCTCTCTCTCATAGTCCTCATTATCCAAGTCTAGAGCCATTTGTAATTTGTTTTGAAGATCAATGGCCATGTTCAAGACATTTACACTTTGCATTGTTGCTCTCTTGGTGTGCTCTATTTGTAGTGAAACAACGAATGCAAAAGATATCAGTAATGGGGCAATACGCCATGATCAGCCGGGTGGTTGCAGGGAGTAGGGCCGGTCCTGAGTTTTCAAAGGCCCAGATCAAAAATCTAAAGTGTGCCCTACACACATTAATGACTAATACTAGTATATTTCTTGTTTTATCAACTAAGCATTGAGTTTTTTGAGAAAGTATTTATTCAATATATTTTTAGACTTTGAGCAATGTCTTCCATATTCCTAAATAATGAAAACAAATGTCCAACTATGGATACCATACCAGTGAGTCAAAGAATTTCAAGAATGCAAGTCAAGCCAATATCAAAGAATTTCTTTTAAAACTCTTGTCATGGATCCTTTGTTCCAAAATTTCAGATTCATCTCAATATCATATTCCTAAAAATTATGGAAAAATATTAAATCAATTTATAATAATATAATATAACACTTATTATAATAATAATAAATTTGGGGCCCCCTTGAATAATGGGCCCAGGGCAGTCGCACTGACTGCCCCTAGGTAGGGCCGGGACTGGCAGGGAGTCATGGTGCATGCCTCCACCATCCAACTCTTATAACAGAGGTTGTGAGAAGAGGAGGGAGTGCAGAGGTGGTGGTTGTAAATGTAAATGAGTCTTCTGATGCACAACATATAACCAGGAAGGGGACACACCAAGAAATGGAGCTTAAAACACTAAATAGGGATGCCCATTCGTTTACATAAATATATTTATTATACTACTCTTGATCTAGCCATATTGTGAACATGATGTAATAAAGAACAACATTATTTAATCAATTTCTAAAGAGTTCAACGTGTTGGTATTAAAAGGGTTTTCAACATTTTATTGTTTTCAATTTTGAATTAAATTTTAATTTTGTTGACCAAATGCTTCTATATTTTTTGTGGGGTTATAATATCCTAATTTTCAACTTGTATTTTTATATTCAATGCTATAATTTTTGGGGATTGGATGTCTTTAAAAGGCTATTCCTCCTTCACATTTGAAATACAAATTTACAAGACCCATCTCGGATTCCACCTTGAAATCCATGACGAACCCTGCTTCTCATCCGGCATCTAACCAATGATGGACCCACTTTACTAAAAAGCCCTTTAGCCCCAATTTAAACATATAAAGACTTCAACTTCCACTGAAATTTTGATAGAGTCTTACCTTATAAATGCAACATTTCCCAATTTACAGTACCTACAAACAAGCACAAGAACCAACTCAACTTCCAGCATGCACAAGGTAAAGGCACGCTCAACAGATAATACTATTCATGCAACACCCCAACCCAACAAATTGTTGTTATTTAATTATTTAATTGTGCAATTACATTTTTGCCCTTGGGGATAGGGGCACTTTAATCAATTTTTTTAGGCGAATGATTTTTGGGATCTGAGCGGCACTGTTGCGTAGCTCGTCGATATGAGTATGTAGATAGATGGCAGGTTCAATTTCGATTTAAAACGAATAAGTTGTGATCTATAGAAGTGTAGTAGCACAACCGTCATTTTTACTAAGTTAAAAAGAAACGGCCCAACCCTCTCTCTTATTTTTCTCTCTTCACCCGTGATTTCTCTCTCTCTCTCTCTCTCTCTCTCTCTCTCTCTCTCTCTCTCTCTCTCTCTCTCTCTCTCTCTCTCTCTCTCTCTCTCTCTCTCTCTCTCTCTCTCCGGGCGACGCTGGAATTTGACCAACGATTTCATCACCTTCTGGCGACCGTTTTTCGTTAAACTGGTCCCAAAAGTTTGGTATCGACGTCCTTTATCTAACCCACCCCTTTTCCCAACTCCAAAATCGAAGGAATTTTTACTTTAATGACTGGAAGTGTCGGCAATTTTCAAAGCTTTCGACGCCGTTTTGGCCAATCCCGCCACTGTTTTCGTCGAGTGAGGTATGGTTCTTCATCCTTTTTCAAATATGTTGTGCCCTGTATCTCTAGGATCTTGTAAGAACTTGCTAATCCAAAATCAAAGTCCTGGATACTCCGAGTCAATGATTCTGGGGTTAGACGAATCGATCACCCTATTGACTTAGATCCGACTGTTCCATCGAGACCAAACCTTTGGGACTTGTTTACTAGACTTTGTTGGACCTATATGAACTTTCTGATCAGAAATCGGAGGTCGTGGGCCTCTCGGGCCCGATTTACCAATATGGAAAGTTTGACCGCTCGGTTGACAATGAGTCTTCCGACACTGTCTCATCCTTAAGGGAAGTGTTAGAATGACCCTAGAAACCTTCTTAAAGGTTGTGCACATTTCAAGACTCAGAACTAGAGGTTTGAGTTAAAGTTCGTTGTTTTGTGCGTTTGTTAATTAAGTCCGTTTATTATCTTGATCTAGCTACGGTTTATATGGCCTTGTAATTTTAAATATATTATATTAGATTTTATTATTGTTGTCTTATGGGAATTTCGGAAGTTGTTATATTTCCTAAGTATATGAATATACTATTTTGAATATTATTGAAATTGAATAGGTAATATTTTATTATATATATATTTATGTTATTTGGAAATGTATTTTTGGAAATTGGAATTACGAATTGCACCATTACATGTACCTCCCCTTGGATACAATGGATACTTGGATACATTTCACATGCAGTAACTCTTCAGAGGTGTGTTGGGACCCGTGCACCCTTAATAGGTTGTACCGAAGAGCCCTTGATAGGGCTGTCTGTGCGCGTTATACTTATTTTCAGTAGCACGTGTATGGAGGATTCTTGTTTACACCTAGAATTTTCTGCCCTAGGACCAATTAAGGCTGATGGCATACCTAGTGTCCGAGGTCATAATCTTGGTCTCAATGATGGCCCAGGCGTCATGGACTTTGGGTATTCTAAAATAGCTCCACGGCTGTTACTCAGCCTAGCAGTCAGCACTTCATCAGCGGTCGAGATCATCCAGTTTCGGTGTATTGGCATTTTCGCCCTAACAACTAGACTTGACCAAACGAGCTATTTCGGCCTAATCGACATAATCACCCCAATAGGACAGCTCAGCCCAAGAGACAGGCTCGACCCAACTGCCAGGTCCTCCCAGCAATCAAATCTAGATTCACTCCGATCCTTGGCCGAATCTCCAACTAGGAATCTCAACCATGGCCTTTATTCACATCCAATATTTTAGCTAAAGGATGACATCTTCACATGGCCTCACCTGGCCACTATCTCGGGAGCTGAAAAAAGGATTGACCAATTTTTGGGTTGTTCCCTAGTAATGCAAATGAGAATCAAGATCATAGCAAGGCTATAAATAGTGTTATCTCGCTTATCCAAGTGTTGCGTGCGCAAATCTCACGACCCGGTGCTCCGGGCCGAAGGGATGTGCGTTAACACATGACGTCCTTCTTTTGGATGCGGTGCGGTTGTGCACTGGCGTTCCAGCACGGTCTACCGTGCGTCGAGATGGTGATGAGGTTCGGGTAGGAGATGGTTAAGTGATGCGCCTGTTTCGAGTTCGACTTCTAATCAAACGATTGTGGCCGAGAGAGGAACTGATCTTGGCCGTCAGGTTCACGGCTTGTGCTACAAGGCCGTTTTAGTGGTGGTGTTGGTGGCGGGTTTTAGGCGGTGCTCCGGCACGTTGCTCAGAGAGCAACGGTCGTATGATATATGGGTGAATGAGATGATAACAGGGATGGTGCTCCGGCGCCTGTTTGTGCCTAATAAAACACGGACGTAAGAAGGGACCTCTTCTCGGCCATGACCCTTGTTCATGAACTGAAACAGCCGCGTTTTTGTCAAGCATCTTGCCTTCCTAAAAAGCATAAGGCAAATACAAAGGCAAGATCTTCTTGGCCTCTCGACCACGGCATTATGGGCCGAGGCCAAGGTCCATAAGAGACACGGCCGAAGATACTATGGTCAAATCACCACGTGGCTTCAAGGTCCCACGCCCCATTTAATGAAGTAGTGCCTCTGACCATCACAGCAAATCCATTGGGTGCAAGAAGCATTTAATGCACGAGGGCAGAAGGGAAGTAATTGAAGTCAGGATTTGGTAAACAGAGATCAGAGTGGTTAGGCGCAAACATTCTCACGAAGCATTCTCACAACCTAGGGTCAGATCACCAACCACTGGACCAGAGCATTAAATGCATTCCCACGGCCAAGAAGCGTAGAACCCTCGATCAGGGAGGTGGCCGAGATTTGCCGAGATTTATGGGGGTCACACCACCATGCTTCACAATCCCAAATGCCGATTTGACTACCCACTTGCCCCAATCAGACTCCACCATGCAGATATTTTCAGGCCCTCAAGCAGATCTTTTTCAGCCTCGATTGGCCCTCCAGGACTCCTCCTATATATACTAAGCTCAAGACCACGTTCTAAAGGTCCAACACCAAAACCAAAAGCCTCCCACGGAGCAACTTATTTTTCCTGTAACGCACTTTCAATACCTTTACATGCTTTCCTAGGAGTAGTGGTAGATTGTAAGGAAAATCCATTCATCAATATATCATATGACCCTTAATTTCTCAAAGCGCCGGACCACCATCCCTGTTATCTCCTCATTCACCCCATATATTATACGACCGTCGCTCTCTGAGCAACGCGCCGGAGCACCGCCCAAAATCCACCACCAACACCACCACTAAACGGCCTTGTAGCTCAGGCCGTGAACCTAACGGCCGAGATAAGTTCCTCTCTCGGCCACAATCGTTTGATTAGAAGTCCAACCCCAAATAGGCGCATCATTTGAACATCTTCTACCCAAACCCCATCACCATCTCGACGCACGGTAGACCGTGCTGGCACGCCCTCGCACAAATGCACCGCATCCAAAAGAAGGACATCACGTGTCCGCGCACATCCCCTTGGGCCGGAGTACCGGACCGCGAGATTTGCGACGTCGTACAGCGCCTTGAAAATCAAGGGTCGTATGATATATTAATAAATGGATTTTCCTTACAATATACCACTACTCCTAGGAAACCAATTAAAGGTATTGAAAGTGCATTACAAGAAAATATAATTTGCTCCGTGGGAGGCTTTTGGTTTGGTGTTGGACCCTTTGAATGTAGTCTTGAGCTTAGTATTTATAGGGGGAGTCCTGGAGGGACAATCGAGGCTGAAAAGATCTGCATGGTGGAGCCTGATCGGGGCAAGTGGGTAGTCAAATTGGCATTTGGGATCGTGAAGCATGGTGGTGTGCCCCCATAAATCCCGGTAAATCTCGGCCACCGCCCTGATCGTGGGTTCTGCGCCCGTGGCCGTGGGAATGCATTTAATACCCTGGTCTGGTGGTTAGTGATTTGACCTCAAGTTGTAAGAATACTTGTGAGAATGTTTGCGCCTAACCACTCTGATTCCTGTTACCAAATCCTGACTTCAGTCACTTCCCCTCTTCCCTCGTGCATTAAATGCTTCTTGCGCCCAGTGGGTTTGCTGCGATAGTCAGAGGCATTGCTTCATTAAATGGGGTGTGGGACCCTGAGGCCACGTGGCGATTTAACCATAGTATCTTCGGTCGTGTCCCTTACGGCCTTCGGCCTCGGCCTATAATACCGCGGTCGCGAGGCCGAGAAGATTCTGCCTTCGCACCCTTTTGTTTTTAGGAAGGCAAAATACCTAACGAAACGTGGCCATTTCAGTTCATGAGCAGGTGGTAGGGTCGAGAGGAAGTCCCTTCGATCAGTTTATGACCGTGATTTATTAGGCACAAACACCAAGTCTCAACCAATTATTATGTGTGGGATATGTTAAATTTTGGTCAAAGTGCCAAGTCCAATGCTTTGTACACTTAGGTTCCTCAAATGAATACTATAATCACGAGACTGAGAAACCTTCCATTTAATGTGATGTTCTTTGCTAATTTTAGGCAATTTTGCTGGGGATTGAACCTGATTTGTTATTTTTTGTTATTGATTATTGGTGTGGCTCAAAGAGGCACGCTAGTAGCATTGGACTTATGGTTTAGAAGAGCCAAATTCAGGTTTCCCATTAAAAGCTGCACGTTGCCTGCGATATGGATGATTGATTGGTAACCATTTTCTATGCCCGATGTAACAAATTTTGTGTCCATTTTTCAACCTGTGACTAGGTGTATGATCGCTGCATATTGGACAAGCATTATATCCTTTAACAACACAATCAGATAAGTTCCCATAGGCAGGAAAATCATTAATTGTCCACAGTAATACACTCCTCTAATCCCATCCCACAGAGATTTTAAATCATCAATCAAAGCTCTAAGTAGATGTCTATATCATTGGGACCGGAAATCAATAAAGTCAACATCATGAACTTCCGTTTCATGCATAGCCATGGTGGGAGATTATATGTAACTAAGATAACTGGTCAACAACTGTATCTACTACTTAAGGAACTGTGGGGATTGAATCCATCATATGAGAGAGCCAATCTCAAGTTTCTCGGCCAAACTCAAGCCATTTATCATCAACAAGTTTCCAAGACGAGGAATCTGCCTGGATGAGACATTTGACCTTCAACTGATTTTCTAGCAGCATGTCTTACGTGATGGAAACATCCTTTTAAACCTTGGAATGACAGAAAATACCACACCATCTTCGCTGGCACACCCTCTTTCATCATTGAATCTTTGCTTCCTTTCACATTGAGATACCACAAGTGGGATAATTAGTTGATTCTTCATAATCCTTCCTATACAAGATGCAGTCATTAGGGTATGCGTGGATTTTCTCATAACTCATCCCTAAAGCAGACAAAGTCTTTTTTGCCTCGTACATAGAGGAAGGTAGTGTATTTCCTCATGGAAGCAAATCTCCTTGAAGTATCAATAATTCTGTAAAACAAACATCACTCATCCCATGTTTTGTTTTCAAATTATATAACTTGACCAAAGCCAACAACTTTGTGTACTTGCTGCAATCAGGGTACAAGGGTTAATCTCCATCCCAATCACATTGGCCAACTCGTAAGGATCAGATCCAATATCGCCTAAATCATTATAATACATCCCTAATTCTTCATAAATAAAACTGAACCTACTTTGCTCATCTTCTTCCACATTTCTACTAGCATTAGTAGTCCATTCCCAAGGTTCTCCGTACCATGTCCAAATCTTATAGCTTTGGTCAATTCCATTAAAGTATAAGTGGTCCCTTATAATTCCAACCCCAAATAATCAAATATTCCCACATTTAACACATGGACAATGAATATGAGTTGTGTTTCCAAGATTGTCTATAGCAAAATTAAAAAATCCTTCCACCCCTAACTCATATGCCTTCGATCTTCTATCAGCATGCATCCATGACTTATCCATCTCACACACTATAAAATCATATATATAATAAAGTGAAAAGACCAGCAATGAAACACTACTATATTCACATAGCAGAGAATAAATTGAAAATAAAAATCAGACGATGGTATTTACAAAATAATCGTCGTTTAATAGCAATTCAAACAATGGCATCTCGAATTACCGTCATCTTTAGGTTACCCAAATCCAAACCCAGAAATTTGTATTGCTTCTTGAAAAACATCGTTCTGGGTTCATGTAGAATAAAGACGACGGTTAATGGAGATACCATCATATTTAGTCTATGTATTGCTTTTGGTGAACAAGTTCTGGTTATGGTAGCTTAAAGACGACAGTTAGTGTAGAAATAGTCGTCTTTAGGCTACCAAATACGAGCAAAAATTCAGACGACGAGAGTAAATGAGCAACCGACGTATAATGAAAATTTAGACGACAGTTTGGTCCATCAACCGTCGTCCTGGGTTACAAAAAACCACAGCCTAAATCTCTCATTCCTAATCCTTTTCCAAGAACCCATGGCCAAACAAACATATAAGAACCCATAACAGAGAGTTAATATGACAAGCATGCCACCACCAAAACATATATTAAGAACCCATAGCTCCCAAAACATATATTAGGAAGCCATAGCTCCTAAAACATATATTTAGAACCCATATACAACTCCCAATTAAGAATCCATAGCTCCCAAAACATATATTATGAACTCATAGCTTACAAAACCAATGAAATCATTTATGGATTTAAGATATATCATTCAATAAAGATATATTAGGGTTTGTACCACTATGCCAAATTTCACTTTCCGCGTAGGCATCGTGAAATGAAAAACGGATTCTGTTAGTATATTTGGCATCGGTTTTATAAATAATAAGACTAAAAGTGTATAAAGACATCAGCACAAATATTTGGTTTTTCCTACCGATGCCGTTGATTATATTTAGCATCTATGATATAAATATACTGATGCATAAAATGATTTTGCAAAAAATAAATTTAAGTAGAACATTTAGCACCGATGCCAAAAGCATGGATGACTGATACAATGATTTTTCGCTAAACATTTTCACTCCCTCGTGAATATTTCAGACTCCCTCACATATTTTTGGCCAAAAATTAAACTCCCTCTTTTCTCTCGCACGATACCCAATCACTCTCTCATACTTCTCACCTTCAAACTTCCTCTGTTCTCTCTCGCGATACCCATAGTCACCTTAAACCCTCTCTCGCTACCCAGTCACAGTCACTCTCTCATCCTTCTCACTTTCAGCATCTCTCTTCTTCGTCGATTTCTTCTCTGCCATCATCTTTTCCTAAACCCTAAAAAAGAGAGAGAGTCATAGACGTCCTCCTCGTCATCGAGAAGGGCCATCGAAGTCCCTTCGTTAACCTTCGTCGTTGGCATCCTATTCCTCAACGGAGTCCTCTTTCTCGTCCTCGTCGTCCTCCAGGTGAGATTATTTCAGTTAGATTCTGTACGGGTTAATTTTTGCACAATGCTTAATCCAATGAATAGATTCTGTATGGGTTAATATTTTTTTTCTTCAATTTATTTCAAGGTTGTGGAAGTGCTGCATTAGATGCGTTTAAAAAACATATTCGTTGTGCCTGATAGCCTGGCGTTCTTCATCTCCTTGGCTGCTGTTCTTGTCCAAACATTTGTGGTTGTGTGTGTTTAAGCACAAGGCAATGATGACATGACCCTGCTATGCTATGAACTCAGGTCAGGAAATCCATGTGTTTCCATTGAGGGGGCTGTTGCAGTTGCAGAATTTAATCCAAGCTTCTGGTACATCCAACCCATTATTCAATTATTTTCTTACTAGTGAATTTATAGATGATGTGTTTTATATTTCTGTGCAAGTTGTAATACCGTACTTGAGATGTTTATATTTAATGAAATCTACTACTCTTTTTCACACATAGTTTTGTTCGTATATATCTTCTGTTTTGCTTTGCAAGATATTTAGTTGGAGCTGTTGGGGAGAGAGAAAACGTTTTATGAGTAGATTTAGAACACTGATACCATCTTTTTTCTTTGGACTGATTTAATATTAGATCTATTATCAACTTGAGGTAATATAGACCAAGTCTCGTACAGATGATAATCAACAACATGCAGCGTATGGGATTAAGTGCTTAATTCTTGGTCTCATTGGATTAAATGCTTTTCATCCATTTCTGTATTCTTTTAGAAGTTTTTTGGGTTGAATTTAGATTTGCTATTGTTTTGCCAGTTTGAGTCTAGTGCTGTGTTTGGTTACTGAGAAAATGTAGTACTAGAGTAAAGCATTTGCATTTGCTAAGCTGTACCAAAATAGAGTACATAGGCTACATTTTGTCTAGTTGATCTAGTTTCTTTTTTGGTTCACAAAGTCTCCATTTCTGTTTGTTTCTTGGTTATGATGAAACATACTGGAGCCAAAATAGAGTACAAAGTTAAACTTGTGCTTTTTGACATCTTCCTTTCTGTAAAATTGCATCTTCTTATTCAATTGTATGAGTTACTGATAATTGTAAGTCTAAGAGTAAGATAAACAAACAGAGGCGAGTTTATTGGTCTCTAATTTCTCAAGATAGCATAAAGGAAATGTTAAAACTCTAAATAGGTTTGTATTTTCCAGTAAGGATCTCAACAAGCTCTCAGTTGTTTTTGGTGAGATATGTTGAAACTCTAAACAGACGCAAATTTTAGTTTTGGTTTATGTTTCAGTTTATGTTTCCATTTCAGTTTCTGCTTAAACTATTGGAGATTCTCTTAAGTAGCTCACTCTCCTACTTTGGAAGGGGACATCAACACTACAAGTATTGAATTGTTACTTAGGTGGGACAAGTCCCAATAATATGCAAGCCATCCAAGTTGATTCGGTAAGCTTGAGAGCCAGGACCTACTGTAAGGATATCATCAGAGGCATATTGTAGATGGTGAGTGGTCTTTGTCACCGTGGTTTGATTACACATGGGCTAAGAATCTTGTTCTGTTTAGATTCAAAGATTTCGTTTTGTTATTTTTGGGGTTGAAAATTTACCTCATTGACCCTGTAATAATTTTGTTTTTGGAGTTATATTCCTTTTTTGTTTGTAATCCGATTATGGAATGTGGATATTATTGCAATGCCTTGTTTTTGGAGTTGTATTCTTTATTTTGGAGTTGTATTCTTTATTTTGGAGTTGTATTATTGCAATCTGATTATGGAATGTGGATAATAGGGAAGCTAACTTTTTTCAATGAACTGCTTAATTGATTATGGTCTTCACTTTGGGCTTCAATTTCTTCAAATTTTAGAGATCTCTTTTTAGGTTTATTTGGCTTGATTGGAAAGTTGGTATTTGATAGATTCCTGGTGAAAGTAATTTATACAGTTTTTCTTAATCTTATATGCTCTTCTCGTTTAATTTCAGTATGCGAGAAGTGGGAAAAAGAAGGAATTTTACACCCAAACGCAATTGGATGAGGTTCGTGATGAATGGTCATGTCATGTGCTAGAGTGGTTTGAGAACATTCTCCTTTTGTTGTTTTGGAAGTATTTTGCTTATATATGTATTAATTTTGGTTTAATGCCTGGAGAACTCATAAGTTTACCTATATATGTATTTTTTCTTATGTTGCAATGGCAATATATATTAAACGGATTGAGGAAGAACCCAAGTAAAATGTGATGTGAAACATGGAAATTGTTTACATTTTATTATTAACAACAATGTCAATTGTGTATAACAACCCCATTTTTGCCATAACTATTGAAGTTAAAAATTAAAAACCACACCAACACTCCACGAGAATCGAAGTCTATAATCAGAAGGGTGAATAATATTTGTAGAAAGTCAAACCATCTGTAGGCTTTCTACTTTAGCATAATCACAAAAAACGAAGGCGTAAATCATAATTTGCCACAGCAGTAGCATCTTTTCTGATGTGGTTTGTCATAACACGCATCAGTATAATCAAAACCCTTGATGCTATAATGAGTATTTAGCATCAATGCTAATATATTCTTTGATGCTGATAAAGGTTTAGGCATCGGAGGTCAACGCTTTTTTGGCACATGGTAACAACTTACGCATCAGAGATTATGTAAATAGCGATGCCATAAATACTCTTTAGCAACGGATAATATCCGAAGCGTATGACTATATCATATGCATCAGTTCCCAATACTTCGGTTCTTAGGTACCCTTAGCAATGGATATTATCCGAAGCTAAAAGTCAATTTTCACTTAGTGTACTTACATGGATATTGAGAGAGAGCTCAGAGAATATAACCAATGCTTGAGAGAGAGCTCAAAGAAACAGTCCAATGCTTTGAGAGAGAGAAAACTTTAAGACAAATTTATGTTGAAGACAGAGAACGAAATATTTTGGGGTTAAGGGGAATTCTAAAAATTTTAGCTCGTGGTCAGGACAACAAGGGAATAATTCTAGGTCAAAAACAAGTCACCGACACAAGCCCAAGCGCCACCGCTGACTGGGTGTCTTGAGAAAATTTTGGTGACGGAAAATCTCAACAATAACAGGCAAAACCTATACCAAAACGTTCAGACTAACAGGGGAAATAAGTTTGGTTCTTGGATTGAGGCCAAAAAGTGACCGGAAATAGATGAAAACACGACTGAATTGTCGGCCCTATATGGGAGTTTTGACAAATTCCTAAAACTTCAAAATAGGGGTAAACCACCTACATAAATAGATAATGTTCACCCGTTTTGCGTTTATTCCTGAGATGGAAGGGCAAAATTCCCCACTGCCTTGGAAACCATTGACTGGTCAACAAGTCAGCTTTCTTTGGTGTATGAGCGTGCCACTGCTAGCAATAAAGATTCTAGCAAACTTCTTTAAAACAGATAACTTGCGCCCCAAGTTACTGATTTCTAAATAAGCGATTATGAATTTGGATGAGGAATATCTCCCAAGTAAGTTTTTTTTCTTGCCTCAGACTAGTGAGGACTTCACAATTTATCTCAGTATAAAATTGGTAATTCTGGCCAGAGTAGTGGATAATAAAGTGGACTGTTTTAGACAGAACTGCCTTTTACAGAGCTACAAAAGAAGAAATCAACTCTAGAAAAGCAAAAGGAATGCTGGAACTCCATTCCTGTCTGGATAGAAGCTTCTCATCCGGGCTGGACTGGGTATGTCTGGGCTGGACTGGACTTTCAATAACTTCAACTGCTAAGCTTCAGCTGTAAATCGATACCAAAGTTCAATTTTGGCAGAGCTTTAATCTACTTCAAGCTTTGGGAGGCTTCTAAATGGGCAGAATTGCAGCTTTTTCAGTCTGAAGAGGCAGAAGTGGCTGTTCTTAAGGATTTAATGAGCTGGAGACTATACTGTAAAATTTGTTGAGGTTTTCATATTTGGGAAAACTCAAACTCTGCTTGTCTTAGCTTTTGCTAAACCAAATGTGTAATGAGTGGGATCTCGTTTCGAATGACTTATCTCTCTAAGTCTGAACTTCGGGATTTCTGATATGAAGCTGGTTTCTCTTGGGGCTCAAGTGAGCTTTTGGTTGATTTCTTGTTGTTTTTTTTTTATTGATCATTTTTTTGTCGTCCCTTGAATGTTCACCCTATTTCATATTTATAAGAGATGCCTTGGATTTAGGGTTTTTCTAATTTTAAAAATGGGTGGCAGAAAATTTCCAAAAAGATCTTCTATTTTAAATGCAAAGGAAAGGGGATTTTATCAATTCTGGCATATAGGCTCTCAATAGTCAGTTCAAAGGCAATCACTTCCCTGTTTTTCTTGAAAGAGAACCTAATCCTTCTTAAATTCCAACTGTCCCTTTGTGAGAGCTCAAACCGTGATGGTTAGTTTGATTCCTAATTTGAACAGCTCCCTGTTTCCTGCTTATCTTTTTTTCTGAAAAACATAGCCTGCGTATCTTTTTGAAATGATGGTGCTTTCTTTGGAGTGAAAACAATATCTCTGAATATATATATGTATAAGAGAGATTTGATCTTCATATTTCCAAAGATGTCTCTTCCTAGTTGTCAGCCAATGACTTGTTTTTTTTAATTTCCTAATCAACTCTGTGATAGTTGAAATTGTTGACTTTTCAAAACCAGAAAAAGGATTTTCACGTGGGGGTTGAAAATAGGCTTTTCGAAAAGGATTCTCGCTTTCTTTTGATCAGCTTCAGTGGTTGTTTTACCATTTTGTAAAAATCATGGGCCCCTCGATTTGGACTTTGGGCCTTTAATCATTCTGGGCCCAGTCTGAATTTCTGGAGTGATGGGCTGATTTCTCTCTTTCTGTTTTTCTGAGGCCCAAGTTTTGTTATGTCTTGATAGATTCCGGACTGGGTCCTCATGGATTTTGGGCCTTCGATTCATGTTCGCAAAGTCTAGATGTGGGCCTTTTGCCCTTTTGCTTTTTTAGTGTTGGGCTGGGTGCGCAAGAGTTTTGGCCCAAACAATGCCCCCTCAAATCTGAATCGTTTAAAACGTTTCTTTTTCTTTAACTTACAACGGTTCAGATTTGAATCAATTGGCCATTAATGTTGCGCGCCACTTTCTTCCATTTCTACTAACCCACGTCTGCCACGTCTTGTCCATTGAGCTAGAGTTTCTGGGGAAACTGGGTAATTATTAGCTAGTTACTAGCTAGTTTTTGACAGATGACGCCTTGCCTTCTTCCCCCACGTTTCTGAGCTTTTAAAAGAAAATCAAACTCATAGTTCCTGTTCATTCGAAAACCTAGCTTTTCATACCTTGCCCTCTTCAGTTTTCTTCGAAGTTTCTTATCCTTCTCCTTGCTCGAACCCTGTCTTCCTCATTACCTTTTTTTGCTTCCGTAAAAGAAAAAAAATATATCTAAGAAATGTCTTCTCCAAAAACCCGTGCTCACTCTTCCTCATCTCCAGTTCCTCCTGATTATATCACTGGGACTGGAGTTGACAGCCATGCAATAGAAGTCAGAAGCAAGCTTCACCCCTTTGCCCAAAAGAATCTGGACGAGAACGACCTCCATCTTTTCAAGAACACTCTGGTGCTAGGGCCTCACTGGTTTGGCCCTGTTCCGGCTGAGATGGCGGAGCTGATGAAAAAGGATGCCGAAGCTCCTTTGTGTTTTGAGAGCAGTTCTGCCCTATCATCCCATTCTTGGGTTAGCAAGAATCTGAGCCGCTCATTCCCCTTGAGCGAAGTGAGGAACAATCCAGTGAAGTGGGCTGATTGGATTGACCATCTCCTTCCACGGTATGGAGCTCACTGGAGGAGGGCTGGTATTTATGACGCTATTCTCCTGTCCAAACAATCTATCAACAAGGATGAGAACCTGCTTGCTGCTGCCCTGTGTTTCTGGAATTCTGCCAGCAACACCTTCGATTTTCACATAGGCCCCATGGCTCCAACTTTGCTGGATATAGCTCAAATTTTTGGGTTCAGACCTCATGGAAGGCCTAAACATTGAGGGTAATGTTTCCTTGCATTTATGAGGTATTGCATGTTCTTACGTTCTAAACATTGAGGGCAATGTTTCATTTAAGTTTGGGGGGAAGGATTTGGTTATGTTGTTTTACTGTCAAATTTTAGTTTAGCGTCTAAAAACGCAGGATTTTGTGTGTTGTTTCGTTATCCTTCCAAACACCTATGATAAGACTTGGATTTAATACTAATATGGTTTATCAGAAATTGAGAGTCATTTTTTAAGGACTTTGTGTGGTTCTGAGTTAACTTTGTCTTGCATGCCATCCTTGCACTTATTGAGCACTTTGCCAGGTTAGTCCAATTTCTTATTACTTAGAGACGTTATGCAATTCTACTTATCTCATGATCTTGGTTTTGTACTCTAGAACTTATTTGAATATCTCTTGAGACATTTTGTTGCCATACAATGCTTAGGAAGTGATTTAGGCCATGTTTGAACCGTTTGAGCTTTTCTAAACATCCTGTTAAGCTCATAATTTCATACATTTACATGCCCAATTTACTTAATTATTTTGCTTAAGTTCTTGGAATTCTGAGTTATTTGTCTCTCTTTGTGTGTTTTGTAGGCCCATAGATCAAAAGAGCATAATTCATGCAATTCAAGCATGTTAAGGCCTGATTTGGATGAATGGAAGAAGAGCTTAAAGACAAACTCAATTTGGGGCACAACCCCTTGCCAGTCCAGTTTCGTAGGTCACATTGCAAGATTTGTTTCAGCCAACTACACAGCTCGGATGAGGTCGACTCCTTCATGAAAGTTGTTCCAATGGGTGTCTATTATAACATATCCAAATTTCAGCCCAATTGGTTACGTTTGGAGCCCTCAGCACGTCAAACACAGAACCAAGCTCAGGATTGCAGTTTCCTCTTTGAAGCCTTGGATCCTCTTTTGAGCATTGAATCCTCTTTTGAGCTTTGGATACTCTTTTGGACCTGACATATGGAGCAAATTAAGGAAGTATTTCAGCTAAAGAAGTCAAAAGGAGCAAAACATGGCATAATGAAAGGAAAACATGTTTGCACAAATTAAGGAGCCTTGTTTTCCATGATTTATAGTAGGTTGTCTACACCAACCAAGGGGAGGACGAATTTGAAGTCTATAAATAGAGAGTTGCAGCTCATTCACAAATCATCTTTCATTCTATCATTTTACTTATTCATTGTACACAAAGAGAGGGAAGGTTGAGAGTCACAAAGGGAGAGAAGAGGGAAGGCAGCAGCTGGGAGGCTTTGGCCTCCTGGCAGCCATGGAGATGAATCTTTTCCATCTCTAGCATGCTGTCCTTATCTTCTTCTCCTCCCTTTGTCTTTTATTTTCTTCTTGTATTTCCTTTCCTTTCCTTTACTTTGTTTTTCTATTGGGAACTATATTGCTTACATGAATATTCTGGGTTTATAAGTTGAAGATTTGAGTTTCAAGTTTGATTTATGATTCATGTTCTTATTCATTATGCTTATCAGTTATTATGCTTGTTTGGATGATTGATCACCATTAGAACTTGTATATTAACTATATTGGTTTGAATCAAGAGTAGACACCATGCTTTGATTTGAATTGAACTATGAATAAGAAGAGTATGTATGGACATTCGACAACAGGGATTAGATACATGCTTGGTTGTTTAAATTGTTCTTCTATGCTTAATGGGTTCCTAATGCTTAATTTAGGTTAGACAACAAATGATCAAGTTAGGGAATTAGGGACACAAGGTTAGAACCAGACACCATGGCCTAATCATACTTTAGCTAGAATCAATCTTTGAATCCAAATTAGACTTGTCACTTGACGCCTTATAAACCGGAATTGAACTAATCTCCCATCTGTTTTCTAGCCCACAAAAACACCTTTGTTACATTTGCTTTGTTTTTGTTTGAAGTTTTGTTTGCCTCATTTGTTCATTTATTTCTCTGTTTGCTAGCACTCTAAGTAATTCAACTTGGAACCAAGTTACCATTCTCCGTGGGATCGACCTCGTATTTACATAAGCTATATTATAAACGGTTCGTGCACTTGCGAGAATTAAAGTTGCTATTTTTAATAACTCCTTTTAGTTGTTAAGAAAAAAGCTCAACACATCCCTCTACATTTATTCATCCCTAGTCAACCCATTTGAGCCTGCATTAAGCCTTTCTTTGTGTAAACCATTCCTACCATAATGAACCTCTGTTTTCTTATTCTTACTTATTCTATGAGCAATTAAAGTTATCTTCAAAAGAGAGTTATAAAGAATGCAAGGTTTTTGGAGCAAAAGTGAATCATTAGTGCCATTACCCAAGTGTTGAAAAGAAATAAGTTTGGGGGTATTGGTAACTAATCAAAAGAGGTAATGAAGTGTGACCAATGTAGTCACGGCCCTAGGGTGTTATAAAAGAGAAGAGCATGGTGATCTAGGGTAAAGAGCCACAAAATTAGGCCAAATAAACACATTTGAAGGTGCTGAAATTATGTTGAAAATCTGCTCATGTATGTGTTCCTTGCTTGTTACAAAGTTCAAAAATCTCTTATGCTCTTACCTGTGCTTTAATTGTGCTAAAAATATTGTATATCTCATATCCCTTCTTTCATTCTACCACTACCATGAACCTCATTACTACCCTTGTACAGTCCTTTTGATCCTTGGTGTTGCATGGTATTACTGTGGAGAGCAGATTGGATAATGAGCTTATGGGGTTCAGAATTATTGATTTTTCTCTAAGTGTGTGCGCATATACTTATTTGAGTGGCAGGGGTTGTTCTGATTTGGCATTCACACACTACACTTAAGGGTGTCATTGTGAGCTTTGCTTTCTTGTGAATCATGTGTAGAACTTAGATTGTGATTGTTGTGTTTCTTTGGAACCATATACGTTGGTGATTCTTTGAGGATATTGTTTGGAAGGCTAGTTGCTTATTTCATGTTTCCTAAGTTGTAGTTTTATTTTGTTTTGCTCGAGGACTAGCAAAATCTAAGTTTGGGGGTATTTGATAAGGTTATAATTTGACACACTTGCATGCCTTCTCTTTGCTTAGTAATTCTGTTTAGTTTCTCTTTATTTGAAGTCTCTTACCTATGTTTGTGTGTTTGTAGGTTAAAACAGCAAGGGGATCACATTTGATACAATACATGCATTTTGAAGACAAGTTAGCTCAAAACAGTGTCTGCAGATCAGTCACATTAACGGATTAACCTGTACTTGCTCAAAAAGAACCAGATAACGAGCCATACATTACTGGAAAGATACGGAAGTCTAATTTCCGTAGCATTTTACGGTTCATGATTTGGAGTCTTCTAGAGGAAGTTATACATAATTTAGTAGCTCAAGGTCAAAATTCGGCAGCATCTGCGTTACTGGGCCAAAAATGACATTTGAAGGTCTTCCCTATTTTCCCTTGAGTTGGGCTACATATGGCTGGAAAGAAGACATTCTGAACTTCAAGTTTGAGGGTTCAAAGTCATCATTTGCTTAAGGGAAGCCCAATTCGTAAGCCCTTGAAGTTTCTGGACATGCTGACCTAAGCATAAGCTAAGTGTGCTTGGTCATAATGACATGAGGATGAGGTATTAGTGATTGTGGGAAGTTAGGTGATGCAGATGCATTTCTTATATTTGAGTGGAGTTTTACAGCAACTAAAGGGAATCAAACATAATGAAGTGGGAGCTGCAATATAAAGCCTAAAAAGAAAAAGAATTGTTTTCAAATGCAAGTGTGTTAGGTGAAGTTAGGTGTGGTTGGTGAACATAATTGTATAATCAGATTCCTCTAACCCTTGTGCCTATAAATAGAGTCTCTAAAGAGCTAAGAGGCAGATCATATCAATCCATAACTCATTTCATCCATTACAAAGAGAGAAGAGAGCTACTAGTTGCAAAAGGAAGCAGAGCTTGGAGCTGTCCTGGGAAGTCCTTGCTGCCATCATCTAGTTCTTTTCTTCTCTTTATCCTATCTTATGTATTTCCATTCTATATTGTTTTTCAATTATTAAATATGAGTAACTGAATTTCTTCTTAGTTAGAGGTGAATTCGAAGCCATGGACATATGTTTTATATGAATTGATCTCTTCCAGTTATGGTTTCGTAAAGTATGAATGTGATTTACTTTTCTGTTTTATTCAGGACTTATTCTTGCATGTTTATTAAGGATGCATACTTAGTTTGCATGCAGGGATTTGATGCTAGAATATGAGGGAATTTCACCTAATCGTTATGAACTTATATTCACAAGTAGTAAAAGTCACTAGTTATGATTATGTTAAGTAAATTCCTGGCAGGAGTATCATGCTTTTCATAGTTACAAATGCTTTGTCAAAGCTTATGATTTTCATAGAACTTAATGATCTTTGATATGTATCTCTATCATGCTGTTCATATAGGGAACTTGATAAGAATAATTTGATTGAGTCGCTGAGTCCAATTCAATGAACTTAGGAAAATCTGAGAGTTAATTAGTGCAGTTCACAATTAATTTGGGGCTTTGTCATTCGTACTTTATAGAAAGAGTAACTGGAGATCAATTTGTATGCATATGTTCCATGTGTGGAGAAGAATCCTCTAGCTATCCCTTAATCCATATTTCATTCACAACTTAGTTATTTGCTGCTGTCAATTTTACTTTGGTATAAATCATCCAACTCCCCCCAATCATTGTTCCCTTAACTTAGTTCTAGTTTAATAAATTTAATTTGTGTTGATTAGCATCCCTCCTAATCCCCGGAATAGAACGATCCCTACTTACTCGTACTACGATTGCATGATTTATAGGGTTTAATTTGTGCGTTAGTTATTTCTCACGCCAAGGTCTATGCGAAGCACGGCCGAAGATATTATGGTCAAAAGGCCACATGGCTTCAGGGTCCCACGCCCCATTTAATGAAGTAGTGCCTCTGACCACCACAGCAAATCAACTGGGGCAAGAAGCATTTAATGCACGAGGGCGAAAGGGAAGTGACTGAAGTCAGGATTTGGTAATCAGAGTGGTTAGGTACAAACATTCTCACAAATGTTCTTACAACTTGCGGTCACCTCACCAACCACTAGACCAGGGCATTTAATGCGTTCCCACGGCCAGAGGTGCAGAACCCTCGATCAGGGCGGTGGCCGAGATTTGCCGAGATTTATGGGGGTCACACCACCATGCTTCACGATCCCAAATGCCGATTGGACTACCTACTTGCCCCATTCAGACTCCACCAGACAGATATTTCTTAGGCCCTCAGGAAGATCTTTTTCAGCCTAGAATGGTTCTCCAGGACTCTTCCTATAAATACCAAGCTCAAGACCACGTTCAAGGGGTCCAACACCAAAACCAAAAGCCTCCCACGGAGCAACTTTCAATACCTTTACATGATTTCCTAGGAGTAGTGGTAGATTGTAAGAAAAATCCATTCATCAATATATCATACGACCCTTGATTCCTCAAGGCGCCGGAGCATCATCCCTGTTATCACCTCACTCACCTCATATATCATACGACCGTCGCTCCTCGAGCAACGCACCGGAGCACCGCCCAAAATCCACCACCTACACCACCACTAAACGGCCTTGTAGCTCAGGCCGTGAACCTGACGGCCGAGATTAGTTCCTCTCTCGGCCACAATCGTTTGAGTAGAAGTCTAATCCCAAACAGGCGCATCATTTAAACATCTTCTACCCAAACCCTGTCACTATCTCGACGCACGGAAGACCGTGCTGGCACGCCCACTCACAAAACGCACTGTATCTAAAAGTAGGACGTCACGTGTTCGCGCACATCCCTTCGGCCCGGAGTACCAGGCCGCGAGATTTGCGACATCAATAGTGATCAGAAGGACCTATCCTTGGTTCCAGTCTGGATACCAGCTATTTGAAAAGGAGCTAGAAGAGAAATCTGCCAGAACAGACTTCACGAAGAAATTCCTAAGTGTTACCCTACCAAGAGATCTGCCCCATGGAGGAGGAAAACCTCCAAGTTATCATTTGGGGGCAGAAGTCTGTCATCCTAACTTTAGCGCAAGACAACTAGGCTGCCCTCAGCTCATTCCACTTAAATCCTACAGGAGCTGCAATCAGGCCACTTCCTGGAGGGATGTAGATGACCTGGAAGTGCACAAGGATGGCAGGTGCGCAGTAAACAAGATCAACAACAGTGCAGACGCTCTTTATCCATCCTGGGAACCCAATTCCTGCAGTTCTGCTGAGTTCGACGCTTGGTGGAAGACAAGATTTTGAGATCTGCCTGCCTCCAGTATTGCACTCTAAGTCCTCTTTGACGGCTGGGATTCCTGGGTTGTTCACACAAGAGAGGAGACTCACAAGTTCATGGTGCAAACCATCAAGGACCTCAATGCTCAAGTCATAGAAGGTAGATACTTAATTCTGTCTCTGTTTTGTTCATTCTACCTTCGTGATGATGCTCAATACTTTGTTCTGCCTGAAACTGATCCTTCCCTGACAAAGAACATTGGTTGCCTATCTATCCAGAGTGGAAAAGTGATTGGTAAGTTCTCTCGACATTCTGTTCCTTCTATCATTTTTCTGTTGGATTGATTTCTGACTTTTCCGTTTCCTGTGCAGTCACCTCTGCCGTTGCTGCTGGAGATTTGGAGCTTCCCTCTGGAGATGAGGACGAAATTCTGGCAGAACAACCTCCTGTTGAGGCTACTCCTTCTGCCAGAAGGAAGAGAAAGCAAACTACTCCTGCTCAGGACATTGCTACTTAGGCTGAGGTTTCTAGTAAGGTTTCTGACGTTCCTGACTATTTCCTTGAATTTGTCCTGCCCTGTTCTGCCTACTCACTCAACCCCTATTCGTTGTTTTTGGTCTGTGCAGCTGAGAGTCCTCCTCTTCCTCCTACAAAGTCAAAAAGGCTTAGAAAGAAGACTGTATTTGAATCTGATGAGACAGAACAGGCTGCAGCTATTCCAACTGAAACTTCTGGAACTGATGATGAGCTACGAGAGGCCTTTGAGGTGGTGGAACATGAGAAAGAGCCGGAAGAACCAGAAGAGGTAGAAGAGGGACCTTAAGGAGAGGCAAAGATCGTGGAAGAAGAGGTGAGTTTTTGGCCTTCTAACCATTTCTGTCTTTTATTTTTCTGTTTTCTGACTTCTGTCTATTTGCAGGAGGAATTAAATGAGATGAAAGGGCAAAATTCCCCATTGCCTTGGAAACCATTGACTGGTCAACAAGTCAGCTTTCTTTGGTGTATGAGCGTGCCACTGCTAGCAGTAAAGATTCTAGCAAACTTCTTCAAAACAGATAACTTGCACCCCAAGTTACTAATTTCTAAACAAGCGATTATGAATTTGGGTGAGCAATATCTCTCAAGTAAGTTCTTTTTCTTGCCTCAGACTGGTGAGGACTTCACAATTTATCTCAGTATAAAATTGGTAATTCTGGCCAGAGTAGTGGATAATAAAGTGGACTATTTTAGACAGAACTGCCTTTTACAAAGTTACAAAAGAAGAAATCAACTCTAGAAAAGCAAAAGGAATGCTGGAACTCCATTCCTGTCTGGATAGAAGCTTCTGATCTGGGCTGGACTAGGTATGTCTGGACTGGACTGGACTTTCAATAACTTCAACTGTTAAGCTTCAGCTGTAAATCGATACCAAAGTTCAATTTTGGCAGAGCTTTAATCTACTTCAAGCTTTGGGAGGCTTCTGAACGGGCAGAACTGCAGCTTCTTCAGTCTGAAGGGGCAGAAGTGGCTGTTCTTAAGGATTTAATGAGCTGGAGACTGTACTGTAAAATTTGTTGAGGTTTTCATATTTGGGAAAACTCAAACTCTGCTTGTCTTAGCTTTTGCTGAACCAAATGTGTAACGAGTGGGATCTCGTTTCGAATGACTTATCTCTCTAAGTCTGAACTTTGGGATTTCTAATATGAAGCTAGTTTCTCTTGGGGCTCAAGTGAGCTTTTGGTTGATTTCTTGTTGTTTTTTTTATTGATCATTTTTTTGTCGTCCCTTGAATGTTCACCCTATTTCATATTTATAAGGGATGCCTTGGATTTAGGGTTTTTCTAATTTTAAAAATGGGTGGCAGAAAATTCCCAAGAAGATCTTCTATTTTAAATGTAAAGGAAAAGGGATTTTATCAATTCTGGCAGATAGGCTCTCAATAGTCAGTTCAAAGGCAATCACTTCCCCGTTTTTCTTGAAAGAGAACCTAATCCTTCTTAAATTCCAACTGCCTCTTTGTGAGATCTCAAACCGTGATGGTTAGTTTGATTCCCAATTTGAACAACTCCCTGTTTCCTGCTTATCTCTTTTTCTGAAAAACATAGCCTGCGTATCTTTTTGAAATGATGGTACTTTCTTTGGAGTGAAAACAATATCTTTGAATATATATATATATATATAATAGGGATTTGATCTTCATATTTCCAGAGATGTCTCTTCCCAGTTGTCAGCCAATGACTTGTTTTTTTTTTTTAATTTCCTAATCAACTCTATGATAGTTGAAATTGTTGACTTTTCAAAACCAGAGAAAAAGGATTTTCACGTGGGGGTTGAAAATAGGCTTTCCGAAAAGGATTCTTGCTTTCTTTTGATCAGCTTCAGTGGTTGTTTTACCATTTTGTAAAAATCATGGGCCCCTCGATTTGGACTTTGGGCCTTTAATCATGCTGGGCCCAGTCTGAATTTCTGGAGTTATGAGCTGATTTCTCTCTTTCTGTTTTTCTGAGGCCCAAGTTTTGTTATATCTTGATAGATTCCGGACTTGGTCCTCATGGATTTTGGGCCTTCGATTCCTGTTCGCAAAGTCTAGATGTAGGCCTTGTGCCCTTTTGCTTTTTTAGTGTTGGGCTAGGTGCGTAAGAGTTTTGGCCCAAACAGATAAAGCACAAAAAGTAGATGAAGTTTAATACCTCACTCGATGGAAATGGCATGTGTAAAAGTAGATGTGGTCTATCCTCCATGACCATTTTAATACAGCAATCATGATCCTTGGCAATTACACTTTGATATGACTTTTCTTTTATATATAATATTATATGGAAAGTTAATGGTAATATAATATATCTATATATATATATATGTGGTGATTTTATCAACATATTTATTTTATTTATAAGATGGTGTAGTTTTATTACCCATACAACAATATTTACTTTATTTACAGTATGGTGTAGGTTCATTACCCATACAACAATATTTATTATTATTTAAAGTGTGGTGCGGGTTTAACATTTATTTTATGATTTTATTTTATCACACATTTACTTTTATTTAAAGTATGGTGCGGAATTAACATCCATACATCAAGCAATGTATTTTATGAATTATTTTACAAGTGTATTATGATGAGTTTTACAGCATATAGAGATCAGGACCAGAAGTTCCTTAATCCTCATCATACAACTACATTGGTACCTGAAGATCCTTAATGATATGAGAGCTAGCTGTCTCTTCGATATTATATTTGTGAAAAAAATGATCGGACCTAAAGATTCTTGATCCTTGACATGTAAATTAGGACTTGAAGCTCCTTGATAATGTAACAGTGCCGTATTGGTAAATAATGTAGTACACATGAATATTAAATGTACTGACAAATGTATGAATCGTAACCGTATACATGAATAGTAATTGTACTGGCAAATGTACTGTATGCATGAATAGGCATGTATTCATGACTTGATGAATAGTACCATATACATGCATAGTGATGTATGCATGAATAGTAATCATTTTGGGTGAAATGTTGCCATATACAAAAAGGAACCTGCAGTTCCTTAAACCCATGGATGAGTAATTAAATGAGATGTTAGAAGTTCCTCAAAACAAGGACAATTATGTAAGGACCTGAAGTCCCGTAATGTGAACATGAAACTATAAGAATGTCCATACCATGAGGATATATAATTTTGACCTTAGGTTCAAAAATCAAAAAGTGTTGAGAACCTGAAGTTCCAACAATTAAATGGATAAGCTTTGAGGTTTTATTGCAAGCTATGGCAAACCACATGTTTCTTTGGTATAAGAAAATAATGAATTTAACAAAGCTCGATTTTGTTACAATCGATACCTCAAGGAAGAACTGTATTTTGTGAACTATGATCGTTAAAGATTCACCGTGAAATAAATAATATCATGATAAACCTCAAAGGATGAATTGAGGCTCCCTATGTTTTGTTATATTATATGATCTGGGCTGGAAGCACATGGATCTCAATATATCCGAAATCCTGAACCTACAGTTCTAGGTATATAGTAATTAATGCTCTTCACTACTATATTGCAATATTATCGTAGATTTTCCTCAATTTATATTTCATGCCCATTTGAAAATGGCAATTTAAATTCTGAGGTTGTGCTTAACCTAGGCCAGAAGTTCCGAGTACACATGCATTGAAATATATAATTTAAGAGATTTAATGTGGTTATTTGAACCTATAAAGCAAAAGGCTCCAAACTGTCATTTTGAAAGGACGTAAAAATCACAAATGCAAGTTTAAGACTTTGCCCAATTATTATAACAAGAAAAGAGCATAGAACAGATAGATTGTTTTCACCAGAAAGAAATAAGCAGGCGTTATAAAATCTGTCAAGCTACATTATGGCTTAGAAGTTCCAAGAGAAAGAAAACGACACCTCTTGAGCTTAGCCATAAGCCTCTCTTGGTCTTCCAAAATCTTTTGATTGGAAATCTGCAGCATGTCAAGCTTTGTCTGTGTATCTATGGAGTATGAACTCACCAGTTTCAACAAAGACCTATTTTCCTTTTTAAGGTTTTCAACCTCTTGCTAAGAATCATAAAGCATTCTCCGAAGAGATGAATTTTCAGTGTTCAGTTCCTGAATCTTGTTTGTTCTAGCAAGCAAATGATAAGCCATGTTAGAAACATAAGCAGCACTCTGAATGCTAAAGGTCATTGAGTCATCAATAGCCTATCCATCAGACCTTCCTAATAATAATATTTCATCCATAGGAGTAAGCAAATTCATAACTACTATGATATCAGTTGTATTATTCATCATCACGAAATCATTAACCGTAAGATGACGATTTTGGGATACAAAGGATAGATGCCAGACTTTGGGATCACGAGTTGTTTTGGGAGCAACATTTAAATCGAAACGTTTTGGGCGAGAAGAAGAGGAAGCCATTTTAAAGGTTTTGAGGAAAATCTTAAAAAGGCTGAACTTTCAGAAAATGGAAGGAATTTGAGTTGAAACACAGATACTCCAATTAGGCCTTACAAAGGCAATATCTATAGGCGAAAATGTGGCAACATTTCCAGGATCCCAATATTTTCCCAGATCCCAATATTTCCTTTTTCTTTTCCAGATTTCAAATTTTCACTCGACTTTCATTAATCTACATCGGCACTTTAACGGGTTCAAGGACTATTTTTGTCAAACTGATCTTGCTTTTACGAATTTCATGGAGTCACTTTTTCAAAAGTGTCTCAAGAACCTCAAAAGTTTCTATAGTTAATTTGAAATTTATCATCTCACACTATTCCCTTTCTTGTGTATAAATATGTCATTAACAAACTTCATCGCAAATCACATCTTATCTAAATGATACAATATCAACTTGTTTTTCCTATTAGTGAGCCCTTGATGTACTTAAGGCGCGAGACTATCTCTAATCATTTCTTTAAGAAGCGAGACTATCCCTGATCACACCTCCTGTGATCTCAAAGGACTATAGGACAGTCAAGAACAAGCACGTCGCTCTAATCTCCTGAAGTTCTCCTAGGCTAGGAGAAATGAGAGTTTGTTGTCTGTTACCTCACTAGTTTCCTTCCCTGATTGTTTACCTACCTTGCAATCAATATTATAATTCTTTGTATCTTTTCTTTCTTTTTATAACTCTGTATTCCTAAGGGATTTTGTTTCTTTAGAACCTTCATCTGAAGAACAAATCCAGGTTTGAACCTAACACTTAGGATTATTTTTTGACAGAGACAAAAGAATTGTGATTTTTGCTCTTACAGGATATAATCAGATCATCAAGCGTCATTATATTTGCTAAGCCAATATGAGCTTGAATGATATTTGGGCAAAGTTTCTCTCACCTAAGGATGTAAGCAATATTTGTATTATTTCATGCTTGTACTCTTATTAGTATGTTGATATTTTGTACGACATCTTCAGTAGTAACCAAATGGGGAGATAAGACCATTCTAGAAGAACGACTTCTATTATGACCATTCAGTAGTATTAATGCAAATTTTACAAATTGCAAGTTGAATACATTGATAATACACTGCATAGATTAAAGTCCTAGAAGAGCAAAACATGGGTATAGTAGTGATCAATATGATGCAGGCTTATTGCATAGCAAATGATATGGATTGAGGTCCCGGAAGGACAATCCATTAACATGTCAATACTAATTTGGTGCACGCCTAATGTGTAGCAAATTATATGGTTTAAAGTCCCAGAAGGACAATTCATTGACATGCGTGTATTAATCTGTGGCATGTCTACAACATGAC
The DNA here is from genome assembly GCA_020226455.1 of Prunus salicina. Classification (NCBI taxonomy): domain Eukaryota; kingdom Viridiplantae; phylum Streptophyta; class Magnoliopsida; order Rosales; family Rosaceae; genus Prunus; species Prunus salicina. The sequence continues at coordinate 15,434,672 of CM035344.1, read as the reverse complement.
AGATATATGGGTTCTAAATGTTCCAACTCCCTGAATAGAGATTATCCACGCCCTATTATAAAATATAGCTCTATTGGAGGTTATGATCCACATTTTCACATAATTCATCTTATATGAGATATCTGTTTGGAAAAAGACAATAAAAGCCCCTGAAGTGGCTTGGGTACCTAAAAGCAAAGAAATACTTATAACTGATGCATGCGCATGCACATGAGAACAGTGGGATCACGAATTGATGAATGACAATTTTTGGTTTTAGAGTAGCTACTCAAATCATCAATGGGTTGTGTTGATTGGAACCACGTTCTATTATTAAATGTCGACAAAATCATTGGCCAAAATGGAAAGAGGCAATTCCATTACAGATGAGAATGAACGTGAAAGAACAACCCCATAGTACGAACCCCAAAAGATGTTAACCCTGAAAGTTATGCATAGGTGTTCGGAATAAAGAAGAATATACTCACTTTATATGACGCAATGTTTCTGGTAGAAACAAGGAACGTTGAGGTTCTCCAGATTTACTAATGCAATCATGCCTTCTTGTTGCACATTTACGAAGACCAACATGCTATCTTTAAGGGTTATTAAATGCAAGGAGCATTTCTCCAGAATCGATTCATAAAGATGTATAAATAGTTGGGTTAAAGCTATATAATGTGTCATAAAGTGTAATCCCTTAAATAAAATCTTTGAAAGATTAAAATTGCATGAAGCAAGTCCCTGAATGACATGTGCATGAAGCACAAGTTTTGTACTCAATACTAATCTGTATAAATTGTCTCAATAAGTATATTCATTATGATATGGTTGCAACACATTACAACTTCTGAAGAGTTGATAATTGATCAAATGGTATACCAATGATTAGTCCCCTAAACTTGTACCTTGGTTTCAATTGACCCCTATCCTTTTTTTTTAGAAAATTAAGGACCCAATCTTTTCTTTTTTTTTTGGCCAATGTGCCCCTCGACATCAGAATATGGCACTTTCCATCCATTTTGCCGTCAAGATGGAGGTTACTTTTGTCATTTCGCGTGTCCATGCAAGTCAGCCCAGTGTAAGTCGAAGGATGCTAAGTTAGTTCCAAAAAAAAAAAAAAGGTCAAATCAGAGCTGTAGCTTTAGGGTTCAAAAGTTTGGGGGAATTAGGGATTTCACGAAATTGAGCTGCATAGTGGCTGATGTTGACAAATCGGCGAGGTTGTCATAGGAATCTCAAAGCAACAGACCTGTATTGACCAAGAAAGATGCCTGTAGAAGTTCGGAGCAGTGGGCAGACTCCCAAGTATAGTAAGTCTTCAACTTTCACTTTCTTTTCACTGTTTAAGTGGTTGTGGTCCATAGGTTGTCGGTAGAATTGGATTCTTCTATGTTCTTGTCTTGCTATAAGATTCCTTCTCGAATAGAAAAGTGTGGTCCCAAAGTAAAGCATGTGCATTGCTTTGTCTGTGTGTGGCTAATGTTAGTAAAGGTTGGTGCCGATTGGTAGGTTTGTTGTAAATTCAAGTTGCTGAGTTAATTAAATTAAATTTTGTTGTTTGTAGGTGATCCAGAGTTATTTACAATTGAAATTCACCATGGGGTATTTTAAAAAGGGGAAGTATGTGGAAGGTACTGTCCAATGGGTAGACAACTGTAATACAGATCAGTTGTCAATGCTAGACTTATATGATGTTGCTGAATCACTAGGATACAACCACATAAAAGTCGATTATCGCTATAGGTCCACAACATTGGGTTATGTGGCAATTCAAGGAGACTTGGATGTGATTAAGTTTGTGCGTGAGATACCTGCATCAAGGGTTCACGGCTTGTACATCACAGAAAAGCCAGAACTCACCTTGTTAGATAATGAAGCCTCTGCAACTGTATTTTACTTTTAGAATTTGCTTCAACCACAATTGATACATGTAGATGTACAAGATGATGTGAACATTGCTGATGATGCCGATGATGAAGCTAAAGAGGAAGATGAGGAGCAGCAAGTAGATGAGGAAGATGAGGAGCAGCAGGTAGATGAGGAAGATGAGGACGAAGATGTAAATGTTGATGGAGAGGATGATGACGAAGAGAGCCTGCAGTTCATAGATAATGACTACGAGCAAACAGATGAAGAATAAGAGAAACAAAAGGGAGCAGAAAATGATAGGTGGTTTGATAGGCATGTAGTGGATGAAGCTGCTGAAGAACCACAGAGAGAACCTGGTGATGTTCCAAGTGATGACTACAGTTCAAAGGACCTTCTAAGTGTTTCAGAAGAGGAAGATGAAGTTGATGAAAATACAGGTGTGAAAAAGGGTAGTTACAGAAGAAAAGCTCTTAGGTTCAAGCAATTCAAAAGAGATACTGATTTATTTAATCCAGTATTTCATATTGGAATGGAATTTGCTAACATGGAACAATGTAGGGAGGCCATAAGATTCTATGCAGTTTCAAGTGCTAAGCCACTGAGATGGGTCAAGAATGACCCTCACAGGGTTAGGGTGGTGTGTGGAAGTGGAGGAAAGGCTGAAAAAAAGGGTTTAGGAAAAAGAAATAGAGAAAAACGTGTACAAAATGGTGGAGAGGATGGTGGAGAAGAAAATGGAGAAAATGGTGGAGAAAAGAGTAAAGAAAAAGGTAAAGAAAGAGGGATGTCAAGTGTGATTGGTTGCTATATGCATCTTATGTGGGCAAAGGGCCTACTACTAGGATCAAGACATATCAACCTAAGCATGTATGTGGAAGGATGCAGAAGACCAAGTTTGCCACTTCTTCTTGGCTTGCTCAAAGGTTTGATGAGGACTTGAGAGATAATCCTAATATGTCTGTTTCAGATTTCATGAAGATCGTGAGGAAGAATTATGGCATAGATATCACTGCAAACTAGTTTTACAAAGCCAAGAGCATAGCTAAAGAGAGAATACATGGAAGTATTGAAGAACACTACGCAAAATTGTGGGATTATTGTGAAGAGTTGAAGGCAAACAATCTAGGTAGCACTGTATTAATCAAGACTGATTTGCGAGGGGACAACTCAGTATTTAAAAGAATATATCTGTTTAGGTGCATTGAAGAAGGGCTTTATTGTAGGATGCAGGTCAGTTGTGGGTTTCGATGGTTGTCATGTGAAGGGAACTCATCTAGGACAGATTTTATCTGTAGTTGGTATTTATGCGAATAATGGGATGTACCCTGTCTGTCGCATATGCTGTGGATGAAGTAGAAAATACCGAGACTTGGGCATGGTTTATGGAGCTTTTCTTTGCTGATGTTGGGTGTGAAAATGGTAATGGTTGGGTGTTCATGTCAAATAAGCAAAAGGGTTTGGGGCAAGCCATTAGGGATTTGATGCCCACTGTTGAGCACATTCATTTTGTTAGGTACCTCCATAATAATTTCAAGATTATTAGTCACAGTGGACTACCATTGAAGCAAAGATATTGGGCAACAGCTAGATCAACTACAATACCCACATTTGAAGCTAAAATGGAGAAGATGTTATCTCAATCAGATGCAGCTTATAGATGGCTTCAAGAAAGGCCAACAAATCATTAGAGTAGGTCACACTTCACAACTCATTCTAAGTGTGATATGCTTCTTA